>JAXCHB010000003.1:1660000-2915000 GCA_036926305.1 Uropetala carovei
ACATTGCTTTTCCGGGAAGGAGTATAACCCTGAAAGCCCATATATGTACTTATCCAAAATTCGCGGAAAGGGTGTGTTCAAGACCCATGCTGAAAGTGTTCGGGTTTTTTAGAATCGCTACTTTTCCTTTGGAATATAAAAATAAATCACCGATTGGTGCACCTCAAAAATTGCTATCAGGTACTACGTTTTCAAATATTGGACAACTCTTGGATGAACTCATAACATCATTAACTGTCTGATTTCGTTTTCCATCGATCCAAGGTGAGCGTGGTTGATGGATTTAATTAAGCCATTTATTATTCAACATTTGTCTTAAAACGAAATGGTGTGTACAATTCCGAATTTTAAATACTGAATTCATTTACGATGATTAAGCAATGAGGTTACTACATCATAATCGATGCCGACTTATATCATTCGTGTATAAAAAGCTGTAATTCATGTTACAACATAATGTGTGCCCAGATATGAGAAGTTCGCTGATATTTATTATTCAGGGAAATTTTTTAATGCCGTGCACTTAACTTGATTCAGGCACTTCACGGTAATGAATATTGAATCGACATATGTCTATATAAGCATTGAAAGTATAAAGAAGTATGCGCGTCAAGATTATCTTCAATGTAGGCTTTCCTGCAAAAAAAAAATATTTTTTTCCTTTGGACCCATTCTAGCGTCATTCTAAAGTAATATACGGAGACGTATTTCAAATTAAATTTTTTAAACTAATAGATTTGAGTGCAATAAATTTGAGAATGTCATCCACGGACTAGGAAAACGTTGAAATTTTTAGATGTGGTAAGAGATATATTGAAAATTTAATACTAATCTTTCGAAAATTCCTCTTGAAGCAATATTATCGTTTCAGTTTAAGTCCCTCCACTTTACAATTCATCCAAGTAATACCTGCTCAATCACCTTAAACTTTTAAAATCTTTTCTAGAAAGTATGTACAGGTCGGAAACGATGGAATTTCGTATAGGGACATGAAGCTCTCGACGGAACCAATTGAAGAATGAAGTAAATTGAAAATTTATTACTAATAAATTGCAAGATCCACTTCAAGCAACATTATCCTTTCAGTTTAGTGCACTACACTTTACAAGTCGCCTAAACGATACCTGCTCGTGAACGATGAACTGATAAAGCCTTTTATACGAAAATTCACTTCTAGCAAGTCCGTGCAGGTCATGTAAACTGGAACTCAATTTAGAAACATGAATCTAACAGCGGGACCTAATAATTCTTTGCATGAAAATACATTTCCATTTAGATAGGGTGATAAAGATAAGGAATATTCAATTGTTTGATATGCACCGTGTTCATAGAATATTTTGAAATATTCCATTATCCATTTAGACCTCTTGCTATTCGACTTTGCTCTTATAATTATTAATAATACTTTAATTTCATTCTTATAGATGATTAATTGATCGTTAAATATTGACATTATGATAGAAAATCGCAGACCGTAAAATCATCAACGGAAGGGCGCATGTGGCCCGTGAGCCGGACATTGTGCTCCCTGTCTTAATGGATATACAGCCGACTTTTATCGATCACCAAATTGAAAGGGCAAAAGTGTATGCGCGCTGTAAATAATTCATTGCCTAAAAATTAGTCTTACTTATGTAACTGTCATTAATATTAATGCCCAAACTTCTTTATAATTTATGCAGGAGTTGTTTTCAATGAAAGAGGGAATCATTTTAATATACAAATCATTAAAATTAATAAAGAGATGACATATTTTCATCGATCACCGGCAAAGCATAAAATTTATGTATTTTGTCGAAAAAATATTAATACAATTTCAACGCTCGTCAATCATGTTCCTTTTGAGGAAGCACGACCATTTCAATATAGGACTACTTAATTATGCTTCTGGTCAAGTGGATGAAGTGTCATAAGCACGTTCAAACAGTTCTCGTATTCATCGTGTCAAGGGAATAGACTCGAAAATTCCTTCCAGTATAAGTCTACGTAATTTCTCCTATATCGTGTGATGAACTTTTAGTGTCTCGAAATTTCAAATATTTTGTCCGAACTTATTTGCAACACATTCATGCAAATCGACTGAGATTCAGTTCAGAAGTATGCATCTGTTGAGGGAACCAAATAATACCTTACCTAGCGGCTCGAAAGTTTTCTGGACGTTAGCACCCTTCTTAAGGGTCTGCAGGTTCTTCGGACTCGCTCATTTCCCTTTGGATAGTCCATGTGACGCTGGAAGCAATCATACCAATAAATATGTAAAGTACAACGTCGTCTTTTTATTAGTGCTTTTCTGCGCCATGTTGTGGTCCACGACATACTGTCTCTTAACCATGAATATATTTAAGCTGAAAGTAGCCATGGCTATTTATTGGGCAGTGGTTCAGGACTTTATCACAATGAACAACTGCTTGGTTTTATTTATACGCCCATTTATGGTATACGGTGTCTTGGTCGATTTGGTGAAGTTAGACGGAAGGCTTGCGTATTTGAAGATCTCAATCGACTCGCACAGTTTTCGCAAAGTCGTCAGGAGATTACTATTTGCATTCTGGATTTCTTTCTCGATGCTAATTCTTCATTCCATGTATTATTTATCGAATAAATTAGAGGAAATCACAAGGATAATCATTTCTATTCACAGTGTCTGTAATCTGTTCTTAGTCCAGCAGCAGTTCTACCTTATCTTGAAGCATTTGAAATTGAGAATATCCTGTTTAAATGAAGACATACGCCGAAGCCCGTCGATAATTTTCTCCTCGTGTATGACGTCGAAAGGTTTCAGAACCGCTGTGGCCAAGCGATGTAAAGTGTGGATGTCCCTACATCTAGATCTCTACAAGCTCAGCGTGACTGTGAACAAGCTGTACGGAAGAGTAATATTGTTCAACGTGGCGTACACTTTGATAGACTTGGTTATAGTACTATTCTTCATCTTATTTGGGTCTGCACAATTACCAGACCTTGGTAATAAGATCATGCTCTTGATATGGGTCCTCTTCGAAACATTTGGAGTGTTTCTCATCATTACATTATGCCAATCTGCAACTGATGAGGTGAATATCTATTTTAAATGTTTCTATGTTAATACAACCTTACTGATGAAGGTTATTAGATCATTATTTGTGAAATTGCGTTGAGGTTGTAGGATAAATATTTCTTATTATTTAAATTGAATCGTGTAAACAATTACCCATAACAATTATCGGAACTTGTGGGATGGAATTCTGGAATAGATGAACGTTATCAGCGTCTCGGGAACCCATTCATTCTTCTGGTTTGGATTATGTTGGTGTTTGGTAGTGTTGGGTTGGTAGTGGATTGGGACCTTTTGCAGTATTTGCCCCCCCCCCCCCCCCCCCCCCCACGGACCTTTTGCAGTACTTTTCCCCCAGACCATATTCTAGCTTTTATCTTAGTGAATGTTTTTTTTAAATAGTGCGCCATATGAATTGGTATTCTTATACTAAATATACTATTTTTGCTCGATCTCATATTAGTTAATTACTTAGATTTAAAAACTTTCACGCAAAACGGAAGCTTGCAAACCATGACGGACCTGCCTGTGGCGACATTTACCGACATTATCACACTCCAATTGGTGAGGGTTAACTTCGTTCCAGAGAGGCGAAAGGCGGAATGGCGCCCGGAGATGACTACACCCGATATAAAAGACATTATAACCTAAAAATAAAGCGAGCCGAAGGATCTCCAATATCCTCGGTTACTAGGTCAATAAAAACAGTTTTTTTCACAAACTCAAAGATCCCAATTTTTTTTAGAACTTATATCTCTCTATTCCTCTTACATCAAAACTAAATTATTGGTGATGAAGGTTTCTCGTGTTTCCCAACGGGTGACGGCTTGTCAGTCGCCATATTCAGGGAATTTCTGAGTGTAATTCCCTGAAGATGGCGTCTGAGTCAGACTAACGTCGGAAATTCTCCAAGTCTGACCCGGTGAGAAACCCGAGAAACTTCATCACCAACATTCGCCGGGAAAGTCTGAAATCCTTTTTCAAACTACGTTATTATTTATACGTCTATTACCCTAGATATAATTTGTCCACATGATTTTCGTGACTGCCCTGTATGTTAGAAATTATTTCTTAGATGAAACATCCCGTTATAAAATGTTTCTATACGTTTTCCTGAAGATAAAATAAGGAGCTTAATGCTTTCTGATAATGATGCTGATTTTAACATTTTCTGATATATTGTTCAACATTATATGATTTCCTCATATTTTTACGGATTTGTCAAAGATGAGGTTTCGTAAAAGACCTTTCTTGGAAGTGCTTAATAGATGTCATCTTTTAATATCTCAAGTACTTTCACATCGTCAACGTTTTAGTTAAAAAAAAGATGCATTTAATTGCATAACTATTCAATAAAGAACAAGTTTTTGAACTTTCTGTCAAGAATATTTTGATTAAGTAGAAATATATCTTACATATGAGGAAGATAGGTTCTTTGTCTTTCTATTGGTATATTCTCTATGCATTCGGACTCCGCGAGATCTCGTGCAACTAAAATTTCCATCGGCTCCACTGTCATCCAGGGAAAGGTCGAAAGCTTTGTTTTCATCCAATTCCAACTTCCCAAATTGGATTTAAGGAGCGATACTGTTTCCATCACAATACAATGGGAATGAGTGCACTGTATTACATGCGTATATCCTAATTCTATCTTCCTGTAGTTAACGGGACATTATTTTCCTATGAGTCAACGAGATTGAGGTCCAGGTTGCATTATACTTTCATTAACGGAGTTTCCGACTGAAAGCCTTGGGTCCTTCTCATAGCTCCTGTCAGCTCATACAGACAATATACGGAATGGCATCTTTGAGTGGGCATTTTATCCGTCGATTTTACATCCTAATTCTATCTTATAGTAGTTAATGGTACATTGCTTTCCTCTAAAGCACCATGGTTGGATTCCAGATACAGCGGATGTTGATCTTTCTCCTAATGAATTTTATAATCTCTACCTAACAGATCATGTAAGAGACAGACAGACAATCTTATTTATATACTTAATCATATGGTTAATGTTCCTCCGTTTCTCATACATGAAGTATTGGATTTATCCGGGAAACGACGGGAACTTCGGTTAATCTAGCAGTATTTGCATATTTTATAAGGCGATGTATTATTCTAAAAAGTTATCCGAAAAAGTCATACTTGCTTTATAATCGCGAGCAAAGTTATCTTTTATTCCACCTCTCCCTTTCACCAGCACTGAAATTCTGTCCTCTATGACGTGAAAAGTATGTTAGACTCAGGCCTCACTGCAATGATTAAATCATTTTCCTCCCTATGAAAATAAACGCAGATTGTAAATAAAAATCCTCTAATTCGAACTCAGTAGTAAATAACCAACATACCTCTACGAACCAAGATGTGCGCTGTATCCTTCAGTTGCACACGATAATAGCTGATCTGCTGACGGTACAGATGAAGTAGCTAAGACTGCCCAAGGAATAACTTGGGAATCTCTTTTCTTGCTCAGACCTATAGCAATCACGCTAAAAGGAAACGATCCTACTTGGGCACCAAGTCGAAAGAGGGTGATCACGGAACTAGGTCGCATTACTGTATGGTAATGTAGGAGAGGGAGCGAGGTTGCGAGAGCCATAAAACATTTCTTAGTAGAAAAGGATACGATGAGGATGGAACGCTTGTCGAAGGGCGTGCTCGATTGACAGTTGAAGTCCCATATTTACATAAAGATTGCAACAATGACTTAAATTCTAGGAAAAATGTCGTTTGAGTAACAATGAATAAATCGCTGATGTCACTGTTGACTATGAGGAATGCTTTACTTACAAATTAAAAACCTAGACGATTTTATTTTTCATTCGTATTTGTATGAATGTCGGCTGTCATTTATTTGTGTTATTCTCAGCAAGAAATGAATTGATGCAAATTTCAGTTTCAAATATATTGTCTTCTTTCGTGACGTGCGCGCTAAAGTCATTCAGAAGTATAAACAACTTAATTTTGTTATTCCCAAGAAAGAATTACGTAAACTCGATTTAAGTATGATGGATTCCAGTCCACATTCTATTCTGAGTACAAAGAAATTTCCTATGCCCAAAAAGATTAAACGAATTACGTACGTTTACCAACAAACAATTTCGAGTTCCCAGTTGGTACTTTTCTTTTTCTTTTAGATTGCCGTAATATAAATACAAAAATTTAACTCCTTTCGCTCTTCTGTCAAGGCCTCTTATTATCGAAGGAAAATTACTACATTTATGCATTGAGGATGTGAAAAATTTCCGGCTCCAAAGGAGGAGTGTTTGGTATACGTATTTCATAGTTCCCCAATTGCTAGAGTCCCAAGCTTTGAGAATTCGAATCTGTAATTTTTCAGGTAGTGTCATTTCAAATACCTTTGTTCGCGAAACTTCGACAGAACAATACCATATCTCTAATTAGACGTGGAAGCATGCTTTTCCGGCAAAGACTTAAGACCGCAACGGCAAAAAGTCCATATTTGGACTTATCCAAAAGACACGGAGAGGACGTGTACTGGACGTCGGCACCTTTGCTGAAAATGCTCAGGATTTTCGGACTCGCTCCGTTTCCTTTGGAATTTAAACAAATCACCGATGGAGACGCCTCAAGAAATGCTACAATGTACAGCGTCGCGGTCTGTTTGATGGCTGTATCCGCTATGGTGGTAGATGTTAGGGACCTGTTTTCAGTTTGGAATGGGGACGAACTTCAGGTGAACGTGTTCATTTTTTGGACAAGTACCGCATACCTCATGGCCATCATTAACTACTTGATTTTGTTTCTCCATCGATCCAAAGTGCACGAACTGATGATGGGTTTCATCGAATTTGACGAGAGACTCGCCTACATCGAAATCGGAATCGATGCACACGGTTTTCGTAAGCGCGTTGAAAGGCAAGCGATAGGTTTATGGCTAGCCATCTTGTTACTTTGTCTTCTGGGCAACCCTTTTTTTTCGATTAACTATAACTTCACCGCATTAAATAGGTGGCTTGTAATGCTTTACATGACTGGAACTACAGCCTCGATCGAATATTTACACTACAACGTTACACAACACTTGTACCTCAGGATGGCGTGTTTGAACGATGAAATACGTCGGAACTCGTCGACAAGGCGCTTCGCACGCATGCCAGTTAAACGGTTCAGAATCGCTCAGGTGAATCGATATAACCTGTGGATGTCCCTCTATCTAGATCTCTACAAATTCAGTGTGTCTGTGAACAAAGTGTTTGGAAGAATAATCGTGATCAACGTGACATACGTCGTGGTGGACTCTGTCACCGTGTTCTTCTTGCTCCTGTTGGCTTTGACGACGGGCGATGTCCCGTTTTTCGAATTCTCTAACCAGATGATGACTTTGCTGTGGGTAATCTACGAAATTTTAGGAACGGCATTCATCGTGAACCTGTGCCAATCTGCATCTGATGAGGTGAACTGAGTTTTTAAAGTATCTTTAGACCTTCTTATGTAATGTTAAACTGCTCTGTACATATTGTAACTTCCATGTAGTGAAGTTTTTACATCAGGTTTGATTTTATTTGATAACATTCTTTTGTTATATCCTGCTAGTAATTTCTCCTATTAGAATTTCGTTAAAAACACGTAGGTACTTTATTTAATCGATTATGAGTGCAGTTTGACTCAACATACCTAGCATTTCTACTTATCAAATTTTCTGAGAATTTTACCGGTGAATTCTTTGGGGCATATAATGTATTATTTACCGCTCGCGGTATTAATGAAATTGAAGATGTCGAAATATCTTGCCTAACATTAGTAATTTTAAAAATAAATTACATATAATTGATATCTTTCGGAGTATTTATCGATGAATAAACAGAAAAAGTTCTCTTTCTAGTGGTTATTATGATTTAAATTGAGAGAATACGCATTATTCCATTTGGACTACATTTGAATCGAATTCATTGGCACATGAAAAGAAACGAAATATCCAAGCTGAATTATTTAGATTTATTTATTTTCATTGGATGGCGTTAAAACGTTTTTTCACGAAAATTTAGAGAAAAACTTTACCTTTACAGGAGCAATTTTCTGATTTTTGTACTTATTTTTCAAATATGAACTTCAATTTCTGGCCGTAAAACTAAGCTAACGGAAAACGTGTTCAAATATATATATATTTATCCGAACAGGCCCAACGACTACGCATATCATTGATGTACACGGGTAGGCAGACGGAAAAGTGGAACTAATAAAAAGCCAGATAGTAATTCTGTAGTAAATCAACGTTAAGTGAAAATCGTTATAAATATATATGACCCTCAAAATCTGCGCGGTATAGTTATTTTCAAGAACGTTTGTATTCCGCTCGACGCATTATACTTATATTCTATATAATAAATACTACGTCTACAGTTGAACTCTTAATCTTCTAGATGCGCGTATATACGGAATATTGTAGGAAAATAAAATTATTATAGTAGCTAGGGGAAACTAATACCGGTATATTCGTATAAAACCCATTTTACAATATTTTCACGGTGAAAATAACTTATCGGTATACAGGCGACACCCCCACTTAACGCGGGGGATGCGTTTCTGGCAACTTCGCCTTAAGCGAAAATCCGCGTTCGCTGAGGGTATTATGACCCTTTGACATGCGTCCCGTATTGACCGTGAATATCCCGTATTTTCAATATTTGTCCCGCGTCCCGTACGAAATATATACGGTGCGCTATTTTCGGGATATCGAAATAGTTTTTTATTATGCAGAAAAAGCAACTTGAATTCTCTGCGGCCCACTGAAAATAAAACATGCGGTATTTTTCGCATTGTGCATAAGATATTTTTACATTTAAAAATTTGCTTTTTAATTTTTGACAATCAAATATAAAGCGCGTTATTACGAATTCGCGTTACGTTTTCCAGGAATTCTTCGCTGCGCTTTATTTTCTCGTGCTTTCGAGTGTTACGCTTTGATCTATTAAGAGGCGTTGAACTACCATCATTGAAATTCAAAAAGGATGAAACGTTTTTTTGGAATGGTATCTCTGACTGTAAATAATTAGAATTAAAATGTTTTCCCAAGGAATTGAAAAGTATCGAAAACTGTCGTGTAACTGCACAAGTGCTGTTGTTGAGGTCGATGGGGTTGTTGGTTACAAATTTAAAACTGAAAATAAATTTTTTAAATATGAAGGGAAGTTATGTAAAAGTGTGTGATAAAAATTACATAAATACTTATCGATAAAAACGAAAAAAAAACAAGTTAATATCAACATATCTGCACATAATGTTATGGAAATATTTTCTTGCAAAAAAATTCGTTTTCCTCGATGTACTACATTCTTCCATTCTCAACTTCCATTTTCACTAAAGAGTTACTTGTTATTTTCCGTGTAGATGAAACATTTGTTGTTTAAACTAAAGCATTTGCATTTTACCTTTCTCTTCTCAGGTTTAAATTGAATGCCATTTATGTGACTGATTTTTATTAATATAAATTCTAGATCTTAAAGAAATTGCAGATTTTTTCAATTTCATTTCTAACTTATGATGGATATGAATAGATATCTAGATGGAGCAAATATTTAAATTATTACACATTGAAGAAATGTTGACAACATTCTAAGAATGTCATTATGATCTCTGTAATACAATTATGATTTTGCCAATATTAATGGTATCAATGGCAAAAATTATTATCGGGTGAATACATTGAACGAGTTACGTGTACTTGGCCGATTTGAAACGAATATACGTTACAAACAAACCAAATGGAGTTGATATACCGCTAACCGAAGTCACATATGAAATATTTTGTCATATACAACATATCTAATCATTTTTCTGTTGTCGACGGGCTATCTTTAGTTAAACTTAAAATAGTTGCCTCTCTTTCCCTCCCTTTCCCCCACTTTCACACCCTCTCTCCATCTCCCACTATCTATCTCCCTCCCTCTCCTCATTTCTCCTCCTCCCCCCTCTACTTCTCTCTCTCCTCCTTCCTCTCTCTCCCCCCTCTCTCTCGTATTAAAAGCATACAAAGCACGCTTATACACGCATAAGGATTGATACAACAATAGGATTTTGAGGTCTAACAATATAATTGGTAGCCAAGGCAACATTCCTTTAAAATGGCAGTTTTTCCACAAAATATGTGAATTACACGTATAACACGAGCGATTTCGAATTGTATGCGGAAAAAGATGAACAGAATAAGAAACTAACTTTTTCTTCAAAATGGTTATGATCCGAAGATCGTAGGTTAATTCCTTCTAATATTAATTTCCAAAACAATAAAAGCCTGTACATCAAAAAATTTATTTTTACGTTACCTTACGAACAATGGAAATGTCTTTCTTGGAGTCGAACCCAGGACTTTTTTGGAGATTTATTTTCGTCATTACCTTGAAATATGTTATTCAAGCATCCTTGCCAAATTTCAATCTTCTGCCTATTCGGGAAGTTTGTTAAAACGCTCTATATCTGCCATCGTGAAAGCGTGACCAACCAACCGACAGACCTGAGCTATTATAGTATTAATAATATCCGCTAATTTTAAATTTCTTTTATTGATTGGCAAGAGGATAAATTAATAGGTATGAATATAATTCTGTTGAAGAAACAGGGTTTCAATTTAATCGCATTTAATAATGCTTCCGATAGAATAGAAGACGAATGATGGGCGTTAGCAAGCACTCAGTCATAATGAGAGTCTTCTCTCACCTACTTTTTAGGTGAAATACAGGTTTTGTTTGTTCACTATTCAAATCCACACCTTTGAAGATCTCGTCACGAACTTCGCATAGGTGTGTGTGTGTGTATATATGTATGTATGTATGTATACTTTTTACCCTGCGGGTAACATAGGCAATAGGCGAGAAAATATGTTGGGAATGGGGAGGTGGTGCTTAATTCAGTAATTATTGTCGCGTAATTTTAGATTGTTTCAATGTGCAAGTTTATTTTTCTCCATTCTTATAAATAGCTAAATTTTTTCATTTTTGCTTTATGCGACGGTTACAACTTACTTATTCTTGGGATGTGTACATGCTACACGGTCTATGTTTTCAGAAATATGCAATTTTTTTCAAAATTTATGGATTTTTCGTACTTTTTCCTAGCGTTGCCTAGGCGACCATCATATTTATGGGCCTTTTGCCACCAGCGTGAGCGCCTAAATTGGTCGGTCTGTCCGTTCTCGGCTTCTACCGAATGGATTTTCATTAAATTTGACATTAAGGACTTACTATAAAAGATAATAAGAAAATTGCAAAAATGAATCACGTAAGCGAATCAAAGATGCCCCTTTTTCGGTGACAAAAAAGAGCTTTCCGTCATATCTCGTAAAGTATTGCTCATATCAAAATATCCTTCACATAAAACTTGTAGAACTAGTAAACTGAAGGATAAGAAAAGAGCAGGCCGTCAAAGGAAAATTATAGGAAGCCGTTAATATAAAGCATTTTAGTTACTGACTTTTATTAAAATAAATATTTATTTTCGTTTCTGGCTTATGATAGATCTGAATGGATATCTAGATGGAGCAAGTATTGAAGAAATGTTAACAACGTTCTATGAATGTTATTAATATCTATGTAATACAATTATAATATTGTCAATATTAATGATATCAATGGCAAAAATTATTATAGGGTGAATACACTGAACGAGTTTCGTGTACTTGGCCGATTTGAAACGAATATACGTTACAAACAAACCAAATGGCGTTGACATACCGCTAACCGAAGTCGGATGTTAACATTCCTGTAAACGGATTTTTCGCTGAAATACCAGCTCAAATGGATGCCTGGAGGACATTTAAAGACGAGGCGACGACTACCGTTTAATATTTTAGAAGGAAAAATCGTTATCTGTCGTGGACAAGACTCGATTTGCGTCCTTGAGTTGAGGACATATAGAATCAAATTTTGTCGATCATCGTAGAGGAAGGATAAAGATGAAGATGCATGCGTGATAAAAATATCCATAGCCAGAAAAATAATGTTTCCATTTCGCGCCAACCCTCGGAAACGCTAAAATTTTTGAGGAATATTAATAATATAATATCCGCTAATTTTAAATTTCTTTTATTGATTGGCAAGAGAAAAAATCAATCGGTATGAATAGAATTCTGTTGAAGAAACAGGATTTCAATTTAATCCCATGTTAATGTTGTTCAACGTGGCATACAGTTACAACATCGTAGTGTCAGTACTTTTCCTTGAAGTGGTGTCATTGATGTCGGATGGTGCAAATTTTTTCAACCTCACGATGATAATATGGACTCTTTTAGATACGTTTGGAGTGTTACTCATCGTGATATTGTGCCAATCCACATCTGATGAGGTGAATACACTATTTTTTAACTTCTTCATAAAAGGGAGGTGTCGTGGCGTAGTGGCAAGGGCGTTGGTCTGCAACGGTGCGAAACGGGTACGAATCCACGAAAAGTAGGATTTTTTCAGTGGCCTCCTATTTGCGTGTTTAGAAGAGAACACGAGAATCGGCGCTCCGTCCCTTGGAAGGGAAGTAAATCCGTAGGTCCCGTTGGTGTTTCTAGATAAGAGTAGGCTAATGCCGACACCGGGTTTCTCTCCTCCCTTGCTTTGTGATTTATGCTGAAAAACCGGCGTTACCTCACTTGCCCTAATCCATATGACCTAATTCCGTATGCCCTATATCCCACTTGCCCTGTATCCGACTTGCCCTAATCTTGTGTGCCCTAATGGCACTTGACCTATTCTCATTTATATTTAGATTTGTTTTTACAAACTTTTTTATTTGCGATTCTTCTTACACCATACATCCTATTAGAAAATCCTGTTTTATGACGTAATTATTAGTAATAAGAATAAAGTAATAAAATAAATACAATTTTTAAGTCGCCCAACCATTCATTTTTTTAGACATAGACCGCTCAAATTACATTAATGGTAGGAAGTAACCAACGGCTTGCACAAAAGTATGTAAATCGACGTCCCCGTTTTGTCTATTTGCAGTTAATTTCATTATTTTTATTAAGGGCCTCGTATTTGCGATTTTTAGGAGAATATAATTTCCTACAACTTTTATTTGAAACGATTTTCCATAGCAGTTATTGTTTAGGAATTATTTATAAATAGTAGATTTTTCGGTTTCCGTCAAATATCTCCTTAAAAACGTCGTTATTGGTAATCCTTGTGAGGACCAAAGTTGTAGAGAATAATATTTATTCCAAGATTTGTTTGAACCAAATTTCCGTAGAAGCATCATTTTCGGAGATATTCAACTTATTCTTAAATTTCCAGATACTGCGCCACCAACTAGCGGTGAATTCTGTAAACATATTCAACATATAATTTACGCCAATAAGGACGACTATTCTTCTAAGATACGAAATAATAATTTTGCCTTATAATGCTATTCATAATAATTTAAATATCTATACCCCAAATATGGAGAAAGTCATGTGTTGGCCACATCAGATTTTTTTATATTAAGGGCATCGTATTTGCGGTTTTAACGAGGTGGAAGATTTCCTACATTTACTAAACCTAGTATACTCTTAAAATTACCCTACTGTTTCTTTAAATGTGTTATCATCGTCCATACATTAACATGATGGTGCCCCACAGATTTGTTTAAGGCATAGTGCCATCCTTCCACATGATTTATGGACCGAGGACCAAAATTACCGTGTTGATTCCACAAGGGTGGCGGAGAGCGAGCAATGGATCCAATCCAATTAGTTTCGAAGTATTTATTAAGCGCTTCACACTTTTCATATGATGGATGATCTGAACCTCCATGAACGATTCCTTCCCAGGCTCCCTCTTGTTCATCAAAGGAAACAAATGTCAACCCCACCATTGACTTCACTAATTTTCTAACAATTTGTTTCTCGATGTGCGCCGATTGCAATCCTAAATTATGTACTTTCCGCCTAATTGCTTAGCTGAAATGAAATAAACAGCCTTTAATATCAGCATCAGAAAACATTTCCTCTATGGATCTGATGACAGCACTTTCGTAATCAACTTGAAATTTTCGTGGTTGAAACGTTGTGCCTGTATGCGATGCCTTCTCTTGAATTAACCGGAACGTGCGATTATAAGTTGATTTTGACTTATCTGGAAGAAGGATATAAAGAAATGGAAACATTTGGCCTCTATGCGTGGCATGTAGAGTATATAGTAGTTGACAAAACAATCGAGGTACAACTTTAAATGTCTTATCCATGTAAATAATATTGCCAGGATTTTTGCACGAAATCTGAAGGAACTGCGAGGTTCCGAAACCAAGAATTTCTTCTTCTTCTTCATCTTCGAATAGCAAAGTATTCATATTCAAACCTTTTATATTCATCCGGGATGATCAATTCTGATAATGAATCCGGAAGACAAGGACGAGATTTAGCAGCAGCTCTATGAAGCATTGAACGTACATTCTCATAGCTGGACATAGCAGAAGCAGCTTCTATATCTTCGGGATCCAATTCTTTGTGTAGTATTTTCCTATAAACTGTAGTAGCCGAAGATTCTGGCTGTGTATAAATTTTCTCTTTCATTTGTTCCACCACTTTCGCTCTCGTAGCGTTCTGAATGTCAGACTCATGAATGTGACCCGGGCACTTTTTTTAGTTAAAAACTATACGACACGATAAATAATCTGACAAAGTAAATTTTCAATTATCCTTTGATATAGTGTTAACGAAGTCAGATATAGAGAATGAAAATGTTGAATATTTGAAGGTGTTTGAGGACATTTTCCACGAATGCTCAGTTTTTAATCTTTGACTAAAATATAAAATTAAATGTATACTTATAAAACACACTCAAAGTAAAAAAACATTTAAAATTCTCATAATTCCATGTTCCATAAAGTAAAAATAATTTTGGCCATATAAGAGATGTATAGCATAATGTTTAACGAATAAACCTTCTTTGATATTTCTTTGCCACAAAACTTTTATTTGTTCAAAGCTATTCTTACTTTCTGGAACATTCAATTGCGGGAAGTTTGTATTTGTTAATTGTTATTGTATGTGAATTTTGGTTTCATTGGCGATTCATTTCAATTTAATTTTAACTTAATACTTAGTGCATTCTAGTTTTTTTAATAATATGATATTTGTGAAAGTTCAATTAGTTATAAAATATGAACTATTTCAAACTCTCGCTGACACTAAGTTGGTCCAAAATTAACAATCTTTTGAATTTTCATATGACAGCATAAAAATTCAACATTTACTATCTAAGCAATTTTCAATGCATTATCTAATTTCCGTAACACCGGATGAGTCCCGTACACGTCTTGAATGTTATTTCCTTATTTTGAGCCAGGGTGTTTTAAAATTATTGCTGAGGTGGCTGTCACTACCTTACTAAAAAGATCCTTTCATGTTAAACTATCGTTTTAATAGATTTATCCACTTGTTATTTTTGCTGCCGCGTCCTCGAACTTCAAATCTTGCGTTCTGAACTATATTTGTATAGCTCACAAGTGCATCTACTCCCTCAATACTTTACTCCAATAGGGTGCACATATTTAATAACAAACAACACGTTATAGAATATTGTATATATAAATGAGTTTAGCGACGGGAATTTAATCCTCACAAAATTGTATGCATTCATATAGGAAAACGATTGCCGTTTAGCCAACATTCCATTAGTGCGAGGGTTTCCAAGTCCCCGTTGTCGTGCTGAAATTGATGCGCCATAACTTTTTTGTGCTCTCAGTTGTTCTGCTTTGATGGGTATATTGAGTAGAATTGACCACCAAGTAGACAGTTATGAAACATACCTTCATACAAAAGAACCTGAAATGAAATGTTTACTAAATAGCGTGGCCGATTAACAGCGAAAGGGTCAAGATGACCAAAAAATCTGATGTGGCGAACACATGACTTTCTCCATATTTGGGGTATAGATATTTAATTTATTATGAATAGCATTATGAGGCAAAATTATTTTTTCGTATCGTAAAAGAATACAGTCGTCCTTATTGCCGTAAATTACGTATATTTTGAATGTTTACAGAATTCACCGCTACATGGTGCTGGCGCTGTATACTGGTATTAAGATAAAGCGAAATATCTCCGAAATGGATGGTTCTACGAAAATTTGTTTCAAACAAAATTTGGAAGAAATATTATTCTCTACAACTTTGATCCTTACGAAGATTAGAATTAACGATGTTTTTAAGGAGATATTTGACGGAAAACGAAAAACCGGTTATTTATAAATAACTCCTAAACAATAACTCCTATAGAAAATTGTTTCAAATGAAAATAGTAGGAAATTACATTCTCTATAACTTTTGTATAGAATTGTATATACAATAATGATGTTTTAACGAAGAAATATCGCAAAAACCGAATCGGGTTTCGAATAAACCTAGACTTCCGGTTACCTGTTATTGTCCAAAAACTAACCAGTTCTTTGTGCTCATGTTAAAGTGTTATATATGAAGTTTGGTAACGATATGGTACGTACTTTTTGAGTTAGAGCGGCCACAATAACACAAACACACAGACAGACATCATTCCGAAAATAGTCTAAACGTGTTCTAGGGACCTCAAGACATGTATTTCCGTTGAATACTCGAAGTCGATTTTTTTCATGAATACAATACTTTCCCATTACTACGTATGGAGAAAGTAAAAATTGTCTCACGGCATTACATTTTTCATAAAACATTGTCGTTTCAGAGTCTATGAGTTAATCGTGGAGATGGCGATAAGATATCATTGTCGACTATGATGAACTTTTGCTCAAAAAATTAACAATATTAGTCGGTCAGATATTCACTAGTTTGTTGGTTTTGCATAAATCACGGCTTTCTATTTTATGCGTTATTCTCTACAAGAAAAGGAATATGTAAATTTCAGTATCGAACTGTGGTATTTTTCGTGAAGTGAGCGCCTAAACAAATCGATTTTACAAAGCGTCGACGTTGTGAAAGTAATTTTCGAGCTTTGAATACTTGTCATCAAATAAATTCAAAATGAAATTTAATTCTATTCGAACAAACGTCTTATTGTCGAAGTAAAAGAACTTCCATTATGCTCTCTGAATGGAACAAAGGGAGGATGGTACGCGCATTTCACTAATTCCTGATTTGCAAGGATCGAAAAATATTTTGAGAATTGGAACATGTAAAAGAATTTTTGGACTCGCTCAGTTTCCGTTGGAATTCAAACGAACCTCAAAATATGCTGTCAGGTACATCATCGCGGTCTCTTTGATGGATAAATCTGCTTTGATGGTGGACATGTTCTCAGATTCGATTTTAATGGAACATACAGTGGCCGTGTTCATTTATTGTACAATTATCGGATACATCATCATCATTACCTGGTTGATTTTTCTTTCTTCGGTGATCCAATACTCTTAGGATAGGTGAGATCAGAGTTAGTTTCCTTCTCGGTAATATTGATAGGCAATCACCTCTTTATCATCAACTAGCAATGCAATGAGTTATTACAGTTACTCGGTCTACATCTTTCCCCCTTCCTAATAACTGAACACTTTGCCAGAATGTACGTCAAAGTGACGGATATTTCTCTACTTCGGAAAAAAGGGATCGCCAGTACAAGATCGCCAGTACAAGATCCAATTTTAACATCAACTATGTAATTGAACATTGAGATCGACTGGTCTAGTATTCGGAATCGAATCTGATTTTCTCGAATTTTGAGGATGTAGGATTTACTTCGTCATCCATCAATGAACTTTATTCATAAAAGTATAATTAATATCACACCTTTTAAAATAATTTGAGGGTCAGATGAGTGATTTTCATTAAAAATCTACCTTGAGTTTTTCTGGACATTAAAGTAACGATATATAAATTAAGTCCTACAGTACAAAAGAATGTTCAGTTATTGAAAAATTCCACTTCTCCAATGCAAAAAAATGAATTTTTGCTATTATTTTGTGCTGAGTAAGAGAGGTCAACATCAACCTGTGTCAACAGCATGTAACCATAAAGAGAAATTCTGTTTAAGGATGTTATAAATTGATAGTCATATCGATTTGAATACGTCACTTTTGGAAAAATCATCAAACACGCCTTTCTCCGAATTCTTTTGAGTTTTGAGAAATACTGTCAGAGAAAGGATGGGCGTAAATTAAAGGCTCTCGCAATAAATTAATTTATATCGAAGAAATGTCTGGTGCAAGTTGATGAATATAATAGAAATACTGGTTCCTGAAGAGAATGGTAAATTTATTACTTATACGAGGCGCTTAAAAGGACACGTTTTTATATTTACATGATATTCGAACGAAGATTTAATGCCTTTCATTATATTAGCGTACCTTCGAATTGTTACCTTTTTTGACGAGTTGGAGTCGCTTTTCATGCCGTTTTTGCCAAGAATCTACTTAGGTTTTTCTTAGTAAAATAAGCAAATTTTGTAGATATTTGTAGTCCTTCATACGCCCAAAAATGTCACTTTCCCATTCCCGACGACATGTGACGTATATGTATTCTGTTAAAAAGCATATTGAATATTTGTTTGGAGCCTTGAACGTTTAAACGTTTTTATTATATGTCTTAGGAATTTTAGTGAATTTAAAAACAAACTTTCTTATCTCGTCGGTAAAAATATCTGGCTGTCGAGAAGGATATGGATTCTGCATCGAAAGATGTATTTTTTGAGCAGACTTAGGAATGTCCAGCAGGAAATGGTGCATCGGCATCAAGATAAAGAAGACGTGTTCTGGGCGTCGGCGCCTTTGCTAAAAGTATGCAGGATTTTCGGGTTAGCACCTTTCGCATTGGACCTTAGAAACGACGGCGAGGACAATACCTCCGTTCTCGCTGTCAGGTACAGCATCGTAGTTTACTTAGTATTTACCTCTGCCATGCTATACGACATGTTCAACTTAATTGAAAACAGCAAAGACATGACCCTAGGAAAATACTTGGGGGCATATTGGCTAATTACCTCGTACATCATCTCAATTAATAGCTGCTTAATGTTATTTCTCCGCCGATCCAAAGTGCATCGCATGTTGTCAGATATTGTCAAATTCGACGAGAGGCTCGCCAAACTCGATATCCGAATCGACTCGCATAGGTTTCGGAAGAATGTCGGAAGACGTATGTTCGTCTTCTGGTTCGGCGTAGTCTGTTTTATTTATTTGCAACTCGCCTGCCAGTCGTCGTATTTGGATACTAAAGGATTCCATCGTATATTCACTATCTTTTACGTCGCCAGCAGTATCATCTTGCATCAGCTGCAGCACTACAATGTCTTGCAGCACCTAAATTTAAGGTTCGCTTGTTTGAACAAAGAAATTTGTCTGGGCGCTTCTAATAGAACCTTGCCAGGCATGCTGTCGAGAGGATCTGTAATTGCACCTATGAAGCGCTGTAAGTTGTGGGCTTCCCTTTACTTAGACCTCTACAAGCTCTGCGCGACAGTGAACAAGGGCTACGGAAGTGTGATTTTGTTATACGACGTAAACGCTTTGGTGGACGTAGTGGTTGCGCTGTACTTCTTCGTGTCTACCTTGATGCTGGGTCCAGGATTCTTTTTAAACGTCGCTGCAATGGCGTTGACCGCATATTGGATAATCATCGAAACTTACGGAGTGGTCATAATCGTGCTGACGTGCCAATCTGCATCTGATAAGGTGGATAAAATATTTTTAAGGTTTTTCATTTTCTTTAAAGTAAATATTTCTGATCTAAATTTACATAGCTGTTGAATCACAGAAGAATAACTTCTAAAGATTAATGATATAATACTATTTTGTATAATATCTTCTCATGTACAGGTAATTTTAGTAGAAAACGCTTTAATTCATTAAGAAAATGTTTGCCGTTGTGTATTTCGGATATGAACTCGTATATAATTTTGATCTTACATTAGTGCGCTAGAAATCCACTTTCTATATCTAGACCGTTTTCGATATAAACGATTAACGTACGTTTTTTCATTTATTTAATGATTCCGATAAACTCGTTTTTTTAATTTTCATTAGAAGATTGGATATGGTATTTTATATAATTCAATAATTAAGCGTAATGCCAGCGGTTCCCAACCTGGATTCACTTAAGGTCTGCTGCTACTACTTCTGACAACACTGCTTAACACTGCAAGTATAACAAATGTATTATATGAAATTATTATTACATATTATATTTATTGTTAAATAGATAGGGATAAGAGGGTCACGATAAGACCGGCTCATTTAATAAGGGAGCTGCGTGTGCATAGTGAAGAGATTTTCAATATTTTTTTGCTGAGCATTTTTCGTATTCTTTCCAAGGCGACCATCATCGTTACCTTAGATTCAATTAGCGTCAATGAAGCATTCAAATGTACGAAACTTTTGTTTAAGTAATAAAATTATCGTTCTAGTAACACAAATCATGGACAACTATACTACGTTGCCTTTTCACTGGTTTCTTGCTTGCAAGGCATAAAAGTAAACATTTCAGAAAGGCATAATTACGCAAGATATGAAGCTGGATTTGTCCAACATGATAAAAGTTAAAATTATCTTAATTTTTTAATGAAATATATTCGGAATCGGATTGTTTACAAACAAATTTGGTTAATAGTTAAGAAAGGTTAAGTGAAAAAGGTGATTTTCAGTTTTTCGATTACTAAAACGTTTTTGTATATCCCGCATGCGCCCTAGAATTGGCAGCAAAAAATAAAACACATTGAAATTCAACGAACACACTTGATAATTACCGATAGTTTCTTTAGGAAAATGAGGTATGGTCTTTTATTACTCGTAGCAAGAGATTGAAGAGTATTTGTAAATGTTATATATGTACATGACTAGTGGAAGAGGAGGGGTTAATAAGTAGATTGAAGGCAACTAGGTGTTGAAGGAACCCAGTGTGCACTTAACAGGAGAGCCACCGTGATGTCGGAGAGACTCATTTGTAGACGTAGAAGATGGAGCTTTCGGGATGATCCCTTGGTCAGCACAAGAGAGAGACAAAACGTCTCCTATATCCTATGTCAGAAGCGACCATA
The DNA here is from genome assembly GCA_036926305.1 of Uropetala carovei. Taxonomy (NCBI): domain Eukaryota; kingdom Metazoa; phylum Arthropoda; class Insecta; order Odonata; family Petaluridae; genus Uropetala; species Uropetala carovei. Next base: position 1,680,976 of record JAXCHB010000003.1, read on the forward strand.
TGTTATACATATATATATATATATATAAATCCGTATGCAGACAGGTTAGAAACATCCGAAAATGAAAAGGATTATCAAATCCATTCAAATTCGCAAGACCGTCTTTACACATCCCGTGGTTGATTTTTACTTACTCATACGAAGTATCGAGAAAGTATTATTATCGCGAAATTCGACCTCGAGATTTTTACGGAAATATACGTTTTAGATGTCGCTGAATCCGAAAAAGTGGTTTTCGCAATGCCGTCTGTCTGTCTGTTACTGGCTCTGGAGCCTAGACGGTAGAGCGAAAATGAATGAAATCTCGTACTTAGGCATTTTATCATAGTGATTGTGAGCAGAGTATACATAGAAATGGTTGACATTGATCAATAATTAAGACTAGTTTATTCTACGCATTTTTAACAACAATCCGATTTTCTCAATAACGGCTCTAACGATTTTGATCAAATTTCGTACAGCTACTTGAGTTTACGTCTTCAATAATACTGTATAGTTCATATTTCTCAAAAAATGAATATAAGGCTAGTTTATTCTAGGCAACTTTAACAATAATTCGATTTTCTTAAAAACGGCTCTAACGATTTTGATCAAATTTTGTACAGTTACTTGAGTTTACGTTTTCAATAATGCTGTATAGTTCATATTTCTCAATGAATGAATGTAAGGCTTGTTTATTCTTGGGCAACTTTAACAAAAAAAGATTTTCTAAAAACAGGCTCATACGATTTTCATTTTCTAAAGATAACTAAACGACGCATTAGTACCCATATATGAGAAAGTTTGTACAATGTATGTTGTACCGATTTTTTATTCTTGCATAAATCTGTTCTCTTTGTTTTTTTACCCTTTTCTTATTTCTTTATCACATTACATTACAAGCCGAGAACGGAAAGCGTAGTACAGCACAAAATCTATTATAATGGTACTCGATATCTGTTTGTGTGTTTGTCTAGAACGCTTTCCTGTATAGGAAGTATTTGGAGGGACAATTATTGAAATTATGTGCGAATGGTCTGTACCCTTATGACGATTTTTCTGCGATATTCTGGTACCTATCTCTTTCTCCATTTAGGAAGGTGATCGTCTATAATAACTTCAAGGTTTCGATTCAAGGAGCATTAATTTTGCCTGTTTGTTTTATGCGGAATTAGTCTATAGCAGGGGTGCACAAATCAGAAGTTGACGGGGAAAAATCGACCATGACTGAACCTAAGCGGACCACACATGAAAATTTTGCCCATTATAAAAACTTAACTACACTATTGACGATTTATTAATTACTCCCAGCTTCAAATGGGCCAAACAAATGGTGTCGTCGGGCCACATTTGGCTCGCGGGCCGTATGTTGTGCATCCCTGGTCTAGAGTCTAGACTCAGGAGCGTTAGTCATAAGCATGTTAAGGTTACATAGAAATAGGGTATTGAATCAAGTCGGTCAGATATTCAATTGTTTGTTGGATTTGCATAAATGACGGCTATACCTTTTCGGTGTTATTCTCGTTAAGGAAGGGAATATGTAATGTATATTTCAGGATAAAACTTGAGGTACTTTTTCGTGGCGTGCGCTCTAAAACCCGGTCAAGTTCAGAATTATTCCTTATCTCCAACGTAACATTAGAGCTTATTGTTAGTCCTATTTACTCACACCTAAAAGTTACCTTTTCATACATTCCATCTCCTTATTTTACAACTATCTTGCTTTCTTGAGATAAAGTATGGGTATTATCCGCTATGTATCAGTGAGGACATCTAGTGTTATTATGTTTAATAATTGAGTTAGTTACCATTCTATGTATTCCATTTTCTTATTATAGTCTCTAGGTCTTCATCTCACCCTCTTCCTCAGAGCTTCCTTGCCAAAATGTCCGTCCAAATGATGGCCATTATTCTACTTTGGTGCAAAGGTGTAATGGTCATAATGTAAGTACAAGATCCTGTTTTAAAATCAACTATGCGAATCAACATTTAGATCTCCTGGCTTTGTATTTGGAATTCGAAGCTGGTTTTTCGAAATTTTAGGGTCGTACAACCATGTAATATAATATGTGGATCAGATGATGGATATTTTCATTTAAATGCTACCGTGCGCTAATGGTGTTCACTTGAGTATCGATGTAAAAATTAAGCAATACAATAGAAAATTCAAGACTGCCTAAGGCTCCATTACTGAAGATCAGGAATTGCTATTACTTTCTGCTTTGTAAGAGAGGAAATAGCCCGTCATATCTCATTTTTAAATTTTTGTGAAAAAAATATATAAGTTCTCTTTGCGAACAACGACGAGTCTAGGGCTGTTACGAATTGATGGAAATATCGATTCGAATCCGTCAACTTTTGGATGAATAGTCAAACATGATTTTTTCCGAACTCATTCCGTATTCTGAAAGATACGAGCTTAAAAAATTCATTATAAGCACAGTGAAGTTTATTTTTCGTGTGAATTGAAATTTTTCAGAAAGCCATCGGACTTATCTCAAGCCCGAATTTTCCAATAAAAATCTTTATTTTGTTACTAAATGAAAATTTAATAAGATTCTATCAACTAGATCCATCATTTTCAGATGATGTAACAATGAATTCGAGCGAACTTAAGAAGTTTGGTAGACGTGTTCCTCCAGTTTTCGTTCCCATTCTCTCATTAGAGACCTAAAGTCGTGAGATACATACAGAAGCCTCTCTAAGTTACGAGACAGAGTAGTCTGTCATACCGTGTGATTTGTCCTTCCGTTTCAAAAGATTTTCTATATAATTAAACAAACAGCACGACTATAAATATCCAATAGATTTAACTTAACTGTAGAGCATGCATTTCTCATGGGTGCCGAAGGATACATTTACAGAAATCGAATTTCATGACCGTTCGAAAGTTTTCTGGACGTTAGAACCTCTTCTGAAGGTCTGTAGAGTTTTCGGACTCGCACCTTTCGCACTGGAATGTCAACGCGACACTAAAATTAGCAACTTCAAACGGGTTGAAGGGTACAGTGTCGCTGTTTACTTGGTGGTCACTTGTTCCATTATATGGGACATGAGATACAAATATATTTCTCATAAAATGATTGACTTGAAAATTTTTGTGACGTTATGTTGGGTGGCATTGGCTTACATCATCGTATTGAACGACTGCTTGGTTATATTCATTCGCCGATTCAAGGTACACGGAATATTGGTAGATTTAGTCAAACTTGACGAGAGGCTTGCCACTCTAAAGATCTGCATCGACACGCTCAGTGTACGCAAGAACGTCATAAGGCAAAATATCGGCCTCGTGCTTTTAATAGTGACATGTGTCGCTGTGAAAATTTCCCTAAGGTCGTTAAACGTAAACGTAATCAATAATTGTTTCGTGCTTCTGTACCTTGTCGGCAATAGTGTCTTAGTTCGTTTGTATCAGTACAACATTTTGATGCATCTGAAAATGAGGATGTCGAGCTTGAATGAAGATATACGTCAGAGCGCGTCAGTCAGTGCCTTCGGACGCATGCCGTCGGAAGGATCCGAAATTGTGACAGCGGAACGGTGTAAATTGTGGAAGTTCCTCTACCTCGATCTCTACAAGATCAGCCTTGCCGTGAACAAGATCTTCGGAAGCGTGATCTTGGTCAACGTGGCGTTCTCCGTGATCAACGTAGTAGTGCTGCTCTTCTTTGTCGTGATAATTTTGATAATGGGAGAAGAGTTTCACAAGCCCTCTTTCATTGCTTTATACGTGCTCTGGGCTGTCATCCATACTTTTGGACTGGTTCTCATCGTGCAGTCGTGTCAGTCGATATCGGATAAGGTGAATTGGATATCCTACAAATTTTCAACTATTCTTATTTTATCTGTATACCAGATCAAATTTTGTAGCTGTTGAAATTCTGAAAAAAACTCCCTCTATGCAGGCATCCAAACTTTGTACTTTCTCCATATACGTAGTATTTATAGAGAAAGTTTTGTTTTCATGTAAAAAAATCGATTCCGAGATTTCAACGGAAATACACGTTTTGAGTTCCCTAAAGCTCGTTTTTACTATTTTATCGATCGTGTCTTTGTGTATATGATAATAATTTTGTGTGCGCTCCAACTCAAGAACTAATAATCTGAGAAGTACAAAAATTCATATTTAAATTTAAAAATGAAGATTTTAAAAGGTTTTCGTTGAAATTGCTCAGCTGGAAATGAATGTTTATTCGAGTCATTTTACCGGTTTTTTTCAAATAGCTCCTTTAGAAATCAATTTACCTAAATATGTGCTATTACAGAAGTTGTAGGAGATGGAATGTTCTACAAGTTTTGTTTTAACATTTTTTATATACTCGATAGTTTCAGTAAGATTTCGATTTTTCTTATGAATTTACCTTGACTACATCGCTATCTTGTTCAACTGCACGATTTAGAAATGGAGAAAAACGCCAATTACATTACAATCGTATGCATAACGAATAGACCAGAGACCCGTACGGCCAACGAGAACTCTTCTTACGGCCCACGAATCTATGATAATGAAGTACTGGGATATGTAAATATTAAAAAAAAAAAGAATACCACAAGTTTGGTGAAGGTAATGTGTTGGCCAAATCTGATTATTCCAAGAAAAATGACGTGATTAGATATTTCAAAAGAGGGTGGGGGGTTATGGTCTTCGAAATTGAGATTTTTTTCATAAATGGACTAATAAGTAACACTTGCGTGTTTTTTAATAGGCGCTCTCTGGTCATATATGTAGATTCACCTGAACAAACCAAACCCAATAGATATTATGTTCAACTTGCAAAGACATATCTTCCTCTAAGCTTTAGGTGAGGAGGAAGCTAAGATATAAGTGTTTTGGGATTTCGGAATAACGAAATTTTAAGCTAATTTTATTGTGATTATTGACTGATGACATACTACAAAACGCGTATGTTTGGGACATGAGAAGATTAAAAACACTTCGATTATCGTTTTAGTAACCACTTCATATACATACTTACTTTAATTATCTGATTACACGCTTAATATTTCTAATCAATAGCATTCATGTGCCTCTGCTGATAATCCGATATGTGAAAACATTCCGAATCAATTTGAAACACCCTGTTCTCGTATTTAACGAGGTTTCCAGAGATATTCGATACGAGAACGTAATAACTTATCTGACTGGCTAAATGTAGATCTAATTTTTCACTGCTAGAAGTAAGGTCGTTCAAAGTGAAAAACAAACTGTACAAATTACGTATGTATTTTCTCTAAATCGAGAAATTTTATCACTATCTGTGCAAGCGGGTTTAAGGTATGAAATCGTGACGAACCCGATCATTTCGGGAGGCTTGTCATGTTTGTCTATAGTTTTATAAGATAAAATTTATTGTTTTAATATGACAGTCTCCATAAATTAATTTAGGTTGTGCATGCTTTATTCGATTCAAAAAATTTTTTGTGCTGTAATTCACATTTCATCGTATATTAATATGCCGTAATTTGTGTCTTAGAGATATCGATGTTTCATTCTGCCTGCAGACTTCCTTCAACCGAACCAACCGATCTTAGACTTTTTTCTTTCACAAGCTCTAGGAGTGCGTTTTTTCTCATTTTCCAAGACCAGCATCACCTCTGTAATTTGTTCCTTAATATTTCAATTAGTATATTTATTCAGTGGAGAAAAGCGTCTTGTTTTACATTACTTATGTTGATTTTCTATTATAGTTTCAAAATTATATCAGCCATACACAACAGGAATTTGATTCCTTTAAATTGTGACTTGCATAAATTAACACAAAACACGAAATTATTTAGAAATATTTCATGGCAGCTAGAAAATACATTATTATTCCTTTATTAGTTAACAATGAACGCGATTTTAATACTAATATTACCGTAGTACGGTAGTTCTACCGTTAGGGTAAATATTACGTCAGATGTATATTCTAAAATGTGTCTTGATTGTTTAAAATGGAAAAAATATTACGAAATGAAGTTCATAATAATAAAAAACCTTAAAGTTGCATATTCGATGAAACACCTCAGTATCACGCTGCCATAAAATGAAGTATTGCAGGCAAAACTTTATGGAATCTCTCCATACTGAAAAATGAAGTGAAAGTTTCATATTTAGTCGAAAGTTCATAAAAATATCCACTGAATATACAATTACCATTAATGTAACGACCTAAATATAAATATGGACGCGAACGATATGTCATAGCCACTGGGGTTAGGGTTGCATAGTGTAATTCTCACGATTAGGTTAGCTGAAAAATGGTAAAGATATGTTAAATCTTTTCCTGGCCTACCTACATGGGAACGCTTTTCAGTTTGCATACCACTGTCCTAACCCATGCTGCCGTTAATTTTTTTTAAAATAATCTTTTATTTTGCATGAAAATTGAACATTGATATATTTTTACTAGTATTTTTATATTTCCTTTTGCCCTTCGCCTAATTTCAAATAATGAAATTGTGAAGGCAGAAGTTGAAATCGTTTTTGCGTATAATTCAACGTGAATGAAGGGATATATGTCTTCCGATTGCATTATTTAAAAGTCCTCACTCCACATCTCAGATGAAAGCGAATTCACGCCCTGCGTGAATGTGATTTAAAAAAATATTTTTGTCCCACTACTAAGGAGAATAAACTCTAAAGCCGTATACACCTCCGTATGAAAGAGAGACATTAGTCAACGTGGGATGTCATTTGTTTAGGAAGACATCGATTGCCTGGGAAAGAGTCATGTTAATTAAATGTCTTCTAAACAGTGCTGGCAAATGAAAAAAAAATGGATTCGTTCCGTTTTTTGTTAGGGCCAAAGAAGAAATTTCGTCTTTCTTTACGGTAAAATCTACATTTCGTTTTTCGTTACGTTTACGTTTAAGAGGGATCTAAAAGGGCAGGTTTCAAAAGGGGGGATTTCAAAAGGGGGGTTTCAAAGGCAGGGTTTCAAGGGGGGGTTTCAAAAGGGGGGTTTCAAAGGGGGGATTTCAAAGGGGAGGTTTCAGAGGGGGGTTTCAAAGGGGGGGTTTCAAAGGGGGTGATTTCAAAAGGGGGGATTTCAAAAGGGGTGTTTCAAAAGGGAGGGTTTCAAAAGGAGGTGTTTCAAAGGAGGCTTTAAAAGGGAGGATCTGAAAGGGGGGGGTTTCGAGGGGGGTTTAAAAGAGGGGTTTCAAAGAGGGGGTTTCAAAGGGGGGTTTCAAAGGGGGGGGTTTCAAAGGAGGGGATTCAAGGGGGGTTTCATGTGCTTTTAGGGTTTAATCATTGTAATTTCATATAACCTTCCCGCCCCAAATACAGCGAACCTTCAATACTAGAGATTTTGATTCCTCAAGGGTTTGTCTCTTTGTGTAAAAGCATGATCGTAAAGTTGCAATATATCAATATTCGGTAATATAATCATTACATAGTCATTTTGTTATAAGATCAGTTAATGTTTTATTTCTATTTTCTGAAAATATTCAGCTGAATATATTTTTAAAAAAGCAAAACAGTGAAATAAGTTTATTTTCCTATTTTAATATATAATTAATATTATTTCATGCCTTTGATATCCAGAGGGGCGGAAAATTTTTACCTCTCTACACACATTTTTTAACCGAAACCGGCCCTGAATGTGGGTATTCAATCGCTTCCGTGAGTAAATACCTATTCTAAATTTAAATCGATAAAAAGTTTATCATGAAATTTTTATGGAATGCTTTCAAGGGGATACAACTACGTTCGTCGAGGTTTTTTCTGTAAAATACTAATTGCGGTAAAATTAATAACTATTAATAACTATTTTTCATAATTAGACCGGTACTAGCATAAACCACCTAGTTCCGGGTCTCTTAAAGTAAGTAATTTGCTGGGATCCTCCCCTCCTCCCGTTCAGTAGTATTTCTCGTATCAAGGCTCACTCCGCTGGGTCAATCATCGATAAATTAAAAAATCGGTACAACATACATGGTACAAACTTTATCATATACTAATGAGTCGTTTAGTTATCTTTAGTAAATGAAAATCGTATCAGCCTGTTTTTAGAAAATGGAATTTTTCTTCAAGTTACCCAAGAATAAACGGGCCACATAATCATTCAATAAGAAAAATGAAATATATATAGTATTATTGCAGGCGTATACACAAGTAACTGTAAGAAATTTTATCAAAATCGTTCAGCTGTATTCAGTGGCGGATCCCAGGGGGGCGATGGGGGCAATCGCCCCCTCCTTGGATAACTCCACTGCACTCCACAGGGCGCTTTCTTAAATTCAATCCGCACAAAAATCCTCAATTATACGCCGCAGATTAGGTCTGTATAGCAAGGAAAACAAGGATTCTGTTAGGGGTAGGTATTTTCAAAATATAGGGCAATTGAGAGGGACGGATACGGTAGGCGGAGAGGCGACCCCCCCCCCCCCCCCCTCCCCCCCCCCCATGGGAAGTTCATGGATCCGCCCCTGGCTGCATTTGAGAAAATCAAATTATTGTTAAAGTTGCCAAGAATAAACTTGCCTTATATTCATTTGTTGAGGAATTTGAATTAATCTCTATTATCGAAGACATAAACTCAAGTAACAGTCCGAAATTTGATCAAAATCATTAGAGCCTTTTTTGAGAAAATATTGTTTTTAAAAATGCTTAGAATAAACTTCCCTTAATTATTGAGCAATATCAACCATTTCTACATAGCCTCAGCTAAGTATTATAAATGCCTCAGTACGAGATTTCATTCATTTTTCCTTTACCGTTTAGGCTGTATAGCCAGTAAAACACAGACAAGCAGACGGCATTGCGGAAAACCACTTTTTTGGACTCAGCGAAACCTAAAACGTATATTTCTGTAAAATTCTCCAGATCGAATTTTTTCGCGATTACAATACTTTATCAAAATACTTCGTATATAATAAAGGAAAAATGAATAGTAGATCATGTGTCCTGAAAGTTTGGAGTTTCCTCCTAGAGAAGATGTGTACAAACTAAAAGCAAACCGAGTTGCAAAAATCAATTTCACTGATAATGCGACAAAAACGAACTAATACATTTGATACACCCTTATCCGAGTTTGAGTGGTAACAATAGTGTTTACATAGCTATCGCTGATATACTACCAGAAAGGGATATATCTCCAGGGCCATACAAGAAGAAGCAATGACCGACGCTTAATACGTTAGAAGGAACAATTTTTAGCTCCCGTCAAGTAAAGTCTTTTTGCGGTGGCGGGCATAAACTCCGCTGAGAGAAAGGTCCTTATAAAATTCTACGAAAAGTGGAATTGATTAATCCCGCGAAGTGAAATTTTTCATAACACCATCAGAATTATTACTAACACGAATTTTCAATAAATATCTTCATTTGTTTACAAAATGAAAATTTAATAATACTCGATCAACAAGATTTAACAAAGCTTCGATGGAACAAAAAATTTGATAGGCTTCTTCCTCAAAATTTCGTTGCCATTCCGTCTTTAGACTCCGAAAGTCGTTAGATACTACATAGAAGTCTAGTAGTAGTAGTAATTAGGATTTTAGGTGCGTCAACAGCTAAGGTCAATTTGCACCATCAAATGCTGTTAGAGAAAATCAACATACATCACAACATCTATGCCCGAAGCGGGATTCGAACCCGCGACCTTTGTGTTAGAAGGCAGGCGCACTGCCTGCCAGTCTAACTCGGCCGGCACGCAGAAGTCACTCCAGGTTACGAGTCAGAATAGTTTATGATATTATATGCATTGTTCTTCTGTTTTAAAATATATTCTACATAATTAAATAAGCAGCACAACTATAAAGATCGGATAGACCTAACATAACAGTAGAACATGCATCTCTCATGGGTGTCGCAGAATACATCGACAGAAATCGCATTCCATGACCGTTCGAAAGTTTTCTGGGCGTTAGAACCTTTTCTGAAGGTCTGTAGAGTTTTCGGACTCGCACCTTTCTCTCTGGTATGTCAACGCGACACTGAAAGCAGCAACTACAAACGGGTTGAAGGGTACAGCGTCGCTGTTTACTTGGTGGTCACTTGCTCTCTCTTATGGGACATGAGATACACATTAATGTTTTATAAAATCATCGACCTAAACAGTTTTGTGATGTTTTCTTGGATGGCATTGGCTTACATCATCGTAATGAACAACTGCTTGGTTATGTTTATTCGCCGATCCAAGGTACACGGAACGTTGGTATATTTAGTCAAGCTTGACGAGAGGTTTGCCGCTCTGAATATCTGCATCGACGCGCTCAGTTTACGCAAGAACTTCATAAGGCAAATTATCGGCCACTCGCTTGCAATAGTGACATTTATCGTCATCTACATCAATTCCAGGTCGTTAAACGCGTACGAAATCTATAAGTGTTTCGTGCTTATTTACATTTCGAGCAATACTGTCTTGGTTCGTTTGTGTCTGTACAACATCCTGATTTATCTGAAAATGTGGATGTCCAGCTTAAATGAAGATATACATCGGAGAGCGTCAATCAGTGTCTTTGCACGCATGCCGTCAGAAGGATCCGAAATTGTGACAGCGGAACGATGTAAATTGTGGAAGTCCCTCTACCTCGATCTCTACAAGATCAGCCTTGCCGTGAACAAGATCTTCGGAAACGTAATCTTGTTCAATGCGGCGTTCTCTATGATCAACTTTGTAATGGTACTTTATTATATCGTCATGTCTTTGATTATCAGACAGGGCTCTCACAGCTACGTCTCCATTACTTTAAACGTGTTTTGGGTTGTCATCGAAACTTTTGGTGAGGTTCTCATCGTGCAATCTTCTCAATGGATATCGGATAAGGTGATTTTTCAGTTTTTCTTAATTTTTATCAGTAACCTAGATCAAACCTTGTAGCTTTATAAATTCTAAAGTAAATACTTATATGCAGACACCCCATACTTTTTCAAGATAAAGGCACAATTGTACTTTTCAAAGAGGGAAATTATGGTCTGCAAGGGGGATTTTATTTTCTTATGAATGTTTTAATGAAGTGCCACTAGTGGCACGCGATACTCTTGTCAGAGTCACGCCTATCGATTTTGAAAAAATAAAATAGAATGCATAGAAATAAATTATAAAATGTCAACGTTAACATTCTAGGTTCTACAATGTTGTTCTTTCACAACAGACTGAGTGTTGTGTGTGCTTGCGACTGCTTTAATCCCTCGAAATGAGAACGTATTATAAGAAAATTGTCTACACAAACTTGTCAAACTTTCAAAATAACTGCCCCACTCCTGTATAATCGTGTAACGAAGTCTCAGGGAACGATGCTCTCTTATAACGGAGTCCGAAATTCCAAAGTGAAAATTTAAAAAATTCGAAAATGTTACGAATTAGTTATACGGCTAAGATGGACGAGACAGAATTGATACTGGCGTTACTTACATTTAGAACCTTCGCTAACATAGTGTCATATGTTCAACAAATTACAGCTACTGAATTAGAATTTTACTATATTCTCGACCTAGAAGTTTTAAGAACCATGAGAATGAGTTGGTCCGAATCTTTATCTCGAAGTAACCAGTTCTGAGATTTTAATAAACCTCTCTTTATCTTATTGATATGGGCCGTACGTTAATTTAACATTTCTTCTATTTTTTGATTGGGATATAGTCAATGTGAAACAAAACCAGCAACCACAAATGACACAGGCGTGTCCCTCTTCTCAGGAGGAATCTTAAGTGATCCACCTTGGATCTCTTGCCGTCTAGACTACTAACAACATGAAAATGAAAGGATAGAGTCGCTTTAATAACGACATTTTCATAATTTATATTATTAAACAATTAAAATTGTACGTTCAGTATGTTATTAGTTCATATGTTTCGAAAGCAGTTGATAAACTTTTTAAAATGTCATTTCACTATTGCCGAGAATCTTGGATTTAGTATATCGTATTCATTTTTGATAGCATTAATGATCTTAATAATTTCCAACCAGCAGTAAAAAGGACCATAGTCAAATCATTCAGCGAAACAACTACAATGGCTTCATTTTTGCACCACCGATTAGGCTCCAGAGCCAATAACAGACAGACAGACGGCATTGAGAAAACCACTTTTTCGGACTCAGCAAAACCTAAAACGTATATTTCTGTAAAATTCTCCAGATCGAATTTTTTCGCGATTACAATACTTTATCAAAATACTTCGTATATAATAAAGGAAAAATGAATAGTAGATCATGTGTCCTGAAAGTTTGGATATTCCTCCTAGAGAAGATGTGTACAAACTAAAAGCAAACCGAGTTGCAAAAATCAATTTCACTGATAATGCGGCAAAAACGAACTAATACATTTGATACACCCTTATCCGAGTTTGAGTGGTAACAATAGTGTTTACATAGTTATCGTTGATATGCTACCAGAAATGAATGTCTGTAGGGCAATTCAAGAAGAGGCAATGACTGACGTTTGAAGGAACAATTTTTCGTTCCCGTCAAGTGAAGTCTTATTTGCGGTGACGGGCATAAACTGCGCTGAGAGAAACGTCCTTATAAAATTCTAAGGTGGTAGATGTGAGGGACCTGTTCTCAGTTTGGAATGGGGACGAACTTCAGGTGAACGTGTTCATTTTTTGGACAAGTACCGCATACCTCATGGCCGTCATTAACTACTTGATTTTGTTTCTCCATCGATCCAAAGTGCACGAACTGATGATGGGTTTCATCGAATTTGACGAGAGACTCGCCTACATCGAAATCGGAATCGATGCACACGGTTTTCGTAAGCGCGTTGAAAGGCAAGCGATAGGTTTATGGCTAGCCATCTTGTTACTTTGTCTTCTGGGCAACCCTTTTTTTTCGATTAACTATAACTTCACCGCATTAAATAGGTGGCTTGTAATGCTTTACATGACTGGAACTACAGCCTCGATCGAATATTTACACTACAACGTTACACAACACTTGTACCTCAGGATGGCGTGTTTGAACGATGAAATACGTCGGAACTCGTCGACAAGGCGCTTCGCACGCATGCCAGTTAAACGGTTCAGAATCGCTCAGGTGAATCGATATAACCTGTGGATGTCCCTCTATCTAGATCTCTACAAATTCAGTGTGTCTGTGAACAAAGTGTTTGGAAGAATAATCGTGATCAACGTGACATACGTTGTGGTGGACTCTGTCACCGTGCTCTTCTTGCTCCTGTTGGATTTGACGACGGGCGATGTCCCGTTTTTCGAATTCTCTAACCAGATGATGACTTTGCTGTGGGTAATCTACGAAATTTTGGAACGGCATTCATCGTGAACCTGTGCCAATCTGCATCTGATGAGGTGAATGGAGTTTTTAAAGTATCTTTAGACCTTCTTATGTAATGTTAAACTGCTCTGTACATATTGTAACTTCCATGTAGTGAAGTTTTTACATCAGGTTTGATTTTATTTGATAACATTCTTTTGTTATATCCTGCTAGTTAATTCTTCTATTAGAATTTCGTTAAAAACACGTAGGTACTTTATTTAATCGATTATGAGTGCAGTTTGACTCAACATACCTAGCATTTCTACTTATCAAATTTTCTGAGAATTTTACCGGTGAATTCTTTGGGGCATATAATGTATTATTTACTGCTCGCGGTATTAATGAAATTGAAGATGTCGAAATATCTTGCCAAACATTAGTAATTTTTAAAATAAATTACATATAATTGATATCTTTCGGAGTATTTATCGATGAATAAACAGAAAAAGTTCTCTTTCTAGTGGTTATTATGATTTAAATTGAGAGAATACGCATTATTCCATTTGGACTACATTTGAATCGAATTCATTGGCACATGAAAAGAAACGAAATATCCAAGCTGAATAATTTATATTTATTTATTTTCATTGGATGGCGTTAAAACTTTTTTTACGAAAATTTAGAGAAAAACTTTACCTTTACAGGAGCAATTTTCTGATTTTTGTACTTATTTTTCAAATATGAACTTCAATTTCTGGCCGTAAAACTAAGCTAACGGAAAACGTGTTCAAATATATATATATTTATCCGAACAGGCCCAACGACTACGCATATCATTGATGTACACGGGTAGGCAGACGGAAAAGTGGAACTAATAAAAAGCCAGGTAGTAATTCTGTAGTAAATCAACGTTAAGTGAAAATCGTTATAAATATATATGACCCTCAAAATCTGCGCGGTATAGTTATTTTCAAGAACGTTTGTATTCCGCTCGACGCATTATACTTATATTCTATATAATAAATACTACGTCTACAGTTGAACTCTTAATCTTCTAGATGCGCGTATATACGGAATATTGTAGGTAAATAAAATTATTATAGTAACTAGGGGAAACTAATACCGGTATATTCGTATAAAACCTATTTTACAATATTTTCACGGTGAAAATAACTTATCGGTATACAGGCGACACCCCCACTTAACGCGGGGGATGCGTTTCTGGCAACTCCGCCTTAAGCAAAAATCCGCGTTCGCTGAGGGTATTATGACCCTTTGACATGCGTCCCGTATTGACCGTGAATATCCCGTATTTTCAATATTTGTCCCGCGTCCCGTACGAAATATATACGGTGCGCCATTTTCGGGATATCGAAATAGTTTTTTATTATGCAGAAAAAGCAACTTGAATTCTCTGCGGCCCACTGAAAATAAAACATGCGGTATTTTTCGCATTGTGCATAAGATATTTTTACATTTAAAAATTTGCTTTTTAATTTTTGACAATCAAATATAAAGCGCGTTATTACGAATTCGCGTTACGTTTTCCAGGAATTCTTCGCTGCGCTTTATTTTCTCGTGCTTTCGAGTGTTACGCTTTGATCTATTAAGAGGCGTTGAACTACCATCATTGAAATTCAAAAAGGATGAAACGTTTTTTTGGAATGGTATCTCTGACTGTAAATAATTAGAATTAAAATGTTTTCCCAAGGAATTGAAAAGTATCGAAAACTGTCGTGTAACTGCACAAGTGCTGTTGTTGAGGTCGATGAGGTTGTTGGTTACAAATTTAAAACTGAAAATAAATTTTTTAAATATGAAGGGAAGTTATGTAAAAGTGTGTGATAAAAATTACATAAATACTTATCGATAAAAACGAAAAAAAACAAGTTAATATTAACATATCTGCACATAATGTTATGGAAATATTTTATTGCAAAAAAATTCGTTTTCCTCGATGTACTACATTTTTCCATTCTCAACTTCCAATTTCACTAAAGAGTTACTTGTTATTTTCCGTGTAGATGAAACATTTGTTGTTTAAACTAAAGCATTTGCATTTTACCTTTCTCTTCTCAGGTTTAAATTGAATGCCATTTATGTGACTGATTTTTATTAATATAAATTCTAGATCTTAAAGAAATTGCAGATTTTTTCAATTTCATTTCTAACTTATGATGGATATGAATAGATATCTAGATGGAGCAAATATTTAAATTATTACACATTGAAGAAATGTTGACAACATTCTAAGAATGTCATTATGATCTCTGTAATACAATTATGATTTTGCCAATATTAATGGTATCAATGGCAAAAATTATTATCGGGTGAATACATTGAACGAGTTACGTGTACTTGGCCGATTTGAAACGAATATACGTTACAAACAAACCAAATGGAGTTGATATACCGCTAACCGAAGTCACATATGAAATATTTTGTCATATACAACATATCTAATCATTTTTCTGTTGTCGACGGGCTATCTTTAGTTAAACTTAAAATAGTTGCCTCTCTTTCCCTCCCTTTCCCCCACTTTCACACCCTCTCTCCATCTCCCACTATCTATCACCCTCCCTCTCCTCATTTCTCCTCCTCCCCCCTCTACTTCTCTCTCTCCTCCTCCCTCTCTCTCCCCCCTCTCTCTCGTATTAAAAGCATACAAAGCACGCTTATACACGCATAAGGATTGATACAACAATAGGATTTTGAGGTCTAACAATATAATTGGTAGCCAAGGCAACATTCCTTTAAAATGGCAGTTTTTCCACAAAATATGTGAATTACACGTATAACATGAGCGATTTCGAATTGTATGCGGAAAAAGATGAACAGAATAAGAAACTAACTTTTTCTTCATAATGGTTCAGATCCGAAGATCGTAGGTTAATTCCTTCTAATATTAATTTCCAAAACAATAAAAGCCTGTACATCAAAAAAATTATTTTTACGTTACCTTACGATCAATGGAAATGTCTTTCTTGGAGTCGAACCCAGGACTTTTTTGGAGATTTATTTTCGTCATTACCTTGAAATATGTTATTCAAGCATCCTTGCCAAATTTCAATCTTCTGCCTATTCGGGAAGTTTGTTAAAACGCTCTATATCGGCCATCGTGAAAGCGTGACCAACCAACCGACAGACCTGGGCTATTATAGTATTAATAATATCCGCTAATTTTAAATTTCTTTTATTGATTGGCAAGAGGATAAATTAATAGGTATGAATATAATTCTGTTGAAGAAACAGGGTATCAATTTAATCGCATTTAATAATGCTTCCGATAGAATAGAAGACGAATGATGGGCGTTAGCAAGCACTCAGTCATAATGAGAGTCTTCTCTCACCTACTTTTTAGGTGAAATACAGGTTTTGTTTGTTCACTATTCAAATCCACACCTTTGAAGATCTCGTCACGAACTTCGCATAGGTGTGTGTGTGTGTATATATGTATGTATGTATGTATACTTTTTACCCTGCGGGTAACATAGGCAATATGGCGAGAAAATATATTGGGAATGGGGAGGTGGTGCTTAATTCAGTAATTATTTTCGCGTAATTTTAGATTGTTTCAATGCACAAGTTTATTTTTCTCCATTCTTATAAATAGCTAAATTTCTTCATTTTTGCTTTATGCGACGGTTACAACTTACTTATTCTTGGGATGTGTACATGCTACACGGTCTATGTTTTCAGAAATATGCAATTTTTTTCGAAATTTATGGATTTTTCGTACTTTTTCCTAGCGTTGCCTAGGCGACCATCATATTTATGGGCCTTTTGCCACCAGCGTGAGCGCCTAAATTGGTCGGTCTGTCCGTTCTCGGCTTCTACCGAATGGATTTTCATTAAATTTGACATTAAGGACTTACTATAAAAGATAATAAGAAAATTGCAAAAATGAATCACGTAAGCGAATCAGAGGTGCCCCTTTTCCGGTGACAAAAAAGAGCTTTCCGTCATATCTCGTAAAGTATTGCTCATATCAAAATATCCTTCACATAAAACTTGTAGAACTAGTAAACTGAAGGATAAGAAAAGAGCAGGCCGTCAAAGGAAAATTATAGGAAGCCGTTAATATAAAGCATTTTAGTTACTGACTTTTATTAAAATAAATATTTATTTTCGTTTCTGGCTTATGATAGATCTGAATGGATATCTAGATGGAGCAAGTATTTAAGTTACTTCATATTGAAGAAATGTTAACAATGTTCTATGAATGTTATTAATATCTGTGTAATACAATTATAATATTGCCAATATTAATGATATCAATGGCAAAAATTATTATCGGGTGAATACATTGAACGAGTTACGTGTACTTGGCCGATTTGAAACGAATATACGTTACAAACAAACCAAATGGCGTTGACATACCGCTAACCGAAGTCGGATGTTAACATTCCTGTAAACGGATTTTTCGCTGAAATACCAGCTCAAATGGATGCATGGAGGACATTTAAAGACGAGGCGACGACTACCGTTTAATATTTTAGAAGGAAAAATCGTTATCTGTCGTGGACAAGACTCGATTTGCGTCCTTGAGTTGAGGACATATAGAATCAAATTTTGTCGATCATCGTAGAGGAAGGATAAAGATGAAGATGCATGCGTGATAAAAATATCCATAGCCAGAAAAATAATGTTTCCTTTTCGCGCCAACCCTCGGAAACGCTAAAATTTTTGAGGAATGTTAATAATATAATATCCGCTAATTTTAAATTTCTTTTATTGATTGGCAAGAGAAAAAATCAATCGGTATGAATAGAATTCTGTTGAAGAAACAGGATTTCAATTTAATCCCATTTAATAATGCTTCCGATAGAATAGAAGACGAATGATGGGCGTTAGTAAGCACCCTGTCATGTTGAGAGTCTTCTCTCACCTACTTCTCTCCATTTGACATATCGGCAAAATTTTTCTACTAATATCATTTTAAAGAATTTTTTTTACAAATAATCAGTCGCAGCACGTTAATCCCAGATGGTTGGAACGAATTCAGAGTAGTAGCATGCATCTCCCAAGCATCAGAAAGAATAATTTGGCGCAAAACGCATTTCGGGACGGCTCGAAAGTGTTCTGGACGTTAACACCATTGCTGAAAGTCTGCAGGCTCTTCGGACTCGCTCCTCTCCCTTTGGAAAGTCAATGTGAAACTGAAAGTCACCATTCCAAAAAAGCTGAAAGGTATAGTTTAGCGTTTATATTGGTGACTACCTGCGCTATGTTGTGGTACGCGAGATACATGTTTGCCACCAGTAAACAAATTGAGTTAAGAACGGCCGTGGTTATTTGTTGTATAGCGATGATGGAGGTCATCGTAACGTGCAACTGCGTAGTTTTATTTGCCCGCCGATTCATGGTGTACGGTGTTTTGGTCAAATTGATAAATATTGACTGGAGACTGGCCAACCTGAAGATATTCATCGACTCGCACAGTTTTCGCAAGATTCTCAGAAGATCCATGTTCGCGTATTGGATTGTTTTGCTTCCGCTTAGTTTTCATGATATACCTTTTTCATCGATGGACGTAAATACCATCATAAGTGAGTTCCTTGATCTATACATTACCTGCAACCTGTTTCTAGTCCAGCAGTTGTACTACAATATCTTGAAGCATGTGAAATTAAGAATGTCCTGCTTGAATGAAGATATAAGTCGTAGTCTGTCGATAACTGACTCAACACGTTTTCCGTTGAAGGTGCTAAAAATGGCGATAGAGAAGCGATGTAAACTGTGGATGTCTCTCCATCTAGATCTCTGCAAACTCAGCATGACTGTGAACAAACTGTTCGGAAGTGTAATGTTGTTCAACGTGGCATACAGTTACAACATCGTAGTGTCAGTACTTTTCCTTGAAGTGGTGTCATTGATGTCGGATGGTGCAAATTTTTTCAACCTCACGATGATAATATGGACTCTTTTAGATACGTTTGGAGTGTTACTCATCGTGATATTGTGCCAATCCACATCTGATGAGGTGAATACACTATTTTTTAACATCTTCATAAAAGGGAGGTGTCGTGGCGTAGTGGCAAGGGCGTTGGTCTGCAACGGTGCGAAACGGGTACGAATCCACGAAAAGTAGGATTTTTTCAGTGGCCTCCTATTTGCGTGTTTAGAAGAGAACACGAGAATCGGCGCTCCGTCCCTTGGAAGGGACGTAAATCCGTATGCCTCCGTTGGTGTTTCTAGATAAGAGTAGGCTAATGCCGACAGCGGGTTTCTCTCCTCCCTTGCTTTGTGATTTATGCTGAAAAGCCGGCGTTACCTCACTTGCCCTAATCCATATGACCTAATTCCGTATGCCCTATATCCCACTTACCCTGTATCCGACTTGCCCTAATCTTGTGTGCCCTAATGGCACTTGACCTATTCTCATTTATATTTAGATTTGTTTTTACAAACTTTTTTATTTGCGATTCTTCTTACACCATACTCACATCCTATTAGAAAATCCTGTTTTATGACGGAATTAGTAATAAAAATAAAGTAATAAAATAAATACAATTTTTAAGTCGCCCAACCATTTATCTTTTTAGACATAGACCGTTCAAATTACATTGATCATTTAATGGTAGGAAGTAACCAACGGCTTGCACAAAAGTATGTAAATCGACGTCCCCGTTTTGTCTATTTGCAGTTAATTTCGTTATTTTTATTAAGGGCCTCGTATTTGCGATTTTTAGGAGAATATAATTACCTAAAACTTTTATTTGAAACAATTTTCCATAGCAGTTATTGTTTAGGAATTATTTATAAATAGTAGATTTTTCGGTTTCCGTCAAATATCTCCTTAAAAACGTCGTTATTGGTAATTCTTTTGAGGACCAAAGTTGTAGAGAATAATATTTATTCCAAGATTTGTTTGAACCAAATTTCCGTAGAAGCATCATTTTCGGAGATATTCAACTTATTCTTAAATTTCCAGATACTGCGCCACCAACTAGCGGTGAATTCTGTAAACATATTCAACATATAATTTACGCCAATAAGGACGACTATTCTTCTAAGATACAAAATAATAATTTTGCCTTATAATGCTATTCATAATAATTTAAATATCTATATCCCAAATATGGAGAAAGTCATGTGTTGGCCACATCAGATTTTTTTATATTAAGGGCATCGTATTTGCGGTTTTAACGAGGTGGAAGATTTCCTACATTTACTAAACCTAGTATACTCTTAAAATTACCCTACTGTTTCTTTAAATGTGTTATCATCGTCCATACATTAACATGATGGTGCCCCACAGATTTGTTTAAGGCATAGTGCCATCCTTCCACATGATTTATGGACCGAGGACCAAAATTACCGTGTTGATTCCACAAGGGTGGCGGAGAGCGAGCAGTGGATCCAATCCAATTAGTTTCGAAGTATTTATTAAGCGCTTCACACTTTTCATATGATGGATGATCTGAACCTCCATGAACGATTCCTTCCCAGGCTCCCTCTTGTTCATCTAAGGAAACAAATGTCAACCCCACCATTGACTTCACTAATTTTCTAACAATTTGTTTCTCGATGTACGCCGATTGCAATCCTAAATTTTGTACTTTCCGCCTAATTGCTTGGCTGAAATGAAATAAACAGCCTTTAATATCAGCATCAGAAAACATTTCCTCTATGGATCTGATGACAGCACTTTCGTAATCAACTTGAAATTTTCGTGGTTGAAACTTTGTGCCTGTATGCGATGCCTTCTCTTGAATTAACCGGAACGTGCGATTATAAGTTGATTTTGACTTATCTGAAAGAAGGATATAAAGAAATGGAAACATTTGGCCTCTATGCGTGGCATGTAGAGTATATAGTAGTTGACAAAACAATCGAGGTACAACTTTAAATGTCTCATCCATGTAAATAATATTGCCAGGATTTTTGCACGAAATCTGAAGGAACTGCGAGGTTCCGAAACCAAGAATTTTTTCTTCTTCTTCATCTTCGAATAGGAAAAAATATTCATATTCAAACCTTTTATATTCATCCGGGATGATCAATTCTGATAATGAATCCGGAAGACAAGGACGAGATTTAGCAGCAGCTCTATGAAGCATTGAACGTACATTCTCATAGCTGGACATAGCAGAAGCAGCTTCTATATCTTCGGGATCCAATTCTTTGTGTAGTATTTTCCTATAAACTGTAGTAGCCGAAGATTCTGGCTGTGTATAAATTTTCTCTTTCATTTGTTCCACCACTTTCGCTCTCGTAGGGTTCTGAATGTCAGACTCATGAATGTGACCCGGGCACTTTTTTTAGTTAAAAACTATACGATACGATAAATAATCTGACAAAGCAAATTTTCAATTATCCTTTGATATAGTGTTAACGAAGTCAGATATAGAGAATGAAAATGTTGAAAATTTGAAGGTGTTTGAGGACATTTTCCACGAATGCTCAGTTTTTAATCTTTGACTAAAATATAAAATGAAATGTATACTTATAAAACACACTCAAAGTAAAAAAACATTTAAAATTCTCATAATTCCATGTTCCATAAAGTAAAAATAATTTTGGCCATATAAGAGATGTATAGCATAATGTTTAACGAATAAACCTTCTTTGATATTACTTTGCCACAAAACTTTTATTTGTTCAAAGCTATTCTTACTTTCTGGAACATTCAATTGTGGAAAGTTTATATTTGTTAACTGTTATTGCATGCGAATTTTGGTTTCATTGGCGATTCATTTCAATTTAATTTTAACTTAATACTTAGTGCATTCTAATTTTTTTAATAATATGATATTTGTGAAAGTTCAATTAGTTATAAAATATGAACTATTTCAAACTCTCGCTGACACTAAGTTGGTCCAAAATTAACAATCTTTTGAATTTTCGTATAACAGCATAAAAATTCAACATTTACTATCTAAGCAATTTTCAATGCATTATCTAATTTCCGTAACACCGGGATGAGTCCCGTACACGTCTTGAATGTTATTTACTTATTTTGAGTCAGGGTGTTTTAAAATTATTGCTGAGGTGGCTGTCACTACCTTACTAAAAAGATCCTTTCATGTTAAACTATCGTTTTAATAGGTTTATCCACTTGGTATTTTTGCTGCCGCGTCCTCGAACTTCAAATCTTGCGTTCTGACCTATATTTGTATAGCACACAAGTGCTTCTAATCCGTCAATACTTTACTCAAATAGAGTGCACATATTTAATAACAAACAACACGTTATAGAATATTATATATATATAAATGAATTTCAACGACGGGGATTTAATCCTCACAGAATTGTATGCATTCATACAGGAAAATGATTGCCGTTTAGCCAGCATTCCATTAGTGCGAGGGTTTCCAAGTCCCCGTTGTCGTGCTGAAATTGATGCGCCATAACTTTATTGTGCTCTCAGTTGTTTTACTTTGATGGGTATATTGATTAGAATTGACCACCAAGTAGACAGTTATGAACATACCTTCATACAAAAGAACCTGAAATGAAATGTTTACTGAATAGCGTGATGGATTCACAGCGAAAGGGTCGAGATGACCAAAAAATTGTCTCACGGCATTAAATTTTTCATAAAATATTGTCGCTTCAGAGTCGATGAGTTAATCTCGGAGATGGTGATAAGATATCATTGTCGACTATGATGAACTTTTTCTCAAAATATTAACAATATTAGTCGATCAGATATTCACTAGTTTGCTGGTTTTGCATAAATCACGGCATTCTATTTTATGCGTTATTCTTGACAAGAAAAGGAATATGTCAATTTCAGGATCGAACTGCGGTATTTTTCGTGAAGTGAGCGCCTAAAATCATTCATATACAAATCGATTTCATTTCTTTCTTCGAAATTGGAGTAGGATAACATAATGACGTTCCAGCATCATTGTTTTCTACGTATACATTTCCTACATCCGATCTAAACATTTATATTTACAAAGCGGCGACGTTGTGAAAGTAATTTTCGAGTTCAGAATACTTGTCGTCAAATAAATTCAAAATGAAATTTAATTCTATTCGAACAAACGTCAAACGTCTTATTGTCGAAGTAAAAGAACTTCCATTATGCTCTCTGAATGGAACAAAGGGAGGATGGTACGCGCATTTCACTAATTCCTGATTTGCAATAATCCAAAAATATTTTGAGAATTGGAACCTGCAAAAGAATTTTTGGACTCGCTCAGTTTCCGTTGGAATTCAAACGAACCTCAAAACATGCTGTCAGGTACATCATCGCGGTCTCTTTTATGGATAAATCTGATTTGATGGTGGACATGTTCTCAGATTCGATTTTAATCGAACATACAGTGACCGTGTTCATTTATTGGACAATTATCGGATACATCATCATCATTACCTGGTTGATTTTTCTTTCTTCGGTTATCCAATACTCTTTGGATGGGTGAGATCAGAGTTAGTTTCCTTCTCGGTAATGTTGATAGGCAATCACCTATTTATCATCAACTAGCAATGCAATGAGTTATTACAGTTACTCTGTCTACATCTTTCCCCCTTCCTAATAACTGAACACTTTGCCAGGATGCACGTCCAAGTGACGGATATTTCTCTATTTCGGAAAAAGGGGATCGGGATCATACCGCCAGTACAAGATCCAATTTTAACATCAACTATGTAATTCAACATTGAGATCGACTGGTCTAGTATTCGGAATCGAATCTGATTTTCTCAAATTTTGAGGATGTAGGATTTACTTCGTCGTCAATCAATGAACTTTATTCGTAAAAGTATAATAAATATCACACCTTTTAAAATCATTTGAGGGTCAGATGAGTGACTTTCATTAAAAATCTACCTTGAGTTTTTCTGGACATTAAAGTAACGATACGTAAATTAAGTCCTACAGTACAAAAGAATGTTCAGTTATTGAAAAATTCCACTTCTCCAATGCAAAAAAATGAATTTTTGCTATTATTTTGTGCTGAGTAAGAGAGGTCAACATCAACCTGTGTCAACAGCATGTAACCATAAAGAGAAATTCTGTTTAAGGATGTTATAAATTGATAGTCATATCGATTTGAATACGTCACTTTTGGAAAAATCATCAAACACGCCTTTCTCCGAATTCTTTTGAGTTTTGAGAAATACTGTCAGAGAAAGGATGGGCGTAAATTAAAGGCTCTCGCAATAAATTAATTTATATCGAAGAAATGTCTGGTGCAAGTTGATGAATATAATAGAAATACTGGTTCCTGAAGAGAATGGTAAATTTATTACTTATACGAGGCGCTTAAAAGGACACGTTTTTATATTTACATGATATTCGAACGAAGATTTAATGCCTTTCATTATATTAGCGTACCTTCGAATTGTTACCTTTTTTGACGAGTTGGAGTCGCTTTTCATGCCGTTTTTGCCAAGAATCTACTTAGGTTTTTCTTAGTAAAATAAGCAAATTTTGTAGATATTTGTAGTCCTTCATACGCCCAAAAATGTCACTTTCCCATTCCCGACGACATGTGACGTATATGTATTCTGTTAAAAAGCATATTAAATATTTGTTTGGAGTCTTGAACGTTTAAACGTTTTTATTATCTGTTTTTAGGAATTTTAGTGATTTTAAAAACAAACTTTCTTATGTCGTCGGTAAAATTCTCTGGCTCTCGAGAATGATCTGCATTTCTGCATCGAAAGATGTATTTCTTGAGTAGACGTCGGGATGTTCTGAAGGAAATGGTGCATCGGCATCAAGATCAAGAAGACGTGTTCTGGGCGTCGGCTCCTTTGCTAAAAGTATGCAGGATTTTCGGGCTAGCACCATTCCCATTGGACCTTAGTAACAACGACGAGGACAATACCTCCGTTCTCGCTGTCAGGTACAGCATCGTAGTTTACATAGTGATTACCTCTGCCATGCTATGCGACACGTTCAACATAATTGAAAACTGCGTAGACATGACCTTAGCAAAATACATGGGGGCATATTGGGTAATTACCTCGTACACCGTCTCAATTAGCAGCTACTTAATGTTATTTCTCCGCCGATCCAAAGCGCATCGCATGTTGGCAGATATTGTCAAATTCGACGAGAGGCTCGCCAAACTCGATATCCGAATCGACCTGCATAGATATCGGAAGAATGTCGGAAGACGTATGTTCGGCTTCTGGATCGCCATAGGCTGTTTTATTTATTTGCAACTCGCCTGCCAGTCGTCGTATTTGGATACAAAAGGATTCCATCGTATATTCACTATCTTTTACCTCGCCAGCAGTTTCATCTTGCATCAGCTGCAGCACTACAATGTCTTGCAGCACCTAAATTTGAGGTTCGCTTGTTTGAACAAAGAAATTTGTCTGGGCGCTTCTAATAGAACCTTGCCAGGCATGCTGTCGAGAGGATCCGGAATTGCACCTATGAAGCGCTGTAAGTTGTGGGCTTCCCTTTACTTAGACCTCTACAAGCTCTGCGCGACAGTGAACAAGGGCTACGGAAGTGTGATTTTGTTGAACGACGTAAACGCTTTGGTGGACGTAGTGGTTGCGCTTTACTTCTTCGTGTCTACCTTGATGCTGGGTCCAGGGTTCTTTTTCAACGTCGCTGCAATGGCGTTGACCATATATTGGATAATCATCGAAACTTACGGAGTGGTCATCATCGTGCTGACGTGCCAATCTGCATTTGATAAGGTGGATAAAATATTTTTAAGGTTTCTCATTTTCTTTAAAGTAAATATTTCTGATCTAAATTTACATAGCTGTTGAATCACAGAAGAATAACTTCTAAAGATTAATGATATAATACTATTTTGTATAATATCTTCTCATGTACAGGTAATTTTAGTAGAAAACGCTTTAATTCATTAAGAAAATGTTTGCCGTTGTGTATTTCGGATATGAACTCGTATATAATTTTGATCTTACATTAGTGCGCTAGAAATCCACTTTCTATATCTAGACCGTTTTCGATATAAACGATTAACGTACGTTTTTTCATTTATTTAATGATTCCGATAAACTCGTTTTTTTAATTTTCATTAGAAGATTGGATATGGTATTTTATATAATTCAATAATTAAGCGTAATGCCAGCGGTTCCCAACCTGGAGTCACTTAAGGTCTGCTGCTACTACTTCTGACAACACTGCTTAATGCCATCTTTTCGAATGACTCGCAGCTCTCTTGTGGCGTTTTGAATTGTGTCACTGATTACGTCAAATTATTCTCCGTCAAAGAGAATTTTAGTTCAGGAAAGAAGAAAACGTCGCAGTTTATATTATATATACTTCAATTAGATGAAATATGTAGATGAAACTTTGTGCAAGTATAACAAATGTATTATATGAAATTATTATTACATATTATATTTATTGTTAAATAGATAGGGATAAGAGGGTCACGATAAGGCCGGCTCATTTAATAAGGGAGCTGCGTGTGCATAGTGAAGAGATTTTCAATATTTTTTTGCTGAGCATTTTTCGTATTCTTTCCAAGGCGACCATCATCGTTACCTTAGATTCAATTAGCGTCAATGAAGCATTCAAATGTACGAAACTTTTGTTTAAGTAATAAAATTATCGTTCTAGTAACACAAATCATGGACAACTATACTACGTTGCCTTTTCACTGGTTTCTTGCTTGCAAGGCATAAAAGTAAACATTTCAGAAAGCATAATTACGCAAGATATGAAGCTGGATTTGTCCAACCGATAAAAGTTAAAATTATCTTAATTTTTTAATGAAATATATTCGGAATCGGATTGTTTACAAACAAATTTGGTTAATAGTTAAGAAAGGTTAAGTGAAAAAGGTGATTTTCAGTTTTTCGATTACTAAAACGTTTTTGTATATCCCGCATGCGCCCTAGAATTGGCAGCAAAAAATAAAACACATTGAAATTCAACGAATACACTTGATAATTACCGATAGTTTCTTTAGGAAAATGAGGTATGGTCTTTTATTACTCGTAGCAAGAGATTGAAGAGTATTTGTAAATGTTATATATGTACATGACTAGTGGAAGAGGAGGGGTTAATAAGTAGATTGAAGGCAACTAGGTGTTGAAGGAACCCAGTGTGCACTTAACAGGAGAGCCACCGTGATGTCGGAGAGACTCATTTGTAGACGTAGAAGATGGAGCTTTCGGGATGATCCCTTGGTCAGCACAAGAGAGAGACAAAACGTCTCCTATATCCTATGTCAGAAGCGTCAATATGTTATACATATATATATATATATATATATATATATAAATCCGTATGCAGACAGCTTAGAAACATCCGAAAATGAAACGGATTATCAAATCCATTCAAATTCGCAAGACCGTCTTTACACATCCCGTGGTTGATTTTTACTTACTCATACGAAGTATCGAGAAAGTATTATTATCGCGAAATTCGACCTCGAGATTTTTACGGAAATATACGTTTTAGATGTCGCTGAATCCGAAAAAGTGGTTTTCGCAATGCCGTCTGTCTGTCTGTTACTGGCTCTGGAGCCTAGACGGTAGAGCGAAAATGAATGAAGTCTCGTACTTAGGCATTTTATCATAGTGATTGTGAGCAGAGTATACATAGAAATGGTTGACATTGATCAATAATTAAGACTAGTTTATTCTACGCATTTTTAACAACAATCCGATTTTCTCAATAACGGCTCTAACGATTTTGATCAAATTTCGTACAGCTACTTGAGTTTACGTCTTCAATAATACTGTATAGTTCATATTTCTCAAAAAATGAATATAAGGCTAGTTTATTCTAGGCAACTTTAACAATAATTCGATTTTCTTAAAAACGGCTCTAACGATTTTGATCAAATTTTGTACAGTTACTTGAGTTTACGTTTTCAATAATGCTGTATAGTTCATATTTCTCAATGAATGAATGTAAGGCTTGTTTATTCTTGGGCAACTTTAACAAAAAAAGATTTTCTAAAAACAGGCTCATACGATTTTCATTTTCTAAAGATAACTAAACGACGCATTAGTACCCATATATGAGAAAGTTTGTACAATGTATGTTGTACCGATTTTTTATTCTTGCATAAATCTGTTCTCATTGTTTTCTTACCCTTTTCTTATTTCTTTATCACATTACATTACAAGCCGAGAACGGAAAGCGTAGTACAGCACAAAATCTATTATAATGGTACTCGATATCTGTTTGTGTGTTTGTCTAGAACGCTTTCCTGTATAGGAAGTATTTGGAGGGACAATTATTGAAATTATGTGCGAATGGTCTGTACCCTTATGACGATTTTTCTGCGATATTCTGGTATCTATCTCTTTCTCCATTTAGGAAGGTGATCGTCTATAATAACTTCAAGGTTTCGATTCAAGGAGCATTAATTTTGCCTGTTTGTTTTATGCGGAATTAGTCTATAGCAGGGGTGCACAAATCAGAAGTTGACGGGGAAAAATCGACCATGACTGAACCTAAGCGGACCACACATGAAAATTTTGCCCATTATAAAAACTTAACTACACTATTGACGATTTATTAATTACTCCCAGCTTCAAATGGGCCAAACAAATGGTGTCGTCGGGTCACATTTGGCTCGCGGGCCGTATGTTGTGCATCCCTGGTCTAGAGTCTAGACTCAGGAGCGTTAGTCATTAGCATGTTAAGGTTACATAGAAATAGGGTATTGAATCAAGTCGGTCAGATATTCAATTGTTTGTTGGATTTGCATAAATGACGGCTATACCTTTTCGGTGTTATTCTCGTTAAGGAAGGGAATATGTAATGTATATTTCAGGATAAAACTTGAGGTACTTTTTCGTGGCGTGCGCGCTAAAACCCGGTCAAGTTCAGAATTATTCCTTATCTCCAACGTAACATTAGAGCTTATAGGTAGTCCTATTTACTCACACCTAAAAGTTACCTTTTCATACATTCCATCTTCTTATTTTACAACTATCTTGCTTTCTTGAGATAAAGTATGGGTGTTATCCGCTATGTATCAGTGAGGACATCTAGTGTTATTATGTTTAATAATTGAGTTAGTTACCATTCTATGTATTCCATTTTCTTATTATAGTCCCTAGGTCTTCATCTCACCCTCTTCCTCAGAGCTTCCTTGCCAAAATGTCCGTCCAAATGATGGCCATTATTCTACTTTGGTGCAAAGGTGTAATGGTCATAATGTAAGTACAAGATCCTGTTTTAAAATCAACTATGCGAATCAACATTTAGATCTCCTGGCTTTGTATTTGGAATTCGAAGCTGGTTTTTCGAAATTTTAGGGTCGTACAACCATTTAATATAATATGTGGATCAGATGATGGATATTTCCATTTAAATGCTACCGTGCGCTATTGGTGTTCACTTGAGTATCGATGTAAAAATTAAGCAATACAATAGAAAATTCAAGACTGCCTAAGGCTGCATTACTGAAGATCAGGATTTGCTATTGCTTTCTGCTTTGTAAGAGAGGAAATAGCCCGTCATATCTCATTTTTAAATTTTTGTGAAAAAAATATGTAAGTTCTCTTTGCGAACAACGACGAGTCTAGGGCTGTTACGAATTGATGGAAATATCGATTCGAATCCGTCAACTTTTGGATGAATAGTCAAACATGATTTTTTCCGAACTCATTCCGTATTCTGAAAGATACGAGCTTAAAAAATTCATTATAAGCACAGTGAAGTTTATTTTTCGTGTGAATTGAAATTTTTCAGAAAGCCATCGGACTTATCTCAAGCCCGAACTTTCCAATAAAAATCTTTATTTTGTTACTAAATGAAAATTTAATAAGATTCTATCAACTAGATCCATCATTTTCAGATGATGTAACAATGAATTCGAGCGAACTTAAGAAGTTTGGTAGACGTGTTCCTCCAGTTTTCGTTCCCATTCTCTCATTAGAGACCTAAAGTAGTGAGATACATACAGAAGCCTCTCTAAGTTACGAGACAGAGTAGTCTGTCATATCGTGTGATTTGTCCTTCCGTTTCAAAAGATTTTCTATATAATTAAACAAACGGCACGACTATAAATATCCAATAGATTTAACTTAACTGTAGAGCATGCATTTCTCATGGGTGCCGAAGGATACATTGACAGAAATCGAATTTCATGACCGTTCGAAAGTTTTCTGGACGTTAGAACCTCTTCTGAAGGTCTGTAGAGTTTTCGGACTCGCACCTTTCGCACTGGAATGTCAACGCGACACTAAAATTAGCAACTTCAAACGGGTTGAAGGGTACAGTGTCGCTGTTTACTTGGTGGTCACTTGTTCCATTATATGGGACATGAGATACAAATATATTTCTCATAAAATGATTGACTTGAAAATTTTTGTGACGTTATGTTGGGTGGCATTGGCTTACATCATCGTATTGAACGACTGCTTGGTTATATTCATTCGCCGATTCAAGGTACACGGAATATTGGTAGATTTAGTCAAACTTGACGAGAGGCTTGCCACTCTAAAGATCTGCATCGACACGCTCAGTGTACGCAAGAACGTCATAAGGCAAAATATCGGCCTCGTGCTTTTAATAGTGACATGTGTCGCTGTGAAAATTTCCCTAAGGTCGTTAAACGTAAACGTAATCAATAATTGTTTCGTGCTTCTGTACCTTGTCGGCAATAGTGTCTTAGTTCGTTTGTATCAGTACAACATTTTGATGCATCTGAAAATGAGGATGTCGAGCTCGAATGAAGATATACGTCAGAGCGCGTCAGTCAGTGCCTTCGGACGCATGCCGTCGGAAGGATCCGAAATTGTGACAGCGCAACGGTGTAAATTGTGGAAGTCCCTCTACCTCGATCTCTACAAGATCAGCCTTGCCGTGAACAAGATCTTCGGAAGCGTGATCTTGGTCAACGTGGCGTTCTCCGTGATCAACGTAGTAGTGCTGCTCTTCTTTGTCGTGATAATTTTGATAATGGGAGAAGAGTTTCACAAGCCCACTTTCATTGCTTTATACGTGCTCTGGGCTGTCATCCATACTTTTGGACTGGTTCTCATCGTGCAGTCGTGTCAGTCGATATCGGATAAGGTGAATTGGATATCCTACAAATTTTCAACTATTCTTATTTTATCTGTATACCAGATCAAATTTTGTAGCTGTTGAAATTCTGAAAAAAACTCCCTCTATGCAGGCATCCAAACTTTTTACTTTCTCCATATACGTAGTTTTATAGAGAAAGTTTTGTTTTCATGTAAAAAAATCGATTCCGAGATTTCAACGGAAATACACGTTTTGAGTTCCCTAAAGCTCGTTTTTCCTATTTTATCGATCGTGTCTTTGTGTATATGATAATAATTTTGTGTGCGCTCCAACTCAAAAACTAATAATCTGAAAAGTACAAAAATTCATATTTAAATTTAAAAATGAAGATTTTAAAAGGTTTTCGTTGAAATTGCTCAGCTGGAAATGCATGTTTATTCGAGTCATTTTACCGGTTTTTTTCAAATAACTCCTTTAGAAATCAATTTACCTAAATATGTGCTATTACAGAAGTTGTAGGAGATGGAATGTTCTACAAGTTTTGTTTAAACATTTTTTATATACTCGATAGTTTCAGTAAGATTTCGATTTTTCTTATGAATTTACCTTGACTACATCGCTATCTTGTTCAACTGCACGATTTAGAAATGGAGAAAAACGCCAATTACATTACAATCGTATGCATAACGTATAGACCAGAGACCCGTACGGCCAACGAGAACTCTTCTTACGGCCCACGAATCTATGATAATGAAGTACTGGGATATGTAAATATTTTTAAAAAAATAAGAATACCACAAGTTTGGTGAAGGTAATGTGTTGGCCAAATCTGATTATTCCTAGAAAGATGACGTGATTAGATATTTCAAAAGAGGGTGGGGGGTTATGGTCTTCGAAATTGAAATTTTTTTCATAAATGGACTAATAAGTAACACTTGCGTGTTTTGTAATAGGCGCTCTCTGGTAATATATGTAGATTCACCTGAACAAACCAAACCCAATAGATATTATGTTCAACTTGCAAAGACATATCTACCTCTAAGCTTTCGGTGAGGAGGAAGCTAAGATATAAGTGTTTTGGGATTTCGGAATAACGAAATTTTAAGCTAATTTTATTTTGATTATTGACTGATGACATTCTACAAAACGCGTATGTTTGGGACATGAGAAGATTAAAAACACGTCGATTATCGTTTTAGTGACCGCTTCATATACATACTTACTTTAATTATCTGATTACACGCTTAATATTTCTAATCAATAGCATTCATGTGCCTCTGCTGTTAATCCGTTATGTGAAAACATTCCGAATCAATTTGAAACACCCTGTTCTCGTATTTATCGAGGTTTCCCGAGATATTCGATACGAGAACGTAATAACTTATCTGACTGGCTAAATGTAGATCTAATTTTTCACTGCTAGAAGTAAGGTCGTTCAAAGTGAAAAACAAACTGTACAAATTATATATGTATTTTCTCTAAATCGAGGAATTTTATCACTATCTGTGCAATCGGGTTTAAGGTATGAAATCGTGACGAACCCCATCATTTCGGGAGGCTTGTCATGCTTCTCTATAGTTTTATAAGATAAAATTTATTGTTTTAATATGACAGTCTCCATAAATTAATTTAGGTAGTGCATGCTTTATTCGATTCAAAATTTTTTTTGTGTTATAATTCACATTTCATCGTATATTAATATGCCGTAATTTGTGTCTTAGGGATATCGATGTTTCATTCTGCCTGCAGACTTCCTTCAACCGAACCAACCGATCTTCGACTTTTTTCTTTCACAAGCTCTAGGAGTGCGTTTTTTCTCATTTTCCAAGACTAGCATCACCTCTGTAATTTGTTCCTTAATATTTCAATTAGTATATTTATTCAGTGGAGAAAAGCGTCTTGTTTTACATTACTTATGTTGATTTTCTATTATAGTTTCAAAATTATATCAGCCATACACAACAGGAATTTGATTCCTTTAAATTTTGACGTGCATAAATGAACACAAAACGCGAAATTATTTAGAAATATTTCATGGCAGCTAGAAAATACATTATTATTCCTTTATTAGTTAACAATGAACGCGATTTTAATACTAATATTACCGTAGTACGGTAGTTCTACCGTTAGGGTAAATATTACGTCAGATGTATATTCTAAAATGTTTCTTGATTGTTTAAAATGGAAAAAATATTACGAAATGAGGTTCATAATAATAAAAAACCTTAAAGTTGCATATTCGATGAAACACCTCAGTATCACGCTGCCATAAAATGAAGTATTGCAGGCAAAACGTTTTTGAATCTCTCCATACTGAAAAATGAAGTGAAAGTTTCATATTTAGTCGAAAGTTCATAAAAATATCCACTGAATATACAATTACCATTAATGTAACGACCTAAATATAAATATGGACGCGAACGATATGTCATAGCCACTGGGGTTAGGGTTGCATAGTGTAATTCTCACGATTAGGTTAGCTGAAAAATGGTAAAGATATGTTAAATCTTTTCCTGGCCTACCTACATGGGAACGCTTTTCAGTTTGCATACCACTGTCCTAACCCATGCTGCCGTTAATTTTTTTAAAAATAATCTTTTATTTTGCATGAAAATTGAACATTGATATATTTTTACTAGTATTTTTATATTTCCTTTTGCCCTTCGCCTAATTTCAAATAATGAAATTGTGAAGGCAGAAGTTGAAATCGTTTTTGCGTATAATTCAACGTGAATGAAGGGATATATGTCTTCCGATTGCATTATTTAAAAGTCCTCACTCCACATCTCAGTTGAAAGCGAATTCACGCCCTCCGTGAATGTGATTTAAAAAAATATTTTTGTCCCACTACTAAGGAGAATAAACTCTAAAGCCGTATACACCTCCGTATGAAAGAGAGACATTAGTCAACGTGGGATGTCATTTGTTTAGGAAGACATCGATTGCCTGGGAAAGAGTCATGTTAATTAAATGTCTTCTAAACAGTGCTGGCAAATGAAAAAAAATGAATTCGTTCCGTTTTTTATTAGGGCCAAAGAAGAAATTTCGTCTTTCTTTACGGTAAAATCTACATTTCGTTTTTCGTTACGTTTACGTTTAAGAGGGATTTAAAAGGGGAGGTTTCAAAAGGGGGGATTTCAAAAGGGGGGTTTCAAAGGCAGGGTTTCAAGGGGGGGTTTCAAAAGGGGGGTTTCAAAGGGGAGGTTTCAGAGGGGGGTTTCAAAGGGGGGGTTTCAAAGGGGGGGTTTCAAAGGGGGTGATTTCAAAAGGGGGGATTTCAAAAGGAGTGTTTCAAAAGGGAGGGTTTCAAAAGGAGGTGTTTCAAAGGAGGCTTTAAAAGGGGGGATCTGAAAGGGGGGGTTTCGAGGGGGGTTTAAAAGAGGGGTTTCAAATAGGGGGTTTCAAAGGGGGGTTTCAAAGGGGGGGTTTCAAAGGGGGGGATTCAAGGGGGGTTTCATGTGCTTTTAGGGTTTAATCATTGTAATTTCAAATAACCTTCCCGCCCCAAATACAGCGAACCTTCAATACTAGAGATTTTGATTCCTCAAGGGTTTGTCTCTTTGTGTAAAAGCATGATCGTAAAGTTGCAATATATCAATATTCGGTAATATAATCATTACATAGTCATTTTGTTATAAGATCAGTTGATGTTTTATTTCTATTTTCTGAAAATATTCAGCTGAATATATTTTTTAAAAACAAAACAGTGAAATAAGTTTATTTTCCTATTTTAATATATAATTAATATTATTTCATGCCTTTGATATCCAGAGGGGCGGAAAATTTTTACCTCGCTACACACATTTTTTAACCGAAACCGGCTCTGAATGTGGGTATTCAATCGCTTCCGTGAGTAAATACCTATTATAAATTTAAATCGATAAAAAGTTTATCATGAAATTTTTATGGAATGCTTTCAAGGGGATACAACTACGTTCGTCGAGGTTTTTTTCTGTAAACTACTAATTGCGGTAAAATTAATAACTATTACTAACTATTTTTTATAATTAGACCGGTACTAGCATAAACCACCTAGTTCCGGGTCTCTTAAAGTGTGTAAGTAATTTGCTGGGATCCTCCCCTCCTCCCGTTCAGTAGTATTTCTCGTATCAAGGTTCACTCCGCTGGATCAATCATCGGTAAATTAAAAAATCGGTACAACATACATTGTACAAACTTTCTCATATACTAATGCGTCGTTTAGTTATCTTTAGTAAATGAAAATCGTATCAGCCTGTTTTTAGAAAATCCAATTTTTCTTCAAGTTACCCAAGAATAAACGGGCCACATAATCATTCAATAAGAAAAATGAAATATATATAGTATTATTGCAGGCGTATACACAAGTAACTGTAAGAAATTTTATCAAAATCGTTCAGCTGTATTCAGTGGCGGATCCCAGGGGGGCAATCGCCCCCTCCTTGGATAACTCCACTGCACTCCACTGGGCGCTTTCTTAAATTCAATCCGCACAAAAATCCTCAATTATACGCCGCAGATTAGGTCTGTATAGCAAGGAAAAGAAGGATTCTGTTAGGGGTAGGTATTTTCAAAATATAGGTCAGTTGAGAGGGACGGATACGGTAGGTGGAGAGGCGACCCCCCCCCCCCCACTCTCCCCCCCTTGGGAAGTTTATGGATCCGCCCCTGGCTGCATTTGAGAAAATCAAATTATTGTTAAAGTTGCCAAGAATAAACTTGCCTTATATTCATTTGTTGAGAAATTTGAACTAATCTCTATTATCGAAGACATAAACTCAAGTAACTGTCCAAAATTTGATCAAAATCATTAGAGCCGTTTTTGAGAAAATATTGTTTTTAAAAATGCTTAGAATAAACTTCCCTTAATTATTGAGCAATATCAACCATTTCTACATAGCCTCAGCTAAGTATTATAAATGCCTAAGTACGAGATTTCATTCATTTTTCCTTTACCGTTTAGGCTGTATAGCCAGTAAAACACAGACAAATAGACAAGCAGACGGCATTGCGGAAAACCACTTTTTTGGACTCAGCGAAACCTAAAACGTATATTTCTGTAAAATTCTCCAGATCGAATTTTTTCGCGATTACAGTACTTTATCAAAATACTCTGTATATAATAAAGGATAATTCAAGAAGAGGCAAAGACTGACGTTTGAAGGAACAATTTTTCGCTCCCGTCAAGTGAAGTCTTTCTGCGGTGACGGGCATAAACTCCCGCGAAGAGAAATTTTTCATATCTCCATCGGACTTATTACTAACACGAATTTTCAATAAATATATTTATTTGTTTACAAAATGAAAATTTAATAATACTCGATCAACAAGATTTAACAATAGGTACTTCGATCGAACATACAAAATTTGATAGGCTTCTTCCTCAAAATTTCGTTGCCATTCCGTCTTTAGAGTCCGAAAGTGGTGAGATACTACATAGAAGTCTAGTAGTAGTAGTAATTAGGATTTTAGGTGCGTCAACAGCTAAGGTGAATTTGCACCGTCAAATGCTGTTAGAGAAAATCAACATACAATCCAACATCTATGCCCGAAGCGGGATTCGAACCCGCGACCTTTGGGTTAGAAGGCAGTCTAACTCGGCCGGCACACAGAAGTCTATCAACGTTACGAGTCAGAATAGTTTATGATATTATATGCTTTGTGCTTCTGTTTTAAAAGATTTTCTACATAATTAAATAAGCAGTAGGACAATAAAGAACGGATAGACTTAACGTAAAAGTTGAACATGCATCTCTCGTGGGTGCCGAAGGATACATCGACAGGAATCGCATTTCCTGACCGTTCGAAAGTTTTCTGGGCGTTAGAACCTTTTCTGAAGGTCTGTAGAGTTTTCGGACTCGCACCATTCTCACTGGTGTGTCAACGCGACACTGAAAGCAGCAACTACAAACGGGTTGAAGGGTACAGCGTCGTTGTTTACATGGTGGTCACTTGCTCTCTCTTATGGGACATAGGATACACATACATGTTTTATAAAATCATCGACCTAAACAGTTTTGTGATGTTTTCTTGGATGGCATTGGCTTACATCATCGTAATGAACAACTGCTTGGTTATATTTATTCGCCGATCCAAGGTACACGGAACGTTGGTATATTTAGTCAAGCTTGAAGAGAGGTTTTCCGCTCTGAATATCTGCATCGACGCGCTCAGTTTACGCAAGAACTTCATAAGGCAACTTATCGGCCACTCGCTTGCAATAGTGACAATTATCGTCATGTACATCAATTCCAGGTCGTTAAACGCGTACAAAATCAATAAGTGTTTCGTGATTATTTACATTTCGAGCAATACTGTCTTGGTTCGTTTGTGTCTGTACAACATCCTGATTTATCTGAAATTGTGGATGTCCAGCTTAAATGAAGATATACATCAGAGAGCGTCAATCAGTGTCTTTGCACGCATGCCGTCAGAAGGATCCGAAATTGTGACAGCGGAACGATGTAAATTGTGGAAGTCCCTCTTCCTCGATCTCTACAAGATCAGCCTTGCCGTGAACAAGATCTTCGGAAACGTAATCTTGTTTAATACGGCGTCCTCTATGATTCACTTTGTAGTGGTACTTTATTTTCTGGTCATGTCTTTGATTATCAGACAGAGCTCTCACAGCTACGTCTCCATTACTTTAAACGTGTTATGGGTTGTCATCGAAACTTTTGGTGTGGTTCTCATCCTGCAAACTTCTCAATGGATATCGGATAAGGTGAATTTTCTGTTTTTCTTAATTTTATCAGTAACCTAGATCAAACCTTGTAGCTTTATAAATTCTAAAGTAAATACTTATATGCAGACACCCCATCCTTTTCCAAGATAAAGGTAATATTGTACTTTTCAAAGAGGGAAATTATGGTCAGCAAGGGGGCTTATATTTTCTTATGAATGTTTTAATGAAGTGCCACCAGTGACACGCGATACTCTTGTCAGTGTCACGCCTATCGATTTTGAAAAAATAAAATAGAATGCATAGAAATAAATTCTAAAATGTCAACGTTAACATTCTAGGTTCTACAATGTTGTTCTTTCACAACAGACTGAGAGTTGTGTGTGCTTGCGACTGCTTTAATCCCTCGAATATTATAAGAAAAATGTCTACACAAACTTGTCACTGTTTTCAAGACTGTGTTGGACTTCTTTTGTTTTTCAGGCAGTTATCTAAACATTTCAAAATAACTGCCCCACTCCTGTATAATATATAGGTATACCTCGTGTAACGAAGTCTCAGGGAACGATGCTCTTTTATAACGGAGTCCGAAATTCCGCAGTTAAAATTTAAGAAATTCGAAAATGTTACGAATTAGTTATACGGCTAAGATGGACGAGACAGAATTGATACTGGCGCTACTTACATTTCGAAGCTTCGCTAACATAGTGTCATATGTTCAACAAATTACAGCTACTGAATTAGAATTTTACTATATTCTCGACCTAGAAGTTTTAATAACCATGAGAATGAGATGGTCCGAATCTTTATCTCGAAGTAACCAGTTCTGAGATCTTAAGAAACCTCTCTTTATCTTATTGATATGGGCCATACGTTAATTTAACATTTCTTCTATTTTTTGATTGGGATATAGTCAATGTGAAACTAAACCAGCAACCACAAATGACACAGGCGTGTCCCTCTTCTCAGGAGGAATCTTAAGTGATCCACCTTGGATCTCTTGCCGTCTAGACTACTAACAACATGAAAATGAAAGGATAGAGTCGCTTTAATAACGACATTTTCATAATTTATATTATTAAACAATGAAAACTGTACGTTCAGTATGTTATTAGTACATATGTTTCGGAAGCAGTTGATAAACTTTTTAAAATGTCATTTCACTATTGCCGAGAATCTTTGATTTAGTATATCGTATTCATTTTTGATAGCATTAATGATCTTAATAATTTCCAACCAGCAGTAAAAAGGACCATAGACAAATCATTCAGCGAAACAACTACAATAGCTTCATTTTTGCACCACCGATTAGGCTTCAGAGCCAATAACAGACAGACAGAAGGCATTGAGAAAACCACTTTTTCGGACTCAGCGAAACGTAAAACGTATATTTCTGTAAAATTCTCCAGATCGAATTTTTTCGCGATTACAATACTTTATCGAAAATACTTCGTATATAGTAAAGGAAAAATGATTAGTAGATCATGTGTCCCGAAAGTTTGGAGATCCCTCCTAGAGAAGAATGTGTACAAACTAAAAGCAAACCGAGTTGCAAAAATGAATTTCACAGATAATGCGACAAAAACGAACTAATACATTTGATACACCCTTATCCGAGTTTGAGTGGTAACAATAGTGTTTACATAGTTATCGTTGATATGCTACCAGAAATGAATGTCTGTAGGGCAATTCAAGAAGAGGCAATGACTGACGTTTGAAGGAACAATTTTTCGTTCCCGTCAAGTGAAGTCTATTTGCGGTGACGGGCATAAACTCCGCTGAGAGAAACGTCCTTATAAAATTCTAAGAAAAGTGGAATTAATTTATCCCGCGAAGTGCAACTTTTCATAACCCCATCGGACTTATTACTAACACGAATTTTCAATAACTATATTTATTTGTTTACAAAATGAAAATTGAATAATATTCTATCAACAAGATTTAACAATGCTTCGATCGAACATAAGAAGTTTGATAGGCGTGTTCCTCCAGTTTTCGTTGCCAGTCTGTCTTTAGAGTCCGAAAGTGGTGAGATACTACATAGAAGTCTAGTAGTAGTAGTAACTAGGTCTTTAGGTGCGTCAACAGCTAA
Organism: Uropetala carovei; assembly: GCA_036926305.1. Classification (NCBI taxonomy): domain Eukaryota; kingdom Metazoa; phylum Arthropoda; class Insecta; order Odonata; family Petaluridae; genus Uropetala; species Uropetala carovei. The sequence continues at coordinate 1,720,734 of JAXCHB010000003.1, forward strand.
GGTCAATTTGCACCGTCAAATGCTGTTAGAGAAAATCAACATACATCACAACATCTATGCCCGAAGCGGGATTCGAACCCGCGACCTTTGGTTTAGAAAGCAGTCTAACTCGGCCGGCACACAGAAGTCTCTCCACGTTACGAGTCAGAATAGTTTATGATATTATATGCTTTGTGCTTCTGTTTTAAAAGATTTTCTACATAATTAAATAAGCAGCACGACAATAAAAATCGGATAGACTTAACATAAGAGTAGAACATGCATCTCTCTTGGTTGCCGAAGCATACATGGACAGGAATCGCATTTCGTGGAAATCCGAATGTTTTCTGGGCGTTAGAACCTTTTCTGAAGGTCTGTAGAGTTTTCGGACTCGCACCCTTCTCACTGGTATGTCAACGCGACACTGAAAGCAGCAACTACAAACGGGTTGATGGGTACAGCGTCGCTGTTTACTTGGTGGTCACTTGCTCTCTCTTATGGGACATGAGACACACATACATGTTTCAGAAAATCATGGACCTAAAAATTTTTGTGACCTTATGTTGGGTGACATTGGCTTACATCATCGTAATGAACAACTGCTTGGTTATATTTATTCGCCGATCCAAGGTACACGGAACGTTGGTATATTTAGTCAAGCTTGAAGAGAGGTTTGCCGCTCTGAATATCTGCATCGACGCGCTCAGTTTACGCAAGAACGTCATAAGGCAAATTATCGGCCACTCGCTTGCAATAGTGACATTTATCGTCATCTACATCAATTCCAGGTCGTTAAACGCGTACGCAATCAATAAGTGTTTCGTGCTTATTTACATTTCGAGCAATACTGTCTTGGTTCGTTTGTATCTGTACAACATCCTGATTTATCTGAAACTGTGGATGTCCAGCTTAAATGAAGATATACATCAGAGAGCGTCAATCAGTGTCTTTGCACGCATGCCGTCAGAAGGATCCGAAATTGTGACAGCGGAACGATGTAAATTGTGGAAGTCCCTCTACCTCGATCTCTACAAGATCAGCCTTGCCGTGAACAAGATCTTCGGAAACGTAATCTTGTTTAATGCGGCGTTCTCTATGATCAACTTTGTAGTGGTACTTTATTTTATGGTCATGTCTTTGATTATCAGACAGAGCTCTCACAGCTACGTATCCATTACTTTAAACGTGTTTTGGATTGTCATCGAAACTTTTGGTTTGGTTCTCATCGTGCAATCTTCTCAATGGATATCGGATAAGGTGATTTTTCTGTTTTTCTTAATTTTATCAGTAACCTAGATCAAACCTTGTAGCTTTATAAATTCTAAAGTAAATATTTATATGCAGACACCCCATCCTTTTCCAAGATAAAGGCAATATTGTACTTTTCAAAGAGGGAGATTATGATCTGCAAGGGGGTCTTATTTTCTTATGAATGGTTTAATGGAGTGCCACTAGTGACACGCGATGCTCTTGTCGGCGTCACGCCTATCGATTTTGAAAGAATAAATTAGAAGGCATAGAAATAAATTCTAAAATGTCAACGTTAACATTCTAGGTTCTACAATGTTGTTCTTTCACAACAGACTGAGTGTTGTGTGTGCTTGCGACTGCTTTAATCCCTCGAAATGGGAACGTATTATAAGAAAATTGTCTACACAAACTTGTCACTGTTTTCGAGACTGTGTTGGACTTCTTTTGTTTTTCAGGCAGTTATCTAAACATTTCAAAATAACTGCCCCACTCCTGTATAATATATAGGTATACCTCGTGTAACGAAGTCTCAGGGAACGATGCCCTCTTATAACGGAGTCCGAAATTCCGAAGTGAAAATTTAAAAAATTCGAAAATGTTACGAATTAGTTATACGGCTAAGATGGACGAGACAGAATTGATACTGGCGCTACTTACATTTCGAAGCTTCGCTAACATAGTGTCATATGTTCAACAAATTACAGCTACTGAATTAGAATTTTACTATATTCTCGACCTAGAAGTTTTAATAACCATGAGAATGAGATGGTCCGAATCTTTATCTCGAAGTAACCAGTTCTGAGATCTTAAGAAACCTCTCTTTATCTTATTGATATGGGCCATACGTTAATTTAACATTTCTTCTATTTTTTGATTGGGATATAGTCAATGTGAAACTAAACCAGCAACCACAAATGACACAGGTGTGTCCCTCTTCTCAGGAGGAATCTTAAGTGATCCACTTTGGATCTCTTGCCGTCTAGACTACTAACAACATGAAAATGAAAGGATAGAGTCGCTTTAATAACGACATTTTCATAATTTATGTTAATAAACAATGAAAATTGTACGTTCTGTATGTTATTAGTTCATATGTTTCGGAAGCAGTTGATAAACTTTTTAAAATGTCATTTCACTATTGCCGAGAATCTTTGATTTAGTATATCGTATTCATTTTTGATAGCATTAACGATCTTAATAATTTCCAACCAGCAGTCAAAAGGACCATAGACAAATCATTCAGCGAAACAACTACAATGGCTTCATTTTTGCACCACCGATTAGGATCCAGAGCCAATAACAGACAGACAGACTGCATTGAGAAAACCACTTTTTCGGACTCAGCGAAACCTAAAACGTATATTTCTGTAAAATTCTCCAGATCGAATTTTTTCGCGATTACAATACTTTATCAAAATACTTCGTATATAATAAAGGAAGAATGATTAGTAGATCATGTGTCCCGAAAGTTTGGAGATCCCTCCTAGAGGATAATGTGTACAAACTAAAAGCAAACCGAGTTGCAAAAATGAATTTCACAGATAATGTGACAAAAACGAACTAATACATTTGATACACCCTTATCCGAGTTTGAGTGGTAACAATAGTGTTTACATAGTTATCGTTGATATGCTACCAGAAATGAATGTCTGTAGGGCAATTCAAGAAGAGGCAATGACTGACGTTTGAAGGAACAATTTTTCGTTCCCGTCAAGTGAAGTCTATTTGCGGTGACGGGCATAAACTCCGCTGAGAGAAACGTCCTTATAAAATTCTAAGAAAAGTGGAATTAATTTATCCCGCGAAGTGCAACTTTCATAACCCCATCGGACTTATTACTAACACGAATTTTCAATAAATATATTAATTTGTTTACAAAATGAAAATTGAATAATATTCTATCAACAACATTTAACAATGCTTCGATCGAACATAAGAAGTTTGATAGGCGTGTTCCTCCAGTTTTCGTTGCCATTCTGTCTTTAGAGTCCGAAAGTGGTGAGATACTACATATAACTCTAGTAGTAGTAGTTATTAGGTTTTTAGGTGCGTCAACAGCTAAGGTCAATTTGCACCGTCAAATGCTGTTAGAGAAAATCAACTTACATCACAACATCTGTGCCCGAAGCGGGATTCGAACCCGCGACCTTTGTGTTAGAAGGCAGGCGCACTGCCTGCCAGTCTAACTCTGCCGGCACACAGAATTCTCTCCACGATACGAGTCAGAATAGTTTATGATATTATATGCTTTGTGCTTCTGTTTTAAAAGATTTTATACATAATTAAATAAGCAGCAGGACAATAAAGATCGGATAGACTTTACATAAGAGTAGAACATGCATCTCTCGTGGTTGCCGAAGGATACAACGACAGGAATCGCATTTCGTGGAAATCCGAATGTTTTCTGGGCGTTAGAACCTTTTCTGAAGGTCAGTAGAGTTTTCGGACTCCCACCTTTCTCACTGGTATGTCAACGCGACACTGAAAGCAGCAACTACAAACGGGTTGATGGGTACAGCGTCGCTGTTTACTTGGTGGTCACTTGCTCTCTCTTATGGGACATGAGACACACATACATGTTTCAGAAAATCATGGACCTAAAAATTTTTGTGACCTTATGTTGGGTGACATTGGCTTACATCATCGTAATGAACAACTGCTTGGTTATATTTATTCGCCGATCCAAGGTACACGGAACGTTGGTATATTTATCCAAGCTTGACGAAAGGTTTTCCGCTCTGAATATCTGCATCGACGCGCTTAGTTTACGCAAGAACTTCATAAGGCAAATTATCGGCCACTCGCTTGCAATAGTGACATTTATCGTCATCTACATCAATTCCAGGTCGTTAAACGCGTACGCAATCAATAAGTGTTTCGTGCTTATTTACATTTCGAGCAATACTGTCTTGGTTCGTTTGTATCTGTACAACATCCTGATTTTTCTGAAACTGTGGATGTCCAGCTTAAATGATGATATACATCGGAGAGCGTCAATCAGTGTCTTTGCACGGATGACGTCGGAGGGATCCGAAATTGTGACTGCGGAACGATGTATTTTGTGGAAGTCCCTCTACCTCGATCTCTACAAGATCAGCCTTGCCGTGAACAAGATCTTCGGAAACGTAATCTTGTTTAATGCGGCGTTCTCTCTGATCAACTTTGTAGTGGTACTTTATTTTCTGGTCATGTCTTTGATTATCAGACAGAGCTCTCACAGCTACGTATCCATTACTTTAAACGTGTTTTGGGTTGTCATCGAAAGTTTTGGTGTGGTTCTCATCGTGCAATCTTCTCAAGGGATATCGGATAAGGTGAATTTTCTGTTTTTCTTAATTTTTATCAGTAACCTAGATCAAACCTTGTAGCTTTATAAATTCTAAAGTAAATACTTATATGCAGACACCCCATCCTTTTCCAAGATAAAGGTAATATTGTACTTTTCAAAGCGGGAGATTATGATCTGCAAGGGGGATTTTATTTTCTTATGAATGGTTTAATGGAGTGCCACTAGTGACACGCGATGCTCTTGTCGGTGTCACGCCTATCGATTTTGAAAAAATAAATTAGAAGGCATAGAAATAAATTCTAAAATGTCAACGTTAATATTCTAGGTTCTACAATGTTGTTCTTTCACAACAGACTGAGAGTTGTGTGTGCTTGCGACTGCTTTAATCCCTCTAAATGAGAACGTGTTATAAGTAAATTGTCTACCCAAACTTGTCACTGTTTTCAAGACTGTGTTGGACTTCTTTCGTTTTTCAGGCAGTTATCTAAACATTTCAAAATAACTGCCCCACTCCTGTATAATATATAGGTATACCTCGTGTAACGAAGTCTCAGGGAACGATGCTCTCTTATAACGGAGTCCGAAATTCCGCAGTGAAAATTTTAAACATTCGAAAATGTTACGAATTAGTTATACGGCTAAGATGGACGAGACAGAATTGATACTGGCGCTACTTACATTTCGAAGCTTCGCTAACATAGTGTCATATGTTCAACAAATTACAGCTACTGAATTAGAATTTTACTATATTCTCGACCTAGAAGTTATAAGAACCATGAGAATGAGTTGGTCCGAATCTTTATCTCGAAGTAACCAGTTCTGAGATCTTAAGAAACCTCTCTTTATCTTATTGATTTGGGCCGTACGTTAATTTAACATTTCTTCTATTTTTTGATTGGGATATAGTCAATGTGAAACAAAACCAGCAACCACAAATGACACAGGCGTGTCCCTCTTCTCAGGAGGAATCTTAAGTGATCCACCTTGGATCTCTTGCCGTCTAGACTACTAACAACATGAAAATGAAAGGATAGAGTCGCTTTAATAACGACATTTTCATAATTTATATTAATAAACAATTGAAATTGTACTTTCAGTATGTTATTAGTTCATATGTTTCGGAAGCAGTTGATAAACTTTTAAAAATGTCATTTCACTATTGCCGAGAATCTTTGATTTAGTATATCGTATTCATTTTTGATAGCATTAACGGTCTTAATAATTTCCAACCAGCAGTCAAAAGGACCAATGACAAATCATTCAGCGAAACAACTACAATGGCTTCATTTTTGCACCACCGATTAGGATCCAGAACCAATAACAGACAGACAGACTGCATTGAGAAAACCACTTTTTCGGACTCAGCGAAACCTAAAACGTATATTTCTGTAAAATTCTCCAGATCGAATTTTTTCGCGATTACAATACTTTATCAAAATTCTTCGTATATAATAAAGGAAAAATGATTAGTAGATCATGTGTCCGGAAAGTTTGGAGATCCCTCCTAGAGAAGAATGTGTACAAACTAAAAACAAACCGAGTTGCAAAAATCAATTTCACAGATAATACGACAAAAACGAACTAATATATTTGATACACCCTTATCCGAGTTTGAGTGGTAACAATAGTGTTTACATAGTTATCGTTGATATGCTACCAGAAATGAATGTCTGTAGGGCAATTCAAGAAGAGGCAATGACTGACGTTTGAAGGAACAATTTTTCTTTCCCGTCAAGTGAAGTCTATTTGCGGTGACGGGCATAAACTCCGCTGAGAGAAACGTCCTTATAAAATTCTAAGAAAAGTGGAATTAATTTATCCCGCGAAGTGCAACTTTTCATAACCCCATCGGTCTTATTATTAACATGAATTTTCAATAACTATATTTATTTGTTTACAAAATGAAAATTGAATAATATTCTATCAACAAGATTTAACAATGCTTCGATCGAACATAAGAAGTTTGATAGGCGTGTTCCTCCAGTTTTCGTTGCCATTCTGTCTTTAGAGTCCGAAAGTGGTGAGATACTACATATAACTCTAGTAGTAGTAGTTATTAGGTTTTTAGGTGCGTCAACAGCTAAGGTCAATTTGCACCGTCAAATGCTGTTAGAGAAAATCAACTTACATCACAACATCTGTGCCCGAAGCGGGATTCGAACCCGCGACCTTTGTGTTAGAAGGCAGGCGCACTGCCTGCCAGTCTAACTCTGCCGGCACACAGAATTCTCTCCACGATACGAGTCAGAATAGTTTATGATATTATATGCTTTGTGCTTCTGTTTTAAAAGATTTTATACATAATTAAATAAGCAGCAGGACAATAAAGATCGGATAGACTTTACATAAGAGTAGAACATGCATCTCTCGTGGTTGCCGAAGGATACAACGACAGGAATCGCATTTCGTGGAAATCCGAATGTTTTCTGGGCGTTAGAACCTTTTCTGAAGGTCAGTAGAGTTTTCGGACTCCCACCTTTCTCACTGGTATGTCAACGCGACACTGAAAGCAGCAACTACAAACGGGTTGATGGGTACAGCGTCGCTGTTTACTTGGTGGTCACTTGCTCTCTCTTATGGGACATGAGACACACATACATGTTTCAGAAAATCATGGACCTAAAAATTTTTGTGACCTTATGTTGGGTGACATTGGCTTACATCATCGTAATGAACAACTGCTTGGTTATATTTATTCGCCGATCCAAGGTACACGGAACGTTGGTATATTTATCCAAGCTTGACGAAAGGTTTTCCGCTCTGAATATCTGCATCGACGCGCTTAGTTTACGCAAGAACTTCATAAGGCAAATTATCGGCCACTCGCTTGCAATAGTGACATTTATCGTCATCTACATCAATTCCAGGTCGTTAAACGCGTACGCAATCAATAAGTGTTTCGTGCTTATTTACATTTCGAGCAATACTGTCTTGGTTCGTTTGTATCTGTACAACATCCTGATTTTTCTGAAACTGTGGATGTCCAGCTTAAATGATGATATACATCGGAGAGCGTCAATCAGTGTCTTTGCACGGATGACGTCGGAGGGATCCGAAATTGTGACTGCGGAACGATGTATTTTGTGGAAGTCCCTCTACCTCGATCTCTACAAGATCAGCCTTGCCGTGAACAAGATCTTCGGAAACGTAATCTTGTTTAATGCGGCGTTCTCTCTGATCAACTTTGTAGTGGTACTTTATTTTCTGGTCATGTCTTTGATTATCAGACAGAGCTCTCACAGCTACGTATCCATTACTTTAAACGTGTTTTGGGTTGTCATCGAAAGTTTTGGTGTGGTTCTCATCGTGCAATCTTCTCAAGGGATATCGGATAAGGTGAATTTTCTGTTTTTCTTAATTTTTATCAGTAACCTAGATCAAACCTTGTAGCTTTATAAATTCTAAAGTAAATACTTATATGCAGACACCCCATCCTTTTCCAAGATAAAGGTAATATTGTACTTTTCAAAGCGGGAGATTATGATCTGCAAGGGGGATTTTATTTTCTTATGAATGGTTTAATGGAGTGCCACTAGTGACACGCGATGCTCTTGTCGGTGTCACGCCTATCGATTTTGAAAAAATAAATTAGAAGGCATAGAAATAAATTCTAAAATGTCAACGTTAATATTCTAGGTTCTACAATGTTGTTCTTTCACAACAGACTGAGAGTTGTGTGTGCTTGCGACTGCTTTAATCCCTCTAAATGAGAACGTGTTATAAGTAAATTGTCTACCCAAACTTGTCACTGTTTTCAAGACTGTGTTGGACTTCTTTCGTTTTTCAGGCAGTTATCTAAACATTTCAAAATAACTGCCCCACTCCTGTATAATATATAGGTATACCTCGTGTAACGAAGTCTCAGGGAACGATGCTCTCTTATAACGGAGTCCGAAATTCCGCAGTGAAAATTTTAAACATTCGAAAATGTTACGAATTAGTTATACGGCTAAGATGGACGAGACAGAATTGATACTGGCGCTACTTACATTTCGAAGCTTCGCTAACATAGTGTCATATGTTCAACAAATTACAGCTACTGAATTAGAATTTTACTATATTCTCGACCTAGAAGTTATAAGAACCATGAGAATGAGTTGGTCCGAATCTTTATCTCGAAGTAACCAGTTCTGAGATCTTAAGAAACCTCTCTTTATCTTATTGATTTGGGCCGTACGTTAATTTAACATTTCTTCTATTTTTTGATTGGGATATAGTCAATGTGAAACAAAACCAGCAACCACAAATGACACAGGCGTGTCCCTCTTCTCAGGAGGAATCTTAAGTGATCCACCTTGGATCTCTTGCCGTCTAGACTACTAACAACATGAAAATGAAAGGATAGAGTCGCTTTAATAACGACATTTTCATAATTTATATTAATAAACAATTGAAATTGTACTTTCAGTATGTTATTAGTTCATATGTTTCGGAAGCAGTTGATAAACTTTTAAAAATGTCATTTCACTATTGCCGAGAATCTTTGATTTAGTATATCGTATTCATTTTTGATAGCATTAACGGTCTTAATAATTTCCAACCAGCAGTCAAAAGGACCAATGACAAATCATTCAGCGAAACAACTACAATGGCTTCATTTTTGCACCACCGATTAGGATCAGAACCAATAACAGACAGACAGACTGCATTGAGAAAACCACTTTTTCGGACTCAGCGAAACCTAAAACGTATATTTCTGTAAAATTCTCCAGATCGAATTTTTTCGCGATTACAATACTTTATCAAAATTCTTCGTATATAATAAAGGAAAAATGATTAGTAGATCATGTGTCCGGAAAGTTTGGAGATCCCTCCTAGAGAAGAATGTGTACAAACTAAAAACAAACCGAGTTGCAAAAATCAATTTCACAGATAATACGACAAAAACGAACTAATATATTTGATACACCCTTATCCGAGTTTGAGTGGTAACAATAGTGTTTACATAGTTATCGTTGATATGCTACCAGAAATGAATGTCTGTAGGGCAATTCAAGAAGAGGCAATGACTGACGTTTGAAGGAACAATTTTTCTTTCCCGTCAAGTGAAGTCTATTTGCGGTGACGGGCATAAACTCCGCTGAGAGAAACGTCCTTATAAAATTCTAAGAAAAGTGGAATTAATTTATCCCGCGAAGTGCAACTTTTCATAACCCCATCGGTCTTATTATTAACATGAATTTTCAATAACTATATTTATTTGTTTACAAAATGAAAATTGAATAATATTCTATCAACAAGATTTAACAATGCTTCGATCGAACATAAGAAGTTTGATAGGCGTGTTCCTCCAGTTTTCGTTGCCATTCTGTCTTTAGAGTCCGAAAGTGGTGAGATACTACATAGAAGTCTCTCCACGCTACGAGTCAGAATAGTTTATGATATTATATGCATTGTTCTTCTGTTTTAAAATATATTCTACATAATTAAATAAGCAGCACAGCTATAAAGATCGGATAGACTTAACATAACAGTAGAACATGCATCTCTCATGGTTGTCCCAGAATACATCGACAGAAATCGCATTTCGTGACCGTTCGACAGTTTTCTGGACGTTAGAACCTTTTCTGAAGGTCTGTAGAGTTTTCGGACTCGCTGCTTTCCCACTGCAATGTCATCGCTACACTGAAGACAGTAACTATAAACGGGTTGAAGGGTACAGCGTCGCTGTTTACTTGGTGGTCACTTGCTCTCTCTTATGGGACATGAGATACACGTACATGTCTCATAAAATGATTGACCTCAAAATTTCTGTGGCGTTATGTTGGGTGGCATCAGTGTACATCACCATAATGAACAACTGCTTGGTTATATTTATCCGCCGATCCAAGGTACACGGAACATTGGTAGATTTAGTCAAGAATGACGAGAAGCTTGCCACTCTGAAAATCTGTGTCTACACGCTCAGTTTCCGCAAGAACGTAAGAAGGCAAATTATTATATTCTTGCTTGTAATAATGACAGTTATCGTACTCTACATCTCTTCCATGTCGTTAAACGGAAACAAGATCAATAAGTGTTTCGTGATCCTCTACCTTTCCAGCAGTACTGTCTTACTTCGTTTGTACCAGTACTACATCTTGATGCATCTGAAAATGAGGATGTCTAGTTTGGATGAAGATATACGTCGCAGCGCGTCACTCGGTGCCTTCGCTCGCTTGCCGTCGCAAGGATTCAAAATTGCGACAGCGGAACGATGTAAATTGTGGAAGTCCCTCTACCTCGATCTATACAAGATCAGCCTTTCCGTGAATAAGATCTTTGGAAGCGTAATCTTGCTCAACCCGGCGTTCTCTTTGATCTACGTAATAGTGGTGCTTTTCTTTATAGTTATATATTTGATTTTTGGAGAAAAGATTTACAACTCCGCTGCCATTACTACAGACGTGATATGGGCCGTCATCGAAACTTTTGGAGTTTTTCTCATCGTGCAATCTTGTCAACGGATATCGGATAAGGTGAATTGGAAATCCTGAAAATTTCTGTTATTCTTATTTATTTCTGTAATTTAGATCAAATATTGTATCTATTGAAATTCAGTATGAACTACCCTTATGCAGACATCCCAACTTTTTCAACAACTTTTTAAAAGGTGCTATTAGTGTCTTAAAGCGGGATATTTTTTCGTGAATGGACACTTGCACGCTTTGTAAAATATAATGTTTTAACTTAGATGTCGGTCAATCTTAACATACCAAACCAAATAGATATTATATTAAACTTTCAAAGTTATTTCTTCCTCTTAGTCTTATGTGGAGAGGAGGGCACCATACAAATATTTTGGGAGTTTGGCATAACCGAATTTCAAATTAATGTTATTTTCATTAATTGATTGATGACCGTCTGCAACATGAGAAAATTAAACACTCGTTGGTTACTTTGTTAGTGAACATTTCACACACTTACTAGCTTTAATTATACGATTACCAGCTATAACCCTCTTATCGACAGGCACAAATATGCCCCAGCTGTTAATCCGATGGATGATAACTTTCCAAAACAATTGTAAACATCCTGTTATCGTATTTAACGAGATTTTCCGAGATATTCGGTACGTGGACGTAATAATATAAATGATTGGGTAAAATCTCCATCTAGGTTTTCACTTCTGAAAGTAAGTTCGATAAAAGTGAAAAGAAACTAGTAGGGCAGCCCCGGATCTCCGATCCTCAACGCGATTTAAATAAACGGAAAGTTCAGTGAAATAATTTTAATTGAATAATTAATGAAATAAATGAAATGCAAATAATCTTAATAGTTCGGCCCTAGGTTAGATCTTCTTTGTTCCCTAATCATTTGACGTGTTTCCCTATTTCTTTGTCTTTCTTGTACTCTCCGCTCCTCATCTACACGGGCAATCCTATGAGCTTCCGCATCTCTTTCTCTCTCTTTCCTACAATACTCTTCCTTTGATCTCTGGCTCCTCTTCCTTTCTCTGGCAGCTGTAGCTGGGCTAATAGCTTCGTTCCAACGATTATCGTTGCACCCTTATAGACGAACTCACAAACAATTGCTTTACTTCAAGTGTCTATCAACGACTGCTTTTAACTTCTTACAGGACCTACTATAAAGGCGACGTCAATGCAACCGTTTATTTAGATTATCAATGAAGAGAAGATAACCATATAATGTGTTTACAAAGTAACGTGTGTCCCTATTCTAATCTAATTTTTAATTGATGCATGAGCCTATTTGCGTTAATAAGGATTACAGATGTGTAGTATGATAGTTCTACTTACAAAAAGGTAAGATTCCAGCATTCAAACGATGAAACAAAACAAAAAACAAATTAATTGCACAATTTAAAATAAAACTCAATACGCTGGGAACTTGTTTGTTATACACATGTTATTGACACAGCTAGAAACGCTTCCCATATGCAGTCAACAAAATAATTAACCGTAAATATTTACGTTGCTATGCTTCATTAATTTCGATGCTTATGTTAAACAAAAGTGCGAAGCGAATAACGCTATTCCTTCACCTATTTGAAGGTATAATTGATAGTAATTGAATCGGAGGCAACAATGACGGTCGCCTTGGCAACGCCCGGAAAGAGTACGAAAAATCCGCAAAAGTTCGAAAAAGAATGCGTATTTCTGAAAACTTCGACCGTGTAACGTATAAACATGGCAAGAATAAGATAGTATAGAGATTTAGCCGTCAAATAAAGCAACAAGTTAGGAAAGTGTACAACGTATCATAAATGGGCGCGTTTCGTGCAGTGGAGTATTAGAAAGAAATTACATACCTGTACGTAAGGGAGTTAGCGTTTTAAGGTTTTTTCTTCATCATAAATAATCCATTTTCTTCCTATTTAATAATAGTACATGCACACGTAAGGAAATTAAACGTTTGTTTGGGAGATTGTTTATGTTAACAACAATGAAGTAGGTAACCATGCAAGAAATTTTCTGTTCAACTCGATATAAGACATTCTTCTTTGATTTTCTCGATAACGGCTACTCCTATGATAAAAATGTATAGGAAAGGAAATACTCTACCAATTCTATAACTTTCATTTGAAAAATATTTTGATATGAGCAATACTTTACGAGATATGACGAAAATTTAATTTTTTGTCCCCAGTAAAGTGGTACCCCTGATTGACGTACGTGATTCATTTTTGCGATTTTCTTATTATATTTGATTGACAGTCCTTAATATTAAATTTCGTGAAAATCCGTTCAGTAGAAGCCGAGAACGAACATGCGGACGGACGGACCGACCGACGATAATAGGCGCTCACGCTGTAAGCGAAACGCGCCTAAAAAAGAAGAAAATCGGTTTACGTATTTTAACGAACGAAGGAAGAAAACCTTGCACTCTGAAAAATCGAAAATCCCGTGTAAACTTATGGAAAAATATAATTGTCTCCTGGATTCGAACCCGGGACACTATAGCAAACGAAAATATTTTTCCAGGGACTTCATAGCCAGTAGAAACAAAACGCCGTTTACCGCATATCTTTACGACGAACGGTTCTCGAGAAATACGCCGATATATATTGTAAACAAATGTCTAAAGACGTCAACGTAAAATTAATATGTAGTTAGATTAGATTTAATCATTATTTTTGGATTTTCTTTAAATGAGGAATTTTATGTCACGATCTGGGCAATCGGGTTTTAGGTCTGTAATCGTGAGTGACCCGATCAAATCGGGAGGTTTTGATGTTTGTCTATGGTATGATAAGATAAAAATTATCATTGTAATGTGATAGCCTCCATAAATTAATTTAAGTATTGCATGCTTTATTCGATTCAGAAAATTTTAATGTTAAATAATTCACATTTCAGGGTTTTTAATTTGTCGTACTTTATATCTTAGAAGTATCGATGCCTGCAGACTTCCTTCAACCGAACCAACTATTCTTCTACTTTTTCGTTCACTATCTCTAGGATTGCGTTTTTTCTTTTTGTAAAATAAGTGCATCACCAATGTAATTTGTTCCTTAACATTTCGATTCGCATATTTATTCAGTGGACAGAAGCGTCTTGCTTCACATTATTTATGTTGATTTTCTATTATAGTTTCTAAATTATACCAGCCGTACACAACATCAAGTTGTTTATATTAAATTATTTCTTGTATGAATTAAAATTAGACGTGAATTTATTTTGAAATATTTTATGACAGCTTGAAAATTCATTACTAATTACTAGAGCCCGGAAGTTCAAGCACTATAAAATATCAAAATAGGAAGGCAAAATTGCACAATAACAGGAAAATAGGCACTAAAAAGGCATTTATTTTAACCCAAATATTACTATTATATGGAGTAGGTATAACATTTCAATAAAATATTATTGCAATCGCTATTAATAATGTCTTCAAATTATGAACTATTACGTGAGATAACAAGGTGTTTTTTTAAATTCTCAAATGAAAAACTCTGCGTACTGTCAGTTAGGATGTGTTTTAAAAATGAAAAGGATCTCTCTACCTCCACAGAAGTGACGGGCATATTTAAAGCAAGCTACGTAGAAACTTTTTCACACTTATTTTTCACAACTACACCCTTTTCACCTGGAGCACAGCATATTTCTTCCACGATTTCTATAAACACCTTCAGTGAATTGACCAACGTCTCCTCCCATTTTTTAAGTAATGTTCACCACACAAATAATTTGTTAAAAACAACTTATGAACTGTTTGAAAGCCAAAAGACCCTTTCCCTTCCTTCCACAGCCATGGGTTTCCCAAAAGTGAACTATAAAGAGAGATAAGAGAAAGCTTCCCATAGCGTGACCATGAAGGAACCTATAGGAATCAAGAAGATGTAACCTCCACGGTCGAAACATCATTCTCTCTCAGGAAAAGACGGAGTTAAAGCCTTCTTGTTAAGTTTTCCTTACTCTTGTTCCACGTCAATCTCCCACTCTCTTTCTCGGAATCTGAGCGGTCGAATTAAGATTAAGGCTAGATCAATAGTCAGAATTTTTTGTGATACCAAACCCAGGGTGGTAAAAACCGTCCTTAAAGAGTCAAACAAAACAGTATAGCGGCAAAATTTAACAGATTTGGCAGAAAGGAATGACATTTGGAAAAAATTGTGTTAAATTGGAAAGAATAGGCGTTTTTGGATAAAAAAACAGGCGTATATAGAAAAAAACAAAAATGGGCAACAAAAGGCATTTATGGCATTTTGCCTGACTTCTGGGCTCTACTAATTACTTTATTAGTCAACACTGTACGCGATTTTAATAGTATTATTGTAGGACGGTAGTTCTATCGTTAGGGTAAATATTAAGTTAGACGTATTTGTTAAAATAAAAAAGGTACTTATCTTTAAATATTCATTTATTCATTTGTTTGTTGATTTTACAGTAAGAACAGTTTCTTTTAGACGATTTTTTTTACAAATCTATTATGCATTCCCTTTGTCTCTCCGTCCGTCCGTCCGACGGTGCAGGCCATATATCTGAAACGGTTCATTCTAGAGAAAGTTTGGAGATCCCTCCTCCTATAGAAGAATGAGTACAGACAAAAAGCAAATCGAGTTGCAAAAATCAATTTCACTGATAATACGACAAAAACGAACTAATACAATTGATACACCCTTATCCGAATTTGAGTGATAACAATCGTCTTTACATAGTTATCGCTGATATATTACCAGAAAGGAATATCTCCAGCGCAATTCAAGAAGAGGCAATGACTGACGCTTAATATGTTAGAAGGAACAATTTTTAGCTCCCGTCAAGTAAAGTCTTTTTGCGGTGGCGGGCATTAATTCCGCTGAGAGAAAGGTCCTTATAAAATTCTACGAAAAGTGGAATTGATTTATCACGCGAAGTGAAATTTTTCATAACACCATCAGAATTATTACTAACACGAAATTTCAACAAATATCTTTATTTGTTTACAAAATGAAAATTTAATAATACTCGATCAACAAGATTTAACAAAGCTTCGATGGAACATAAAAAATTTCATAGGCTTCTTCCTCAAAATTTCGTTGCCATTCCGTCTTTAGAGTCCGAAAATCGTGATATACTACATAGAAGTCTCTCCACGCTACGAGTGAGAATAGTTTATGATATTATATGTATTGTGCTTCTGTTTTAAAAGATTTTCTACATAATTAAACAAGCAACACAACTATAAGGATCAGATAGACTTAACATAACAGTAGAACATGCATCACTCGTGGGTACCGAAGGATACATTGACAGAAATCGCATTTCGTGACCGTTCGAAAGTTTTCTGGACGTTAGAACCTCTTCTGAAGGTCTGTAGAGTCTTCGGACTCGCTCCTTTCTCACTGGATTGTCAACGCGACGCTGAAAGCAGCAACTTCAAGCGGGTTGAAGGGTACAGTGTCGCCGTTTACTTGTTGGTCATTTGCTCTCTTTTATGGGACATCACATACAAATACATGTTTTATAAAATCATCGACCTAAACAGTTTTGTGATGTTATCTTGGACGGCATTGGCTTACATCATCCTATTGAACAACTGCTTGGTTATATTCATCCGCCGATTCAAGGTACACGGAATATTGGTAGATTTAGTAAAACTTGACGAGAGGCTTTCCACACTGAAGATCTGCATCGACACGCTCAGTCTCCGAAAGAAAGTCATAAGGCAAATTATCGCCCACTCGCTTGCAATAGTGACATTTGTCATCATCTACATCAATTCGAGGTCGTTAAACGCAAGCGTAATTAATAAGTGTTTCGTGTTTATTTTCTTTTTCAGCAATACAGTCTTGGTTCGTTTGTATCTGTACACCATCATGATGCATCTGAAAATGTGGATGTCCAGTATGAATGAAGACATAGGTCGTAGCGCGTCAATCAGTGCCTTCGCAGGCATGCCGTCGCAAGGATCCGAAATTGTGACAGCGGAACGATGTAAATCGTGGAAGTTCCTATACCTCGATCTCTACAAGGTCAGCCTTTCCGTGAACAAGATCTTCGGAAGCCTAATCTTGCTCTATGCGGTGTACTATTTGTACGCCGTAGTGGCGGTGCTTTTCCTTAGCGTTATATATTTCATTTTGGGAGAAGGTATTCACAACTTCGTTGCCATTACTACAAACGTGATTTGGGCTGTCATCCACACTTTTGGAGTTTTTCTCATCGTGCAGTTGTGTCAATCGATATCGGATAAGGTGAATTGGAAATCTTGAAAATTTCAATTATTCTTATTTATTTCTGTATTTTAGATCAAATGTTGTATCTATTGAAATTCAGCATGAACTACTCTTATGCAGACATCACAACTTTTTCAACGACTTTTTAAAAGGTGGGATTAGTGTCTTAAAGGGGGATATTTTTTCGTGAATGAACTTATAAGTAACATTTGCATTCTTTGTAAAAGCCACTCTTTGAACTTATGTTAGATATAGTTTATGGTTAACATACCAAACCCAACAGATATTATATTTAACTTTCAAAGTTATTTCTACCTCTTGGCCTTAGGTGGAGAGGGGGGCACCATGCAAGTATTTTTGGGAGTTTGGCATAACCGAATTTCAAACTAATTATTTTGATTAATTGATTTATGACCATCTTTAACATTAGAAAATTAAACAATCATTGACTACCTTGGTAGTGACCATTTCACACACTTACTAGCTTTAATTATACGATTACCCGCTAAGAGCCTGTAATCAACAGGCATACATTTGCCCCAGCTGTTAATCCGGTGTGTGACAAATTTCCAAAACAATTGTAAATATGCTTTTATCGTATTTAACGAGATATTCGCTACGTGGACGTAATAATATAAATGATTGGCTAAGAACTGGATCTAGGTTTTCACTGCCGAAAGTAAGTTCGATAAAAGTGAAAAGAAAGTTAATCATTATTTATGGATTTTCTTTAAATGAGGAAATTTATGTCACGATCTGGGAAATCGGATGTTAAGTCTGTAATCGCGATGAAACCGATCAAATCGGTAGGCTTGGGATGTTTGTCTATGGTTTGATAAGATAGAAATTATCATTGCAATGTAATAGCCTCCATAAATTAATTTAAGAAGTATTGAATTCTTTATTCGATTCAGAAATTTTTAAGTTTATGTAATTCGCATTTCAGTGTTTTTAATTTGTCGCACTTTTTATTTTATGTTAGAAGTATCGATGTTCCATTCTGCCTCCATACATCCTTCAACTGAACCAACTATTCTTCGACTTTTTCGTTTAAGATCTCTAGGAGTGCTTTTTTTCTTTCTTTCAAATAAGAATTTCTTCCTTATTATTTCTATTCACATATTTATTCAGTAGACAGAATCGTCTTGTTTCACATTACTTATGTTCCTTTTCTATTATAGTTTCAAAATTATATCAGCAAGACGCAACATCATGTTTTTTTTTTAAATTGTTTCATACCTAAATTTATAGAAAACGTTAAATTATTTGGAAATATTTTGTCACAACTTCAAAATTCATTATTATTTACTTTATTAGTTACCAGTAAACAAGATTTTAATACTAGTATTACCGTAGTATGTACGGTAGTTCTACCGTTAGGGTAAATATTACGTCAGATGTATTTGCTAAAATATTTCCTGCATGCTTAAAATGGATAAATATAATACGGAATAAGGTTAATAACAATTCATAAACTTAAAGTTGCATAGTCGGTCTAACAGCTAGGTATCTCTATAGCACAAAATGAAATATTACAAGCGCAACATTGTGTAATCTCTCCATTTTGCAAACTCATGTGAAAGTTGTATACGTATTTAAATGTCATAAACAATATTCACTGAACCTACAGTTTCCGTAAATATAACCATCTAAAGGTAGATATGGATGCGAACGATACGTCCTAGCCACTTGAGGGCTAGGGTTACATAGCGTAATTCTCAGGTTGGGGATAGTTAAAAAATTGTAAATTATATGTTAAACCGTTTGCTGACCTACCTCCCTTGGAAAGCGTTTCAGTTTGCACTGTTCTAACCCATGAATCGATCATATAAGGAGTGCCGTTAATGTTTTTAAAAAAATTCTGATAATTGAACATTAATATGTTTTAATATCCATTTTCGATTAATAAAATTGCACAGAAAAACCTCAAGCAATTGTTGCGTATAAATGAGCATGAATCAAAGTATGTCTTCCGGTCACATTATTTAAAATTCCCCATTCCACGTCACAGATGAAAGCGAATTCATGCTCTTCTGTGAGTGTGATTTTAAAAATATTTTTGTCGCACCACTAAGGAGAATAAACTCCAAAGCCGTAGACACCCCCGTATGAAAGACAGACAATAGTCAACGTGGGATCTCATTCGTTTAGGAAGACATCGATTGCCTGGGAAAAGTGCCGTGTTAATGAAATTTCCTCTAAATTCATTAATTCTTACAGAGATTACACGGTAAGTGTTGATGAAACTTGTAGGTGTGGTTATTGTTGAGGGCAACGATACTATCTAGTAAAACAATTATAACGGTCCGAGAGGCAAAGATTCTATGTTTAAATTTTCAGATATTCATTTGTCTGTTGATTTTCATTATGGACAGTTTTTTTAGCGATTTTTTAAAAATCTTTTATGTATTCACTTTGACTGCCCGTCCGTCCGTCCGACGGTGCAGGCGATATATCTGAAACGGTTCATTCTAGAGAAACTACATTTTCAGCATTAGTTATTATATATGAGAGCTACATGTGGCAATCCGGAATTGTAAAAATTACAATTTAAGGACAGCTGTCATTTTTCTGTGTTACTGTCGGAAAGGAAGGGAATAGATAATGTACGTATATATGTATCACGATCCAACTTAGGTCGTTTTTCGTTGCAAGCGCGTCAAAGTTCAGGAAGAATATCCTTCTCCAACTTCACGTTTATATTTAGTCCAATGTACTCACGCATAAAAGTTACATTTCCATACATTCGATCTTCTAATTATAGTAATTTGGCCTTCATCACGCCTTCTTCCTCAGAGTTGAAGACCTTGTCAAAGTGTCCGTCCAAATGATGGACATTTCTCAACTTCGGTGCAATGAGTTCATCGTCATAATGTAAGTACAAGATCCTGTTTTAAAATCAACTACATATACTTATCACCATTGAGATGCTCTAGCTTTGAAGTTGGAATTCGAAAATAGTTTTTCCTAATTTTTAAGTCATGTGGATCGAACGATGGATATTTCATTTAAATGCTACTCTGCGCTTTTTGTGATCATTTGATTACCGAGTAATAAAAATAGCAAGTTCAAGGTATACTGAGGTCTTATGTTCTATTACTGAAGGATTCGTCCTGTTCGAAATGTTAAAAAAAATATTTTTGCTATTGTTTTTGCGATAATAACATATAAGTTCTCTTCGCGAACAGTAACTCTCGTCAAATTATGGAAAAATGGTCAACCACGAAATTATCCGGATTATTTCCGAGTACTGACATATTCTTGGGCTGAACCACATACTTACATATAAACAAATCCGAGTGAATTCAAGGTTTTCGCAAGAGATTAATTAATATCAAAAAATGTCGTTTAGGATCTGATAAATGCAATATGGAACTCTCGCTTGTAGAAGAGGATAGTTTTTTTACTCAGGCGATTAAAAAAGAAGCCACGACAAATAATTGCATGTTTTTACATTCTGCATTATAATCGAACGACGATTCCATGCGTTTCACTCTATGATCGTACTCTGTGTACTCTAGTACCTTTTTGACAAATTAGAGTCGTTCGAAGTACTTATTTTCATGTTATTTGGCAAAGTATCGAACTTCGTCTTTCCTTTCATTCAGTAGAGGAAGAATGTTTTTGTATATTTCTAACGTATTTCTTACGACAAATGACGCCAAATTCCCATTCCCGACGACGACTGACATCTACGCATTCGGTTTAAAAGCATGAATTTTTTAGTGCAGAGACACAGAAAATGCAACCTTCCGACTCGGAATGTACTATACTGTGGCTTGTTACTGCTACGCAAAGTAAACAAAATGGAATTTCAATGCACGAAGGCAGGCATGAGTATTCATCCAATTTTCTTAATAACTCCGCCTTTAAAGCTGGAAAGAAACGATCAAACCCTTCGAAGCACGAATAAGATAATCATTTACCGTGACTGTTTGTTTGCAGCCTCCGTATTTAGAACGTTTTGATCCACGTTTTAGGAACCTTAGTGATTTGAAAAACAAATTCCGGCGTATCTCGTCGATTAAACGATCTAGAATTCTGTATAGATAATTGTAGGTATTTCTTGAGAAGAAGTAGGATTGACATGAAAGAAATCGTGTAGGAGATGACTCGCATCTTCCTCAAGAACACGTATTGTCGAAGTCCGCATTTTTACTGGTCGGTGATGAGTATAAACTCCACCGAGAGATACGCACTAATAAAATTATTTGCAAGCAAATTGAGTTTATTGTTTGCGCAGCGTAAAAAATTTAGAAAGTTATCGGGCTTATTACAAACAGGAATTTCCCAACGAAGACCTTTACATTTTCGCAAATGGAATATTTCATAAGATTCGATCAACACTATCCTTCATTTTCAGACGATATAACAATGCTTCAGGTCGATGCATGGAAGGCGTGTACCTCTTTCCCATTTCTTTTCTAGAGTCAGAAAGTTTGAGAAACTTCAGTTTGTCCACATTGCGGGTTACAATAGTTTCTCATTTCCAGTGCTTTGCGTTCCCATTTTAAAAGATTCTCTACATAAATAAATAAGCAACACGACTATAAAGATCGGATAGACTTAACTTAGCTGCAGAACATGCATCACTCGTGGGTACCGAAGGATACATTGACAGAAATCGCATTTCGTGACCGTTCGAAAGTTTTCTGGACGTTAGAACCTCTTCTGAAGGTCTGTAGAGTCTTCGGACTCGCTCCTTTCTCACTGGATTGTCAACGCGACACTGAAAGCAGCAACTTCAAGCGGGTTGAAGGGTACAGTGTCGCCGTTTACTTGTTGGTCATTTGCTCTCTTTTATGGGACATCACATACAACTACATGTTTTATAAAATTATCGACCTAAACAGTTTTGTGATGTTATCTTGGACGGCATTGGCTTCCATCATCCTATTGAACAACTGCTTGGTTATATTCATCCGCCGATTCAAGGTACACGGAATATTGGTAGATTTAGTCAAACTTGACGTGAGGCTTTCCACACTGAAGATCTGCATCGACACGCTCAGTCTCCGAACGAACGTCATAAGGCAAATTATCGGCCACTCGCTTGCAATAGTGACATTTGTCATCATCTACATCAATTCGAGGTCGTTAAACGCAAGCGTAATTAATAACTGTTTCGTGCTTATTTACTTTTCCATTAATATAATCTTGGTTCGTCTGTATCTGTACACCATCCTGATGCATCTGAAAATGCAGCTCTCCAGCATGAATGAAAATATAGGTCGTAACGCGTCAACCAGTGCCTTCGCTCGCTTGCCGTCGCAAGGATCCGAAATTGTGACAGCGGAACGGTGTAAATCGTGGAAGTTCCTATACCTCGATATCTACAAGATCAGCCTTTCCGTGAACAAATTCTTCGGAAGCCTAATCCTGCTCTATGCGGTGTACTATTTGTACTCCGTAGTGGCGGCGCTTTTCCTTAGCGTTATATATTTCATGTTGGAAGAAGGTATTCACAACTTCGTTGCCATTACTACAAACGTGATTTGGGCTGTCATCCACACTTTTGGAGTTTTTCTCATCGTGCAGTTGTGTCAATCGATATCGGATAAGGTGAATTGGAAATCTTGAAAATTTCAATTACTCTTATTTATTTCTGTATTTTAGATCAAATGTTGTATCTATTGAAATTCAGCATGAACTACTCTTATGCAGACATCACAACTTTTTCAACGACTTTTTAAAAGGTGGGATTAGTGTCTTAAAGGGGGATATTTTTTCGTGAATGAACTTATAAGTAACATTTGCATTCTTTGTAAAAGCCACTCTTTGAACTTATGTTAGATATAGTTTATGGTTAACATACCAAACGCAACAGATATTATATTTAACTTTCAAAGTTATTTCTACCTCTTGGCCTTAGGTGGAGAGGGGGGCACCATGCAAGTATTTTTGGGAGTTTGGCATAACCGAATTTCAATTATTTTCATTAATTCATTGATGACCGTCTTCAACATGAGAAAATTAAACACTCGTTGATTACCTTGGTAGTGATCATTTCACACACTTACTAGCTTTAATTATACGATTACCCGCTACGAGCCTGTAATCAACAGGCATACATTTGCCCCAGCTGTTAATCCGGTGTGTGACAAATTTCCAAAACAATTGTAAATATGCTTTTATCGTATTTAACGAGATATTCGCTACGTGGACGTAATAATATAAATGATTGGCTAAGAACTGGATCTAGGTTTTCACTGCCGAAAGTAAGTTCGATAAAAGTGAAAAGAAATTTAATCATTATTTATGGATTTTCTTTAAATGAGGAAATTTATGACACGATCTGGGAAATCTGATTTTAAGTCTGTAATCGCGATGGACCCGATCAAATCGGTAGGCTTGGGATGTTTGTCTATGGTTTGATAAGATAGAAATTATCATTGCAATGTAATAGCCTCCATAAATTAATTTAAGAAGTATTGCATTCTTTATTCGATTCAAAAAATTTTAAGTTTATGTAATTCGCATTTCAGTGTTTTGATTTGTCGTACTTTTTATCTTATGTTAGAAGTATCGATGTTTCATTCTGCCTCCAGACATCCTTCAAGTGAACCAACTATTCTTCGACTTTATCGTTTAAGATCTCTAGGAGTGCGTTTTTTCTTTCTTTCAAATAAGAATTTCTTCCTTATTATTTCTATTCACATATTTATTCAGTGGACAGAATCGTCTTGTTTCACATTACCTATGTTCCTTTTCTATTATAGTTTCAAAATTATATCAGCAAGACGCAACATCATGTTTTTTATTTTAAATTGTTTCATACCTAAATTTATAGAAAACGTTAAATTATTTGGAAATATTTTGTCACAACTTCAAAATTCATTATTATTTACTTTATTATTTACCAGTAAACAAGATTTTAATACTAGTATTACCGTAGTACGTACGGTAGTTGTGCCTTTAGGGTAAATATTACGTCAGATGTATTTGCTAAAATATTTCCTGCATGCTTAAAATGGATAATTATAATACGGAATAAGGTTAATAGCAATTTATAAACTTAAAGTTGCATAGTCGGTCTGACAGCTAGGTATCTCTCTCGCACAAAATGAAATATTGCAAGCGCAACATTGTGGAATCTCTCCATTTTGCAAACTCAAGTGCAAGTTGTATACTTATTTAAATGTCATAAACAGTATTCACTGAATCTACAGTTTCCGTAAATATAACCATCTAAAGGTAGATATGGATGCGAACGATACGTCCTAGCCACTTGAGGGCTAGGGTTGCATAGCGTAATTCTCAGGTTGGGGATAGTTAAAAAATTGTAAATTATGTGTTAAACTGTTTGCTGACCTACCTCCATTGGAAAGCGTTTCAGTTTGCCCTGTTCTAACCCATGAATCGATCGTATAAGGAGTGTCGTTAAATTTTTTGAAAAATTTCTGATAATTGAACATTAATATATTTTAATATCTATTTTCGATTAATAAAATTGCACAGAAAAACCTCAAGCAATTGTTGCGTATAAATGAGCATGAATCAAAGTATGTCTTCCGGTCACATTATTTAAAATTCCCCATTCCACGTCACAGATGAAAGCGAATTCATGCTCTTCTGTGAGTGTGATTTTAAAAATATTTTTGTCGCACCACTAAGGAGAATAAACTCCAAAGCCGTAGACACCCCCGTATGAAAGACAGACAATAGTCAACGTGGGATCTCATTCGTTTAGGAAGACATCGATTGCCTGGGAAAAGGGCCGTGTTTATGAAATTTCCTCTAAATTCATTAATTCTTACAGAGATGACACGGTAAGTGTTGATGAAACTTGTAGGTGTGGTTATTGTTGAGGGCAACGATACTATCTAGTAAAACAATTATAACGGTCCGAGAGGCAAAGATTCTATGTTTAAATTTTCAGATATTCATTTGTCTGTTGATTTTCATTATGGACAGTTTTTTTAGCGATTTTTTAAAAATCTTTTATGTATTCAATTTGACTGCCCGTCCGTCCGTCCGACGGTGCAGGCGATATATCTGAAACGGTTCATTCTAGAGAAACTACATTTTCAGCATTAGTTATTATATATGAGAGCAACATGTGGCAATCCGGAATTGTAGAAATTACAATTTAAGGACAGCTGTCATTTTTCTGTGTTACTGTCGGAAAGGAAGGGAATAGATAATGTACGTATATATGTATCACGATCCAACTTAGGTCGTTTTTCGTTGCAAGCGCGTCAAAGTTCAGGAAGAATATCCTTCTCCAACTTCACGTTTATATTTAGTCCAATGTACTCACGCATAAAAGTTACATTTCCATACATTCGATCTTCTAATTATAGTAATTTGGTCTTCATCACGCCTTTTTCCTCAGAGTTGAAGACCTTGTCAAAGTGTCCGTCCAAATGATGGACATTTCTCAACTTCGGTGCAATGAGTTCATCGTCATAATGTAAGTACAAGATCCTGTTTTAAAATCAACTACATATACTTATCACCATTAAGATGCTCTAGCTTTGAAGTTGGAATTCGAATATGGTTTTTCCTAATTTTTAAGTCATGTGGATCGAACGATGGATATTTCATTTAAATGCTACTCTGCGCTTTTTGTGATCATTTGATTACCGAGTAATAAAAATAGCAAGTTCAAGGTATACTGAGGTCTTATGTTCTATTACTGAAGGATTCGTCCTGTTCGAAATGTTAAAAAAAAATATTTTTGCCATTGTTTTTGCGATAAAAACATATAAGTTCTCTTCGCGAACAGTAACTCTCGTCAAATTATGGAAAAATGGTCAACCACGAAATTATCCGAATTATTTCCGAGTACTGACATATTCTTGGGCTGAACCACATACTTACATATAAACAAATCCGAGTGAATTCAAGGTTTTCGCAAGAGATTAATTAATATCAAAAAATGTCGTTTAGGATCTGATAAATGCAATATGGAACTCTCGCTTGTAGAAGAGGATAGTTTTTTTACTCAGGCGATTAAAAAAGAAGCCACGACAAATAATTGCATGTTTTTACATTCTGCATTATAATCGAACGACGATTCCATGCGTTTCACTCTATGATCGTACTCTGTGTACTCTAGAGCCTTTTTGACAAATTAGAGTCGTTCGAAGTACTTATTTTCATGTTATTTGGCAAAGTATCGAACTTCGTCTTTCCTTTCATTCAGTAGAGGAAGAATGTTTTTGTATATTTCTAACGTATTTCTTACGACAAATGACGCCAAATTCCCATTCCCGACGACGACTGACATCTACGCATTCGGTTTAAAAGCATGAATTTTTTAGTGCAGAGACACAGAAAATGCAACCTTCCGACTCGGAATGTACCTTACTGTGGCTTGTTACTGCTACGCAAAGTAAACAAAATGGAATTTCAATGCACGAAGGCAGGCATGAGTATTCATCCAATTTTCCTAATAACTCAGCCTTTAAAGCTGGAAAGAAACGATCAAACCCTTCGAAGCACGAATAAGATAATCATTTACCGTGACTGTTTGTTTGCAGCCTCCGTATTTAGAACGTTTTGATCCACGTTTTAGGAACCTTAGTGATTTGAAAAACAAATTCCGGCGTATCTCGTCGATAAAACGATCTAGAATTCTGTATAGATAATTGTAGGTATTTCTTGAGAAGAAGTAGGATTGACATGAAAGAAATCGTGTAGGAGATGACTCGCATCTTCCTCAAGAACACGTATTG
This sequence comes from Uropetala carovei, assembly GCA_036926305.1. Classification (NCBI taxonomy): domain Eukaryota; kingdom Metazoa; phylum Arthropoda; class Insecta; order Odonata; family Petaluridae; genus Uropetala; species Uropetala carovei. The sequence goes on from JAXCHB010000003.1 coordinate 1,747,534, forward strand.
TCGAAGTCCGCATTTTTACTGGTCGGTGATGAGTATAAACTCCACCGAGAGATACGCACTAATAAAATTATTTGCAAGCAAATTGAGTTTATTGTTTGCGCAGCGTAAAAAATTTAGAAAGTTATCGGGCTTATTACAAACAGGAATTTCCCAACGAAGACCTTTACATTTTCGCAAATGGAATATTTCATAAGATTCGATCAACACTATCCTTCATTTTCAGACGATATAACAATGCTTCAGGTCGATGCATGGAAGGCGTGTACCTCTTTCTCATTTCTTTTCTAGAGTCAGAAAGTTTGAGAAACTTCAGTTTGTCCACATTGCGGGTTACAATAGTTTCTCATTTCCAGTGCTTTGCGTTCCCATTTTAAAAGATTCTCTACATAAATAAATAAGCAACACGACTATAAAGATCGGATAGACTTAACTTAGCTGCAGAACATGCGTCACTCGTGGGTACCGAAGGATACATTGACAGAAATCGCATTTCGTGACCGTTCGAAAGTTTTCTGGACGTTAGAACCTCTTCTGAAGGTCTGTAGAGTCTTCGGACTCGCTCCTTTCTCACTGGATTGTCAACGCGACACTGAAAGCAGCAACTTCAAGCGGGTTGAAGGGTACAGTGTCGCCGTTTACTTGTTGGTCATTTGCTCTCTTTTATGGGACATCACATACAACTACATGTTTTATAAAATTATCGACCTAAACAGTTTTGTGATGTTATCTTGGACGGCATTGGCTTCCATCATCCTATTGAACAACTGCTTGGTTATATTCATCCGCCGATTCAAGGTACACGGAATATTGGTAGATTTAGTCAAACTTGACGTGAGGCTTTCCACACTGAAGATCTGCATCGACACGCTCAGTCTCCGAACGAACGTCATAAGGCAAATTATCGGCCACTCGCTTGCAATAGTGACATTTGTCATCATCTACATCAATTCGAGGTCGTTAAACGCAAGCGTAATTAATAACTGTTTCGTGCTTATTTACTTTTCCATTAATATAATCTTGGTTCGTCTGTATCTGTACACCATCCTGATGCATCTGAAAATGCAGCTCTCCAGCATGAATGAAAATATAGGTCGTAACGCGTCAACCAGTGCCTTCGCTCGCTTGCCGTCGCAAGGATCCGAAATTGTGACAGCGGAACGGTGTAAATCGTGGAAGTTCCTATACCTCGATATCTACAAGATCAGCCTTTCCGTGAACAAATTCTTCGGAAGCCTAATCCTGCTCTATGCGGTGTACTATTTGTACTCCGTAGTGGCGGCGCTTTTCCTTAGCGTTATATATTTCATGTTGGAAGAAGGTATTCACAACTTCGTTGCCATTACTACAAACGTGATTTGGGCTGTCATCCACACTTTTGGAGTTTTTCTCATCGTGCAGTTGTGTCAATCGATATCGGATAAGGTGAATTGGAAATCTTGAAAATTTCAATTACTCTTATTTATTTCTGTATTTTAGATCAAATGTTGTATCTATTGAAATTCAGCATGAACTACTCTTATGCAGACATCACAACTTTTTCAACGACTTTTTAAAAGGTGGGATTAGTGTCTTAAAGGGGGATATTTTTTCGTGAATGAACTTATAAGTAACATTTGCATTCCTTGTAAAAGCCACTGTTTGAACTTATGTTAGATATAGTTTATGGTTAACATACCAAACCCAACAGATATTATATTTAACTTTCAAAGTTATTTCTACCTCTTGGCCTTAGGTGGAGAGGGGGGCACCATGCAAGTATTTTTGGGAGTTTGGCATAACCGAATTTCAATTATTTTCATTAATTCATTGATGACCGTCTTCAACATGAGAAAATTAAACACTCGTTGATTACCTTGGTAGTGATCATTTCACACACTTACTAGCTTTAATTATACGATTACCCGCTACGAGCCTGTAATCAACAGGCATACATTTGCCCCAGCTGTTAATCCGGTGTGTGACAAATTTCCAAAACAATTGTAAATATGCTTTTATCGTATTTAACGAGATATTCGCTCCGTGGACGTAATAATATAAATGATTGGCTAAAAACTGGATCTAGGTTTTCACTGCCGAAAGTAAGTTCGATAAAAGTGAAAAGAAATTTAATCATTATTTATGGATTTTCTTTAAATGAGGAAATTTATGACACGATCTGGGAAATCTGATTTTAAGTCTGTAATCGCGATGGACCCGATCAAATCGGTAGGCTTGGGATGTTTGTCTATGGTTTGATAAGATAGAAATTATCATTGCAATGTAGTAGCCTCCATAAATTAATTTAAGAAGTATTGCATTCTTTATTCGATTCAAAAAATTTTAAGTTTATGTAATTCGCATTTCAGTGTTTTGATTTGTCGTACTTTTTATCTTATGTTAGAAGTATCGATGTTTCATTCTGCCTCCAGACATCCTTCAAGTGAACCAACTATTCTTCGACTTTATCGTTTAAGATCTCTAGGAGTGCGTTTTTTCTTTCTTTCAAATAAGAATTTCTTCCTTATTATTTCTATTCACATATTTATTCAGTGGACAGAATCGTCTTGTTTCACATTACCTATGTTCCTTTTCTATTATAGTTTCAAAATTATATCAGCAAGACGCAACATCGTGTTTTTTATTTTAAATTGTTTCATACCTAAATTTATAGAAAACGTTAAATTATTTGGAAATATTTTGTCACAACTTCAAAATTCATTATTATTTACTTTATTATTTACCAGTAAACAAGATTTTAATACTAGTATTACCGTAGTACGTACGGTAGTTGTGCCTTTAGGGTAAATATTACGTCAGATGTATTTGCTAAAATATTTCCTGCATGCTTAAAATGGATAATTATAATACGGAATAAGGTTAATAGCAATTTATAAACTTAAAGTTGCATAGTCGGTCTGACAGCTAGGTATCTCTCTCGCACAAAATGAAATATTGCAAGCGCAACATTGTGGAATCTCTCCATTTTGCAAACTCAAGTGCAAGTTGTATACTTATTTAAATGTCATAAACAGTATTCACTGAATCTACAGTTTCCGTAAATATAACCATCTAAAGGTAGATATGGATGCGAACGATACGTCCTAGCCACTTGAGGGCTAGGGTTGCATAGCGTAATTCTCAGGTTGGGGATAGTTAAAAAATTGTAAATTATGTGTTAAACTGTTTGCTGACCTACCTCCATTGGAAAGCGTTTCAGTTTGCCCTGTTCTAACCCATGAATCGATCGTATAAGGAGTGTCGTTAAATTTTTTGAAAAATTTCTGATAATTGAACATTAATATATTTTAATATCTATTTTCGATTAATAAAATTGCACAGAAAAACCTCAAGCAATTGTTGCGTATAAATGAGCATGAATCAAAGTATGTCTTCCGGTCACATTATTTAAAATTCCCCATTCCACGTCACAGATGAAAGCGAATTCATGCTCTTCTGTGAGTGTGATTTTAAAAATATTTTTGTCGCACCACTAAGGAGAATAAACTCCAAAGCCGTAGACACCCCCGTATGAAAGACAGACAATAGTCAACGTGGGATCTCATTCGTTTAGGAAGACATCGATTGCCTGGGAAAAGGGCCGTGTTAATGAAATTTCCTCTAAATTCATTAATTCTTACAGAGATTACACGGTAAGTGTTGATGAAACTTGTAGGTGTGGTTGTTGTTGAGGGCAACGATACTATCTAGTAAAACAATTATAACGGTCCGAGAGGCAAAGATTCTATGTTTAAATTTTCAGATATTCATTTGTCTGTTGATTTTCATTATGGACAGTTTTTTTAGCGATTTTTTAAAAATCTTTTATGTATTCACTTTGACTGCCCGTCCGTCCGTCCGACGGTGCAGGCGATATATCTGAAACGGTTCATTCTAGAGCAACTAAATTTTCAGCATTAGTTATTAAATATGAGAGCTGCATGTGGCAATCCGGAATTGTAAAAATTACAATTTAAGGACAGCTGTCATTTTTCTGTGTTACTGTCGGAAACGAAGGGAATAGATAATGTACGTATATATGTATCACGATCCAACTTAGGTCGTTTTTCGTTGCAAGCGCGTCAAAGTTCAGGAAGAATATCCTTCTCCAACTTCACGTTTATATTTAGTCCAATGTACTCACGCATAAAAGTTACATTTCCATACATTCGATCTTCTAATTATAGTAATTTGGTCTTCATCACGCCTTTTTCCTCAGAGTTGAAGACCTTGTCAAAGTGTCCGTCCAAATGATGGACATTTCTCAACTTCGGTGCAATGAGTTCATCGTCATAATGTAAGTACAAGATCCTGTTTTAAAATCAACTACATATACTTATCACCATTAAGATGCTCTAGCTTTGAAGTTGGAATTCGAATATGGTTTTTCCTAATTTTTAAGTCATGTGGATCGAACGATGGATATTTCATTTAAATGCTACTCTGCGCTTTTTGTGATCATTTGATTACCGAGTAATAAAAATAGCAAGTTCAAGGTATACTGAGGTCTTATGTTCTATTACTGAAGGATTCGTCCTGTTCGAAATGTTAAAAAAAATATTTTTGCTATTGTTTTTGCGATAAAAACATATAAGTTCTCTTCGCGAACAGTAACTCTCGTCAAATTATGGAAAAATGGTCAACCACGAAATTATCCGAATTATTTCCGAGTACTGACATGTTCTTGGGCTGAACCACATACTTCCATATAAACAAATCCGAGTGAATTCAAGGTTCTCGCAAGAGATTAATTTATATAAAAAAATGTCGTTTAGGATCTGATAAATGCAATATGGAACTCTCGCTTGTAGAAGAGGATAGTTTTTTTACTCAGGCGATTGAAGAAGAAGCCACGACAAATAATTGCATGTTTTTACATTCTGCATTATAATCGAACGACGATTCCATGCGTTTCACTCTATGATCGTACTCTGTGTACTCTAGAGCCTTTTTGACAAATTAGAGTCGTTCGAAGTACTTATTTTCATGTTATTTGGCAAAGTATCGAACTTCGTCTTTCCTTTCATTCAGTAGAGGAAGAATGTTTTTGTATATTTCTAACGTATTTCTTACGACAAATGACGCCAAATTCCCATTCCCGACGACGACTGACATCTACGCATTCGGTTTAAAAGCATGAATTTTTTAGTGCAGAGACACAGAAAATGCAACCTTCCGACTCGGAATGTACTACACTGCGGCTTGCTACTGCTACGCAAAGTAAACAAAATGGAATTTCAATGCACGAAGGCAGGCATGAGTATTCATCCAATTTTCCTAATAACTCCGCCTTTAAAGCTGGAAAGAAACGATCAAAACCTTCGAAGCACGAATAAGATAATCATTTATCGTGACTATTTGTTTGCAGCCTTCGTATTTAGAACGTTTTGATCCACTGTTTTAGGAACCTTAGTGATTTGAAAAACAAATTCCGGCGTATCTCGTCGATAAAACGATCTAGAATTCTGTATAGATAATTGTAGGTATTTCTTGAGAAGAAGTAGGATTGACATGAAAGAAATCGCGTAGGAGATGACTCGCATCTTCCTCAAGAACACGTATTGTCGAAGTCCGCATTTTTACTGGTCGGTGATGAGTATAAACTCCACCGAGAGATACGCACTAATAAAATTATTTGCAAGCAAATTGAGTTTATTGTTTGCGCAAAGTAAAAAATTGAGAAAGTTATCGGGCTTATTACAACCAGGAATTTCCCAATGAAGAACTTTATATTTTCGCAAATGGAATATTTCATAAGATTCGATCAACACTATCCATCATTTTCAGACGATATAACAATGCTTCAGGTCGAAGTATGAAAGGCGTGTAACTCTTTCCCATTTCTTTTCTAGAGTCAGAAAGTTTGAGAAACTGCAGTTTGTCCACATTGCGGGTTAGAATAGTTTCTCATTTCCAGTGCTTTGCGTTCCCATTTTAAAAGATTTTCCACATAAATAAATAAGCAACACGACTATAAAGATCGGATAGACTTAACTTAGCTGCAGAACATGCATCTCTCGTGGAAGCCGAAGGATACAGTGATAGAAATCTCATTTCGTGACCGTTCGAAAGTTTTCTGGACGTTAGAACCTCTTCTGAAGGTCTGTAGAGTCTTCGGACTCGCTCCTTTCTCACTGGATTGTCAACGCGACGCTGAAAGCAGCAACTTCAAGCGGGTTGAAGGGTACAGTGTCGCCGTTTACTTGTTGGTCATTTGCTCTCTTTTATGGGACATCACATACAACTACATGTTTTATAAAATTATCGACCTAAACAGTTTTGTGATGTTATCTTGGACGGCATTGGCTTCCATCATCCTATTGAACAACTGCTTGGTTATCTTCATCCGCCGATTCAAGGTACACGGAATATTGGTAGATTTAGTCAAACTTGACGTGAGGCTTTCCACACTGAGGATCTGCATCGACACGCTCAGTCTCCGAACGAACGTCATAAGGCAAATTATCGGCCACTCGCTTGCAATAGTGACATTTGTCATCATCTACATCAATTCGAGGTCGTTAAACGCAAGCGTAATTAATAACTGTTTCGTGCTTATTTACTTTTCCAGTAATATAATCTTGGTTCGTCTGTATCTGTACACCATCCTTATGCATCTGAAAATGCAGCTCTCCAGCATGAATGAAAATATAGGTCGTAACGCGTCAACCAGTGCCTTCGCTCGCTTGCCGTCGCAAGGATCCGAAATTGTGACAGCGGAACGGTGTAAATCGTGGAAGTTCCTATACCTCGATATGTACAAGATCAGCCTTTCCGTGAACAAATTCTTCGGAAGCCTAATCCTGCTCTATGCGGTGTACTATTTGTACTCCGTAGTGGCGGCGCTTTTCCTTAGCGTTATATATTTCATGTTAGAAGAAGGTATTCACAACTCCGTTGCCATTACTACAAACGTGATTTGGGCTGTCATCCACACTTTTGGAGTTTTTCTCATCGTGCAGTTTTGTCAATCGATATCGGATAAGGTGAATTGGAAATCTTGAAAATTTCAGTTACTCTTATTTATTTCTGTATTTTAGATCAAATGTTGTATCTATTGAAATTCAGCATGAACTACTCTTATGCAGACATCACAACTTTTTCAACGACTTTTTAAAAGTTGGGATTAGTGTCTTAAAGGGGGATATTTTTTCGTGAATGAACTTATAAGTAACATTTGCATTCTTTGTAAAAGCCACTCTTTGAACTTATGTTAGATATAGTTTATGGTTAACATACCAAACGCAACAGATATTATATTTAACTTTCAAAGTTATTTCTACCTCTTGGCCTTAGGTGGAGAGGGGGGCACCATGCAAGTATTTTTGGGAGTTTGGCATAACCGAATTTCAATTATTTTCATTAATTCATTGATGACCGTCTTCAACATGAGAAAATTAAACACTCGTTGATTACCTTGGTAGTGATCATTTCACACACTTACTAGCTTTAATTATACGATTACCCGCTACGAGCCTGTAATCAACAGGCATACATTTGCCCCAGCTGTTAATCCGGTGTGTGACAAATTTCCAAAACAATTGTAAATATGCTTTTATCGTATTTAACGAGATATTCGCTCCGTGGACGTAATAATATAAATGATTGGCTAAAAACTGGATCTAGGTTTTCACTGCCGAAAGTAAGTTCGATAAAAGTGAAAAGAAATTTAATCATTATTTATGGATTTTCTTTAAATGAGGAAATTTATGACACGATCTGGGAAATCTGATTTTAAGTCTGTAATCGCGATGGACCCGATCAAATCGGTAGGCTTGGGATGTTTGTCTATGGTTTGATAAGATAGAAATTATCATTGCAATGTAGTAGCCTCCATAAATTAATTTAAGAAGTATTGCATTCTTTATTCGATTCAAAAAATTTTAAGTTTATGTAATTCGCATTTCAGTGTTTTGATTTGTCGTACTTTTTATCTTATGTTAGAAGTATCGATGTTTCATTCTGCCTCCAGACATCCTTCAAGTGAACCAACTATTCTTCGACTTTATCGTTTAAGATCTCTAGGAGTGCGTTTTTTCTTTCTTTCAAATAAGAATTTCTTCCTTATTATTTCTATTCACATATTTATTCAGTGGACAGAATCGTCTTGTTTCACATTACCTATGTTCCTTTTCTATTATAGTTTCAAAATTATATCAGCAAGACGCAACATCGTGTTTTTTATTTTAAATTGTTTCATACCTAAATTTATAGAAAACGTTAAATTATTTGGAAATATTTTGTCACAACTTCAAAATTCATTATTATTTACTTTATTATTTACCAGTAAACAAGATTTTAATACTAGTATTACCGTAGTACGTACGGTAGTTGTGCCTTTAGGGTAAATATTACGTCAGATGTATTTGCTAAAATATTTCCTGCATGCTTAAAATGGATAATTATAATACGGAATAAGGTTAATAGCAATTTATAAACTTAAAGTTGCATAGTCGGTCTGACAGCTAGGTATCTCTCTCGCACAAAATGAAATATTGCAAGCGCAACATTGTGGAATCTCTCCATTTTGCAAACTCAAGTGCAAGTTGTATACTTATTTAAATGTCATAAACAGTATTCACTGAATCTACAGTTTCCGTAAATATAACCATCTAAAGGTAGATATGGATGCGAACGATACGTCCTAGCCACTTGAGGGCTAGGGTTGCATAGCGTAATTCTCAGGTTGAGGATAGTTAAAAAATTGTAAATTATATGTTAAACCGTTTGCTGACCTACCTCCATTGGAAAGCGTTTCAGTTTGCACTGTTCTAACCCATGAATCGATCATATAAGGAGTGTCGTTAATGTTTTTAAAAAAATTCTGATAATTGAACCTTAATATATTTTAATATCCATTTTCGATTAATAAAATTGCACAGAAAAACCTCAAGCAATTGTTGCGTATAAATGAGCATGAATCAAAGTATGTCTTCCGGTCACATTATTTAAAATTCCCCATTCCACGTCACAGATGAAAGCGAATTCATGCTCTTCTTTGAGTGTGATTTTAAAAATATTTTTGTCGCACCACTAAGGAGAATAAACTCCAAAGCCGTAGACACCCCCGTATGAAAGACAGACAATAGTCAACGTGGGATTTCATTCGTTTTGGAAGACATCGATTGCCTGCGAAAAGAGCCGTGTCAATGAAATTTCCTCTAAATTCATGAATTCTTACAGAGATGACACGGTATGTGTTGATGAAACTTGTAGGTGTGGTTATTGTTGAGGGCAACGATACTATCTAGTAAAACAATTATAACGGTCCGAGAGGCAAAGATTCTATGTTTAAATTTTCAGATATTCATTTGTTTGTTGATTTTCATTATGGACAGTTTTTTTAGCGATTTTTTAAAAATCTTTTATGTATTCATTTGACTGCCCGTCCGTCCGTCCGACGGTGCAGGCGATATATCTGAAACGGTTCATTATAGAGAAACTACATTTTCAGCATTAGTTATTATATATGAGAGCTACATGTGGCAATCCGGAATTGTAAAAATTACAATTTAAGGACAGCTGTCATTTTTCTGTGTTACTGTCGGAAAGGAAGGGAATAGATAATGTACGTATATATGTATCACGATCCAACTTAGGTCGTTTTTCGTTGCAAGCGCGTCAAAGTTCAGGAAGAATATCCTTCTCCAACTTCACGTTTATATTTAGTCCAATGTACTCACGCATAAAAGTTACATTTCCATACATTCGATCTTCTAATTATAGTAATTTGGCCTTCATCACGCCTTCTTCCTCAGAGTTGAAGACCTTGTCAAAGTGTCCGTCCAAATGATGGACATTTCTCAACTTCGGTGCAATGAGTTCATCGTCATAATGTAAGTACAAGATCCCGTTTTAAAATCAACTACATATACTTATCACCATTGAGATGCTCTAGCTTTGAAGTTGGAATTCGAATATGGTTTTTCCTAATTTTTAAGTCATGTGGATCGAACGATGGATATTTCATTTAAATGCTACTCTGCGCTTTTTGTGATCATTTGATTACCGAGTAATAAAAATAGCAAGTTCAAGGTATACTGAGGTCTTATGTTCTATTACTGAAGGATTCGTCCTGTTCGAAATGTTAAAAAAAATATTTTTGCTATTGTTTTTGCGATAATAACATATAAGTTCTCTTCGCGAACAGTAACTCTCGTCAAATTATGGAAAAATGGTCAACCACGAAATTATCCGGATTATTTCCGAGTACTGACATATTCTTGGGCTGAACCACATACTTCCATATAAACAAATCCGAGTGAATTCAAGGTTCTCGCAAGAGATTAATTTATATAAAAAAATGTCGTTTAGGATCTGATAAATGCAATATGGAACTCTCGCTTGTAGAAGAGGATAGTTTTTTTACTCAGGCGATTGAAGAAGAAGCCACGACAAATAATTGCATGTTTTTACATTCTGCATTATAATCGAACGACGATTCCATGCGTTTCACTCTATGATCGTACTCTGTGTACTCTAGAGCCTCTTTGACAAATTAGAGTCGTTCGAAGTACTTATTTTCATGTTATTTGGCAAAGTATCGAACTTCGTCTTTCCTTTCATTCAGTAGAGGAAGAATGTTTTTGTATATTTCTAACATTTCTTACGACTAATGACGCCAAATTCCCATTTCCGACGACGAGTGACATCTACGCATTCGGTTTAAAAGCATGAATTTTTTAGTGCAGAGACGCAGAAAATGCAACCTTCGGACTCGGAATGTACTATACTGTGGCTTGTTACTGCTACGAAAAGTAAACAAAATGGAATTTCAATGCACGAAGACAGGCATGAGTATTCATCCAATTTTCCTAATAACTCCGCCTTTAAAGCTGGAAAGAAACGATCAAACCCTTCGAAGCACGAATAAGATAATCATTTATCGTGACTATTTGTTTGCAGCCTTCGTATTTAGAACGTTTTGATCCACTGTTTTAGGAACCTTAGTGATTTGAAAAACAAATTCCGGCGTATCTCGTCGATAAAACTCTCTGGCTATATAGTACGATCTATAATTCTGTATCGATAATTGTAGGTATTTCTTGAGACGAAGTAGGATTGACATGAAAGAAATCATGTAGGAGATGACTCGCATCTTCCTCAAGAACACGTATTGTCGAAGTCCGCATTTTTACTGGTCGGTGATGAGTATAACCTCCACCGAGAGATACGCACTAATAAAATTATTTGCAAGCAAATTGAGTTTATTGTTTGCGCAAAGTAAAAAATTTAGAAAGTTATCGGGCTTATTACGACCAGGAATTTCCCAATGAAGACCTTTACATTTTCGCAAATGGAATATTTCATAAGATTCGATCAACACTATCCTTCATTTTCAGACGATATAACAATGCTTCAGGTCGAAGTATGAAAGGCGTGTACCTCTTTCTCATTTCTTTTCTAGAGTCAGAAAGTTTGAGAAACTGCAGTTTGTCCACATTGCGGGTTACAATAGTTTCTCATTTCCAGTGCTTTGCGTTCCCATTTTAAAAGATTCTCCACATAAATAAATAAGCAACACGACTATAAAGATCGGATAGACTCAACTTAGCTGCAGAACATGCATCTCTCGTGGAAGCCGAAGGATACAGTGATAGAAATCGCATTTCGTGACCGTTCGAAAGTTTTCTGGACGTTAGAACCTCTTCTGAAGGTCTGTAGAGTTTTCGGACTCGCTCCTTTCTCACTGGAATGTCAACGCGACGCTGAAAGCAGCAACTTCAAACGGGTTGAAGGGTATAGTGTCGCCGTTTACTTGTTGTTCATTTTCTCTCTTTCATGGGACATCACATACAAATACATGTTTTATAAAATGATCGACCTAAACAGTTTTCTGATATTATCTTGGATAGCATTAGGTTACATCATCGTATTGAACAACTGGTTGGTTATATTCATCCGCCGATTCAAGTTACAAGGAACGTTTGTAGATTTAGTCAAGCTTAACGAGAGGCTTTCCACACTGAAGATCTGCATCGACACGCACAGTCTCCGAACGAACATCATAAGGCAAATTATCGGCCACTCGCTTGCAATAGTGACAGTTATCGTCATCTACATCAATTCGAGGTCGTTAAACGCAAGCGCAATTAATAGGTGTTTCGCGCTTATTTACATTTCCAGTAATATAATCTTAATTCGTCTGCATCTGTACACCATCCTGACGCATCTGAAAATGCAGCTCTCCAGCATGAATGAAGATATAGGTCGTTACGCGTCAACCAGTGCCTTCGCTCGCTTGCCGTCGCAAGGATCCGAAATTGTGACAGCGGAACGGTGTAAATCGTGGAAGTTTCTATACCTCGATATCTACAAGATCAGCCTTTCCGTGAACAAGATCTTCGGAAGCCTAATCTTGCTCTATACGGTGTACTATTTTTACGCCGTAGTGGCGGTGCTTTTCCTTAGCGTTATATATTTCATGTTGGGAGAAGGTATTCACAACACCGCTGCCGTTACTACAAACGTGATTTGGGCTATCATCCACACTTTTGGAGTTTTTCTCATCGTGCAGTTGTGTCAATCGATATCGGATAAGGTGAATTGGAAATCCTGAAAATTTCAATTATTCTTATTAACTTCTGCATTTTAGATCAAATGTTGTATCTATTGAAATTCAGTATGAACTACTCTTATGCAGACATCACAACTTTTTCAACAACTTTTTAAAAGGTGGGATTAGTGTCTTAAAGGGGGATATTTTTTCATGAATGAACTTATAAGTAACATTTGCATTCTTTGTAAAAGCCAATGTTTGAACTTATGTTAGATATAGTTTATGGTTAACATACCAAACCCAACAGATATTGTATTTAACTTTCAAAGTTATTTCTATCTCTTGGCCTTAGGTGGAGAGGGGGGCACCATGCAAGTATTTTTGGGAGTTTGGCATAACCGAATTTCAAACTAATTATTTTGATAAATTGATTTATGACCATCTTCAACATTAGAAAATTAAACAATCATTGATTACCTTGGTAGTGACCATTTCACACACTTACTAGCTTTAATTACACGATTCCCCGCTACAATCCTCTAATCAACAGGCCCCAGCTGTTAATCCGATGTATGATAAATTTCCAAAACAATTGTAAATATGCTGTTATCGTATTTAACGAGATATTCGCTACGTGGACGTAATAATATAAATGATTGGCTAAAAACTGGATCTAGGTTTTCACTGCCGAAAGTAAGTTCGATAAAAGTGAAAAGAAAGTTAAACATTATTTATGGATTTTCTTTAAATGGGGAAATTTATGTCACGATCTGGGAAATCGGATGTTAAGTCTGTAATCGCGATGGACCCGATCAAATCGGTAGGGTTGGTATGTTTGTCTCTGGTTTGATAAGATAAAAATTATCATTGCAATGTGGTAGCCTCCATAAATTAATTCAAGTGTTGCATTCTTTATTCGTTTCAGAAAATTTGAATTTTATATAATTCACATTTCAGTGTTTTTAATTTGTCGTACTTTTTATCTTATGTTAGAAGTATCGTTGTTTCATTCTGCCTCCAGACATCCTTCAACCGAACAAACTATTCTTCGGATTTATGGTTTAAGATCTCTAGGAGTGCGTTTTTTCTTTCTTTCAAATAAGAATTTATTCCTTATTATTTCTATTCACATATTTATTCAGTGGACAGAATCGTCTTGTTTCACATTACCTATGTTCCTTTTCTATTATAGTTTCAAAATTATATCAGCAAGACGCAACATCATGTTTTTTATTTTAAATTGTTTCGTACCTAAATTTATAGAAAACGTTAAATTATTTGGAAATATTTTGTCACAACTTCAAAATTCATTATTATTTACTTTATCAGTTACCAGTAAACAAGATTTTAATACTAGTATTACCGTAGTACGTACGGTAGTTGTGCCTTTAGGGTAAATATTACGTCAGATGTATTTGCTAAAATATTTCCTGCATGCTTAAAATGGATAATTATAATACGGAATAAGGTTAATAGCAATTTATAAACTTAAAGTTGCATAGTCGGTCTGACAGCTAGGTATCTCTCTCGCACAAAATGAAATATTGCAAGCGCAACATTGTGGAATCTCTCCATATTGCAAACTTAAGTGAAAGCTGTGTATTTATTTGAAATGTCATAAATAATATCCACTGAACCTATAATTTCCATTAATAAAACCACCTAAAGGTAAATATGCATGCGAACGATACGTCCTACCCATTTGAGGGCTAGGGTTGCATAGTGAATTCCCACGATGAGTGTAGTTAAAAAATTGTAAATATGCTCGTATGTTAAATCTTTTTTCTCTTTTCATCTTAAATATAATGTTATATTTCAAGTTATTCGTGATTAAAATAATTTTTGCACACAAAAAATCAAAAAGGAATTTGTTTCGTTTTTTCCGGTAAAAGAGAAATTCAATAGCTTTTTCGAAAAATTCTTACGTCATATTCATTATCTAGGAATCTATTACGGAACGCAAAGAGATAAAGTTTGTACCGATAACGGTTGTATCCGCACTGTGGCGCCGTTGATAATTCAATTTATGGAGTCTGAACACATCACTTTTATTGATTGTTTGGCAAACAAAGGACAATATAAAAATGAATGTTTCATTCGCCTGTCAAATATTTTCCTCTTCATGAATATCAATCACATCAACTTTGTTCGATTGAAATCACTTTGGAGTGAATTGTAGTCAGAGTCCTGAAACTTTTCGATCTATTTTCGTGTGAATTCTGCCTTTCCAGCAGAAAAGAATCGATAGACACTTGAAATGACTCGCCACGCGACAATTTTCCCAAACCATTGTACCGAGCAATCGGCTTTTTGGGAGCTCCAACATGAAATTTCTTGACGTTTGTTAAAGCAAATGTATTCGTTGCACGCTTATTCAATTCAGCTATGCATCATACGCTTATATTCGGCAACGAAGCTTGCAATTTTCAAGGAGCCAGAGGAAGACCATTGAAGATATATCCAAACATAACCCGTCGAAACTGCTTCAAGAGGACGTTTTCTGGGCGTCGTCACCCTTGCTGAAAGTGTGCAGGATTTTCGGACTATCACTTTTCCCGTTGGAACGAGGACACTACGACGATGCCTCAGATCACGTCTTAAGATACAGCGCCGCGGTTTACTTGGTGATTACCTCCCCTATGTTTTTGGTCGTGTGCGACGAAACTAGTCGCAAAAGGATTCGACCTGGAAGTAGCCGTTACGAAATATTGGACAGCGGGCTCATATTTCATCACCGTTCAAAACTGCATAATTTTGTTTCTCCGCCCACCCAAAGTGCACCGTATTTTAACAGACTTTGTCAAACTTGACCAGATACTCGTTGTACTCGCAATTCCAATTGACTCACAAATGTTTCGCAAGTACGTTAGAAGACAATTGTTAGGTTTCTGGATTTTTTTACTGATGCTTTCTCTTCTGAGCAACCCTTTTTATCCGTTTCTTTGGCTTGAAAAAGGACTCGTTCACTATTTTGCTGTCCTTTACACTGCCAGTGGTACGCTTTTGGTTCAGCTGTTGCACCACAACTTCTTAGGATGGATTGTTTGAACGAAGAAATACGTCGATGCGCGTCAAGAAGTTCCTCCAAACATATTTCATTGCATGGATGCGGGATTGTGTCTGCCCTGGACAATATCTTCGGAAGTGTAGTATTGTTCTACGCGATGTACACCTTGGTCGACGTAGTGGTGCTACTGTTCTTCTTCGTGGCTGCCTTGATGTTGGGTACTGAACTCTTTTCCGAACTCGCTGCAAGAATCTTTACCGTATTTTGGTTAATCACCGAAACTTTCGGGGTGTTTATCATCGTGCGATCGCGTCATTCATCATTTGCCAAGGTGAATTCATTATCTTCAGTATTTTGAAACTTTCTTTTCTCATTTCAGTATATTCGGCAGAAATTAGATATTTTTAACTACTAATGTGGACAAATACTACGAACTTTATGATTATATTAGATTAAAATGTCTATTTTGATATGGCGTTGAACGTATTCTATGCAATACAGTTAAACCGATTCCGAACTTCCTTGTGGGTGATTTCATTCACATCGCGAATCTTTTAGTTTCGTCTGATTTTTATATTAGTGCATACGAGAATTTCATTTCCCGTTTTCGATACACACCTATAAATTTTTAAAAATAATTTCATAAGGTAAAAAGTGATTTTCATTTTTCACGAATAGTTTTTGTTAACTTTTACTTAAATTTCTATTTTTATTATTTAAGTAGTGAACAGAATAAATTTGTATCATATTCAGTCAATAATGTTATTATATCTCCTTTAATATTCTACGAGTATTAAAGAATATTCCGATGCTTACTTTATTTTCTACTAGCTGAAACCTCCGGCTTCGCTCGGGAAAGTTTTCTTTTAAAGTAGCAAACGATTTTTATTGCTTGGGGCAAACGTTCCCCATTCCTTAATTATGCAAGCGATGCTTATATTAACATTTACTATTGTATGTATTGTATTGTAAAGTTTTACCATTAATATAATTACGCATTAACATCTTACTTAATATTCACATGGAAAGATGCACCGAAGCCTTTAAAGCAGGAGTAAAATTATGTGGATTATGTCAATACTATTAGCCAAAACGTAAACAATAAACAACATCTTGGTTACCGAACAACTGTAAGTAGATGTATCAGTTTATGTTGCGATAAATCTTTCAATGCCAATGGTAAAAGATAACAATGTTCTAATATTCCTTAAAAATCAATTGACTCATTTTAAAAGTACTTATTCATATACTATATTTAGCCATGAATCCATTTGTACCCTTTATCTTGGCGTTAGCTATTCTTCCTCTACGGGGCGCCACGGCGTGGATTTTCCTTGCATTAATCTTTTCGTGGATATCTGTCCCTTTGAAGAGGACAACAATTAAGAAATTTAGCTTTGTTGCCGCCTGGAAAAAACTGATAAATTTTGCGCTTAAAGGAAATTTTCGAGCGATTTAGCATGTAATACGGCAAAACATGAACAGAATTAAAATATTCAGTCTTTCATGCGTAAAATAAGCCATTTCCCGTGATCGTAAGTTAATATTTAGGTATATTTATATCCACATCAGTGAAGGGCTGCATGGCATTTTGGGGTTCCTCTACACAATTTCTCAAGCATTCTTATGGAAATAGTATTTTGTTGACCCCATGGTCTGCAAACCTAGACCAAGTTCTTCCTTTGGTCCATAGGGTGACCCATGAAACTTTTGAGTTCGATAGCTTCAACGGTGTAAAAACGTATAAAGAACATACATACACACACACACACATACTCTAAAATATTTATAAGATTAGAAATCTAAAACTAGACGTGATATTCTATAAAAATTATTTATCGCGGCTAAAAAAATAATATTTCACTGTCATATCCTTGTGTCAACTATATATTTGAACGTACAACGTTCTTCTGTGTTTTATTTATCGTATTTTGGTAAAATTTCCTGGATAGATGTATGGATTCCATTGTCCTGCTCATTTCTTCATACTGTAATCCATTACCGGTTATTTTGGTCAATATTTGTTTAAATGTTTTTCTTTGTGTATTGAACAAGGAAGAGAATCCACTGTTTACAGTCGTTCAGTCCCTTTTGCATGTTGTTTCTTGGCAAAGCTTGTACAATTTGTGCTAAGATTGTCGTTCTCTATTTAACAATTATATCCTTACCTATAAAATAATTCTGTCTAAATTTCATTTCTTTATTGTGATCAACTTACTCTACATTACTTACTACTTACTCTACGGTTACGTCACAACTAGGAGGTATTGCCGCATCAGATTCTAAAAAACAACAGATTTTGTTTCATTCATTTAAAGGAAAAACACCACTTTTGCCAAGTATTGCTAAGCCTTTCATCATAATATAGATGCCAGTTCCCCGCGTGTTATACAATTTCTGCTGAACGAAATTTTTAATATACAAAGAGACGGTATAGGTAATAATTTATGATACTCAGACTGACAATACATTTCAAAAATTGATTCTTGGCGAAAAATAAAATATTAATGTGATTTGAACGCCAGTCAAACATTCCTCTTGAAGAATCTCTATCTTTTGATGATTGAATATTTCGGCATATTGGAATACTACAAGTGCGATATAAGATTTTTTTCTACAATGTCGGATGGATTATGTCTCTTGAGCCGGAACGTCGCGATAAGTGCTTTAAAAATCGCCACGCGTCGAATAAGCAAAGGTTTTATCAAGAGTTTTGTACTGGTATTCCGAGTTTTGGGAGGTCAAAACTGGAAGTTTTGGGTATTTATATACGCGTTATTAACACGTACACTTAAGACGGCTATTCAAAGCAGACTAAAATTTAACCTCAAAGCATGGAACTCTGAAAAGGAGTAAACAACGCCGTGGCAGAAATGATCAACCTTGTTTTCTCGAATCTGCGTCAAGAGGACCTGTTCTGGGCGTCTGCGCCATTGCTAAATGTATGCAGATTATTCGGATTTGCACCTTTCTCAGTTGAACGTCGCCAGGAGAGCGAGAATTGCACAACTAAAAGAGTTGTCATTTACAGCGTCGCGATTTATTCTATGTTCACCCTCATCTTGCTGTGCGACGAGTGTAGCACTACTGTCAAAATAAAAGAAATGAGCCTAGAAGCCGCTGCAATATTTTTTTGCAGCAAGACAGTGATCTTCATAGCTATGATCAACTACTTGGTTTTATTTATCCGACGATTAATGGTGCGCGAGGTGTTGGTAGATTTGGCCAAGTTTGACGAGAGACTTGCCTGCCTAGAGACCTACATCGATTCGCATAGCTTTCGCAAGAACGTTAGAACAAAAGTATTCTTTTTCTGGCTTAGTCTATTTATAATTATTTCTCTAGGCAACCCCATTTTGTCGATGTTTCCATTTGAAAAAGGGATCATTCAGTTTTTTGCATTTATTTACGAAAGCAGTGGTGTATTCTTGATACAGATGCAACATGACAACATGATTCGGCACGTAACCTTGAGGATGTGTTGCTTGAACGGAGAAATACGTCGAGGCTCGTCGATAAGTTCATCCGAACGTTTCCCAATGCAAGGATACGTAACTGTGGCTGCGGAACGTTGTAAACTGTGGACATCGCTCTACCTAGACCTTTACAAGGTCAGCGTGGCAGTGAACAACATATATGGAAGTGTAATATTGTTCTATACGATGAGGATTTTTATAGATGCAGTGATAATACCGTTTATATTCGTGTCGACCTTGATTTCGGGTGTTGCAAGCTTCGATGACGTCGCTAAAAATATATTGACCATATTTTGGGTGCTTTTCGAAACGTTTGGTGTGATACTAATAGTCCATTCGGGAAAGTCTTCGTCCAACGAGGTGAATACTATAACAATCTGCACAATTTTTACTTTCTTCGATTTTATATCTTTTACAGAATTTTCAGATTTTGATGTTTTTATTTGAAAATGCTAATTTTTTAATTCCATAAGACAAAATTCCCAATTTTCATTTTGTATGGAACCTATAAAATTATTATTATAATACAGAAATCTGCTAATGACGAATTTGGTTGCACGTGATGACATTGAAACCCTGACACCGTTAAATATAATATAGTATCTGATTTTATCGTAAAACTTTATAAAAGTACGTTTTCTGTATAACAAATGCTTTCAAGATTTTTTTGATGGAGTACCATTCAAGCATTTTCAATGGTCGCGTATCCCTGAGTACATTTTAAATTGATAATTAAATAAATGTATTAAGATAGATAACTCATGTTTGTAACGTTAAGAATTCACGTTCTTTGCGTATTTTTTCTGTTTTATAAGTCGTAACATAGCAACTTATTCTTCCAAATCCATGCATGAAAGAAGTAAGTAAGAAGAAAAATGAAAACCTTAGCATTTTTGCGTACACTTACTTCTAAGAGTACGCGAACCCACGATTGAAAAATCCAACTCTCTACGGTCCATTATTGTCAAAGCTGTAAATCACAGACTTCTGTTGATTTTCTAAGTTCTAGAAGTTTTATCCATCTGTCAAAGGTAAGGATTACATTTTCATTAGCTTTCAATTTAAAAGTGTTGTTAATTATATTCAGTGGAAAATGCATTTGATATTTTATGATTAAGAGAAATCTACTTTTTATGTGTATTTTAAGATCTTTGGGACAAATTTAAAAGTCAATAGTGTCCCATAGTAATTTCTCATAACAGCTGAAAAAATACTTTCATATTTAAGCTATTAGCAATGCAAACGGATTTACACAATTTGATTACGAAATTAGAGTTGAAGATGAACAGAAAAACACGATGAATTGAAATCTTTTTAACAATTCCGTAAACGGTATGGTTTTAATTTTATGTGTGTGTGTGGGAGCCTGTCTATGAGTGTTCATTATGTCATAAATTAGGACAAGAAGTTTTCAAGTAAGAGAATCGCGTCAGTTCATTTTATTAACATTCGCATAGATATTAGCGGTACTGAAAACAATCGAAATACTGCTTCGAGAACAACTATAAGGTTTGTTGTTTAACTTTGAGTTTTCACAATGTTTGGAGAATGATAAAAAGTCAGAGAGGGCGAATTTTATTTTCCTCTCAGTCGTTTCAAAAGTAAATTGGTATATACCACCTCACACGACTGAAACAGCCTGAATTGCTCATCCTACTTAAAAGCCCTCCTGGAGATATGAGACTACGGTAATTGAATATACGATTGGAAACTGCTACCTTTAGGTAGCATATGATCGCCACTCTGAATGATGTAAACGGTCCGACAGTTCCGTTTAACCCAGGAGACATTTTTGCAAACATTTTCTTTAAAAAAAAGAAATTTCCTTTTGCTTGGTAAAAGAGAAATATTAAAAGTATTTTGAAGTATTTCTATACCATTCCACAAAACATACTGGCCAATACCTCACACGGAATTTAAAAACTTTTGCTGAAAATATGAAATAAATAACAAAACGGCATTTATAGCATGATCCTCAGAATCCGGAAAAATTTTACATATTGATTTTTTTGCGAAAAATAAAAAATATTAATGTGATTCGACCGCCACTCCGGCATCCCCTTGAAGAATCTCAATTCCGTCAAATTTATATGATTGAAAATTGTTTCCGTAGATAGAATGAAAGGGTGACATAAGTTTTTCTCTGTAATGCCATATGGAGTGTCTCTTTAGCCGGAAAGTCGCGATAAGTGCTTAAAAAATCGTCCGCCACGTGTCAGCAAAAATTTTATTAGGAGTTTCTTATTGAATATTTGGCGTCTTTTGAGATCAAATGTAGTATTTTCTGCGATATTTCACACGTGAATGAAAAACGGCTATTCTTCGGAGACTGAAATTTAGCTCCAAACCAGGAATATGCATCAAGAGGACGTGTTCTGGTCGTCTGCACCATTGCTTAAAATATGCAGGTTATTTGGGCTCGCGCCTTTCCCTTTGGATCGTCGCAAGGAGGGCGAGAATGGGGTATCTAAATGGACTGTCGGGTACAGCATCGCGGTTTATTCTGTGATTATCTTCGCATTCCTGTCGGACCTGTTCGTCACTGTTGTAGAACACAACGAAATGAGCCTAAAATCCGCTGCGTTGATTTATTGGACAGCGTGGGTATACTTCGTAGCAATGATCAACTGCTTTGTTGTATTTGTGCGACGATCCATGTTGCACGGTGTGTTTGTAGATTTGGCCAAGTTTGACAAGAAGCTTGCTACTCTGAAGATCTTCATGGATTTGAATAGCTTTCGCAATAATGTTAGAATACAAATATTCTTTTTCTGGCTTTCTTTAGTGATGCTCATGGTTCTGAGCAATCCTCTTTATCCGTTGTTTTCGCTTGGTAATGGATACGATCAGTATATCGCGAGCAATTACTTGAGCTCTAGTGTAGTCTTGGTAGAGTTGACACATTACAACTTGTTGCGGCACATACACCTGAGGATTGCTTGTTTGAACGAAGATATACGTCGTGGCGCGTCTACAAGTTCGTTAAAACATTTTCAATCACAAAGATCCGTAACTGTGCCTGCGAAACGTTGTAAACTGTGGACTTCTCTTTACTTAGACCTCTACAAGGTGGGCATGACCGTGAACAAGATACTTGGAAATGTAATATTGTTCTATGTGATGTGCACATTTTTCAACGTCGTGACTGTACTATTTCTGTTCGTGTCATCATTGATTGCTGATGTTGTCTACGTTTCTGAGATCGCTGTAAATATTTTGAGAATGTATTGGGCTGTCTTCGTAACGTTTGGATTTATACTAATCATGCATGCGGGTCATTCGTCTTCTCATCAGGTGAATTAAATACTTCGCTTTAAAAGTTGTTTAATCTGATATTATTTTTAACTGTTAATTTGAAAAGGTAGTAATTTTTAATTACATAAGATAAAAATTATTTTTTTATTGTATGGAACTTTCACTTGCTGTATGATTCATATGGTGCACGGATCTGTTAATGCCGACCTTGGTTGGACGCGATGTCATTCAAACGGCGAAACTTTTAATTACGTCATATTTATTTCGTAAAATATTATAGAAGCTCGATTTCTCTATATCAGTGGTGCCTGTCATGCGCTATTTTTCCTGTTTCAGAGTGTCGATGCGCCACTTATCTTGGCGTGCAATATACGTACATACAGTAATATAAATCCTACCTTTTACTCGAAAGCAAATGCGATATGGTGATGTAATCCGTAATGTATTTTTATGATCAGCAATGGCAACTAAATTTCGCGCATATTTACACATGGATCACATGAGCAGCCATTCCAAGTAAGCTAAAGCTACCTCTTCGGAGTCTATGTGTTGCTAACTGTTAGTCTGTGTCAGGATTACTACTAGTTGTGTATTCCTATAATGTTTACGGCGAAACGATTTCAGGATATGACTCGCAGGAGAGTTGATAAAATAACATTAAAGGCGCCACACAATTGACTAACTAAAGAACTCTTGTTTCTGAGTGGACTACGGTTAAAATAAATACGAAATCAACCTATATATTAATTGAGTAAGACCTATGTCAATCACAACCCGAATCGTAGCTTCCCCGCCACTTTTGCTCATTGTCAGTCACGCTTGAGGGGAAGTGGAGGGGAAGGATATGCGCGGGGTGCGAGGGGGGCACGCGGGTAGCTGTAATAGGGCTTCGAGCCTCAGTGCACCTCGGCGACAGCGGCGTAAATTATTATTATATAACTATTGGCCAAAGCAGTTGAATTTGAATGCTGAAACCGTACCTATTTCGTAAGTAAAATCTTCCTTTCCAGTTTCACTCAGTGTCAGCCACGCTTGAGGGAAAGTGCGGCGGCGGCAGCGCAGGGCGTCGAGGGCGCGCGGGTCGGGGGCACGCGGGTTGGGCAGCGGAGGGCATTCTTACCATAATACTCCAACAGAGCTCCGATTTCGGAGCTGTAAGGGCAGCTAGTCAAAACACTTAAAAGAAAACAAAGGAAAAGAAAAGACGAACAGTGTGGTCGGTTCGACTGGGTTGACTTATCCGGCTTTCTCGTGTCATTTGAGACTGACAATGAGAGGGGGAGGGGGGATGGGTTTTGCGGTCATTATGTTTTCCGAGCTCACGCCAGCCATATTTCAGCTAACTCTCCCTTAAATTCATTGCGTAAATCCTTTCGTATTTATATATTTTCGTTTTTTTTAGCGTGTTAATTTATCTCTTGGATTTATTTTCGTGTTTTTGGTAAATTGTCTTTTCTAAGTTTTTTCAAAATTTTTTCTAAAACTACTGCAATCCATTAAAAATAGGATGGGTTAGGCGTTGTTAAATAAACGAAATAACACACCAAACAGTTTTAAATTAACATTTTGTTAATTCCACCGAGCATTATACACATATGACCTGTTTGGATTTTGTGTTGTTGTGTTTCATTTAACAAACCCGTACATATGCTATTCTAATATGGAGTTCCATGAAGTTTTCTTTAGTGAAATTCAATCACATTTATTATGAAATTTAAGGCAAAGACATTGGAAAATTCGAGCATTCTAATAATGTTATGTTTCTTTTGAGCGTTTATATGTACCTTTCTTTGTCATGTTATGTTCCCAAATATAGACAGTGTGTTTGTTACATTGTAGGAATTCTGGAAGCGGGAGGCAGGCTTTCGGATTTTCGGTATCTCGTACATATTCCTTATCTCTTAAGCCGGCATGATTCAGGAACTCTTTGTGATGTAGCGCAATGCTTTATTTTGGAATGTGTTTTGTTCTGTTATTGTTGGCCGTGCTGGCAAAAAGTTCTCAACCATTGGGACCAAGACTAAATCACCCATTTTAATCATTCGTTTGTATGATTAATGGAAGGTCGAGAAGTAGGGAATGAAAAGGATACAAACTATCATTTACTACTTCACGGTTGTTTTACTCTACATTCTGTATAATTTCTAATTGTAACAGAATATCAAGCCTGGGTCACTGGAGAGAAAACAATCCCAACTAGCCATAAAACAGATACACGGCACACCCCCAGTTGATGAGTTGAAGCTACAATGGCGAAGACTGGTATTTCTTGAAAATATATGAATCAAAATTAATAGTTTAATTCCTAAAACTAAATTTAGAACCGCTTTTTACAAAAAATTAAATTTTAATAACCTTCTATGCCATACTAAAGAACAATTAGAAATTATACAGAATGTAGCATCAAATAACTGTGAAGTGGGTGAATGATATTGTGGAATTACAAAGTAAGTCCTTTTTATTTCGACATTATGAAGAAATTCCATCAAGTTACGCCTGAAACCGTTAACTATATGTTGATAAGTTTCAAACTATGTCAGAAAAAATACTACTACATATTCTTAGTGTTTCAGCTTCGTTAAATATAATTGTTTCAATTAATCACCACTTGGAGGGTCTTTCAAAACCATTATATACGAGGGATGAAATTGATTTACGGGAAAAGGTCAGAGTAAATTGAGGCTTCTCACAAAAAATTCAATTTTATCGAAAAAAATATCGTTGTTGAGTTTATGAATAGATATTGGAGCTATCGATCATCTTTTATTGATAGTAACGATGAATTTTCTTTATTTACTCAGTAATACGAGACTGACCACGAGGCGAAAATTTTTTTGTTTGCATTATCCGCAGGAAAGTCGGCCGCCAGTTTCATCAGTTATTCTCTATGTGAATGTGTTTTATGGCAATTTCATTATCAAACTGTTGTCATCTTTCGAAATAATGTTTGATGGTAACAATGTTTGCTTTTACGGTTCAAAGGAAATATGTTAGAACTTTATTCGAGAATTTTCTACGCCATTCTTCGGGATAGTGTTGCGAAATGCATTTACGCAGTTTGGTGAAAACGCTTGAATTCTCAAAGCGACGGCATTGTTAATATAAACTTGCGGCTGCGAACACATCGTGCATTTTTATTGTTCGGCAGAAAAATACAAAATTAATGCGTTTCGATCGCCTTTCAAACAAAATCCTCCTGAATATTATCAATCCCGTCGATTGTGGACGGATAAAAAATGCTTTGGATTAAATAGGAGGTGTATAAATTTTCACGCATTTTGTGTGAGAACTCCGCTGTTAAAGGCATCGCAACGCCACGAGAAAGCCAAAATTATTCCTAGAATTTTGTACGGAACATTTGGCGTTATGTGAAGCATAATCAGGAATGATTCGCGGATTTATTAAACCATACTTTTCCACGTCTATGCAAGCAGGATATGCAAAATAGACGGAAATTTAACATCGATCACATGCGTCAAGCTAAATGGCAGGAGAACTACATGACAGAATTCTACCAAGTCTGCTCTAAATTGCATCATGAGGACGTTATGGGCGTCCATATCATTGCTGAAAGTCTGCAGGATTTTCGGACTAGCGTCTTTCCCATTGTTATGCCGGCGAGATGGCGAGAATGGAGCTGTATGGTACAGCGTCGCGGTGTACTTGGTGATCTCCTCCACTTGATACTGTGGGACGTGTTGTACACCATCACGGAAGAAAAATAAATGAGCCTAGAATTTGCCTCGGCGGTTTCTTGGACAATGGCAGTGTACTTTGTCACGATAAAAAACTGCTTGTCTGTATTTTTCCATCGATCTGAAGTACACAGGGTGGTGGTGGATTTGGCTAAGTTCGATGAGAGACTTCCCACTCTGTGAAGACCTGTGTCGACTCGCATAGATTTCCCAAGGACGTCAAAATATAGATGTTCCTTTTTTTGGTTTTTCTTTTGCTAATGCTTGGTATCGTGAGCAATCCTTCTTATTCGCTAGATATGGACGGGAACTAAGCCATTCCGTATTTAGTTATCCTTTACGCGGCCAGCGGTACAGATACGGTTCAGTTGCTTCACTAAAACATATGGAGGCACATAAACTTGAGGATGGCTTGCTTGAACGAAGATATCTGTCGAGCCGAGTGGACCAGTTCCTCCAAATATTTCCCATTGCGTGGACCCGTAATTGTGCCTGCGAAACGTTGTAAACTGTGGACCTCTCTTTACCAAGATCTCTACAAGGTCAGCACGTCAGTGAACAAAAGTGTGGCATTTTTTTATACACTGTACACTTTGATTAACTTAGTGGTCTTGCCATTCCTGATCGTGGCGTCCTTTAATTCGGACGTTATAGACATTTCCAGGCTCATATCAAAAATCATTACAATATCATGGGTGGTATTCGAAATTTCCGGTGTCTCCTTCGTTACGCGGTCGTGCCATTCGATATCTGAGAAGGTGAATGTAGTATAATGAGCATATAATTTTTTTTTTTTTGTCTTCGGTGGATATTTGCATTTGTAAATGCAATAATTTATATCTTTATGTCGTCTTGAAGTTATATTGTATGATATAGACTAAAAATTACACGGTTTAACTGATTCTAAAAATATTTCACGTTGTGAAAATAATAGCACAACGCTTTTATTTTTCTCAAATTTGTATCGTAGTATTAACGAGAGTTACAAATTCTCTACGTGGGTATTGTTTGACAGAAATCAGTGAATCGTAGACTTTTCATAGTTTAATAATTATTAGAAATTTCTTGCATATTTCAAAGATGATCGTTGCAATATAATATATAATAATATAGTCATTACTTTCCCAATTTGCGTCAAAATGTTCATGTCTAATCGGTGTACAAAGGGAACTCATATCATATTAAAGTGATTTGTTTATGATAAAATTATTAACATTCCAGAAATCATTAAAGAATATACATATGTTGATTTCGACATCTTCTGTTCAAATTTCAAGAATACTCTTGGCTCTACGTAGTGATTTTTATCGGAGCTAACAGAAACAATATATAATCTGTAGGTATTACAATGTACATTATTCTATGCAAGTATGATTACTGTATTACTATTAGAGATAATGATAGGTAAAAACATTACACTATATTGAAATGTTTTCTTTGAAGATTACGTGAAATGGGATGAGCTATTAGTTCGCAGCAACCTGAAATGGAATACATTAGGATAAGTATTATTGCATCTGAAAAGCATTGTAATTTTTTAAGAACCCGCAGTCAACTTGCAGAACTTCCTCTGGTGTATGTATATATTTCGATAAATATACGTATATAGGTACATATATATTTATTTCATAACCTCGAGAGGCAAAAAACATTACAATCGAGGGAAAACACGCCAATTCACTTGAATTACATTCAAATCGATATCAATGGTACTGAATACAATTGAATTATTGACGACGTTAAAAATTCACAGAATGGCTCACTATGCTATCGGACATACTGACAACACTCTTTCATATAAAGAGAAATTGGAAGGCAAGTAGTATATCCCATTCATTCGTCTCGATGATTAGATTACGTACATTTTTCTTCCTCGCCGTGACAAGTTAAGCCACCCTAATCACACGAAGGTAACACATTTTCCACTCTTACGGGCCTTCGATGATTATATACTCAGGATATATGAAATTCCTTTAACGTATGGCCGTCATTCCTAATACTGAAAATGGTCCGATGGTACCGTCGCAACGCGAATGCAACCAACAACAAAGTGAGAGACAATCGAGAAGATTTTCATAAAGAAAAGCTGGACACCCTCCACGTCATTGCCCCTCTCCTGTGGATAAGCACGACCAGCGGCTTGATTCCCTTCTCATTGAAGAAAGAGGGGAAACGCAACTCCTTGTCCATAGCCAGCAAGGCGATGAGGCTTTACAGCTTCTTGATCTTCTTCTCGGCTTCCTCCGCAGCTCTGTATTACTTGAAAGATTATCCCTTCGAAGTGTCTGTCTCTGTCCAATCGGGGGACAAAGGGCAAAAGCATATAATGCGCATGATACACCCCATATGGATAACAGTGGACCAAGCCTTGGGGATCGCGAACTTTGCTTTAGTAATCTGCCGAGCGGGGAAACTGCAAGAAGTCATCAACCGTGTCAATAGCTTGGACCTCGATCTGATAACAGTAGGCGACGATATTTTGAGAGAGCTTAGGTCGTCCGTTTGGTTCCAGATGGCGGGTATCTGTCTGTACGTGATCGTTTACTACGGCGCCTCAGTCGAAGTCTACAAAGATGTATACACTAAAAGCGACACCATGCGTTTCGTCCTCTCTCTGTTTTGGACAACTTTAACATTCGTCAGCTTGTGCCTCGCTTTCAATCTCTTGAGAATGATCAGGTGGAAGTTCTCGACGATAAACTTAGGGGTTGTCGGGCTTAAGAAGAAGGCCATAGAAGCTTCAACCTTCGTTTGCGATAAGATGTCGATGAGGAAGATGGTGGACAAAGCTAAGTTCCTGGCATGCGCCAGACAAGAACTTTTTGCTGTGTCGTGTGATTTGAACACAGTATACGGAGAGATATTTCTAATCCACACGAGTAGTGATATCTTGGACGTGGTGGCCAGTTTATTTTACATGATCGAAGATTCGACAGTCTACCGGAAAGACCTTTTATACGCTATATACATCATGGGTCGTTGCACCGCGTATACCATCGTACTAGTTGGTATTGTGGCCGCGTGCAAAAAGGTTTACACACAGGTAAGACGTGTCATGTGTGTGTTACTTAAATGATATGTGCGAAGCACTTACACATAGGATGGCCAAGTAAAACATATTTACGTTTCAATACAGTCTCTGTCTTACATTAGTGATATTTCTACAAAAAAGCTTCAGAGCGAACATTGGTGAACGTCCAGTGGTGGCACTAAATATGTATATGAAAAATGGGCACGCTTTATCCCTCGGTGACACTTCATCATTTGAAGCATTCCTCATTGCCTCCACGTATGTCCTGAAAGTAATAACGACGTCTTCATTTTTCACAATGCTTCATTTTCTTCGCATTACAACGAGCACTAATACCTCCACAGTCTGGTCATATCAAAATAAATACTACCGTCGTCGGAAAGAAACAGAGAGATAAATGTCTGGTCAAAAAGTGCACGCTAATTTGGAAGAGAGGAAATTTTCTATCGGCAGAAGATACGGCAATATAAATTACTCCTTAATTACGCTCATTCGATTAACTTAGTCACCATCTCTGATGCAACCTTAAAATCTGAGCGATGTTTTCATTGAAAATGAAAGTTTATAGTAAGTCTCAAACAGAGACTTGCTTTGCATCGGAATAACTAACTTAGAATATTAAAAGACAGAGAACAAATAAAATGAAACTGCTACAATGATGCATTTACTTATTTTTCGTGCTTTTAATATGCCTTGGGCTGAAATTGTCTTTACGACATCCATTAACCGTCTCCTCTGTGGATATTTCATGATATTTCGACTCAATTTACTGTTTGCTACTACATTGCTTTATAGCGTTGCTAGGAGACCAGTAAACATATAACTTTCTTGATATTTTTCCGAATGCCTGTAATCATTTGTTCCATTGAATAGTCATAAAAAGAAAACCTTAATTAGGCAGTCTGCAATGTCATATCCGTTTATCCAAATTTCCAACTCTGTTACCACTGTTGTCATTACGTATTTCGACATTATAATTGCCCTTGCCATTCGTGATATACCTTTAAAATATTCTCTATTAATGTATACAATATCTTTTTCATAAAATATTTTTAATTCTTTTTAAGTGAAATTCGAAAGGTTTCGATGATTTAAACTCACTTAGGTCTAAACAATTCTTTAATTATTATGAGTTGCGTTGTTAAAAAACGGGATCATATTTAAATATTGTAGTATTCATATAACAGTTGAATAGCATTAAATATTTAAAAATATATCTTTCAGGCATCCTATTTCAATTTTTATGTGCTTTCTGACGGGGCGCCTTGTTACTGTCATAGATATTCTTTTTTATTCTAATCGATTGTTTTTTTTATCGTTATTCCTTTCAGTCCTCGATGCTATTTTCCTTTAAAATGTGAAATGTGTTTACATCTCCTTGTGATACGAATTATAGTTGCGGCGCCAGACGAAATTGTTCAAACATTTCGTTAGCTTTGAGGTGGTATGTGCTCTTCTATGAAATTATAATTTTACGCGACGTTCACTTCGCTTCAGATAATCATCGAAAGAAAGTAGAATGCGTTTAAAAAATCTTGCCTTTGACTAATTCAGGTTTTCTTCGAGAGTCATTTGTTATCTTTACCTTTCGGACTTCAAATAGACCCTAATTTATTATTCCTCTAACTACCTGACGTTGACTGATGATTATGTCAATCAAGGGACATAGTAATTGCCCAAGGAGTCGAATCGATCTCCGTGCGCTATCAAGATGGCCACTTTCCGCCGATTACGCTGCGGCGTTCAATCCACGATCCTACGTCGCAATGGATGGCTTTAAACGCGAAGGACGAAAAGTTGCACCCGCCAAGACGACCCACCGCACGCGAGGTGCTGATCTTTCTGATGAAATCATCTGGGCCACTAGACCTTTCGTCCGCTTCTGTTTCGCCATGGGCTTGGTTCCTTTCAGGCCGGGATTCTTGAAGGGCCCTTCAAACGGGAAGCAATCTTCAAAACTCCACCTTTCCTACAGCGTGTTGGTCTTTTCGGCTTTCACCGCCCTCTTCTGCGCTGTCATCCAGTCAAGGGTTTCTAACAGAAGTTTCGAAGAGGAGGCCACCATACAGTCAACGGTTTACATGGCCTGGTGGCTACTCTCTGGGTTGGTGTCAGTCTCCAGCTTTTCCATGCTTATAGCGCGTCGTATGGACCTCCTAGATGCCCTCAGGGATATGGCCAATATTGCCTCCAAAATGATCCCAAAAGGAAAGAATTTCCTACGTCGAGTGCGTTACCTCCTGCACGCGGAGGTTGGTGTCGTGATATTTCTGGTGGCCGCTTCGGCTGGACTTATGTACTATGGCATAATAAACGAACAACTCCCTCCAGAAGGTTACGAGGTAGCATTCCACCTATTCTCCTTCGGCGCCACTCTGGTGATGAGTTTGCAGTTCATCAACCAGCTCCTGATGCTTAACCAGTTACTGTCACTCGTCAACGCCGAGTTGTCCGGAATGAGAGATTCTTTTAAGGTGTCTTCGAAGGAAAAAGACCCAATCAAGTCGGTTTCTGAAGCATTTTCCAACAGGGACGATCTCTCGCTCCGACTTCGCAGATACGCTGGTTATCACTTCTCGATTTGTCACCTTGGACCGAGGCTGAACGACGTTTACGGGACACTGGCGCTCCTCCTCGCCATGTTCGTCCTCCTCGACGTAGCGTTCCAGTTCTACCTCTTGATCAATTCGGCGATCGTCGGCGTGTCGCAAGAAGTTATCATTTTTCAGTTGGGAACGATAATACTGTGGTCGTGCCCCAAGGTTATAGCGCTCATTTTGCTTGTTGCCGCCTGCGAGTTTGTCATAGATGAGGTAATTTGTGTGCTAATTCGGGAGTTAGGATGTATTCATGTTCAGAAGGAACTCTTAGATAAGGTTATTGAAAGAAAGGGTACTTGTAAGCTAGGTGAAGTGATGGAGGGAAAAGAATCTTTGACACTTTGAAAGATACCTCGAAATGGGGTTTTCGAAAAAGGGGCTTGATCTTACGAAAAATAGAAAATATATTCTTTTAAGGGATTTTCAAATTCTTTTTTCCTTGATCAACTTTTTTGGGAGAAAAATCAAACTACCTTACTAATCACTCGTTCACATTGCATTAGTTCGTAATTTTCTTGGTGTCTCAGATTCATGTATTCATGTATGGTATTCCCCACAGGGTTACGCAAACGGAAGCCCTCGATATCGTCAAGGTAATTGTTTAAAAAGAAGTCGAAAACAGTGTTAAAATTTTAATTTCAATGTACATGGGAATGGCTCAATTTTATGAACGAAATTGATAATTCTTAATTAGCAGAGAAAATTCCGTGATCTTATCATTTTATCGATTTATTTTAGAGAATTACAACGTATTTTTCAATAAGTTATTATTTAATAAACATATTACTCTTCATCATAGTTTTTTTTTAGAATGTCAATTCTTTGCGGCGAAAATATTTTTTGGCCGTAAAACAGCGTAGTTCAGAAGTATATACACACGATAAAAATTATTTGACCTTACTTCGTGTTGTAGATGTGAACCATCAATCGTAATTTTTCATGGAAGATATAATACGTCTATTAGGAAAATTAGACAAATCGTTTCCAATGTTTTAATAAGACGAATAAAATCCTTAATTAAGTCGGGAATTTATTGTTGTATGAATCAGATCTGGCTAATAAAATGACTTTATTCAGCGTGCGAAAGGAACTTCTCATAATTTTCCAAAAGCTGGTGCGAGTTATCCCGTTTTAGCTTAAAAATCAGGGTTAAAAAAATAACTTTTAGCAATTAATTTGGCATTTTTCGACGATCAGCAAAACAACTACAGTTCGGCAGGGTTGAATATAACTTTATAATATGTTAAAATGCACCTATGGACGCGATGCACTGGCGTCCGTACGAGTTAAAGGATCAAGTTTTTTTCCTTTTCGAAAATATTCTATCCCATACAGCACAACTGATAACCCACTCTGCGTGGCCGGCTCGAGGAATGGTCCGCGTTAACACGAATGCGCGTCACTTATATCTAAAACCGTTCTAAGTACCATAAGGACCGCGAATAAGCGAAAACGCGTGTAGCGAAGACGCTTAAAGCTGGGGATACCGTAGAATTTAGTCTGGAGGCGTCTTCCCGGTGGTCAGGAACGCATTCTCCCTTTTTTGTTATTAAACCCAATTCACGCGATATCTAATCGTGTAAGTTTACTCAAGAACACATCCCTCGCGTATATCAGGATCTGCCAGTATTGTTCTACATAAATCGTCCGGAATTCAAGGTTTGGATTATTAAACTTAATATAATTATATAATTCGATAAGTTTTTTTTCATAGCTTTAAAGGTCGATTTATACGTCGCGGTATACAGTAATCAACATGAATAGGAATATTTTAGAAACTTTCATGAATATTAAGAGAGTGTAACAGTTGAAGAGTGAATCAAACTAATAGAGAATCTTTCTAAGGAGCCATTGCCGAATGGGCTTGGTTCTTCTCGATGTTAAGACGGTGAATCGAAAATAAAAAGTGAAGAAATTGTGAGAGTAGAATTCTACCGTGACGAGAGTTGGTAACAAAAAATCTGTTGATAGTTCTCAGGATTTATACTAATTCATGTTTCTCTACATTTCCTCACGCCCCTGGAAATATGGAAGGCTGATTCGACGGGCGTTCTGGTGTCAGAGGTGCTACTCAAAGTAAAGGACCATCAAGCTAGGCGAGAGGTAAGCTTTTTCAAAGGTGAGAAATATTTACCTTAGTTGGATCAAGTTTTCAAAACTGACGCGTCGCGTTGAATTTAGTATAACGCTTCTGAACTCGACCGGACAAGTTCAGAATTTTCCTGCTTTCTCTACGTAGAAATTTAAATTCATCATTATGTGTTCGTCCATAAAAAAAACTTAATTTTCCTACATTCCAACTTGTATACTCATATTATCTTCTTGTGTGGAGATTAAGTACCGTATTTTTCTGCTGTGCCTCATTGTCAGTGAGGACGTTCAGTGTTGTAAGGTATATTACTCAGCAGGGCCGATACCAATGGCGCGACTGCACACTCTCTACAAAGTATCTGTTGTACTTATAAAGTACGTACATTTTTTTTAAATCGGAAAAAATATCGAAAACTGTCACAATGAGAGACGTTGCTTTGTTCATTTAAATTTACTATTAAAAATTTTTGACGCGTAAGAGGCACACTTTTCACCGGGCCTCGCTATTTTCCTAGCCGGCTCTGCCGCTCAGTTAGCCTTTCCTCACCGATAATATCCCGATTCGATAATGTAGAAAATTAAACGAAGATTGAAAATCACCATCTACTTAATTCATTTCTGATAACGTTCGCCATCTACTTAATTCATTTCTGATAACGTCTGTGTAATTATTCTTTCCTGATTCGACAGCTTCGCCTGTTCTCACACCAACTCCTCCACACCAAGGTCCGATTCACAGCATGTGGTTTCTTCACCTTAGACTTCAGCTTGCTCACGTCTGTAAGTAAATTTAACACGTAGAGTTTTCATTTCATAGGTTGAACTTGTAATATCCTCATCATCATCTTTGACGTTGTTGAATTAAAGCCTGTGAAGCAATACTGGAAAAACAACTCAATTAGGTAATTATGAATAAGTTGGAGGAAATTTTACAGGAATGTCGTATTTACCTTGAATAAGTTTTAATGCATGTGTAAAAATGCAAAGTGTATGATTCAGTGAGCTTCCACCTAATCGCCAAATCTTATTATGTCATGATATATCAGTTTTGCTCATGTTAATTGAGATGACGTGTCATAAAAAAGGAAAAGTCTGCTAATCAGAACTTTATCAGGCAATTGGTAGTAATTTTTTCCTAATTAATAGATAAAATCTTCCAATTTCAGTAATTTTGCTAAATGCTTCCACAATGTCCTACTTTAACTATGCTTGGCATGGTCAGTTCAGCTGGATTAATGGATTATCCTTTCTATATATACAATATAATTCTCGACTTAAATTCTTAATATTAAACTAAGAATCAAAGTATACCATTGAAGAAATTTTAATTTATCGTTTGTGTCTACATGAGTGGAATGATGCAATTCATGCGAGCGTCACTAATCTTCATGTTTCCTCCATACAAGCTTTCGTCAGCACGATTATATTACCCTATTACTGACAAAAAATTACAGTGCAATACACATCACAACAATGGAAAAATGTATTTATCTGTATGGACCTTATGATTACTTGATATAGCAAATGCATGTGTTTCGTGAATAAACACAATTGAGTCTGAATTGAGAGTCTGATCAAGAGTTTTAATCGATCATTTGTAGATTTTTAGTGTAGAACTGTAACACATTTTGTTGTTTCGTTTGTTTAATAAACTGTTTAGATAATTAATCGTAATTAATCAGATGCAGAAAGTATTATGCTTATAGTTAACTATAAAATGTTGAAGCAAGCTTAGAATTGAGTGAAATATCACAATTTAAATTGTTTTTTATTATATACTGCTGAATTAGGCTGGATAGCATTATCTTTTAGACTGAAAAACCAGCCGAAATATCATAAATGATTTATAAAAATGTGCAAAGACACAATTGGTATTTATGGCCAAGCGTTAATGTAATCGATAAAAGAAAGTTTTTTGCGTAATTTTATTTTAATAAATACCAAATTTTATTGTTTACTCCGATAATGATTTTGTTAAGTGAAAGCCGTAGCCGTACATGTTTGGAATATTGTATATAAAGTCAGTCAGTAATATTTTTTTGTTAATTAACTGACTTTGACGTTAATCATTCAGTCGTAGAATATTATTTTTCGTATATGCGTAGCGTGAGTAATGAAAATTTCTGTATCGATTTATTTATTGTTTCCATTACTCCATATCTTTTCGCAGATGACGGCAGCAGTCGTGACCCATCTTGTCATCCTCGTGCAGTTCCAGCTGGCTGGAAAGGATGGATCATCATGCAACTGTACTTCTATTAACGGAACTGCTTCGTCTCTCTACAATATCACCGAAAGCACAAACTTTTCAGGCGATTAATGCTGTTTCAACTACACCTTCATTTCATGTCGCATTGGAATTACTTGAAAGTAGACTCAGAAATTGTGTACTTATGTCTAAATCAAATATAATAAATTTTTTAGCTTTAACTTAGTGGAATAAAGAGAAAGAAAAAATGTTTTAAAAAGCAGCGTTCACTTCCGCTGTAACTTGTTGATCTTAAAAGTAAGCGTTGTTTCACCGGACTGTCTCTTGCACGAAGAAAGTCAGCTGATTTAAATGTGATTTATATGACGTTTATTTTGAAGGGACGATGTTCGGAGTGTGTTCCATCGTTTGCAAAGTTTCAAATACTTCTACAAAAGTTTCTTCGTTTTAGTTAAAATATCAATCAAAAGGAGGAGATTTTATTGAAGATGTATTAAAATAATGTATTCTACGATCATTTTATGAGATTATCAATCTTTCGTTTAATTTTTTGTAATTAAAATAAATATGTCAATAAATATTCATGAAATATATTCACGTGTCTTCTCCCTTCATTTAATATTTTAGTCCTCTTATGAGTTTTCTAGGCATATTCTGTTTTTACATGCACAGGTTGCTAGCCTATTACGTGACATCCTTTCCAAGTTTACATCTATGTATATCTAAATGCTGATTTTATTATACGGCAATAGAAATGAAAAAGTGTTTAAATGTCCATATACAGTGATTAGCTGAAGAAATCTTAAGAACCGCCTCTCTTAAAATAAAAATGGAAAATCGGGTATGACGTTTGGGCGGCCTACCTTAAAGGGGCGCCCGATAAACATAAATGATACAGAAAATTTAACATTTCTCTGTTACTCTATGCATTTGCACGCCGTTATGCGTTATTTAGTATCTAATTAAATTGATGTTGACATTGATTGTGACTGAGATTGAAAATGATACAATTGCTTTTTTCTCCAACAATCACGAATACTATTACCATCCAGTTCTATATATTTTTCTTTATTATTTGATGAATTATGACTCTGAGTCTATCACTGATAGAAAAGCTCCAAATTTTCCTATTATACCAGCATCTGTGTTATCAATTCTTCTAATTTAACTTATAAACGATAAAATGTTTCCTTGTCGTTTCATTCTTTGTAGTGCTGAATTTAAAAAATATATCAGAGAACATGTAAGAGTTTTTTAAAAATTCAAAAATACCATCTTTATGCTTTACAAAATATGTGGCGTTAAAAGGATAAAACAAGAAAAATTTCAGACTATTTGTTCGTTATAAAAGATTTTGGTGTCATATTCTTTTCATTACTGTTGCTTTACATATCATTTACGTAATAATTTCGCTTTGGTCGGAGGTTTCCAAGGTTGAGTTCAATAAAAATCGGTACATTATACATTCTACAAACTTTCTCATATACTAATACGTCGTTTATTTATCTTTTGAAAAACATGAACTATGTAGATCTTTATAAACATCAGCTTAAATAACTATTCGAAATTAGGTGAAATTAGTATGAGCCGTTTTTTAGAAAATCCAATTGTTATTAAAGTTGCCCAAGAATTAACTTGACTTTTCATTCATTTTTTGAGAAATTTGAACTATTTAGCATTATTGCAGATGTAAACTCAAGTAACTGTAAAAAAAATTTATCAAAGTCATTGTAGCCGTTTTTGATAAAATCAAATTGTTGTTTTAATTGCCAAGAATAAACGGCTCTTAATTATGCTGCAATGTCAACCACTTCTTCATAGCTTTTATTCTGTATGATAAAATTCTCTACCGTTTAGGCTCTAGAGCCGCGAACAGACGGACAGAGAAACAGATGGAATTGCGAAAACTACTTATTCGGACTCAGGTACACCTAAAACGTGTATTTCCATCAACATCTCGAGATTGAATTTTTTCGCGATTACAATACTTTCTCAATGTACTTCGTATATGAGAAAGTAGACGTGTTTCGCCATTAACTTTTTATTCAGACTCCATTTATTCCAGCTTATGGATTGAGATTATTACGTAAATGATATGTAAAGCAATTGTAATGAAAATAATATGGCATCAAAATGTTTTATAACGAACAAATAATCTGAAATTATCTTGTTTTATCCTTTTAAGGCCGCCTATTTTGTAAAGCAATAAGATTTTTTTTAAATTCTTACTTGTATTCATATTTTAAGAGCGAAAATGAGTAACATTCAATGAAAAATAACGAACGTAAATAATTTACCTCAATCGCTTCCTTACAATGATTGATGTCAAAGTTCATGATTTGTGGAACTTTGTGATTTCATACGACTCTAGCGCTAGTAGGCTCGTCAGTCTAAATCACAAAGCAAATAAGATGAGAAACCCGTTACCGGCATTACCCTACTCTTTTCGAATAGCACCAAGGAGGACCAACGGCTTTGCGTCCCTTCCGAAGGATGAAGATTTGATTCGCTTGCTCTCCTCTAAACAGGTAAATAGGGGCCGCAAGATCTACTGAAAAAATTCGACTTTCGCCGGATTTGAGCGGGTATGCTCATCGTTGTTCCATGACGTTTGAACTACAGCTATTGCCCAAATGCATTTTCGCCTACATTTTTTTAATCTACTTTATCATGCCTATGAAATTTGACCTACTTCCTATTTATCATAATATAAATCATAACTACTGCAATTTTGCTTAATACCACGTATTAACTTCACCTAAAATGCCATTGGATTTTTCTATTCCATTGTTGGAATAAGCCTT
The DNA here is from genome assembly GCA_036926305.1 of Uropetala carovei. Lineage (NCBI taxonomy): Eukaryota > Metazoa > Arthropoda > Insecta > Odonata > Petaluridae > Uropetala > Uropetala carovei. The sequence goes on from JAXCHB010000003.1 coordinate 1,786,177, forward strand.
GCATTTGTTCCTCTTGATGATGTGGAAGGGTCTTTTGATGTGCTCCTTGATGAACTCACGGTCGAACTGGTAGATCTTGACGAATACTTCGAAGAGACATACATCCGAGGAAAGAGAGCTCGTGGTAGGAGAGGAGCAAATCCTCCAAGATATCATCCACAGCTTTGGAATCAGTATGATGCAGCTGTTGCTAATGAACCCAGGACGAATAATCTCACTGAAGCTTGGCACAATAGGTTTCAACTAATGGTAGGGAAAAATCACCCACCACTTTTCCACCTCATGCGTGAAATTAAGAAGAAACAGCAGGACACAGAAAACATGATTGCTGAAGTCAATGCGGTACGGCAGATCCGAGAAAATCAAAGGCTGAAATACCGCCGATTGAATAGAAGATTGCAAGATATTGCCCTTCGATGAATCTAAAGATGACTCCAAGTTTTCCACTGATGTTCCCGGTTTCTTCTACTATGGACTCCCGATTATACCATTATTCCAAGGTCTGCGCTATTGCCATTAATTCTTCCTCTACATTTGCTGAGAAAGGAGTAAAGACTGCTTTGTATTTTCAAACTAAGTATATAGGGCTGAAAAAATATTTAACATATTTTTGTGAATTTTCCAGCACTTAGGCTCAGATCAGAAGTTATTATAATTGTTTTTCTTCTCCATAAAATTCGTATAATTATATAGGGATTAAACGATAACGTACAGTAATTAATATTTTTAAATGTTTTTAATTTACCTGAAAGTTATTTTTTTTAATCAATGTCACCATCTAAACTTTCCACTTGAACAACTTGTACATTACCTGTGTTGTTTGAGAACATGGCCTGATCCAGGAAGTCCAGGGAAATTTTAAAGCAAGTTAGCGTCGCACCAACTCTCTTGTCAGTAGGGTGGTAGTTTTCGGAATAGTTCGCCGCTCCGCTCCGTCCCACATGTCGGTAACAGTTCTGTTTCGTCTGGCATTTAGTAATACCGTTCCAGTAATTTAACAATCGGTCGGTTCATAAGGTATTTTATTCCCATCATAATCGGTAACTGAATTTCCGATAATGCAACATCTATTTGAAAGAAAGACCATTAATTTACTTTAATATTTTAAAAAATTTTGACAATGGCTCGCAATTTCAGAGAAAAATTAACAACTTCTCGTACGAGCCGGCTACAGCTCATCACTGTTTATATATCATAACTTCGTGGGCTGTAGGTTTCTCACCTCTGCAGTAAAGTAAAAATAATTTTCAATAATAGTATTTCAAAATTCCGATACAAATATTTTCTAGAAAGAAACGAAACAACAAAATTTTTCAATGAAACGAAAGCCAGCGAAACCTAGAATGTATGGAAATCCGTAGAGTCCACAGTTGTGACCAACTTTGACCAGAGTCCGGAGACAAAGTTCAATTTTCGGAGACTCCGTCCCAAAATCTAGTTTACACGGAACGGTCCAATTCCTGGATTTAATCCCAATCAAAAGTAGCGTGAATTTTCTAAAAGCGTATACCTGTTTTATTTTATATAAATCCCTATGTTTAAATGAATACTTTATATTTTATTGTTGTTTATTATCATGTGTGTCATTTTCATTTTTTAAATGGTTTCCTTGGCGCTCACGTCAAGTCGGCGCTATAAGGAAATTCGGAAGTAAACAAAGATCAGTTGAGCATGTGTAGGCCGTGTAGGCCGCACTGTTGAAGAGAATAAGAAAAACCGGCACGATTGCGTAGTTTATAATATATTACAGGAACCTCTGCCAGTATTTATTACATCATCCGTAGCTTGCAATTATGAATTCTAGATTATTTTCATTTAGAAAGTATCTTCGTGCCAGTTGTTTTCGATATACTGTAATTAGGAATAGTGCTGTTTTAGGCATAGAAACTAGTTGCGATGATACGGGATGTGCAATTGTTGATGGTGAAGGAAACATACTAGGGCAAAGCCTACATTCTCAACAGCAGGTGCATATAAAGTATTTATCATGAAAATTTCTATGAATGTAATGTTATCATGAGGCAATTTTTAAGTGAAACAAACGTATTTCGGTTACAGCTATGGTGGTATCATTCCTCCTATTGCCAAAGAATTACATGAGGAGCACATAGAACGTGTCGTAAATGAAGCAATTGCATCTTCAAGTCTACAAATTAAGGATATAGATGCAATAGCAACCACTGTGAAGCCAGGTATACTCATTCCTAACGAATAGATTTTTGCATTCATTTAAGAAGATTTACTATTTTCTTTTTCGACATCACATAGGATTACCGTTGTCGTTGGTCGTGGGGATGAAATACGGAAAGAAACTTGCAAAAGAATCGGAGAAGCCTTTCATACCAATACATCATATGGAAGCTCATGCTCTAACAATTCGAATGGTTGAGAAGGTATGAGATTAACAATCAAATTATATCGTTCATTTACAAACGCACATTCAGTGCTATTGGTAAATAATTGATGTCTATCATTAAAAATAAATAAAATTCATCCAATTCTGTAAACATTGCTGTATTATGATCTATTCCCTTATTGGATTTGTTAGCAAAGCTAAAGTTACTTCATTACTTTTTATTTCTTGTCATAATTTTTGTCTCGTGCTGTCACACATGAAAAAGCTCTCTAAATTTTATATTCAGGTTAAATTGTGGGTTATTTATATCCATAATATATAGAGCCTTTGACTTTCACATGTAGAATTCAGAAATTTACATTATTATGGCAGAAAATTAGTTTTACAATTTAATTTAGAAAGTGTGTAGGTATTTCATCTCTTAGGTAAAAATTACTGCAAACCTTAATCGTTTCCTTCAGGTGGAATTTCCCTTCCTCGTTCTACTGGTATCTGGTGGCCATTGTCTTTTGAATTTGGTTCAGGGTGTTAATAAGTTCCTGTTGTTAGGCCAAAGCATAGATGATGCTCCAGGAGAAGCATTTGACAAGGTAATAACTAAGTCACAGCTTTACAAAGGTGCATCTCATAACCTACCATAACTAACACACAGGGCTGGCGCGAGCCGAGTCAGCGCCCTGTGCAAATCAAAATTAGGCACCCCTATATATGAATTTTAACCATTGCAAACTTATAAATATAAACTTTAGACTTCGGCTAATGCTCTCTCTGTTTGATTCCCATGCACACATTTGTAATTCTAGTTGTTTTATTGAATTTAAGAAAACTTTACGAACAACTACAAACGTCATATACAAATCTAGAAAAAGTAGAACTCCACAAAAACAAATACCTAATAGACAGGAAAACAAAAATGACAAACTATCAAGAATACAGAAACACAAAAAGCCATAAAGATGAAAAATAGATGCAACAAGAAAAGATTAACGAACAAACCGAGAAAATGTACAGACATCTCTAGAAGAGGAAGTCTTAAGTGGAATCGTTGAAAAGGTTTTGAAATCAAAGTACTTCTCAATAATTTGTGATGCTACATACGACGTTAGTCACCAAGAGCAGTTGTCATTTACAGTCAGGATTGTTGATATACCAGAGGATGATAAGACACCATAACTATTAGAGAACATTTCATAGGTTTTGATGCTCTCGCGTCAACAACTGGAGAATTCATTTCTTTAGAAATAGAAGAATTTATAGAAAATCTTCAACTAGATTTAAACAACTACCGGGACCAAGGCTATGATAACGGTGCAAATATGATTGGAAAAAAGAACGCTGTACAGAAAAGAATTCTTGATAAATATAAGCGAGCATTCTTCATTAACTGTGGATGCCACTCATTAAATTTGGTCATTGGAGACACAGTCAGTTGCGTGAACGAATCAGTAAACTTCTTTGGTGTGTTGCACTCTCTATACAATAGTTTTTCAGATAAATTCATTGATAAAAAAATCTAGAAAAAAATTTTATTAACTGTAATATGCTTGACAACTATAAGATGTTTTGAAAGTTTGGATTTCATAAATAAATTATTTTTTGTATTAATCATTTTCTTTTGTTGATGTTCAAGTGTTAATCTTATTGCAGATCTCGCTCTACTGACTGCCTTAAGACAACGTATCTGCAGCTAAGTGTGCCAAGCCTATGAGAAAACTTATCGCACACCCATTCTTGTTTCAGGCTTCAACTTTGGTTATGAGGTTCGCCCAAGTTATCAAGTCCTCTATTCATCTTTTAAATAAATACCAAGATATTTCGGCTGTTTTATCATGGTGATCGAAACTGTTTGACAAGTACTTTCCTTCAGCTCTTATTTTAGAAGAGGGTTGCTTTGACACACTACGTTTTACATCATAAAAAATAAACCGTCTTTTAATAGAAGAAGACCCGCGAAATAAAATCTAGCTGTTTGCAGTTAATCTAAGATAATTTTGTGTCATAATGGTTAAAATATTGCATATATACAATTTAAAATAACATTAAAAGTATCTGGATTGAGACATGTGGTTTCATTTTATCATTGGAAATTATTTTCTTTGAAAAATGATCATTGTACCTCTTCACATGCTTTGGCTTAGGGCCTCATTATGTCTAAATTTATAACTTTTTATAGTTTGCACGCAGAATGAAGTTACATACACTTCCTAAATTTTCAACAATGTCTGGTGGACAAGCTGTGGAAGCTGCAGCATCTAAAGGAGACCCAAAAGCCTTTTTCTTGCCCCTACCTCTTGCTCACTACAAGGATTGTAACTTTAGCTTTGCAGGCCTAAAAAATGCAGCTCTCAGGTGCATTAAGCATCTAGAAAAGACTCATGGTAAGAAACACTGCAACATTTAAGAGTACTTGTAGATTAAATAAAATCTCAGCATTATCTTACATGAGTATACTTTTCAGATAGCATACTTTTTTGTGTGTCTAAATTTGCTTATTTATTGCATGAAGTTATTTTCAAATACTATTCAAAGTGCCATTTGGTTCGGTTAACACAGTTACCATTGCTTCAGGAGTGAATGAATAATGAATTGTTCAATCTGTTGAAAATATAATAGACCTGTAATTCATTTATAGAAATCAGTCATCATATCTGCTTTGGCAAAATTTCATAAACTTGTAAGTCAGAAAATCTAGCTGGCATAAAAGCCTATTAATGCTCACTGTTCAAAAGGTTAATGTCACATTGTAATCTTTCTGATTAGTATATTGATAAAGATTGCTACCTAAATTAAAAAGAAATTGCTTAGTGCAAAACAGCTGTTGAGCTTATTGGAAATGTTGAATGTGTTGGAGTTGCTTTAAATAATATAAGTTTTACATCTATCAATGATTGAGTGCATCATTTAAGTATCTATAAGTTATACTGACAACCCATTTTATAAGTTAATATATTACTGTTTTATGCATCATGACATTAATATGAAAATTTGCCAGGTGGAGCTTATTAATGTCGATAACAGGCAGATGAAGCTGGGGAGTATTGATCAATGAAATCCATATGCATTGTAAATGTGATTCTTACTGTTAATCACAGTAATAAAAGAAACTTTGAGTTCTGTTCAAGCTTGTTCAGTAAAGTAAGTTTCAATTAAAATTTTGGCAATTTTCTTAGGAATCATTTATAAGAGTTTCATTATCTGGTTTGTCTTCAACATTTGTATTTTTTACTTATTATTTTTGATGTTGATAGTTTCAGACATTAGTTATAACAGACAGATACACAACAGAGTAAAATTACAGTAATGCAATATGGAGGTTAAATATGTTTCTGGTAGACTCTTAATTCTTAGGGGCATTGAACCTCATCTTATGTAACAAATCTTGCGGAAGACTATTGTTCCAAATTAATGAATATTGTTAACAAGTATTTGCTTACTAAGCATAGCTCTACAATGTGACCAGATTATGTTCACTTTAATTGGTAGCATTAGTCAGTTGATAATAATAGATGTTATATTTCCTTTTTATACGTGAAACATACATGTGATTAATGCAAGGTAAGAGAAGGCAATATTTTAAAGAGAGAATTTTTTAGAACAATTACTTTATGTTCAAGAGCATTTTTTCAGTGAATCTCAGAGGTTTAGAAGATGTGTTACTCATAAATGTCTGGGTGAAGTATGTGGCAGTCACCAGCATTTTGATTCTGAAAAAAGGTTGTCTAGACCAGCGTTTCCCAACCTTTTGAGCTCCGCAGACCACTTCAACAACCCATCCAGGTCCTGCAGACCACCTCATTTCTGACAGTAACTTATGTAGATCATTCTGAAAGTTTTGAGAGACAAAACAGCTAAGGCAATTAGGAATAAAATTTTTATTAAAGTTTCTCAAAATACTCCCCACCGCAATCTATACAACATTCCACTCTTTTAAACCTCGATTTAAATACTAAATACCAATCTTCTCGAGGGATGTCATTTAACTCTGTCATGTACCCATATATAGCATCTTCTGGCATTTTGAAATGTTGCCAACAGATGGTTTCTTTGGCTTTTGGGGGAAAAAAGGAAGTCACATGGTGCCAGGTCTGGACTATAGGGTGGATGTTCCAGCAATTGGACATGTCATATATCCAAAAATGCGGCAGTCCATGCAGCCTTGTGTGCTGGAGCATAGTCGTAGTGAAATATGAAATAGTTTTACAAACAAACATAATAAACATATTACAAAATTCCTTTTATCTCTAAACTATGTACGTAATACAGAAGGATTATAGCATACAAATAAAACATTTATTTTTATGCAAACAAAAAGGAATGTAATGTATGTATGCCTTAATGAGAACCTTGGCGTTGAATATCCTGCATTAGTTCATTAATATTTGGAGCTAAAGAAGTCAGAGATAACCTTAACGTTTTAAACAATTTCTGTCCTTTGTTTTTGTAGCAACCACAGCTGAAAATCCTGATTCACATACTAGGTACGTAGAACTGAATGGAAGGAGAATCTTCAGGGCCTTCGCACTCAGTACATGGTATTCATTTCTAATCTTCATCAGTATCAGTAAGTGTAAGTTAAGGATGGCAGAGAGGTGGAATCGAGAGATATGAAGGAGTCAGAAAGTAAAAATTCCATTAACAACAATATTCAATACCTGTGATAGTGTAAAACTTGCCAACTAAATATGAGGTGCGGCTTAAAAAAACTACATTTTGGAAACCTCCACGAACCACCAACAAAACCTTCGTGGACCATAGGTTGGGAAATGCTGGTCTAGACTTATCAACGTACGAAACTTATAAACTGGGTAACTAGTTTTGCTTCTTAGGAATGCTGAAATTAAAGGATTCATATCAGAGAATTGGATGTTTACAGACACTTATTTTACATTGCAGTGTATCTTGGTGTTAAGTTTTGTTCATTCATGTTATGATAAAAATATTCTCAAGTTTATAATATATTTACTATTAACTAACGGTGGTATTTTTCTTTCCTATGAAGAAGTTGAGCCTGACATGGTTGTTCCACAAATGGAGGATCTTTGTGCAAGTTTTCAATACGCTATAACCAGGCATATTTGCCATCGCTTGCAAAGATGCATGGAATATATAGATCTACGGAAGTTTCTGCCTCCAGATAAAGAAAAGACACTGGTATGTTTACCATGTATCCCAGTGCAAATGGACACTGATGACATCTTTGACTTGATTTATTTTGTGAAGTTGCAATTGGAATAATTTAACTTTCGTGTGACTATATTTGGGTAAATTTGTATTAAAAGTATCTCCCATTAATAATTAAAAGTACTGTTAATGCCAACTCCCTTAATATTTTAACATTGTCTAGTATCTTCAATGTATTTAATGAAATATTACTAAAATTTTTCTATTTGAAATTTGGGTCATCCTATAGTCTGAGCAGCAATGTAATTAGATACTGCTAGAAAAAATGTTCTTTTTCCTCACCTTGAAATAGTTTGGAATATGGTATGCAAATGAAGTGAATATTTTAACTGAGATGTTTATAAAAAATTTTATTTAATATTGGAGAAGAATTTTTGCCTTTTCATTCTTTTCTAAATGATTGCTTTCATTAAAACTTTATAATTTGTTAACTAAAACTGTGAATTTTCATTCAAGCCTGTAATGCATTATAAATATTTAAACATTGAATATTGCTGAATAATTCTTACCATGGTGCCTACTTAGCAATCATTTATTCTCTAATATTTTTGTAAAGTTATTTCTGCAATTGAGTTAATGGATTATGAATTTAAAATTTGTACTTTTTCTGTGTTTAGGTAGTATCAGGAGGTGTGGCATGCAACCAATACATTTTAAACTGCCTGAAACAGGTGTGCAATGAAACTGGTTATCGATTGTTAGCACCCCCACCTCACTTGTGCACTGATAATGGTGCCATGATAGCCTGGAATGGCATGGAAAGGTGGAAAGCTGGGATTGGTATAATAAATCCACTCAGTCCTGACTTAGATAAAGTTGATATTCAGTCAAGGTAATTAACATGCTCATATCTGTATTATGTCTTAAGTTTTTAGTACATTTTGTAAGTAGAAGTACCGCTGGAGTGGGGAAAAATATCTTTACTAAGCAAGATGACAGATAATAATTTACTATCATAAAGAAGTGATTTCATTTCATAAGAAAGTCAGTATTCTTCCAATATACGGTCTATGTTATCCCTATCAACATGTAAGGTTGGTGGCTTATAAGGTCACTATGTAAATATTTATTGTTGAGGTGCTCATGGGATCGGTATGTTAATATTACATGTAACTGAGGATATTGGTGAGCCTTCAGCTCGCTTTCTTTTTAGATTATAATGCCTTTTATATCGGGTGTAGCTATCTCTGGGCGCTGTCTCACCCTTCGCCTCTCTGGAACGTAACTATCCCTCCCCATGGCTGGGTAAATGTTGCCACAGGCAGATCAGTTATGGGTAAATATTACAGATAACCAAGGATATTGATGAGGCTTCGCCTTGCTTTCTTTTTAGATTATAATGCCTTTTATATCGGGTGTTGCGATCTCTGGGTGCTACCACACCCTTCACCTCTCTGGAATGAAACTATCCCTCCCCATTGGCCGGTGATCGGGTGGGTAAATGTTGCCATAGGCAGATCAGTCATGAGTTTGCAAACTTTCGTTTTGCATGAAAGGGTTATCTCAAAAAATTATTTTTCGAAAGGGGTCCGGGATAACATAGACCACATACAAAATTGAAAATTAAGATGTCACACAGGGTCTATCATTATAACTAATTTTCTTTTGTATATTTTGTTTTAAAAAATGAAATGTTTCTCATTGCATTTATTTTTCCCTATCTACCAATTACAACAATATACCACATATTGGAAGAATACCAGAAAGTCTCTATACCCCAGCCATGGGTTTTTATTTTCTTTCCTAACTTTCATTCTTCTTTTCCTTTTTTTATTACAATGTATTGCAATCAGAGCTCAATAGGCAGATTAGCAGACATGAATTTTATTTCATGCTGTTGCTTTACATCACTTCCGTTGCTAGTAGGACGACAATTTTTTTGCTAAAAAATCTTACTAAGCAAGAATTTCTTGATGTTTGGACATAAGTGGATTTTTAATTACAACATTATGTAAATAAATCTGAACATACAATATGTGGGAAATTTATTTAAAACAACTAATATTGCAACAATTATTTGAATTTGGTTGTGAAAAATTTTCTCAAGACTCACTATTTTATGGGTAACAAGTGAAAATATATTAGTGTATTGAAAATGTTATTCTCCTGTAAAAAATATATAACAAGTTGAGGTTATTTTTGGATGGGAATGAAATTTTGTTCAAAAACTGAATGTATTCATTGTTAAAAAGTTTTGCTTTGAAAAATGTAATTAAAATTTGAAAGAATTAGAGATTCACATTCCAAATTTGCATATGAGCCCACTGAAACTCAGCCATGCAACACTTGACCGTCATATTTTTGTAATGCATATAATTTTCTCAGCTTTTTAAGCACATTTTTTGGGTTCACCAATATTTAGCTGTCATGTAAGATGATATATGTATATCAGTTATTGATTTGAGAGCCCTATGCACAGCATACTTGACATATTCCACAGTGCCAGCCCTATAATTACAATCAAGTTATCATTATTTATAATGTACTGGTCATTACCATTGAAATTTACATAATCATTTTATGGCTATAGGATTTACTGAAAATCCATACTTATATATAAATATGACATAGTTGGTCATCTTGGTTTGGTATCAATCAACAAAAATGTTTTTCACATATGAAGAAAACAGCAAGGTTTTTTTAATGATTTGCAATGCTTTATTTTAACTTTAACTATATTTTAGTTAGTGCCATCATTTCTGAGAGTAATATCATGTATTTTTATCATAGGTGTATCCTTGGTGAAGATTTACGAGACGATGTTGTCCAAGCAGCTATTAAATGTAAATGGGTTAAGCTTAAATAAATAAAACTTCAAATTTTCATTGAATTGTAATCATCCCATTTTCCACTTACTTGGAGTTTGTAGGATCCATGTATTTATTATGCAATTGTTTTAGATTTTTAAATAAAAAAGTGCATAAATTCAATCTCCTGAAAATATCAGGTATTTCTCTTTTTTACAAAATTTGAGCTTTCACCTACAAATCCTTCAAAATCAGCCTATAAAGTATAGCATGCTAAAAATAAAATTACAAAACGTTTTAAAAAGATGTTTTCATTTTATATAATTTTTGCCAAAAGATTTTAAATTGTAAAGAAAGCATTTTTAGTAAACTGTAATGTAAGGATGGAAGAAGGCAAATGATACCTAACGAATTATTCTTTGAAGTACCTGTCTTTCAAGTACATACAAAAACTTAAGTGGAAACCCAATAAAACATTACAAATACATTCTCAAATAAAACTATCAGTAAATTTATAAACTCCATGTAAATAAAATCAACAAAGAATTTGTAATACTGTATTAGTAAACATTATATTAAATTACAACATCATACAAACTTACAATTTATACATAACAATACTGTAAAATGTACTCTCATGGAGTATTAATTTTAATAATATTAATTACAAATATTACACTTAAGGAATGGTATAAAATGCTACATAGAATTTAAAAAGGAATGGAAGTTTGGAATTTCTATCATTTTTGCCCAATGACTTTGTGGAAACTGTCTGCAACATCAAAATATACAAATTGGACGGATATATTTTTACTATCAGGTCTCACAATCAGAATTAAAATTTTACATGACATTAGACTGTCATTAGAGTCAAAATGGAGCTAAAGAGAATTCAAGAGATACTCTGGCGCAATCTTGCTATGCCCCAAGCTGACCACAGAAATAAAATAGATATTAAAGAGAAAATCTCCGTTAATGCAGGAATTATGCTTCCAAGGAAGAAAATCCACCAGTAAAAGCCACAGTCCCAATCATACATCAAATAACATGCCATCATAATTGACGCAACACCATGAGTTGCAATCGCTGAATTATATTACAAGTTAAGGCTTTTGCTACTTTTTAAAAGAATATAGTAACAAGAAACAGAGCACCTTCGTCTAAATACAAATCGATTTAAAAATAATAATTGATAATAATTTATGTAAATATAAGCGGTTATTGATTGAATGAGAACATTATTATATGCAATTCTACCCGAAGAGGTGCCAAAAGAATATTGTCGAATGACTTAATATAAAATATTAAAATTTTCGCAGTACACATTCAGAAATTTATTTAAGGATACAGGCAAGTGTAGTCATTGGCATGAAAGTTGAAACACCTGATATGAATCCTACAAGCTCAAAAACAACAAGTCCCAAGGCAGCGACATATCCAGTTTTGAGGCTAAGAAAAGGAAGAAAACTAACTAGCAAATAATGCTTCTTAAGCTCATTGACAAATAGTGACGATACCTACGAAAAATCCTTATTGTGATATTCTTCTTTCGAGTAACCATCAGGCAGACATGCAATTACATTTGCTTCCTGTAAAAAATTGTTTGAAATTTTAACTTAGAAGAGGAAATACCCAACTACATACACAATCTTTCAAAGAGAAAACATACTCTTGAATATAATGCTACAATAGTTATGATGGTATATGCACACAATAATAGGAAACGAGCCGGAATAATTCCATCAGTAAATGACAACATTTTATTTCGTCATATCCACTGATTATACGATGATTAAATATAATTTTCAATTGCAAAAGCCGCGGCGTTACCAAGCGTAACTCCAGATAAATGACATGTTGTGTAAACAATAATCCTCAAGCGGTGTTGCCAGTTTTCCCGGTCAGCTGTTATGGCGGCAGGCGGAACACAAGAAATGTATTAAGGTCTCAATTAGCCAAAATTGTATTAATGAATTAATTTTACTGTAAAAAATTCTCATTACAATTTTTTATGTCCTGCAATGACAGTAATATGACTTGGTCCAGAAAAATATGGACGTGAGTGCATCGCACATTTACAACATATCGTTTGAATGATTTAACTAGCAGAAGAGTGACCCAATTATTTTCGTTTTCTAATTATTTTTTAAATTTTAGGTTTGTGTAAAATAGAAACATTTTCATTTTTGTATTAAAAGAGTTTATATCATAGTCTTAACTACTATCTCATTACGTTCAATTGGCTTTAAAAATAATTTTTTTAGAATGTTCTATCAAATTTATTTTTTCTGTGGGTTTTGCTACCAGAGGAGATTTGTTGGGATGTGCCCTTCCAAACCATGTACATGCACCTGCCCATATAGCTATTTTGAAACGTCAGTGTTTAACTCATCATATTTATTTTGTATTAGCACAATGTAAAAATCATATAATAATTTAATAGCTACAACAACGTGTATTTTATTGTCTAAGATACGAATGAAGTAGGTAAGGAAATGGAAAGTTGGGACCTGAATGCCCAAACAAACGTTTCTGGAGATGCTCATGCCTGTTTTCTTGCAAATGTGCTTGCCTAATTTCCTCTGTAAGCACTTAGACCAAGATGTGGGCCATATACAACCTTGACATACCTGAACCATGGAGCTGTGGATGTCAGATATTAATCTCATGTCATGACCTGGAGATTTTGGTTAGAAACCCAGAGAATTTTGAGGAAACCCTATTTTTTCTGCCTTTCACAGGTTTCCAATTATTCATTTCTTAATTGAAAAGGTAAATTAAAGCAATATACTTTCATTTATTAATTACAATATTATTTATTTATTAATACATAAGTAGTTTAAGTGCATTATGTGTACGATTTGGTGCAGCGTTTCTCAACCTTTATGATAATACTGCACAACTAAATTAAAAGAATGTTTTTGTGGCTCATCTATATATGAATAGGTGAATATGTAGGCAGGAGAAAATTCTATATTATTGACTAAAAGGTGCGAGTTACTTAAAAATGTAAATCGATTTATTAAAGTGTTAATTAGCTATTTATAACGTTTGTTTTCACAACATACTAAGTTTTCACTACATTGTTATCCGATCTAAGTATTTTCAAATTTTCATGATCCACCTCTACTCCTTGTGTGGCCCACCAGGAGATCATAATGACCCAGTTGAGAAACATTGCCTTAGTGTGATTAAGTTACAGTAAAAGCTCTATTATCTGGTGCCAGCTAATCAAAGATTCCAGTTAACTGAACACTGGGCCCGGAACACTATTTTTGTACATAAAATAAACACCAGAACTTGCATTTGCCATTGATAAAACAGTAAAGCATAAATATGAATACAAAATATAAGCATGTATTCGCTAACTACATGAATGGAAGCCTCTTTATTCTTTAGAAACATCAGGGCATTACAGGGAAAGTACGGAACTGAAAGCAATAGTTGAGAACAGTATATACAAAAGTTTGGCAGTTCATGGCATACACCCTAAATATAACACTTAAATTATATTTGTAAAAATATAAAATTAATTATTCTGTATCCTCCTCAAGATCAACCACTGCCACATCAGGTGTTGAGGATGTTGGTGAGAGGAGCAATTCATCTGAGGCCATAATGGAAGCATCAAATGCTTCTTTTAATAAGTTATGAATATCTGCTTGCCTAAAAGATGCCTACCTTTGCAATTAAATTTGCTAATGCCAGATAGACTCAGCACTAGTGCCGGTAAGTGGAATGAATATTTGTAATGAGGGCAAATAGAGCTTTCCGGTTAGTGAATTGCCAGATGCCAAAGCTTCTACTGTATATGAAAAATTAGATTGAGAAATTTTTTTTTGGGTATTCACAGTTTTCTGCCTTAATGGGGTTCTACCTTTGAAAAGTTTTACTGGCTAAAAATTTGTATAAAGTAATAAGAGTAAACACTTATTTTCCATGTATCCCTCCCAATGAAAGTGCCATAATCGCAAATACTCAAACTGTACCATTTACATGCTACTTGATAAGTGATCAGAAGGTTCAAATAAGTCGTCTGTCATTTTGTGGAAATCCATTCTAGTATAGGTAAGATTTTTAGCATATAAAGTTACAATATTATAGACGAGGGGCAGTGAGTACTAGGAAAGGGAGACATTAATCCTTATCTGTATTTACTGCACCGCAGTGGCATTTTAAAACTTTAAAAATAATTACAGATGTTATTTTCCATACCAAAACCATTAAATTTAACATACCGTAATATTCCGATTATAATACGCATTTTTTTCACAAAAAAATTGACAAAAAGTTAGGGTGCGTATTATGCGTATATGGTAACAAGCACATTGAACTTTTTTAGTAAGGAAATAATTTATATTTTCGGACATATTTTTACCAATAAATCGTACATTTCAATGCATTTTGATAACGTTCCTTTAAATATCGTTTTTCAAAACAAAACTAAGAATAATTATTTATTTACTTGTAGCTGTTTGAATCTTAGCCTCTGAATTCATTATTGCTGTCCTCAAATAGTTCGTCTGCGATTTTGTGTTCTCTCATCGTCTACGTAAATGGCATCGCCGAGAACATCATCTTCATCCTCACTATTCACTTCGACAAAATCATCATCACATATGATGTCATCTTTAGAACCATCCATGACGTTTGTGAGACAACACTTTTTAAAGCCACACCTTTTAAGAAAAAATCAATGCATGTTGCAAGCAACAGAAAAGGACAAATAGCCAATTGCAGATGCACACCAGTTACCCAAAGATAAAACCATATAGTACTTTAACCCGCAATTATCTGGAAGCCAACCTGCACACAACATTATAAAGGGAGCTACAGATAAAGTTATACATACTTCCTTCTGGAAAATTTTTAAAGAAGCCAATTGATTCGTTTTGTTTATACATAAATGAGAACACTGTCCGTGATATAGTTGTGCACACAAACCAAGAAGCCAATTATGCCGACAATGAAAAAATTATGAAGATGCATTGGAAACCCATAGATATGATTGAAATGGATGAATTTTTTGGACTTTTATTTGTCAGCAAGATATATGAAATTACATAATGTTAGTATTAGACATCTTTGGAATAAATTACTGTATATTCCGGCATATAAGTCGACCTTTGAAGCCTAAAAATTTTTTCCTAAAACTTGGATTCGACTTATACGCCAAACATAAAATGAGAACCTTAAATTACAGATGAATAACGTCGATATTTATGAAGACCATTGATCTTTTGGTGGAGGTGATCGCTATTCTGAATCAGCTGTTCCAGTGTTTACATTTTATTAAATTTATTTTAGAAGATTTATAATAATTAATTTTAATACTGTATTTACTCACATAATCCGCATCCTCATGTACCACGTGCACTTCTCTTTTTGGACCAGTTCAAAGAGAAAAAATAAATTTGTGCTTTAATAAGTAGGTGTCTACAGCGGTGAAAAATTGAAAAAAATCAAAAAAGTGTGGGGATTCCCCATAGGTGTGTTCTCTCCATGGTTCCCTCTAAGCTGCATGGCCACACAGCAGTTTTTGAACTTCCGCGCACTAAATTTTCAAGCGTGCACAATTGTGCGTATCTTAGAATATATCGGGATAGGGCTGTGTCAATCCTGCTGCGCATCCACCCGCTAGCATCATGTAGGTGTGCATAACGATATTCATTTCACCCATGGATTAAAAAAATTAGAGGGAACTATGGTTCTCTCCTGCGCCCACTAGACTGACTCACCAACTAATCTCGTGTATATGCTTGCCTTTGGTACCTTTTTAGTCGAGTGCAGTTGCCCTGTGTGCCTCTGTCTACGTAGGAGGTTAGGTTTCTTGTATTATTCATAAACTGTATGCCTCGTGTTTCTTCACATTTAATTTCTTCTTAACATGGCAAAGTGGTCAGAACACGTGACTCTCAAATTTGTTACCGAATATGTGAAACATGAGTGCTTGTGGGATGCGTCGAAAGACGAATACAAAAACAGACAATCTTGTGCAAGTTCATATGCTGAAATTTTTTTATTTCTCTTGAAATCAAGCTTTCTGTTTCGGTGACACATATTCGCAAGAGATGTATAGATATAGACCGGAGGGCCCGATTCACAAGCTCGTTCGTTTAGCAGTCAACTAATGAACTAAACTAAATCCAATAATTTCCGCGTGTAGACCGGCTACTCTCACTCGACTAAATTACTGCCCTCGACCAAACTACTGGCTTCAGGTAAACGGATACTAAACATCTCTCACTCAACTAAACTATTCTACCCGACTAAACAACTAGCCGCGTGTAGACCGGGCTTAACCCTGAGTGCTCTCCATTTCCTCCCTTTTCCAAACAACCTATCGCGTCCCTATGAAGTCATTCTGTGCTGAGCCTGTTAGTGAGTTTGAGTGGGTCAAGAGGAGTTTCTATCATCGCTGAAGTACACCTTCTCCCACCGCAGCAAAGGTAAAGAGAAGACTTCTTATAATAAGTTCCCTCTGATTTCCATCTTTTTTTAATACACACACGTATATATAGCGGTTTGTAACCACTTTGGCAGGATACAAAATTGAGGCACTTAAAAATGTGCTAGAAACTTGAAATTTGGTAGGATTATAGATTTTTGGTCACAGCCGAAGGAAAAAATCCGAAACTTTCGAAAATTCCACTTTGAGAGGCTATTTTGACCCCTTTTTGCCCCATAAGAAAACATTTAAATTGGTGTAGAGGTTTTTATATTTGCACTTGAAAATTATTTCCCTTCAAGATACGAACTCGAGACAAATTGTCGGATAGGATATAAATTGTAGTTTCTTATTTTTGAAGACAGAATTTCAATCCCAGTAGATTTAGCGTAAATTTATAGTTTTTATCGGAAAAAAGTGGTAATTTTTCTGGGTCCAACAATCAGCTACCTAGGCAACAGGCTTAATGCTTTCACATGGGTAAGCTTTTAATGGGAATCAGAGTCTTTTATTTCTCCTTTAAAATCTTACTAGTGTAATGCCCATTGAAATATCAACGGGAGTAAAGATTTGATCGTTCAACCTATTTATGGAGATCAAATTGGCATCAGAAACATTAATTGTATTGAAAGTCATTTCCCTCTCTCACCCTCCCTCCCTTTGTCCCCTCCCTCCCTCTCTCTCTCGTATTAAAAGCAATCAAAGCACGTTTACGCCCATAATGACTGTGTAATAGTACCGATTACTTACCCTTGATATTACTTGTGTTGCGCTTCGTTGATTTGTATACGACAAGAAATGTCTTCAGCCTTGATATCCAGATTAATGAATATAACACTGCCTCCACCAGTAAAAGGTAACTTATACAGGTAATTTCACCAAATTTGAAGTAACGAGTATAATAAATGTTAAAATATAAAAGTTATTTATAAAAATTTATTTTTATACCCATTACTTGTTCCAGCTTCGGTTGAATGGCATTTAGGCTGTCCCAGTTAAAGGCATCCGATTGGAACGAATGTTAATGTTCTTAAAATTTGAGACTATAATATGTCATAATTGCAGATGAAATTAAAGAAAAAATGCATTTAGTTTTTAAAAAGTAGTTGAATGAGTTTTATAAATTTTAAGTATAACAGCCGATCGGCCATGTAAATTTTCGCAATGTTTGAATTAAATCCTCCTCTCTATCGATCCAAATTTATTAAATGGTGCCTATATCCATAACGATTACCGCATTAATAGTAATTCATAGACATTAGGAATTACGAATCATGATAGGAGCATAACATATACTCAGATTTTCCATTATCGGTGGAATATTCCTACTTTATATCATTGAGCGGAGAGGAGAATCGGATAGCTTAATAATAAATACGTCGAATGTCTTCGTAATATCAAACTGAAGTGAGTAATGTGACTATAGATTATTCCATTTTGGCCAATAAAACTCTATGTTACGAGTTTAACCACAACTATAATTTCGTATCGGTTTGCTAGCAAGAAATTCGATCCACTAGTTTAACTGTATTTCCCTTAATTATTATATTTACGGCAGATACATCATGCATCTTTTGAATTTGAAAAGAGCTAGCCGTAGTTCAGAAGGAAGAAAGGGAGGGGTGAAAAGTATGGGAGAGAGGAGAGAAGGGAATTCGAGTGTGGTATGCGTTGAGTAGTATAGATATAATGATAAGGAGGGAAAGGTCGTAGGAGAGGTGCAGTGTGGGTGGGAAAGAGGCTGAAGAACAGCAATCAGGACGCAGGAGTAAAATTAGTATAGCAGATTTTTTGGAAGTATAAATATTTAATGAGAATTGGAGGAGGGTGGCATAGCTATTTGGTTCGTGGTGGCGGATGAGGATATAATATCAGTATTGGGGTCAGTGAAGAACAAAGAAGCCGTTAGTGAGAAATAGATGAGAGTAATAATTAACAGAGATGAAATTACTATTAGGAAAATGTGTCAGAAAGGAAAAATGATCGCAAAATTTTAAATAGAAATATGAAATTGAAAAAACAACAAAATTATTGTACGTTATTGATATTGCTTTATTTAAGCTTCGTTAGATGTACACATAACAAGTAAATGCCGTATTTTAAGTGAGAAACAATTCTGTAGCATTTCAGCTGAGATTGCAAAAAGGTTTTTGCAAACATCACAAATTATTTCCCGATATACACTCAGAAAGAAGGCACAGTTACATTAAAAGTAGTACCAGATGAAAACAAACAGTTGCCAAATCTCAATCCAAACATTAGCAATTCAACAGAGATCACACATGGAAAAGTACAAAATATGTGGAAATGTATCCTCAACTGGTATTACACAAACAGAAAAAAGTGAGACTAAGTATAAGAAAATCGTAACATATACGAAGTAGTATAGACAATACTGTAAACCATGAACATATGCAATTGAACATAGACAAAAAATGTATGTATATGAACATAATGAACAATGAATTAACAAAAAAGATGTATGCAGGTACATACTAAATAATAAAAGACTGCAAATTATCTGCATTGTGCTAGTTCATGCCACAAAATGCATATAAAATCATACTTTCTTTCAAAGCTAATGAGAGCATTGATATTAGATAATTTGAAATCACAGGAAGGTAAAAGTATGTACATACTGCAACATCTCAAATGTGTTAATTCATGCAAGCATATAAACAGTGACACCCTTCACATGACATATATACAAGTTCATAATATCATATCAAGGTAACCAAATAAACAGTATAAAAATGAACATATATACACTAAGCAGTGCATACAACACACAGAAACCATCCAAATATGTACTCTAACAATAAGAGGCATGATGTAATACCTGTTCCCAAACTTAATGAGGGCAATGATATTAGGCAGATAATTTTAAATCATAAGAAGTGAAAATGTGTACATACTGCAACATAAAAGGTCGCACAATATCTGAATTATGTTAATTTACCCAACAAAAAGCATATAGAAATTAAAAGATTGAATAATGAATATGTACATATATACATATTTACAAAGAAATTTAAAGCCTATACCCTACAATAACACATATTTACAAAGAAATGTAAAACCTATACCCTAAAATAAAACATTGACAAAGAAATGTAAAACCTATACCCTAAAATAAAACATTGACAAAGAAATGTGAAACCTATACACTAAAATAAAATATATTTACTAAGACGTGAAAATTATACCCTAAAATTTAAAAAATTACAAAATTTTAAACCCATACCCTACAAAATCATTTCGCATTCTGCCTTAGAGCAATAATTTGGTTTTGATATTTACACCATCCCCTTATACCTATGTTCACAAGGAGATAGAGGATCTGTTTCCGTATCTCCTTGGAATGCACTGCACAGCAGTCTTCCACCCATGCAAGAGAGACTTCCTCCTCAATAGCACCTGAGATGGTTTTTCCATGAGCTCTGGAATTTATTATTTCCTCTAACGTATTCATACCTGATGTTATAGTATCTAGTAATTTCTTACTAGGATAGGTTAGAGTATGCTCTCCTTCTGTTGGTTCCTTATAATAAATTCCAGAGTACTCAAGAGCATGGTAATTGGTAGTGGAGAGACCAGCTCTGCACCCATCACATGTGCATTTGAGAAGGATTTTATTTGCAATGTATCCACTCAAGATAGCTACGCTAGTAATAGATGTCCCACCAGACATGCTCTCCACCTGAGCACCATCAGGTGTGACACTATTACCACCAACAGCTCCTTGACTATCCTCATTGCAAGGTTCTCTCTCATCTCCTTCCAGAAAATAACGCAAGCTGCTTAAAAGACTTCCATCATCATCTATACAATTGGTGCCTTCTAAGCTACTACCAACTGATAGATTATTGATAATGCAAGTCTTAAAAGCACTAATGAATTGCGTCATCGTTGGATTACTGTTAGATCCACACTGGGCTCGTATGCATCCAAAGAAGTTCTCCAACGGATCCTGGTTGAAGCAGCGGGAGGAGAAACGGTTAACAGATCCTCCCATCACCTTGGAAACAAAAAATTGATCCCATATTAACATCATGCCTCTTAATGTTATGAGCCAACCTGAATGTGATGGTGGGCGTGGGCAAGGACGTCCATCCTGCTGCAGAAACTTGAGCGAACCGATGTCCCAATACGCTTTTCTCCAGAGGGAGATATGGTCACTGCTGCTTGTGACCCAGTCACGTAAATTGTTTTTGCAGCAGTTCACAGCAGAACCATTAAGCGAATCAAAGACATCGTTCATTAGCTGCAGTAGCATTGCTGTTGTCGTTGCTTCAGATGGCAAAAAATCTGAAAGACAATTGTTTACCTTAGCATAACCTCAATGGATCACACACACACGGAATTATGCTTTATAAATAAGAAATAGTAGATTACTGAGATGATTCAAAACAACAGACACACAAAGACAAAAATTTGGTATACTTACTGTACTAACACCTGTCAACAAGAAAGCAGCAATGCTACGGCTTAATGTTTCTGCAGCAAGAGAGACTCGCATTTTCCTCTGCCCAGATGGGTTTAGGTGCTCCTTTGTCAGCTTTGACATGGAGTGGTGGTCATCTTTGCCATGGTCCTCCACGATGTGGGCCCAGGAAGCCTTACCTGTGCCTTGCAAACTGCCAGTGTTCACAGGGAGCAGGATGTCATGCACAATAAAAAGATTTCTAAAGCACTTAAGAAGGTGTGGAGGGTCATAGAGGGTTATGATTCTCTGACCTTCAAAAGTGAAGAAGGGATTCAGAAAAGTAGAGCCCAAGCACTTGATTGCCTTAACATTGTTTGTGCCCATATCACAAACAGTAGCAATGACACGAAAACCAGCTTCATGGCATTTTTTAAGGACAACCTGCATGAGCGAGACCAGCCTCAGCTTTAGTTGCTGTTCTACTGAAATAGGTAGCTATGGGTTGCTTCCATTTCTGTAAACTCCAACTACCATGAACACAAGTGCATATTTAGCAAGTTTGCTACCCCTGCCCAAATGCCCATGGTCCTCAAAACCCACATTGATGTCAGATGAAGGCTCACAATCGTAATGCTCCTTTATTGACATTTCATCAAATAATAAGACACATAGACGATTGGAAACCACCATCTAGGATGCAGAATGGGACAAAGATGAGAAAACCTGAGGACTAATCCCAGTAGAAAAAGGAACGGAATTTAGAAGAGTTAGCAATGTCCGCCGACAAGGAAGGGCAAAAAGTCGACGCATTAGAGCGTAACATTTTGGACTTCTCTTGAAAATGGTCACTGCCGACACCTTCTCATCTAGAGACCACCTTCTGCCTCTGGGCTTCCTCTTGGAGCAGCGTACCTGAGAAGCCAAAAAAGAAGCTGAATCAGCATGCATCTGTGAACTTAAAATCTCATATGCAGAAGTCATACGGGATTTTGTATCACTGCACCCTTTCAAACTTCTTTTCAACTCCTTGTAAGAAGCTCTAAGCCTTTTTAATTGGAGGTCTTTCTTTCTCCCATATTTATATAAATATCTCTTACGAGGAGTGCAATGTATAGATCTACTCATACCAATACAGGACAAAGTAAGACCTCTCTCTGTTTGATGTATCAGAAAATCCTTCACCTCTGTCACCAGAAGTGGTAGCATCCTCTGATACAACAGGCAAAGGTAATGGTGAGGAACCATGAGTGGTGCAAGAAACAGAAGAAGATGGAGGAGAAGAAGAATGACTAAGAATGACTTGATGAGTAGATGTCAAAATATGAAATGATGGGCCAGGAACAGAAAGTAATTCTTCTGAAGTAGGTTGGATATGGAGTGGATCTTGTGCAGATGGAAACATAGAAAGAGGGGTACGAGGTTGAGGAGTAGCATGAGGAGGAGTATGAGGTGAAGGAGTAGCAGGAGGAGGAGTATGAGGTGGGGGATGGACAGGAGACAAGGATGTGAAGTACTGGCAGTTGCAGCAACAGGTCCTGCAAGTGATGGCACAGCACCCCTAAGCAGTTTCAACTTCAACCTGTTCCGGAAAGCTGACTCAGGGAAGTGCTTGGAGCACACCATCTTGTGGACCACCGCTCACACACCCCCACGCTCATACATGTCATGAACCTGCCAGTTTTGGCAAAATGAAAGCCATTCCAAGCACCTGCACATAAAGACGTTAATCGGTATGAATAATCATAGATTACCAGAAAGATAAAAAAACCTGCAAGGTTCACAACATTTCTTAAAGAATTGGAAAACCGTCTCATTTAAGAAGCATTGGAAATTGTACCATCGAACAAATAGTGCCATTATACCCCCACATTAAGTTAGTTATTCTTAACATAATTGCAAAGGTGCACTCGGTTTTATATAAAAGGTAATCACGAACATTTTATTAATTTCTTTATAAAAGGTCAAGGAATAATAATACAGAAATATTTCACACTGGAAATTATAAATGCAAATTAATCACATTACGACAATTAGCAGGAATAAATGCATTTTAGGAATTGCTGTCATATTTGGAGTTAAATTAATGCTTTGAAACATACCACATTTGTTTGTACATGAAATTTTCAGTTTCCTTTTATCTCATATAAGAATGTTGCAAATGTCAATATACACATTACCTGCCCTTTGTATTCTATCATATGCTGTGAAAGTTTCTATTAAATTAAAGATAATTTCTCACAGTTTGAGAAGTTAATAGTATGTGCAAAAAGACCAGAAGAATCGACATAGTTTTTTAAAAACAAATACGAATGATTTAATTCCTACGTCCTAAAGAGTATGTAAGGAACGAATCTCCAAGAGCATACAATAATTCACATTGAAGCTGAAATCATGTAATTTATAATTTACAAAACGTAATAATTTAGGCAGCAACTTTTCCACTAGATTTAATTGACGAAACTCATGTATATTTCGAACAAACCACCTATACATATTTAACAAATGGAGAGACCAATAACACATATATGTTCGCCTTACAAATCCCTTCATTTAGTTAAACGTAATTCCTCAAAGCGGAGTGAATAAATAAAATTCTAAATTTCGCTTATAGATGACAATATTCGCACGGAAAACAACCGTTGTATCTATTTATAAACTACACTTATAACTTGCAGAAACACTTCAGCATTCACAGGAAAAATATTCATTAATATAAATTAACTTACACTTTTTCCGTCCTCGGGAAATTAAAAAAATTTCTTGTCCCGTCGCTGCGTTCCTCACACCCACTCACGGAACATACCTTCCTTCTTATTTTCAAATTTTTTGACATTTTATCTTTGTTGCCACTCTCGGACATAATGGCCACGCTCAGACCTGCCTTGTTTTCACCGTTACAACGGTTTAACCCAAACCCATCCCCTCTCCCACTTTCATTTTGAAGCGCTTCCAGTGACATCTATCAACAAAGATGAGCGTAACTTAAACCTATAAAAATCCTTAAGTTGCCAGGGGCTGATCTCGTATAATCGAAAACCTGTAAACCGATTGCTCGTATACCGAGGGATTACTGTACTAGTAACGCCATCTATTGAGAGGCAGTTAAACTAACGATCGAGCACGCTGATAAGTTACGTCATGTATCTGTGTATCTACAGATCCGTGTAACTCGGACCCATGTAAGTCGGGGACTTACTGTTTAATACACTTGTAACTAGAGTTATAATTAAACTACAGGCACTAATGCATTGATTACTTTTTTGTTCGTTGATTTTTAAGACTCAATTCTAAGACGAGTGGCAATTTTTAAGGAGGTAAAAAAGTAAAATCAAGTCAGCTTACAAGTGATTAAATAAGTTAATATATCTACTATGGGAGTGACAATTACATTACCCAACTCAACACTGCTGGCATTATTAATTCATCATTCACACAATACATTGCCCCTGTGATTGCTTAATTCATCCCAATCACAACTCACTTTACCAGCAGGAAGCATTAACATCATAAGATAACATCTTTAAAATTTTAAAACATTTCTTAAATTGCAATAAGAATAATTACCCCCAAGTTATTGATGATACCAAGCAAAATTGAATGAACATCTCACAATATTTATAAGCTTCAAATAATACCATTTTAATTGCTCCTCTGAATAAGCCTCATCCTTATTCTACATATATGCTCTCTTTATAAGATCACCCCTGCATTTTCATTTAACACTTTCAGTGCCAGACTACTATATATTCATGTAGCATCATAAAATATTTAAAATAATTTATCCTAGATTCAAGAGACAAAGGTATTTCAGGTTTCACTTTATAGATGAATGTTTACAGTAACTAAATCGTAAAGCATGTTTTAGGTTAGCCAAAATTTTTTGATAAAATAATGTTTTAATTTCATACTTCTACTCCAATATATTGTCAACCTTGATGGACGACTTAGTTATGGAGATGATCATGAAATTTTAGCATAGAATAATCACTCCAATATACTACTATACAAGTATAAAGTTATAAGGAAAACGTAATAACAAACATCAACATCCCAAACGTCAAACATTCCTGTAGATTTGGGATCAGCTGATTAGCCACACAACTTCTATATTAAGATGCATTCAAATTTTGTTAATTATTATCCCAACACTAAATATTACATAATAGAGACATTTCAGAATCTATCACAACAGATGACACTCACCCTTCAAAATTTAATTTGTGGGTAAAAGTAGTTTTTATTTTATTTCTAAATAATTTAAAACTTTGAAAGGTACTTAAAGTGCCAATAACTATAGCCATTAACTTAAAATGCTTCAACTTCCAAAAACCATTGCTGTGGCATGAATTAATAGATCAATAGGACACATTGGAAGATGCAAACTAGAACATCACATGCAACAGACAACCCGATAAATAAAGCATGAAAAGTGGGAAGCTCATTCATTGTACTTAGTACACACCTCTATTTTTTTATTGGTGTCACAAAAGAAAACAGATCCAGGCAGATTCAGGATGTCAGCAGTTTGGTAGAATGCATGTTCAGAATGGCCTGGTAACTATCTCTTGAATCCATGCTTCTGAAATAACAACAGAATCAAATCAGAAATCTTGTACCATAGGTTGTAGGACTGACATTAGAACGTTTTATGACATTCTTACTTCCCTCATTATTAATCATTCTACCATTTTTCAGAACCTAATTTTTATGATCTCACATTACCCTTTAATTTAAAGATTTGAAAAGAAGAAATTAAGTAAAATTAATTTTAATACTGTTATAAAAACAATTTCTTTGATTTCTCTGGTAATCTATAGCTTTTGGCTTAAAACACTGAATAATTATTTATTACTAACCTTGATATTAACATAGCTAAACAGATGATTGATATTAATCAATTTCTTCATTGATAATTATATGCTACAATTTAAAAGCTGCTCTAACTGTAAGACTACGAAAATGTCACATCTAGCTCATGTCACTGAAACAAAATCTCTATGATTAAAAATTCAGGGAAATTTTGACTCAGTAAAGACATGCAGCACTGAATGCATACCAAGTGACTGTCTCTCTTAATTAATACAAAGCTAATGTTTTGAACCCATTAATATCCATATCAGGTTTAATATCGTTGCACATTCAAGCCTTTTATTTTTAAAAGTATATAACCCTTTCTAGAACATCAAATAGTGCAACCATATGTATTTATGGTAGTATTAATCCAAAAACACACATCAAATTCCCTACATGGTCAGCATTGTACTAATACCGTATATACTCGTGTATATGCCGACTCCATGTATAGTACGACCCCTGATTTTTTGGTGAACAAACCTGATTTTTTCATATATCTTGTTTATAGTATGACCCCAGCTTTCCACCATGGTCGATATATTTCGTTTTGATAGCTTGATGGTTACGAGCGAGATATATCGTACAACCTTGATTTTCCACACCACCATAGAATAGACCGTAAATGTCATAAATAGTATTTCTTGCGAGTACACTAAAATTCGGATAAGTTAAGTATCTTACTCCTAAAACATTTAATAAAAAGTGATATGAATCATGACTGCACAAGATGAAATAAAATCGTTTCAATTCTAGTAAGTCTGGATTATGTTCCGCGCACGTAATGGTTCCACTTGCTCATCTATTTAATAGGTAGGGATAACGGATAAAAAGAAATTACTTTGTGATATTCCACATTCTTTATTGTTTCTTCAATCACACACCGACCGGTTTCCACTATAAAATCATTCTAATGGTGTTACTAACCGACGTAACACCTTTAGAATGACTTTGTGGTGGAAACCGATCGGTGTGTGATTGAAGAAACAATAAAGACTGTTGAATATTACAAAGTAATTTCTTTTTTCCAAGATGTCGAAATTCCATCAAGTTACGCCGTCTACGATACTTTTAGTCCAACTCGTTCCAATCCATCCCTTGTAAAAAGACGCAAACAAAGATGTACATACATAAAATTCAAGAAAGGAAGTGCCCGTAAATCGTCACTTATATCAAGTATTTGTGAATTTGAAGCTGTATATATGAAAAAGATTCTACTTTTCACGAAGCAACATAACAACGATAAAGGACCACACTGTTAAGGTTAGCCTACCATTAGAATGCGTGCAGGTGGCATAACTTCACCGAAAATGCCCATGAAGATACATGAATTTTAAATCCTCAAACGCATTACTCGTGTATAGTACGATCCCCAATTTTTGCAATAAAAATTTGGTTGTAAACACTCGTACTATACACGAGTACATACGGTAAGTTGTAAATCCAGGACAACACATAAGAATGCTACCTCAGACTCTGAATAAGAATAATTATTGCATTATAAGCCATATAGGATATTTGTTATTGTTTGCATAGAAATTTCATTTCAATAAGAATATTTTATCAAATATCTACTCCCCTTGCTAGGATGGATTACAAGATGAAATTCTGACCAAATTTTCATTTGCATAATAATGAGAAAATTAATTAAGAATTAAAATTCAGAAATGTTACGAAATCCAGTCATTTTTCCTCAGGCATGAGTGTGCATAGGTATAAAAAGAAGTTATGTCCTTCTCCATCTAAACCTTTCTAAGGTAATACTCCTATCACAGAGGGAATAGGAAACTACAAAGTTTAAAACAATGATTACGAAGAGATGATAAATTTAAATTTGTAACAAAGTGGGAAAAGGCTGGTTTAATGTTTGGAAGATATTAACGTAAATCCAGCTGTAACTGCAAGTGAAATTTCTCTTAGCTTAGCTTTGATTTTTGTGATTCACTATAATTACAGATTAATCTGAATCTACATCAGCAATACTAAATATTAAAAATGATGACTTTCTTGCAGCCTAATACGTAAATGACCCCTTTAGAGTACTGTAGCTCACTAATGAGCCGTCGTTGGTAAAAATAGCTGCATACGAACACTAGATGCAAGAGAAATGAGAAATGTCAATAAGGAAGATTTTTTACCTAAAACAGTGAACAGCAGATAAGCACCCTTTGGAATCTTATATAAACTACGATTAAATGCATGTCACTATAATTCCACTATTCAGTAGTAAATTGTAATTGCTTCCAACTCGTGCCATGCCTACTACTGTTTACCCAATGAACATTTAAAGATAGATTAGTTCAATTTCCTTACCTTTGCTGAGAAGAATTCTCTGGAGTGCAACAACTGCTTCTTTTGAGATGAACGCTTGAACATGGATATCGTCAGAGAACAGCTGTATCACAGGCACGCTGAAGTGTACATTACTGCAGATGTTCAAATAGTAATATTGATCTTTATTTTAAAATTGTTATTAGTCAAAATCTTCAATAAAATTTATTTTATATAGCGAAAATTATTCGCATAAATTCTAGTAAAAATGTACACAAGTAAATATAAACTAAATACATTTAAATACTGCTGTCGAAATACCTGCAGCATTACTTCGCAACGGGCCGTTCTGCCTGAACCAAACGCGAACACGATTGCTTCCGCGGCTAATACTGATTAGTACATTCCTCTGACCGTAAGAGGTCACTACTTTCAAGGTCGAACTGCTTCGAACTACTCGGTGCAATTTTTTAGGTGACCCGTTTGTACTTTTAAACCTCGAGGAAAATCACAGCATGACGTAAAGGTCGCGCTAGAGGTGGGTATAAGATTTAAGGCTGATCAGCCCCTGGCAACTCAACGGTTTTCAAAGTTTCAAGTTACGCTCATCTTTGTTGATAGGTGTCACTGGGTGCGCTTCAAAATGAAAGTGGGGGAGGGGATGGGTCTGGGTGTAATTCTACGTCCAGGAAGAGTAGGGTCGTGAACGGGTAAGTAACTTTCCGTTCGTAATTCGCAAGAGATTTACTTCGACCTCGTGTTACTGTGATTGATTGTCGGTTTTAAATGCTTTAGTTAGAATTAAGCGAAAATTTAATTGTCGGAACGCCGCATCGGGGTAGCATCATCGCATTAATATTACCGTTCAATTTTGTCTCAAGGTCATTATTTCTTCTGATCCTTAGTTCATAGCTTTTGTGAAATTATTTCTTAATTAAACGAAATGGTTGATCTCTTCACTGAATTTTATGTCGGCATAATCTTTACATTAATTAGGAGAGACCTTTACATAAGATATATGTGGATCTATGCAATTATTTTCCTTGGTGAAAGTTAATCACGTGTATTTTGGGTGAACTGAGTCAAGTTGAGACATGAATATGGTTATTAATTTGTCGAGTGGTTGTGTAAGCGTATAGTTTGAAGGTAAAGGTTCGTTTTCTATCAACTTTGATTTTTAGAAATGATATATGTATACGGTGTTAGCCTATGATCAGATTGGCCAACGGTGGGAGTTTGATATGAGTTTCTGAGGTAATCCATCTCATTTTCGTGTATTTTAATCTCGTTAAAGCGTATGTTTGATAAAATAATAATATTTTAATGCGCAACTGAAAATATATTGATAAGGTTTTCTCCTAATTATTCAGTTTTCAGACAGAATTCTCCGTGTGCAGCTGTATTTGATTTTGGCAACCATTATCGAGAAATTCATTCAAAGCAATGCTGTATTTCGTTTATTGAAATGATATTAATTACGTAATCAATACATACTAGTGTCATGGTTTTGAAATAAGTATTAAGCTTAACTTAGCAACTTAAGGAATATAAGTCTTATATTTTACAAATCTTGGAATTTGAGTTACAATACAATATTTTCGAATATTATCGGAGTGATTTAGCACGAGAGACACTACATAATGTAATCAGGTTATCAGAAATAATATTCAGAATTAAAATACAGTAGGTACATATTTTAAGATTTCATTCTCTTGTTTCAGAGGAATATTTGCAGAAGACGTCACAGAACAGCTGTCATGTTCCCTTGTGTGATATCAAGAAATACATATTAACGGTGAGTACAATCTTTTAAGTAGTTTGCCAATTGCATTTGTATTGGTTGTTACTTGAAGTTTCCAGTGAGAATTATCGACATTTTACTGAATAGATAGGATAAATTTAGTCGTGTAACCACGCATGTGTTTTAATTGCGTCTATATATGTGCAGTACTTATTGTACTAATTTTTCCATCTATTAATGGTGAAAGTGTAGTAACTTAAGCTTACATTGGAAAGTGATAAATCTCAATTTATTTTAAGTGAATATTTCATTGAGAGAATAAAATTGATTTTATAATTTCGACTTTGAAAGGTTTGTTAATTATCGTTAACATAAGTGTTATCAATGCTTCAATTTTTGGCATATTTTATGAAATACTTTGTACCTGGGAAATTTTACTTTTCAATCTACTGACATCCATTTCAGCATAAATCAATTAAGTATGCTCTATAAACACGAGATGATTTCATAGAAACAAAATTATTACTTTGTAGTGACAGTGTAACGTGAAATGTTCATTGACTTTTAACTCTTTGGTGAGGTGTAAACTAATGTTGAAATTATGGAGACATTTTGAGGAAAGTAATTAAAATATTTTGCTATTATCGTGACAATTGATTTTTATTCTGTTTATTTCCACCGGTGGTTGGCTAATCATCAGTTGATCATGCAAAAATTGTACAGGATTTATTCAGATACTATTTTAGTGCATTTTATTTTATAAATATTCAGTCAATCAAATCAAAATAGCAATTAAACTGTAAGAGATAGAAGGCTGAAATGTGGTTATGCCATTTATTACTATGACGAAGAATTTTATTTTAATGAATAATTGAAAGTATATTGACAAGGTTTCTTCCCAAGTATGTATTCAATTTTCGGGCAAACTCCTGTCTAGACTTATTAAATGTTGGAAACCCTTTACCGAAAAATTCATTCAAATCAATGATTTATTTAGTTGATATTCATTTCCGTAATCAATATATGGTAGTCAGGTGGTTTTGAAATAAGTATTGAGCTTAACCAAGCCACTTAAGTAATATAAGTCTTTAATTTCATTACAAATCTTTGAATTTGAGTTACAATAGAAAAGATTCCAATGTTACCTCAGTGATTTAGCACGAGAGACATTACATAATGTAATCTGGAATATTATTCAGCATGAAATTACAGTATATATTTTAAGATTTTATTCTCGTTTCATAGGAATGTTTGCAGCAGACATCACAGGACTGAGCTGTTATATTCTCCTGTGTGTGATAACAAGAAATAATAACAGTGAGTATATTCCGTGTGTTTCTTTTAAGTAGTTTGCCTATTGCATTTGACATATTGGTTGTTTTGTGATACTTTTGTTGGCTGTTACCTCAAGAAGTTCCCAGTGAGAATTATCGACCTATTTGAATGAATAGCTAGGAGGAATTTAGTCGTGTAGCCATGCATTTGTTTTTTTACTATATGTTCAATACTTATTGTGCTAGTTATTCATCTATTAACGGTGAAAATGTAGTAACTTCAGCGTATATCGGAAAGTGATAAATCTCAACATCTTTTAAGTGGATATTTTGTTGATAGAATAAAATTGATTTTATAATTTAGACCTTCAAAGATTTGCTAATTATCGTTAACATAAGTGTTATCAACGCTTCAATTTTTGGCATATTTTATGAAATACTTTGAGCTGGAGAACTTTTACTTTTCAGTCTACTGACTTCCAATTCAACGTAAATCAATTAAAAATATGAGATAATTTCATAGAAACAAAAATATTAGTTTTGTAGCGACAGTGTAATGTGAAATGTTTATTGGATTTACTCTTTGGTCATGTGTAAACTATTTAATGTTGAAATTATGGAGACATTTTCAGACAGTTGAAAGTGATTAAAATACTTTGGAAAAGGTGTCTGAACGGAAATTGTTGACACAATCAAGGAAATATTTTAAGGAAAAAGATTTATTAGTCAAAGTTAGTCGAATTCTTGGAGTACATGCAAATTTTTGGAAAGTTGCTATGCTAATGGAAGTTTATCGTGACAGTTGGTTTTTATTATGCTTATTTCCATCGGTGGTTGGCTAATCATCAGTTGAGCATCAAAAAATTGTAGAAAATTTATTCAAATACTATTTTAGTGCATTTTATTTTATAAATGTTCAATCAATCAAATCAAAACAGAAATTTAACTGTAAGAGATAGAAGGCTGATGTTTGCGGGGTGTATGTCATGTGTTATGCCATTTATTACTATGACAGAGGATTTTATTTTTGGTGGAACTGGTGTGCGACAAGAGGTCCAATGCTTTTTAAAATGTGAAACATATTTCATAGCATTAACATAACGATTTTTATCTTATTAGCCTGTTATTTACAAAGTATTAAAGACAATGAATAAAGAAGTGAGATCAAGTCAGAAGCGATAATGTCAGTTTTTACCTCTTTAAGTGCAGTCTTGTCACAATGCAAGCTTTAGGAAGATTAGAAATATTTTCTTACTATTCTTTGGCTTAAAATTCAATTCTGAATTCATGTTCTTTGATCGTTTTTAAAGGTAAAAACAAACTGTAATTTTATCCAATATGACAATGGTTTTAGGTTGTATTATAGATATAGACATTATAATAAATGCTGTGATTTGTCGATAATTTCCAATTAAGAGTACATGGAATGATTTTTATAAAGTTAATTGATCAATTTAGTTGATTTTATAGCATAAATTAAAATGAATATTGCTGTTACTACTTGAAATTATTAACAGATAATATTTAATACTTGTCAGTAGTTAAACCTCTGTATTAATTTCCATATTTCCTACCTGTTATCACTAGTCTATTTATCATTTTCTGGAGTACTTGATCGTCCTCGTATTTCACTGTTCTTATAATCCTTCCTCTGATTTAGAAATCTCCCATGCCTTCTAACGGTTCCTGCATTAGCCTCTCTCCATATATATTGAATAGAATCGGCGATAGACAGCAGCCCTGTCTTACTTCTCTACCGATATGTACTCCGCTGGTATCCGCATTCTCCAACCTGACTTTTACCAGTTGATTTACGTATAGATTACCGATCAGTCTCCTGTCTTTCCAGTCTACACCTATATCCTTTAATATCCTCATCAGCAGTACCCAATTTACTCTTATCAAAGGCCTTCTGCCAGTCGAGGAAACATACACAGCAATCTTGACTGTATTCTATTGCCCTTTCTGATATGATTCTCACTACACCGATAGCATCTCTGGTTCCTCGTCCTTTTCTGAAGCCGAATTGATCTTCCCCTAGCATTTGTTCGGCATTTTTCTCTAGTCTTTTATTAAGAATCCTCGTGATGATCTTCGAAGTGTGTGACAGTAGGGATATCGTTCTGTAGTCCTTACACTGCATTGCCTTTGGCTTCTTCTTTAGAGGGATCATTGTCACATCTAAGAAATCCTGAGGCCTCTTTCCCGAGTTGTAAAGCTTGTTAATTAGTTTCGTAATCACTTTTAGTCCTTCCGATCCCATGACTTTAAGTACCTCTGCCTGTATTCCATCGCTGCCTGTAGCTTTCCCTTTATCCAGTTCCAGAATTGCCTTTTGTACTTCGCTTTCCATATTACTTGTTCCCAAGTTTGTCTTCTTCAATGTTATCCTCTTCTTCCGTTCTATTTGTGCTGATCCTTCCTGCTTGCTGTATAGTTCCTTAATGTATACTTCTCATACCTGTGCTACATCCTTTGGTTCTGCGACTATTTTTCCATCTGCGTTCATAATTGCTTTACCACAAATCCCATTAGACTTCTAATCTTCTAACTCCAGTGCCCTAGCATACATCATATCATACCGTCCTAACTTCTCAGTTGTATTTCCTCACATTTTCCTTTTATTCAAATTTCCCTAGCTTTATCTGTTACCCTTCTCGACTCATTGTTTGTGCATCTATAGTTGGCTCTACCTTCTTCACTGTTAACATTTTTTTCCATTTTTTTCTCTCATCCATTATCTCCAGCATTTCCTTAGTGATCCATGGGTTTTTGATTTTCTTCTCTTGTTTCCCAATCTCTTTATTCAAGGTGTCTTTGATGCTGGCTTTAATTTCTTCCCATTCTGTATTCACGGTCTCTGGTTTGTTTTCCAAATTTCTAAGGCGACCTTCCGACTTCATGCTGAAAGCATTCTGCCTTTCTTTCAGTTTTTTTAGGTCCCAAGTCTGTCTTTCTCTTCTCGTTTTCCTTATTTGTTTCAGCTTTGTGGTTACATCGAGTATTAGAAGGATGTGATCTGAATCAATGTTTGCTCCTGGTAATGTCTTAGTATTTTTTATGCTGTTCCTGAATCTTTGTTTTACTAGGATGTAATCTATTTGGCATCTCATTTTATCTCCTGGGCTTTTCCAACTGTGTTGTTCCAATCTCCCATTATTGTGCAGTTCTACTTCATAAATGTCATTCTTTTGCTCATACATCTCCCTGATTTATTCTTCTTCAATAGCGGTTGTTGGCATATATACCTGGATTATCAACATGTTAACTGGGACAACTTTTAGCTTTATTGCCATCAACCTATCGTTCGTTGCTGTTATTTTTGTCACGCTATTCATCATATCTTTTAAGTACCAGAGCTACTCCCCTTGCCTCACTATTTCCTCCGGTGTAAACTACCGTGAATTCTTCCGAGCGGATCTGCCCTTCTCCTTCCCATCTGACTTCGCTCAGCCCTATGACGTCAATCCTATTTCATTTTTCAGGTTCTCTAGCTTTTCTGCCTTCCTCGTGGTTTTTAAATTCCAAGTATCTTTGCATAAGTTACCTTCGACAGTTGCTTTCCTCAAGGCAGTCCATGCCCGGAGATCTGATTGGGGGACTATTTTACCTCCGGAATATTATATAATATAATCATTATTAGGGAAATGTAATGTGGTAGTTTCCCTCTTGCTTTCCACATCGCAGTACTGTAGCCGATCAAATCATGCCTACTGTTCTATTGAATATATACCCAACCAACATCATTTGTTTTCATCTCTATACCGTACCGACAGTACTGCTGCCTACTGCCAGACACCAATGATAGTTTTTTATTATTAATTAAGTAATTAATTTTTTTGTGAAAAAAACCTCCATTTGCGGGGATCGCACCCCGCAGCTTTGTAATGGGAAGCTGACACGCTAAGCACTACACCTTATGGAAGGTTAAAATTTTAAAACTAATTGTCAAACGAATCTTTCACATAATAATTTGAATAAACTCGTAAAGAATTTAAAATTTTAAGATTCTAAATAGACCTTGATAAGTTCATGTTGTTTAAGCAAATTAATCTTTTATATTTAGATTTTTTAGTTAATATTTCTATATTGAATTCACCACAACCATTTTTCCTCTTCATTGTAGGCATTCACAGTTGATGCTGAGTGAAAATGCGATGGTTTGAGGCGTCGAGGAACCATGAATCGAAGAGTACTGCTTTGCTGAGACGACAATTGATACACCTGGGTGCGAGAGTATAGAGGAATCTGAGCTGGAGGCTATACATATGGGATGAGAGAAGGTTTTTATACCTATATGTTGCTATATTGTGGTTTGTTCAATATGTCAGGCGATAAATATCTTGTATAATATATAGCTGCATCTTACGGAGGATGTAGGAGAGATTGTAAATTATAAGTCCCTTTCAGATGAGCTAAACGCTTCAAATTTGGCATTATTATAGCTTTATGTTCACAACCAAGAAAATAAATACAATACAATAAGAATTCCAATTTTTAGGAGGTTTTTCTCCTGTCATTCAGAATGAGCAGAAATTTACGATAGGATTAAACGATTCCCCAAGAATTTGATTTCTTTTAAAAATATTGTTTAATCAACTTACACTAAAAGTAAGTAAATGGAAAATATAGTGCTACGTCTGAAAAAAAAGTTTTATCTGATATCGTCCGTAAGAGTATTTTATTTCTGAGAATGTAGGGCATCAATTTTCTGTTTGAACTTAAAAACTTTCTGATAACTCAACTTTTTTATAAAATGCATTTAATTTTTTATTATAAATTTACAAGAATATAAGGTGTTGGTTTTCAGTTTGAACTCTGAAAACTTTCTTTAATTTGATTTTATAAAGAATATTCCATTTTGTTTGTAAAGGTTTATTAGCGTACTTCTATAAATTTTAAATTTTTGTTAAATTCACTTCCGTTAATAAGAATCAAATGTAGTAACAAGTTATTTACGAATTTCCGAAGATGTTGAATTTAAAAACTAGAAAACTTATAAAATGCCAAGTTTTCGTATTGACTTCTGAGACAGCACTGTATTTGCTCATGTTTGCAGACTTGTCATGTGAATATCGTTCCGCAAATTGGATGTTGGAAAGTAATTAATTAAATTTAATCTTAAAATAGGAGCAGCCATTAAAAAAGATTATTTGTATCGGGATTTTTGGTGTTCTACATTTAATATTTTACCAAGAGGGTTTGTCGTGGTTAAATAATTCCAGATTTAATTTAATAATTTAAAGAAATTTGGAGATGTAGGATCTGCTTGAATTAATTCAGAAAATATTCTTTGGGGTTTTTATTGTTTATTCAAGGCAGAAAAAATTCTGAGGCAATACAAATTCAGTTCATTATTCAAGTTATCAAAATCAGATAAAGAGATAAAATGCAAATGAAATTTCAGTTAGTTTTGAGAGTTTTGATTGAAAATCCAGACTATGTAAAGTATTTTCATTGTGAAAAGTTTATATTCTCCAATTATTAAGCCATGCATCAGAAATGGTAGTTTAATTGTTCTTGATTCTAGACGATATTTAGAAAAAGATTTAACTTTGTGGAGAGTTAAATTTCTTAATTAAGAAAAATTGTGCAGGTTATTTTATTCTTAATTAAAGTCAATGTCCAGAAAAAAGTTCTTTTAATAATTCCATCAATATCCAATTTGCTAGATGTTATTTATTTGTAAATACGTTTCCAAAGTGTTGTGTTATTTATATATTATTCAAAACAATTGCAAATTCTTTTGTCTAAATGTATATAAGCTATTGCTTTTCCATTCTGTATAATTATTGCCATTTTTTTAAATCTGAACAAACCAGAATTAGCAGCGTTTTGGGTATATATTTATCGTCTCTCATTTCATATTTTTTTCTAAGCCATGCTATTTCTCCTCTCTACTTTCTCACCAATAGAAATGATTAAAGAAATATTATCCTTGCCAAAGTACTTTGTAAAAATGTCCAACTTTTATTCTAGTGCTTGTTATATTTAAAAAATTTTCTGCAGTTCATGAATATTTTTAAATGGCAATTTTGATTTGTGCTAATATTCAGATCTTTTTAAGTCAGATATTATTCTAAGTCCAAAATGTAAACAAATTAATTTTTTTCAAGTTCTAATTTCAGAAATCTTTCAAGTCTAGCGTTAAAAATTATTGTCCAGATTGTAAACAAATTACTTTACAAATTGGACAATAGTTTTTAACTCTTAGACTTGAAAGATTTCTGGAATTGGGACTTTTTCAAAAGTTTTTCTAAGTACAAATTGTAAACAAATCAATTTTTTTTCTCAAGTCAAAAATTCTTTTAAGTCCAGTATAATTTTTATTTTCAGGTGCAGGATAAAATAAGTAGACAAAATGTATTATTTCAGATTGTAAAATTTTTATTGAACTTGTATGTTATACACTGTACATTTTAATTGCAATAAAGACATTTTATTATGATCAAAACCTGTTGACTCCTTTTAGATAGGAATAATTTCTTTTTCTCGGAGCCTCTTTTAGGTATCGTTGGACTTAAGGGGTTTTTTTACGTATATTTTTGCTAAATTTAGCACAATTTTAACCTAAAAATGACATTTTTGACCACCAATTCAGCCAAATTTTGCTGATTATTGAACAAATTATTCAACATTATGACAATTTATCTGCATTTCAACTATTCAACAACTGACATATTACATATAACGCAATATTTTCAACTGTTGTTCAACAGCTGACATAAATACATATATAACATGAAAAAATAAACCACCACCAAACACATTTTGCAGCTGAAATAAATTATTGAACAAGCACTTGAAGAAGTTACTTGCCTCTGATAAAAATAACTGCGACTGAGCTGTGGAAAAATTAATACAAGCATTTAGACTACAGAACAGCCGTCATCAGTGGCGAAATGCCACTGACGACAACTGCTCTGAAGTCGAAATGCATGTATTAATTTTTTCACTACTCTGTCGCAGCTATTTTTATCTGAGGCAAGCAATCTTTCAAAGTACTTGTTCTGGAAACACTTAAAAAAGAAACATTTCACATTATCAATGACCTTAATTACAATTAACAATGTCTCTTATTGGTCAAGAAATACGTAAAATTGAATGCACGCAACTGATTCCAAATGGGAGCAATGTTTGCATAAATGACGAAAAAATAATGAATCTCGCAAAGCAATGCTTAATTGGAATTACTTAAATGCCAGGATAACATTTTTATAAACTATTCCAAGTCAGAAATAAACTTCAAAAATGCAATATTAAAATTTCATGTCATACCTATTTCAAATGTTAATAAAATTACACCTTTATATTTGCCAAATTAATTATTGTATAAATGCACAAATTATATTACCTCAGACGTATTACTGTTTTTTGAAAAAGATTAATAGCATAATATAAACAAAGATTTACTTCTGATAGCAATTTAATTTTTATAACAGCAAAGATTGAACTAAATACATTTTGTCTTTAAAAATTATCTTGCATTTAAAAATATAACTGATTAATCAAGGTGAGATTATATTTACAACATCAAAAACATATTTGTTCTAATGTAAAGTTCAGATTCAAAGCTATTATGCAAAATATAACTGATTTAATCAAAGCAAACACCCTATTTATGAAAAAATATAGCATATTCTCAAAGTTTGTCTTATATTTCCAGGTAATGTACAGTAAGTGCGTAAATTTAACGACTTGAGGTTAATTTACTTTAAATTTAAGTAGTAATTGCATTGCATGACTCAACTCACTATCGTTAACAAATCACAGTGCTCCTTATCGATAGCTTAACACTTTCATGGCCAATTTGTCAAATTTAAAAGGAAAATCAAATCATTAAAAATTTATCAATAATTATATTTGAATCGGTTATTTCGAAAAATGTACAAAAATTCAAATTTTACAGGAGACAAAAAAATCTGTTTATTTGAAGAAATATAATAATGTTGACTTTCTTATTGCTACTGTGTGTAAAATATACCTCTTGATCATACAATGTGATGGTTCTTTATTGCTTGCTTTACTGTATGTTTACAAAAATTTAATTTTAATTTTTTGCATATGTTACCTTTTCGAACTAAACAAGTGACAATCAAATAGAAAAATCAAAATAACGCGTTTTTATTCATTTAGAAAAAAAAGTTACCAAAGCAAAGAAAATACAATGGACACAAATTGAAATTAATATCATATGTACACAGTTTCAATGGCTAGAAATCTTCTTCTGCCGGTTCATCTTGCTCTGTGATTGGCCAGTTCAGGATTTGAGACCAGTATTCTTTATTTTGTGCTGGTATATACTGCATCAGCTTCTTCAGGTCTTCCATTTTCTTGTGGTTGATGGGAACTTTGCTGGAGTAAGCAGGTAAAGAAACAGGGTTCGGCAAGTCTGGTCTTGCACCTGCTATTCGTGCTAGTGAAAAATCTTCTGAAATAAGTCCATCTATGAATGGCAGTGCTGTTACTTTCCCAGGGTTCTCTGAAGTATATCTGAACTCATTGAAGTTGCTGATTTGGAAGGTTACCTTTTGGTCTATTGGAACCTTTTTCCCATAACATCTGGTTGACAAAACTTTTTTTTTGTAGTGTTGGGACCACCATTTTTTAAAGTCAATGATTTTCTTGCTATCAGATTTGTGAACAGTAAACTTCCCAGTTTTTGTGGAATCTTCTATTAGAGCCACATACTCCTCATGAGAATATATTCTATCGTGTTTGCGTATTTTTCTCTTCACAGTTGCGAAGTCTCTATCACATTCATTGAACGAATGGCCTCTTAAAGGGAAGTAGTGGACAATGTTTGGAAATCGTCCACTCGATGCCAATACCAACAGAAAACGTACAACCGTGTGGTTCTTATTTTGGCCAGGACAACCATCAGAGAAAAGGAACAATTCAGTTACTGTTGGCGGCACATATTTGTCAATGAAATCTAGTAAAAAGGTGCAGACTTCGTTTGGTCCTTTCAGTGCCTCTCCCTCTTGGTACGAGTAGAAAAATGCCTTGTTATTTTTCATGTCATGAATGCAAAATTCATGAATCCAGTGCTGCCTATAATAAAATACTTCCTGAACAGGAATTTGTGGAAGTGGAAGATTTTGCATGTAATCGAACGTTAATGCCAAAACATTCTCTTTCTCTTTACACATTTTTGTTATTTCCTCTGTTTTCAAATAGTACTTTTTTGCCCTTCTTTTATGAACGATAAGTTCTACTGCAGCAACGCGTTTCGCATTTTCATTCAGGTCAGGGTCTGAAATTTTTGTTTTAAGTTGTTCACACATAGAGCACACATCCACCTGAGGCCTTCCAAATGAAAGATTGAAATTTTCTTTAAAGTAAGAGTTAAAAAAGTTATACTTTATTATTTGATCATTGATATCCGGGTTCTTCTGTATAAACATCTCATGAAGCATTTTTACATTAAGAGAAGCAGACAGATACTTTTTACGGATGTTGTTTGAATAGTGCACCTGTTTTGTGGGAAGGGATTCAAGGAATTCGTGAATTCGTTGCAAGTATTCTCCACTGACGACATTATGCCTTGATATCACTTCATCATCACTTTCCCTGTCACTGCTAGAAGACATTTCTAACCTTACTTTAACACAAAGGACAAGCAAATGTTAGCAAATAGCGAGGTTTGTTCCAGTGGTTGTAACAGATACAAAGAACACTTTGGTTCGAAAACGTAACATCAGCCACACTTGTGACCTTTTCAAACTAAACAGTAGTATCGCAGCTGTTTTTTTAGACGAAAGAGAAGTCTCAAGTTACCTTCTCCAACGTAATATAAACACTGAAGACTGAGAGAGCACTCTGGTGGAAAAAACGCAAAATTTCAAAAAATGTTACATGTTACCTTTTCGAAATAACCGATTCAATTATATTTTTTAACATTATAAATGTGCAAATTGTAAGTAGCAATACATTATCATTACAAAACATTTATTTAAAAACTTATATTTGAAGAATTTTCAGATTGTAATTTATGAAAGTATTGAGTGCACGAAAAACTAAAGTATTTCATTAAATATTTGTATACAATTGAGTTATTTATGTTAATAAATTTAAAGAATTCCTTTTCAGTAACGCTTATGTTAGAATAAGTCAAAATCTCATATGGAGTTTACCAAAATTATCGTTACGATAACTTAATGAAGATATTTTAAACAACAGCCATGAAATTGTTAAGTAATCTAAAATATAACTCAACCAACAAGAGACAACGTTAATATTTACATAGAGACCAACCTGAGAATCAAAAGAATAACTACAAAATTGAGAAACAAAATAAATATCCTATAATTATTATACCAAATAGAACTGAATGAGCTTCCCACAATCTATATATATTTGCAAAAGTTTGTTTGCGTGTCTCATTATGCATGCCATAAACTATAAGACACGAATAACTAAAATTTGGTACAATTATTATTAACATCTTAACTTGATGAATGTATAAAAGGTTTGGTCAATTGGTTAATTATGGTCAGTGCTATAATAATAATAATAATATAGGGGAATATAACATTTTACAATTCCACTAGAGATGCCTGCATTTCAAATTTGAAATGTTGACAGAATTTTTTACAATAAACAAAGAAGCTTCAAAGTTTATTGTATATTAGGATTAGCTATGATGCTGGTCAACACAGACATCCATGACATTTGACGGTGCGATGAGACACTATTACAACGCCAACCTTCATAACAGCCTACTTAGTTAGACAACAAACCCATACAGCGGCCGGGTTACGCAATCTTACTTTCGATACTACACAATTTATACAAGTGAAAACATTTACCACTTACTTTATTTGCTCACATTACACTGTGTTGGATGTGGTTTGGTTAATACAACACGACAAACAACAGATGAACAAACAAAAAGAATTAATGCAACGAAAAACAAAAACAGTAGAAAAGAGAATTAAAATCACACAGGAATTCAATGCTCTGACTCTTAGAACGATTCTCTAAGCAAAGAGTTTTGTTAAAATAAATTTATGTCAAGTGAATAATACTTTGTTACAATAAGTGGGCAATACCTTTGTTAACACGTTACAAATTGTACTCGACAATGCCTTATCCCCCTCCCTCCCTCTGCTGTTCCCCCCCTTATCCCTCGCTAGGCAATAATATGAATCTCGAGTCTCAACAATGACATTCGTTGTCCAGGAAACTTATCGATAAAAGTCAAAATCTGTCACATATTCGTTAAATGTGAGTAATTTCAAAACATGTGGTGCATTACTTTCTGGGAAACCCTCGTACAATGTTGTGTGAGACAGACGCTCCTTTCTAGGAACCTGGTATTATCTGAATTTTTAAAGAATGTTTATTTTGAACTCCTGAGCATCCCGCATATAACTGTCCATGCGTAAAGCAAAGCTACCGTATGGTAACTGACTTAAGAAGTCACCTCTCTACTCTGCGTGCAAGGGGATTTCCCTTCTAGGAAGCGCGCTCACCTTCAATGCCCCTCTATTCTAATGGAATTCGTTCCCCTCCACTCTACATATTACCTCCGATCACTGAGGCGTAAGGTAACTTCTAGTAATTTTCAATTGCTACATTAGGCGGAACTACCTGTACTCTACATGCACGTTCTCTACCGGAAGCTTAGAGAACGAACTCCACCTGGCAAAAAGCATCACCTCACAAAATGAATCGACTGCGTTGATTGTCAATTTTAATTACGAATCCTCAAAATATTTTCCAACTCTTTCATTTATATCAATTAAAATATGAAAAAATTTCCCAAATAAAACTTAATTCAAGCATAGATATAATTTTTTGTTCATAATTATTGCCATAATTTGAAGTCACGATGATTTAAAACATAACCTGAGCAACGCTGGGTAAATTTGCTAGTTATTTATAAGCAAAGAACTTTGCAATACCATTTTAATTTAATTTATTCACCAGAGAACTATATAAAGATGTTTGTGTAGCATTGTAAAATAAATTCCAATAATTACTCCAAGATTTGATGCACAAAAACGATTACAGTGTAATTTTCCTAATAAACGTTTAATGTGACTAAATCTTAGAAGGATATTTTGTAGTTTAATTTACATTCTTCGTTAGAAATAATTTTATGAACTCTGTATTTATCTCAGAATCACTACAAATATGCTGTCAACAATTTGTTGTTAACATACATTAAAGTTATGGTAATTTAATGTTGTGCTTACGCAAACTGTATAATTATAAAATATCAGTTGATTACTTCGTTTAAAAATTAGTACAAGAGTTTAAAATAACACTAATATTTATAATGAGATTTTAAGATATAAACAAGTTAGGAAAGTGTACAACGTAACACAAATGGGTGCGTTTTGTGCATTGGAGTATTTGAAAGAAATTATTTACGTGTTTGGAAGGGAAATAGCATTATAAAGTTCTTTTCTTCATCATAAATAATCCATTTTCTTCCCATTTAAAAATATTACATGCATATGTAAGGAAATTAAACATATTTCCGTGAGATTGTTTACGTTAGCAACAATGAAGAAGTAACCATGCTAGAAAATTTCAAAGTTCAACTCAAATTACGACTCTTGTTCGATTTTCTCGCAAACGGCGACTCCTACGATAAAAATGTAGAGGAAAAGAAATACCCTGCTTTATTAGTTGCACAAGTTTTACTTGATAAATATTTTGATATGACCGATACTTTACGAGATATGAGGGAAAGTTCATATTTTATCACCAGTAAAGTGGTACCCCTGATTGGCTTACGTGACTCATTTATGTGATTTTCTTATTATCTTTGACCGTAAGTCCTTAATATCAAATTTCATGAAAATCTGCTTGGTAGAAGCAGATAACGAACATGCGGACAGACCAGATGGAGACTAATACTAATAGGCGCTTATGCTGGAAGCGAAACGCACCTGACAAATAACCTTGCATGTAATTACATTTACAGATACACATAAATTACTAAAAATTGTCTTTAATGACAAGAATGATATGTTACTTATTTGTTCAATATACAAGTAGAAGGTACTTGCATTCTGTAAGCGTTTCAAGTCATTATTTATGGCTTTTGCAAAGTAAAAATTATAAACTAGTTAAATAAATAAAACAACTTCAAGTACTCATTAGAATAAACTTCATTAGACCACTGATTCCCAATGAAAAGACAAAACTGATAATGGTTTGATTCCGATGCAAATGAATTGGAATATTTCGAGGCAGTGCTTACTGTAAAAGAGAGACTGACTGATATTATTCACTTCTTTCGGTAAATTGTGATGAGATTAGCCATGAGGAAGTGTATCATCCGAAACAAAAGTACCACGAAGCCAATGAAAAGGAAGAAATCCACAGTACATTGAACCCTCTGCATACTGGACCTTGATGGAACGTACTTAGGATATAATGGACAGAATGTCCGGCGATGCAAAACAGTTAAATGACGCCACTACTACATTGTGTCTCATGCGGACCTATCACATGTGCGTTATTTGGAAGGCCTAATGAATACATCGCAACATTATAACTAACGTATATCACGGCATATAAGTCGACCTTTGAAGCTTAAAAAAATTTTCCTAAAACTTTAAGTCGACTTATACGACAAATATAAAATTGTGAACCTTAAATTACAGATGAATAACATCGATATTTACCAACAAGGGGAGGCCATAACATTAATATTGAAATTCGTAAT
Source organism: Uropetala carovei (assembly GCA_036926305.1). Taxonomy (NCBI): domain Eukaryota; kingdom Metazoa; phylum Arthropoda; class Insecta; order Odonata; family Petaluridae; genus Uropetala; species Uropetala carovei. The sequence goes on from JAXCHB010000003.1 coordinate 1,831,159, forward strand.
ACCCTTTTAGGAGGTGAAACTAGAACTAAAACATCACCTATATCTCTCTGCGTTTTTGCCAATGGGCCCTTGTTTAAAAGATCTTAACAATTTAAATTCAGGTGTAAGCACGGATGCAACATATACCATTAACCTTAAGGTTACAAACAGAAGCAGCGATAGCTGAATGGGTAGAATGAATGTCTAGTATCGGATGGGCTGGGGTTCGCTCCCAGCAGCCAGCATTTTTTTCTTTCAGAAGTGGTCTGTACATATATTTTAACTAGTAAAATTGTATTATTATTATGTCTTTTTTGTATTTTTGTTTTTTTCCTCAATTTTTTGTGATTATTTTTTTTGTCTTTTTCACGTACCTTTTTGTACTTAATTTATTTGCACCTTCCACATATAATTATGATATTATAATTATAAATAAATAATAAAATTTAGAATGTTATAATCATTACTTGATTGTTTATTAAAATATCAATTCTTTAATACGACATTTATGAAATGTTTATTACGGACAATTACCTTGTTTTTTTAATTGTATCATCCAAAGTATTGTAATGCTGTAGAAGTAAGTGAGATAGAAGAGGTACACTTCGATCGGAATTAACCATACTAATTGCAAGTTATAATTATATGTGGAATATGCAAATAAATCAAGTACAAAAAAGTACATGAAAGAAGACAAAAAAAAATAATCAAAAAATATGCGGAAAAAACATTTCCTTTTTTGAAAAGGGGAATAATGTAATTATCAGAACCATCCTCACGCCTGCCAACATGCGATACTTTATTGAATTTCACCACCGTAGATATTGATTGCGATAACTAGGTGCAGTTAATTTTGTTAGCATCATTAACAGCCGACATCAATCAAATCATAGGAACCATTATTTAGTTGGTCAAGCTCTCTGAGAATAGCAGTTTCTTATTGGTTGAAATTAAAACACCTGTCAAATGGAAGGCTCAAGAAGAATAGCACGGACTCGAAAAAATATTCCTATATTTTTTTTATTACTATGTTTATTTCTGTATCTTGTTAAAACTTGGATCGTACATGACCTTGATTTTGCCTGGCAACGATTTCATGAGAAGTATTTTTAAGTGAAACAAAGGGGGTCGACTTATACTGCGAACATATACCTAATCTAGTATTTTCAAGTTGAAAATTCAAGGTCGACTTATACATCGCAATATATGGATATATATATACATATTATAATGTATATAATTACTGTATATACTCGTGTATGATGCGTCCCAGTGTATAACTGCCGTGTATAATGCGCACTCGTACTTTATTCCAAAAAATCCCGACTTTTTCTGATACCACGTGTATGACACACATCCTTGATTTTTGGGAGGTATATGAATTTTAAAACGTTTGGACTTGTCCATAAGTGTATTACGTTCAATAAGCTCCATATTATGTCTAAGAGAGACATCGTCAATAATTAAAGCGACTGAGTTGAGATGGCAGCAACCTCACATGGTAAGTTGGGCAAAGTGATGCCGTGTAGAAAACTGCAGCGCCACTGTTGCCAATCCTTTTAAATCAGACAAAAAGGGATCTATAAATTAGTTTTGATTTAAAGTGGACGTTGGTTCTCTCTTTCCTATCTCATTCTAAAACTGTTTAAGAGAAGGAATAACGTAAAAATTTAACAAACAAATCTGGAAACAGGAAACGCGACAGGTATGATTAAGTTCACACACGAGATTCTATGGGTTTTAAATTACTTACGTTGTCAATCGTAGACACTAGAATCATTTACTAAATAAAATTATTTCAATTTGCTTATTCTATGTTTTTTTTGTTTTTGATGTGTGTTTTGCGGGAAGACTATCTTGTGATTTTGCAAAAATTACAGCAATCAGCTGATGAGCTAGTGAAATGCGGAATAATTAGAGAGGATGGAATTATAAATGTATAGAAGTAATTAGGTGTTCTATACATATAATTATGTATGTATAACCTGGAGTATCAATAATTATTGTGCTTTTCCCATTAATTAACCCAAAAAGCGTGAATCTGGTGCGAGGTAGGTTCCTATTTTAAGTGCAGAGAAGTGTTACCTGTGTATAACGTGCACCCTACTTTATGACCTGAAAATTTGGTCTTCAAACAGCGCGTTATACAAGAGTATATATGGTAGACACAATGTATAACTTATTGGTGTAGCAAATCCGCAAAAATTAATTGTTCCTCCGTTTGACCTTTGTGACTGGTTGAAATTGACTGACTTGCATTACTTGTGGGGTTTGTTTGTCTTAAAACATTCTTTGTATTCATTGTTACTTTCTGCCAATTTCCACCAGGGTCCGGAAAAATCTAAAATCTCGAAAAAGTATCCCAAGTTCCATTCCTAAGAATAATTCCGTTTCAAATAAGAACGCAAGGGAAAATCAATTTTTCTTATGGTCACTATAATTTATTTCATTCTTAATTATGTTCTTATAAAAGTATGCTCCTGCTAGCACACTGCAAGCACCTTTTACTAGTAAAATATAAAAATTAATACGATTCCTATTTTCCTAAATTAATTAGAAAACTCTGTGCTATTATTTCATGCGCTCTTAACAATTTGTATAAATATATAGCTGAGTAAAACACTGTCTTTCATAACATGCGCATTTTAACAATTTAAGGCAACACATACGTTTCCTTCGGATGTTTCGGATATAACAGACAGGCCTTCCCCTCCTTTTAGTCCAATATATCGAGGATTCACTGTACGTATGTAAAGAATGCGATGTCGGACTGTGTACAATACCACGTTTTGGAATATACCATACACGAAAACGTATCAAGTATATAATCGCAAGCTCTGGAATAATAAAAATTAAAATAGTTATAACGAATCCAACGTATATTTTCAATCCTTTCAAACTTTTACATACCTATGCCAACAGGTGCTTATAATGGAATCTTAACTTAGTACTTAAAAAGAGTTAAAAATGAAACAATCTTTTGTTATTCTAAAAGCTCCCAATTGCAAGCGCTATCTGAGTTTATATAAACATTTGAAATACAGTTGGACCTCTATAAACATCACCATTGATAATCGTTGTTTTGATCAACCCTCATTTGTCGCCAAATGGTACAAAAAAATTAAAAAGTTCCGATGCCAGTTTTGAATGAAGCAGACAAATGAATGATGATTGCACTGTGACCGAGAGAGAAAGATTCCTGGCATTGCCTCCAATTCAATTAGTGCCAATTAAACCTTCAAATAAGTGAAAGAATAGTGTTATTCGCTTCACACTTTAAGCATCGAAATTAATGCTGTAGCAATGTCAAACTTTATAGATAGCAACACAAATATTTACGGATAATTATCCAGTTAATAACTGTGTATGGGAAGCATTTCTAGCAATTTAATCAAAGCAATTGATCTTATTTAAAATCATTCGGATGCTGGAATCTTACTTTTTCAGTAAGTAAAACTATTAAACATCTATAATGCTTATTAAGGCAAATTGTCTCATGCGTAAATTTAAAATCAGATGAGAATAGGGACGTACATTATTTTTTAACAAATTGAAAGTTATATGGTTATGTCACCTTCGTAGATAATCTAAATGACAAAGAATGTTAGGCGACGGGCTACGTTTATTCAGGAGCAGCATGAAAACATTTCTTTTAGATTGATAACCTAGAACTCGCTGAAACTTATCTTCTCTTCATTGTTAATCTAAATAAACGGTTGCATTGATTGATATATGAAAAAAAGGACGTATACTTCAATAAAAAGAAACAAAGAAAATTAAAAACATAAAAGTTTGCAATCAATTACTGTGTAGCATTAATTTCCTCTCTAATTTGACTTTTAAAATACAGATTTCTTACTGACTTTGCATAATTAATTGTCAATATGCACACACAGCCTCGCCCTCAGCGAGATTTCTACCCGCTAACCTTACCTATACTGGGAAAATGCATTATCAGAGTTAAATGCGAATTATTGAGTTAAACGTGAAATATTGAGATCAACTTATTCTACACAATTCTTAATTTTTTATAAATTAATTGAAAAAACAGTGAAAACAATGTGTGGGTACAGCTAGTACTCAGTTAATTCATCAAATAGAACTTATAATTTTGTTTGTTTAGTTTACATAACAACGCTTTTACTCATTATTACCTCTGACGGTAAAGCACTATCAATTGCAATTTCCCAGGTTGTTGTTACTATCAGCATTTTAATTACTACAAATATAACTTTTAATTAAAGTTTAAGGCAATAATAGCCCATTAATTCATCAAATGGAAGAAAGAAGAAGATAACGAGGCCTTTGAATCTGTGTAATTTTTACTTATGTACCAATGACGTGAATCTAAATTGATTCTTTCAAAAATTTTAATGTAAATCTGATTCAAACGTACTTTATTGTGTCATTTTATGTTACTTGTCGCCACCTGGCACATCCAGCCACCATGTGACTAAATGAATAAATAAATAAATATTATAGAGACAGAAGAAGATAAAGAAGAACGACGTAGAAGAGAAAGAGTGAGAAGATAAAATACGGACAGATGAGCAAAGGCAAACAGCGAGAGAGACCATAAACGAAATCAGGTAACAAAGAAGAAACGAACAAACTGAAGAAGGGAGTAATATAAGAAGAAGCCAAAACAGAATCGATGCAGCCAACGGCGGAAGACGAAGAAACGACACAAATTTAAACTCAGCAATAGGAAACGGATTAGCTACTCGACGAGATGATTCACATTTAGGAAAAATTAATAAAGAATGTCAATATCGTAGAGCTTTGTTTTTTAATAACTGAGAAAAGCATAACAGATGCTGGTACGAGAAGAGCACTTCCGCAGCTTCCAGATATATTAAAACTGCCGTAGAGAGAAAATACCCCTATGTGTAAAAATACGTAAGACTAATGTAGTTTCTGCACATGCCAGGACATGAAATATATATTTAAAGCGGGAAGCTCATTAGTTCTAATTTGAAATGCAAAATCAATCACACTCACCCATCTTCTTTCTTGACATCGCAAAGCAGAGCTGGCCTGTGGAAGATCTACCATGCTGGCTGCGTTTTCAGACTTCATTCTTCGGAGGCTCGCATCTGAAACAACGACAGAACCAACTCAGAAATCTCGCACCCAAAGGATAAAAATTCTACAAAACCTTAACAATAACTTTTGATTTGAAGTTTATAAAGTAATGGAAACCGGCTAATAATGTATTATTCATACGTTTTTAAAAACACAGATCCTCATTTTATGAGGTAAACTATAATTTTTACGTTCAAAACACAATATATATTGATAACAAACCCTTAATTAATCCTACGTTAAGAGTGTAACGCCATATCTTGGCTATGTTTGCCCATAAACAAATCCGTCCTTGCAAAAGATTTTACCAACTCTTCACAGAAAATGATACTTTACAACGATAAAATCACTCATTAAACATGTTATGCAGTAACAAAATGTTATACATAAGGACTAATTTATAAAAATAATTACTCCATTATACATAAATATAACATTTCCTATATACATATATATACGGTAAAGATATTTCAACTATAAATCAAAGATGAACAGAGAAGTTATTTAAGATTTCCTTACCTTTGTAGATATAAATCCTCGAGGAGATTGACCAGGACAGCTGTATCACACAATAATAACAGTAATTTATTTTCCAGAAGATCAAAGTTACATGGCAAATCAATAAGACAAACTCAATCACAAAAGAAAATACAAAGTAAAACAATATAACAGCACGAGTGGACTAACGAAAAACAATAATACATCAAAACATCACCATAAATTACAATTAAGTGGCAAAGCAGGGCATACTGAATAATTACATATACAAATTCACATATCATTGTATTATAAAATAAGAAATAGTACTATTAAGAGAAGTTAATTAATGTCCAGTAAGCAATGTGAAGATTACACACATTGAAACTATAAAAAACTTTAGATAATACTTCACTTCGCTTAAAGTGTCTTAAAACGTACACAAATCAAACTAAAAGTACATAATTAAAAACTGATGTCAAAATGCGTCACATGCACCACTGTTTTCGAAGAATAAACGGCCAAAATTTTGTCAAGATCAAAGTTACATGGCAAATCAATAAGACAAACTCAATCACAAAAGAAAATACAAAGTAAAACAATATAACAGCACGAGTGGACTAACGAAAAACAATAATACATCAAAACATCACCATAAATTACAATTAAGTGGCAAAGCAGGGCATACTGAATAATTACATATACAAATTCACATATCATTGTATTATAAAATAAGAAATAGTACTATTAAGAGAAGTTAATTAATGTCCAGTAAGCAATGTGAAGATTACACACATTGAAACTATAAAAAACTTTAGATAATACTTCACTTCGCTTAAAGTGTCTTAAAACGTACACAAATCAAACTTGTGGGTAATCCGCGGGAGGACAAATCGCGAAATAACGAGCGTGAGAGACTAGGTTTCACAGGACTTTTATTTTGATTGGAAAACAAGATAGGAAAACCTATTATCGCCGGCGCACGATACTCTTGACACGACTCCGTTGCTGGCTGCGGCGAGACTGGTCGGTCACCGCATGGGCAGAGCGTCACTTTTGGCCGTGACCCCTAGTGGCTGTATCATGAACTTGCGCATGACGATCGTCGTGCGCAATAATGTTAATATGGCCGCCACATCACCCCCCTGCCAGTGATTTGCTGTCAGCAAGGCACGTCAATCGGCATATCGAGAAGGAAAGTGGACCCTCCTGCCAGACCTTGTGGTGGTGGGAGGCAGCTGTACCTCCTGAGGTGGAGGTGCCTCTGGTGGTGGTGGTGTTGCCACCTGTGGTGATGACGGTGATGCATCTTCTGGCAGGCAATAGGCGGGTTTCAGACGGTCGACTGAAATAGTTGCATCCCTCTCTCGGATGCGGATCTTGAAGGTCTTCTGACCTCTCTCGATGACTGGGAAGGGCCCATCGTAAGGTGGCTGGAGAGCGCTTCTGACAGCATCATGTCGTATGAAAACATGGGATGTCGAGTGCAGGTCTCTGAAAATAAAGGTCGGCCTTTCCCCATGTCGTGCGGCGGCAACTGGGCGCATACGGCGGATATGTTGGCGGAGTTGCTCAGGGAACTCGCTCTCGTCAGCGGCATGGGTTGGCTGCGAGTTGAAAAATTCCCCTGGTAGTCGCAATGGTTGTCCGTAGATCATCTCTGCCGGTGTGGAGCGAATATCCTCCTTCCAGGATGACCGGATCCCAAGGAGGACAGCTGGCAGGGCATCGGACCACCCCTCAGTTGCGTGGCACATGATGGCTGCCTTCAACTGCCGGTGAAATCTCTCCACCATACCGTTGGCCGCAGGATGGTAGGCTGCTGTTCGGAGATGGGTTGAACCTGTTAAGCGGGTTAAAGCCTGAAAAAGGCTAGATTGGAATTGCCGTCCTTGATCCGTGGTTATCCTCAGTGGCGTTCCAAAACGGGCAATCCATCCGGAGAAAAATGCACGGGAGACTGTCTCTGCCGTGATATCCGGGATGGAAAATGCCTCTGGCCAACGTGAAAATCGGTCTACACAAGTCAGACAATATTTATTACCAGATGACATTGGAAGTGGGCCAACCAGGTCAAGATGGACATGCTCGAATCTGGAATTAGGGGCCACGAAGGCACCGATGGGGGATGAGACATGCCTGGAAACCTTGGCTCGCTGGCAGGATATGCAGGAACGGGCCCACTGCCGGCAGTCTTTCTTGATGGAAGGCCAAACGTAGCGTGAAGTAACCAACTTCACGGATGCCCGTGCTCCAGGATGGGCTAGTCCGTGCAGGGACTTAAACACCTGCTTGCGGAGCTGCTTTGTGACAAAAGGCCGGACTGTTGTGGTAGAGACATCACAATACACCTCAGTAGCAACTCCTGGAACCTGCATTTTTCGCAGCTGCAGGGATGAATCTCCGCGCAAGAGACGTGAGAGCTCCGTATCTTCCGCTTGTAACGCAGCCAGGTCCTCGAAGTTGATCCCCGGTGTTATCTCCTCGATGCGGGATAGTGTGTCTGCGACGATGTTATCTTTTCCGGAGATGTGACGGATGTCGGTGGAAAACTGCCCGATAAAGTCAAGGTACCGGAATTGTCTTGGCGAGCACTTCTCTGCTTTTTGCTGGAATGCAAAGATTAGCGGCTTCTGATCTGTAAAGATAGCAAAAGAACGGCCCTCGACCATATGTTTAAAATATTTTACGGCCTCATAAATAGCTAGAAGCTCGCGGTCGTAAGCACTATAATTTCTCTGAGGATCGGTGAACTTCCTCGTGAAGAAGGCTAACGGCTGCCAGCCTTTCTCTTCTCGCTGTTGAAGCGCCGCCCCCATGGTGTTGTTGGATGCATCCGTGAAGATGGCCAGGGTTGCTGTCGGTATCGGGTGAGCCAATAGTGTTGCGTTTGAGAGGCTCCTCTTGCACTCCTCAAATACCTCTTCGATCTCCTCCGTCCAAATGATGGGTGCATTGCCTTTGGCGTTGTGACCTTTCAACAGCTCATTGAGGGGGGCCTGCGTAGCAGCTGCATTCGGTAAGAACCGCCGATAAAAGTTCAGCATTCCTAAAAATTGCCGGAGTCGTTTGATGGTTGCCGGTCTGGGGAAACTCACTATCGCCTCGGTCTTCTCCGGGGGTGGCTTCGTCCCGAGCCGTGATACGGAATATCCCAAGAACTTCACTTCGGTGGCCGCGAAAACACATTTCGGTGGATTTATTTGCACTCCAAACTCACTCAGGCGGGCGAAGAGCAGCCGTAGGTGGCGTAGATGCTGCTCTTCGGATTCGGACGCGACGAGGATATCGTCTATATATGCGTAGCAGTAATCCATACCCCGCAGAACCTCGTCCATGAACCGTTGGAACGTCTGAGCGGCGTTTCGCAAACCAAACGACATAAACGGGAACTCGAAGAGGCCAAATGGTGTCGTTATTGCCGTCTTCGGGATGTCCTCCGGATTCACAGGAATCTGATTGTACGCCCGAACCAAATCTATCGTCGAAAAGATAGATTTTCCAGCCAGCATGTGGGAAAAATCCTGTATGTGAGGCACGGGGTACTGGTCGGGAACTGTGCGCGCATTAAGGGCGCGGTAGTCTCCGCACGGGCGCCACTCTTCTCCCTTCTTTGGCACCATGTGAAGGGCGGACGACCAGCTGCTCTTGGACCGGCGTGCGGTGCCGATCCGGCACATAAGTTCGAATTCTTCCTTGGCGGCGCGGAACTTATCCGGTGCTAGGCGTCTCGGTTTGCAGGTTACCGGCGGACCAGGAGTGGTGCAGATGTGGTGGAGTGTGGAGTGCTTCACTTCCTTCGGTACGCCGGGAGGAGTAGTAATTTCCGGAAAATCCGCCAACAGCTCGCGGAATCTGCATGCGCTGCTCACGGATTTCACTCGGGCCACTTCTCGATGTGCACTGCTCCCAACGACCGATAGCGAGGTGACGCCGTCTAACAGTTTTCGGTTTCGCACGTCGACGCACAACCCGTAGAACTTCAGAAAATCGACTCCGATGATGGGCTTCGTGACGTCGGCAACGACGAAACGCCACGTGAAGTCCCGACGGAGGCCGAAGTTCAACGTCAATACCACCCAGCCGTACGTTGCGATAACCGTGTCGTTTGCCGCGAAGAGCTCGTAGTCCGACTTGGTTCGGCGCCCCTTCACTCGCAAGCGCGGGAAGACACAGAGGTCGGAACCGGTGTCCACGAGGAATTGCGTCTTGGTGACGATGTCGGTTACGAATAGGCGGCTCGATGCTGGGCAGTAGTCATGCGCCGCCATTACTGACTGCCCCGATCGTTTCCCTTGGGGAAACTGCAGGGCGGATTGCACTTCCGCGCGTCGCCAGCGAAACGCCGGTGGTACCAGCACACGTCGTGTTTCTCACCGTGCGGTGAAGGCCTCCGGGAACGGGATCGACTCTGGGAACGCCGCCGGAAGCGTCCTGGCTCCCGGGAGGCGGACATCGCGGCAATTTCCCGCTTCAGGTCCTGGACACAGGAAATCAAAATTTGGAGCGTTGGCTCCGTCGATGAGGCAGCGACTTGCGGCCGTGGCGCCACCTCGTTGATCTTGTCCGCCACCGCGGCCAACGCCTCTAACTCGATGGCGTCATGGGCTGTAAGGATGGCTTGCATGTGTCCGGGCATTCTGCTCAGCCAAAGGGACCTTAGAAATCCGTCCGGCACGGAGTCGCCAGCCAAGTTCCGTAGATGGCGTAGGAATTGCGTTGGTTTGCGATCCCCCAACTCCTCATGTTCGAGGAGCTGGCGAATCCGCATCTCCTCGGACCCTGAAAGTCGCCTGATAATCTCCGTCTTTATCTTGAGGTATTTATCCTCATCCGGTGGGTTTGTGAGGATGTCCCTCACCTCCATCGCGCAGCGGTTATCGAGCTGCGCCACGACATGGCTGAACTTCGTCTCGTCGTGCGTAATTCCGGCGATCCTAAACTGGCTCTCCAGCTGCGAAAACCACACCGCCGGTTGTTCCGGCCAAAACGCGGGAACTCGCACGGCGATTCTGTTGATCTGCTCTCCTTCCATGTAGTAGCGTTGGTCGGCCACGTGGTCGCGGCCCTCCGTCGATCACGTCGGGGTCACCAATTTGTGGGTAATCCGCGGGAGGACAAATCGCGAAATAACGAGCGTGAGAGACTAGGTTTCACAGGACTTTTATTTTGATTGGAAAACAAGATAGGAAAACCTATTATCGCCGGCGCACGATACTCTTGACACGACTCCGTTGCTGGCTGCGGCGAGACTGGTCGGTCACCGCATGGGCAGAGCGTCACTTTTGGCCGTGACCCCTAGTGGCTGTATCATGAACTTGCGCATGACGATCGTCGTGCGCAATAATGTTAATATGGCCGCCACAAACTAAAAGTACATAATTAAAAACTGATGTCAAAATGCGTCACATGCACCACTGTTTTCGAAGAATAAACGGCCAAAATTTTGTCAAGATCAAAACTATCGACATTAAATTTCGAATACAATAAAAAGGATTAGTTTTTTACTTGTAAAAAGTTCTGGTGTAAACACATAAAATAACCAAAAGTATTAAAACTCTGCTGTCAAAATGATTATCACGTGGACCAGTTTTCGAAGAACACACGGCCAAACATATATCACGATCATAACTATCAACATTAAATTTCGAATACAATAAAAAGGTCTAGTTTTTTCCTTCTAAAAAGGTCTGATGGAAACAAAATAAATTTCGAACTGTATTACGCACATAACAGACAACCCCGTCAGCCATTTTAAGATTTCTACGAAGTAACCAGAAGTAACGCGCAGGCGCGCAGGCTAACCAACATTTCCCCTTATAAACCTGGATATTTACAATTTCGACAAAAAAACCACAAAAAATAAACAATTCCTTTTTATATCTTGATTTCTCATTTTAGTAGGAACACAATTATAACTTATTGTAGCATCGATAAAATTTGCTTAAATGTTATAAATTACTTGCAGTAAATCAAATTTATTGGCATTAAACTTTTGCTTTGCAAACCTAAATTTGGATTCGTCATGGAGAGGGGTAAAAATAAGGCATTAAAATATATTTTCAGATTGCTTAATAACCGACAATGTAATTAATTAATTAATAACGAATTTTTGGTCCAAATACGTATGCGTTTTTTTGTAACATTTATTTTTCTGTAGGACGTCTTCATAAACAATTACATGGGTAGTTTCGGCGGCATTTACAAATTATGCGGAAACAATTATTAGTTATTAAAAACTATTCACGAGTGTAATTATAAGAATAGCAATTATACTCCGGAAAATACTTTCAGGTTTTTATCTTATCCATGTACTTTGGAAACCTGTGGTATATTCAATTGATACCGATAAAATATTCGTATAAATTTGAAATGTAGGTACCTACCGTAGGAACCTACTGATTTACAAACACAGATGTCCGGAACAGGTAGAAAAATACACTTGTAATTGTCCTAACTAAGATACTCTATTTAGTAAGTGAATTAGCCTTCATAAGAACTTAAGAACCATAAAAAACTCGGGTGATTCCTTCTTCACGGTAAACTTCCACCTCATTTCCTATTTGAAATCCAAAAACTCACGTAATATATTTTCAAAAAAAGCATTCGTGCGTCAATTTCCAACAAATCCTTTATCTAATTTTACAATTGTCCGACCGTCTTTCTCCATTTGTATCTCCCATTATTACAGCTAATGCCTGTCACATAAGTATATTCGAATCATCCTTTGCATCAATTTATAGAAATTTATAAAATTTTATTATTGTAATATTATCGTATATTTTATAAAGGTAAACTCCTCTCTATTATGAATTTTACACTGATAATAATAATACTCTATTTACGGGACAAGGCCTTTTCCTAAAAATACAATCAGAAATGTATTAAAAATAAGCCAAAATATTTAAACGTGCGTTCTAATACAATATAAACCATTAAAGCGCAAGAGTAAGAAAAATTATACTATCGCACATAAAAATCACAAATCCTATAAAAATTATACTCAAAATCCATCTGACAATATAACAATATCGTACAAACCTTTGTATGAACTCAACATTAACGAGGATATGTGCTAGTTATAATAAGTACTTCTCTAATCTAGACATTTTTATCAGAAAGTCTGAGTATATAACATAATTATCGGCTTTATTGGGGTACTCAATAAAAGATATGTATGAATTTATAATTTCACCATTGTTTGAAATTATGTACATATCTTGAAAATGAAGGAATATATGATTGTTATCTGCCTCACTTCTTTTATAAATATATTTCATTCGTTGTTATTGGTAATACATAACTACAATTGTATAACTACCATTGTTACTTGCCTTATTTATAAATAGTTCATAGGTCGTGTATGGTAATATATATATATCATTGTATTGAATAATGAATATTTTATGCTTGTGAATGTATATGCTTTTGTATTGCTTTTTCGTTACATATATAATTTGCCATCTTGATATCAAGATAATTAGAATCAAGTGTATTTATTAAAATGTAAACCAGTTTATCCTGTAATTATTTTGTTGGGTAAACTTTAAAAATGATAAATAAATAAATATTCTAAGGCATAAAGTAAAATTATATCAGATTCATGGTACTTAATAAAAATTTACCTGAATTAAAATAGACATAAGTTGGCATAAATTTCTACCACATTTAAGTTAGGCATTGCAGCTTAGTTTTAAATGATTGCAGTGATTCATTGAATATATCAACTTTATGACTTATAAGGTTGTAGTCTCTCATCATAGTATACAAAGGTAAAATGCACATATAATTTGTCCATATATGGTATATGAAAAGTCATATCTAACCTTGTATACATTAAAGGCACTCTGAGGTTTATTAAATTAAGTAATTCTGGGCTTTTAATATGGTTATTTAACAATTTATATAAAAACATAAGGCCACTATTCCTCCTTTGAATGTAAAGGAGTAGCATATCAAGTAGTATTGTCACTCCTAACATAGTAAAAAAGCAAAAAGTGTCAAAAGACTTATGTCCTTAACAACGCTTTCAATCTATTATCAGAACGTAAGGGGATTAAGGACAAAATTAGAGCAACTTAAACTAGCTATTTCTACCGCTGACTATGACGTTATCGTACTCACTGAGACTAGGCTCAGTGAAGACATAACTCTGAATTGGACTTACCTCATTTAGACATGATCGCAGTGTAATTACTTCTAATAAAGTTCGTAGTGGTGGGGTTTTAATTGCTATTAAAACAAAATTGCAATCTGTAAAGGTTATAAGCCAAATTATTAATGTAGAACATTTTTGTAAACATTTGTAGTCAAGAGGCAAAGGTTTTAATTGGGGCAGTGTATATCCCCCCAGCCTCTGCCATTGATAAGTACTTATCTCATTGTGAAGTGGTTGAAGATATTGTGAATAATAACAATTTTTTGATATTATTGTACTGGGGACTACAATTTACTTGATCCCTGTTGGAACACTGACTGTGATAGCATGTCTTTCACCACTCAAGCAAGAATTATAAATGAAAGTTTTACATTACTGGGTCTTAAGCAGATGAGTACTATTTGTACAATTTACTATTAGATCTAGCTTTTTCTAATTCAGGGCAAGTAACTTCCGAAAAGGATCCATATCCTATTTAAAAATGTGTTAATCATCACCTTGATATTCATTACAGTGTAAAGTTGGCCAAAGAACTAGATTATAACAATTATCAATTTACTATTTATGATTATAGAAACTGTCATTATACTACATTGACTAACTACTTAGATACTTTAAACTGGCTAGGAATATTGTGCAATTTGGAGATTAATAATGCTCTATCAATTTTCTACTCTATTCTTTATGAAGCTATAGAACTGTGTACTCCTACCTTAACAATCAAAACATCATCTTATCCTAAATGGTTTAGTGTTGAATTAAAGGAATGTATCAAACTCAAGAAACATTACCATAAAATTTTCAAAATTACTGGGAGTAATGATGATTATCATAATTTTTCTAAAATCCGAGGTGAATGCAAAAAACATTCTGGTTCATGTTGCAAAAACAATATAAATAACATGGAAACAAATATTCCCTATAACTTAAAGTATTTCTGGAGACATGTTAAAAATCATCAAAAATTGGATAGAATACCAAGCATAATGTATTATTATGAAGAACATGTTGCAAATAATGACCACGATATTTCAAACCTCTTTGTAAGGAACTTTTCTAAGGTCCACAGTACTGTGATACCTGACACAAAGCCTGCCTTTGACATAAATTACACGTTTTCCTTTGGTAAAATGACAGTTTCAACTGAGGATGTACTATGGAAATTATTGTCTACAAATGTTACAAAGTGTACTGGCCCAGATGAACTCTCTCCCTTTTTTATTTAAAAAGTGCAGTCAATCACTGGTTTACCCACTGTTTATACTATTTAAAAATCTTTTAGCAGTGGCGTTTTTTCTGACCTCTTTAAAATTGCTTACATTACACCGATTCACAAAGATGGTGACAAAAGCAATACTTGTAAAATCAATATATGTAGTGGAAAAGGGAAAATTAGGTTTGGAGTAGCATTTAAATTCAGCCAAGCATATGAGAAACAGTAATTCTGGCACTACATGAGGAAAAATTACAAATGATGCTATTACTAAAAATAGAAAGTAGGCTGAAATTGTTTCTGCTTGTAACTTTAGGCTTTCATTCAGTTTGACATCACTTTGAGTTATCGATCAGTGATTTGCACAAATAAGATTATTTGCGGATTCAAAGATGGCTACTAAAATTTCACCAGCCACAGCTAAGACATAAGCAATAGTTGACAAGGTATTAGCTCCACATTCTCTACCTTTAATAAAAATTAAACTTGAATATGTACATCAGGATCTCCACTGATGGTAGCAATAATTTATCACGAAAAATTTTTCGAATACTCGTACAGTATTTTGATCGTCATGTTTAAGGACTCACACAAGCTAGTTGAATTGAAATGTTTAAAATGAATCAGAGGGGACTATAAGTCACCTTGTTTTAAAAACATATGATTGGCCAGAAGAGTGTATCGCATTTGGAGGGGATAACTGCAACTCCAATTTTGGTTATGTTGATGGAAATGGACAGAGCAATGTTTATGTACTCTTGTCTGCGGAAGTTGGGGAATTACTTGGAATAAAATGCCCTGCCCGTATATCTTACATAATTGTGTTCAGCATGCAAGGGATTCCTGGCTAATTGATATTGAATCAAATTTGGTTACAATTTATAATCGTTTTTCTGTATTCACGGCCAGAACAGAAACCTTGAAAGAACTTTGTGACTTTGTATCTGTAGGTTATAATCGTAAAAACAAAGCAGGTCTGAGCGTGGCCATTATGTCAGAGAGTGGCAACAAAGATAAAATGTCAAAAGATTTTAAAGTGAGAAGGAAGGTGTGTTCCGTGAGTGGGTGTGAGGGACGCAGCGATGGGACAAGAAAATTTTTTAATTTCCCGAGGACGGAAAAAGTGTAAGTTAATTTATATTAATGAATATTTTTCTTGTGAATGCTGAAGTGTTTCTGCAAGTTATAAGTGTAGTTTATAAATAGATACAACGGTTGTTTTCAGTGCGAAGATTGTCATTTATAAGCGAAATTTAGAATTTTATTTATTCACTCCGCTTTGAGGAAGTACGTTTAACTAAATGAAGGGATTTGTAAGGCGAACATATATGTGTCATTGGTCTCTCCATTTGTTAAATATGTATAGGTGGTTTGTTTGAAATATACATGAGTTTCGTCAATTAAATCTAGTGGAAAAGTTGCTGCCTAAATTATTACGTTTTGTAAATTATAAATTACATGATTTCAGCTTCAATGTGAATTATTGTATGCTTTTGGAGATTCGTTCCTTACATACGCTTTAGGACGTAGGAATTAAATCATTCTTTCCGTATTTGTTTTTAAAAAACTATGTCGATTCTTCTAGTCTTTTTGCATTTACTATTAACCTCTCAAACTGTGAGAAACTATCTTTAATTTAATAGAAACTTTTACAGCATATGATAGAATACAAAGGGCAGGTAATGTGTATATTGACATTTGCAACATTCTTATATGAGATAAAAGGAAACTGAAAATTTCATGTACAAACAAATGTGGTATGTTTCAAAGCATTAATTTAACTCCAAATATGACAGCAATTCCTAAAATGCATTTATTCCTGCTAATTGTCGTAATGTGATTAATTTGCATTTATAATTTCCAGTGTGAAATATTTTTGTATTATTATTCCTTGACCTTTTATAAAGAAATTAATAAAATGTTCGTGATTACCTTTTATATAAAACCGAGTGCACCTTTGCAATTATGTTAAGAATAACTAACTTAATGTGGGGGTATAATGGCACTATTTGTTCGATGGTACAATTTCCAATGCTTCTTAAATGAGACGGTTTTCCAATTCTTTAAGAAATTTTGTGAACCTTGCAGGTTTTTTTATCTTTCTGGTAATCTATGATTATTCATACCGATTAATGTCTTTATGTGCAGGTGCTTGGAATGGCTTTCATTTTGCTAAAACTGGCAGGTTCGTGACATGTATGAGCGTGGGGGTGTGCGAGCAGTGGTCCACAAGATGGTTTAAAATTTTGTAATTTTTTTATTTTAGGGTATAATTTTCACGTCTTAGTAAATATATTTTATTTTAGTGTATAGGTTTCACATTTCTTTGTCACTGTTTTATTTTAGGGTATAGGTTTTACATTTCTTTGTCAATGTTTTATTTTAGGGTATAGGTTTTACATTTCTTTGTTAATATATGTTATTGTAGGGTTAGGCTTTAAATTTTGTAAATATATATATATGTACATATTCATTATTCAATCTTTTAATTTCTATATGCTTTTTGTTGGGGAAATTAACATAATTCAGATATTGTGCGACCTTTTATGTTGCAGTATGTACACATTTTCACTTCTTATGATTTAAAATTATCTGCCTAATATCATTGCCCTCATTAGGTTTGGGAACAGGTATTACATCATGCCTCTTAATGTTAGAGTACATATTTGGATGGTTTCTGTGTGTTTTATGCACTGCTTAGTGTATATATGTTCATTTTTATACTGTTTATTTGGTTACCTTGATATGATATTATGAACTTGTATATATGTCATGTGAAGGGTGTCACTGTTTATATGCTTGCATGAATTAACACATTTGAGATGTTGCAGTATGTACATACTTTTACCTTCCTGTGATTTCAAATTATCTAATATCAATGCTCTCATTAGCTTTGAAAGAAAGTATGATTTTATATGCATTTTGTGGCATGAACTAGCACAATGCAGATAATTTGCAGTCTTTTATTATTTAGTATGTACCTGCATACATCTTTTTTGTTAATTCATTGTTCATTATGTTCATATACATACATTTTTTGTCTATGTTCAATTGCATATTTTCATGGTTTACAGTATTGTCTATACTACTTCGTGTATGTTAAGATTTTCTTATAATTTGTCTCACTTTTTTCTGTTTGTGTAATACCAGTTGAGGATACATTTCCACATATTTTGTACTTTTCCATGTGTGATCTCTGTTGAATTGCTAATGTTTGAATTGAGATTTGGCAACTGTTTGTTTTATCTGGTACTACTTTGTAATGTAACTGTGCCATCTTTCTGAGTGTATATCGCAAATAATTTGTGATGTTTGCAAAAACCTTTTTGCAATCTCAGCTGAAATGCTACAGAATTGTTTCTCACTTAAAATACGGCATTTACTTGTTATGTGTACATCTAACGAAGCTTAAATAAAGCAATATCAATAACGTACAATAATTTTGTTGTTTTTTCAATTTTATATTTCTATTTCAAATTTTGCGATCATATATATTAAGCATTTTACGAGGAATAAATAACCTGATATTTTAAACGCGCGCGCTTGGTGCGACGGTGGTGCCATCTATGAACAAATGTAGTCGTAACTTGAACCTATTTCCCACAAGAGTAAGATGCACAGGGCTGAGGCTGATTCACACTACAGCGTCGCGTCGCCGCAGCGCAGTTGCGCGTCGCTTCACACTCAATGCGCGTTACAGATGCGTTCCACTGCGATACAACTTCAGAGAACTGGAGGATTCGAACCAGTTTGAACATTCGTAATGGATAGTTCTGACGAAGATTTGTTTTGCTTTTCGTTGCTTGTGAAGAAGAGGAAAGGTTGGAGAAGAAAAGAAAGCTGTGGGTTCACAAATTGTGGACGTTTTGTAACCGTGAAGGTGAATTTCATACTTTGATTGGCCATTTAAGACAACATGATGAAAATTTTCAAAGTTATTTTAGGATGTCGCACGAAAAATTCTTTGAACTCTTCGCCATTATTGAATCCGACATTGTGAGTCAAAACACAAGATTTCGAACAGCTGTCTGAGTTATGTAGGCATTTACACTGACACATTTCTTAGTATGTACTTTTATAGTTACTACTACATAAAATTAGAAGGAAATCGCAATGTTAACTCTTCCAAACATTATTTTTCGATCTCAATAAATTACAACCAACAAGAGTGTGAATAGCCTCATATGATTTCTACTGATCTATATTTTGACGCGCCGTGTACCGCAGCGACGCTACGCTCTAGTGTGAATCAGCATGGGAGGAGAAGCTCTGAGGGCCGTTGATGGAAAGGAAGGAAAACGCTTCGGCTTAGCCGAGCAAGTTACGGAACAGATGAGTATGTGAATGTGTATTCGTCAAAAGGAAAACCTTCAGTGAGGTAAGCAGTATGGAGGAGGGGGCGGTTGAGGAAATAAGCGGAACGCACAGAAAATATTGGTGTATTTGGTTATAATAAGCGAGTAAATGGAAAGTTAAAAGAATAAAGAGCGCATTACTGTAATTTTCTGTAGCGCATTCTCAGAAGATGAGCACCCAAAATAATGAAATACTTATTGAATATACATCCATGGGCGTCGGCAGGAGGGGGGGCAGTTCCACCCCCCCCTGGAAATGTTTAAAAACGTAAAAATTATATTAGATATTATTTTAAAATGTGAAAAAACTGCATATGCGAAAAAACAACACGCTGCGTACGGATGGCGAGAATTCTCGTCATTCAAACGTCACTTTATTGTAGCACATATTTATTGATACCACCCGGGCCGTCTCTACGTGCTAAGCAGGTAAGGCACCGCCTTATGTCGGCATCTCACTGGGGGCGGAAAATAAGTTGGTCTCGTATGCGCCCAAATTGCATTAGTCCTAACTCAGTCTCGTTGAAAAAAAGACAACATATTCATAGCCATCGAATACGGAAAAATATGCCGAGGGTAAAGTTTAGATGGGAACACGAAAATCGGTATCGGTGCTAGCCTCCAGTTTCTACATACCCCAGCGACCGATAATAAAAGGTGGCACTTGGATCTTCTTATTTCCACCGTATATGGCTTCGATACACTTCTCAGGGGCTCTTTCCCCACCCCTCTTACATTCTTCGCCTTCCTCCCCATCGCTCTCTTTTGTTCCCTATGTGGCCACAAGGGCTGTAAATTCGACTGCCTCTGAGCTCGAGAAGAAAATAGTGGTATGGGAGAGAAATTTTTGTTCCTAGCGGATTCTTAGGGACATGAAAAACAATTAAATTCTCTGTTTTTAGTACGAAATTGAAGTGACCAATTTCCAAAAGCTCAATGCTGTACAAAATGGAAAAAATCTGATGTGGCCAACACATGACTTTCTCCATATTTGGGATATAGATATTTAAATTATTACGAATAGCATTATGAGGCAAAATTATCGTATCTTAAAAGAATACAGTCGTCCTTATTGCCGTAAATTATATTTTGAATATGTTTACAGAATTCACCGCTACATGGTGGTGGCGCTCGTTAAATAAACGAGATAATTCTGAAAATTCAATTTTCATGGGGGCATTTACGTTACATTTGTGGCGTTACCAAGGAGACAGAGTCGATGCAACTACTGCCAAGCATGGGTACAAATCTAATGTAACTTCGTACCAAGTTTCATCTCCCCTCATCGAACGGGGAAGAGGCTATGGCATTGTTTCTAGGATACCGAATGAAGTGCCGAAAAAAATCTTTCAGTTGTCATAGCTCCGTAACCTAGGAGATTCGGACACATGCTTATAGGAACTTTTTTGCTTGAAATCACGTTTCCTACACGTGGGTGAAGTTATGCAGTAGTGTTTTGAAACACCCGGTATATATAGATTTGATTTGCTCAAAAACGGCTCGAACGATTTTCATCCAATTTCGTACAGTTACTTGAGTATACGTCTGCAAAAATACTACACATTTCATTTTTCTCAACGAATGAATATAAGGCTAGTTTATTCTTGGGCAACTTTAACAAAAATTAGATTTTTTAAAAAAACGGCCGATACGATTTTTATTTGCTAAAGATAATTAAACGACGCATTAGTATATGAGAAAGTTTGTACAATGTATGTTATATCGATTTTTTGTACTGCTGACATCAAATAATAAAAACAGAAATTATTGAAATTATTATCAATTTTGACGGGAAATTTTTTAAAATGCTTTACATTTTGCTGTACACTTTCCAACTGCTTCTGACCACATAAATGATCTTTCCCACTTAACAGAATTTTCCTTCCAATTTACATTATTCTAATCTCTTCCTTATATCGAAGAATCATCGATGGTCTTCTGAAACTCAATTGAGCATTCTGCGATTTTTTCCATTGAGATCAGGTAAATTACTTTATAGTTACAAGGTAGTAATATACGAGGGTGAGTCAATAAATAAGGTGAATTTACATTTTTCACAGACATATGTACCCATTATTTTTACTTACTCCATACTAAGTAATGGGAAAGTATTGTGATCATGAAAAAAATCGACTTCGAGATTTCAACGGAAATTCACATTTTGAGGTCTCTAGAACACGTTTAGACTTTTCGGAATGATGTCTGTGCGTGTGTGTATGTGATTGTGGGCGCTCTAACTCAAAAAGTACTTGCCATGTCGTTACCAAACTTCATATATAAAACTTTAGTATGATCAGAAAGAACTGATTAGTTTTTTAACAATAACGGTTAACCGGAAGTCGAGGTTTATTCGTCACCCGATTCGGTTTTTGCGATATTTCTCCGTTAAAACATCATTATTGTATATACAATTCTATACAAAGGCTACAAAGAATGTAATTTCCTACAACTTTCATTTGAAACAATTTTCCATAGCAGTTATTGTTTAGGAATTATTTATAAAAAATCTGATGTGGCCAACACGACTCTCCATAATTGGGGTATAGATGTTTAAATTATTATGAATAGCATTATAAGGCAAAATTATTATTTCCTATCGTAAAAGAATACAGTCGTCCTTATTGCCGTAAATTATATTTTGAATATGTTTACAGAATTCACCGCTACATAGTGGTGGCGCTGTAAACTGGAAAAGGTTAAATATCTCCGAAATGGATGCTTCTACGAAAATTTGTTTCAAACAAAACATGGAAGAAATATTATTCTCTACAACTTTGGTCCTCACGAAGATGACCAATTACGACGTCTTTAAGGAGATATTTGACGGAAACCGAAAAAGCCGATTAGTTTTTATAAATAATTCCTAAACAATAACTGCTATAGAAAATTGTTTCAAATGAAAGTTGTAGGAATTTACATTCCCTATAACTTTTTTATAGAATTGTATATACAATAATGATGTTTTAACGGAGAAATATCGCAAAAACCGAATCGGCTTTCGAATAAACCTCTACTTCCGGTTAACCGTTATTGTCCAAAAACTAATCAGTTCTTTGTGCCCATACCAAAGTGTTATATATGAAATTCGGTAACGATGTGGGAAGTACCTCTTGAGTCTCTCTTTACATTAATTTTTTTTCTGTGGACACTCAACATGCACAGTCCACTTAATCTATCTTCACTCATTGTAAAATGAAGCCATGTTTTTACTCTACAAAGGGTGCTAAACGACTGCTCAATGGTAGAAGTTGTCGCTTAACATTGCTGATCTAAATACAGGAAAAAAATCCGTATATTTATCTAATATTTCAGTTAGTGCTGCTGGGATATCTTTAAGCTGTTTTGTAGACCATGAATCATACAACATGTTAGCTTCAGTTATTTTTGTCTATTTGATAAAAATTTTGAATTTCTTTAGTAATATCAATAAATTCTTTCATATTCATTAGTATCATTTCACAAGGATGTAATTTAAATAAGTTGAATATGTTTTTTTGTTCATCTGAAAATCGGCTGCTCAACGAAGAAAGTCAATGTATGGAAGAAAAATGGCTCTATGATAATATTCTGCAGCCATATCAGTAGAATAATTTGCTCTAGTTTTTTTGATATGTCTCGGTACAGAGATTTCACTGTTCATTTCATTTGCAAGACTTTTTGCAACAGAAAGTATTTAGTCAAAAATCGTTTCCATACTTTCTCTGTGCTGCTGAACGGACTGTAAAGATTGAGTTACTGGTTCCAACATTGCAGAGTATCTACTGATTGTTGCAACTGATATTATAAAAACTGAATTTCTGTATGCACAGGAAAGTTGGAATGCTGACTATTGCATCTTAGAATCACCGGTTTCAGAAAGATTATCAAGTTCATTGACTATTTTATTGAAATTTTTGGTGAAAATTCGAATACTTTTGTGTGTTTGTATCCAACGAGTTTCACATAACATCGGAATATTTGCTACTTTAGCCCTCCTATATGAACTTTCCCAAAAAAATTTAATAATGGCTTTAATGGTACCAACTGTGTTATGGACTTCACTCAAGCAATTTAAGTGATGCACTACGAGGTAAAGACGATGGGAAGAACAATGGATAAACATTGCTTTCAGGTGCAAAGATCTAATTTTTGCTTGCACACCCCCTTCCTTTCCAGCCATTGCAGAACATCCATCATATCCCTAACCAACTAAATTTTCCATTTTTAATTTAAATTGAGAGCATGCCTTTAAAATCTCTCTGGATATTCCTTCTGCACTTCAATCTGATATCGGAAAAAAACCAAGAAATTCTTTGCGAATACTAGTTTGTCCACCAATACACTCAGGAAATCTAAATCTAACTCCTAATGATAGTTATTCTATTCCCCCAATATTTTATTTTTAAATTTTGTCACCTGCATCAATTTGAAAGTCTAACAGGGTTTGAAAATTTCCTGAATTGTAAGCTTTACCTCATAATCAAATGTCATTTGCACCACACAAAACAATATGTACTTGACACTATTGAATACAGTACTATTGCCCTATATTCCTCTACTACGTTGGCAGCTGATTTGTTTAGCGACATTTGTATCGCAAAATGATTGGCTTCTATTTATTTGTGAAGT
Source organism: Uropetala carovei (assembly GCA_036926305.1). Lineage (NCBI taxonomy): Eukaryota > Metazoa > Arthropoda > Insecta > Odonata > Petaluridae > Uropetala > Uropetala carovei. The sequence continues at coordinate 1,855,034 of JAXCHB010000003.1, forward strand.
TTTATGCCAGTGGGTTTTGGCATGGGGACTTGCAGCTTTATGAAAGTTTTTGTGTTTTTTAAACACTGTGTTAAGGAAAGAATCTTGAAATCCCCTCTTCACCCTTTGAGGAAAAAGTATACAAACTTTACATAAAGCACCCTTTAAATGTGAAGAATACGCTAACCAAGGAGTATAGTAAGTAAGCCAAGAATGATGGAAAAAACTACTATTTTCACTATCATCATTGGAGGGCTGCAAAGATAACCCTTTTCTTAGTCACACAAACCCTCTCCTGCAGGCTCTTTATTTTTATCAAATATCTGTGTACCTTTTCAAAATTAAAGAGTTTACAACTAACTAGAAAATATAAAATATTACTTAACTCAAATTAATTAAGTACATACCTCCAATATTTGTTGGAAATTTAGCATTGATTATAATAAAACAATCACAAAACACAACACACTGTAGATGACAAATTAAACCTGATTTTTAGCAAAAAGTGCCATCACAAATGCACTTTCCACACTATATAGGTGTTACCTGGACAGATCTCAGGGCAGAACTGATATAATATAGCTCCTTTTTCAAGGAATATTACGAAGGCTTAAAATGTCTACAATGTGCACTGAATTGGAACATATGTAAGAATGTATTACATTGTTGTGACAAGCTGACATGAGGGACCAGGTCCCAGGCCACCCGGAGTACGGAAGTTATTTTATGTTGCATTTTTACTGTCTCCGGTAGATGAGAGGTTTGTGTGTCTGACTCCCAACTCTAGGGTTGCAGTTCGAATCCTGCTCTGGGCATGAATGCATGTGCTCGCAAAAAAACAGAAAGAGCTGAATATTGTGAATAGTCGCTAACAACCTTAGCTGTTGATGCAACTATAAACAATGCCTAAAAAATGTTGCATTTTTAAAGGGTTTCATGGTGACCATTCCTTTTCATAGCTAGGACCTCCAGTACCTCATCCTTCCGACCGCAGTCAGGCATTGACCATATGCCACAGATATTTCCGAATTTCTAATTTCTTAGTGAAAGGTTTCAATAGAATAAAGCGTGTTTTTGGGCAGAAGAGCAGTCTAAGAGGCCGCTTAGGTTCATGGTCAGAACCCCTCAAATTTAAAATTAACCTCTACGTGTGGCAGGCATAAATAAAGTAAAATTTAAGGAATGAAGCAGGAATACTAAGCACAAAGTTTCCTGTTATGACATATGCCAATTTTATACAGATTCAAAAACCTATCACACGAAAAAAATACAAAAATTTGGTATTCTCTGATAGGTGCATGTAAGACGATGGCATTTCCAGGGTGGGGGCAAGTGCCCCCCCCCCCCCCCCCCCCCCCCCCACCTCCCCTGCAGATGCCCATGCACGTAAGGTAATCCCAATAAAAATTGTTCATCTAGTACAAAAAGTACGAGTAAATATGAAATGTTTGATTTATATTCTTCTCCAGATTATACATGTATGAGAAAACGACATCAGATTAATGAAAAACCCTTGGAAATGGGCTTTGTTGTGTGTAAACATGGGACTGTGATGGTGAGGCTGCAAAGGTGTGACCCAAAATTGTTTTCAACTAGGTGTCACATCTTTCTACTATCTCATTAACTTGGCAATTTACGACCACCAAGATGTTTTTTAATAGGTTGTTTGTACCTATTAAAAAACATCTTGATGGTCTTTTATTTGGATGCAGAGGTTCAAAGTGAAGTTGGCTTTTGGCAAGGAGACTATGTGGAAAAATAGTAGTTCATTTAAGTAACTTTAAATATGCATTATAATAATTTGGAAATAATATGTCATTAGTGAAATGTAGACATTGTATACTTACTTTCTGATCACCACTGTATCTCTGAAGAGGAGGGTATAAACTTGTTTATGGAGATGTTTTGCTGAAATATGGCATATAATACAAAAGAACTGAAAAGGAATGATTCCTAATATTTTTAAATGCCATGTATTACTCTCAGTGCTGTATCTAAGGTATAACAAAGGTGGCATTTGCCATAGTCGCTGCTTCCTAAAGGTGCCTGAAAAATATGAAAAGTTAATTTTTCCATAAATATATTATTTTAATACATTAATTTATGACATAAAAACTACTTTATTAAAACAGAAAAAATGATATCCTATAAAAGCGTTTTCTAAAATTTTGCCATATTGCCAAGGTACATCTCTGGTTACCATTATATCTCTTCAGTAGTAATTTATTTTTGTATTCATTCATCTCAGGGTAACATTTTGTTTATAAAAAAACCTCTGAAATTCATTTGAATTGAATATTATCTCAGGGAAATCAAAAGGGACATGACCAAGATCAAATAATCTTTATGATTAAGTCATCAACTAAATATTTCCAGTTTTAAAATATATGTATTCTAATTAAGGAAACCAAACAAAGATTTATATCTTTATTTAATAATGAAATTACAAAAATAATTTCAAAATAAAAACTCAAGTATCTCAATTAATTACCAAAAATATCCTTTTCATAAAAGATACTCAAAACAATTTTGGAATAATACACACTTTTCATTGTTTAATTACTTTTTGAGGTAACATTAATCACAATCATCAGTTCTATTCATGACTTCCAATATGTACTCTTCAGTTTTTTCCATGTTAGTGCCAAGTTCCTTAAGGTTTTCTGCTACATTTAAAGCTCCTTTGGCAATCCTGCTTATGCGCTGAAAATAAATTATCAATGGTTCAACATTTTAAATGTATACACAAGCTCAAATAAATTGCTTATGTTAGATAAGGCCATTCATAAATCTTAAACAAGCCAGTCCCTCAGTAAGTGAATAAGTAAATTCTGTGCAAAGGATAAATTAATGATAATTTACATAAGTTGTAGATGTTATGAATGATACATACAGCAAATATCGATTGGTAGAGAAGGCTCCGCATTTCAATGAACGCTTCATCAGAAATGTCAGAATCGTCATTTACTTTATCAAAATCCATATTTTTGAGATTTTAAGGTTAATATTTCGCTAACGAAATATGCTTTCCTAAAAACAGCTACAATTCCAAGAGGCAGCGTGACACTATCCCTTTCAACTCACGTCAGTCAATAAGGAAAGGATCGGTCCTTGAATTCCTGAAATGACTCATTATCGTATAATAAAATATGTAAATCTAAATTACAGTTAAATGACTGGTTACTTAGAGATGATTAATACTGCTAGTGAAAAATATTAGAAAATTACCATAACCATAGTTTGGATAGCTGTAAACGTTCTCTTTGGCCCGCGAGATTTTGATAATTTTAAATAAGACACGTGACGATCGCAAAGGAAGGTGGTGGTGCGTGAGGGTAAGTCGTATTGTGTATTTATGATATTTATCTGCGAACTGTATTTATGTCCTTGGATTAGTTGAAAGAAGTGAAGTTAATATGTTCTCTGTTCGATCCTGATCACTTGGAGCTGTTTATAAAGGTGATAAATCCGTTGTTGATTGATACTTATTGATGGCATTCTGAAATTCGTGAGCCTCACGGTGAAAGGATCAATTTGCTGCGCTCTAGCATACAGTAACTAGTATCATATATTGGGTTATATGCGACATTTCACTATTATTTTATTTACTGTGCCGAAGTTTATTCATTAACTCCGTAATTTAAGTGGAAATACATTCGTTAATACTCATTGTTTTTAAGTAGGTTACTAGTGTTTCTTGTATATTTGATACATTTTCTGTCACTATTATTTAAAATCTTGCATTAATAGTTTCTTTTATATTTTTAAAAGAATTCAACGCCTTAAGTATTATGGCAGAGGATGGAGGTATTTTGTGGTTGTATGAAATACTCCAGGACACTCAATTGGAACAATTTTATTTAAGGATTCGAAATGACTTGCAGGTAATAATTTGCAGTTTTGTATTAATTTTTGATATATTTTAGCGTAAACCTATCGGACTAATGATTTAAATTTGTAGGTCACTAGGCTTTCACATTTTGATTATGTCCAACCAGACGACTTGGAAAAAATTGGCATGGGCAAGCCAGGCGCCCGCCGTCTCCTTGAAGCAGTGAAGAAAAGAAAAGCTTCCGTAAGAAAGAAAAATATATTAACTAAATTAATCCCCTCTTCAAAGCAGGCTGTTCAGCAGAAGAAATCTTCCTCTCCAGAGCCTTCCTGTCCCAGTTTAAGTTTGACATGTTTGATCCAAGAAAAGGTGAGATTAAAAGAGAAACTTTTTTAAAGTTTATATTGTAAGATTTTGCTTGACAAAATTCATTGCCCGTGTAAACAGTTATTGAATTTTAGATTTATAGCATTTTATGCAATTTCTTTCTCACATTTTTTAATAATAGGATGTAATATTAGGGAGAAAGTTAGGAGATGGTTCTTTTGGTGTTGTGAGACGGGGTGACTGGACCACTCCTAGTGGGAGATTATTACCAGTTGCTGTAAAAGTTCTGAAACAGGATGCACTTCGTCAACCAGGTGTTCTTGAAGATTTTGTGAAAGAAGTTCAATCAATGCACCAACTCGATCACCCAAACCTTATAAGGTAAAAAATCACATTTACATTTTGAAATTTTTAATATATTATCCATATGAAAATGAAATTATTACAAACGATTTTCAATTAATAAAAACGTTCTATTCTCGATACTAACTGTATTTTAAGTACAAAGGACCAAATTCGATTTTGATATTTTTGTTCAAGTTGCATTGAAGCAGAACACTTTTTTGTCACAGTAGTCATTGCATTCTTACTTCCTATTATAATCGCACGTGCTTGGTAGGTTAAGGTAGTATTTACCCAAATAGTAAATATATTTATTTTTTTAAAGACGTGTACTTCAAAAGTTATTATTTACCACTGAAATTTATTTAAACTTGGAATTCTACTAAAGGTTGTAACAGAAAGCCTTGATACATCTGTGTAAGATTCTAAGTAAATAATATTTTTATGTTCTTGAGCTGCTCTTAAAATTTGGAAAAAACTTTGTGGCTTGTAAAATTTTATCATATATAGCATCATCATAAATGCAGTATAGTGTAATATTTGATGAAGTAACAATAAAAATAATGTAAGTTGCTTGATTTTTATTGCATAGGTTATATGGTGTGGTGCTGTCTCATCCAATGATGATGGTCACCGAATTAGCCCCTCTTGGAAGCCTTCTTGACTACTTGCGGAAGCAATGTCGACATACGCCTTTAATTAGTGAGTCATCTTTGAATTTGTAATAGTGCCTGTTATGAATTATTGTTGATTAGTTAGAATTAGAGGAATGTGAATTTCCTTACTGATGATGAAGTAATTAGCTTTTAATTTTCATTTATTGTTAAAAACATTCCATTTTAAGTCATGGAAACTAGATATATTTTATGTTGTTATATTTTATCAAAATAGAATCAGAACTTTTTGACTTTACAAAAATCTACAAAGCTGAGTAATTTTGCCAGTCAGGTTGAAATTTTGTGTTAAGCTTTCTTTGTCTGCCTCAGTAATATCGTTACCAGTAAATTGATCAGTGACTTTTAAAAATACATTTCCAGCCTTATGGGATTATGCTGTACAAGTTGCAACCGGAATGGCGTATTTGGAATCGAAAAGGTTTATCCACAGAGACCTCGCCTGCAGAAATATCCTACTTGCATCAAGTGATAAGGTAAAGTTTATAATTCTCTGCAACTGCATCAGTTGAATACACATAGCTTTTAATCTTATATTTAAATAGATTTCAAGTATCAAAGCTTTAGTTTTCGTAATTGCGTTTGTAGCCTTTAAAGTTGTTTTAAAGCATTTAGTCTTTCGTTTCAACAAACTTTATTTGTATGACCATTTGTTGAATAATTGACATAATTTTAAGGATGTGAATATATAATTTTACATATTTAGCGCAAGGTTTTGGTGTATTCTATCAGCCTTGACAAATTATAGCAATAAACTCCATGAGCGCAGCTACCTTTATTTGCATCAGAAAGCAATCCTGACTTATACAGCTCTAAATATTTTAAATTATTATGGTTTTTATCCGATTGTTTGTGATTACCTTCGTAAATAAGCATGTTAAGTTATACTCCAAATGAGATCTTTCATATATTGGTTCGGGAAATTTTAACAAGCAGTTTGTAGAAATTGATTATTTCTGTTACCATTCTTCATTCATCCAGTTCAGAAGAGTAGAATCGATGGATTTATTTCAAATTAAAAACTATTGTTGCTGCACTTGCATCCGTGGTTTTTAAAAAAAAATAGATTGCCTGCACGGCCGGATTTGTGGCAAAAATATTGGCAATTTTGACGTTTGTTTGAATAGTACTTGTTTTCCTATTTTAACGCCTGTCGCCATTTGTGCCAGACGTGTTCCTTTGTCAGCAGCCGGACAAACCCGCGACTCATATCTGGAGTTTTCCAGCTCTTCCTCCCACTTATCAACGTCCTCCCCGTCCTGTCCTGATGACACTTCCTCTGCGAACGATTACACCGAGGACCTAAAGATCTCGCCGTTTCTTTCCGTTCGGGTTTTCATTTTTCTTTTCAGTCGTTTCGCCCGTGCAATCCTTGCGCAAAACGGGAAGTCAATATTTTTTTTTTGGCCTCGCGTATCGATCGTTCACGCCGAAAGAAATTTTCAGTTCCGTAAATCTTTTATTCTCGGTCGGCATAATTTTCGTATCGCCGCTTCCCTTCCATTCTGACGGAAGGTGAGAAAAAAACTAGCGAAACGGTCTGAATCGCCTTCGTCAATATTTGCTCGATTACGTCAACTCCTGTTTGGTATCGATCGTGACGTTTATTCGACTTGTAACGATCGGATTATTTATCTTTGAAGTCCGCCTTGCCCCTTTTTTTTCGAATTTTCGGACACCCCCTGATCTATTAGCAGTCGTCTTCAGCAGTTCGTCGAGCAGTGCAGACTTTCTGTTTAGACTCGTCTTTTCTCGCCTCGCGCGCGTTTCGCGGGTTGCGTGCGAAAATTCGGTGCGTTTTGGTCGAGGGCGTGAGTGTGACGAAACGAATATGAAAGTGCGTTCCTTATACGGGAAAGAGGGGAAACGCGGTTGTGTTTGCCGTGGCGGTTACGCGTGACGTATTTTCGGAGTGCTTCAGAATTAGTCTTCTAAGTAGACCGCCTCTTTTAGTTTCGAGAATGTATTTTAAACGCGATCAAGTCCCAAGTATGCATTACGGTATTTTATTTCCGAGAAAATTTTTTAATGGATTGACTGTTCGGTAAATAATGACCGACGGATGGATGCTCAGGAATAAGTTACCGAAAATCTCAATGGAGTATGTTTCAAAGTTCCTTGGGTTATAGTTGCGGTCTAGAGCCAGTAAAATTTGTAAAAAAATCTTCCAATGAACAAGCTAATTAGCTAATTGTACCAGCTCTCGGACAATTTTATATTGGCAGTACGAAATTTTTGTCGACGCGTATATTTTTGGACGACTACAAACGCGCGTTTATTCTCGCGTCAGCTTTACTTTAGCTTTTGAACCGTTCCGGCGCAGTGGGACGAGTAGAAAAAATCGGCGATTAACGAAACAAGCGGTCGCCTCGCGTCTGAATCGCTTATCCTGTATCTTATGCAGCCACCTTCGCTATTGTTTTAAGGCTCGACTATCGAGGACCTTGCCCAATATTTTGGCTGATAACCACTCGCGGGGAGTGAGCGCTCTTTGTCGTTTTTATTTTTTGTCTAATTTAGGGGAAAAAAGTAAGATTTTTTTTGTGCGAAAAGTGCTTTCAGTAAACCGACAGTTTTGAGTGTAATGTTAACCGTGCACACGTACGTGAAGATGACTGAAGTTGTGGTGAAATTATTCTTAATTTTAACATGTAAAACTGGGTTAACGTGGGGTTTTTTTGGGACGCATACTCCGTGTTATCGGAGGGCCATGCGTGTATTTAGTAATACGCGACGGATGCTTTGACAGTGTGTCAAGCATCGATGTCCTATTGGAAACCGAGGGTATAGATAACTCGTGTAGCCACGATGCGCTTGAGCGAACATTATGCGCAATTAAACTCACGAAGGTCGTCTGACCTGGTCGCAACGACAAAGCCGTGAAGTAAGATGAATTGCGACAGCGGTCGCGGCCTACCTTTCCTGAAGATTCACCGCCGGCGTATTTACTTTTGAATGTGACGTGTTTCTCCTCCGTCGACTGATTATCTCGAATAAGTCGCCTTTGAAACACCTTGTTACTCGTTCATTTGGGCGTTTATTGCGCTATGGTTTCCGGAGGAAATTTTCCCCGCTTGCTCTTGACCCTATTCGTGAAGTTGTCCGCACCGAGCGTGGCCTTGACTGCTTTTTTTTCATATATGTATCTGAAATGACATTGAGAAAAAGTGTCATTCACACTTTCGGAAGGGTTATCGGTAAAGTGTCAAGACCTTTTTGAACTCCGCTGGTTTTGACGAAGCTGTACCGATTGCGTCGGCTTGCGAATATTATAATTCCTTGTTATGTATTTGGTACGTTTCTTTTTATACGGGAATTTGGCGCACCGTTACTTCGACATCCTCAGTTTCTGTACTTGCCCTTTAAAACGATGTTTTCTTAGCAATATAAGCGGTTTAAAATATTCAGGGATAGACTGAATTTTTATCATAAAATGTTCGTAAAAAGTAATGCAGATATTCTTATACATCTCAAATTTGACTCGAAATTTTAGCAAAAGAATTTTGTATTGATTTGCATAAATTGTCCAGACAGTATTCCTCGAATTTGCCGATTTTTATGGCATAAAAATGCCAAGCCCACTGATATGGGCTGGAAAAAAAGTTACTTATCAAGAACTCGTGGTCGACTTTATTAAAAGCATTTTTTTTCGTTAGATAAGAAAAAATCTCTGGTAAAGGATTTCTTGTAAATCTCACAATCAATATTTTTCGAGCGATATGCGGTTGTATCATTATCTTGTGCTCCTAATGTGGTAGGAGCATTAGGATCAGTATTATGTGGACCGCCATCGAAAAAACGTCGTTGAAATAAGAGCGTGATTTGTTTGTTCATATGATCGGCCTCTATCGTTTACGTAAGCCGTCGACCGAAACAGTACACTATTCAGATTTGAATACGAAGCGAACGAATGAGGAAAGTTGCCCGAAATTTTCCATCTGACATTTTCACGCGAGATCGAATTCAGACGGAATGTATGAGGAAGATGGCCCGAATGTTTTTCCGCCGAGCGTTTATCTTACGAAATTCCACGTTCTCAATGAGTCAGCGACCGAAGGAAATTGCGTACGACATCTGGGTGGAGCAGGGATCTCGCATACTGGAACTACGCGAGGGTCGAATGGATAACTCCGATTAACAGATGGCGGACCACATTTGATTATTTCGTTTGTGCATATTGCGGGCCGCATGTCACAAGAACGAACGTAAACATTTTGTTGAATATTAAAAACTCCATGACTGGAGTGTTATATATTTCAATTGTAAATAAATTGTCGCACAATTCCTAAATATTAAAAATGTTTACATCGTTTCTTATCTCTCTGTTGCTCTACGCTTTCTCTTCCCCGTTATTCGAGCAGAATTAAAGGAATGGGAGGACCGCACTTTCAGGGCCACTTGCGGCCCGCGATCTACATGTTTGAAACCCTTGGGTTAACAGAAGTTAGGACGATTTTATGAGGAAATTTGTGTTAAAATTTAGGACACACTGTGGCCCGCCGTATTCGCCCTGTCAAGCGAGAGTGCATTATTTGTTTTAATCCGACTTCAACACGCTCTTTCGTCGGTCCAAGCAATTCTCCCAATTTTGAAACTGCTTGTTTAGTTTCGTTCCGCATTTGAGTCTATCTGTCGCACGCGAAAATGGGGGTTTCTTTGTCCGGCGTTAATTGAATGCTAACCGGTAAATTTAGCGTCGACATTCGTAGTTTTTGAAATAGTACGTTTGAAACTTACACGATTTTGTAGTTTGGCAAAAGAAGTTTGGCCAGATTCGTCATGAAATATGCCCCAGATGTTTCAATGACCGTTATTGGAATGTCATTTAAGTTATGAGGTATTAATCCCTTTTTAGACGGTTAAAACAAAGCAAATAAATGTTTACTTTGAAACTCGTATTATCATAAAATTTTTCTATTTATGCAGTCACTCCATATTTAGGTATTTTGGTGAACGAAGGAAAAACCTTGCACTCTGAAAAATCGAAAATCCCGTGTTATTATAACTAATGGAAAAATATAATTGTCTCCTTGAGTCAAACCCGTGACACTTCCGCAAACGATAGTAGTTTTCCAGTGACCTCCTAGCTAGTAGAAACAAAATGCCGTTTACCGCCTATTTCTATGACAAACTCATTTTGAGATGCGGTGGGGGTTGGACGCTTCTAAAATTATATATGATTCCAGGTTTCAAAAGCATGTAATATATACAAATATTATGGACAGTAAATCTCAGTTTATATAGTTTTATAAATAGTTATTACATTTTGGCACTAATCTGAAAATTAAGAACAAATTTAAATAAAATATAGTGCTATAATGACATTCAGATGTTTTGTTTTTAAATGTATTATACAGGTGACTCCCGAGTCTCGTTGGGGATGCGTTCCTGAAAACGTGTTCGAATCTCGATTATTCGAGTGTCGAACGCCGTTTTTCCATATACTTGCATGTTATAATCGGGGGATACGTTCCCGCATCTCGGGAAAAAGTCTCCCCTCATGTTCTATAAAGGTAAAATAACATTACTAATATGTTAATACAACAATATTAAATTATTAATAAATTATATAATAAATATTTTAAATGTATAACTTATTTTTTGTACTAAAAAGATAGATGTATGCAATATGCTTTACAGACAGCCCGGTATGAATCGCGCAAGTCATATGTTACAAAGGTTACAAACGACTCACGCGAGCTGGATAACATAACTGCGTACATCTATCTATACATACAACTATTTATCGCAGCGAAATTAATATAAAAGTTATTAAAAATGCACAAAATAACTTAAGAATAAAGAAACAATAAAATTAAAAATATTTTCATACCTTAAATCTTTTCAACTGCGCTTTCTGGACTCGGTTTATTAATTGAGAAGTTGGAAGATTTTAGTTAGAAGAAGAGGAGCTATTGGGTGGGAAACTGTTTATTGTTGTTATCAAATTACCTGAATTTATCACATTCTAGAATTTTTTCTTTCTGTTTCACATAAGTGCTAATAGTTGACACATTCCCAACGATCGTACGATTTCAGTATGGCTTTCAGTATGTGTTTCTGACACTGATCATCTACCCAATGTTTTAAAAGTTGTTCCATTTTAGGAATCACAACACCGTGCCTAGGACTGTTTATTGTTATTATCAAATTACGTGAATTTATCACATTCTAGAATTTTCTCCTTCTGTTTCACACAAGTGCTAATAGTTGAAGGACACATTCCCAACAATCGTGCAATTTCAGCTTGGCTTTCACCTTTCTCAACACGCTTTAAAATTTCTAATTTCAATTCATAACTATGAATCTTATGCCCTCTTTTATTTGATTCCCTTACATTATCACTATTACATTTCCTTATAGATGCCATGTCAAGTGGATTACTAACTTTGTCATCCGAAATGTTGCTAATATGAATATCTGACTTGTATTGTACACCACTGCGAGGTTCTGCAGAAGAATTCGTTCTCAGGAAAACTTTGTCTTCTACATCAAATCCGAAAAATTCACTACCCGAACTATAATTTACATCATAGTCGGAAGTAGAAGAATTACTATCGGCATTTGGAGTGGTTTTTATACAGAAAAAAATAAAAAACTTTGATTGAAAGTTCAGAAAGCAAATTTGCACACACTTTGAAAAAGTACGCCAAACACACGCTACGCTGATGCTGCGTCTCGTGTTTCTATGGTATACGACATTTCTGTGAGGAAAAGTGAAAGTTGCAGTTTTCGGAGGTAAATTTGAAAGCATATTTTTCAGGCGATTTCAGGTGGATGGTCGTGAGAGAGTTAATATTCATTGTAGGTCAAATATTTACTTTACAAAAAATATAGTACTATCATTTGAACACGATGGAAATGAGAGACGTGCTGCCATCTATGGGTGATTATGAGATTTAACCATAACCCAAATTTTCCTCGGACTCGCATTTAAGCCGAGGGGTGAGTTTTTCATGATAGATTTTGACAAAAAACATCGGCTTGTATTTGGGCAGATACAGTATGTGAAACAGAAGGAGAAAATTCTAGAACATGCGATAAATTCACGTAATTTGATGGCTGGTTTGACAGATTTAAGAGAAGGGCAGGTTTGCATAACCTTAAATTAACTGGCGAGGCTGCAAGTTATTTTGTGTTTTTTAATAACTTTTATATTAATTTCACTGCGATATATAGTTGTATGTATCGATAGATGTATGCAGGTTTGTGCTGCAGACGGCCTGGTCCGGCTCATGCAAGTTGTTTGTAACAAACGACTCGAATGAACCGGGATGCGGGAACGTATCCCCCAATTATAACATGCAAGTCTATGGAAAAATGGCATTCGACATTCAACAATTCGAGATTCAACCACGTTTTCATTAACGCATCCCTGTTGAATCTCGGGAGTCGCCTGTACTTGGATATATTTGAAACAATTCAATAAAGTCACATTGCTTTTTTTCCACAAAAATTGTAATTTTTTGCTTTTTCTCATGGAATTGTCTATGTTCATGTTTCTTATTACTATCATAATCATCTAAACCAGTGATGCATAACCTTTTCTACATGGCGGGCCACTCAGTGGTTGCTAATTCTTTGGTGTGTCAGATTAGAGTTTTAGTTGGAAGTTACCTATAAATTCTGAAACTTTCAGTTGTCTCATGTGTTCATACAACTAACCATCGTAATGGAAACTGACATATGAAATAATGAACCATTGTAGGCTATGTTCTTCCACCGGCAATAAAACATTTATTGTGGGATCTATTATGTGCTTTAATTTAATTGAAAGCTTATTCTCCATTATTTCTAGTAAAATTAAGTAAGTTGTGACATTTATTGTGGTTTATCCATATAAAGAAAAAATAATGTTATCCTTTAAATGCCTGGTGATTTACTTGCCCTTTAGTTCACTGCATATTTAGTCCAAGAAGCCATTAGAAATCTCTGTAATTCAATGAATTAATGGCTTGTTTTCTACATAACAGTGCAGACCTCTTAATTTTAGAAATAAATGACAAGAAGTTTTTATTTTAACTTGCTTTGGTATTTTCTGCTCTGTTTCTGATCCAGATCAAAATTGGCGACTTTGGTCTAATGCGTGCATTGCCTCAGCAAGAAGATTGTTATGTAATGACAGAGCACAAAAAAGTTCCTTTTCCATGGTGTGCCCCTGAGAGCCTCAAGAGTCGACAGTTCAGCCACGCATCAGGTATATTTCTTACGATTTTATTTTCTGTTCTAAAAGAACCTTTTTGAATGCATTTTCTTTTGTTTTGTATTAAAATAAAGTGAATTTTAGGGTATACATGGTTAATGAGTTAAAATCTGCTTATAAGCAAATTATTTTTTATTACAGAGTGAAAGTTTTGTATGCATTCAATTTGAAATTTTTACTGTCAATATCCACTTATACTGTACAATTGTTCAAAAAATTTTTAGATAAAATATATTTAATATATTTGAATGAATATTATCAGTGCTTGAGGTGGAAGAAAGAAAGATGTGGTATGGTTTGCCATCGTTTTGAATGCTGAAAATAAAATGGCGGCATGGTTCATGAACTTCATAAATTTTACATACAAGTTATATATATGGGACTGTTATTTTGTATATATGTAAGTTTAGGCTGGTTTAACCTATATCAGACTATCTTTTATTTCTTATCGAAGTTAATATGTTCTATGTTAAATATGCCATGGTAAGCTAATGGCTAACTTGATATGAACTTCTTTATTGATATACCAATGGGAAAGCTCACCTGTTTATACAAACCCAAAAATATTTTAGGTTTGAAATTTTACAATACCTCAAAAATTATTAGAGGGCAAACTATACACAATTCTTCCTATTGTGATCAGAAACCAAACATGAAAGTTTCCAATGCTAAGGCACTAGTGTGTTAATGAAATTACAAAGTACCACTATGATTTAACCCATTAGCGCTCAGCATCCTCTTTTGAGGACAGCTACATTTTGCTTCTCAGGCCTCTTTAGAATGTAGTTTCTCCCTTTTTGCTACATTGTAATCTCTGAATACTTTTGTTACATCCCTTATACTGCAATTAAGTCACTTCTGTGTTGGTTTTGAGATGAGCAGCACGAGCTTTTCTATGGCGTGTTTTCCGTTGACGCGACCTTCGATATTACGTCTTTATTATATAGGACCAAAACCTACGTAAGTCATAAATGATTACGAAATAATAAAATTTAAGTGTATGGTGACAGTAATGTGTAATTGCCTAATTTTATTTATTTAAATGTTTGTAATAATATGTCGTCAACTTGGTGTCCTCATTTGAGGACGCTGGGCGTTTGAGAGTTCTTACTGTAGGGATTATTCACGAAGTTATTTTTTCTAGTCCTCGTATTATAATTTGTTCCCCACAGCAAAAATGTGTGATACTGAGAATAAAATTCTAATGGTCAGATGTCACGATAACAAAGCAGTGACTGTAGGGACGAATTTTGATAAAAGTGTGAAGAAAAGTCAAAAATTGCAATATCACAACCCACAGCCATTCACACACACAATAAATACAGGGTTATTCACAAATACCTGGAACACTTTAGAAAATTTATTACAGGAAAATTAACAATACAATTGCGACATGCGGCACACTGTTTGGTTCAGGACAGGTCAAAGTTTGTTTTACGCACAGTGAAGTTTCAGTTTCACACACCTGGCGGCGCTGATGTTGCCAGTACACAAAATGGCTTCCGGCCGTTCTTTTTCTGTGAGGCAACTGTCACAGGGATGTCGTACCTAGACATGTTAATTAACTGATTGTTTCCTCAACTTGAGCAGTATGAAGATGATTTAATTCTCCAGCAAGATGGAGCCCCACCTCATTTTCATCGGGGTGTGCGTAGTCATCAGAACGAGACACTGCCAGGCCGCTGGATAGGTCGTGGCACAGACAACGACAAAACATTCTTGAAATGGCCCTCTAGGTCTCCAGACATAACGCCGCTGGGTTATTTTTTGTGGGGGTTTGCCACCTTTGCCCCGTGATTTGGAAGAGTTAAAGATAAGAATAAGGAATGCAATCGCAGAAATTTCTGTGGACAATCTAGTGATGGTATGGGAGGAACTGGATTACAGAGTTGACGTGTGCAGGACAACCCATGGGGCTCACGTTGAGATTCTGTAGGCAAAGTTAAAAACTTTTTGAGATCCTACAACAAACTGTGTGCCGTATGTCACAATTGTATTGTTGATTTTCCTGTAATAAATTTTCTAAAGTGTTCAGGTATTTATGAATAATCCTGTATATGGGAGGGGTAGACCTACACGACTGGCTGCTTGAAAAGCACACTTTTGCTATTAGGGGTAAAAAGTGGTACTGGTGTTTGTTCACCCTCATGATAGGCATGGCAGTTGTAAATGGCTATCTTTTATATAAAGTGGTACATGGAAATAATTCAATTTCAATTAAAGACTTTTGTAGACAAATTGTTGTCGCATATTTGAAAAGAGATTGCAGAAAACGGGTGGCTGCAGGTCGATTGATGCCGTTACCATCGACTTCAAGAGCTGTTGTGTCTGAAGATGTCAGGTTCGATGAAAAAGTGTATATGATAGGGAAGAGGAATAGTCAAAGAAGATGCCAACTTAGAAACTGTACAGAGAAACCACGGACATTTTGCACCAAATGCAATGTAACATTATGTATCGGTTGTTTTGCAAACTTTCATTCCAAAAAGTAAAAGTGCCATAATAATTTGAAAAAATCTCAGAAAATGCTTATATTTCAATTACATAATAACTTCAGCATACTCAAATTTAGAGAATGTATAAACATGAATGTATAAGAATAGTAAAATTTACCTTTTTTAAGATTTGATTAGTTTATTTCTTTGTGGGAACTACGAACCCCCTAACGCCCAGCGTCCTTCCTCATTTGAGGACAGGCTATATTTAAACAATAAATGGAAAACTATCGAAAATTTCGATTTTGTTTGCTTTCATAACTACTAAAGACTAACATGAAATTTTCAAATCATTTAGATTTAAAAAATTAATTTGGGCGTTAATGGGTTAATGTCTAATAAAAGGTGACGGGATTTTTTCTGACCATCTTAAGAAGAACTGGTATGCTGTACCGCCTCATACCATCTCACCTCAAACACTGAATATTATTGTTATAGTACTTTTAAGTGGGATTTTCGGTGTAGGATACTTCAACTTGTAGTTAATTCTAATGAAAATTACTGTCTGTAAAATTTGAGATATTCTTTCAGATATCTCTTGAAGCATACTGTACTTCTGAATGTGTTTCCCAACATGGCACTCAAACAGTATTACACAATTAAACTAATTTTATCTCATGGAGATGCAGCACTCTAAGATGATTACCAGGATGAGTGATAGATAACTAACAGCACCAACCAATCCAGATGTGACCATTCAATGTACACACAATATATGTGGGTCTGCTAAATACTTCTAGAATGTGAGAACAAAAATTTGTTACCCATTATGCAAGGGATCATGGTATTCTGGTGTCTGTTAATATAATGTTTGTACAACATTCAGTCACACTGAGAAGGCTTCTTGTCATTAAAAGCAGCTGTGTAATTGCCTTCTATATGAGGTTATGTATTCAAAATTAGATTTAAATACAGGAATGCATTATGTATTTACCTAAATGATTAATGTGTCATAGAATGTTATTTCTTAAGTTATGGTTATCAAAGTAGTCATGATGTTTGTATTTCTGTGATGTTTAGATGTGTGTCAACAATATAGTTATTAGCTTAAGTTATAACAAAATAGTTAATGATGTATTTGTATCATAATTAAACAAAATATTTTTAAACTGTTACATTAAGTTTTTTTATTACTTTATAACAACTTGAGCATTTTGTTCATTTGTGTTGCAGTTTGGAAATAACTTTTGTCTGTGGTATATTAATTTGATAATTTCATTGTACTTGAGTTTTTAATTGTACTAAAAATTTTCATGTTTTGTTTATAGTCACAATTTAGTAATGTTGTTTTCAACCATGTTTTTATGTTGCATTAAATTGTGAAAAGTGAACTATCTGGTAAATTATATAACTTGAGTCAGTATTTAATATCATTAAGTATATTAATATGATATATTTAAAACTTATTTTGGAAGTTTCATTAAATGTTTAAAATGAGCCATAGCTTTATCTAATCATGTTACTATTTTGAATTATTATTTCATCTTGAACTCTCTTAATTTTAATTCAGCATCATTTTTGTTAGGCAATTACAGAAGTTTAAAATATTAATTGCAAGAATGTTAGAAGTGGCACATTTTTCGGCGACAGTGGTTTTATACTGTGCTGAATTGTAATTGAATTATACATTTATTAGGTTAACTCTTGATTCATTGTAATTGAAGATGCATAAGACTCAATTTACTCCTGGAAGTGACCTTTCATTTTTCTTGTTTTTTTATTCTCTGCGGTTAATTTAATATTGTAATCTGTATTTCTGCCATTTTCGTTAATTTAGATGTGTGGATGTTTGGAGTGACTCTTTGGGAAATGTTGACGTTTGGAGAAGAGCCTTGGGTTGGCTTGACTGGGACCCACATCCTACGTAAAATCGATAAGGAAGGAGAAAGGATGCCTGCTCCAGAGGCTTGCCCATCTCATACATACCAATTAATGCTTCAGGTGAATAAGCAATGTGATTTAAACTTTTGATAATTAGTCTGAAGGGATTTACATTAGCTCTTAGAGCAGGAGTTGGCGACAGGGTTGCCAACTGTGTAATTTTCACCGGGAGACTCCGGGAGAAATACTATTTCCCCGGTTTCAGAGTTTTCCATTAATTTCTCCGGGTCAGTGCATTTAATTAGTAAAATTAATAGACAAGGTCGAGACTTCATGGAATTCCATCATAAAAGGATAGGATGTATTATTAATGCGAATAATTCGTATAAATAATTCATCCTATCCTTTCATTTAACTAGTAATTACAAAAAAATGGAAACCCGTCCTCAAGTACAGGGTGGCCCACGAAATGATTCCCACCCACGAAATAATCCCCTATTTGTTTTTCCAATAAAATAGTAACTATGTTATAGGCGGAGATTGAATCGTGTGGGCAAATGCACTAGTTCATGGAGATAATGTTCATATTCCGTGAACTAGTGCATTCATCCACATAGTCGCTATTTTATTGAAAAAACAAATAGGGGATCATTTCATGGGCCACCCTGTATAAATGAATTAGAGGCTTGTGATAGTTAACAGAGATTTATATATAATACATTGTACTGTAAATGAATTAATTTTCCAAAAAATTATTGGGATAATTTATTTTTCGAAAAGTGAAGGTCCGAGTTCGATTCCAGGAACTTTCTTTCACATTTGATTTATATGGGAATTTTGAAACCCACCATGCAAGGTATTTTTCTTTTTCTTAGTAAATTATCTTAGAGTTAATGCATTGAAATGGGATTAGTATTATTGTCAGCATAAAAGAATGAAAGTTCTAATTCTCATCATAGTATTTTGATTATTAATCACATTTCTTCCAGTTTCTTGTAAATAATGATGTTTTTACATTTGCGTTGCTTTAATTTACAATACTTTTTCAATGAGGCAATTCATGAATAACAGAAAACCTGTGAAAAGCAAAAAAACAGGATTTCCTTCTAAAACTCTGTGCTTCAAATCAGAATCTCTGGATCATGAAGGTATTAAAGCTGGAAGCCCTAGTTGGGACCTATGGTCCATGTGCTGCATTTCGTCTGCCAAAGTTTTATGTAGCCTGGAAAGCTATAATTAATATTAGATTGGTGAAATTAGCACATGGTTCAATTTTTATCAGTCAAAATTATAATTTTAGAAGCTTCTCTGACAAAGTTGTAACACCAACATTTTTGCTCTATTTTCTCTTATATGATACTGCATAGTCTCTACCAAACTTCTATACTTAGATACTTTTATTTCATCCACTGAAGCACTTACAATTTAGAACTATCAATGGGGCCTGGGAAAAGATTGTCATTTGTTAACCGAAAGGACTCAGGTTGATTAAACTTTGTTGCATCCAGACAGATAATATTTTTCCATTTTAAGGAGTTTTGGTATCAACTCACAGCTTGTGATAAGGAAAGAGATATATATTTATCATCCTGTAATAGACAGGTAACACATGTGCCAACCCAAATTGTTACTCTAAAAATTGCTGCTTATATTTTTTTAAATTTCTTATTCTTCATTGTAGTGTTGGGCCAAGTCACCGTCTGATAGACCAACCTTCCAAACACTGCAGCAGTCTTTAAAAGAAACTTTTCCGCCAACTATGAAAGCAGTACAGAAGTTCCAGCAAGCAGATAAAATGACAGTAGAACCTGGTGATTCAATTGTGGTCATAGATGGAAGGTAAAAACATTACAAAGTTATTTAAAATTTACTCATTCATTTAAGAAGTATTATAGTTAAATATTTTTCCTGTGTTGTGTTTTCAGATCTTTTAGATTAATTTCCGAGTTTTTGGCCTGTTTTATTAAAGTCTAGCACCTTTTTAGGCGCGTTTCGGAGCGCCTATTGTCGGTCGGTCCATCCGTCCGTCCGCATGTTCGTTCTCGGATTCTACTTAACGGATTTTCATGAAATTTGATATTAACGACTTTCAATCAAATATAAGAAGAAAATCGCAAAAATGAATTACGTACACCAATCAGGGGTACCACTTTACTGGTGACAAAAAAATAAAATTTTCGTCATATCTCGTAAAGTATTGCTCATATCAAAATATTTTTCAAATAAAAGTTGTAGAACTGGTAAAGTAGAGTATTTCCTTCTCTATATATTTTTATCGTAGGAGTAGCCGTTATCGAGAAAATCAAACAAGAATGTCTTATATCGAGTTGAACAGAAAATTTTTTGCATGGTTACTTCATTGTTGCTAACATAAACAATCTCCCAAACAAACGTTTATTTCCTTACGTGTGCATGTAATATTATTAAATAGGAAGAAAATGGATTATTTATGATGAAGAAAAGAACTTTAAAACGCTATTTCCCTTACGTACAGGTATATAATTGCTTTCTAATACTCCATTGCACGAAACGCGCCCATTTGTGATACGTTGTACACTTTCCTAACTTGTTATTTTTCTGTATTCCATTTAGACATATTGATTATAACTTGTGACTAATTTTTATTAAAACATGTTTTTCATTCCTAATCATTGCTTCATGAATGTCTATGGAAAAATGTTAGTTTCCATCTCTTATAAAATTTCAATATTTAATCAATTTAAAATATCTGAAGGTGGAGAAATTGAATGCTTTACTTTTCAACTTTTAAATTTATCCTTTTCCTTTGAACAGTGATGTATTTTCTTTTGTCTAACTAATATTTTCTACCTTGTAATGCTTAAATTTGCAGGCCAGAATTGTATTGGTGGAAAGGACAAAACCAGAGAACGTTTGAAATTGGAGACTTTCCTCGCTCTATGGTCAATCCAATGAGACCTAAAGCACCTGAAGATATTAGTAAACCTTTAGAAAACTCATTCATACACACTGGTAAGAAGAAATTAATACTTTGCATTTATTTTCTGATAAATTGATTGCCAGTTGTGATTTTTAAGTTTTTGAGATAGATTCATTATATGAAATTAAGTTAAAGCACATGTGAATATTTAACACACATTACAACAGTGGCAAATGAAACTAAAATGAATGTTTTATTGGAATCATTTAGGATTAAATTTCTTAGCTAACAGGTAAAAACTAATTTTATTGAAACTGAATTAACAGTATATCATTAATGCTGTTGTGGGTGTTTAAAGAATATGTTTTCATCATTGTAATTATTTTGTATTACACATTCAGTGAAGTAGGTCAGTAATTTGGTTGGTCTTGAGTCATCAATCATGTTGTCTTTTACATAGGTCATGGAACACCCTTTGGGAATTCCTGGGGTAGCCCAGCGTTCATTGATGAACTATACCTTAGAAACCCTATGGAACCACCTGATATACTTGGCATGGTTAGTGAAGCTGGTCCATCTCCAAAAGTACCTGAACGAAAAAAAGGTAAGTTTCCATTTTCATTAATGAACCAATCTGCATAATTGATTGTTTGTCAAATTTGTTAAAAGAACTTATTTTAAGTAAAAAATCAAATACCTTGAGGTTCCTAGTTTTTAAGCTTTTTTCACCCTCTTGTGGAAGTAAGAGCTAGTGTGTGTATTGAGTGAGGCAGAACACATATGTCTGTTTTAAATTAAATGAAGACAAAGAGTAAACTCCTGATTATCCAGCCTAATGGATGTAAGAGGAAGCACGAATAATTGAAAAACACGGATAATGCGAACGTCAGACACAAACTTGCTGTGAAACCAATCAGTGAATATACAGTAGAGCCTCATAAATCCGGCTTTCAAAAATCTGGAATTATGAAAATCAGGCACTTTTTGAAAATTTTTCTGTGGGTAGTCGACCATATGTGGGCATAGGGGAAATAGGTTGGCCGGACTTACTGAAAGCTCTGCAGATGTCGGATTTATACATTATGTTCCAGAAATAATTTTCAAATCACCAATTTTTCCTGGATTTCTCATATATGCTAGCTTGTATGTCATTGTTACTATTTGGAATGCATAAAATCATTCATTTTGTGAGACATTCAATACGGGTTCACATTTTGGTTTAATGTTGAGTGTTATGGCTCTGTGTAGTTTAGGGATCTGAGCTATTCTGTTATCTAAAATTGCAAACGCAATAAATTAAGCGAACTCGAGAACCATTATCAAGGCATCGAAAGATTACGGTGCTGTATTGAGTAAACAATTTCTCTCTCTCAATCCTCCTTTCATGATGAGTCATCCCCTTCTCAGCTAAGCACCACGTTGCATTTCATTACAAAATTGCAGACACTATAGTTTGAGCATAGAGGCACTCAGATTTTTTAAAGCGGACCGAGGAATAAAACAGTGATAGACAGTTATGTGCTCACATTCGAAGCGACCACATTTTCAATAAGTATGACTGTTCCCTCAACAGAGTGACAGTGCTAAATTCCTTCAAAAGAAACCCTCTTAAGTGGAATTATGAAGCATAAACACAAAACACTTGCGATTGAACAAAAAGTATTAAGGAAACTTGACAAGGGTGCTTCAGTTAAGAGACTTTGTGAAGAATATAACCTAGGCAGTTCCACTGTGTATGACTTGAAGAAACAAAAAAGTGAGTTCTGAAATTTTATGAAAACTGACACTCATAAATCTATGAGTAGCTGAAAAACATTACATATGTCCAGGGTCGATGTGGATAGGGTACTGTTTGAGTGGTTTTGGCAACGAAGAAGCTAAGGTGTACTGGTGTCAGGTTTAATGCTGATTCAGCAAGCAAAGAAATTCCACAGTGACTTGAAAATTAATAAAGCTTGTGATTATTCGCAAGGTTAGCTTCATCGCTTCAAGCTTCATCATGGAATACGAAAATTAGCTATGTCTGGAAAAAAACTTAGTGCCGATTTGGATGCTGCCGAAAAATTCATATAGGAGTTTGTTAAACTCATTTAGGAAGAAAATCTGTTGAGCTAATTTATACTGCTGACAAAACGGGGTTATTTTGGCGATGTCTTCCTTGCAGCATACTTGGAGCAGGTGAGGATAGTATATGAAGTGAAGGAGTCAAAGGAGAGGTTGACGGTGCTTGCGTGCACAAATGCATCAGGTTTGCATAAACTAAAGCTAACTGTAATTGGCAAAAGTGCATACACTCGTGCTCTAAATGGCATAAGGAATTTTCCTGTTCACTAAATCAGCTATTTGACGGCAAATAGCTGAAATGGTTTTGGAACCCAAACACTATAAAGATAAAGGAAGTGAAAGTGATGATGATCACAAGGCAGCCACAAACAAACTTTCAATAGATTGATGCATTCAATTGGTTACTAACACAATATTGGCTTTAGAA
Source organism: Uropetala carovei (assembly GCA_036926305.1). NCBI lineage: Eukaryota > Metazoa > Arthropoda > Insecta > Odonata > Petaluridae > Uropetala > Uropetala carovei. The sequence continues at coordinate 1,878,097 of JAXCHB010000003.1, forward strand.
CAGAGATCATGTATCGAAGCACAGGATATGATAAGTTTGTACTGAATTATGGATAAACTTATTCAGAAAGATCACAATGTATGAAGCAAGCTATCTTGTGTGACATGTTCAAGAAAACCTCGCCTTATATTCGGGAAAATACGGTATATATTATCTAATAAAAATATTCAAGTGCGATTTCTGATAACATTTTGAGATTAATGGGATAACAAAAAGAATTTTTATTTTATCACGCAATTGAAAGCTCTTTCTGAATTCACATCGGTAAATTTGAAATTTCGTCTTATCACGTGACTACCAACTCACCGGAGCTTGTCTGACAAGGGAAGGGTCTCATGACCGGGAGACGGATTTCTTTGAAACTTGGTAGGCATGTAGTACTCTTCACCAGGACCAAGGAACTAACTTATGCGAGTGCAGAATAATACGATTGCCCCTAGATACTTAGGCCATGTGCATAACTTAAAAAAAAAATGGAATTTTCACAAATCCAGCATGTGCTATGTCCCGAGGATGCCAGATTTATGAGGTTATACTGTATTTCTGGCTGTAGTAATTGACAGGCAAATTAGCACATTTGGATGAGCGAGTTTTTGAGTTTTTTTCTGATAGTAAAAACAGTTTTCTTCCATTTTTCTGGCATTTTAACCAGGGATAAGATAAATGTTTATCACTATAAAAACCACGTAGCTCAGTGATCCAGCTCACAGCTGAAGTTTGCAAATGACTCCACTTAAAATCATATCGTAATGAAATGAATCGAAAAAAATCAAGATGGCGGAAGAACACAGCTAATCGACCAAGGTCGCATGCTGTCTCCCCATGTGATTTTCGTGAAACTCCTGATAATAAAAAAACAATATACATATTTACAAACTTGCCGTTTCTGCATATAATATAATTATTTAGACATTGATGTAATGAGACTATGAAATGAAAGCTCTTTTTTAAAATAAATAGTTTATGTCTGCAGTGACTTTAGGTGTTGGAATACTTGAAATCCCAACAAAAAATAATAAATAATTTTAATGTAAGAAAAGGAAGGAAGTGGAAGAGTTAATTTTCTATGCTAGAATGATAAGCTGTGTTGATAGCACTGTGACATAAGTAAATGCATTATTATATCTTAATTGACAAATGATACACTATTATAAGTCTAATTTTAATTAACAACTTATAATTGAAATAAAAATAATTGCATTTCATTTTTTATTTTGGATGTTTCAGGTCAGCAGCAACCTGGCCTTCTAGTCAGACAATCATCAAAACAATTTTCATACTCAAAGCTAACCAATGAGAATGGAAACAAAGCACTAGTTGTTTTGCAAGACAGTCAACCAGCAGCAGCAGGAGGGTCTAAGACAGTTTTTAGCCCACGTCACAAACCAAGGGCAGGGAGAAGCGACGTGGAGGACATTTTGATAGACCTTTCAGAAGATGTGGAATGTCGATCTTCTTCATCAAACTCTGTAAACTCGCACCCACCTTCCAGTTCTTCTGGCAGACCTGTTCGTTCTACTCACTCCATTCTGGATGAGCCAATCGAAGGTAACGATGTTGGTTGGGACACGGGAGATCAACAGCTATATGCAAACTTTCCCCCAGAAAATTACGCTCAGTCATTGCCCACCCAGCCTATCCAAGGCAACGCAAGTACAGCAAGAAGGCCAGAATCTCCGGATCCGTTCGACACCTCGATGGTTTATCGATGTTTCCATTACTCGCAAGTTGCACCCGATTCTGCTGCTTCCCTCCCTGTGAGTTCGGTTCCAAACGCTTCGACATCCGCGTCCACTTACTTGAATATCGGTGTGCCAGAGGAAACTCCATCGCACTTATCTCCCGTCCTACATCACAGCGCCACGTGGTCGAGTTCCTTGACCTCCCACGTGACGAATAATTCCTCGCGTTATTCGAGATCGGGAGACGATTCTTGCTCGTGGCCCGAAGACATTACCCTTCCGAAAGAGGTCAGTTCTTTGCAGTTGAACTCTATGAGAGAACCGGCGGCAGTGTTGCCAAGTGTCCCCCCCTCTGCGAATCAGACCATAAATCCCACTTTCTTTCTGGAGCTTGAGAAGTGCCTTGGGAAGAAGGAGGCGAGGGCGAACACCGATTCCTCTTTTTCATACCAGCACGACCTGTCATCTTCCCAGAATAACATGATTCCACCATTGTTGCCACCACCTCAGAAGCTGACTCCGAAGCAAAGGGTCACAAACAGCGTTTCTTCTCATAACAGCTTGCCTCCTTCCTCGAACATGGTGGGCAACTCCTTTTCGCCATCTACAGTGCCTCAGACTAATCACTCGCCTTCGTCGTGGTCCCATGGCACTCTTCCTTCGGCTGGTCCATCTGGTTTGGGCCACTATAGGGAACAAGCCGGCAGGAGTAGGCCGGTGTCGACATCTCAACTTGACCTTAGGTCAAGTACGGTCAACAATCAGAGGGATGGTGGTGGTGGCCTGCCGTGGGGGTCAATGATGTCTATTGGCGCCTTTGGAGAGGCTTCCAGCCCAGCTGGGTGCTCACGTGATAAGGAAATGGTAAGGAAATGTTTTTTTAATGCATTTCTTTTTCATAAGGATAATGGTAATTTTTTAAAAATCCTCTTATCCTGGCTTATTTATATTCTGGAATTTTAATTCCATTGTATTTTGAAATGTATTCATTTTTAACATTTTAAAGGTTAAAATGTTTTTAAATCATTGAAGTATTTTTTATGAACAAATAAATGGCAACCGTTGTATTTTCAGATATTATAATATCTCAGCACTTGTTGAGATATTAAAACAGTGGAAAATGCAAAGTTTGCTATTTTATTTGTTCTTCATGGAACAGTTCTACAAGGTTATGCCTACCACCATGAATTTTATTTTTTGTTATAAAAGAACTTAATTTTTATCCTATGACATATTTGTTTTGCCATAAAAATTTGCTTAAATTATCATCACTAAACGAATTTTATATTATACTAATTTTGTAATAGTTGTGAGACAGGAATTAATCTATATTTCTGATAAAGCATTGGTTATATAGTATATTTATTAGAGTCATTTTGTAATAGGCCTATTTGCTTTAATAACCTAGTACATGGGACCAATTTTTAAAATAACAGTTGGTTTTATGCATATAAAAATTGTTTTTTTGTCAAATTAACATGTTAAATATGCTTATAAAAATAAATGCATTTATTTTTGCCTCATAAATATATGAACATGATTCTTTATATAGGAAAATATTTTTATAGTAATGATGCCAATTCATAGATATGAATAACAGCTGGGTGAATCCTACATAATGCTTTTGCTTTGTTTTGAGTTGGTTTAGAATATAGCAGATACCTGTGCTAAATCCAGAAACTTAACTAGGATAAAAGGCTTACCATAAATATTACATGTAATTTCCAAGATGGTAAATAGATTAATTGCCTAAAATACGTGAAGAAATCACCTTAAAAAGTAAATTTTGAACATTTTCAAATTTGATTTCCAAGATAAGAAAATTATTCTTTGCACTTTTCTACATATAACTGTGCAAATCCCATATTGATATCTCATTTTGAGATATATTAAAATGTTAACGGAAAAAGGTTTGCATGCTGTTAGTCAAATGTAGAGTTGATTTCTGCCAATTTGGTTAAGATTCCAGAGAAGCATCTATTATTTTTTAAATGACTTATTCTCTACAACATTCAGGAAGCCATAAATTTTTTACTATTTAACTTCTTTTTCTGGTTGCTTATTAATTATCAAAAAGTGTTACCTGGAATGTATAATGAACAAATAAGGAAAAAATTAATTACTTTAAAATGTAGTTTTTTATTTATTTTTATAAGATTGAAGAAACTTTGATTTGCACTCATTTTGTATTATTCTTTTTATTTATATGTGGGTGTTTATGATTTAACAAATAAATCTGTAAATTTATGATAGCATTGTATTTGTTTGCATTTTCAACCCTTGGAAGAGTGGTGGTTATTATCTGGCTCCTAATGCTAGGGTCATGCATTCAAATCCTGCTGAAAAAATGGTCGTATATGTTCATCATTGTTTAATTTATTATAACATATTATTATTATTAATAATGTACAATGTTGCAGTTTGGCCATAATATTAGGTGGCAACAATATAATACTCAGCATACTACATTATATAAATGTAATTGAGGAAACTTAATATTTTAATTGTAAACTTTAAAACCTTTATAATTAATTAATGGGTTAATGAATAACATCTTTAAACACCTTTTTCTTTTCTTGCTAACTTATAAGATTAATGGAAGCTAAAATTTATTCTTATTATTACTAATCAATTATCATGACATAATAAAAAAATTTCTTCTTTATGTGGTAACGTAAAGGCTTCTCTAGTGTGGCGCAGAAATAATATCTTGCAATGCCCATTAATATATACTATTAAACTATTTCAATTTTTCTTTACAATTTGGGGCTTGGTAACCATAAAGTAATAACAGAATTATAAAATATGCTACTTCATTAAATAAGTGTTTTCATTTTCTTGTAATTTGGCATTTGTGAGGTGGTGCCATTTATTACTTCAAGTAAAGGATGTATTTATTCTCTTGTAGATGTTGCCATTTTTAAGGTTATGTCTGAGGATGTTTTTTTATTTACTGCATTTGAAAAATTCAAAATGATATTTATCAACTTTTTGTTGAGAGCCATTATTTGTCATATGAAATCAAATGGTTTAAAACAGAGGTTCCCAATCTCTTGAGAGCACCGCTGTGCTCTTTGACAGCTTCACTGTGCTCTTCTGCATCGCTTATTATTCGATTTCTTTTAACCAATAATTTAATTTGCTCGGTTGGTTTCTTTCTAAGCGTATCCAAGAACATTAAGAATAACTTTGATATCAGTTTGATTTTATTCACCATCATTCCTATTTCTGCAAACGTATAGTGGTGCTAACTTTATATTCTAGCATCCAACTTGGTGCTTGCCGCAACCCCTGATTTAAAATTTTGCAAAATGCTTTTGTCATTGCTCATAATTTCTTAAGTTTTAAATGTCCGTGTTTAGGAACTTGTCCATTTTTTCTAATGATCAAAATTAATAAATCAGTTTATTGAATCTTTTTTATAAAGAATTTTGCTTAGATAAAACAAAATAATTTGCACATAGCAGTTTTAGAAATTTTTCTTTATATTTAGAGCATTTTATCAAAATGTTCTTTTATCACAATAATTAGAGGATAGCTGATGCATGTTGAATCAGAATGGCTGAAGTCCATCCCTATGTCTTTTTTTCATATTAATAGCTCAAACTTTTACTATTTTCAACTCTCTCTTTCACAAATATTTAAAATTACCCGGTAAAGCTGTAAGTAAAGCATTGTTATTCATCTCCTGGGATGAGTTAACGATGTTACAAAATCGTGCATGCACCATTATCACTTTGCTGCACAAGCCCTTGACTGTGAAAGGGGTTTGACTCTCTTTGTGCATGTGTCTTCACACTGGGCATTGGACTGCACAGGTGATGGTGCACGATCCAGCTTTCCGGGCAGGACGGGTGGAACATGTGGCGCTTGCAGTGGGTAACTCTGAAAGAAATGGTGCCAATATTGAGGAGGAGGTGATATCAGCTCTCGAGGCCACTGGATGGGATGCACCGGCTGCAGCAAGGCACATCAAACTAGACAGATTGTTAAGGTCAGCCATGCCTGACAGATTTCAGTATGACTTGATCTGCAGAACTGTTGCATGCATGAGTAACTTGAAGAAATGGTTGTGCATGACGAATGCTTGAGTTGGTAAGAGGTGGATTTGACTGCAGGTCTGTTCAAAAATTGAGGTCAGAAAGTTCAAGATATACATTTTTGTATGCATAAATCAAATTCCTCTTAGTTTATTTTGGTAATGGATATTTTCAGTCACACCACAAATAGTCTTAATACAATACTTCATTCAGACAACCTCGGATGAGATGCACTAGAAAATTATTCAATGAAGTAGTGAGGTTCTTATTTCTGTTATTGTCATTAACATTGATTAACTATTTAGGTGCCTTTAGTTTACTTTATTTTATAAACATAAAACTTATGTGCTTGGCCTTTTAACCTGATATCCAGAAAATTCCGAAATCCTGACATCCTTTGGTCCCAAGCTTTCTGTATTAGTGGTTAGTGCTGTAGTCAATTTGTGAAGATAGTGCTATTGACTCATCTTTAACTCAGAATCTTTTGCTCTGCTGAAACTTTTGGAACTGCTAACGAATGAAATGTTCATTGATTAATGTCCCTAGCTGCTATAGCTTGAATTGTAATGCTTTCATAGTCTAATATATGGCTTGGTTCTACAATCTTTTCTATATGCATGCTTATCTTTTTTATTTAACCTTTTACTAGCACATTCTCTATATGTATAAATGCAACAAATTTATTAGTAATTTTATATTTAAATTTTATTGATTCCAACAGATTTTTATTGTTAATGTTAAAACTATTGCACTATTGCTATATGATCAGTAACACAGTCTATACAGTTGTTGTGAATGTTGACTTGAAAAAGGAAGATAGGAGAGATGGCAGCATGGAGGGCCATCCCTAACATCCCAAGGAAAGCATAAGTTAAATTTGGTCATAAATGTTAACAGGGTCTTACACAAGCCGATTTGCCCCTTTCCCCACACCTCTCTAAGGGGCGACCCTGATTACATGTTAGAAACTAATCGGTAGATTGGCTTGAGAGTGGAAGGGTAAGTTGGAACTGTTTGAATTAGAGTAATGCAAATGCTACCATTAAACTGTTTGGTAGATGCAGATATTATTTCCGAGAGTAGAGATAATCTTAAGTACATTGATAAAGAAAGAACTAGAGGCATTTACAGTTTTTAAATTTCTTTAATGGGCTGTAAAATACAGTATTACATCCCAAAATTGAGATAAAAATTGAAATGATTGCAAAATCTAGTGCTGTACTGTTCATCATGAAAGAAACTGTTTCACATATTTTCTTGTAAAATGAATGTCCAGGTACATAATTTTGTGGATATCACTTTATTATTCCTTATACAGTCATATCCCATGTAGCGAAGCTCCTTTATAATGATGACCATCATCCCCTGATTTTTGCTTTGGCTTCTTATAATTCCTGGTTAATTATCTTAGCAGCAAGCTGTGTGTATGATTTTTTTAACACACTTTGTAGTACTGTTTGTGATAGACCACATATCTGAGACTGGTTTTTCTAGATGCAGCTACAAATAAGTACTGGCATCGAATGTATGCCATACCAGATAGGAGAATTCGGCTCTCCAGCATTACCTCCAACATTACCCTTTTTACTCTCTCCATGTACATAGTATACAGAAAGTATTGTTTTCATGAAAAAAAAATTCCTGGTTAATTATCTTAGCAGCAAGCTGTGTGTATGATTTTTTTAACACACTTTGTAGTACTGTTTGTGATAGACCACATATCTGAGACTGGTTTTTCTAGATGCAGCTACAAATAAGTACTGGCATCGAATGTATGCCATACCAGATAGGAGAATTCGGCTCTCCAGCATTACCTCCAACATTACCCTTTTTACTCTCTCCATGTACATAGTATACAGAAAGTATTGTTTTCATGAAAAAAATTGACTTCAAGATTTCAACGGAAATACATGTTTTGAGGTCCCTAGAACACGTTTTGACTATTTTCGGAATGATGTCTGTGTGTGTATGTGGTTGTGGGCGCTCTTAACTTGAAAAGTACTTGCCATATCATTACCAAATTTCATATATAACACTTTGGTATGAGCACAAAGAACTGATTAGTTTTTGGACAATACTGGTTAACCGGAAGTCGAGGTTTATTCGAAACCTGATTTGGTTTTTGCGAAATATCTCCATTAAAACATCATTATTGTATATACAATTCGATACAAAGGTTATAGAGAATGTCATTTCGTAGAACTTTCATTTGAACCAATTTTCCATAGCAGTTATTGTTTAGGAATTACAGTGGAACCTCATAAACCCGGCAACCTCGGGACCTAGCATTTGCCGGGTTTTTGAAAATTTATAAAAAATCCTTGGGTAATACACATTTTTGGTTACTGATTATATAATTCAAACGATGAATAACAATTAAAAGGGAGCCCATTATCAATAGACTATTGCTTATACATGCACTAAAATGAGGAATTATATAAGAACCATTAAAAAGTAAATAACGAAATATGCATTTACAACATTATTTTCGTCACGCTTTTTTCTGAGAATTTTTTTTAAACAGATCAGGCAAACTAGCTTTCTTCATGCATTTTGATTTTTCCTTCATAAGTTTGTCTTGTATTCGAAACAAACACGTGATCTCTTGAAAATCATTGCAAGACAGTTGTTCTAAAGCAGATATTGTATCTGTGACCAACTGTATACAGCGATATATTGAAGGTTTGTCCTTAACTATCTCTTAATCATCGTCACTATCATTTTCTTCATCTTTTTCATGCTCATGTTTCAAAACCATGTCCACTATTTCACATCAGCTGAAGTACGACAGGCACATCATTGTCGATATCAACCCAGTTTTCAAATGTCATCTTCTACCACTCTTTTTGCTGTTGTGAAAAATTTTTGCTTGTTGTATCAGCATCAGGCCTGAAATAGGTACACCTTCACTTCTTCGCTGACGAAACCACTCAAACAATACCTTATCAATAACATTTACCCAGGACGTGTAGTGTAGCGTTTTTCAATAATTGCTGTAATTAAATGCTTTTTATTAGTGATGTACCTGGCTTACCCAGCCATATTTTCAGTACCCGGAAATTACCGTGACCCGGCACCGGTCGCTGGGACTCAGTACCGGGTACTGGGTCCCTCATGAGCAAAAAAGGATAACAATAAAAACAAATTAAATGGAACTTAATATTTTACTTTTACTTTTTAGCCTTCAAGAAACATTCAGAGAAACGATATTTTAATTATAATAAACTTTTAAAAAACCGATTACTCGAACAAAAGTTAAACTGAACCATGAAATAACATTTTACATAATTGCATAATTATACTTAACGACCGGTTAACAGTGCCAGATTGTAAAATCTTATAAACTTTATAAAATCTTCTTAAGTAAAGAATGAAATAAAAGCGCAGTCATAATTTTAATAATTAAATTTCACCAGTGGGAGATTATGATGAAGAAACAGTAGTTTTTCCGCATTTCGCGGAAGGAGTTTATTCCGCCGCTCTTTGTATATGATTCCAGCCTCGCTAAACATCCTTTCACTGGGCATACTGCTTGGAGGTGATGACAAATAACGTCTGGCCAATTTTGACAGGTCAGGAAAAAAAGCTGCATTTTTTGCCCACCAAGTTAAAGGATTTTCTTTATGAGGGATGTTAGGACATTTAAGAAAATTTTCAAATTGCCTCTCTTCTTTAGAATAAGACGTATTATCCTCAGCATGAAATTCTTCTTGTTTGCTTTCATTTTCAAACAAAATTTCATTTAAGCAAGCCCACACATCTTGAACCAAATTGGTTCAACCTACCCAGCCGGGTAATTTTTCTTTGCTTCTCGGAGTTCCTGGTACATCACTACTTTTTATTATTGTCAATAACTCTATATGAAAGCAAAATCCTATGTTTGTCTGTCCACTTACTACCCTCTAACCCAGTGTTTTTCAACCTTTTTGCATTGGCGACACACTTTTTAAATGATCCAGGTCTCGCGGCACACCATGATATAAAAAGTCAATTTTTTTTGTTAAAACATAACAGAAATACTTATAATTCATTATTTAACAATAAAACATCATAAATATAACAAAAAATATAAGAAAATGTTTGTTAACATCAAATTAGTACAAATATGACCGAGGTCATTTCAGAGTATGTACAACGAAATCTATATATGTATAAATAAAATTCATTATTTAACAAAATAAACAAAAAGAAATAAAAATCTGTCGAATAACAATTTTTAAAAAATTAATGTGAAATTTGAGCCTTTTTTTCTAAATTTTCGCGACACACCTGGACCTCATCCACTACACACTAGTGTGTCGCGACACACCGGTTGAGAAACACTGCTCTAACCATTTGACCGATCTCCACCAAACTTGGCACAATCACTCCCACAGTCCCCAGAAGTAAAATGAAGGGGTCAAAATACCCACCATATTTCCCACAAAAAAATTATTTGAGTTATCTCTATTCATTTAATGGATATCTGTTGGTGAGTTTAATGCCCCTTAAATCCCACATCAAAATTTGGTACTGTTTTGTTACTCCTTTTAAGCTGAAGAGCACCATGCATTCATTTTTCTCCAAAGTATCAGGGCTCAAGTCTAGGTGCAATGTTTCCTCCATTTACAGCATTTCTACATGAAGCAATCTTGAAAAATTCTAGAATTTTTGTCTCTGAATAAATTCTTTCATTACTATCTCATAGATCATGTAAGACTCAAGGAGAGGAAAATGTTTTTTTTATTGTGCTTGCAAAAAAATGTCAACTGATATAAAAAAGTACATAATAATTTGTTTGGTACCTAAATGCATTTCTATCTCTGAAACAGTTAAGTTGCGATGAGCTCTCACTGACATTTTTATGGCAAATGTTGTACTGTCTCTGAATAAATCTTCTAATCAGTGCTTCACAGATCATGCAAGAGCTTGTCATACATGAAGTACCTATATTGGATTTACCTGGGCAACACCGTGTGCTTCAGCTAGTAAGTAGGTAATATACATATACTTGTACAGTACGAATAATGAAGAACTGGAACTTATCCTCATTCTATCTAATTATACATATCTAACTCAGGCAACAAAGTGGGTATGCCTGTATAAGTAAAGTATTGTTGAAGCACTTTGAATGGGCATGCTTTATTGTATAGCTTAATGCACAAAAAATGTATAGTTGTTTAAATGATAAAATTAGGTGTTTGTTAATAGATTGTTAATTAATGTTTATCCCTTCTTGTCAATTGTTTTAAGGTTGGGACTTGCTTCGAGACTTCAGTGTGAAAATGCTCTGCAGAGGACAAACTGGAATTTGGAAATGGCAGCGTCTTCGCTTCTGGAGGATGTCAAAAGTTGATCTGCTTTAGCAGCGAAGATTAACTGAGCCTTTTTATTTTTTAAGGCAGCACGATTGTGGTCCTGTTGTCTCATCTAATGAGAAATACTCTTCATTGAAAGTGTCGTTCCCCTTAGGAACATTGTTGTTATTATGTATTTGTCCTGCATGTTTTAGCATCGCTTTGTGATAGGGAATGTCTTTTCATTCAAATACACATTCCATGTTCCGCAGTCAGCTCGACTTAAAAGGGTCTTGTAGCACAAAAACGTATCGTGTACACGAATTAAAATATTTAGGCTGTTTTATTTGTTATTTCTTGAGTGGAAGTGCTGTGCAAGTGAGTGAAAATTTTTGAGTTAGAGCATGTAAAAAAAAATAGGTGCATAATGCATGCTTTTTTTTTCTCCTGCATGCGCTGAAATTTAAAAACCTAAAAAAAACACAGCTGAGGTATGAAAGGATTGATGATATTTTGTGACCTTGCTGCTGTGTGTGTGTGTGCCATTTTTATAATTTTGGGTTATCTAATTGTCGTGGCTGCTGTGTTTTACTATTGTTTCATATTTAAAACCTGTAAAGGCTGGTTCTTTTTCTGAAAGAGACATGCAAATTTTATAGTCTGATATTCAGACAGTTGGAAACTGTATATTTCTCTGCCAGGCAATGGGTTTATACAAAGACAAATTAGGTGCGCATTGTCGAAAAGCTCTCCTTTTCATTACTGGACAGTCATTTTTATTGTATTTGTGCATCGTTTTTTTTCTCATGAATTTGAATGAAATGTTTTTTAGTTGCCCATCTATATACATATATATATTTTTTTTTTCATGAACGAATCACAAAAAAATACAAAGCACAATGCTGATTTACTTTATCTATGTCAAATGTATATTCTGAAATAACCTTATTTAAAAGCCCTTTTGTGCCTTACAGACAAAAGCATTTTATTGCCCTACACATTTGTGTCTATGTGAAAAAACTGCATTTTATATATATTATTGAAGCACAAATTGTTCACTCTAAAGTATGTTTGTAATTAATTTCTATGGGTTGCACGCATCTGGATATATGATCAAAGGTGTGCGTGTTTGTAGCAGGAGGGAGCCTCTCACTGATTTACAGGAAAGGTTGGTGCAGTTATTTAATTTATTTTAGAAATTGAGTGTATTTCTCAAGGTATAAATCAGGAATAGTGTTGGCTGCAAATCTGTACTGATACTCGTTTTATAATCACTTTATGACATGAGAAGCAATATTTACTGCTGTTACAAATTATATTCAAAGTGCTTGTATTGGCAAGCTTCAAATGCAGTTGTATGCAAATAATCCACAAAATATTACATAAAGCCTGTAGTAGTTAGTGTTTTTTAATACTGGGAACACGTGAACAGGCTGTAGTTTTGTAAATTTTTAAAAGTTATTATAATGCTATGCACAGTTAAGTTATCCTGCCAAAGAACAAAGGATTACTTTCATTGTCTTCCAAAAATTTAGAACCAGTATTAGCAGTACCATCTTCATATTAATGTCAAAACCAAAAACAGTGATATTTGTAATTTTACTGATCATCACCCAACATAGAAAACATTTAAGAATTGGTCTTACATCAACAAGTTTTCTTTTATGCTGTAAGGTCCACATTAACAGTAGTAAAAATATTTTTATTTATGTTTTATAAGACAAATTTACTCAGTTAAAACAAGAAATACAGTCATATGTTCACAGATATTTAATTAAAACAATGATTCTGATGTTTCAAAATTCTAAGATTGATCCATTATTATTCAATAAAAATATTTGAAAAAATGTTGTCAACATCATTGCCAGAAACTACTCTACGTTTAATGCTGTAGTTCATTTGTACTCGTATAAACTGAAAATTCCCAAAATAAATCAAGAATGCGATGAATGACTGACTTTTGATAGATGAATTTTCTTGCAAGACTTCTTTTTTTATCAAACAACTTTATATAATTTATACAGGGCAAAAAAATGTCTGTAATATGGTAGAATAACATTAAGCTGTAATCGTGCATTGCGCGAAGAAAATAATTGATACAGATGTTGTAGCTCAGTATGGAGATTAACGAGTGGATATGAAGTGGTATTTGTTCAAAATTTATCATTTAAAATTACCACCTCTGGTACATTGACTAGCTAAATGATTTCTTTAGCTACCAATTTTTTACTTGATATTTTTCCTAAGCTTTTGTTTTACCTGTTGCTTTTTTTTTTGCTTTTGCTTACCAGCTGTAATTTGACAACCTAAAGAAAATTTCCTTTGCTGTGCTTATTTACAATTTTAACTTTAATAATGTATGCCATTTCAAATGTAATTTTAGAATGGATTAGATGGAAGAGAGCTTTTCAGCGATAATATTCTCGCTCAATAAAGGGAATTTTTTTCTTTTTTTTTAACAAGTATCCCTTCCTAATTCACCCATTTATAAAATGATGGATTTATGTCCAATAGGATCCCTGACTCTAAAATATTCAGGATCCTGCAACCTAAAGATATGGTGAAACCTCTCCTACCATCTACCCTCTGATCTGACCCCCTTAGTGATCCTTTCTCTAAGGCAGGGGTTCACAACCTTTCAATGTGGTGAACACCAAGTTGTATGCTAGAATATAAAGCAAACACCACTATACTTTTGCAGGGGTAGAACACCAATGCATTTGTTTAGTTCTACATTAGGAAGCTGGTTGAGATAACAGGTAATAATGAATCGTAAGTTTTTTAAATCCTAAGCCAATAACCTGTAGGGCAGTGTTTCAACTAGTGGGACAATAAGGTTAACTAGGTAGGTCGTTAAGTCTCAAAAATTATTGTAAAACTTTTTCTGGAGAAAATTATCGAAATTTTTAATGTCCTAGAAACATTTCCATTAATTATCTACTAATTCTAAAATTTATTTAACATAAAAATCCACTTCTTAGAATAGCTGGGGTTTTGTTTTTGTATTGTGAGACCTGGATTAAAAATAAAATGGTCCATGGGACATGAGGAGCAAAATGGTGTAGCAGACCCTCCATATTTAATTCACCAATTGATCTTTATAGAATGTGTGCATAACTCTGTCAATCCAAGGGACCTAGGACGAAGGCCATATAACCCCTGAGTAAATCCACTCCTGCTGACAGGTTTACATGCTGATCATATTTATTATTAAATGGCAGAGGCGATTTTTAAAAACCAAAATCAGTTTCATAAATGCTTAGGGAACGTAATACAATTTCGCATCGAATTTACTTTAAAAGCCTTTTTCTTATGATTTACTGGCAGAACGAAAACGAATTGTTAAACTTGAAAAAGCACATCTTTCAAGCGATAGAAAGAGAAATTTCGTTGGTAAGCAAAGTATTAAAGTAACATATTTGCCTATGTTCTACACTTACAATTAGAGGAGAATTTTATATTTCCTCTTGCACGACTGTCGAAGCCAAACAACGTTCTTCGATAATACCTTAATGTGCGGAATCCGGCGATTCGTATGCTCTCCGTCGCGCAAGTTTTCAAGAAATAGCGAAAATTTTGGTTGCCAAATAATCGCGTAACGAGCGAATGGTATTTTAATTAACTTCGATTTAGCGCATTACGAAAATGCATTCCGGCTTTCCCGTATTTGAGGAAAACGGAACTTCAACAAGAAGCAATACCGCGGAATGACTGATTTTATTCTCGTTAAAATTTATCTCGGTCATCGATCGTATTCCAGTCTACAAGCGAGCTGGATTTTGCACTAATATTGTAATCGATATTTATGCATCCAAGTTATTTTAACTATATGATTTCCTTGAAAGAGTGGTGCACGTAGAAATTTATTTGGGGGGAGACCGCAAACTTTACTGTGTTATTCTTTGTTCTTTAATTTCTATCATTTTAGCTGTGTAATAGAACATTTTAATTAATAAACATATAAATTCGAACCTGTACCTGTGCGATCCTCAATATTCTCAACGGAATATTACAAAAAATTCAATTTTTTTGCAATATAGTAGCTGTCTTTGGAGGGGGGGGGGAAATGCCCGGTTGCCCTCCTAGGTGCGCCACTGCCTTGAAATTGTTTAAAATTGCTTGAAAGATTAACGCTATTTAGGAATTGGTGGCCTATGGGTGCAAGGGGTGCATCGCATCCGGGCGGCAAAATATTAAGGACGGCAATTCACAGGTGGAAGCAAGAATAATCTTAATTTTGTGTTTTTACGAACGTACAAATGTCCTTTACCACCCGCCGTGTTTGTAAACTCAGGTGATAGACCGCCTTCTAAAATAAAATACTTTTATGTAATATATCGAGATGATTCGTATACGAGAAAGTTTGCGCAATGTGTTTTGCACAATTTATTTCTTAAATTAAATACAACTTTAAATCTAAAAGTCGAAAAAAATCTGGGCCAGGGTGCTTTAATAAGTCCGTAAGGGGCGGCATAAACTGTTTGCACCCGGGCGGAAAATATGCCCGGCGCGGGCCTGGGTGGCGCATTCTTCGCTCGCTCGTTAAATATTTGCTACTGATCCCTAATTAATACACACTTTCGAAACTTTTTAACTCCAAATTCTTCCGGCTGTTATGGGAATTCTCTCGAAATGAATGCTCAGTCGCGCGCGGCGCGCTAATTAGTTAAAAATTCGCGATCGAAAGACAAAATTCTCCGGCGCTATCATAACGCGTCGTCTCGCTTTGTTTACCTTCGGTTCCGACAACAAAACAAACGGAACGTAAGGGTTTTTTCCTCCCTTCACCACCCCACCTCTCCCTTTTATACAGATCCGGCAACGCAGCGTTCGAAAGTTAAAAAAATACCTCGCTCGACGAGAAGATGGATCAGTAGGACAGCGAACGCCGGCGATGGAGCGATGCTGCTGCTCCCTTTGGGGCAGGTGAGTTAACGCGGGTAACATCAACAGGTGAAATCGTTCCCAGCGACTCCCTTTCAGTCTGCCCGCTGACTTCGAAACGTACGCCTGCCGTCACCCGTTCGAGTTTGTTGACTTTTCGCCCACGTAGAATTTGTGGTGCCACAAGAAGGAGAACCCTTTTTACCCTTACCCTGTACCTGTAGGATATTATTCCGGTTTTATCTGGGTAGTGAGGAAAAAGCTTGAATAAAAAAAAATCCCGCCATGTCTCCCGTGAGCCGTTCTTCCGCCGTCGGTGCAAGGGTCCGACGTCGAAGCAAGCACCGAAACGGTGCGGCCGACGCTGATTACGTCGACCCTTGGGATATAGAGAACGAGATATATGTCAAGAGGCTTTCGGTCGTCGATCCTCCGCCGGTAGTCCCCGAGTCTTCTTCCAGGAAGACTGCTTCGAGGAGGACTAGCAACTGTTACTACGACATCGCGGGGTTCGATGAGGAGCAGTTCCAAAACGAAAGACTTTACAGCTACGAAGGAGAGGACCCCGAGTATTGGATGCAGTCTGCTTACGGAGATTACTATTACTACGAGGATGAATACGATCCTGGTTTGGAACAGGGCGCGGAACAGTGCCAACGCTTCAAACCGACCACTTGTCTTTCATTTCCAGGTGAGTTTAATCAGAGCGAGAGAGAGAGAGAGAAACGAAAATAAGTAAGTTCAAACTGACGAGGAAAAAATGTGCAGTAACATCCATATGGGATTGGTATGAGCTGGAATAATTTCAAATCAGAAAAAAGGAAAATAATTCTGAACAGAAGGCTGGGCTTCTACTTGCGGGACGGATATTTTACGGTTAAACAATTGCAGCAGACTAACATTCCCCTTACACAAGGCGGATTTTTTTTCTTAGTTGCAAGGCAATCTCACCATTTGAGTGGGTAGGGGATTTCTCCGATGTATTTCTCGGAGGAAATCCTTTCGGGCTAGTAGATAAATAGCCTGCCTATCCGGGCCCCAGGCAAGAAAAAAATCCTCATTCTTAAACAGAAGAATTAGTCTTCTGCGATAGTTCAGTAGTGGTAGAATATCCTCATAGGGCATGTGGAAGACTCTTGAGTTCGATTCCCTGTCATGGTAGGTTTTTCTTCTCCCGACTTAAAATCATTCACGAATCGGATCAGTGTTTCACTCTCACTGAAATCTCTTCTCACGTTTTTTTTTTACGAGAATGTTATGTCTTACCTCTATTGTGGGTGTTGCGTACGATTTTTTTTCCTACTTCGAGTGTGTCTCGTATATACCGCGCGTCCTTTTGTTTCGGGTTCCTACGGAAGGGAAAAAGGGTGAATTATGTAGGCCATAGAGACGACGCATTGTTTGAGGAAAAAATACCCGAATGATGGGTGCGCAACACGCTTGAGGCGTCGCCGACGGAATGTCAAATAATAATTTCGTAAACTGTTGTGACATCTGACGTGCCTCTCTGGAACGAAGCGGGGTTTTCTCTTGTGTTTTTAGGCTTGTTAAAAAATATAGAAATTATGGACGTAAATTTGTTTTGTCCGCGAGTTATCAACGTAGACGTCGCCTCATCTTCCGGGTACGCATTCGTATCTCTTCTGGGAATAAAGGTTTTGATGTGGTTGATACGATAAAATGCAATGGTCTCTAGCCTTTTATCAAACGATTTTTCTCAATATATATGTCAGTTTATGTGCTTGTCACTGGTCAAATTTTGCAGCACAATTGCTTAATCGCTTCAGGAATTAATCAATTTCTTACTTTAAATCCAGATTTAAAATATATATATATGTGGAAATTTAATACAGTCCAAAAAATACTTGATTTTTTTATTTAGACTCAAGTTTACACTAAAGCCAATATTTATATGAAAAATGTAAGACAATAAAAGTTTAAATCGATTTTACGTAATATTCAGAGCGTCACGTAAATAATATTTTATCTATTTAATGATAATAATAATAAAAAGATTTTAATCACCCATAGAAATCCACTAAAAGTAACCTCATTTAATAGTTAGTCTTCCGTGTTTAATTCTTCAATAGTCTGCTAACGACAATTTGGTGATTATTTCACATGGCTGATACCACAGATATGTATCAATCGATAAATTTTGGTACGATATTAATTTTTTTAAATTCGTGCTTGTTAATAGGCCATTAAAACCCAAAATTGGTAAATAGTTCATAGTTAAACATGAAGTCATCACTTTATTTGCAAAATATAATTTTTTGCCTAAGAAAACTCATTTTTTAAGCATAAATACACGACTCAACCTTTTTATCAGCAAAGGTGTCGGTAAAACCTCAAATTTATCATTAGGTGATTTTATAAAAACGAGTTAATCTCTTTCCATGCTTAAACACGCCAAAAAAATTCGCGGGGTGAAATTTCCTAGAAACGATTCGAGATGAAAAGCATATGACGCGTGACCTCACAAACGAAAGCAACTTTCTGCGCGTTTCCATAACAACGCTGTTATTTCCTCTCTCGCAAGGTTGTTATAATTCGTCGTAGGCGGAAATATACTGCGTTTTCTTCGCTCTGCGTATCGCGTCACGCGACTTGTTCTCGTTCACGCCGTTTTCTTTCGGGATCTCACGTAGGGTGTTTAACTTTAGGCGCCACGGTTCGTTGACCCTAACGTATAATAAAGGCACAATAGACTCTCAAGGTATAGAACGAATATTAAATACCGCGATCGACGCATCACGCTCGAAAAAATTTAACGAAGAGCACAGTTGGCAAGTGAAATGATCGCAAGACGGTTTGTAACGGAAGTGGTTTATACCGTTCTTAATATTCGCGTCTCATCATAATTAATAAATTTAGATGAGATTATTGATGTTGATTTGCGTTTATGCACGTGAATTGATCGATTTTTCCGATTTCTATGGGGAAAATTTGTCGAAAACAGCGTCGAAAAAACTTTTAAATAATCTTAATTAATCTTAAATGTTATCGCTAGGAAGTCATTGGCTTCTTATAGAAAAAATAACTTCTAAAATTATTCATTAAATTTGTCTAGATTCAACTGTTTTTTAAGAAAACTTTTAATTCGATTGTAGTAATGAGAAAACCAGTTGTAAAGCGCTTTCCCAAAATGAAAATTAAGTACGTTTCATCAGACCCTCAATTTCTTGCTTTTTGATGCGTTTTATTTCCTTAAGCCCCTTCTTTGCATAAGAGTGTGCCGATTTTGACCCAATTCCTGTCACTGTAAAGTAGTATTACGAAACGTTTGATATTCAGTTTTGAAAGAAACTTCCGAGAAATCCGCTCCAAAAAAACTCCCGAAAGCGACCTTCTTGGCATTTCCTCGAGAGAAATGGGATCTCGTTGCTTTTGAATCCCGTATTTTTTTAATGATTCAGAAACATTTCTTACTAAACACGGACGGTATCTTCGCGCAATCACAGAGATATCTTCATTTTTTTCGATAATACTTTTCTCGTATCGATTCTGAGCTAATCCATATATGTACTATAATAGTGCAATAAATTGAACTGTGGTTGCAATGCTATCAGTTGTAGAGTTCACTCTCTAAGGGATAGATTTTCATCGAAAATGTAAAAAAAGTAAACAACGCCGAGTTCGTCTATTCAACTTTGAATAAGAATAAGTTAAAAGTAATATCTGAAAACCAAAATACATTCACCTTTATTTTTTTACGTGCGGAAACCAAGGAAATCTGTCCGATAAATAAACTGAAACAAACGTAAGCATCGACGAGAACCTCTTTCTCTGATTCTCGGAATTTTGGCGGAGATTTATTATTTTTCTCTAGAAGAAACAAGACATTCAAGAGGAATTCCAGTTGAGTAAAGACGCTTAAATGTTATTCACCGATGTATCTTTCGTATCTCGGCTCTCGTCGATTAGAATCCTCGAAGCATTACGCATTGCGGTCTTAGAATCGAAACAAGTCCCACTCTCCATTCTTCTCGCGCGCTCTCCCCATTCCGCAAACTCCAACCTGCTGAAATTACCGACCACGGAATCTCCCTCTGCTTATAACACCGGCCCTCCAACGCTGCTCAACCTTTTGTCTAAGCCTTTCCCAGAAGCGGGCGGCTATGGAGGCGCCCCTTAAGACTTCGGATATGTTTACTTCCATTGTTCGAAAGAGTCCGGTTCTTTTTTTTAATTTTTAGCGATCTCCTATTCAAGAGTCTAATAGACTCTCCCTCGAGGTAAACAAAACGCCTTCGAGGAAAAAGTCTGTGGGAACCCGTAATAAGGTGAATGGAGTGAGTCTCCTTCTCTTTTTGCCAGGAAGAGAAGTAGGTGTTCCTTCTGTTTTTATTTCCTACCATCCAGTATCTCCCACCTTCCCACACGCCCCCGCCTCGTTCATTGTCGGAGCGGAGACCCTCTCCCCCCATCCTCATTGTTCTTCTGGCAACCCACCACCGCCGCCGTCAACCAGAAGGCGAGCGCCTATTGAACATTGGAGCACGCGCCGTGAAAGTATTTCCAACCTTTTTTTTCCTCTCCTCCGACTCCCACACGCACACGCACCTATCCGAGCAGCGACTTTTCCAAGATGGACATCTTTGGGATTCAGAGCACGTCGCCCCGTGGTATTGCGTCGGAAGCCGACCCCTTTGCGATGCATCACTATGAGAGACTCTTTTCTAAGAGTACGACTCACGTTGCGCTATAACCATGTGTGGAGGGAGAGAGGAACTCCCTTGGCCTCGGGAAATTTGCGTATGGGAAGGCGTCGGCGTAACTGCACGTGGGCTCTCATTTTGTAGAGTTTTAACCTCCAAGTTGGAAGGCGGCGGGCGAGTGTCTCTTGTCCGTTCGTCCTACTCCTTTATCCGTTCTGTTTTTTTTTATTTACGGATTTCGATGGTGGAAGAAGAGGAGAGATTTTAGTCTTTGAGAGGCGATGCGTTTTTTTTTTCGCGTTGCATAGAAACTTTCTCAAGGTCGAGGCGTAAAAGATTCTGTTCCTATTCCTAGCTATTTGAGGCGGAATGCCTGTGAGACTTCTTGGTGTTTTTAAAGTGTGTTTAGTTTGAACGCGGTGGTCAGTGTGCGGAAAATTATATTCGGTTTCGTAACGTTTAGGAATCGAAAATGATTGTCTAGTGAAGGACTCGGTCGTTGAAATCTCCGAGATAAAATCATTTTTTTAAGTGGAAAATTGAAAGAAAAATTGGCTGTGAAAATTTAGTTAGTATCTGATTTTCTGCTTCATATTAAGATAAATGATACATTTATAAAAACTTTACCGAATCCTATTCTAATTCGAGAAAAAAATAGCGAGAATTTTAAGAAGATAAGGCATTTTTACTTTCTCATACGTAGTAATGGGAAAGTATTGTATTCATGAAAAAAATCGACTTCGAGATTTCAACGGAAATACATGTTTTGAGGTTCCTAGAACACGTTTAGACTATTTTCGGAATGATGTCTGTGTGTGTATGTTATTGTGGGCGCTCTAACTCAAAAAGTACATGCCATATCGTTACCAAACTTCATATATAACACTTGAACATGAGCACAAAGAACTGATTAGTTTTTGGACAATAACGGATAAGCGAAAGTCGCGGTTTATTCGAAACCCGATTCGGTTTTTGCGATATTTCTTTGTTAAAACATCATTATTCTATATACAATTGTATACTAATGTTATAGAGAATGTAATTTCCTACAGTTTTAATTTGAAACAATTTTCTATAGGAGTTATTGTTTAGGAGTTATTTATAAATAACCGGTTTTTCGGTTTCCGTTAAATATCTCCTTAAAAACATCGTTATTGGTAATCTTCATAAGGACCAAAGTTGTAGAGAATATTATTTCTTCCAAGTTTTGTTTGTAACTAATTTTCGTAGAACCATCCATTTCGGATATATTTCGCTTTATCTTAATACCAGCCTACAGCGCCAACACCATGTAGCGGTGTATTCTGTAAACATTCAAAATATACGTAATTTACGGCAAGGACGTGTCTTCTTTTACGATACGAAATAATAATTTTGCCTTATAATGCTACTCATAATAATTTAAATATCTATACCCCAAATATGGAGAAAGTCATGTGTTGGCCACATCAGATTTTTAACGAATTGTGTTGAAATGAATACGCGGTCGTGATGAATAGTACCATCAATAGGTTTACGTTTTGAAGTATTTTTTCTTCCACACAAGAAAAAGTTGAGAACTTAAGCGAATATGAAGTAGCGTGGCACATGACTAATAAAAAATTAACTATGTTTCACATTCTATGATTGGGTTTACTTGATAACCAGTACAGTTAAAATTTTTAATGCTTATGAAAATGTCACACACAGCAGTAATGAGGCAACAGAATCGGAACATTGATTGCAATTAAGAAATTATTGTTATTTATTTGAAATAAAATGGCTTATGTGTACTGTTGCATACATGTCGAAATGTAAAATTATAGTTTGAAAAGAAGCACTTTTCACCACCTAGCATATTGGAAAGTTTTTCCTAACTTTTAAAGAGAAAGATAATTTAATACTCTAAAAAATTCAGAAATTTAAACTTTACGTGACATCAATATCTGATGTAATTCCAATTCGTTTACAGTTTTCTAAAGTCTCATTTTTCTTTGGAAAAGAAAACAAGTGAAGTCTTCGAGGTCGGGGATTATATTATCCACAGTAGTGGTCATTTACATTTAAAATTCATTTAAAATTATCATATTTGTTTAATGCAAAGCACAAGAAATGACGCAATATTTATATTTGCGACCCAGAGCGAGCAATGAGTTCTGAAACGAACTTAAGACGTTTGCCAAGACGTTCAATCCTATATTGCCAAGAAAATGTTGCTCTATCATACAACAGGACATCGTGGGCTACGTGCGGTAATACATTGTCCAAGAGTGAGTCAGAAGGCTCGGGAGAAAAAGGATCCATTCATTCATTCTCATGATCAAACTGGTTCACGCGCTTGGATATTTTACAACATTTTGGAAAGAAATTCTGATGCGAGGATATGCTATCTGTTCACGAATTCTGTAATTGGTAATTTTTATGGTTTTCTTTAACTCACAATCTTCCAAAAATGCCAAAAACTGAACAATTTAGTTATTTATCAAAAATAAGGACATTTATTGCTTCAAGTCGTCTCTGTGAATAAAGGAATACAAATATTCTAAATATGAATCCATAAAACACATCAGATTTCATACAAAATCTGATGTGATAAATTTCAATTTACGAACATTTTCAAATATACTATTATCAACCTATGCGATAATATTCGACCGAATATGTCTTCCGAGAAGATAGAATTCTTTTTACAAACGAATTAAATCGTTTCGTAATCACATATTACTAGAATGTCATTCTTTGACAGCATTTCGAATTCTATAGCTAAGGAATAAAAGCCGTTTGATGTGAAGGAACAAATGGTCAAAACCATTTTAGCATAAATATTATAAATTATTCGGGACTACATGATTATATACGGGCCTAATATTTACCTGAACAAGTTATATATGCGTATCATGAAATTTGGTTTCACTAAATCTATGGAACGAATTCAATCTTACTAAATGTCACCGAATTTAAAAGTATGGTTAGTCAAGTGTGAACTAATAATTATGCTAAATAATTTTTTAATTGAAAATGGTCTTCGTTTTCACCGCTTTCGCGTAACCATTATCATTTAATGTTACTGAACTACTTTTCACTCTTGGCAATCACTTCAATTTCATATTTATACCGAGGAAACGGTGCTTATTTATATTATTACATTACGGGAAACATTTTTATTAAGAGATATAAATTTAAGGTTTAGTAAAAGTTCGAAAGTCTGACAAACATTTGTAACGTCAATTAAATATTGATAATAATTTTATAAATTCCCCCAAAAATAATATTCTTCCTTTTACTGAGGTTCAAAATTTTCAATCAGTAATATGAATTAGGACAATAAAATATATTCCTTCAGAGAAAATATGAGTTTGAGCCGTATATATTTGTTTATATTTAAATGTCTCAAAGCGAACAAACTTTCATTTTTTCTTCCGCTAATATGACTGGTTTTTTTTTACACGGAAGGTCTTCTTATGAAATGCTTACTCATAAGCCCGAAAGATTTCGTGTCGGATTCGCAGGGACTTCCATATTCGTGATGCGATTTCTACTCAGCTTGGCATTCCGAAGTGCCTGTGGTATGTAGGAAACAAAATGCTTAATTTAAGTGGTTACGCAACCATTCCAGCATCATGAAACGGTTCTCCATACAACAAATTCCGATAGTTTTGATACAGTCACAGGTGAATAATTGCGTAGATTTTCTAACATAAACTGAGCAAACTGTGTAGGTTTCGATAAAATTGAGCAAGATTTGTAACGTTTCCCGAAGATATTGAGTGGGTTGATGGCTGAACAAAGAAATTGCGTTTCCCAAGCGAAAATAGGGACTCTACGCTTCTGCATTCTTTAAAAATTTTAGGAAAATATTTATAAAATTCGGAAAAGTTTTGAAATGTTATAGTTTAATTTTTATAGAATTAAATTATTGTTTTTTCCCTTGGTATCGTAAGATATGAAGATTATATTGAATAATGGCAAAAATTTAGTCATTTTGAAGAGATTAAACCGATAAAGAATAAAAATAAAGTGCAAGCTTACTGATATATAATCGAATTAGCGAAAATTCTTTATGCCTAAATTGCCATGAATTGATGTAGAGATAAATGGAAATACGAGTATAGAATCGAAAATTTATTTTCTTTATTTTTTAGAGTTAAAACCCTGCATCGCTTTACAGATACTCGCGAAATTTTACCAAAACTGTGAAATTTTCCTGAAAAGTATTTACGCTAGCACTTCACATTACAAAATAAAACTTTCCTTTTTCCCCTGCTTCCACACGTACGTATGTTCGCGTAAAAGTCGCTGTTTGATTAATGCGATCCTTCCGGCGCCTACCTTCTCGTTTCTTTCTTTTTTTCGATAACATACAACAAACGGCAAACGCGATTCCCACACGTAACCAAGGCGACCATTTCCTTGGCCACCTTCTCGTCCGTGGCCTATTAGACACGCCGCCCTTTGGACCGTGCTTGTACTTTACGCGACGATGAAAGAAAAAGATGAGAAGAATCGTTTTAAGGTGCCATTATTCGTCTTCCACGCCCTGGCCGAAGGCTCCGTATTCTCACCGCCGCTCGTAATAGTTCCCACACTTTTTTAACTGGCGGCCCGAAAAAAAGTTGACACTTCAGAGCGTAATTTTAAGCGTATGCTAGCAAGCGGGCGAATCGCATTGCGTTTCGAGAGGGTTTGTTCTCATCTTAGGAATTTTTTCTTTCTTCCTCTTATGCTTATAACACGTCCTCTCTGTAATCTGTAAATCTTTATTATCATTCTGCATGTAAAATTGTAAATATTTTACTATTGGGTTTAGGTGTAAGAGGGAGTTAACAAGCCTCAACCTCGCCAAAATAAAGGCATTTGTCTATCTGTCCTATAGTAAATCTGTTTACCTTATCACTTTGTCTGTCTGTCCTTCCCGAACAAGTACTTTAGTGTAAAAAAATTGAAAAAAGAAGTATTTGTCTTAGGTATCTCCAATAGACGAAACAAGATCATAAATGCAGAATGTGCATGTCGGCTACAAAACAGCCGTCTTCAGCGGTGATACACCGTGAGTAGGTAATATTATAAAACAGTTGCTCGTTCGACAATTTTTATTTATCTAAAACTTTTCATGTAAGACACAAGGCTAAACAATTCAACTTCTACATATTAGAATTTTATGAACAGCTCATATCGAAAGGGGGAGTGATTTCTGAAAAATTTTAAACATCGAAAAGGGCTATCGCCGAAAATTTCCGCTTCTGGAGGACTTTCAATGGAATGCAAGGTCCAAGTTGGACTTAACGATTTCACGTGATGCTCCACCCCTCTGTTTCCAAATTAATGGGAGAAAGTGGAGTTTAAAAAGAAGTTATTTCTGGAGAAAAATTTACATTCATAATTTACATTTAAAAAATAAATCGGCATCAATCTCCGGGAAATAAAAGAAAACGTGCAACCACCATTTCAGATTCGGTGACGACAACCCTACCTCTTTTAATAGCATTGCTTTATGCATGTCCCGTACAGAGGACGCGTGCCCTCGAATATCTTCACGTAGAGCATGGAACATCCCCATAATCGTCCGACGACGTCTCATGAACACGCATCGATATATTGCGGAGATATGACTTTCCAAAGACACTTTTTCGCTAGCGTGAAACCGCCGCTCCTATTTATTTTAGAACCAGTTAGGGGTAATGTAGGCCAGCGACGCATCCATAATGACGCGTCGGTATCCAGGAAACGAGGTCGAAGGGGTTTCGAACCGCGGACGCGTATGACGAGTTTTTATTTCATTTACGAGTAGTTCACTTTCATCCTTCCGCCGACCGTGACGATAAATTTATGTCGGTTTTTAAATTAATGCGCGAGCTGGCGCATTCGACCGCTAATTAGCTGATTATCGGGATCCGACGTCTTCCCGACACGTATTGCCGTCCGATCCTCATGTTTTTGTATTTGTCATGCGTTATAGTTTCTGCTTTCGATAGAAATTTTCAATTTTTTTCACTTTTAAAACTTTTGACGATCGTTTAACAGTACCCTCCACGTGATAAGAAGCGTTTTCAATATTCTTTTCCCGGTTCATATTCACTCACCCGACAGCATATATTCAAGATGTGTTTAAAATTAGAATCCAATGTTGATGATAAAAGAAAGCACAAACAGAAATAGCAAACTTAGAAACGCGGTGACAAAATATTCAAGCATGACTAAAAGTTTTTACCAGAGAATTATCGAGCTCGTCTTATGGCTGAAAATAGAAATTCAAGATGAAGTACTTAAATTTAAAAAAAATTGAAAGAAAGAGTTTATTACAGGTGTCTCTAATACCCACAACATGGTTATGAATAACAAGTTTTTTTAAGGATATGCTTTCGATGGATTGCCACTGAATACGGCGGTTTTGTAGCAGAAATCCACATCTTTTTTTTTCATAACCTTGTTGTGGCTACTGGAGATGCCTGAGATAAGTACTTGTTTAATCTTTTGATTTTGAAGTGGTTGCTCTTGAATAACGAATAGCATAAATAAGCGAACCTATTAGGCAACGAGGCTCTAAAATTCGCATCTTTTTAACAGCCTTCATCGATAACTAAGTTATATTTCTTCATGCAAATTCGTACATATCGCTATGCCTATGTGAAATTTTTTGTCTTAATTTAATTTCTAGGATTTTCTCCTGTAAAAATTTATTGGCATTAAATACCAATATTTGATTTTATTTTTGTATTTTTTACTGGAAATTATTCTAATTTAATAATGTTAGTATATAATTTTTTCGAAAAGTGACATTTAACTCTGAAATTTAATTTATACGGATGTGTTGCAAAATTAAATGCCTCTAAATTAGCGCCGGCGCGGCTCACTCTTTACAATTAGAGAGTAACTCAACCGACGAGGCTTTATGCCCTTGGAATCAATTTCTCTCGCAATGACACCGAGATATATGAGACTTAACTTTCCAATTATTTTTGCAGAGAATTTCTCCTTCGCTTTATTAATCATAATTAAAAATCCTGGAGTAATCGTAAAGTTTAATCCTTAAAAATGCAGAGTAACACAATAATTAGTACAATAAATATTCTATAAAATACACACGAATAAAGCTATACGGCCCTGGTTTCGACTCTTAATAGTCATCATCAGGTGAAGAGTCGTAAGGCAACGAATACCTAATATATAATAACTATTCCTCAGATATCGTACTGAAAATCCACCGTATTTGAAACTAAGGAAATAGACAATACAGTCGAGCTTCTATAAGTCGAACGTCTCTTACTCGAATTTTCCATAACTCCAAGCGAATTCATTATACAGGACAAAATCTTTTTCATGTTATTTTTCTTCTATGACTCGAATTTTCTATAAGTGGAATATTTTGTTTGTTTCCCTTGAGGTTCGATTTATAGAAGTTTAACTTTACTTTGGAACAATTACAAATTTTAAAACACCACTTTTCAGCGTTGTCAATGGAAACCTTTCTCCTTCCTACTCCATCCCCTTCAAGCGTTTTTTTCACACCGATACACATCAAATCGATTAATCTTTCCTTCACGTTATAAAAATTCCTAAAAGCAGCTTCCGATCCGCTAACGCCTTCCTTCTTTACTCCCACTTTCTACGTATTTTTTATAGGCTTAAAACCAGCGCAAAATTATTTTCATATGCATGGAAAACATAACATCATGTGCTTTTTTCTGGATGTCGTCTGGTAGGTTGAAAGCGCTGTAAACGTGTGTTCTTGACCAATCGAACAACATTTGCGGTTCTTATTCCCTTCGAAAATGTGGAAGTTAAAAAAAATTACCTCCTAACCATTCGCCTGGCAAATATTTGTCTCCTGTATCAATTACCGTACATTGATTGATTAGCAAAATTAGGGACGCAGAAACCTTGGGCTGAAGAAAAATTTGTAATTTAAAACGTTTATAATTATTTAGCATCACTCCTGCATTTAAAAGATTTTAATTTTTTTATGTTTGTGATAAAAAAGTATCTTAATATTTTGAAACAAGGCATATTACATCAGTTTTCATTTATAATTTCATAGAAAGAAAAAATGAATCCGTTATGCGACTTAACTCTAGTCTACAATTTTTCCTCTATCGTAACGAAGATAAAGCCATGCAAATAATAAATCACATTCTGTGAAAATGCAGAATATTTTTTTTACCTATCGGAACAATTTTCATTCATTATTATATTTAAAACGCTGTGAGTTCTTACTGTGAGAACAATTGCCTTTGCTAAAAATTAACTTTTATGTCGCAATGACATACTGAATATTGATTAATTGATCAAATAGAGGATGTTAGATTAATTGTAGACCTTTAAATGGCCAATTACCTTGAAAAAAATTTCTTAAGCTTGAATGAGCAGCGGAATCTCGAGGTGGCTGCCCAACGTTTCGTGACTATTCTATTATCTGTGTGGGCGTCTTTAAAATTAAGGTTCCATGGTTTTTATCGAATTTCTACATATCTACTGCACTGTCCGAACTTCGTGCATCCATATCTTTCGCCTGATGCGCAAAATTCAAATGAGAGAAAATCGCACTCCGCTCATATCGCTTCGTTTAAATGCTACTTGCCCGATTACACTATGTAATATAACATCTGCATGCTTGTATTCATAGCTTTCTCTTTCTTTCTTTATTTTTGAGGTCAAGTGAATATCGAAATGTTGTTTTTTCTCTCTCCCCCTCTCTACTTAGGCAACGTGGGTGTGTCGCGGAAACAACGCAAAACATTTCGCCTAAAATATTCATAAATTTAGCAACGCGAGACGTTAGTCACATCAACAAGGGCTTTTGCGTGCGCAAACATCTTTTTGATTTTCGAATCAGTTTCACAATTGTAAAAGATGCCGTTGCTTTTAGAAATATCGATACTAATTTTTTTGTTTATCGATAACAGTTTTTAAAACTCAACTAACAGTAAAAAAAAAGTTAAGTGCCATATGTCCGTAACCACGCCAGTAATCGAACCGCGAGCACAATGGTTAATATCTGTATTATTATGAAATATGCACGCGAAAAAACAATTAGATATCGTTAAGATTCCGTGTTATAAAACTCCAGTGCATTCTGAACAATTCGATATAGAGAGAGACATTCGACTATCGAGCGATGCGACGCAATCATATTTTACCCTTAAAAAAAATGACGTAAATTAAAAAAGCCAAAACTCCAGAATGGATAGTTTGTACATTAGAGTTACGTAGAGTATAAAATTGGCAGATATAGGATTAGCTGCTGGGGAATAATCTGTAAAAAAAAACGCTAAAAAGTACATGCGCCTACAAATATAGGCAACCAACAATACATCACCCCTGTAACTCTTTACTGATTGTGAGATGGAAAAATTGGAGTCGAATAAAAAGCGCCTTATGTAATTTACTCTACGATCTTCCCCCATTTCGGGCATGACACACACACACAGAGACAATGCAATCCTATGAATCTTTCTCTTCGTAAAGGCGAAACACGTGAAAACAAAATCGGAAACATATGGAAGCAAATCGTCCAGACACTCGTTTCGTCCTTTCGGAAGGCACCAGAGATCGACTCACAAGATATATATAATTCCCTTCGGAATTAAAAATAATCAGACAAACGATAAGCGAAATTAATTGCCCTGCCTACGCCTCCTCCCATATCGAATTTCGCCACGCGTTCCACGAGGCCTATTATTATAATAACAATATCATCCACCCCCTATATCTCTCCTCCTCTCTCTCCCCTTCTTGCCTTTCGCCCCTCTCACCCCCCCCCCCTTCCCTCCCCCTTCTTAGAGGACGTTTGCTGCTACCGCTCCCCGCGAACGCAGCCGCCCGTACAGCTGAATCGGTTTTCCCGAGAGAAAGTGCCTCAGCCAGCCGTCTTGACGCTTCCGGCTGCATTAGGAGATGTGGGGCGAAGACAGCGGTCGCGTCTCAGGAGGCTGTTTAGGGAGGAGGGAGAGGGAGTGAGGGAGGGAGAGGGAATGAGGGAGGGAGAGGAGGAGGGAGGTGAAGAATCGGAGAGAGCAGTGTAAGTCCGTGCCTATCCTGGCCCAAGACCCCTCCTCATACCTCTCCGCTATTCTCATACCATCCTCTTTGGTCCTTCCACTTGTTCCTCCTCCCCATCTCCCGTTCCCTCCCCCCTCTTTACCTCTCCCCCTCCTCCTCCTTCTCTCCCTCCCCCTCGCATCCTGACCCACTGATACCAAGTTTCTCTCCGATTTCGTAGACCTTGACTATCTTCGTCCCACCTCATGCGCTTCCACGGGGAGAGGGGTGGGAGAGGAGAGGGGGTTTTTGGAGAGGAGGGGAGGTGTAAGGGAGGGGGGAGAGGGTTTTGGTGGAGGTGTGGATTGGGCGTGAGAATAAAGGCGGTGGAAGGTTGGGAGGAGGCGTGTGGGAATTCCTTATTGAGATGGCCGACTATCTCTCTCTAAATCATTTCGTGTCTCTCTCTCTCATTTATTTATTTATTTTGATTAATTAACTCATAAACAACCGTTGCTGGCATTTTACTACGAACGTAATAGAGGTAACAAAAAATATCACAGTACAACCACGCCCTAGGAAGGTTTAGAACCAGTCAATGGCCTCTCTTCCTCCTCTCTATCTCTTTATTTCTCTTCGTCTCTCTCTTTTTTGCCCATCTCTTGCACTTTTTCTCTCCCGTAAATTAAGCGAAGGAAAAATTGCAGAACAAATTACATAAGGCGCCATTTTTTCTAAAGACACCGATTCCTCCCCTAAAGCTTATTCAAAATCCGCCAATTTTTAAACCATATTTGGCTCACGTATATCCTGTAAATTTGGCTTCTCCAGACACGGACAGATAAACCGAATAAACTAGCCATTTAAAAATAAAAAGAGCTAAAAAGGAATCACGACTACACATATTCGACAGACGGTCGCCTAAAGCGAACGTCTCCATTCTCACGCGCGCTTTTTTCTTCGATTGTATTTTTTTTATCTCTATCTCTAAAGCGTGTTGTGGTTACGCGAGCTTGTTTTTGGTGTCGGATGGATGTTTCTCCATCTGGTCGAAGCACTTAGCGTGTGAACCTATTTTCTACTTTACCGCCAGAAGGATTCAGGTTTTTAAAAAGTCTCTTATTTACCTCACTACCTCTCCTTGTCTCCGTCTACACAAACAACATGTCTAAAAGTGTACACAGAGACAGAAAAACAAATTAATGCATAAAACATGACGCCAAAAAGAAAACAGCGCATATATTTTCTTACAGGAATAAACCTACAAAATGTTCGGCCGAAAGAGCCAAGAACTGTTCCAAATTGAATAACATACGTGTGCGAAAGTTTCCGACTAAATTTCTGTTTGAATCTCGCCATTTAATTTATCCTGTTTTGGTTGTCTTCTTAAAACATCCGAAATCTTTCAGAGTTCACCGAAAAGTAAATGTCTATAGTGATTCCCATCTTAGGGTAGCGGCCCAAATCAAGGTTGCGGAAGGTCTTCAGCAGGTTCGCGAGGGGTCATCAGCAGAAAAAATATGCTGCAAAATGCGTCGTATTTCATGATGAATAAGGTACTATTTTCGGCGGAGTTGAAGGATTTAAAAAATACAATTTCGCGATTTGAATATGTGTGCGCGCGTCGACTCATCGCTTTGTTTTAAAATGCTTCGTTGACTTACAAATTTTGCGTACATACGTAAATATTAGTTCAATTTTTATTTTTTCTTCACATAATTCACGGATGCGCGCGAATTTGATTACGAAAATTTTTAAAAATCGAGATTTCTCTCATTAAACAGAAATTCCCCGTTAAAAAAATCTCAGACAGGAATTATCCTTCCTGAACGGGAGACATCTCCAAAAAGAAAGCCGGATCGAGATGGCATCGACGAGCGTGGAAAACAGTCGCGTTGGAACCAAAATTCGTTAAGAAGTGAAATCCACCAAATCGCCGTTCCGCTTATGTTAGACATATTTTCAGTTCGCTTAAGCTATGCGGTCGGGAAATCGGCGTTTCGTTCATTCCGATCCAAAGTATTTGGGGTGACTTTCACTCGTTCATGCCGGTTAAGTTCCCGAGCGGTTCTTATCTCGAGTGTTGGAACGGCAATCACGTCAGCGACGGAATGCGAACCTATTAATTTACTGGTTCCGCGAGGAGGGATCGGAGAAACTGTTAAGGTCTATTGGCAACCAAATACATGAGATTTCCTAAAAGAAAGATCTTACGATAACTTGAGGAAATCTTTCATCTGGCTCCCAAAAAATATTTATATAAAAAGAATAAGAAATAAGATACTATATTTGAGACAAATATTAAAGAGAACGTTAAAACTGGTCATGCGCATGTACACACCTATTGAATTGAATGTAACTCACGGTTAAAGGTGCAGGCGAAACAATTGTATATTTTAAAATAACTAAGGTACGGTAAAATAATTTTCGTTCCACGTCTCGTTAAGAATCGTAATCAGGTTTAATTGTTAGAGTGAATGTCATACTAATACCGGTCGCGCCTTTAAAAAAAATCACTTATAAATATTAATAAAATTGACATTAAATATTGTGCGTTGAATTCATTACGTAAAAATGTCTTGTTCGTTCTTTATGAAGGAGAGATTTACCTGAAACATTCGGATAATATTCGTCCGAGATTAAAGAAAAATGTGCCTGGCATTCAAATTACGGTGTTCTGAAAATATTTAAAAACATATAGTATGTCGAGAAATTTCCCTTAAGTCCAGGTTTGCCTATATATTATTGTTATAAGTACTACTATACTACTGCTGTTATAACTAATACGTTACTTCTACTGTTATAACTATTACACTCTTGAAATTTTTTAAAACACTTTGAATAATTTTCACGATGAAAAATACTTCGTGTCACTTTACACAGTAACAAAGAAACACAAAGTAAACAAAAGCGTCATTTGTTGTTGTGGATAATAAAAAATATGCGCGGTTCAAGTTACTGTTGGCAGCACTGGGATCACAGTCAATATTTACAATAAAATTGGTTTATAAAATATGACGATTGATAATATTGGGATAATTTTGATCTCAATTCAAATTAACCTTGAAATTAGAAATTTTGATCATAGCTGAGGAAACTAATGTATCACTTACTTACTTATGCTTACTTAGCGACGTGCTTACCATAAATTAAAACGTGTACTTCCGTTGAAATATGGAAATCGATTTTGTTTTCACGAAAGCAGTACTTTCTTTACACTGTGCATGATGGAAGTAGCTACTTGACCGCAGTATGTTAGTGAGGAAATTAATGAACTTTTCAATTTACCCAACCACTAAACACTTTCGATTTTATCAGAACTTGAAATGTCCACGAGGTTTCCGAAGGTTGATGAAGCCGATAGGGCTAATCTGCATCGCATTACCTCTATTAGTCGTTTCAACAAAGATTCAAAGAGTCCTTCGCTGATTTCTCCTCATGTGTGTTGTACAACGACGCCATTCATACGTAGGCCGGTAAAACACACCGACTTTCCTCATTCAACTTCCTGTGTGAAATATAAGGCCAACGCATCCGGTGGACATTCCGAGAGGAACGATAGCATTTAATTCTGTCTGCCTCCGTGCAGTTCAGAATTATATTCTACTTCTTTCTAATTCGCAAATTAATGGCTCTGGAAAAATCGTCAGGGTGATTTTAATGCAAATAAATCATAACTTTATTATTATCGATAAGAAAACTCGTTTACTTTTTATAAACTAGAGTGATACCTGGTTTATACGAGTTTTACCTGTGTTTTTATGTTAATTCACTGCATAATAAAATATTCATGCTATTACTAGGAAAGGCTCTCAGCTGGCAACAATTGACTTTAAATGAAACAATTAAATAGCAACAATTGATTTCATTGTTGATTA
Organism: Uropetala carovei; assembly: GCA_036926305.1. Lineage (NCBI taxonomy): Eukaryota > Metazoa > Arthropoda > Insecta > Odonata > Petaluridae > Uropetala > Uropetala carovei. Next base: position 1,912,472 of record JAXCHB010000003.1, read on the forward strand.
TACACTTGAGATTTGTTCGATTAAATGGCCTGTGAGTACTTAGAGTCCTTTAAATAGCCGTCTCATCGGTAGCCAATCAAAATTTTCATACAGAACTTACGCGTGATCCTTTTCAACGGAAATAGATACAAAATTCTCTTTTAAAATGTCATTAAATTACATCTTTCGATTACTGAATCCTTTTGTAAATAGTGACGCACACAACCGTGACTAGGCATTCAGCTAAGCTGATATTCTTCCACGAAACGCAAACACAAAATATTCGGAATAGTGTCGTTCATTAATTCTACTTTGTTCCAAAGTGTTGAAAAAAAACGGAATCTCCTCTTTTTCGAATTTAAACTCACGGCCACGAAGGCGGGTTCCGTAACCCCTTTTGCCGCCTAACGCGCGGGAGATGGTTTCCGAGATAATTCGAATGACAATTGAGGAAGGAATCAAGGACTCTTTTCATTCGGTTTGAATTAGCATTAATCCGTTGCTTCTAACATGACCGAGGACGCGTCTTGTCTCTTATTGGTTAAAACGGCCGTCAAATGTGCTTTATGTCTCCGCCGCGAAGTGTGAAAATAAAATCCTCCGAACTGCTGGGAATGTGTTTTTTTGAAAAAATATTCCGTGATGAATCCAATGTCGTATTTTTTTTTAAAGAACAAGGACCGATAACCCGATTGCGTTATAATTTATTAAAGCCAATTATTACGCGCTACTTAAAAAATATATCTGAAATAGCACGCCACTGGAAAGTAAGAATGTAGATTATTATAATCGATGCATTTTTATTTACAACTATGATGATGTTGGGCATGAGTAAAGTTGGTATTAAATTAAAATAGTTCAGATGCAGATTTTTTTAAAGTGTTAATTCTAACTAGCAGCGTAAATGAATCCATGTCCCATCGTCGAAATTCTATAAATCTGACAAAATGAACGTTGATTTTAAAACTAAACGCAAGACCAAAATACCGTTAAAAATAAAATAAACGACTTATTTGTGTTCATATAAACGAAAAATGGCGAAAGCAATCGAAAAACCCAAATACGATGAATAGATATTTCTCGCACAAACGCAATGGACCCGCAAATGAAAAGAAAATGCGAGTTGCCACGGTCGTTAAAACTTTCCATCACTGAGCATTGTAAAAATCACGGAAAATCGCCGTTTTTTGTATAGGTTTTTCCTGAGCACGATCAACCTTACTTATCGAAATCCGATATTGTTTGCCATTAAACCCAGGATGCCCGTATTTCGAGTTTTCCACGAAGCGCATTAATCGGCCTTAATCGAACGAGACGCGTCTTCCAGGAAAGCGGTCGGAAGATAAATTGCTTCGCCTTTCGCCGGAATTTGAACGCTCCGAGGAACGTCATAATGGATTATCGATCCGCATTAAATCGCTTCATTACGAGCCCGCATGCGTGAAATCTTCAGGAAATGAAATCAATAATCCCTGGCGAACAGGAGAAAAAACATCCGAATAGGATCACGAAGGTTTAGTCTCATCGTGTTTGCACTGCCACGGATTTTAGATTATAAACAAAAATTATTTTTGAATGTGTATCATCACCCAAAGATACTAATTCCATTTAGCACTTAAAGATTTCGTTATTTTATCAGTTTTAATTAAATTCTGTTAGTATATGGTTGGTATTTATGGTATAAATGGTTGAAATTTGTCGTATTCTGACTCGATACAGAAAATTCGTTTTAGCCAAATTTGCGAGATATATTTTGTCCTTCTCACATCATCGTTATTTCTTCCACTTGATTTGACTAATTCGTCAAAAATTACGTTTATAACACGAAATAGAATTGTAGCAATTAATGACTATTATTCATTTTCATAAATTATCAAAAATGATGATATTATTTTTTATAATTATTTTAAGTTCTTTATTATCAATTATTAATTAAAACTATTAATTTAAAATGGGGGATAGATCCTAATGAATCCTCAGCCTGTGCCGATGTTATGCAACTTTAAAAGTAAAATCTTTCCGGCGTTGCTTAAATGTACGACGCTGTACTAAAATCCGTTTCCCTGGAACCAAATATGAATTTATCTTGAGTTCCTTAGCCAAGAAATGTTCACGATGAAAATTATCAGTCTTTGTAAATTAAGTTGTGATTCAACCATTAAAATTACCTTTTCTTGCATCGCCGTTCAAACCGAAGTATAAAAAAACGATTATTTACTTTTTTTTTAAAAATATTTCAAATTACATCAATCGCAGAATTTATGCTCAAAGAGTTGTTTGAACGACAGCGGATACCGATTGTTAATCTAAACGGATATGGCTCCAAACGTCGAGCGGAAGGGAACTACGTCTCGATTATATTCCCGCTGGACGTTATCCAATCATGAAATCGGATGTGATTCACGATCGAGCTGCAGAAAAAATATATATATTCCAGAACTTACGCTTCACGCCGTCGCCGTCGACTCCAGACATTTTCCCGCGAGCGCGTAAACTGAAATCCAATTACTCTCAGGAGCTGAGCAAATTGAAACGAAAGTGCTCGAGCATCGCATCGAGAAAATCGAAAGATTTAATTCCGGGTCATTAAAATATATTCAATTCGGGACGGACTGGTTCTCTTGACGCTTCATTTAACGTGCATCGCTACAGATCATCTCTTCCTTCGCCTTTCGAATTTCAGTTATTCTCGCAAACTACCAGAGAAAGCGTTCCTAATAAAATGCGAGTTTTATGAAAGAGACGCCGCCGATGTACTCTCGTTACACACACACGGGCGTTAAAAAGATCATTCCCCTTCAGGAAACAAATCGGCTGAGATAATTTCGACAGCACTTTCTCTTCTTCCATAATTAAACCGCCTTATGATTCGAATGCACGTAATAAGGAATTCCAATTACCGAGACTCCGCTCCGGAAGTGCATTGTTTATTATTCCGTCGCTTCGATTGTTGCGAGCCTCCGGCGTAATTTAATTTGTCCCTCACGACATTATTTTCTTTCCGATTGTTTCCGCGGTTGTTGGCGCTTTCCTAGGTGGCGTAATGACAAATGGTGAGAGAGTTTTAATCGCTGTTAAAGGGTGTTAAAGAAGTCATTGTGCACTATATTATTAAATTGCTCATACAACAACTAAAAAATGTGAAAAAACAATCACAAACATTGTACCATCTTTACTGTTGAGTGAGGTAATAGTTGTTGTTGTCAACAATTACCGAAACAATAAATTAAAAATTAATTTTAAAAATGTTAATGCCAAGTTCATGGAGACTTTTTAAAAAGAAATGCATTTGAGTTTGGACCATGTGGTACACATTCGTGAGTTTGAAACTCCTGATCTAGACATCCATCTAGAAAACCAGCAGACAGAGCACCTTCATCAGCAACACTGAAAATGTAGAGCAAGTTTTGATTGATCCTCCACTAACTGATTCCCATTTTACAAATTTGTAAGCTTTGAAATTTATCATTTCTTATAAAGTATTTTGGCTTACCTTATGTAATCATCATTCATTAGGAGTAAATAATACTATCCTTTCAAGTAACTATCTTCTCGTACGATAAATATTTGAAATATTTTCATGCTATCAACAATGGCGGATGCACGGGGGAGATCACTCCCTCCTTGTATAACCCCATTGCCCTCTATTTTGTGCATTCTTTAATTCATTCCGCGCAAAATACCTCGATTATAAGCAGCGGATTAGGTCTGTATGGCAAGGGAAAGAAATATTCTGATAGTGGTAGGGATTATCAAAATATAGGGTCATTAGCAGAGGCGGATTCAATAGGGGGAGGAGCGATCGCAGCCCCCTTGTGAAGTTTATGGATCCGTCTCTGGCTATCAAACCAGGACATAAATGCTCAAATGCACCGAAAACTGATCGTTTAAATTTAAAGCACGAATATATAGATACCCCTATATACGGATGTTTATTTGTGCGACGGCTTGGACGATTCGATATGATAATTTCGATTGTCGTTAGACTCGCCACTCTGACGATTCTCGCGTAATGACGTCTCGAGAGTCAATACGCGACTCAGTTAGTGTGACGGCACCCTAAATGAAGGAGGAGAAACGTCGCTTTAAATAGCAGTTTCAAAATCCTGGACTATAAATTCGGCACGAAAACTTTTCGGACGACGGTTCTGATGAAATATTTCATGCATCGCCGATGATGAACTGCTCGAGATCAGCGAATCGTGGTGTGATTACGGAATCTTTAATGGTACTTTGCAGAAAGCCATGCAGCTAATCTCCAAAGGTTTAATTTTTTGTCACAAATCCTGTATTATATGTTACCTACATTTCAGTAGACAGGAACAAAGGAGTAAAAAACAAATCCGGTATTAATATGAAGACAATTTAGACAGTTTTACGAACTGTTTCGGCCATTTATTTATTTATGGAGGAAATTAAATGTAAAAATATCCCTAGCGTTTGATAACTGTTGGATTGTATGGCGATGAATTTTTTTTATAATTGGAGATTGTCGTAAGACACATTCAATGACGAAGTACAAAATTGAATTGTAGTAGTGGAAATATTTCTCTTCGGCACTTATATTTTGCTTACATAAAACTGATAGAGAATATTTACGGACAAACAATCTTTCGATAGTTTCCCGTTCGGTTTTTCTGTCGGCCTTTTTTTAAAATAATAATTTCACTGTCTTGATGAGTTGGAGACGACGCGCTGTTTCTGCGTTCTGGGACCGAAGGGGAGTGCCGAATCATTTCAGAAGTTTTCCTATACCCACGAATTCTCTAGTCATCGAGGTCGAGTGAGGAACAAAGAACATTTCCCCAAACGGATGACGGGAACACAAATGGACTTCGTGACATACTTTATCCGAAAGGGGAAGAGCTTTGTTGATAAAAGTTGCAAGTAGGCAGACGCGGACATATGGACTCGTAATTTTTTCTTTGCGGCGAAACTGGGCAAAAAAATGTATGCCTCTCTCTGCCTAAGGGAAGGAAGGGGACGAGAAGTTTGAGCAACTGAGATCGCGCCGCCATGACTTAGCATGCGGGAAATGAAATAAAAATGCTGGCGCCCCCTGATGGTGTCGGTAATTAACTGTATTTAAAGATTACGCATCCGGAAACTGTTACATTTTGTTAAAACGGGGCATGCAGAGTACAATAAAAGGAAAATTCGAATCATTATTTCGATTCTCCGGAGTTGTCATGGCATTCGTTTTGTTTGTTAACCATCGTCAATAACGGCAGTGCAATTGGTACGATCTGCTATATTTATGCAACTGAAAAACAAGTAAATAAATTGATTGTTTCTTTTGCATGGTAATTTACATGATTTACTGGATATATTCCATCAAGGGGTAGAGACCACAAGCGGGAATCGAACCCATGACCTCATTGTTAGAGGTCGAATTCTATAGACCGCTGACATCATCGCCATTGTCATTCGGTGCATACAGCATGGAGCGATTCGAATAGAAATCGCTATGTCGAGTATAAATGTCGGATATCTATTTGAATAGTTTCGTCGAATCGAAGTTTTGTTTCCTGAAGGTTATTGATCTACAGTTACAAGATCCACGGAGGAGGACAACAGGTGAAACAACCATATGCGTCCGTTTAATTAATGCTGCCAACAGGACGAGTAGTGAGAGCTTATCGCATGACTTTTCTATTTGAATGATGTATACATAAATTTCGTTGAAATAATTTATAATTTAAAAATATTGAACGCTGGGCATTCCTATGCGCAATAATGAGTCTTTTGCTATGAAATGCTGCATTTTTCCAAAGAAAATACTGGAAATATTTTCATGTATTTTGTCCTAATTATCAAATCAAGATCTTCAACAATATAAATAAAATTTTAAGGATTGCGTTAGCATCAATTGACGATCGGTGTCCTTCACAGCCAATTTTAGATCGAATCGTTAGAAGTTTTTCTTTCTGTGGACGATTTTACCGTGACCTTGCTACAAAAAGAAACAATTTATGGCTTTATCCTCGCTCTTGAATGTTTTACGTACATAGCGACGTAATATTTCTTTCAAAAGAAACGATTTCGTAAAAAGGTTTCATTAAATATCCGAAAGGCTATTTTAAGGAGGAAAAAACTTTTACAACGAAGGGCTTCAAGGATTTTTCATTTTTTGTGTTCATTAGGACTCAATCTAAAGGGAACTAACTACACTCGGAAATCAATCCGACATATCACGAATTATTACCGCTTCCTCGAGTTTCTGTTTCCATGGTGACGGGTTTATACACATTGGATAATGGCGGAAAAATTGTCGCGACTAGAAACGCTTTCCTAAATACAATACCATAGAGAAGGTCTCGGTTAAAACAGCCATTTTCCATTAGCTCTACTCCTCATTTCTCATCGGGTTTACATTGAAACCTTCTTAAATTCGTCTGCTCTAATGAGAAAGAACCGTATGAGAAGAAGACAAAAAAACTATTAGGGGACGCGATATGGTGTTCTCCTTCTCTTAAAGTGTCTCATTCCGGCTTCTTTATCGATTGCCTCAAACGGTTCCTTAAGCCGCGTCCGACTCCCAAAGTATCACGTGTTCGGATTCCATCGGTGGAGTGGAGGGGGAGGGACGAGGGCGTGCACCTTAAATCTCTCGGCACCTGGCAGGGCATTTGGTCAAGCCTCTGCGATACGCCGTTGGTATCTGGTTCCTTTATTTTCCATTAGTGTATATCGGTGAAAATAAGCAGCTTTCCCAAGAGTAAATATTATAACGTGAATTACTGGTGAGTAACAAGAAAAAGTATCTGGTGCCCAAATTAACGTAAGAAAAAATTCCGAAGAAGAAAACGCTCTTAGATTTGCCTTTGGTCGAAGAGATTTTAACGTCATTGAAATAATAACCTGAGGTAATTTCCTTTCCATTTGTTCAGAAACTTAAGGTAACACACTGTTCAAGTAATGATAATTTTTAAAAATAAATGTACTATTGATCTCCAGCAGAGAAGCATGCGGAGTTATGGAAAATAAATATCTCCAATACTGTATCCTTTTTTTCGAAAAAAAATTAAAATTGTTCTGTCGCGTGAATTGCGAAATCGCTTATAAAATATCAACATTCACGGTACAGTACATGTTGAGAAAGATTACTGAATTCGGTAGAGAAATTTTTGAACATATTAGTAGTACCGCATATTAAGCTTAAGGTATTTTAGCCAAGCCTGCGAATATTGAACTTTTTGATGACATTTTATCCAAGGATACTCCGCACCGTAAATTACTGGAGGCTGAATCCATCATCATCATCATAGGTAGTCTATCCGTAGACAGGTCCGTAATTATTCATGGTTAAACCTGGTTCTCCAGAAACTCCTTTTTTCCACATCTTCTTAATGTCTTGATAAGCTCTCTCTTTTCCTTTCAAGTCGTCTATCAGCTGAAACCTTTTCCTTCCTCTTTCTCTTTTTCCTTCCAGTTTTCCTTCTTACAAATCTTTAATCATGCCTTCTTTCCTCAGGTAATTTCCCATCCAATTCACCTTCCTCTTATAGTCTCTATGTTCAAGGAAAAACGCTTTGTAAATTTCACAGTCATTATTATTTTAATTCGCGGCCCGTATTGAGATATATTACATCATCGGCACCTTGCACGAATTGAAATAATAAAATTTGTGGAATTTACAAAGTGTATGTATTATTATGGAACGATTCCACAAAGTTACGCCTTACACCGTTGAATTTATTCTTCATGTTCATTCGCTTTTCTCCTTTTCTTCTTAAAATTTCCTTCCATTCTATCTGTTAAATTTATCTTTAGCATTCTTCTCCATGCCTACATTTCGAAGATTTTCAAGTATTTTGTATCGTTTTTCCTGAGTGTCTATTTACCTGCTTCATACTAATTGTAAGATAAAATCCACACATAGCATTTTACTTATATTATCATACGTTTCCTTTAATATTTAGCTTTTCAAGAATGCTTCAAACATAAGAGACATATTATATATGAAATTTTATGATGATCGAATTATTAGTTCGGAGCGCAGAAATTCGTTTTTTTTATCTAATAGTTATTTGTAAATACAGTTATGAGTGAATTCAGCAGCTGTATATGCAGTTAGGTCGGGATTCAGTTAGGAGGTCTCGAACTCAAATTGAATGCGGGCCAAGTGGATAATTTTGAAGCAGATAGCAGGCCGCACTTGATAATTTCAATACACTATGCGGGCCCCATGAAAAATTAACGAGCCAAATCAATTTGTTGGCACTTGAAATAGCACTAGATGGTATGTATGAATTTCAATTAAGAACAAATTATCACACATTTCCCGATTATTTAACACCAATGTATTGTTTCGTTCCTCTTTGTTACCTCATTATTGTCTCGTATACGCTTTCTGTTCCATCCGCTTAAATTAGAAGAAAATAAATGAGACAGCCGCACCTTTTTGACTGTAGGGCCGCATGCGGTCCGCAGACCACGTCTTTGAAGTCCCTGATTTGATTGATCCTAAACATATATAGATAATATTAAATATAATTATTGGCGCACACATGTAGCCTTAAATGAGGTTCATTTAAATATCTCTTTATTTAGATATATAGATCCAGAAAGTAGCCATCGTGAATTTAAATCTGATGACAATGAAACAAAGGTCTTTATGAAAAAGGTGAAAAAAACAGAACCGGGTTTTTATGTATGATGATCGACCTACTAACGAAAATATTGCGAAATTCGAAACAAAAGACTCGGATTCTGGAATACATATGTATTACGTTTCCGAAGGTGGGACACGTTTATGTATCCTACAAGTCGGCATTAAAATTCGCCAAGGATAGGAAACGACCCCAGACCTTCTCCGCCTTTTAAAGTTAAAAGCTGTCTGACGCGAAAAGAGTTACAGACAGCCTACATGACGGGGGAAATTCTTATAGAGGGAACAAGTTAGGAAAGTGTACAACGTATCACAAATGGGCGCGTTTCGTGCAATGGAGTATTAGAAAGAAATTATATACCTGTACGTAAGGGAAATAGCGTTTTAAAGTTCTTTTCTTCATCATAAATAATCCATTTTCTTCCTATTTAATAATATTACATGCACACGTAAGGAAATTAAACGTTTGTTTGGGAGATTGTTTATGTTAGTAAAGTGGTACCCCTGACTGGTATACGTGATTCATTTTTGCGATTTTCTTATTATATTTGATTGAAAGTCCTTAATATAAAATTTCATGAAAATCCGTTCAGTAGAAGCCGAGAACGAACATACGGACGGACCGACCGACGATAATAGGCGCTCACGCTGTAAGCGAAACGCGCCTAAAAATCAGCGAGAAGTACGGACTGCTTCGTATGATTTCGGTTCTATCCTCTTAATTTTCGCTCTGCCATACTTTCCGCGGCAGAACTTCCCTTGCATTTTTTTATCGCGAATCTTCTTCCAAAAAGAAGTACACTCGTCCCTCGAATAGCACGATTTCTTTTCACGCGTTTTCGGTTTAGCGCGGTTTTATTTTTAAAGAACTACCTCGAATTGCACGGCCGTCGATTTCACTTTAGCACTGTAACGGAACGGTCCCCGAGCATTTTAAAAAAGGTTTCATTTTTAGTCAGAGTTTATGAAGAAATAACAAATAAAGCAATTCAAAATACAATGCAACTAAATCGTTGCTGAAGTGAATCTCGTCCGTCGCAATTTTCCGTAAGGAAAGAGGGATAAGATATTCGATCGATTTTCCTGCAAAAGAATACCGGGGGCAGTAGTCGCCACGCGGCATTCTGTTAACTACGTAGTGGCAGGCAGGGTATTTCCCCGAAGGAAATAATGTACGAACATGTTTTAGAGCGAATTTCCTCGAACGAGTCTCACCGCTAAGAAATCCTCGGCAGGTCTTCCGGTTCACCCGAAGAATTCTCTTTGTCGGTAAAAAATTGAAACTCTGCTGAAAAGAAATGCGTAAATATTAATATGATGAAACGTTTAAAGAAAATAGCGTTTATTTTATTTGTTAAAAAAATATATCTACCCCTAAAACCTTCGGAATATTATGTGTTTAATCTATAGGTATATGTTCCGGACTATTGAAATTTCGTCTTTTATACTTTGATATGTAGTCTTGGATATTCTGTTCTATTATTTGGACTTCTGTTATTACAACCGCTGTCATAGTAGTTCCGTTATGGTTTTCAATTTTTTGAAAGTTATCACATCACTCAATTAGCGACTACATCTCTTTTTCTCTCCTACAAGCTCACTCGCAACACAAAGTAGCCATCGTCACTGGTGACTCAATAATCGCTGGTTCTAGTGATTTATTTCTCTTTTTGGAACCAACGATAATTGAATAACGGCTGAAGTCAATTTTGATATGGCAACAGGAATTTATTATTATTAAATCGCGAGTCAAAATCGTACATTAATTTCCGAATCGACGATTTAAAAAAAGAAAAGTCCCTGCAACCACGCTCACAAATTCTCCCGTTTATTTTTTTTAGCTCTTTTCGCAACTTTCTCTCGTTCTCAGTCAAACGTCGCACGGAAACCTTGAAAATAAAAAAACATCGTCTCCTCTCCTCAAAAGTCGAAATTTATGTTTACGGAACAGATGTCCAGTCAGGTCGACCAAACTTAAGATTTCGTCAATAGAAATATGCTCAGAGGGATCTCTTGCATTGGATGCAAATATAAATACGAATTCTCGATAATCCGAAGATTTTTTTAAAAACCTCGATAAATGTACATCGGTTATTTTCATGATCCCCTGAAGTTTGAATTATAAGATACTAGCTACAGTACCCGGCGTTGCTCGGGTCAATTTGTCTAAGGATTGGATAACTTTAAATCAAAATTATGGGGGAACTGGGAAACATAAGCCCCCCAAATTTTGTATACACATTGCAGAAGGGATAATGTATGACTTAAGTAAAATAATTGAAAAAATATGAAAATTTAAAAAGAAATCCAAGAGAGTGGGAGGTTATAGAGGGGATGTGGGGGGGAAACAAAGTTGCCTAAAATATTTTCAGGATGATATAAAATTATGCGCAAAGTTTGAAAGTTGTGGAACTTTTGGTTCCTAAGTTATAAACGGACATGCATACAAACACACTAAATTATATATTAAGATTTGACCGGGTATTTTTCTCACAAAGGAGGATTTTTAAGGACGCCACGAAGGAAACCCTTGCATTCCTCGAACTTTAGCTTTCCCCATTCAGAAATCACCTTCAGATATAAATATTATTTTTCGGTTTTTCTACATTACTCTCCAATAATTTTCTTTCGAAACTTGAATATGGAAAGGAAAAAATTTCGCAGCGGAGTTTCTTCTGAGTAAATGTTATCTTTGCTCAAAAATCTTACTCGTTACGCAAGTGAAAGACTCTCCCACTCGCCAAGATCTCCTCTCTTTTTCTCCGCCTCTCTCCTGAATTCCGACGTTCTTTTTTTTCTTCTCCCGAGCCTGTAATTTCTCCTTACTTCTCGCGCGATGCTAAAAAGAAATAGCAAGAAAGGGCGCTGAAGAAAAACGGGTATACGTTACAGAACTGTTATGGGGCGAGTCGGGTAAAGGCAGCAGGACAAAAAGAAAAAAACTAGCTAGCACCCGTGGGTGCGTGCGTTGGCGTATGCGTGTTTCCGCTATGTGTCATCCCCGCGAGTTTTTGGACCTACCGAAAGGGTATTCGTAGATTCTGTGAGATCCTAGTCCTACTGATTACAGTTTGTTAGAGTTTTTATTAAATTGAAGTAACTTCCAAGTCGAATCTATATATATATATATATATATATATATATATATATTGTCTTTGCGGGAAGATAAGACTTCAAATATGGTGAATGATCATCCGTTAAGCACTTGAACAATAACGCTAAGGTAATTTAAATGCTACGCAATCGAAAGAAAAATTCGTGCCGGTAATAGCACTGGAAGATATTTGAGGTAAAAACTCATCTATATTCCGCCAACATTACGGAAAATTAAAATTTACTTTTCGATGCGATATATAAGTCGTAAGTATGTGTTTAAAGTTGTACTTCACGAAATGACATGTTTGCTGATACATTGAATGGACGTTGTAAGACATTTTTATCCATATTGAATTGATATATTATGTGCATATAAAAACAGTAGAGGGAGAGAGGAGCTTGATTAAAATAGTAAGGAAGAGACGGATGATATACGTGGACCAAATTTTGAAAGGTAAAAAGAAATGCTAAAAGAAATCGTATAGGTAAGAATGTTAGGAAAGAGGCAGAAAGAGAAAAGGAATATTAGATGCGTTAAAAAAAGAAGATGGATATGAGAAGATGAAGGTAAAGGCCTTGAGTAGCGCAGAATGGGTTAGGCGAGCAACAAGTCTACCTAAATGTAGAATGACTGTGATAATTATGTACATTTATCACAATTAATAGTCTCTCCACCGACAATTCCGCATTTTAAGGTTAAAAGCCTAATTCCGAACTATACTCTGTCCTGCGCAATCTTATTCCACTTCTGGGTGATTCTCTATTCAATTCGTCCAAAAGCTTAATTCATTTTCTTACTCTTCTTCTTTTTTTGCCACCGATTTATTCTTCGACTTACCCGATGATTATGCATCACCTTCTCGCGAAACTCCTGATTCAGTTGGAGTTTCTGTAGTGTTTGTGTTTTCTTCCATCCTTTTTAAAATAGATATTTCTTTATATTTTGTTTGATCCGCCCGTCTATGCGTTGTAATTTAGTACGTCCCAGATGATAGATGTAAAAATGTGGTCGTTCTTGCTATCTTTCAGATACATTAAAAAACATTATTTAAATTTTATTAGTGCGAGCTACTGTTTTAATCCTATCAAATTATAAGAATTTTATGAAGAAGAAGAAGAAAAAACGATAATAATAACTCTTGAACAGTCTTAGAAAATTCACATGAAATGTACATTTACTCTAATATTTTTTTTTTCAATTTTTCAGCCATGCTTAAAGCTAGAAACTTCGCGGTTTAAACTTTTACCTTGATTAAAAATGTTTGTATCTGCAACGTGGAATTCATACCTCTCGCGTTTCAGAAGACCCATTTCACCTGCCGCATATTTTTTTTCGCCCAATGGAACGTCTCTTTTTTTTTTTTTTTGCTCTTCTGGTGCAGCCGAGCTCGGCCGACACAATTGCGTTTTACGGCGCTGGGAGAGTTTCGTATTTTTTTATTATTTTTTCACCCCTCTGTCTCCCCCCCCCACCCACGCCCTCCCCCTCATCTTACGCTCTCCACCATTCCGTTCGGCTGAAATGCATGAGGTACGCCCATTATTTGTTGAGCGGGAGGAGAGAGGCATAAAGGAAATGGTCCGTTGGCAGTTAAAAAAGACTTTGACCGCATCCAAGCGCCCGACTTTAGAACCATCCATCAGAGTTGGTGGCGTGAAAAACAGTCCGGCGGAGCCATTTTTGAAAAGAGAAAGAGGTAGAGAGAGAAAGGATCGCCAACCCACTTGCGCTAAAGAATTGGAAGAGAAAGGGAGGCGCGGTTTTTTTTTCGTGAGGAAAAATGCGAGAAATTGACGAAAGTGTGTGAGAGAAGGAGAGTAAACGCGGACAGACAGACAGACAAAAGACTTCATTAAGGGAGATAGCAGAGAGAACAAGAGAGAGAGAGAGAGAGCGAAAGAAAAATCTAAAAGAGAAAAGATAAAAGGGTTTTGGATAAGTAATTACACCAATCCATCGCTTTGCACGGTAAAAGGGTTTCTTCAAAAAACCGCGTAAAAAAGAACCGTGCAAAGTGGGATACATTTCCCAATAGGAATACATGGGGTTACATTTGAGCGCCGTCCTGTGCTCAACATGCCACAATTTAGTCGCATATCATATTCAGAATTGTTCCCTTTATCCTTTATTATAAACTCCAAGTCGAACTGAAATATTTAATGTTTTTTTTTATTGTTCGGATACCGTTCCGAAAACGTGCTAAAATGAAATTGACAGAAATCCGAGTTGTTGTCTAAAAATAAAACCGCGCTAAACCTAAAACGTGTAAAGCAGGAACATGCAAACCGAGGGACACGTGCACCTAACACACATTCTTGCGCATAAATTTAAATTAAACAATGAAATAAGGGTGAGATTTTCAGCATATCGTATTTTACAATGTGGCATTAGAATATTAGATCTTATGATCCTGCCTGTCAGCTATTCGCCCCTGTCTTTTAGGGATATGAGTTGTTTCACTATGGAGAAACAGGCGGAGATATAAAGAAGGCGAAAATAAAAGAGACAAAGAAAAACAAAGGGGAAGACAAGAAGGCAATACAGACAGAAGTGAATAAAGGTGCAAATAAAGAGGGACAAATAGACGCGGGAGAGACAGACAGACAGACAAACGACTTTATTAGGGCGAAATTGAGATTATATATATAGTCCCTTCTTACATTTAACCCTGCGTCAACAATTACAAATGAGAATAAAATAGTAATAATAATTTCACAGAAAAGAAACAGAAAATAAAATAAATAGAAAAACTTGTAAGCAAAATACCAAATTACAAATTCGGAAAAGGTGGGCAAAACAGTGACAGCGATAAAGAGTGAGAGAGAGAAAAGTGGGAGGCAGAGAAATACGCGTTGAATGGAAGGAAGGAAGAAGAAAGAGAAACGGGGAGCGACTTTTACGGACGAATAAAAATTCCGCTGAATTCGATCGTCGCTTGAACGCGAGTTTTATTCCCCGCGTGACGGCTTTCGCGGAAATGAAATCCCGCTTTAAAAGTACGTAGGAAAAAAAATTTTTCGTTCAGGTACGAAAAATATATATTCTGTACGGTTGTGCGCCCAGAGAAATTTCACTTATCGGTCGCAATTTCCTTCCCGTTTAAAAATTTTTTTTTAAAGAAAGCGCCAAAATTTTTTTTGTTACAATTCGATTACGTTTTGATGTTGAATATCAATCAGGAGAGTATTAAAGCGTGTCAGATAACGTTTCGTTTTGCGGAAATGTTACTTCTTTTTATGGTGTAAATAAATTTTGTTCCGCCAAAATATTCCTTCCGCAATAGAAATTACCATAAAATCAGGAAGCAAAAACTACTTTTAGCGCCCTCTGGATAAAATGCTTGGTTTTAAAAATTTTGTTTACGATTATTAATTTTTTGTTGCTATCCGCACATGGTGACTGAAAATTAAGATCAAATGCTAAAAATTATTATAGCCGTTTCAACGATTTAGGTTAAAACGCATTAATTTTCATGGATAATAAGATTGAAAATGAAAAAAAAAATATGCTAAATAACGCGTGGAGCGAAATATTTTTGTAATCTTAAAAATTTTATAAGTAAAATAAAGTCGATGGTGAATAAGTTTCATTTGTTTTTTTTAAATCTAGATATAAAAAGCCAATTGTTTGTATGTTCCGTTTTCACCCCTAAAAGAATGGACCGAATGGCCTCAAATATGACATTATGAATTACTTGATTCTATAAATGAAATGTTTCTCATTGCGTCGACATTTATGTCCATAGCATCACTATTTTAAATTAGTAAAACCGATTTGCTTGATCTTTCACCTACTAATTCACCTTTTTTAAACGCGTATAAAAACTTGCCTAACGCTTTGCTAGAAAACGGACTGTATGAACTCCACCCACGGCATCTAGTTACATATTTTCCAGGCAGATGAAAGCATGAATCTCTTTGTAGTTAACTGGGATTATTTATACTTAATCTTAAACCAGAGCAACGTCGGATACTTCTGCAAGTGTAACTCCAAAGTCTCCGTGGCCGTGGTTAGATTCCCAAATGCGAACACCAAAACCGCCACACCAAAATATGATTTTAGTTTTTAATTGTTTCGACACTTCAATTCTAAAAATTTTGCCATCAATTCGTCGGTTTTCATGTTACACGCTTCTGAGTATTCTATTGAAAGAAATTATATAATTACGATTGCGTAAGTAGCTTTTTATTAACTTTAATTATGAAAAAGATCTTTCATTTGACGACAGAGTTATTGGCGATGTCAAATATATCATCAATGCTGCACGCACATTGCTATAGATTTATGCCAATTTGTGTTTAATCATTATTAAATCCTATATGTCCTTGGTGTATGTACAGTAGTTTTCGGTCTCATCTTTCTAAACAGTGTTTGTTGATAGCGAGGGAGATTTTTCCTTATAAACTTTTGAAAATATTCTTTGATTCATTCAATTTTGTGAGAGGTTTTTAATAATTTTTTCACCCGCGTACTGCGTGGGCCTGCACCCACCAAATTACTCCCCTGTACACAACATATATGATTCATTTATGCTGCTCAATCTAAAAAACTGAGGTTATAGAAACTTTTGTGATGCTATTAAATTTTCACGAATTATTCTTCGGTGAATTAATTATTTTGTCCCACCAGGTAACAATTTTAGCTCGGGGGAGGAAGTAAATGACAGTAAATGAAAGGAAAATTATTTCAAGTTTTAAAAACCACTGCGTCACGTTTCCATTAATTTCCGGGAAGGAATTAGCGTCGCGGAAGAACGGATTGTCTCGCAAATTGCGAAAGAATGTAATTCGGTTTCCTATTGCCTCAAGCGCGAGTCCATCACCTGACAAAACCTGCTCTCGAATTAAGAATGGCAGGTAACTTTCGTTTAACGTTGCATAAGTAGGAAAAGAATGCTGCCGTGGATCCATGCGTTATCCCTTTTGCACCGAGAAGCGATTTTTAATGGCGTGAGGGAAGGAATTTGGGAAAGTTTTGGACCCAATACGGGTTTGGGTGTTATCTTTCGAAAAAATTTCGGCACTGGTTTGGAATTATTAGCAATCGTGACGAACATTAACTCATGTGGAACGATTGCAGTCATGTATAATTAGCGTGTACCTTTAATTAGTACTGCTGTTTTTACATTTTAAAATGATAAAATTTCCTAAATAACTTTTATGAGATAAACTCTATCGTTATCTGCAAGCACACACCTGACAACTTTATCTCATGGCATTAAAAAATTTTCATTTTTACTAGCATGAAATGAAGATTTTAAAGCAATGGCCACTTCGCGGATAATAGAAAGAGATACATACATATATATTTTACTGAATATTTGATTCTAATACACTCCAATTTCCGATAATAATTTTAAGGAAGATATAAGTGTATAATGCAACCTAATTTGATCCCTTACGCTAAGCAACTACATGTTTCCTCACATTTACAAACTTATAGAGTACAAAGACTTAATAAGGTAGATTGATGCATGAAACGATTCAATATTGCTATCACACATTAATGAACGAAGTCACTTTTAACTTGTTATAATGATTTTTTGTTAAAATATTCCTATATGCGTGTGCGTTATCTTTTTTTTACATACTTGACTGCAAAACGCTTTTGATTTATAGTCTCAAATTAATAATTGTTTTTTATTCACTGATGGAGTATCACATAGACATGAATGAAGTAAACAGATTTGGGTTACATTGGGATAACAGGAACAACATTAAGGTGAGCGAATGTCATAAAGGAATAATAACGAAGTGAATCGAAACTCCGTATTGAAATTTAACGCAGACAAATAATTTATTAAATCGAAACATTATTGATAACATAACTTGTTTGAAACTGTATGTAAAAAATAAATTGAGTCTGAAGTTAACAGCAAGCAGGCAATATACAGTCATAAACTGTCGAAATACCAACTTATGTTCACTTCGCATCCTCAGTCTTATGCAATACAGATGGCACACGCGTACGCGACTCAAGCGAAATTGACATGAATAATAAAAACTTCTCTTAAATAAAAACACCATTAAACGTATAGAGAACGTTAGCCAAGTTCGCAAGGAGCCCGGAGATAATACAGAATGCATCAAAGCTCGTTATTATGCGATTTCAGAATCAGTTCCCTACCTTTATATTGAATTTTCCCTATAAAAGTGGCACAGAAGTTACTAAAGGTTAGATGATTTTTCACTCATGACGTTTTCCTTACACCGAAACTGAACAACAACAAAGTTTTTATGGGCCGGTTTCAAAGAATTTATCCGAATGCCGCGCACGTGTTTAAACGCGATTGAAATCTCTCCCGTGGTGCATTGCCCGTTCCAATTAGTCGAGGGAACTCGCGGCTCGATGCACTCCACGGTATGCGGGCCAGGAATCTAATATGTTTTGTTTTTATTCTTTGTCTCTTTCTCGAAATTTTCTTTGTCGCCCTGATTACTGTAAGACCGTTGCGACCTTTGTCACGGTGGGGAAATGACTCTTGTCGCTCAATTAAAAACAAAAGAGGAACCGTCGGGCGCAAAACAAAGAAAAATGGACGCGTCCGAGGCGAAAGATGGGGAAATAATAAGAAAACTACGCCTATGAAGTGCATTCTCCTCGCGTGGTTTGAATTCTTCGGGGGAATCCAATTAAAACTGGGTCTCGCCGCGCGCGTTGGAGATGCGCCTTCGATGGCTTCGTCGAGGAACAATCCCTCGCGTGCCGATCTCCGCAAAAATAAATGAATCTGCACGCTTCGCGATTTCTCTATCTATCCCTCTCTTTGGCCGAAAGGATATTAATGTTCTTTTAATACGCGCCACGCGGCGTAGATTTTGAGGGGTGAAATCTGGGTGCGTCACCATGGAGATTCCTTCTCCTATATAATTGCTCGTTTTGTTCGCTTTGTCAACCGTGACGGATGGACGATCATCTTTCGTATTCCGCACGTGGTCATTAAATGGTATCAAAGGAAAGAATCTCAAAAAATATCTCCATCTAAAATACATTTTTTGATTTCTATATCTTACGACCGCAAAGTTTATCGACTTTTTTATCGTGATCTGAAAGTAATCGAGGATAAATTCTATTTTCAAATTATTTTTTGAGGTTGTGATTCAGTAATATAGGAAGATGTCGATTATTTTTGTTTAGAGCTTCACGGACTCTTAAGTTTTAATATTAATGCCGTATTTATTCTAATTCTTTTCGAAATTTTCAATCTTGCACATCTTATGCAAGAATTTGTCGCCGCATCTATATATGAAAATATTACTACTTGTTAGAATTTTCCGCTGTATTCGAATCAAATGCTAATGCCCGATACAGAATAATCCTTAACACTTTGGCGACTGGGAAGTAAATCCAACCCAATTCCTGAGGACTGGGTCTTCTAAAGAATCACTTCTCAAAATTATATTAAACGAGTTGAAAGTGCCTCGATTGTTTTGATGTTAGATATTTTTAATGAAATTTAAAATTTTAATTCATCGTTAGTGCAGCCATCTGAGCGTGAAAACGTGGTTATGGAAAATCTTCCGAGTCAATGATTAAAATTATATTGAGAAATTTTGTGGCATTAAAATGTATAACCACACAGTGAACATTTTTCAATTACTTTCTCGGGGCTTATTCGCAAGGATTCGATTATTTAGCTTTATAAAATGTATATTTATGTGATTTAACAATTGAAGCATGTCTGCTGAGCATTTTAAAATATCACATAATGCTAACTCGAGCGTTTCATGACTATATACTATTTTTCCTTCGGAATTTACCCCATAAATAAGCAGAGCTGATAAACAGGTCAAAGATGGTAATTGTGATGATAAATTTTCGGGCGAAATTTTTCGAATAAACAGCAAAACCACCTTCATAATCTAAGAAACCGTAGGAAGATATTAGAATATTTGGACATTTACGTATCCATTGCCCACTTCATACTTCAACAGTTTCCTAGGACGAAGTAATTGTTTATTTCGCTTTATTATTTAATACGCAAGTGACGCAGAACTTTCAAACGTTATAACATCTCGTAATGCATGAAAAATTCATTCCTCTTTTGTGGGGTAAATTAAAATTTGTCATTAGGAAGGTCGGGATATGACGCAATCACAATAAATAAAACCCTGCTTCAAAGCTAAACTTCCTGAAACACAACGGACGTTCAATGACGGTCCTTTCCTGTTCCGGTGAATATGACACTGAAAAAAGGTCAAAAAGACATAGCGAACGACATTGGTGGCGGAGCCGTGAAATATACCCTGCGCTTTGGACCGGAAAATTGGCATCTGCGCCAAAATAACTCGTGGGAAACTTTATTCCCGAGCATTGGGAGTCTTTTCTGTCCGCAATTATCGTTTTTCAAGGTCGACTGTTACTCACGGCGGAAATTGAGAGAAAGGCTAGGATTCGGGAAAAAAACGTAAATGCAGGCACATAAATTAAAAAGGTATAATTCTTGATAGGAATATGAATATCTGTGTGTTAATTTCTCGAAATTTTCGAATTACCTTGGGCATCAAGGTAAGAAAAAAAGGAAAATGGAAAACGGTATGTTAAAGTGAATTAGTTACTACTCAGTGTGATGGTATTGCATGTTTTATAAATTTTTAACTAACAATAAGTAGTCAGTCTGTAAAAAAATGCTTGCAATAAAAATGTATTATGAGTAGAAATACGAAGTCATTAAAAAATATATTCGTATTATAAGTATTTTATAGATATTTAATATTTCAAATGAAATTTTTCGCATTACGTACACATTTTTAACGGTTTTATTTTTCCGTAATATTAATTTCAAGCAAGCCAGGATCCAATAAACAGGATAAGAGAAATTGTACATTACTCATCTTTTGTTTCTGTGCGTGATAACTTTTTCGTTAGAACATTTATTTTCCTGATCCAATATCCACACAGTCCCGATAATCATATTTCCTATCTGTTTTTTATATATAATAAGTCCTCGTCAATTCCTCGATAAATGACAGCCACGATATTTTGTTTCTCAGAAATCTTTTTTTTTTTTTTAAGTATTACAGTTCTATTTCTCGGCGAAATGACCATTGGTACTAAACAGCACGAATAAACCCGTATCGCATCGGGAAGCGAGATAAATTTAGACTCAGGAAATCGATCCAAGGTTGAGAAAGGAGAATGACACGGAAATGACCAAAATCCGCTTCGGAGAGAAATAAACATTTAAAAAATATGTATACTCATAACGCAGGCACAAAAACCGAACAGGTGCTGAACGAAAGCGGCCTTATTTGAGGCGTCCAAAGCACCCACATGTCTGCTCGACCGGAGAAAGTGGGCGGCGGGTGGAGAGGGGGCCCTTTAAACGCCTACTGACGAATGAATAGAAATTTCGCACATCCAGCATCTGCCGCTGCCATCTTCTCTCCGTCTCTTTCTCTTTCTTTAGGCGGAGGAGGAGGATATTTACTCCCAATCTAGACAATAAAGGCTTTTTTTCTTTCTCCCTTCCTCTCTGTGTACAGTAGATGCCTCTTAATGTAATCACATTGGGTTCAATTAAACTGATACCATTAACTCTTAACTGGTCATCAGGTCGATAGTGACCCAAGTGTCTGTTTATTTAAATCATTATTTTCTCTTTTATTTTTTAAACACGAACTTAAAGTTGAAAAATGACATTTATGCATTTCCTTCGCATTCCTGAATATTTATAATGAATTTTTTGATTAGGGTCAATATGACACATAACTGGTCATCTGGTCCATAGTGACCCAAGCGTCTGTTTATTTAAATCATTATTTCTTTCTTTTATAAAAAAAAATACGAAATTAAAATTGAAAAAATAAATTTCTGCACTTCCTTGGCATTCCTGAATATTTATAATGAAATTTTTGATTAGGGTCAATATGACACATGTTGATCATAGACGGAAAAATAACACAACCAGTTAAGGAGCCGATAACAATAAACGACAGTCTTTCTTATTTTGAGTTTTAATGTCTGATAATTGCTGATTTAACTTCCATGCAAAATATTATCCTCCACGGGATGACGAGGTAATAATGGGTAAAAACTCATTTTTCTTGTCTTGAATCGTCGAAATCGTGCAAGGTTGGAGATATGATATAAGAATCCGATAAGAGAATTTATTATTATTATGAGGACCTTCGCTGAGTTAGGGAATTTGTTCTTTGAGAATCAATCCTTCTTTTTCGTTGATTTACCGAAGGATTAAAACGCGATATCGTACGATTACAGTCAGTACCGTAATTGTTGGCGCCAGAGGAGAGATCGAAAAAACAACTAGCTTTCGCGATCATAAAAATAATAATTTCAATTGTTTGCCAGATAGTTAATGCATTGCGTTCACCGCCATTTGCGCAAAATTTCAATATTATTTTTCAACGTTTATAACAAACTGTCAACTCGCGTCTTGCCCCTTTGTTTCGGCACCCCACGCCCCGCTCGCCCCTCCATGGCACTAATTATAATTATCGACTAGCAAATCTTTCCATCTCCATCTTCTGATTGAATCGTTGGTGTCATTTTTGTTATCTACAAAAGGATGGCAAGATGTAAAATTATTATTACAAAAAAATTTCCCGCGATTATTTTTGAACGAAAAAAACATTAATTCACACCGTGTAATTCTTCTTTCGTTCAGAGATGAGATAGCCATATGGACGTATATATATATATATATATATATATATATATATAATATCATATACGATTTCAAGCATTCGTATAATATTGAGATGGCTTTCACGTAAGAATCAAATATTTAGGTGCCACCGAAGCAAGGGGAAACCGGTGCATTACGATATAGATTCAAACAGATACGGACACACGATCAAAAGAAACTTATCTTCTTCATAACTAATCTGCCCTTAACGAATAAAAAGATCATAAAATGAGCGGCCATTTAGTTATCTAAGTTAAGAAGATGTAAAGAGAAATGCACATTTCGCTGAGGTTTTCATAATAATTCAATCGGATCTTATAGTCGATCGAGTTAATCGTCACTCTAAATATAAATGTCGAAACACTCGTTAAAAACTCAAATATCTATTTTTCCAGATTTTTTCTTCTTTGTCTTGGTCTGTAAATACAAAAAACGCATTAAAATACCGTCGAAATTGGCCTTTATTAGAAAGTCAACCTAAAAAAATCTGACGGTCGTTGAGGCTTGATTTATCGGGAATCGCTTTATTATTATTGTTTTTTCTCCGATTGACCTTGAATCGTGACTTTCCTACGGCCGTCGCAACAGATTGTTTACAAAAGGACCTGATTTCTACTTTTAGAGCGGAAGTGCGCGCATTATGCGTAAAGAGACGACGGAAATTACGTCACGGACCATTAACCGTGGGATTTCTTTATGCTAAAAATAAAAAAGTTCATGGTTTTCGGATTCTCTCTCCCCCTCAAACTTTTTTCAAAGGGCGCCTTCGAAGGGCGTCGCAAATCGTTTCATTGAATCGAGTCGACCAAAGTTTTAGAAAAGTTGTTTGATATAATTTTTTGTTCATTTCCAAACATAAAGGTTGTTAAATGGATATTCTAAAAAAAAACTTTCAAAACCTTCTCTTCCGAAAAATTAAGAGGCGTGGTACATACTATTTCATTTTGCGGATGTCGAAAACTTTTTTATTATTTATTATTTTTATTATTTTGGTACTATCGTAGTTGGATTATATAATGTATGACGTGTTGTGTGACACTAAAAGTTGAGAATGTATATTTTTTCTGGGAAATATTTTATTGTCTTTATAAGTTCTTCCGGGGATTTCGCTTGCTTTGGGTCGTAGTCACTTCTTACGACGTGACTTATGGCGCATATGAGGAATTTCTAAAAATACTTATTTACCTCGCAAGGTAAAATATAATACAGAGCGTTTCGCGACACAGGTTTTTTGCAATCACTTTACCTTTTTCCAGCCTCATACGTTTGTCGTCTCCCAAATTAAAAATTCCTCCTTTTTCACCAAACGAGGCAGGATATTTAATATTTCCAATCATATATACCGGATAAGGCCAGCGTAATAACAGATATTCGTCGTGTCGATATCTTCGAAACGTCAGCGTCTAAGATGGAATATTTCAGAAACCATGACGGATGATTTCGGTTTTTGCATAGCAGCATCTAATAAGATGCAACCATTGCGTTTAATTGTGTTTGTATAGGTATTATATGAGTCCATTTACTGATCTATATATACATGTCATTCAACATCGTCCTTCAAAATTGGGCATTTAATGTTCTTACGGTCATCTTCATGATGCGAATTTTTTTTTAAAGTTAGGTGTAATCCTCATCGAAGTAGTCATCAGATGCCGGATGTTTTCACTCGTGCTACCGGGTGTAGTGAGCAGTAACAGTTTAGCTTGTGCGTGCAAAGGCTGGAGTTTGCTACTTTTTAGGGATTTTTGGGAATTAGCACATTGCTTGGAGTTTTCAAAGTATGGTCAGGGACGTGGAACCTTCCAAATGGTGAACCGCTTCAAGTTGTATTCCCAACCTATTAAGATTTAAATGGCGTCTGTTTAACCGGAAGTTAATGTTTGGATTTAAAACTGTCAAGCCGCAGCTTTTATGTCAGAATCAGAATCTGACTGTTGTTATTTAGCATAGATTTAGCATAGATTTAGCATAGATTCTATTTAACCAAGTAAAACTTTATTTGGTCATAAACATATTTTCCCAGTATGGATAGGCAGCAGAGAAAATTTTATGAGAACACCTCTTGTCACCTGTTTGATGAGCAGTGAACGGGAAAGTATTCAAATATTAGTAATTTCCTGCACGTGTGATGATTCTTGTGATTTTTAGCTCAGGTCCACGTTTAAAACGCTTTGCATGAAATCCTAAATGCAATATTTCCTGATTTTTAACAAATGTTACTTTTTAAATTCCTTCTATATCGTCTGTGCGCATTTTTAAGCAGACTCACTTGATCTAGGAAGATGAAATTGTTATAAGAATTATACGTATTAATAATTCATCCCATATTTTAAGATGAAACTGTATTGGAATATTGATTCATCGGAGTGCGTTCTGATAAACCTTTTCCAAAAAAATTAATAATTTTTCGTCGTGACCGATTTAGACTTGTCTAGATGCCAAATTTCCATATCAAATCCATATTAGCTTTTCCGATTTTCTGGAGTTACGGATTGACAGAAATGTGTACGTATTTTTCGTGTATTCATTCAAAAAATAAGGTTTTATAATGTGACCTGTCTCTGTACATCTAATTAGTTTCTTTTCTTATTTAATTTTGTTGAATACGTCATCGAATAAAATACTCTATAAATGCCCTCATATTTGTGGTACTATGATAGGAAAAATTGTATGTTAAATGTAATGAAGTAATGTTATGCAGTAATGGCTGATTGACTGATGCTTATTATATTATTGTATTTTATTTTCCATTGAATCTTACCGAATTCAACTAAATTCAGTTCGAAAAAAGGAAAACTACGTCGAAATTTGCGATAAATCTGCGAGAGATCCACCTTGACAGGCAAGGAAAAGTAACAGAAAGGCCAATATATATTCTTTAGGTAGACTCGATCCCATGCACCAATCAGGGACGGAATGCGACTGCGGCTTTTCAAAGACGTACGATTTTCTCTTGAAAGTGACATAAACGGAGAATTTCCTCGGATATTTTACCGTTTTCACTATAAAGAGTGACTTTTCCCTTCTCGCTAGTTAAGGGAGAGGAGAAAGAGAGCTTTGTTCGTGTCACTTTCGAAATGGGTCGCGTAAAATGAATTACAGAGGCGAAACTGCTTTCGTGGAGCTGGGAAATATGAAAGTTAATGAAGCATTATTTGCGCTGTTTACTGTATTTTTCGATAAGTAACTAAATATATGTAAATATTTTTGCTTGCGACAATATCTACGGAATGTAACCAATATTTTATTAATTCTACCAATATTGTTGCGGCATTTGTAAATAATTGCCAATGTTTATATTCCTTTCAGCGATACGAAGAGGTAATATTTTGCTAAGCCAATTTAAGATGTTTCTAACATTGTTTCAGGCCATTCAAGGAGGGTGTATATAAAAAATATATGCAAATTGAAAAGCACCGTTATCAATTCGAAATTCGGGAGTTTTTCAAGTTGAAGAATGTATGTTTTATGATTTATAAACGAAAGATTTTATTTAACTTTCGATGATATATTTTTAACTATTAATATATTTATTAAAGGGATATATCTCTAAAATGAAAAATGTTACCGAATTTAATAATATAAGAAAATCGCACTAATTTAATCCAGGTTCGTGGACAACATTATTCCTGTTGGTGTCATTCAGGGTGCTAAAAAGTTATCGAAAAAATCCAATGTAACATTCATCTTTTTTATTATTATTCAACTATCTCATACTAAGAACAGGTTATGAAGCAAGGCAATCCCTGCATTTGTATATTTTGGTAGATAAGATTTTTATTTATTTCACCGCGGGTTATTTGTATTTGGGGTAAGGCCCAGTGGAATTACAATTCCGTTACAGATAAGAATCGCCGTTACGCCATAATTGGAAAATTTTTAACGAGTTTTGGAAACGAGTGACTCAATAGAATCCACGATTATTTTTAAAAATTCCTATTTCAAAATCCTTAAAATGGAAAACGCGGAAATGACTCCTAATACAACTTGAGAAATGTGTATGAAATTAAGATGCAGACGTTCCTTTCGAACATTCTCGCTTCAATTATTTTTGTCAGTTTGGAAACTTAGGATTTCTTCATTAATTATTTTCAGTGATAGACCTTATACCAACAGTTGAAATTGATTGATTGAAAAGGTTTTTATAGATTTTATAGATTGAGACTAAGAAGTCTCATCTTCCACCTAACTCCAAGTTGTGATAAATATACAACGTTACATACACAGTTTTATAAATAAATACTCATAAATATGAAAATGGGCATATACAAAGTGGAAAGTTATTTTTTATTTTGTTTTTCTTTTAATTCCGGCTATCGCCATTCGATCGCACTGACCAATCCCAACGGAGAACCCCTTAAGACTACAAACAGAACACTACGGATGAAGTAATAATTTTTTTTCAACATCCATCAAGGGGAACGGAAGTACGCGGCCAGCATCTCATTCTATGTATGTGTGTGTGTTTGTGGGAATTTCCACTCGAATAATGAAACGCTCTTTGAATCGCGAAGGGAAAAACCCACCCGAATCTTCTCCGAGATCTGAATTCTTCATAGCTCGGCTTTCCGCACCGATTAATTATATCACCCGATGTTACATAAAATGAATTCCGCTTTATTTATTCGTGCAACCGAGAAACGTACGTGCATTCACTCTGTCTGAGGTATTCGAGGGTGGGCAATGCCTTTCACGACGTTCCATGTGTCTTCGAAACTTTCAAAATAAACGAAAGGTGTTTCTCCCTCTCACTCTCCCTACTAATTTTCACCGCCCCGATAATTGTTTATTTGTTCTTTTCAAGCTTTCGATTTCACTTTTTTTTTGAACTCATCTGTCTTTTAAAAAATCTCCTTCTCCTGCAAAGAGGGACACACTTACGAGGAGTGCGAGCAGAAGCACACCATCTACTCCGACGACTACTACATCCCCATGTCATCTTCCGGGAACTTCTACCCGTCCTCGATGGGCTACCAGCTTTACGCTCCTACAAGGAGGAGCTTAGCCTCCAACCCAGGTTCTCAACTCAAGAGGGTTTACGAGACTAGGAAGTCGAGGATGGCGCTGCCCGCCGAAGACGGAGGATTCTACGAGAAGGATTACGGAAGCTGGAGGTAAGGACGAAGTGGGATAAAAAAAAACAAAAGTGTGAAAACGACAATCTTTTTCGAACCGTTATGGGACGCTTCGAAGAAGTTCCTAGTTGCAAAAAGGTGGTCGTTAGGCGGCGCTGGTTCTGAGCTTTCTGCTTTCTCGGAAGTTTCTTCGCTCCAGCGGACAATGTTTTCCGCCCATCTGATTTCCGATGTTCTCGCAATAAACTGAAAAAAAAATGTTCCCAAAAGAGGATTCCGTGTGACTTTTTATAGTTCAACGGTGACGGGTTTCGTCAAACTCTTTATTAAAAACCTACGTGCTACATGTCCGACGAAAGTTTTTTAAATGTCTTATTCATTTATGGGGTTTATGTCGGAGAAGAATCGTAAAACATTATTATGATTTCATTTTTTCAACCGGTGTGCTTCAGAAAGTCCAATTTCTTCTTTTCTTTAACGTTGGTGTTATTTCGGTCGAATTTGATTTTTTATATGCGGCATGATGAGTAAATTGAATATTATCTCGTAACTTAAAATATTTTTCTAAATGAGAGAGTAAAGAATTAACGCCAAATTATATGAAGTTTATTAGAAGAAATATAGTTTTGAAATTAATATAATTTTTTCATTCATTTTGAATATGATGGCTCTCAAAGGAATCATAGGATACAAAACAGCAATGAGGATGCTTTTAAGTGGGTCGTAACAAGAGACTGAAAAGGTTTTGGTACAAATTGTTTGTTAAGTTTGTTTTAATAAAATGAAGGTTGGTTTATTTTGATATGGTCAACGGTGTTAGGCCTATGGATAAGTTGCTTTTTTATTTTCTCGTCCTATTAAAGAAGGGAGTTCTAGTCTAATTCCGTAATATTTTGATCTGCGTATTTATTATGCTAACACGAGTGAAGTGCTTCTGTAAAAGATCGTTCTTCACTCCCTGATTTCGCACTTTTCCTTATATACAAGTTGGAGGATATATGTACTACATAGTGATTCATCCATAGAAATATTCCTCTTTCAAAAATCATTTGACCTCATTAGTCGAAATCTGATTGTGTCACTTGTTAAAACAATCACTCTTTAATTACATTATGCACTTTCGAATGAGATTCTATTCCAGAAATTCACGTCGATGCCATTTATCATGAAATCGCTTAAATGATTTAAGATGAATTGGGCCGCAAACCAAATTTCCATTAATACTGGTTTCAATCGAGAGAAAATGCCCTAGTTTTCTCTAAAAATCGAATCAGATAGCATTAAATTAAGAAAGCTGTTTTAAAAATATATATGTGAGCAGAAGAGAAAAAGGGTAATTGAACAGTTCCGAGCTGTTAATTTCAAATTACGCAGTGAAATCTTGTATCAAGATTTTGACTGCATTGTATCATCGTTTGAAGTCTTGATGCTTCTCTGGAGCAGCGGTTCAGAAACTAGAAGGCACGCGGCAAAGTGGGGGCGCGAAAAGTTAAATATGGGGTGGGGGAGAAGGTTAATTTTTTAAAGCATTCTATTGACTTATGCATTTGGGTGCGGTGCAGGTATTTTTGTCGTTTTAACGATGGCGCCTAAATGTTTCAGACCATTGCTCTGAAGCATTCTGACGAAAGACCGAAAGCTAAAGGCATTGAAATTATCATTTTACAACGTATGAGATCGTGTGTATAAACTTGGTCGTTTGAATTCGATATTCAAATCGAAACCTAAGTCATTATACTTTGAATTAAACTAAAACTTAACTGAATACTTTCAAATCCTTCCTTCAATCGATGAAATTTTGCTAGGCTTCCTTAGTAAATACTACCTGAAAATACAACCAGAAGAGGGTGGGGTGTAAAATAAAATAAGAACGCAATTAAAAACAAAAGAGGAGCTTGCTCGAGAACAAAATGGGAGTCATGCGGTGCGACCAGTTCGGACCCGTTGACTATCCGCCGGCCCACATATATACGGATGAGGCTTATATAAAACTTATTAAAAATAAGAAATTTCTTCGGCCCATATTAGCCATTGAGATGACTTCTTCCCTGCTAACTTTTCGACCATTTCC
The DNA here is from genome assembly GCA_036926305.1 of Uropetala carovei. Lineage (NCBI taxonomy): Eukaryota > Metazoa > Arthropoda > Insecta > Odonata > Petaluridae > Uropetala > Uropetala carovei. The sequence goes on from JAXCHB010000003.1 coordinate 1,941,953, forward strand.
AAAACACTTTTCATGTCCTTTGGTTAAAACGCCGACCTTCATCCGTAGGTAGACCATGTCATTCGAGTCATCTCTCCCTCGTCTTCGCTTTTTAAATCTAAACTCAGAGAGAGAGAGAGACAGAGGGGAAAAATCGGAGGATTTTCCCACCTTATTAAAAATAAAAGACAAAGGAATGTCGCCACGCTTCTTTTGGCGTTTTTGTGAACCGGTATAAAACCCACACGCCCTCTCGAAAAAAAAGAAAATAAATAAATAATCGAACGTATCTCCGAGGGGAAAAAAATTGAGCGTCCTGTTTTCGAAAATCCGCGTCACAGCCTGTTTCTTCGTGACTGACCAGTGCGTCGACCTCATTCCTCTTACCATCTTTCACCCTCTTTCTCTCTCTCCACACGTCCCAATTAACTTATTAATCCTTCCCAAAGAAGCGGCTTTGCTCTCCTTCCTCCTCCTCATTCCACTTTTCCTTTCCCAGGCGAATCTGTACCACATTCTCTTGCCGCTCTCTCTCTCCCTTTCTCTTTCATTCCCTTTCCACTTTTCCTTTTCCCTTCCCCGACGAATCTCACCGCTCTCTCTCTCTCTCTCTTCCTATATTTTCTCTCTCTCTCTTTCACTCCCTCTTTCGCTTAGAGACCTCTTTCACTTTATTACTGCCGAGGATTCGTTTTCTTGACGACGCAGAAACTCGTCGAGTTTTTTCCCCACTCCTTGGTCTGATTGACGGGGATGCGTTCGCAAAACTCGCTCGAATTTTTGTGGTTTTCCGTTCTTTCGATTTTTGTTTTCGAAGCGCGCGACCGGCCTCGCAAAAAAGGAGAAAATTATCCGCGCGTTAAAACCGCATTATTTATGCGCTCGCTTTTCTTTTTGCCGCTAACTAAAATTCCTTCGTCGATTGCGGTCGTTTGCTTTTAACACGGAAAGGAGAGGAAAATTTCGAAATGTTTCCTTCCCGCGGAATGAATTGGCTTAAATCGCTTGTGAGAGCATAATATTTATCGTTACCTTCGTTGAATAGATGTGAGAAGGACTAACAATTTTATGTGGCCCACCGTCAGGATATCACAGTTTTCAAAATGTTTTCATTTTATTATTTACCTACCAAATATTATTTTTTTATCCAGCAAAATCTTTTAAAATATCTAAGGTTAATTTTGGACCCCTTAGTAAATATTTCTCAATTCAAATAATTTCTTTTTCATTTTTTCTCATAGGGATTTCTAAGATTACATTCTATCATGATTTTTAATATTGAAATGTTAACCCTATAAACCTAATTTTAGCTTAATTTTCACTCATGTGGTGCTTAATAATCTCTATGTAGCTTCTGATTTAACTTTAATCTTGTCCGCCGAAGCACTAGCAATTTCCAATGCGGCCCACCGAAGGATTTACTGCCACTAATGCGGCCCACGATGCTGTAACTTTTGCTCACCCCTGATAAGATTTCTTATGCACTTCCTTTTCGAAAATATGTTTAATATAACTTGGGGCTCCTCTATTATTGATATTCATCTAAAAATAAAAAAATCAAGTTAATTCTTTCGCGATATAATATTTCACGTATTCCCTTTCTTTTTCCTCCCCTTTTTTATCCTCCATTTCACTAATATAGACAAAAAGAAAAAGGATTCCAAAACAATTAAATAATCAAATAATAAATTGAACATATAACTGTCAAATTTCAAGCTCATCCGATACAGCTGGGGCTCGGTTTTCTTAAAAAATACCGCAGGCACGCAAATAAAAATATATTTTGGTTTAGTTTTTCACAGAGAATACGAATAATTCATCAAAAAATACATATCTTGATCGATTATGCTGAAATTAAATTGAGGCAGTCTTCTTTAACCTGAAATCGCACCTCCTGCTGAGAGGGTTGCCTTCGATCCGAGCAAAGGTTCGAAGACCTCACCGCGAGTATCTATTGTGCTTCAAAAACTGACCCTAGTCCCCACTTGCCAGATATATTTCTATGCTTGCCCCCACACAGAAGGGATAAAGCTGATATATCTGGAAGTGCACAAATAGTCCCATTTCTGCATTCCTGAAGCGTTACAAACCCGGCCATTTATGTAAGAGTAATAGTTTGTTACGTCATTATGACGTCATATGTTTACATAGAATGGTGTCGAAGTGTTGTATAATACAATATAGATAAGTACAAATATAATTATTAGTTAATTAAAATTTTATTCATTTAACATTTCAATAAAAAGCGCTACTTAGGAATTAATTCAATGCCTTATTTGAAGATGGCGCGCCAAAATTTTCGGCTGCCGATTTTTGTATTTTCCTTTCGCCCCATTTTAGCTGTGACTTGGCGCTATTCGCCAGCTGACCTTTTTTTTTAACGACGTCCGCGTCGAATGTAAAAGTGCCCCAATAATAAGTAAATTACGACTTTGAAAACGCGGATGACTCCGTTTGTCTGCACCTTAGGCCATTCACGGGAAAGTCGAGCTGAAAATTTTCTACTAATATGTTGCAATTTTTAAGAGACTATAACTGATTTTTATCGACTGATTTTAAATCCTTAATTCGTCTGTCGTATACGATAAAAATAAGTATAGTTTATCATTTTAAAACAAAAATGAATGCATTTTAACTGCGTCTTGTATCTTTAACCAGAAATTGAATTAGAATTCTAATAGCTTCGTGTCAACAAAAATAATAAATAACCATCATAGTTAAATTATGCGGTTAGTAGTATAAAACTGACTTGCCGGTAAGTCTTAATTTAAGATAAATTTAACGGAGTCAAATATATTTTTGGCTTCGAAATCAATAATAAAGCAGTTCTGCACACTGCTGAATATAGAATTTAGAACCTTAACACAAAAATTCCGAATTCTTTAAACTTTTTCATTGAAACTATGTAAACAAAAACATTATAATTCATGTATGAGTTACTTCGTGGTATAATGCGGTAGACGGCTGTAAGAAATCGCCGCTGAAATACATTTTTTTTAATGTCCTCGTCGAATGGACAAGGAAAGCTTTTAGAACTAATAAATTGCTATCAAGTTTTTTCAAAATAAGAAAACTTCAATTTTGCTACGAAATTTATAACACGGAATCAGAGAAAACTGGATGTGACAACAAGAACGAGTTTCATTTTCCCTGATGGACCGCTGAGGCAGGAAGTAAGAACGAGAAAGCACATACAGCGGAGCGTGGCGCTTTAAAGGAGACAAATCGGTAGATAGCTGAACATCTTCGTTTCCGCCAGAGTAACCAAGAGCTTCAATAACATCAAACCTATCGATCAACTAACGATTTCGAAGCGTGACAAACACTTCTATTAAGTTCACTGAAACCGTGACGTGCTAATTGAAGCAGGATGTTGTTACACAACAGAATGTTCGGAAGCTGTGATTCAAAAGGGAAAATCGGGACCTTTAAAGGACTTCATAAATAGTATCTTGCACTAGCGTGAATTAATTATTACGTTAAATTAAAATTAAAGAAACCAACTTTTACATGCTTTAAAAAGCAAACAATAAAAACAAAATCCACATAACCGAATGTTCCAGAAAGTTAAAATAGTCAGTGGCATATAAAAGTTGTGTAATTTTAATGTGCAAATGATTAATTCGCTACAGTTATCCTCGTGTTAATCAAATGGGGAAAACAACGCTCCTAGAATCGAGCCCATGACTTCAATGTAAACGGTAAGCAGCTAAAAATTTAAAAGGTGTAAGGCCAAGTAAATTCTGAAAATATTAGTCGAATGAGATTTACCACGATTCCTCTGGGTATTATGCCGCCGGTGGCGCTCTGAGCCAAAACATCATGACGTCACCAAGCAAATTACGTGTATATGGGTATTACCGTCGAACGGCTGATCTATCTTCCACATTTCTTATATCATTTAAGTATTCAAAAAACATTTTTTCACGTGTCTTCGTTAGTTAATGAACAGGACCGCTACGATTGTTTTTAAGAAAAAGCATACGGATGAAGTAATAAAGAGTATAATCAATGTTCTTTTCGCATTATCCTGGATAAAATACATCTTCCTGGTAAGGAAGACTTTTATGCTTTCTGTTATTTCTACAACTAGGAATATCTTTAAGCATGGGTGGGAAGTAATAGGAATTGACGTCAACAATTTAAGTCAGTTACCTAATTGACTGTAAGGATTTATATTTCATCTGGCGTTAATTGGGAGTTTTCTTCATTTGCTGATATTTAAAAAAACATGAGAATACAAATTTGCGACAGTAGTTAACTAAGGAAGGTTTCACTTCAAGGAACGGCATTATACAGACAAATCAAACTCCTGGCATAAATTTCCACTTTAATTTGAAATTAAAATTGAAGTTTACATGTGTCAAATCGACAAGTAATGGACCAAGGGGTGCATCGCACCCGGGCGGCAAAATATTAGGGGGGCAATTCACGGCCGGAGGCAAGAATCTCTCTCAATTTTGTGTTTTTACAAACACACAAATGTCCTTTACCATCCGCTGTGTTTGTAAACTCATATGATAGACCGCCTCCTAAAATAAAGTGCTTTCACGTAATATAACGAGACGATTCGTGTACGAGAAAGTTAGCGCAATTTGTTTTGCACAATTTATTTCTTAAATTAAACACGACTTTTAATCTAAAAATCGAAAAACATCTGGACCAGGGTGCTATTATAAGTCCGTAAGGGGCAGGATAAAATGCTTGCACCCGGGCGGCAAATATGCCCGGCGCGGGCCTGAATGGACCATTTCAATTTACAAAAAGCGCTAAGTGGCGGTTTATCGGAGACCGTTCTCTCTTTAATACTTACGATTCGTTGCTGGCGTAAACGAAGCTTGTCTCCGAATTCTTCAAGCAAAGTGCGTACAGAAGGCGACCTCACAAAAAAAACACGCCAAGATGCACATCGGTGGAGATGGCATAGGCTTCGTGCGCTAATTATCCACAAATCGCTAGAAACTATGCATTTTGTATTCCTGATAAAAAACGCACGAAGACACGGTCATTGACTCCGTGACATTCCGCTGCATCATTTTTCTCCAAAATTTCATTTGCAGAAAAAAACGTTCATTATCAATTTTAACTACTTCCGGCATATACTATTCGAAATGACCTTATTCAACTATATTTTTAAAAAATATTTCTCACAAGTGGAAGCATCCGCCTCGAAAAATGAATGCATCTGCACGCACGAAAGGATTTTTTTAATACCGGACGATGAGCGCGCTATAGACATCTTGGCGGGTTCACGTTCGAATCGCTTCGGTGACGAATAACCGACCTTGCCCTGGCCCGATTTCAGATGCTCTTAGAATATCAAGCAGGTTGCGACAACGCGTCCTTCGGCGGTGGCACGCTAAGCCACCTGGTGCATTTCCTCGGAAAGTGGGTGAATGTTGAGGCGCTTTGTGTTACTCTGCTTACATTTTAACTCATACGTGTGTTTCGCGTGTATATTCGAAAAAAATGGGTCTGACAATGAAAATGGATGCTCGAACGAATAAAATGTTATTGTCTAATATATATATATATATATATATCATCATCATCATAGGTAGTCTGTCCGTTGACAGGTCCGTGATTATTCTAGGTTAAACTTGGTTCTCCATATACTCCTATTTTATATATATATAAAGGTGGCAACAAGGTGTTGAAGGAAGCCCAGTGGACACTTACCTAAATTGGAGAGCCGCTGGGGGAGCTGAAGACACATGAAAAGCAGAAACACACGAAAAACAACACAAATATGGAGCTTTCGGGCTGACGCCCTTCTTCAGCGACGGAGAGACATGTACAGTACATGATTACGATTATTTTTATTTTTTCGGCAAAAACTGGAAATTTCCCTTGTGAAATCGGCAACTAAGGCCTTATCCTTTTTTGGAATTAGAAGCAGCAAATTCAAAATTGCCCCATTGTTTTGAGCTCGTATCTAAGGTAAAAAGTTGCTGATTTTATCTTATAAAACATGTATGATATTATATTAGGCCTTAGTAGACCTCCAGATGTGTGCCGTTTGTTATTCGAATGATGTCTGGAAAGAACGAAAATTAAATTCAAATAGAACGGGTGGGTTTTATCTGTAATATTTTTGGAGTTATTAGTTTTTAAATTGTCTTTGATAGCTTATGGGCACCTTTCATACTTTTGTGGACATGGATACCAGAAAAAAATACGAGCAGAAGTATAATAACTCGTAAACAATAATATTGGCTTCACCTCAAACCACTGAGAAAGAAAACACAGTAAAAATTATTTTGTAGCGTTTTATCTCAATTTGGAATTATATAGCTCCTATTAATATTGTGTTTTTATTTTTCGCAGGTGGAAGGAACTTCCGGATAACCAGAGGCTAAGTGTGCTGAGTGGCTACTATAGCGACGAAATTCCAGGAGATATGACGGATGATTCTTTGACCCCTTACTCTGAGCTCAGGGGTCCACCACCGCCCATTCCAGCATCTCATTTTGGTCTCACGAAGCACGGCCATCTGAAGATAGACTACTCTTGCAACTGGAGCTCGCTGGACAAATTCATTGGGCATACAAATAATAATTACGCATATAAGCCTCTTCCAAATCCAGTATACGCATAAATTAAAGAATGTATTTTCCTTATGATATCTCAACAATCGCTACGTAGGTTGGTTATATTATTATTTGCTGGCCGACACGAGGCTAATTCTGTTTTAAACTTTATGTATTATGTGATGTATTAATGATCTGTATATTTGTTTCATGTGTCGAATACTTGTTTTATGTTAATAAAAATAATAAATTTGTCTACGCCCATTTCTTATTGTTATTTACCTGGAAATCCATCTCTAGGTTTTAAAAAGACCGCCCTAAAAGATGCGCTTGGCTCTCATTGGGTAATGGTGACAGTACAAATCAAGTCACTTAAAACAGAAAGACAAAAAACCATATGATTGGAAAAATTAATCACCTTAGTTGAAGGATAATTCGATAATTTATTAACAAATGATAACTAATTGTAAGCTTTATACTCTTCGTAATATGTACTGGTGATGTTGTCATACTCGTCATACTCAAGAAAACAAAACGGTAGCGTATTGCGTTAAGCATGTAAGGGTCGTGCGTGGATAACGTAGGTGAATGAGATTTTGTGTGATTTCGTCTGTAAATTAATATTGTCACAGTAATTTTATTGAAGCTATCGTTTAAGAAATTTTAACTGCTGAAGAAACGTGTATAATGGCAACTACAGATACTGTCAAAAGTGGAAACCCATACAAATTGCATACATTGTTCGATGTGGATGCTTTTAAAACATTGACGAAAGGAATTAAGATTGCTAATTGCGTTCGTTCTAAAATTTGTGATGATGATTATTTAATTGAAATAAACAAAGAAATATTAAGTCAAGTTCAAGATCTTGCTGTATCCGACATTCTTTCCTGCTCATACTGTTGTGTCAATTTTGAAGATAAAAATCAACAAAGACAGCACTATAAGTTAGATTGGCATCGCTATAACTTAAAACAAAACCTAGAAGGCAAAAAACCAGTTACGGAAGAGAAATTTGATCAACTAGCAGGTTTGTTATGTCTCTTGACCACTTTTAAATCCTTAGTATCAATCATCAATATATATAGAAATTAAGATGTTAAGCTGCGTTATATAAAAACGTATTGTTTTAGAAATTCACTATGATGTATGTCAGTTTTAAATTGTACTTAAAATGCTTGACTTGCACTAATTATGAATCAATTGCGCAGGTGATGTATCTAGTATCTCGGGTTCCGATTCTGAGGAAGACGAGCTATACATTGATAATCTGAAGTCAGCAGTTGATGAAAATTCGCCCACGAAAACTGAAGGTAGTTCAAGTTTTCTATCAGGAGAACATATGCGTCAACCGAAAGTGTTTTTTGAAAATGAAGATGGTGACATAATTTCTCTATACAGATGCGTTTTACATGGGAAAAAGGTATGTTTCTAAACAACGATTTTTAATTTATTAAGAGTCTGGGAAAAAATTAATTATAATTGTCTTTAACCAGGAAATTCCAGAAAAGGAAAATCAATTGATCTCTCTTGCACTTCAATGCCAAGTTAATTCATGTTGGGCCATAGTTATGCTTGGCGGTGGTCACTTTGCTGCTGCTATTTTTGAAGGTACCAAAGTACAAACTTGTTCTTATGCGTTGGTTCTATGATATTTTAAGGTATTCGAAAAATGTTAAGTATTAATTAAAATTTAACAAAGGTTTGAATGATCTTCAGCTGAATCAAGTTATCATTTATGACTTGAAATATAAAAGCCAAAAATTATTTAATAAAGCTTTTTTATTTTTTTCAATTGCCTCTAAAGTTCTCTTAAGATTTTCGAAGTTGTTACCCTAGAATTTTGTAACATGATAAAAGAATATATTTATAGGCTTAATTGAAGAAATTCTGTCATAAATTTTTATTAGATACCTACTTCTTTTATATTTGTGATATATTGTAATTCATTAACTTAAATATGACACAAATGATCATAATTTTAAAGGGAATGTTGCTGTAGTGCATAAGACTTTCCATTGCTACACTGTGCGTGCTAGTCAGGGTGGTACTCAGGGATCAAGAGATTCCAGGAATGCAACATCTCACCCTAAATCTGCCGGGGCAAGTCTCAGGAGATATAACGAAGCATCTTTAATACAGGTAAGTTATATTTCTGCTTTGAACATAAGTTAAAGAGAAATCCACTTTTGAATAACAGTGACCAATTAAATTTTAATATATAGAACTGATCATAAACTCTTAAGGTCGGATGATGAAATACCTTTGAGATATTTCTCACCTAATACAAGAGTACCAAAACTAATGCCTGCATGCTAAATGCAGCCCAGTTGTTAAGGGCTCAATGTAAAATAAAGTGAAACCAGAAAAATACTTCTCTATCCCCATAATAGCTAAATGAATTTAACACAAATCAGGTAATGCTGTTCCCAAAGTTAACACTTTAGTTTCCTGAAATTATTCTTCAATTGTATGTTCAACTGTATGTGACAGACAAATGACAATTTTGAACAATCTTTCTTATTCTGGAGAGGCTGTATGGTATTGAAATTCAGACACCTATCCAGGATGTCAAAGACCATGGAAAGATAAGAAAAACATAAGTAACTCAAAGTAAGCATCCTGTGCATATTTGAAGCCTACAACCTAATACACACTTAGAGAATAAAGAGGAAATACAATAGGCCACAATAAGAAAAGTCATTTTTTCTCAGATATGTTGAAATGGTATATTTCATTGTTCTCAAACCCACTTCTAATGTGGACAACTTTTCTTCCTGAAGCTACAGAATATGTTCACTTATAGTGGTACCCTTAAAAAAATTAGCAGCTATTGCTATGCTACAATAAATACATTTATTAATCTTTCAAAGCCATTCAAATTGTAAGGATATTGGATATGTCAATTTCTGAGGTATATTATTGAAAATTCAATGTAGATTTTACTTATGATAAAACATTAGGCAGAATTTGATTAATGCCTATTTGATGAGGATTGATACACATATTAGAAATTTTATTTTTGAGTTCTTATATCTTATTGAGAAATGTCAGTTGTTACTCTGTGAGTTGTATTTTAGTCTCTGGTTATAAAAATCATTCACACACGAAATGTTTTGCTAATTTTATAGCATGTTCAAGAGATTATGCAAGGATGGTCAGAGCAACTGGAAAAGTGCAGTAGAATCTTTTGGCGTGCAGCTGGTCCTCACAACCAAAACGTTATCTTTGGTGGCAAAACCCCTCCTCTTCAAAAGACAGACCTTCGGCTACGTTCAATACCATTTCCAACTCGCAGGCCAACTTTCTTTGAGGTACAGAGGGTACACAAGGTTCTGTCCTCGTTAGAAATCTATGGTAAGATTTTAAAGTTATGTTCCATTTGAAGTCTCCAAGTATTGTTTCAAATAATCATTGTGAGCTATGAACAAATCCAAAAGTTTTTTTTTTAATGTAAAATAATTCTTGGAATTGCTTCCACTCTCATCTGTGATTAATTTTTGTTAAAGTGAAAGTTTTTTGTCTCACACACTGACTTTTTCTTGTATTCAATTAATAATTTTTGTCAATTTCTATGTAAATAGATTAAAAGTCTGTGTTTAAGGCATTATAGTTGGTGTTGCCATTTAAGATAATAGTCAAGCATAGGTTTTTCTTCAGGTAATCTATTTTAATATTTATGTCAAATAATTCTAAAAGTTTTTTCTATTTGACATTTTAGTGCTGTTATGCACTTCAGGTAGCCATATAAATTCCTCATTATCAACTACTAATCCATGCTAGTTAATTTTTTATTTTGGTCTATTTTTTAATGGAATCCAAGTAACACAAATTATCATTATTCAATTTTCCTTTATTTTCATTAGATAAAATTCAACCATTTGGCAGCACTATCATATTTCTAGGAAATGATTCATTTTTTGGAAAATTCTTACGTTTAAATATTACGTATGGTGGAAGTTTATGATCATCTGCTGTGCAATCCAGCGTTACTGTCATTCTTTGTTTTTCATATCCAGCAGTAAGTATTTTTACCTCTTCTGCCTTTCTAGTCAACCATGTAGTTTACGGGATTGTCAAAATACACCGGAGTTTGGTCAGCATTTCCAGTTTGACCAAGCAGGTAGTTCTTCTCCTGTCTCAACTTCATAACGTAGCATTGAAATGAGATCAGCCTTACTTCATAGTCTGACGGCAATTTTGGGCGCTTCTATTCATTTGAAGATCTCTAGTAATTTCACGAGGTTTTGTTTGAATGATTTCGGCAATCACCGGCAAATAGTTATTTTGTTAATGACGCACAAACTCATGGAGAATCTCCTCAATTGCTTGATGATGTCCTTGCTTGGGGCCTCCAAAAGTTTTTCTTTGACTTGAACAGACAAGTAACTTCTCTTTCTCTCTCTCCCAGCATCTCACATTCGACTCGTCAATCTCATAGCACCATTGCACTGCAAGATTAGACGTTTCTTCTGCATATGCTATCACTTTCCTCTTAAAGTTCACCAAATAATGTGTTCGTCCCATAATGGGATTATTTTTAAAAAACTGAAAAACTCGCTGCAATAAATGACAGAAAATTATGCTTGCTGAGAAAGGAGGAAGTGACGGTTCACGCATGCTAGACAGTACACGCATGCTGGACACACTGAAACAAGATAGGTAGAGGAGGGAGGGGAGCGGGGGTAGGAAAGGCAAATGTTTCAATTCATACTACACTTAAAGTGTAAGTAATATGACATGCATTTCTAAGAATAAAATAACCCAAGATATGCTTACATTGATACTAGTGCTACTTAATATATGTGCACGAATCATAAAATAAATGAGGTCCTTTTATGAAATGGAACATACAGTCGATTAGCCTCAATTACCAGTAAAGAATATACGTTTTCCTACTATATATATAAAATCATGTCTGATAGTAGCTGCTGTAGCTTGAAATGCATTATCTTAGTTATACATATTTTGTTTTTCCTCTTTCTAGGAAGAGCTGAAAATTTTGTTGATAAGTTCCCAGTCTCTCCCCGATCAAACCTCGGCAGGAGAGAAAAAAAACCGTATAATTCAGCACCCAGCGAAGTGAACAAGGAGGATTCTGAAAGTGGTGAAGCAGTTTCACAAAATGCAGCAGAAATATCCAGTCCAAAGAAGTCTTCTGGAGGGCGAGTAATTGATAGAGCTAAAGCTAGACGTTCTCCATCACGTCCTCTTCCAGAGATAGTTCAGGCTCTGGCTAAAGAATCGCCTGAATCCAGTGGCAGTGAAGGAGAAGACTACAAAATCGTCGTGCCAACATTGGAAACTTTTGAAAAGGAAAATTTTACCGAGTTTGAGGACACGGTACCTCCAGAGGTCAGAAAGCAGATAGCTGAGAAAAGGCATGGTAACAAGAGCACCAAGAGTGCAGCACAGAAAAAGACACCAGCACCAGTTAAAGCAGCTCCCACAAAAAATGAGGAAGTGGTACTGGACGAGTCTTTGCTCAAGCTAGCGACTGAAATTCGAGAGGCTTGCCAGTCTGGAGACGTCGATCTTTTAAATCTTTACATTGTTTCGGTTCGAGAAAGGGGTCCTACTGAGGCTGGAAATGCTGTAGAAGGGAAAGAGACTGTAAAAGAAGATGATGGCAATTCACCTGGTAATGTTTTATTGAAAATACAGGCTTATGTATTTGAAGACGGGTTTTCTGTGATGCATGCAGCTTCATCATCTGGACACCCTGCTATAGTGAGGTACGTGCCTCTTATTTTTAATATTGATTCAGTTATCTTTTTTATCACATTCACGCTGACTGGTCAGTTACTGTGTAAAAATAGTTTATGATAACTATTTTCAATAGTATGGAAAACCTCTTGTGTACAGATAGCTAGATCACAGCACCAGATTTTTACTTGATTGAAAAAACTCTCAGGACAAATCTTTTTTTGTTTCAAAAAGAATGGTAATCACTTAAGGGAACTAGTAGTTTTTTTATTAAAACTCATTTTGATGATTCTTTAATTTATTAATGGAAATTAGTATTTTTTGGAATAAACAATGTCCTAGCAGTGGTAAATTATTTGGCTTTATAATTGGTAACTTTTCCCATCTTTAATCCTTTTATTTTTGTGACAGTACAGGCAGCATCCGCTTAACATGCAGGTTACATTCTCAAAAACATGCACATTATGCGAGTGCCAATTTACCATATAAATACATGTTATAAATGTAGATGTATTCCCGAACAAGTCCGTGAATTTTTCACCCAAAATTTAGGTGGAATATTGTTTATAAACCAACAAACACTAAATATGAGCAAAGAAACAATACATTAAAGCATAGAAACAAATATGAAAAATACTGATTTAAAAAATAATTTCTTTTATGAAGTCGTACTTTCCCATTTGTTTGGCATAGTTGACGAGTTGTTAGAGCGTAGAAGAAAAATTGTTAGTAGAGGGAATGGAGGCTGTTAACAGAGGACTTTGAAAGGTATTTAGCCAGAGATTCAGGAGGAGGCTACCAAATTGTCACCGAAATAAACCCACTAGTACAGGGCTGCCGTTTTCACAGATTTTTTTTAACGAAAAACACATTTCCATGATTCACAGATATTTATAAGGTAAAATTCGATCAGCACAAAACTTTATTCTTAAGACTTTTATTAGCAACTGATGATCTGAACAGGTTTTGGTTGAAACAGCTCAACCGGAAGTGGAGGTTTATTCTTGCCATTTTCTTTTTTTTCAAATGTCGTCTTTAAAACTCAATTTACATAAATATTTGTTATTATAAAAGTTGTAGACAATGTAATTATCTACAATCTTTGTTCAAAACATTTTTTTGTAAAACCGATAGTTTAAGAGAGATTATGATTTTTCGTCTAAATTTATGTTAAATACGTCGCTAAGGTATTCTATTGTTTCCGTTGCCATGATAAAATTTTCTAATTGTTGATTGCAATGTGTAGAAATTTTTAAATTTTGTCTAATTTTGTTGAGCCATTATATTGATATCATTAAAAGTGAAAATTATTTAATTTAGTAGATTTCCTAATCCAAGGCCTGTCCTGTAAACTAGACTAGGCCTATGGTTACTTATTGTTTTCACTGCATTTGTGCTATTTACTGTGTATTAAAAACTTGAGACATTTTTTTAAAACTTTCTATGCCAATGCAGTTGACTCGTAATGCAGGATAAATTTAAAATTCATAAATAAGCATGTTTAAATTTAAGTTACAGGACATAAACAGTTGTAAATAATTTTACTTAAAATATGTGATGCAGATGCTGAAAATACTGATAGCATACATTTGTACATTTTGCATAAAAAACCAAGATATTACATATTACAGGATTTTACAGGATATTTTGATGTCGGTAACAGGATTTAGAAAAAAATTGGTGGCAGCCCTGCATTAGTAGAATTTGGTGGTGATTTGTGAATTGTTCGAGGGGTTGCTGTTTTCATATACCGTATATATACCTGAATATAAGACGACTCTGATTATAAGACTACCTCCCATTTTGGACTCCTAATAAAAGGAAAGAATTTATTTTGCGCACAATGACAGGTTTATTAAACCATTGACTAATGAACATTGAACCAGTTGAAATAAGCAACTTTGATTGGAATTTTCTATTGAATATTTTGGAACATTAGAATCTCTCATTCAAATTATTTCTCATTAGCACATTTTAATTGTTATTTTCAATTTCACTACTGGAGGAATCTCCAACAGCTGCATCATCTTCCTACTCCCACAGAATGTCATCATCTGATCCATCCAAACTGTTAGAAACATAACACTTCTTAAATCCAAGGACTGTTGCTGCTGGCGAGATACTGTCCCATGCAGTCTTAATCCATTTTCCCAGTAGAGACTGTTGGTTTTTCATTTTACCTGCTGGAGTCAGAGGGCAATTCCCTGACAGCAACCATTCCCCATAAACGTGCCATAGATGATCTTTAAAAAGCTTATTGATGACCACATGGAGCACTTGTAGTTGGGAGGTCAAGCCTCCTGGTATGATCACCAGATCAGTGTTGAGGTGTGATATTTTGGATTTCACATCATCCTTAAGATGTCCTTGAAAACCATCAAGAACTAACATCGATTGCATCTTTAAAAGAGCACCAGATTGTTTATCCCACACTTCACTCAGCCACTGAATCATCAAGTCACTAGTCATCCAGCCTTTTTCATTGCATCTTTAATTGATACCAGGTGGTAGTTTTTCTTTTGGTAGATTCTTCCTCTTGAATATTATGAAGGGTCGCAATTTTGTCCCATCAGCTAATACCGATAACATTACTGTTACCCTTAGTTTTTCATTTTGCCCCTTTTTTATCAACTGTATTGTTAGTTGGCATATACAGTTGCTTTCCTTCAAGTGTCTATCAACGACTGCTTTTAACTTCTTACAGGACCTATTATAAAGGCGACGTCAGTGCAAGCATTTATTTAGATTATCAATGAAGAGAAGATAACAATAACACTTTTCTTTCGTCTATTTGAAGGTTTAATTGGTCTTAAATGAATCAGAGGCAACAATGAGGGTCTCCTTGGCAACACCC
This sequence comes from Uropetala carovei, assembly GCA_036926305.1. Lineage (NCBI taxonomy): Eukaryota > Metazoa > Arthropoda > Insecta > Odonata > Petaluridae > Uropetala > Uropetala carovei. The sequence goes on from JAXCHB010000003.1 coordinate 1,957,022, forward strand.
GGAATGAGTACGAAAAATCCGCAAAATTTCGAAAAAGAATGAGTATTTCTGAAAAATTCAATCATGTAACGTGTGAACATCGCAAGAATAAGATAGTATAGAGCTTTAGCCGTCGAATAAAGCAAAAAAGAAGAATATCTGTCCATATTTATGTATTTTAAAGGATGAAGGAAAAAAACCTTGCACTCTGAAAAATAGAAAATTCCGTGTAAACTTATGGGAAAATATAATTGTCTCCTGGATTCAAACACGGGACACTTTAGCAAAAGAAAATATTTTTCTAGGGACCTCATAGCCATTAGAAACAAAACGCCGTTTACCGCATATCTTTACGATGAATGTTTCTCGAGAAATACACCGATATAATTACGCGAGGCTTCATACGCACAGATGCACGTAGGTTCACTACACGCATAATATATAGGATAAAACTCAAAAGAGTATTTGTATTCAAATACATTTGAATCAAATATTTCGATTATAGCTATTCCGTTCTTCCCATCTCCAGCTATCTCTGGCTTCGGTTCCTCTGTCAGTCAAACTATTACGTGCCGCGCGATTATAAGATGACTAGCGATTTTTCGGTCATAAAAATTGGAACAAAACCTCGTCTTATATTCAGGTATATACGGTATCTTATCACCAATTATTATTAAAATTTTCACTCAAATAGTTTAAAATTTAAAAGCATAAGCAAAATCCAAGAAGTCAAGTTGACTGACTGTACATCGTGCAGCAACATTGTACATGTGGTGGAACCAGGGATGTAACTAAGGGGGAACCAGGGGGGGGCTCTGGCCCCCTCTTAAAAGTCCTCGGCCCCCCCTTGGCCCCCCTTACCATTCACCGAATGCCATCGACTGATTGTGCGGCATGTGTAAATAGCACAACTAAAGCGAATACTTCAGCAATGGTCGGCGACAATTGTTTGGTCAGTCATTATAAACGCTTCCCACATGCAGTTCCCTGATTAATTATCAGTATATATTTACATTGCTCTGTATAAAGATTGATAATTTTGTTGCTTAAACAAAAGTGCAAAGCGAATAATATTATCCTTTGGTCTATTAAAAGCTTAATTGAGCATTAGCACAAAAATACTGATCTATGCTTTTATATGTATTACTTTCAACTTTTGGTGTACACCCCCAAATATTTTTAGCTTTTGGGCTGGCCCCCCAGAGTTGGGATGCTAATTACATTGCTGGGTGGAACACCAAACCATATAGTTCGCCAGAGTGTGAAGCACATATCAGCGGGAAGTATATACATATAAACATATGGATCATCATATGACGTATGTGTCAGCAAATGTACATTAAGTGAATGTATATTCATTTCCATAAGTATTCATATATAGGTGTAGAGATGAAAGTTGTCTTTATTTGATGAATGTATGAGGATACCTGTCACTTGGTTATTACTTTATATTGATAATAGTAAAAAATTAATTTAGAGTTGAGATGCAATACATTTAGTTTTTACATAAAAGTAAATGTAGGCCTCATGAATTCCTTTACTAGAAAGTGCTGTCAAAATTACAGGCTTATTTTAATGAGCCCATTCCAAATATTCCATTATCAGATGCTTTGGCAAGTCTTAGAATAAAAGCATCAGATATTATTTGATACTACTAGAACTTTGAAAAGTAAACATTTCATTATTTTTCATTAAAAGGTTAGCCCTTACCATGTTTTTCAAGACTGAAACTGGAAAAACAAAGTTCCTTGACATTAGCCCCAACCCTTGTTTTTACAGAGCTATTTAAAAAAGAGCTATGGTGAACTAGGGAGTGCAAATGAAAGAAGTGACATGTAATTTGGTATAAAATATTCTGGAAAATTATTAATTACTGGATGGACGGAAATCCACATCTCAAGTGTTTGGACTCGTTTGTTCCTAACCTTCCAATATTCACTCACGAGACGATACATGGAAAAAAATCCCATCCGCCTAGGGAAGTTCCCATTCATAGATGAACGAATATTTCGTGAAGTTCCACATCAGTGCGTAATATTACGTCAAAAACAGTGAGGTGGGTACAAAGTTGCATAATATTACAACAAAAACAGTTAAGGGGTTAACAAAAGAGGACTATCGGTGAGGAGATTTCTGCTAGTATCATCATAAAGAGATCATCCAATAAATTGCGTCATGCAGAAGGGAGAAGATGCTTAACATGAGCAGAAGCGAGTGGGAATCGGTGACTTAAGAAAGAACTTATTCTGGCTGAAATTAATTTTTTCCCTCTGAACCGACCCAAAAATAGGAGTGAGCGGGGTACACGAGTGTGCAGGTTACATGAGTAAATAGTGCTCGAAATGGAAAATATTGCAAAACATACATCCTTGTAATGGAACTGAAAGCAGTGGATGCGAAATAACCTATAGAACATTTACAGTTGAGTTAAATTTTGATTTATTCCTTATGAACTACGACGAAGAAAGTAAAGAAAAATTTTTTATATTATTTTTATTAAATGAAGTTAACAAAACGGTATTACTAAATATTTGACAAGACGGAATGATATTATTGACACATGCGATGGAGCAGAACACTGTTCCAGTGGGTTCTAACTCTGTCTGAGCATTGTTTATGAGTATTTTCCAGATAACTGGCTATCTCCATATCCCAAGCTTGCCGAATAAAAGCTTCTATACTATATCTATAATTGTACAAAAAGATGTTTACATATAGATAGTATGAGTAATGTGAGTCATTCTATTCCTTTACATAACCTTTTCACCATCTATCTTCCAAAAAATAACACATCTTGCCTGACAATAAAATATACTTTGGCTTTCAAATGTCAAAATTTGCAATATTCTCTCAACCAAATCCCAAGAGTTAATTGTGAAATCAGTTTTACGTGTTCAAATTATTTTTTCATTATGTTTGCCTCATTGCAATCTTTATGCATCTAATGGGATCTCTACAACCTGTTTGTAATGTAGTGGTTTGTGTGTAATTTATCAAGAAATGGTAAGTGTAAAATTGAAACAAAGCTTTATTTCTCCCCATTTCACTTGTAATCTTAATAGCTAATTGGAATTAGTATGCATTTTATAATTTTAAATATTGTAATTTTCTATTAGGCATTATACATGGATTGTTATTTGAATTATGCGGAAGTTTGTATTTTTCCAATCCTGTTTGTAAAAAAAGTAAAAAAAAACAATCCTTGCATTATCAGAAATGCAATTTTATCTCTAACCACCTTTTATCATGTCACTTTTTGAATTTTTGTGTGTATAAAAACCTCCGTAGTGTGACTGATAATACTGTATGCAATTTGGTCACTTTTGATTATTTTGATGCCCATCACTGGGTATTGGACCGAAAGAGCTATTTGCATTGTAACTAAAATTATAGCTCTTAAAATCTCACCTTGAATAAACACATTTACAAATTTTTCTCGTAAATGATATGGCTAAACTAGTTCAATGTAGAGTATTAACTAGTTGTTGTTTAATTTAGCATAAAATGTTTTTATAAAATTTATTTTTATAATTTGTTCTTGATTTCAATTTAATTTTTTATGATTGGGTTATTTTTCTTACAGGTCATTACTAGAATCTGGCTTTGATCCGGCAGTAAAGAATAAGAAGGGACAGTCTCCTTATGCAGTTGCTGCAGATAAAGAAACAAGAAACACCTTCAGGAGGTTCATGGCTGAATTTCCTGATAAATATGACTATATGAAAGTGAGTATACGAGGTGAGATCCAAAAGTTCCTGGACTGGCTCAAAAACTAGACGTAGGCTTATCTTGATTACGGGTCATTGTTGTCTCCTTCAAAGTAGTCCCCTTCTTCCATTGTTGGAAACCGCTGGTAGTCTTCCTTCAAGATGGCGTTCAGCATTGCCTGCGATTCGGTCTGAATCTGGGAATCGTCTTCAAGAACATGTCAGAAACGAGACAAACTTATTGTCAATGATAATAACAGCAGATGAAAGTTGGGTTTTTGGGTACGATCCCAAAACCAAATAGCAGTCCTGTCAGTGAAAAAGTCGGTCGTCACCGCATCCAAAGAAGGCCAAGCAGGTTCGCTGAAATATCAAGGCCTCGTTGATTGTTTTCTTTATTGCTAAGGAGTTGTGCATAAGGAATTTGTTCTTGTAGGCCAAACAATCAATCAACCATTTTACATAGGGGTTCTTAGACATTTAAAGGAAGATACTGGGCGAAAACAACCATAAAAGTGGCACACTAAGGACTGATTGATTCATCACAACAATGCTCCCACACACACACAGCTTTGTCTGTGCAACAATTTCTCGCCAAGAACAACGTGGCTGTAGTCCACCACCCTGCATACTCTCCAGACCTGGCTCCCTACGATTTTTCTTGTTATATAAGATGAAATCACAGCTCAAAGGACAGAGATTTGAAGATGTTTCCGAACTTCAGACTAAATCACAGGCAGTGCTGAACGCCATCTTGAAAGAAGACTTCCAGTAGTCTTTCCAGCAATGGCAGAAACGCTGGACTCGATGCCTTAACTCGCAAGGGGACTACTTTGAAGGAGACGACAATGATCTATAATTATGATAAGCGTACTTCTAGTTTTTTAGCCAGTCCAGAAGGTTTTGGATTGCATCTCGTGTCATTTTCTTTGCCTTTTATTGATTTGACAAAAACAGTTCTATAGTAATAAATTGTTTTACATTTAGATCAAATAACATTTTCTTTGTATCGGTTGATAAGCATAATTTTGTGCTTTCAAATCATCATTATCTGTTTATAATTACTGAAGAGATTTTGAAATTTTCATTCGTACAATTTTTGTCCTCCTGTGAGATTTATGTAAGATAATGTATCTTTCAGCACCATTCTGATGCTTAAAGCTCTATAAATAGATTAATACAAGGTATAATAAATCACTAATATTGAAGGCATATTGGATTATTAAGAAATCTTTTTAATTAAGGCACAAGTACCTGGACCTTTGACGGAAGAACTGGAAAAGGAGTTGGAGGCCAAGGCTGCAGAGAAGAAGAAACTCGCAAGAAAAGTAAAGAAAGAGAAAGAAAAATTAAAGAAGAAAGAGGAGGAGGAAAGGAAGGAGAAGGAGAGATTTCTAAGCCTGTCTGAAAGAGAAAAGGCAAGAGAATTTCAATGTTCTATCTTTAGAAATGAAGCATTTCTTCTACTCTTGGAAAATGTTTTATGTTATTAAAGATGCTCCTTCATTCATATGAAAAAATCTCTAAAGACAGTTATGTATAGTGGTTTGTAATTTAGGTAGCCATTTATACATAGTAATATATATTTAAAAAATCTGATGTCCAGCAAATGACTTTCTCCATACAGAGCAATGAATATGATTGCTCTCAACATCTCTCTAGAATAATTATCAGCAATTACACTCGTGAATAGTTTTAAGACAATTTCAAAAGTCTTTATTTAAAGAAAACACTAAGTAAAGAAAATTGTTAGCTGTTTCTTTGGATTATAAAATATCAATGTGCAATTAAAATTACTCTTGGCAGCATAAGCAACGCTATCAACAATTATAAAATTTTAACATAGCAACTAACACAATGGTATCACTTAAGAACGTATTTCACGTGAATTTAGAAGAAAAATCAAAATACCTTTGGTGCATAGCATGAATATTGTTGATGATGATCATAAATCCACTTTCTACAATTTTTAAACATGATACCTCCTTAAAAGTGCCAGGTCAGGTCAGTAGCATGATTTATGTACATTTCCATTAGGGGATTTAAGGGTTTAAATTTTAATATCTATTTCCAGTAGAGTAGGAGCCGTGATAAAGTAAAATGATTTGAATGAATTCAATTCTTAAGTTTTTTCTAAATAGCTTATGGAAGTTATATCAAAGGATTACAAAGTTGAAATTTAATATTTTTTCTGGAAATACAATTAGGTAATATTTCCTATCATTTCACCCATTATCTCAATATCCTCCTGTTATAGCAAAAGCTAACCTTTTCTGTAATTACTGTGTAATATTTTATGAATTCGATTACAGATTGGATTGCTTTCTTATTTTCAGTAATATGGAAGTAGGTACAGTGTGTTTTTTATTTGGAAGTAAAAAATTATGTATAGTCATCCAAATTTGGGAGTTTGAATCTAAGAATGCCTAAGAAAACGAAAAATCATTTTCCTACCAGTGATTTTTAATTATGCGTCGAATAGGTCCACAAATTTGTTTTGAAGACAAAAATTTTGACTGTTTTGAGGTGAGATCCTTTCGTCAACAGGACAGCTGCTTTGTTTCTTATTTCCTGAAATTATTACTAACCTTAAATCAGATTAAGCAGGAAGAGAGAATAAAGTCGTGAATTTGTTCTCAAAAGGTTTTAAAAAGAATATTCGACGTAACTTATAAATTTTCATGCATAAAATTGAAGTTGTATAAATTGTATTTTAAAATAAAATTGAACATGAAATTTCAATAAAAATGTATTCGATTTAAGTAATCAAGTGAGAAATCCAAGTTGATTCATTCTTAAAGAGGCATTGGGAAGGAGGAAGAATGTGAGAGGGAGGAGGGGGTAAGGCAGAGAAGGAAAGTGTGTAAGATATAGAGGGAGGGAGAGATGAAGACAGACAGACAGACAAATGACTTTATTTAGGGCGTAATTGAGACTGTGAAGTCCCTTCTTACATTTACCCAGAGGGGGAGGAAGGGAGGAAATTTTTCCTTTTTTAAAGTATGCTCATTAAGTTATTTTTCATTTTGATAAAAGTTTTTATGTTTTGAATAATATTGTTTTTCTATAAAAACAAAAATAAATAAGTACGTTAAATTTCATGTCCTGTATTGTTTAACAGGCATTTACGCTAGTTGGTTAATGTTGGCTGTCCTTATCGAGTAATATGACCCATATCTGCGATTTTGTCGTGTTTTTTTTTGAAAGGCTAAAATATAGTAGATATGCAAAGGAAAAGTTTTGATCGACATTTTTAAAAAGTAGGCATCCTATGAACGAACTATATACGATAAAAAAATTTAGTTTTTTATTTTCTGCGACATCCTAAAATAAGTTATTTTCTCAGATGAATATCTTAAAGAGTTGAAGCAAAACTTTTCTTTTTTTTTAGCGATCGTACCCGTGTGTCATTTCCGTCATCTATTTTGATATCAGTCCTTAAATGTCAAATTTCGTTAAGTCTCGCTCCCGACAGCAAAGCGCCATATTTTTGCATCAAAACAAATATTTTTCATTGTTAAATTTTATTGGTATTCTTCCCATATGCGGTCTACAGTCAGTATGCGGTGTATTGTTGTAATTGGTAGATAGGAAAAAATAAATGCAATGATAAACATTTTATTTTTTTAAACAAAAAATACAAAAGAAAATTAGTTATAACGATAGACCGTGTACGACATCTTAATTTTCAATTTTGTATGTGATCTGTGTTATCCCGGATCCCTTTCGAAAAATAATTTTTTGAGATAACCCTTTCACGCAAAACGAAAGCTTGCAAACCCATGACTGATCTGCCTGTGGCGACATTTACCCACCCGATCACCGGACAATGGGGAGGGATAGTTTCGTTCCAGAGAGGCGAAGAGCGCGATAGCGCCCGGAGACGGCTACAACCGATATAGAAGGCATTCATTATAATCTAAAAAGAAAGCGAGCCGAAAGCTCGCCAATATCCTCGGTTACTTATAATATTTACATAGCGATCCCATGAGCCTCTTAACAATAAATATTTGCGGGGCCAAAACAGGATAGTACCAAACAAGCAAATAATCCGAATATAATGGTTTTTTTTTCTCTTTTAAGAAACGCGCTTTAAAACCCGAAAACCTTCCTGAAATATATTCGACGAGACAAATGACACAGTATTTGAACGACGCACAAATTGCGCGGTCCTGATTTTTGTCGACAAAAAACATCGTTTCCTTTTTTTTTTTTTTTAGAGAGCTTTGGCGGCGGAGAGACGCATTTTGGAGAGGTCCAAGAGGGGACAAGGAAAACCATTGGTGATACATAGGTGTTACCAGTGCGCCGTGGACATCACCGGAAAAATACCCTTCGAATACAACACGTTCCTGTTTTGCACCATGGGCTGTCTGAAAGAACACAGAGCGAAAACAAAAGAGAACTCTTGATTTGTCGGATCGATTCGTCGGACGTATTATATATTCCCCTGTACATTTCGTATACTGTTGGCGGCAATAAAATCTTTTCCACTACGCATGCGTGGGTTTCTTTATCGGACAAGCGACAATCGTAATGCAAGGGGCAGGAGCGCAGCAGAAAAACGCAGTAGCGGCAGTGCTTGTGGATGGTGCTGTTGGATACGGTGGGATTGGTTAGTTGCGTGGTCGAAAAATGAGGTTACGGTGAGTTCGAAAAACGATGTTGCTGGATTGGAAGGGTCGTATAGTGAAGAGGACCCGAATATGGTGCCTGTAGTGTGTTTGTCCGCTGGAGCCCTGGCTGTATTCCTTTTAGCTGTTAAGGTACGTGTGTCTGTGTGTAAATATATATATACTATGATGCAGTGATGGATCGCTTTGCCTCTTCTTTCTCCTTTTCTTTTACGTCGAAATCTAGCGTATTATAAATTTCCTTTCCGCCCGTAAGCGTCGCATGTTTTTTTCCCCGATCTTATAACAGACTGTAGAACGCGTCGGGTTGTTGGAAATGCGTGTTCTCTCTCTCTCTCTCCGCTATTGACCGATGGGGGACAGTTTGTTTTTGTTGATGTGCTCCGGGTTTTTTTTTGCGTGATTTTTTTTATGCGTAACGCATCCTCAACAGAAGACGACTGATCAGTTTGGTTATTGGGTCACCGCCGAAAGTGAAATCGGTCCCATTTTCTTTCCATACCTTCCTCCCCCCCCCCCCCCACCCCGACTCCCTCCTTCCCTCCCCCCCTCGTTAATTAGCTTAGCTCCCCCGATAATCCTTCCGTGTCTTGCCTTGTCAACGCTGCGGAAAATTCATTCCGCTTCGATTTTCTCTCAAATTTATTTATTTTTCATCCCCCCCCCCCTTCCCCTCCGGGCGTCGATAATCCTCCAACCATCCCTCCCCTACACACACACACACACGCACGCATAGCATGAAACGTAAACAATATTCCTTTTATTTATTTTTAAAAAATGTTCTGATTATGGCACGCGAGATTTTTTTTTATCCTCATTACCATATAAAAAAAATACCTCACTGCCGACACACTTTAATTCTTCCGCGTTGCCCCCTTGCAACAATTGCTTTCAACAGTTGTTCCCCTTCTCCTCCCCCCCTCTCCCCCTCCGTTTAAGAGGGTCGTGTCATTTTTTTCTTCTTCCCCCTCTCTCTCTCTCTCTCTGTTTCCCCCTCCTCCCTCACCCCTTTACCCCCTTCGATTCGCACGGCCGTTAACAGTACCGCAATACCATCAAAAGTGGGGCGAAAACAAAAGAGTGTGGGCTCCGCTGCCTTATCCTAGCCCGGATGTTGTCGATCGATTGCCCTCCAGTTGGTGACGCTCTTACGGCCCCAGCCAGTCTCAGTGCCGCCCTAGCGCCCCTTGCCTTGCCTCGTTCCCTCTCTTCCCATCGCGTTTCCATCTTTCTCTCTCTCCCTCTCTCTCTCTCTCTCCGTCGTCGCCATCCCCGGAGTTGTAAAGTCGTCCCCTGAATAATAAATAAACTGATGACCGTGCATACCTAACCGTCTCGTTAAAGGGAGGGAGTTAAACCGAGTGTGTTTCGGGGATCCTGACCTAGAAGCATGTCATTTGCGAGAAGAGACTACACTTGAGGGAGGAAGAGTGTGTTTATATGTGTATTTATATTATATTCACCTTCTATCGAGATTATCTTTAATTCAGCAGGGGTTCTTTTCTTCTCGACTTTCGGAAGGGTAAGCGAGATTGTATCCTTTAAAAGACGGGGGAAGGTTTTTTTTTCGCGATGCGGGAAAGGGTATGTAGTAGTTTTCTTTCTTTTTAAAAAAAGAAAGCACCCCTCAGAATGGAGATGGGAGTTGCTTCTCGAATGTTTTTTTAATTTATTATTTTGGAGGGGAATGAGGGCTTTCTTGTGCGGCGTTAAATTATTCCTTTATTTTTTTTGGTAAAGGGGGGAGGTGAGAAAGATCAGATTTTGCCAGAATTTAACGCTGTCAAATCTCTCTCTATAAATGAAACCATCCTCGCAAGAAAAGACGGAAATTAACGGAGACAAATCGTGGAGTTTATAGAGCGAAAACAAAATGCATGCTGTGGAGATCATGCCGTGGCGATTGCCTCGCTTCGATTTCAAGAAACGTTCCCCGAAATTTAAATATTGCATGATGTAACAATGTCTAAATCCTGGCTTATGATGTTTCCTTGCATTTAATACCGTTTATTATTTTTTTGCAGGCTACTTCCAAGTACTGTGATGACGGCCACATGTAAGTATACCACGCTTAGTATTATATATTATATTAAACATAACCGGAGGTATTCTAAACTAGATATTTGAACGATTTCTTAAAAGGTTGGGTAGGAATAGGTTTGGTTGTTTTTTTAATTTTTTTAGGACTCCCTAAATTCGACGGTGGAATCACTTTCTCAGCCCTTGACAAAGGATATCCCTTACTCCGAAGAAGGAAAGAAACCTTTCCACACGACATGATTTTTCTTTCCCTTTTTTTTTTAAAAAAACGTTCTAAGGAGCCTAGATATATTTTTATGTAATTTATGTATCGGCACGATTAATCCGCGGTTTCAAGAGCGCCTCTCTCTCTCTCTGTCCTTATTACTCGAGACCAGAAAATGGAGTTTTTAAATCATTCGCGATCCTTCTCGTCGCTGGTGAAAGGGAAAATTTTCGCAACCCGCTTCGTTATAGCGCCTGGGTCGTCTTAAGGATGCTTCCCGTCTTTGAAAAAATTCGAGTCTCAATATTCGCCTTTTCGAGTGCAAGACCTCGTGAACCCTTCCCTTCCCTTAATGCAGAATTAATTAAAAGGAAAACGCGGATTTCCTCTGGGAAAAATCGAAGAAAGTCCACTCTCGCGTAACATGGGAAGTTCTCCCTTGAGGGACGGTACGACCACGCCAGCCATGTTTTTCCCTCCGTCACTAAAATAAAAACAAGCAAAAATATTCTCCATTTTGCTCCGATCCTATTCTTCCTACGCGTAAACGTAACCCTTTAAAAAGCGTTCCTAAAGAAACATTTACGCGCCTTTCCAAACTGTCGCCTGAGCTATTCGGCTCGCCTAGATAACGCACGGAATCTTCTTTTCCTTAAAAACTCTACAGTTTTTTTCGGTTTTAAGTAAAAAAATGAACGAGAGGTCTTAGACGACCCGGCCATCCATCTATTCTTCTCCCCCATGCGCTTCGCTACCCTATTTTGTTTTTTTCTACTCTATGCCTGGAAAAAAATAAAGAGGAAGGAATGTTGAGGTCACGGTCTCCTCCTCTTCTCTTGATGTCCCTTCATATCCTAGGGAGGGATGATAGTGTCCTAGATAAATGGTTGATACCGCGGCGGCCGCCGTAAATCTCATCGTAAAATGGGGATGTGCGGGGCATAAGCAAGCAAAAGGGCTCAGGGCTGAGAGAGAAAATGACGCGGGTATATGCCGCCTTTACCCGCATTGAGCCAAGGACGGTATTAATAAATGAAGGCTGCCTGTCGCGGTTATGATGCTGCTGCCGTCAGAGAGAGGGTTAGAAAGGCGTTATTGGAGAGAGAGAGAGAGAAAGGCTATATTTGTTTATATTGATACATTTATATATTCGTGCAAATGTCCGGACATAAAGCGCAGTCAAACTTCTCTAAAGGAGTAAACTCCCAGTTCAAGAGGAAAATGGCTGGTTTGAGATGTATCAGGCTAAGGGTAGTTGGAATAATGGGTATTGTGTTGTTAATGGTGGTTAATTCGGTTATTTTAAAAAGTTGGCCATTTTAAGGCGACGCCTCAGAGAACAGGCATGTATTAGATGTTTGGCTGTATGTACATATACATGCATAGATACATACATATATACTTAAATATCACCATAGGTAGTCTCTCCGTAGACAGGTCCGTGATTATTCATGATTAAACCTGTTTCTCCACATACTCCTGATGCGCCCAGTATTCTTCATGTCTTGGTAGATTCTTACATACATACACACGTATAGTATAATTCAGTCACTCAAACTTTAACGGTATAAGATATGCCCTTATATAGGTTTACGCATTCGCTTGCGACTATTGCTTCTAGGGAGAAAGGAATACAGTTGGATATTATTCCAACCACAAGGGAAAAAATGAGTACATATATTATAAGAGAATTCGAGGATATATATAACTACATATATCGTTTATATTCGATGTATGAATTAGTTATAAAATTTCTGAACGTCCGTTATCTGACCATATAATATGTAGTTTCGGCCCCTGGATACAACCTGGGTAAAAAAAGTGACCCGCGAGCATGATGAATTTTGCCCTCTCTGGCCTTAACCTCTCTTTATGCGGCGGACTCAGTATACGACCAACTCTTATATATTTATTCTCAAGTGTCCGTCTCTCGGTTTGTCACTGTACACGCACCACCGGCGGCATAAGATGCAGGGGCACGCTCTATCGCTATCGCAGAAAGGAAACGGATATGAGATATAGGGAGAGAAAGAGTGAGGGAGATAGGGAAGAGTTTTAATTTAAATCTTTAGTCATTCCTGCCCGTCATTTTTGACTTGCAGTTCCACCATAAATTCAAATTTCTTGTAATATTTTTCTTCCCGTTCTTTGAACGGATATTCAACTAGTTTATCCTATAAACACATTAACACGAGCGCGGGCGATTGTTCCAACCCCATTTCCGTATACTTGTACTATGTTTTTCTCCCTTCCTTGGTTTCTTTTCGACGTCGGATTATTTTCCGGATCCGTATTCTTGTTTGGCAACGGATGCGAGAGAGATCTATCGATCGAGCTTCCATAATGGGGAAGGCGAAAGAAAAGCCAACAAAGGCGACGTCGTTGGCGCCCTAGGTTAAAAGGGATGAAAGGGAGGACCATCGCAAGGCATACATATGCGAAAGTTGGGAAACTTGACTGACGTTGTCGACGGAACTAACGAATTGCAAACAGGCCGAAGGGGGGAGCTAGCTGTCCTACGCTTTTCCGCCCTCCATGGAGGAAGAGAGAAAAATATGTTTTCGACGACACATACACGTACTCCGGTCACGTCACAAAAGAAAAAGGAAGAGTTTCAGGACCATCTTTAAGTTGCGTGGCGAACGCCTAGCTTTTTTTTTGGGATAACCGGCGGATGCAGGTTCGAAAAATGGAACGAGAATCTCATTTGTTTAGCCCGATCTCAGTGTGTGTCTTTTGTTTAATGTGCGTTTTGGGAAAATGGATACTTTTATCAAAATATTCGGGAGTTATTCACGGATAGTATATCCAGAACCGTCCAAAGGGTAGGAAGAACCAATGTGTCCCGTCTCGGACCAGCTCCTCGACATCCCGGCGAGAAAAGTGTGTAATTTGATGATTAATGTTAATGCGAATTTCCATTTGCTCCGCAACCCTCTGGAGATGGTTGCTGGTGTTGTATGAAAGTATTTCAACTCTAGGTACGTTCTTGCCTCAAAATTCCCGATATGCCATGTTTAAGCTATTTCCTTAATCTCATAACCACCTCCTTCTTTTAAACTATGCAATATTATTTTATTCCTATGCTCTCCCCACCTCCTTGTCTATTTCCTAGTATCTTCCCTTCAATCACTTCCCTCAACAGAGACCGTTGCCTCTGAAAATTTGATTCGCCCATTTCTTCTGTGAACTCCTTTCTTCTCTTATTGCTTATTTAAATCCTGGCTGTATTCAACTGACGAATATTTTTATAGAACTCTAAATGACATTAAATCTTAACCTTAAATATTGTTCCTCTAAAAATAATCCCTTGTTATGCTCATATAAGTATTTGTTGTATGATATTTTGTGTTATTTTTCTCATTGTGTTATTCTTTCTTTTTTTGTATATACGACGGCATCTAATATAGTCTGTACCATCTACCGATGAATAAAATTATTCTATTCTATTGAAGAATTATATTGGTGATGGCGAGGACAAATACTCAATTTTTTATACTTATTCTTGGATTTCTCCTTTAGCATTTTATGCTCCCACAGTTGTTTTTATTCTCATCAGTCCAGCTAACGTTCTTTATGTAATGTGAAACCCTCATCTCAAAAGCATATAATCTGCTCAAAGCTTCTTTCTTCACAATACATGTCTCACACCCATTTAATGCCCAACTCCATGTCATCGTTTCCACCAGTCTTACTAATACCTTCTCTCAAACTGTCATCAACTCTTCGTTGGGTAATGGATATCTCCCATAGGCTTATTATTCTCTTCCTAATCTTTATGTTTCTTTTCCCGTCCTGGATTGAAATACCACCTAAACACGTAAAAAATTTCTATCTTAAATAAATTACCGGAAGTTGATTTCATATGAGAATTCTTTCTATAACAACGAGCTGTGAACTGTCGTTAGTTACGGTGGTTTTGCATTGCAGTGATTTACTCAACTTTTGTTATTACAAGAGATAACCGAATCGTTTGTGGAGATTGGTTAATATGAAGCAAAAATTACAAAAAAAATCAACGTAAATTTTGAAGAATAAGTTTATAAATATTAGGTTTTTATTAAATTACAACCACCTCAATAAATATTTCGAAACTTATTTTTAAATTGTTACTTGGATTTTTTTTCCATTTTTGTTTCGTCATAATCTATTTGGACTTAGGGAATACCCTGTAGATTAAAAGTAATGTCAGGTATGCCGTTCTACAATATGAAAATTATTTAAAACAGGAATTTCGAAATGACGGCCCTTTCCGTGGCTTTCTGCGCCTCAGATGCTAATAAACAAAATCTTTGCAGATTATTAGTATCAAGTATTTTATTTTCATGAAAACGCATTATTATTTTCTACTCCATTAAATCTCATTATAGAACTTTCTTATATGATTATTTGTTTTAAAGGCAAAAATAAACTCCCAGTAGCGAAGACAAGAGTATAACGCGGATCTAACATGCCTGTTTTGCATGAACCCCGAAAGAGAACCAGAAAATATTCCGTACCAACGTGCGTGACACCTTCAAAGAAATCTCCCTTATCGAACGAATTCATAAACTCGAAATAAAGCGAAAACTTTCATTTTTTTTTAATCTCCCGACTTGGAATTTGTTATCTCGTCAAAGCAAAATGCGTGCCGTGTCCCGATCGAGCGAACGCCGCCGTGATTTCCTCTTACGATCCGAACCCTTTCTTCAGCTGGAAACCCGTCTCCCCGGCTGTTCCCATCGACGCATAAACGAACATAAATATTTATTTAAAAAAAGAGGCGCCAAGGTCTGCATATCTTTAGTTTTCCGCCAAAACAGAAACAACTCTCCGTTCCACTTTGAATACATTTGCATCAACGTTAAATGGTCGATTCCTAACCTTTAATCTAGTCACTATATATGTATAAATAAATGCTTATGGTATAGGAGGTAAATAGGTATATAAACGGCAATTAGGTGTTGAGGGAAGGAAGCCCAGTGAACACTTACCAATAGGAGAGTCGCTGGGGTCTCGGGGAAACATTCAGACACGTAAAACTTTCGTCAGCACACGATAGAGAATTATATATATATATATATATATATATATATATAACTTTCCTGCAACGTTCCTCTCGGAATTTTCCCGTCGGAGACAAAAAAATAAAATATATTCCGCGCTAATGAATGTCCCAACTTCGAGACGAGACTTTGGATTGTACGTCAGCGCGACTTCATTGTAGCCGCCTTTCTATCCTCCTCGCGGCACCGCAGAAACAGAGAAAAAAATACGACAGAAGGTCATTCGTTCATTTTTCGATCCGAATAGAATGTTTAAAAAAAAAACAAATAACCCCGCCAACAAAGGTATCCCGTTCGCTAGGAGGAGGAAAAAAACGAGCGTCGAAATTTAGAAAAACAAGGCGGAGGGTGCATTCATTCTCTCTATTCGGTGGTCCCTTCCCGCGAGATTTTGTTTTCTTCTTCGTGCGCGTTTAATTAATACCTTGGCGCGAATGACGTAATCGGAGGGACACACACAAGTCTAAAAAAAAATGGTTCGCGAACATGGCGAATAAAGGAGATTTTTTTTGTGCGCCTGTGTGTTTTTGCCTCTTAGGCGCATCGTAATTTTAATACCCTACGGCCATTATTCCGGACTGCAGAAAGAGAGAGAGAGAGAGCCCACGATGTTGCTACTAGGGCTTGTTCTCGAATGTGTGGTTCTTTATTTATTTTTTTTTGCTACCGTCTAGCCGACAGCTAGAGCATATATGCAGAGTGTGAGAGAGAGAGATTCGAAACCGAGCCGCTCCCCTATACGTGTTATTGGATCGGTCACGTGACCCGTTTCCGCATAATTGGGTCAGCAGATGTGGGTTATCTCCTCCGCGCTTTCGGTTTTGCCCTAACCTGGAAAAAAAATGTTCCGGTGCATCTAGTATTTCCCTCGTGTATAAAAGTCTCAAGTTTGAAACTCCACCAAGTAAAATGACCTTGTTCGTTGTACGCTTATTACGTAATGCAATTATGTGTTGGAATGCTTTCGAAAAGTAGAAGCACGATGAAACGAAAACGCTGAAATGGACTAATAAAAAAATAGCAACTTTAAATTTTACACTGGAAAATTCAAAGTTGCTATTTCATTTGTACAGAAGTTGTTAATGAATTTTGAGGGTTTGATAAGACCTAAACAGATACTCGATTTTCATTTTTTTTAAAGTGAGAAATTGAAACGACTCCGGCTGATTGTATGATTTCGGAAAATTTAAGTGGAGTTCGCATTAACTAATGGTGGGGCTCTGCAATTGCAGTAACATATTATAAAATGTTTCGTAAATACGACTTTTTAAAAAAAAAAGGTGGGGGAAAGCTAATTCCCTAGCAACTTCTCAGAAATTTGTAATGACGTTCAGTTAATCTAGAAAAAGTTTCACCTTCAATTTATTGACAGAATTTAAAAAAACAGCCGTCAGACTCATGCTTACATTATGAATGGAAAGCTATTCATTATCTGACTTTCTATTTTGTATTACATCTGTAGTTGATATTACCGTTAATATTTTCAAAAATCGGCTGATTATATCGATGATACTTTTTACTGTATAAATAAAAACTAAAGCAAAAAATTGAATTAAATTGAAGTTTACGTTGTAAAATTCGTATTTTTGGGTAGGCTAGGTTAGCAACTTTCTTTTCTGTAACCTGTTTCTTTGTACCGGATGAGATTTTTAGTTCGTCTTTTTTCATCGATTCGACTTTTGTTCCCGATATTCATAATTCATTTTAGTTTTTTTTATTTGATACGTCTAAGAAATTATAATTTTAACGCGCGGCAGAATTTTAAAATTTTTATATTACTACTGCGCTGGAAGAGGAGAATCCCGTCGGAAAATTCGAAACTTCTTAACGATATTCCAAGAAAACTTTTTTGATGTTTCAAGGAGTCAAGTTTTTTTTCCAGCGTATTATAAGGCTTTAAAATTTGGTGGGTACTTCTCTCAAGGGAAACTACTGGCAGAAATGGGATATTTTTTTTTAAAACCGGGCATATCTCCAAAATTCCTTTGGCGAAGCATTAATTTCTAGCCAGCGATAACTTTCCACATGTTCGAATAAAGTAAGCGAGTTGCCATCCCTCGCCTCCAAAAGGCCAATCTTTAAAGTGCTACAATTGTCACGTTGCGCTAATATTTCACGGCGGAAGTGGATTAATAGTCTTGAGAATTCGAATCACTTTTACCGGTCGCGAATGCCAAGAAATATTCATGCTTCTTTGCCAGTCAAAAGTAAAATTATCGAGGATTAATGAAGGTTTCCATTGCATTTATAGTAACAATAGCGGCATTAGTTGAAGACCTCCGTTGCTAGGATAAAATGAATGTCAATAATTATCATCCAAGCTGCTTGTTTAACGTAACAGAAATCAGAATTCGTTTTTTAAAATTTTCTATGGCCATGGCGTTTCAACAGTATATACGAGCTTAAATATTCCAGCAAAATGATTTAAATTTCTCTTAATATTTATTAGCGTTAATATGATACATATATAATTAATAAGACTATATATATATATATATATATATATATATATATATATTAGTGTTAATTCCGGTGTCTGTATCCCCGTTTCTGTTTCGAAACTTCAGAATTCAAACGGGTTATTATTTTGTCCCAACAGGTTAAGAATGTTTCAATCGTTCATCGGATTTTATAATGACGTCTTGCGATTTTTTTATCTACGATACGAGTCATGCCAAAGTGCTTCGGATACATGCGCAAAGTTCGTGTAAGCAACAATTGATCTTCCATATTTCATTCTTTAGGTGGCTACGCGCGGAGTTCTGGATCTGTTCCAGAAGGCTTTTTAAGCCGGCATTCCTTTTAGACTTAAACGAGGAATAGAGAGTTTAATGCACGGAGAAAGGTAATAACGTGCAGGAATTGCTGCAAGCGTTTAAACGTTATATACAGTATGAAAATTGGAAATACATAAGCATATTAAAAAGGTCGAATGAACTGTACTAGTTCTGTTTCTTTAATACACAGAAGAATTTCCATACCAATTTCAGCAACATAGAAGAGGGTTTAATTACTGATGAAGCGTCATAAAATTAATTGCAAATAAAATCTTATCTTATTAATGGCGCAGTTGCCATGGAAGATAACAGTAGGTAAATGATATTAATCGATTTTTTAAAAAAGGTGCAGAGATTAACGGTTAAAAGATTTTTATGTATTAAGAACTGGTTTTATTTCCCTCCAAATTGCACAGATGTTGTCTTAATATATCTTCGTTAACCTTTCTTGGTTTTCTTTAAGATAAAAGTGTCCAATTAATCGATTATGTGCCGAGTTAATATCACTTCTGGAAGATAATTTATTGCGTACGCAATCAAGCGGTAGTTTATTTTCTAAGTGTATTATTTGTACGTTTCCCACAAAGCACTTCACTCACGAGACGTTTCACCCAAAGACACCGCCCATGAGACGTTTGACCCACAGACACTTCACCCACGGGACGTTTCACCCACAGATATTTCACCCACGGGACGTTTCACCCACAGACGTTTCACAAAAATTTAAATATAATATAATATGTGAGAAATAAGTATTAAATAACTTTTATTTTTTATTTTATGCATGCCATCCCTCTTTTTCCCATTTGCTGAGGGAAATTATGAATGGGCGAGCAGATAATGAATAAATGACGGTTGAAGTAGAATTTGGAAGAATGGTAAGAGAACCAAGTAGGATGAAGTATAAAAAAGTTACGGAGAAGTTACAGTGAATTACGCTAGAGCAGGGTTTCCCAAACTGTGTTCCGCGGAACCCAAGGGTTCAGCAGAATCTAAATGGAGTTCCGTGATAGACAGAGAAAGAGACTCGATACACCCCTCCTCTTATTTACAGCGGGAAACATGAGCCTGACTTGTAAACTGTATACTGTAAGCTACATAACAATTATTTTGAAGTAAATTTGATAGCGATTTTGCTTCTCACCTCTTCGTGTTTGTGAATTCAATTTCAATATTTAAATGCATATTGAAATATTTTAATTTAAATCTTAAATCTTGAAACCTTTAAATAAAAACGTATTAAACCAAATGATTTGTTGTAATTTTATTTTTAAAAATTAAATAAGATTAAATATTGTTTTGCTTAAATTAGAGTTGGATTCATGCATTAAATAAAAAATAAAAGTTAATATTTAATACTTATTTCTCCCATATTATATTTATTTAAATTTTTAATACGTTTCATGCGTTTTTTGAATCATGGGTGAGACACCTGTGGGTGAAAGTTCTTTGGATGAAACTTTGCGGGTGAAGTGACTTGTGGGCGAAAAAACTTCGGGTGAAAGGGTATGAGTGAAACGTCTGTGGGTGAAACGTCTGTGGGTGAAACGTCTCGTGGGTGAAAGTTCTTTGGGTGAAACGTCTCGTGAATGAAGTGCTTTGGGGGAAACGTCCGGATACCATTTGTACTTTCGATATTGCATTACAATTTCAATCTAAATAAGGTAGACTAATCTTATCATCCGCCTGCGTAAGATTTTAATTAGCCAGCTTAAAAGAAATGCGTAAATTGCGTCTTCGTTATAGAAGTAAACAACTTTTGCGCTTTCAAGATTTCCGTCGAAGTCCAAAATAAATTAAATAAAAAAATCTTACGAAAACGAGGATCCGGAAATAGACATGAAAATTCATAATCTGCAAAAAAAATAGATATGTATTCCATTCGTCTTTCAGATGAACGTCTTCGTTTCCCTGGGAAACGCACCGTTCATAAAACTCATAGTCACAGAAAAAAATTACTCCTCAACTTCCACGAAAAGGGTTTATTTAAAAGTACGACTGATTTCTTAACAATGGTAACCATTGACCCACCTGTGATGTTGCTACCGGTCGCACTTTTAATTTCGTGGAAACGGCAGGAAATGTTTTTCCTGTAATTTTGATGGATAAATTCCAAAAAGATGGAGCCTAATTTCATCTACGAGATTCGTTTCACAGTGTTTAAAATATATCTTCCATTCCATTAGTTTGCAATGACAATGAATTAAATATACGAGGGAGAGAGGTCGTCAAAGTGAAACAGGCATACATTTGATGTTATACATTAATCGCGAAACGTCAGTTAAATGAAATACCCTAGTCTAAAGAGAGCATTTTTTGCAGTATCCGGAAAATTCAGGATATGTGTAATTTTACTCCGGTTGCGCCGCATCAATAGAATTCCCGAGAGATGCTTTAAAAAACAGAGAAGTCGAGTCTTTTATTTGTCTCCTCCCCTACATTACATGAAGGAAGCTCAAGTGTCCTGGCAAGCCTTACGACCCTTGAAAGCTGAAGCTCTCTAGCATTTTGAGATTTATATAAAAAAAATGAATATGATTTCAAGTTTTAAATCCTTTCTACGGTGGAAAATGTGAACGTCGTGCAGAATTATAATTCAACGAAACTTATAACTCATTAAATTCATTATTCTATTGCAATAAAGCGTTTTCCGGACGCACATGTTCAAGAAAAAGTTGAGCGAACGATGATATGGAGAGGAAATGACAGGGGAAAAGACGGCAAGGATTTTTTTAATGCAGGATTATTACAAATGGTCTTTCAAATTTAAAAAATGTATTATTGAAAACTGACAAAGATAAATAAAATAGCGAGCTATGGTAGCAAATAAAAACTCAACAATGTTTTTTCACTATTAACGTTCGATACATGCTCCAGCTGTGTCTCGACAGACATCAAAACGTTATTCTGTTTTCTGCAATATATTTCGTAGCATATCACGTTGAACTTTTCTGACGGCCTCACGTATCCTTTCCTTCAAATTATCCAAAGTTTTTGACGTTGCTGGAACATAAACTTCATTTTTCACATAGCCGCTGTTTAGGGAGGGAGGGCCGATACAACGATCGGGCAATTGCTCATTCTGGAATGTTATAACCTCGTTGCGAAAACATTGGCAACTATCTAACAGTTCGAATAAAATTTATTGAGTTTTTTGCAAGTATAGCTCGATTTTTCACGGTATCTTTGTCAGTTTTTCATTATAAATTTTTAAAATCGAGAAGATCATTTGTAATCATCCTGTATGCGAAGTACCAAAATAGAACGTCCAACGTATTTTCAACGATCCCTTTCTTTTGAGAATGTTTCCTATTACAGTGGAACGTTCCTTTATCGAAAGAGCCTTTATATCCGTTTCGGATAACGAGAACATCGGTTATATCAAAAAAATCAGATGGAAAAGGTCCTTTAAAAAAAATCCCGCGATAGATATAATCTCCGTACACGTCGCAATTATATTTCTCGACATTATTCGCAGTCATTTTCCTTTAAATCCCATCCTATCGATGGGAATCCGCCATCTTTCCATGAGACTTCCATTTCGGTAAGAGGATTACTCCCAAAAAAAAATTTTTTTTTAGAACGCCAGCTTTTTTTTCATCCCGAAAAACAAAAGGAATGAGGCAGAAACACTTCAATAATCGCAACTCCGAAGAAAACGTTTCCGCCGGCTTATCAATCATAATATTCGCTCGTGGCTTTCGTTGAGGGGGAACGTCATGAAATTCGGATTAACCGAGGGAAGAATCTCGAACTCGCGAAGAATTCGGCTCTCCGAGGGAGGAGGTGAACGGGGCTGGTCGTATATTAATCCGGAATTATTAAATCTCCGGCTTTTCTTTCCATTCCTCGAGTTTTCGGGTCTGTATAACGATCCATCGACCCCTTCCCGATATAACTGAAAAAAACCCCTGGACACAGGAATTCGCTCGCTTTACTTCCTCCCTCCCTCCAAAAAAAAAAAAAACGCCATCCCTCGGATTATGCGAGGAATGCCCTTAATTCGCGAACCTCCTCGTGTTTCACGAATGTGCACGTTCAGCACGTCCCGAAAAAAATCCGATAAATCCGAACTTGCTTCCTCATTCCGGGTAATGCTATGACCAACCCCTCCCCCCACCCTCCTCCTCCTCCTCTTTTTCCCTCTCCTCTCTCTTCCTCTTCAATACGCCCCAATGTGACGCAGTCATTGCGTCACAAGGGGACGTAATACGGTACATACCTACTTCCCCCTCTCCTCATAATCACGGTCAGCGGAAACGTGTCGTGGTGTTGGCGGGAGGGTGCTTTGGAGAGCGCTTGGTAGGTTATATTCTCAGGGACACACACACATATATATACATAAATATATATATATATATATATATATATATATATATATATATATATATGTATGTATGTATGTATGTATAACGTCATGCCGGCGATCGATTGACCCCACCTCACCAGATATATGCCGGTAATTTCGCTCGTCATCTGTTTTATGTCCGTCTTTTTTCCCTCCCGATACTCCCCGCCCAACCTCCCCTTCTTAACTCGGTGTCATGCTGCGTCGTGATTTTCTGTTCTTCATCCCAAGGGGGTCAATATAAATCGTCCATGTTCCGAATTCCACTTTGCGGGGCGGAATAAATGTGAATCTCAATGTTTTTAAGGAAAATTTCGATAAAGACTCCAACCGCTATGTGTATACGTATATGTGTGTAAATGTGTGTATTTATACATGCATACATATGTTTGTCCATGTTTCGCAAAAAAACGTAAGGCATTCTATCACTATGTAATTGATCGATTCTTAGCGGATAATCCGAAGGTCGGCTGTCATTTTTAAAGAAAATCGTGTAGGAAGATATGATCAAATCGCGTTTTCCTGTCATTGGACATGAGTGCATTTCTCCGCTAGACAAATAAATTCGATATTGTTTTTGTTGGAATGAAAACGTCACGTCATCTTCTTACATTAATATTAATAAGGGTTTAATATGGAGTGATAAAAGTTTATAGGAATGGATTTTTTGTTCGGTTTACTAACTCATACCAGCAAGTCAGTTATTCAGTAAATTTCTCGTTTTGCGAAAGTTATTATAGCGTAAATTGAATAGATCAACCATTGCTATCATTGAAGATGTAGGTTCTGCTGTCAGAAAGTAATTTTATCCTATGTATAACTTTATCAGCGGTTGACTGTACAGAAATAAAATTACAAAGTTTCATCGAAACGTACCTTTTATAGTTTGTATAACAATTTTCAAAATTACTTTATTCAAATTCGAATTTGATGCGATATCTTCTATAACCATTAAGCTGTTACTTAGTTTGAAATCTCGTTTCGCTAATGCTGTCTGTTGTTTGGTCTGGTTCACGTGCTTCAGGAAAAGCATGATAGATGGGCATATATATATATAGCCCTGATCAAACGCCGCGTCTCCAGGGAGAAAAGAGCATGGAGTAATTCCAAATGGGTCCCACTTTTCCGTCGTTAGGGTAGTCTCCCGGGAACTGTATCTAGGTTCGCGCCTCTAAAGCCCTTAACGAATGACCCGGTTCTTTTGTGCGTGTGGGCGTCGCAACGCTACCCGTCTACTTTATCTACTTTTTAAAAAAAGATTTTTGGAAGCTCGTGGTTTTATGGATCGAGTCTTAAGTAATTTCCTCTGAGAAGCGTTTCGATTTGACGTTTTGAAGAGGGACTTGTAAACAAAATATAAATATATAAGTATATATAAAATATATAAATAAATATATATATATATAGCATTGCTTTCCAAATCCGGGTTTTTATAAAGGAAAATTATTTTATCTCGAATCTCGCTGCCACACGGAGAACTCTTCCGCTTAAAATGCCGTAGTATAAATTTTATAAATATGAAATGGCTTCCAATGTGTGAATCCTTACATGATAATCCTCAAGTGTCCGTCTGTCTCTTTGTCTCTTACGATACATGCACCACCGGCGGCATAAGATACAGGGGCGTATTCTACCGCTGTCGCAAAGATGAACGCGATGGATAGAGAAAGGGATGGGATAGATGAAGTGAAAGTGAGAGAGGATGGGAAGTTTTAATTTAATTCGTTAGTCATGGCTACCCGTCACTTTTGAGGAGCAGTTGCACTATAAATTCAAAATTCTTAAAATATTTTTCTTTCTGTTCTTTGAACAGGTATTCAATTAATGAATAATGTTTATAATAGATAATATAGATTACTCGTGTGACCATCAATCGTTTGAGCAAAGAGATGCAAGCATAAAAAGTATACCCAGTTTCTGGCTAAAATATAGATATATTTTTACGACCATACGAGGAGCCGATATAATACATGAAAACTGTTCATAAGGTGAACTTTATAATTTTTAACAAAACAACTACATACTAAAATAAACAGAAAGAATAGATACTCGGTAGACATCTTCAAAAGCCATAAAATATATTAAGAAAAACTGGGTTGATTTTTAAAATACTCTTTATTCCGCGAATTGGTTTTATACCCACGAGGAGATCTCTATAGCTCTCTTTTGAATAGATAATTTTTTATGATTTCTTTTAATTTAAAAAAGTAAATGCGTGTTTATTCTAGTAAATCGCTTATTATCAAATTCTGGTCTTTTTTCGTCTTATCTTAAATAGATTTTGTGTTCATATGTATAACTTCGGAATTGTGCATTTAATTAAGTACCGGCGTATATGTAATTGTTTTATATAGAATAACGTGGAAATAAAAGTAATAAAACGCGCTTCACTTCGTTCGCCAAGCCATCAATAACTTGCAAGACGAAACCAGCAAAAAAATTGACAATAAAAAAAAAACAAGGATCGCCCGAAAGGGAAAAAAAAAATTTTCGAAAATGCATCTTGCGATCTTCTTCACTCAATAGGATAGCCTTTGACTTCCATCGACTCGACGAACACACTACAAAAGGGAACAATGTAACTGCGACACTCGTCACCAGGGTAAAAGTCACCCGCGCGTGATGCACCCGTCCCCTTCGGCCCCGTCTCGTTCGATCGATCGATTATATCGATCGATTCATCTCTCGCGTTAACGAGTCTTCTCATTCTCTCGCCTTTTGATATCGCTCAATTTTTTTTCTCTTTTTTTTTCCCTCTTCCCTCGAGGGAGTGGATTAAAAAAGAAAAAAGAAACAGAAGAGTTCCCTCCGAGCGTAAAAGACAATTACGAAAAGAAAAAAAAATACGTGGAAATAACGAGAGTGCGGGTGCGAGTTCAACGTTCTTATTTATGCCCTTGTGTGTGTGTGTGTGTGTGTCTGTAGTACACTGGAAATAAAAAGCGAACGTGCACATCTCTCTCCTCGTTGTTGTTTGTTCTCTGCATCCTCCTCTCTTTCATTTTTATCCCACTCCGCGGAAGCATTCTCGGCGACTAGTGATTAAAGGAAGGGGGAAAAATGTCGGGAAAAAAGATGAAAGAGAGAGAGAGAGGAGTTTGAAGATTCCTCCCGTTCCTTCCTTTTGTGATCCTGCATTGCAGTGCGGCGAAATTATTATTTTTTTCTCTCTCCGTCCCATTCTTCCTCCCTACTGACGCAAAAAAATAATGCTTAATGCGCTGGCTTGTTTTTCTTTTTTTTTTCAAATCGTTAAAATGCGGGAAGCCTCGTAAGGCATGCACGAAAAGTATTTCGTTTCGCTTGTTTTCTCGGACTAATTTCGGTTGACATCGTGCGTGTTTTTTTTGTTTTTTTTTTAAATGTTGTCCTCCATGTTTTATTTCGGAGAATCTCGGGTGGTTGCTTGCGTTGGTTTCATTCTATTGTTTCTTTCGGTATGACATCAGAGGGGAGAGAAAATTGGCGTTATGATCATCACATTTTTCGGAAAAATTTATTGTTTATGAATTCGTTTCGTAAATGAGTTGTTTGAGGATGAATTATCCAGTTTGTATTATTATCGGTTTGGTTCAATGTGATGATTACAAAGTGGCCTTCAAACGGTTAAGGTGAGCACGTGCATTTCTTCTGCTAAGTTGCCGTCCTAGGCGACAATCCGGCGTTTCTTATAAGAATCGGAGAATTTCCAATGAGAATGGATAGTGTGTGGCTTAAACGCGTGTCCGTTCAATCGTTGAGTACCTAAGGAGATTCATTTTTATCATCGCTATGATCCTGATAAAAATATCGCTTTCGGAACATCGAAAATTTATGAAAACTAAGAACTTGGCCGTCAATTTCTCCTGGTAATCTGTATTATAAAAAGCAGGCGGCAAGTACTTTGAAAATTTCCAGATTATATTATCCATTTTAGAAATTGGGAAAACATCTTAGAATTTATGTATTCTACATTATATTTGCGTCTTGGGAGGAGGAGAAGGTGGGCGTACTTATCATGGGTCATTTGCTTAATTTTAAAAAATCATCACTCATGGAGAACATAGCCCAATAAAACGTTTAACTAATCCTTCGATATTAGTGTAATTCTGACGATAAAATCATGTAGTTTACTTGTATATTGTCTGCGCTCTTCCTGTTAGAGATAATATAATATTATGATGACAAAAAACTCTTTAGTTATTATTGATTGAAAAATTCAACCTATCCAAGTGATATTTTATTGGCGCCAATTTTTTTAGCGGTAGAAGAGGTTTATATTACCAGTCTTATTATGTGTGCAATATCTGCCTATTTACCTATAGATCCTATTCGCTTCACTTAGTTCTTTAAATAATTTCCTTTACTTCGCACACCTTTACAATGCACGTAACATAAGCGCAGTTTCGGTCTATGTAATCCTCTTTAGGATAGAGTAATAATAAATAAAATTTCACATCTCTTTATGCTGAGGTAATCGGAGGTCCCTGTTTACAGTCTCAAAAGACTTTTTCGGAACTTTATTTTCTTTTTTTTTAACTGGTACTATTTAAACGCGATTAAACGTGTTGATCTTAAATTACCAGCATGCAGACATATTCTGGGCAATAAATGTTTCCGCAAAGCAGTTCACTGGTAGAATATCCGCGCGGTAAATGGAAGACCCGGGTTCTGTTCCCCACCGAGGGAATTTTTTCCCGTTGCTTTCCCAGAAACTCTTATTTAATTTATTTGATTTTGAGCTCAATTGTTTGACAGTAGCTTATCGGTAATTTTTATTAAATGTGGCTTTACTGCTTCTTCCGGTTAATTTCCTGATCAATTTTTATATTGAAACCGCGCACGCATTGTTTTTATAAAATTATTATTAAATTTTTTGAGAAAAATCATGGTGAAGCCACCCAAAATTTGTTTGTGTGGCATATAAACGAGGGAAAGACCAAAAAAGCGCATTTTGTCCGGATTATGCTCCGGTTTTGTTTGCTCAGAATCTGGTCGCCATTACACCCAGTGTATTTCGGCAAATATTAATCTTAATACCATTTATACCTCCTTTCCTATACTTATGTACTTTCCCTCAATAAAATGTGCCACCTCCTCCCAAGACAGTAATTCTGCCATACTTCTCCACCATACAAGTTAGCTGCTACTGTGATCTCTGTCACGGAATAGCCGAAGCTGAACTTCAGCAAAAAAAGTCTTTTGGGGAGATATATTCCGAAATGAATATTTATACATATAAGACTAAAAAGAAAAAAAAGATCAAGTCTTTAATAAACCATTTGTAAACAACCTTACATAGGCATACTTGAACGTGAATAGGGTTTATAAAAGTATCTATTTGAAAGATGTTTTAATTTCTGAACTGTATTTTGATAAAACTTGATGGTTGTTTTAATTTTACGTAATGCAGTTTAAGGCATTATGAATCGCAGTGCTCCATGTGCCGTATTAATCGGCACTTGATTATTCCATTCGTGGGTCACATGACGTAGAGCATTTAAAAATTCATTCAGCTTTATTTACGATACTCGCGGCCTCTGTATTTCATTATGCAGTTTACGTAACATAAAGTTCTAATAGCCACCGCCTCACCTTTATCCATAAAAAATATCGATTTCTAAAATCGAACCTTCCTTTTTTCCGCCATGGCAACCCTTACAGTTTCCCCGTTTAAAAAACCGTCAAACCCAATATCGGTTTCATGTATGCATTTTAAAAAGATAAGTAAAATCGCAAGGAACCTCGTAGGCGACCGGATTTCTCTCCCAAAGATAAGAAATTGCTCCGCTCGCCGACTTACATTTTTAAAAAAATATATGAAAAACTCCCGAGTTTACCGCTAATGGAAAATATCCATATCCCATCCCCCCCCATCCAACAATGGGTCCCGTAAATTATTACACTCCGGAACGGGAGAACGGCGTTTCCTCGGCGACCGATAATGAATCATAAAAAAAAAGAAGAAAGAGAGAGATAAGAGGGCGGGGAGGAGGAGGAAAAAAAAACATCTTCCATTATACGAGAAGTGCTTTTCCCTCCGTTAACTGCTTGGTTTATATAGAGTTAAGATTATGACGCACATAGAGGGATTATATTACGTATACCGATCCACGTTCCACCATTTCCCAGGCGCCTTTAAAAGGATCGCTCCACCCCCTTATATATACGCCGATAATCATGAGCTTCTCTTCCCATTATTCCTGCCATCCCTCCGTCTCTCTCTCTCCCCCTCTCTCTTGGCGTGTGAAAGGATTCTGGGAAAAAAGGAGGAAACGTTTCGTATTCCACGGAGTTGCCAACCGCCCGATAGTAGGGAGGCTGGTTTTTCGATACGGCTGGATGTAAGATGGGAGAGAGAGAAAAAGGGGGAGAGAAGAGGAAGAGAGAGGGGGGGGGAGAGGAGGGGAGGGGGGGAGGAAAGAGACGAGGGAGAAGAGAGATGAAAAAACACACTTCCAATCGCTAACAGTGGACCGAATTCCTTTAAATCCTCGACTTCCCCTTTTAGCTTTCCTCCTGATCCAAGAGAAGGTTTTTGAATTTCGGTAGTGAAGGGGGGTTAAACCCATTGACCGATACGGTTTAATTAAACTCGGCTTAGTCCCTAAGGATAGAGAAAGTCTAGATACTCGAGATGGGTTTGTGTCTGAGGAAATAACAAGCGAGCAGGATCATACGCAACGAGGGGTTTGTAAACGTCATCGTTTTGACGCTTATTCTTCACTCGTGTGAATGTAATATATTAACAATTAATTAATATTTAATATTAATGATATTATTAATAATTTGTTAGGTACCCTTAAGTGTCACAGGTACCCTTAAGTGTCAGAAGTTTGCTCTTATAATGTCAACATTACTCATTCATAAACAAGGGAAATTTTTAACCTAATGAACACACTCTTGTTTAGTCACTTATTTCTTTGCATTTACTTACTGCAAAAGAATCAAAATCGTTCATATAGAAGCGTTAATTTTACATTGAATACAGTCTTCCATTATCATTTATTCGCACGTTATCACGCTACATGTATCGTGATCTTATGAAAACAAACATAAGGTTATGAATGTAACCACTGGCTTCAGCAAATTAGTTTTTTTTAAATTTGCAGAAGAAATACTGTAATTATCATAGCCAAAAATTTTAATTGCATTGCATGAAAACCCGTTTTTTTAAGTAGTACTTTTCGGTGTACATTTATGAGAGAACTTCCTTTGACTACTTTTACACTCTGTTGAGGAACTTTAACTAGCCTGTTGAATTCGTGCATATTTAGCTTGAAAAAATATTGAATAGACTGCATTAATACTTAGAGTGCTATAACAACGATCAACATTAACAAATAAAACTGATTATTTAAAACTTTCAGTGTAGAATTTGAAAAAATATCATTACATTTTTCTTATCGTCGATGGATAGTCGAGGCATTAAAAATATTTCCTTTTCGTTAATTTCTTTAAAAGTTGGAGTCATTCAGAATTCCAGACAAATCCTTTAAGTTTATACGGAACGGATTAAGTTTTCTTTTAAAATAAGAATGAACTTCATTATTTCGCCCGCATAATTTAAAGTTCCGAGTTGATATTTCGAACGTGAATATAACACGCAAATAAAAAAAGCGTACGTTATTACTTTTCAGTCATTCGGATAAAATTAACACTTATGGAATAAGGTTCTTGGCGTGATCGGAGATCGTAACCCCCATGTACTAATCATGTGACGGGGTCAACTAAATGTTTTATCTGCTTGGTCGTATGTACAAGTATCAACATGCACATAAATATTCATGTGACTCTACTGTAACAGGGGCTCTTATAACACGAATCATTCGACGGACCGCATTAGCCGGGTTAGGGCTTACATCGAAAGTAACCCAAAGATTCTGAGTGATGGTGAAAATAAAATCTAAACAAGAATTTTAGGGTTTAAATTTCAAAAGTTAAGGTTTAATTATCACTTTTTTAAACGAGTTGAATTTGTGTGTTAAATATTACGGATCGATTTAACTTCATGGCTCCGCGGGTCGCATACGGACTGTTTTACAGAAAAAACCGACTCCTAATACTTGAGACGCCGGGAGCCGTTTTTGGATTTATCCCTTCAAAAAAAATGGAATTGCAAAAAAAGCTTTAAGCTAACCTTTTTCGAGTTATAATTTTGTTCTGAGATTTTCCACAATATTTCAATATCGTGAACAGAATAGATAGACAAAGAGTGAGATAGAGAGAGAAATGAAACTGATGGAAAGCTCCGAACTGAGGAGCCTAATGTCTCCCTCTCTCACGAAAATGGCTTCGAAGTTATCGTGACGACACTCTCATCACTACAGGAAAATACGCGTGCGTACTTTATTTCCGCCTCGAGAAGAAAAAAACACGAGTAAAAATCGCAAAAATGTTTAACGATGCACGATCGTTATCGAAGCGCTTTAATTTTCAAAAACCTGGGTCGTTATTTTGGAAGGAAATGGTATTATTTTTGTTCTCTTTTGTTTACTTCTTTAAAATTATCCATATATATATATATATATATATATATATATATACATTTTCGTTCTATTTTATTCACGAGAAGGGCATGTAACAGAAATGGAGAGATGGGTTAATTTTGTAACAGCTCTGAGAATTATTTTCGAACTATGTACTTTTAAGCAGAATACACATTATCTGCAGCCAGGTGTCTTTTAATGTGGTAAAATTTTCAATGTTTTCATTATTCAAATGGCAGTAACATTCTGCTGTAAGTAATCTAAATACCAGGTCAGAAATACCTCATTTGAAGGTTTTATTCCGTTTCCAAGCAAATCATTTAAACGATGGCACGAATAAGATGTTATGCATGACTCATATGGCCTTTTAACGTTTACTGAATCGTTTCAAAACGGCATTTATGTTATTCAAGCGGTCCGGATATCACCATCGTTTATATTTCGAATGTTTTGGAAGGTTTCCATACATTAAATCCTCACGCTGTGTTGGTTTTACTTTTTGAACCATGTTTTTATAAAAATTGAATTAAAGTACTTTCTAAGTATTAAGCCACTAATCTTTAATTGTTAATTGGAATAATGAAGCACAAACATTGACAGCGATGAAAATATTTGTGCGAAGTACAGTTATAATTTCTATTTAATTTTTAAAATATTTAAATATAGAATTTGAATCGTAACAGGTGTTCTAAATCAGGGCAAGTAAAGGCCGCGGACCAACGGTGGGCCGAAAAATGTTCGATAAGGACCCCCAAGGAAGGGTCGATCAAAGATATCTCGACGCAGGATTTAGGCTAAATTGTTGCCAAGATAAACAAAATCAACTAATGGGATTAAAAGGTTACTAAATGGTACCTTTTAGATGTTAAATATATCATTAGAAATTCTTACTTTAAAATATTTTGTAAGGCATAATTTTGATGTTCGGAATAACATAAATATTCTATTATTATTGGGCCGGCCGCAGAGAAAAAAATTTGAAAACCCCTAAATCATTCGCGCCTATCCAAATAACAACGATATTTCCTCCTACCTTGTGAAAATTTTAAAAAGCACGAAATTGAAAATTTTAACGGCCACCTTGAGCCGACACAACCCGTATAAATTTTAGCGCGCGCGTGCGAGATTAAGGTACGAGACAAGTCACTAATGACCTCGTACGCACGCATGCAGCATAGGCAACGCGTGTCTACACTAAGGAAGGTCTTAAAATGCCATCGTGGTCTGTTTTATAATCCTGATACGCGAATCTTAGACGATCTCTGGCTTGAAGTATGAACATATACCTTATGTATCTGTACACAGATTTATTGTTAATAAACATCTCATCAGTCATCTCGCTCAGCTTCTGTGAGAAATAAGGACTTTACTAAATACCAATCTACAACCTAGGAAATTATCTCGGTATAAGCCAGCTTAAGAATGTTTTTTATCGACGCTATATTTCGGCTTGAATTTCAACAGCCCTCTTTTTCTTAGAATCTATTAAACATAAAATGTAGTATGCCATGTGGTGATCATAAGGAGTTAAGATTCTAAGTAGTTCGATAGTGATTTCAAATTTTGTTTTGTACTAGAAAATAAATATTATTAAACTATGTATTAACTGTTACATGTTACATGTTACTTCGTGGATGTTTTTTTTTTTTTATATTATTCATATTGAAACAAACTTGGTACTTTTCGCGACCGCTTTCACCTTGAAATGGCATCATCTGATCTGATTAATTACCAGAAGATGCCGTATAACGGTGAAACCTCTGCCGTGTGTTAAAATATATATCTTGTGAATAAGTACTAAGTTCGTTTCATTATAAATAAGATTAATAAAAGTAACCTGTTGGTATTTAAAACTTAATATTTCATTGTATCACACACACACACACACACATATATATATATGGTTTAAATTTATTCTGCAAATGGAAATTTTGTTGGTATATATTCTGGATAAGCTAAACTGAGGGATAAATCATCATCTTGTTAATGAAAAACTATTAACTTTTAGCCCTATGGTTAATCAGTGAAGATGAATGGAAGAACCCCTCTAACAACCATACAAATATTTTTAAAAAAAGGAAAATACTCACATGCACTCCGGTTTAGGAGAATCTACTCCACGCGTGTTTATTAGGAGGTTCTTCCATTCATCTTTATATGCTAACGTTTTACAATAAAATTTGTAATCGAAACGATAAGTCCCGCGATTTTACTCCGTTATGTTAAATAATTCCTTACTCCAGACGAAAACAGAATATATGTATATGTCTAGGAAATAAAATCTTTTTGCATTTCATTCTTGTTTCGGTTTCGCCGAAACAGGCAAATAAAACTTTGAGAAGGATCTGGATCGATAGATATAATTTTTTCGACCACATTCCGATGAAAATCTCAAGAACCAGAGATATTTTTCTCCTGGACATTTCCATCTAGACTAGATAATCTATACCAAGAACAATGGGCCATTCATTCTTATCTAAATGCAAAAACTAAGCGGTCGATCGACGAGGGAAAGAAATCGCCCGCCGACAATCAACCTGCCGCGTGGAAAAGAAACACGTAAAAAAAATATGATGGAATTTGACAAGCAAAAGCAACGAATTCCGTGTTACTTAAGCGCTAATGTCAATTATATTTTTTACCCTCAATATTTAAGCTTCGATCTTCCTCAAAATTGGCCCCACAAATGTAAAAAATGACGTCTAATCAATCGCCCATTTTTGTCCCGTTTAAAGTTTTTTTCGCCCAATTAACGCGATTAACTCATCTTTATTATTTTTCTGGCCTAATTTTTTCCGTCTCTTTTCTAATACAAAAATCTTTTTTTATTGCAAAGTCCCTCTCCCTTGTCCTACGCTTAATTATTAGTAGCGGAGAGTCCTCGCGAGAGCGGAAAAGGGCGTGCGTTGAACTTTATCGGGGTTGACCTTTTTAGATGCCAATCTTTTATAGAGAGACACTTCTCCTCCTGCCTCTCTTACAAGCCTGCCATTACTTGGAATCGCTTCATTCTCTACTACTTCCCTCTCTCTCTCTCTCCACCTCTCTCTCTCTTCCGCCCCTCTCTCTCCCCCCCCTCTCTATCTCTCTCTCTGTCGTGATTAACTACCTCGGGCGATCCTACTCGTCTCTTCAATCTGTCCAAAACGATCGAAGTTTGGTTCCGTCCTGTCTTCTATCATAAGAGGTGCGCGAGAGTGGAAGGGGAATGAGACTGTCTGGAAGCTCGAATAATTCGCTACCGAAGTTTTAAAAAAAATCATTTAAAAATAATTAAAGAGATTATTAAACGGGGATAATATCGACTTTGGATTCATTAAAATCGCGATATCTCGTATTTTTCGGTGGCCATGTCATACCGCATAGGATTTTTGGTTATTTTTTTTAATGGATTTTGCGCGGGTTAAAAATATAGACAGGAGATTCTTAGATTTGTTTTCCCTACTTTTATGAACAGCTATAGCTAATTTATCTAAATCGATATTGGTATAGTAGTTATTTTTAGCGCCTCTTGCCGTGTATATAAGTATATTTTAACACCCAATAAACTGCTTGATTTTCCGATTATAATACAAAATGAAAATTGTTTGGAATATATATCAAGTATGGAAATCTTAGGGATTACTGTTTCATTTCTCCCTACAGCTGTTCTCCGCCGAGGGAGTGTTGTGCCAGCGGCTGCTGCCATGCCTACGGTCCACCCGGGGGCATACCGCCCCCGCAGGTCCCTGCGCCACCCCCGCCTCTGCAGCCGTCCCTACCTACACCACCATCTGTCCCCACAGTCGGGGACAGGCAGCATCTCCTCACGTTCATCTCTTGGAACCACTGGTACTTCTGGTGAGTTTGAAACGACGAGTATCCCAAGGCTCTCGTTAGGGACCCGTTTTATTTTATTCGATAAATTGGCAGAGAAAGTTACATAACAACCTGACCTTTCTGATTCTTACGTGACACGATTTTCGGAACCCTTAAATTTACAAGGAAGCGAAATATATATATTATCAAGGAAGCGGAAAGTGACGATAGAAAATCTGAATAAAGCGATATTACTTGAAGCAAATGATTTTACGAGAATAATTTACCATTTGAGTAACCGTTTTCATTCTAAACTTTATGGAACTGAATAAATAATAATGTTTTTAAGGTTAATTCATACCGATTATATTAATTTTTTACCTAAGATATTTATCAGTTTTAGAAGGGTTAAAAACTCGTAGTTTTTATTTTTTACTGAAATCAAATAAAAATGTTCTTAAATTATGGAAGGAACATAGGTTTTCACGGAATAAATTCATTTATTTTTAATATTGCGAAATCAGGGAAAGGGATTAGGAAATAATTTTTCTCTTGGGAATTCTTTAACAATTTTCCCACTCACTCTGTGCAGTCAGTGGAACAATGAGCGCTTTCCGACGCTCTCATTCCATTTTCATCTAGTAGAAGTCTTCTTACTTTATACCTCTCTTCAACTCTTCATCTCATAAAAGCTGCACTTATTAGATCAATAAAGGAAAGAATAAAAATGAGAGTGAGATTGCACCTCGTACTCTACTCGTTTAGATTTAAAGTGCTGTTGATGAATGCGAGGAGAGGGTTCAGGAGTGGTGGAGTTGAGACAGCTAGAGACCAAGGGTTTTTGGTTATTTTTTTCACTGCCTCCGTATCTTTTTTTTTTTGGAGTAAGTTTTTTTGGTGACAGCGGAAGTGAAAAATCTCAAAAAAATACGCCATTCTTCCTTCTTCCCCTTCTCACATCCTCCCCTCTCCCTCCCACCATCTCTCCCTCCCTCCCTTTCTCTTTCTACCACCCTCTCTACCTCTCTCTCTATCTCCCTCTCTACCTCCCTCCTCCTCTCTCTCTTCCTCACCATCCCTCTCTCCCCCCATTCTCCCTCCCTCTTCCAGCCCTCCCCCTCCTTCCTCCTCTCTCTCCATTCCTCCCCCTCGACGCTGATATAAAAAAATAATAACTTTCATTTGACATTTCGTACAGAAATGTTTTTCCTCCACCCTCCCTCCATCTCTCTCTCTCTCCCCCTTCCTCACTCTTTCCCTCCCCATTTCTGCCTCGTTCCACGGAATTTCGCACCGACTTGCACGATCCTTTTTCCCCCACCCCATCTCCTTTCCTCTCCCCCGCTCTTCCCCAGTTATTATCATCGCCATCGTCGTATTTTTTTTATATCTGCTAATGAGTGAGCATGTTGGCGCACGGACCAATTCCCCTAAGTGGAGTCGCTCCGTTTGTCACCTATACGGATTCATCCACCGCTCCGAAAAAAAATTAATTCATTTTTTACCTCCTAACATTTCGAGAGAGAGGGAGGGAGGGAGGAAGAGGGGGAGAGAGAGAAATGATGAGGGAAGGGGTGAGGATGGGTAGAGAGAGGGCTGAAAAGAGAAAGTGAGAGAGAGAGAGGATGAAGCTACGTACTCGTCGCTATTTTTACGGATGTCAACTGTTCGCGACGGTACGCTCCATTCATTTATTTTTTTTAGACATCCACGTTACTCCTCCCCCCCCCTTTATCTCTCTCACTTTCCCGCCATTTTTACATTATTTTTATCTCGGAAACAGCTTTCTATCCTCTCCTTCCCCAATTCGGATCCGCGTCACTCTCCTTCCTATATCTCCCTTCATACCACCCCTCTTCCTTCGGAAGGGGTTTTTCAAACGAAGAATGAAAAGCAAAGAGGAGTAGAAAGGGAGGAGGGGAAGTAAGAGCTTTCGACTTAAAGTAATAAAGAGCTGGAGTATAACCGAGAGAAGAGGGTTGAGATGGTCGTGGTGGTGGTGGTATAGAGGCAGTCACCATTTCGCCGTGCGCTCCACATTTTTAGACATTAGCGACTCCGACTCTCGGTTCCGTGCGTGTGTGGGTTTGTAAGGAAGTCCTGAGTGTGTGTAGGGGAGAAGGAAAAAAAGGAATGGGTAAGAGGGATGCAGCCTCTTAGTTACATTACGAACCCACTCTACTACTTACTACGCGTAGATACACACGCACGCACACATACAAAAGGCGCCCTTAATGCATGGGAGCGGAGGTTTTTGGAACCATTTCTCCTCCTCTCGATATTTTCCCGCCCACTTCCTCCTCCCAACGAACTCTTGGCGACGCAGTTCCCTATACTTGTCTCCTACAAAAGTCTGCCTCTTCTCCCTTTTCCCTCTTCTCCCCCCGTTCTCTCCCCTTCGCTTCCACCCACGCCCCACGACGTTCGACCCCTTCCCCAACGATAGGTTGCGTTTTCATCGACGCATATGTCGCCGGATCGCGAATGTTACCGATGTTTTCTTCGTTTTATTTCTGTTTCATTTTATACTTTTTATCAGACCAAATTCTATGCTGATTCCTTTCCGTTGGTTCTCGCCGGGGGTATAAAAAAAAGTGAGCGATAATGTAGCGTTATCCGTGTGGCGTGTTGGGATCGAACCGAATTTATAATTGCTGCCGCAGTGTTAGTTCTCCGTATGTTTTTTTATTCCTCGCGTAGATTGCGGACTATCTTGGTTGTTTTGTCATTCCCACGTTTCAATGCGGAAAAGTTTCGTATCAAGTCCGAATGGAATAATTCTCTGCATAAAATATTCGCCAGATAATATAATTAACGTAGTGTTCTTTTATTTGACCACACTCGGATTATTTTTAGCGAAACCGTTTCAACGGTCTTTATACTCTTAGGCACTGGCGGTTAATCAAAATACGAAAGACGCAACGCTTTATACTTGAATTTTTAACGTATTTGATGTCTCCTTTGTTCCATGAGTTCTAGGAGTAATCCTTTGCTATGTTTGTGGCAGAAAATCTGAGGCGTTTTACGCAGGTTTGCTGGTTTACGTTTTAGGGATAAATTAGATTGCAGTTGGTTGCATAAAAAAAAGAGAATTACCTGAACCCCATTTATCTGATACGTTTATATAATAAACATTTCAGCCTCGAATACCGATAAAACAGCGTAAATTACTGCTTTCTAATCCCTATTATTCGATTTCGGGGAAACTCCCGCACTTTTTTACCGAAATGATTTAATACTTCGAATTCCTATTTTTTAAACGATCCTCACGAAACTTACAGAATTGCACATGCATTCATACCATAAGGAAGTATCTTTGCAGAATTTATTGTTGCATGTATGCATGAATTAATTTCAATGGTCTTCTACACTGAAGGTATTTCTCCTTTCACTCTCGGTTTAACTCACTTCCTTCTCGTGTCCCATTATCTTTTATACTCCCTCGTGGTACTTTTCCTTATAGGCCAAGGACGTCTCTCCTTTCTCCACTTTTCTCGGCAAAAAATCAATAATATGTACCAAAAATAATTCAGAATCAAGAGTTTTTTTAATGCGGACCCGTGCTCACGAGATCCTACCCTAGATATTTTGGCATATAAATTCATTTTTTTGCAATTAAAAATAAATAAGTAACTAGGGCGGCTAGGCGCGACGACGCGGCAGCCCTTTCGCCTCGTCGCCCTCGCCGCGACAGGAGGAGAAATGCCTCCGTCTTTCCGTTCGACTCGTGATTGGTGGTTGACTTTAAAGGCATTTAGGTTATAAGCGGAATGCGGTCCAGCTACCTGATTTCGAGGAACAGGTGATTCGATTCTTGGTTTAAATCTCTGCAGTATAAGGCGATAGAGAAGAAAGGGTTGATAAACTCTTTCAGTTAAAGACTGCTCCGTTACGTATCGAAATCACTTTAGCTGATCCATCGAAGGTCTTATCGATATCCTAATCGGCTGACGCAGGAAACTACGTATCTTGAACAAATGTGCAATATTTTTAGTTAACGGGTTTTGATAATGGTGATTTATTTCTTATTTGTACTTAACCTGGGATAATGAGCATGCAGGTTAAAGTGTGTAATGCGATTC
Organism: Uropetala carovei; assembly: GCA_036926305.1. NCBI lineage: Eukaryota > Metazoa > Arthropoda > Insecta > Odonata > Petaluridae > Uropetala > Uropetala carovei. The sequence continues at coordinate 1,996,105 of JAXCHB010000003.1, forward strand.
GAGGAAATATTACACCAATTTAATTTGGTATGAACAGATAAATATGTTCTAGTGGTTTTTGTGCTTACTTTTTAGTATGTATGTATGATATCAAGTAGCTTTCGATAGAAATATTGACTGCTTTTTGTGACATGTCATTACTATTATGAAATGTAATGACTGCCCTTCAAATACTCTCCTTCTCCCGTAATGCACTTCCTTTGGTATACTAGTAAAAGGCCTCTTAGCACATTTGAATAGTACTCAGAGTAAGCTATTTGACTTCTGTTGCACAGTGACCATACATGAAACAAATTTTCTCTAAGAAAACAAGATGCGTGACATTTCCGTCACTTTGAAAAACCTTCATCTCGAGTTTTGGGACTCCTGGACGTTTCCACCGGCAACTTTAGGACTTCGCCTCAGAGTTGAAGTGGTGAAATCACGTCTCGTCACAAGTAAAGACTTCGTCCAAAAACTGAATATAGAAATTCAACCCTGTAAATCAGGGACCGGCAACCTTTTCGTTGTTGTGAATGCTTCGGAGGGCCGATTTGGAAGTCGCGAGAGCTCCGATGGCCCGGATGGGCGTTTAAATCAGAAGTTAGCTAAAGATTTTGTGGTCCCATATTAGTGAAAATTAATTGTAATTAGTTTACTAGCGTTTTGAGACCATAATTTCACTGAAAAAATGTGGAATTGCCTGTTTATTTATAGCAACCACTTTTTTATCATGGCTTTATGCGGCCCGCATAAAGCGCTCTCGAGGGCCGCCTGAGTCCCGCGGGCCGAGCTTGCCGACCCTGCTGTAAATCACGGGGAAAATAGTGGGCTGCATAATCTCACGGATACGTTTGAGTAGGTTTGGTGGTATATTTTCCAGGGGTCGCACCACTGCAAGTTGGGTGGCATAAACAAAGGGGCTATTCTGTGCACGTTTGGTGGTATAACTTTCAGGGGCAATCTCTCATATATGTATATAATATATATTTCCTTAATATAGAATTTCAATCCTGTAAGTGTTGTGGTATATGTTTCAGGAACAGGCCATTGTCAGGTGGATGGCATAACAAATAGGGGATTTGGTGTAAGATTAGTGATCTAAGTTTATGGTTATCTGGGAGTTGGTTGGGTGGCCTGAAATCAGGAGTATAGGTTTCCGGGAAAAGGCTATATTTGTCTGAATTTAGAAATTCAGTCCAGTTTATTTCCGATCACTCTTCATTTATACTTCTATGTATAGTCCAGAAACCGGAGTTTATGGTGGGGACTTAATAGGATATAGGCTTTACTGAAAGAAAAATATGAATTCAAATTGCATCATGAAATTAATTCGATGAGTATTCATTTGCAGTTGTAGCCATTAAGTTGGCATATTTAATTTATCAAGCCGAATTTTACGGCATAAAGAGATTTTATGTATATTATTTTCAAAAATATAAATCCTACGATCAAAATTTTCTTAAACCCAGTAATAATAACAGTTTACTTTACTTCTTTAAGTACACACAATAAAGTTTAATGTTTGCTAAAATAAGTTGAACTGTAAGTAGGACGGTTTTGTTTTTATTTTAATGATAAAGATCAGTTTCTAACAAAGAAGCGTGTCAAAATATTATACACAGAATGAAGTAAGACGCATGTTTCATTTAATGTGGCATGACTTTTCAAACATCGTACAGGTATATTTATTCTTTTACTCTTTTGAGATTTGACGATAGAAAATAATTCCGGGAACACTGTTTTCGTTCCAAATTGTTCTCTTAAGATGAAAGATATTTTGGAGGAAAAACAACACGATGTTGTTGGGTTATTAATTCCCGAGGAAATTTTATATCACGCTATACCTCGTGTCTCTAAAATTCTCGCAACTGTAATTATTTAATGTAATATAGATATACTTTGCAGAGACTATTGTTTAAACCGCAGAGATTGTAATTTTTCTCTGGGGTAAATTACAATTACACACAGTATATACGCCAAAAAGAAAACGAGTAAATAATTATTACAAATTATACATAAAGACAGGTTATAACTAATTATCTATCCTTGGCTCTTAGATTTTTTAAAAACGGTGTAATTTGGGTGGCCTAATTGTAGGCGTTTTCTTCTGCCTCAGCCCATAAATTAAGGGTTAAACAGCTAAACAGATTTCAGCGAAATATTTAGCATTTAGGATTAATATTAAAGCATAAGACGGGAATGACGTACTAAGATTAAATAATTCAATCAGGGTTAGTATTTAACTGGAGAAAATGATTTTTTAAATTTTACTTGTTAAATGTTCATACGTAACGGAAATAAATTTGAAAATTTCGAAGCCCTAATTCTGTGATATAACTACATTAAAATCTGTATTTATAAAAATGTAAGCATACAGTGAGGAACTGCCGAATCTAAAACACATTCCTCTTTAGGTCAACTACTTATGAAGAAAAAAATGAAAATTTTAATTCCTGAATTTCCCGAGTGAAACGTGTACAATCTTTTGCAATTGTCATTGTTTAACTATAACTACAATATTTTACTTTTTCTATTGCTGTATGTAAAAGACAATGCACTGATGCATTTTCGTATAATTAAGACCGCGCTTTTTGTTCTATTTGAATTAGAAATTATGATGAATGTAAATAAAAATTGATCATATTTTGAAATCGTAAATGACGTTTAATTTAGCTGCTTGCTAAAATTAATCGTGTATTCTAAATCGCTCTAATTTACTAGTAAGCTCTTTGGGTTTCGATATATATATAGTAGATATATACGTTTGAAGAATTTTTCTAGACAATGTGTTTACTAACTATGTGAGGTGTTTACGCTTTGTTTTATTAAATGCATTCATCCATCAAATACAAGGTATTTATACAAATAAATTTACGGGTAGCTCGAGAGAAAACATATGAATGACTCGATTTTTTTATTTACCTTTTAGAGATTAATATTCTGTCAGAACACCGTGCCCTTCGGTAGATAGCCGGCCTAAAAAGGCAAATTTGAGTGCCACGTGGCAACCCGTATAAAAATATCCGCTCGAGTAACTGGGATATCGATTACGTCAGCCGGTTGCCCGGATGAATTTGTGGTCCACTTTCCTGATTATGTTTTTTGTAAACCTGGGGCTCAAGGGATCGCTTTTAATGCATAGGGAAATTAAGGTGGAGGAAAAGGAGGGGAAGAGAGATAAAGGGAGGGATTCTTGGGAAACTAAACAAATTAATCTCCGCTAAAGCACGAATCCATTATCAACTAACAGAGTTATATTCGTATATAATCATCCGTAACGCCCATTACGACTTCTCTATTCCCTGTGTAAATGCTTGAGATTCTGTCATTCTAACAAAAGTGCTTATCTCGTTAAATATCGCACGTTCCATGCTTTTTCCTCTGTAGAAATGTCCAGTCATGCTTGAACTCTGGGTCGTTGTTTATCCATTCCTCCATATCGCGATACATCTGACCGATTTTTTTTCTGCCTGGCTACGTTATTAAATAGGCTGACCTGAATTATTTCCACTGTTACGCGAATCCGTAGAATTTCCGAATTCGTGGAAGCCACACGCGATAGCAAATAGCGAGCGTCATCGGGAGAGAGAGAAGCGGGAGAATGTGGGTGATACGAAGACAAACATCTCCGTGAATCGAGGGAGCTTTGCGCGTCATGTGTGATTACCGGGTCAAGGCGAGAACGGATCTCTCGGGCGAGGAAATCGTACCGTTTCGATCGCAAGGGCTCAGCGCTGTAACAGCAGTGTAGGCCACCATCGTCCGTTTTCTTCCTTAGAAATTTCAAGCGGATAAAAAGTATGGAAATGTGTATCTGATAGATATCAGAAGGAAAAAGGACACAAGCCGGTGGAAATAACTGACTAATAACTTCAGCTAGCAGGGATTACTAATCCAAGTTACTGGAGACATTGCCGTGCTATGATCAGATTTTTGAAAAACGAACCTTTGGAAGAAGTAGCTATAAAAAAAATTCAAAATAAAATGATGATTTTCGTTCGCTATTATAGAATTTGAGGTTCGGTTTTGTAGCGAATTTTACATGCACTGTTATCATTAAAAATTTTATAAACGAATTCAAATTGTAAGGAGAAAAAAATGTTGCTAGTTGAACTGCCCGTCAAAAAAGACAGGTAGACACGACTAAAGATTAAATTAATACTCTTCCCATTCTCCCTCACTCTTTCCCTATTTCCTATTCTTTTCCTTCTCTCTCCCTCCCTCTCCCCCACCTCTCTCTGCATTAGCAACATAATATGCCCCTGTATCTTATTCCGCCGGTGGTACATATTTCGTGACTGAAAGACGAACAATTGAGAATTATTATATAAGGTTGAAATACAAAATGATGCTTTTTTACGTGCAAACTCGAACTGCATAAAAAACGCGAGCAAGAATTCGAGTCGTTGCCTCGAGATGCGTTTTAATCACGCTTGGTCGTAGCTCCTTTTTTTTGGTAGTTTGTTATTCATTCATTATTTGCACAGGAGTTCACAATGAAAACTCTGGCCGTCGGTATGAATATGCTTGGATACAAGAGCAAATATGAAGAAGGGAAGCAAAATAGGTCAAATTTTAGAAATGAATACTTAGGAGAAGTAAATAACTCACAGATATAATAGAATATTTCACATTCTCTCCATTCTGAAGAAACTGCAACCGAAGGCACATTTCATCACGAAATGCATTGAATTACTTTTTCAAAATGAAAATGCTTGAATCTTTTTTTCTTGCCGGTAAACGATTTTTAAAATGCCTGAAACTTTTTTCTCTCCCTTGGTGTCCTAATATGTTTCATTATTCATTGCCAGCTATGAAAATGATGACAGCAGCATAGTTTTTGACAGAAAATGACAGACACCTTTATAGTACTTTGATCACACCACAGCTATCACCAACAAGAAAGATATGCAGCCTTGATAGCTGCATAATACTACTTTCATCTATCTGCCAGGAAATGGTATTTCAACATTTTATGAACTTATGAAATGTATCTCTCCAACATACATGTCAAACATTCTCTTCAAATATTTTTCACATTTCATTGTTTTATAAATCCATACGTTTGTATAATTATTTAATTCTTGTTATTTTCCTAGCTACTATTAGAACAGTAAAGCATTAAGGTGATGTAGTTGTGATCTTTGGTAAGTAAATATTGAGATTAGAAGTAGATCCTCTCTGATTAGATGTAACTCTTGTAGATAACATTTAAAATGTTAGACTATTAGAACAGTAAAGCATTAAGATTATGTAGTACTTATATTTGGTAATTAAATATTGCTTTCTCATATTAGATGAAACCCATGTAAATAAAATTTAAAATATTATACCATTGGAATTGTAAAGCATAAAGATGATGTAATTGTGATCTCTGGTAATTGAACATTAGGGTGAGAAGTATATCCTCACTAATTAAATGAAAGTAGTCACACCTATTATGATATTTAAACTTTTAAAGGGATGGCCTAAGGTATTATCCTCCTCATTTTAGATCATCCTGGATGTTAGACAGCTTTTCTGCAATCATTCTCATCAGTGCTTAATTTCTGGGGGAATACAGGGAAACAGCATTCCCTCACTTATCTTGGAGGAGGTTTTAAAATGTTACGAATAAAAAATGTTTAAGTTACAGGAATTTAAAGGCTGATGAATGTCTGTACATTTCAACCTTCCTCTTGTGGAACAACATCTGATTTGTACAAGACTGTTTTTTTTTAATTTTACTCTTTCCAAGTTACTTTATATTTATTAAAGACCATAGATCTCATTATGTATTCAGTTTTGTTTTGAGTGGTTAGGTTAGGTAAGGTCAGGCGTTCCCTTTCTTATTTGGCTAAAAATTAAGCACTGAATCTCACCATCCATCATATCTTAGTGTAGCTTTGGCTTAAATTAATGTTGCCTCCAGTTGTACACAAATATTGAAGTAACTCGTTCTTATTAATGTGTTACAATTCAAGTGGTGTTTCAATCAGCAGTCTTGCAAGGAGCCACATAAAAATACCCATAGCTAAATTGAGTTAATTAGCTGTAGAATTTAGCAAATTGTTTAATCATAAGTCACAAGGCATTTCATTTCATGCGAAAATGTAGAATTTTTCGCAGCTGAAGAATGCTAAAAGATTGACACGAGATAACGTTTCCCTTTCAGGTTCCTTTTGCTGTTCCTATTGGTGTCCTGCTTGCTGGGAGGATGTGGTTGGCTCCGTCGAAGGCGCCTCTCCGAGTGCCGCTGCTGCTGTTGTTGCTGCTGCTGCTGGGGATGTCCGCCTACGTGCAGGATGGATTCGAGGGGGTCGGAGACGGAAGACGACGACGATGATGACGATGAAGAGGGAGAGGGTGGTTGGGGCTCGGAGGGAGGAAGAGGGACTCCTTCTCGCACATACGGTCCTCGATGCGTTCCTTACCACTCACCACCACCGTACAGCGAGGTGAGTCCTGCATATTTACTGTCTCTGTGTTTCTTAGCCTTTTTGTGTGCTCACAAAACATAGTTATTATCACTCTACTTTATTTAATCCTATTTAAAGCTCTCTTTGGCGTGATGAGATTTTGTTGTTAAGAAGTAGAATTTTATAAAAATTGAGGATTTTCATGAAAAATATTTATCCAAGTAAATCTCAATGAGTGACATTCGATTTGGAAATCAAATGTGACATTCTTAGATTTTTACAAGTTAAAATGAACATAAGAAAATGCTGAAGGGCTTCAAAAATGTACAATTTGATCCAAATTTAAACATTTGTTGCATTTGTTTTTTCTACATCCCAGAATTTACATTGGGTGAAAAAAAATTAATTTATGTTACAAAATACTCTACATTTCCTAGGAGTTTTATTTACTTTGCCTGTTGTTGTTTCCAATAATCATATGTCAATAATTTTTGTTAAGGAATGGAAATTAAGCAAAAACCTTTTGCAGAAAAGTCAACATGGAGGATATCATAGATTCATTGAGAGGAAAACATTTCCTTGACCAGTGCACAACAGCACTGGATCCTATAGACATTCGTATTTATGACAGTTGTGTCATGAATGTTATGCCCAATAATTTGATTGTTCTGAGAACTGAGTTATCATAGAGCATAGGGAATGTATTTTTTAAAGTTAAAACTAATTAAAACTTACTTCTGCTCAATGATGGCCCTCTAATAGTTGGTTGATCTTTCCAGTATTTCAACTGAAAATTCTGTAGCATCACAGCTACATTCTGAAACCTGGATTCTGATTTCCCAAGTCTTAGAGCAAGAAAAATAAAGTTTAGGTTTAGATAACTTTTTTATTAGATAAGTTAAATTTAAAATCAGATTGAATATTGAAATTTATTGTTTTTTATTAAAATTAAAATGTTCATCAAATCATTATCGCATTTAATAAATGTCAATACACATTGAGTTATTCCTCACAATGAAACATACTTCATGTTGTTATACAGGGTTGCCAAAAATAAGCTTGCCTAGGGTCACCAAATTCATAGAACTGACCCTTTGTGCATCTGTCATCATTCTTACTGACGTGAGCATGCATCTTAAGTTTATTCATTATGTCATGAACATTAACACCTGTTAGTATCAGTAAAGATTTAGTTTTTTTATATAATATATTTTTGACATTATCTGTGGAACAAATTTCATGTGAAAAGATCATGTCATTCAGACTAGCTATATAAAAATAAAAGAGGGAGTTCTTAAGCATGCAGCAGTTTCAGAGAATGAAAATGTTTTAGAGAACATTAAAGTGAAATTTTTATTTTATTTTTTAAGGTGACATCGAAACCGGATTTATACCCATTAGTAATAAGTGTTGGTGGCACTAATGGTTGTGGAGCAAAGAGCCCTGTGTCAATGGCTGGAAGTAACAATGGAGCAGGAGGTTACCTAATGGTTCACTTCTTCAGAAATTATTTTGTTCGTCCAGTTGGTAAGTGTGTCACAAGTTTTTTTTAATTTGAATTTGTATTTATGGTAATTTATTACATTCAAGTATATGCCGGTTTTGTATTAATTGTTAAGAAATATATAAAAATACTATGTGACCTCAGTATCATCATTACAGGTGTCAACCTGTATGGTTTCTCAGTATTATTCCAGTCATTAAGCAAGCTTAATATAATTCTCTTTTGACTTAATATATTGGTTTATTTTTGTATTTTTTTTTATTTGCTGAGAAATAAGAAATAATCTGTTCCAATGATTTAACTCATCTCAGTTAAGAATTGACTACCCTTTTGCTTGAAATCTTGGGTTCTCCTGAAGTATTAATACATTCAAAGCTCTAAATTTCCTATCTTATAATTATTAAACAAATCAAAAGTTTTCCATTTTAAATCAGGGATCAGGAACACTCTGGAAATAAAACATTCTGGCCAATTATTTTTATTTATATAAGGTTTTTCTAAAAATGTATATCTTGTAATATACCATGAGGTCCTTAAAACATCTAAATGACCTCAGGACACTTTTCCTTTGCATCAGTAGTAGATAATACAATCAAAAATAATTTGGAGGCTGCATATATTGTATAGTCATATTAAATAAAATAGAGTAATAATGGGTAGACAGAAGAAATGGATGGGTCAAAATTTGAGAGGAAACAGTTTACTGAAAGAGGTCATAGAAGGAAGAATGTTAGGAAAGAGACAAAGATGTAGGAAGAGTATAGGTATATTAGATTCATTGCAAGAAGTGATGGAATATGAGAATTTTAAGAGAAAGGCTCTGGATAACCAGGATTTGGTGGTGTTTGCCTGAAACTTACTGTATTGTATTGTATTTATTAGAAATAATTCATACTGTTTAAATTTTTTTAAACTCTCAGCTATCCGTTTATTTAAGTTACATGTGATCGCCTGGTTCTGAACACTATATCATCAGAAATAAATAACAATAAAAGATATTCAAATTTTAATTATTGTCATGATCTTCATGAAACTTATTATTATGCTAAGAACGTGTTTAAAAAGATGTTTCCTTGGCAAATAGAATGATGCTGCCAAGGACTGTAAATGAATTTTTTTCTTTTTGCTGTTAATTTAGTCTTAGAACTTATTAACTAATGAAAGTTTAGTTTATACTGCCTCATCATTTGTTTCATTTAGGACACCATGCCCTGTTTCAACGGAAAGGCATTATTTATAATTATTTTCTTTACATACATTTCTTAATTCAATTTCCTTTCCTTTGCCCCCAGAATATATTTCAAAACCGTTATAGTCCACAAGAACTATTTGTGGAAACTTCCACATCACAGAATTAATGACAAGCTTTGTATTTCTCTTGAGATGTGCGAGAAGTAGCTTTCACACGAAGGTTGAACTGCATCGTTCATTTTACGTTCGTGATTACTTACGGCTGATCATTTTCCTAATGAAAAGATGATTTTTATACGGCCCAAAGGAGCCATTCATTCATTTGGTTGAAGTTATAATAAATATCTCGATCAATAACCAATCGCATTACGAAAAATTCTGAATCGTATGAAACTGTTTCGACGTTTCGTCAGATGCTTTTGCTTCGCATTCCTTGTTCCAAATGACTCATAAATTCCGTTTCTTACTCATGAAAATGTTTTATATAAATTCCGTGTAGATGACTCTTCACTACATTTTGTATGAAAAATTCGCAAAATCCTGTTAAGGACGTTTCTTTTTTTTTTCGAGTAATCTAGAAAACGTCCTAATGTTCTTTTTTTCCCCTCTCCTCAATTGTTATGCACATATCGATCCTTACTCGAACACGGCCAGCTTCCTCCTCCGTTTCTGTTGCACGGAGAAATAAATCCGTGGAACATTCCATCCCCTTTTTTTTTATTCGTTACTATCTCGAAACGTTTTCACTTCCTTTCCGCGAGATTTTTATTTTTTTAAAAAAAAAAGCATAATCGACGCGAAACACGAGAGGGCGGGGTCCCCCTTTTTCCTCCCACGAAAAACTACGGAGTGAAATTTTTCGGCGTTAATGTGTTGCACGCGTTAAGATATTTACGGGTCGCGAACTCCGTTCCGAATCCGAGAGGAAGAGGGCGATCTGAATCCCATAAAAACCACATCGCCATATACACCCCTTCCTGTCTCTCACTCACTCACACCCTCTCTCTCTCTCTCTCTCTCTTCCCCATCGATTACGTCACAGGATATTTCGCCCTATATCCTCTCCATCACTCCCTCTCCCTCCCTCCCTCCCTCCCTCGCCTCACAACCCGGTTACATCCCATCCCCCCCGACGCCAAAAAGAAAAAAATAAAAAAACCTCATCCTTTCTCCACCTTCAAATGTTAATATCATACTATAGATCTCCTCGGGAATCGGGTGTGGATGTAATAATAACTAAGCAGCTTAAATATCATTGCAGGATCCTTATCCGCCACGAGTACTGTGGATTCCCTCAGCTCCAGTTTTCTCTGCAGTGCGGCCAATGAGGTGAGTCTTTCCCCTCCCCCGCGTTCATTCTCCTCCCTCCTCCTCTCCTCCCTCCACGTCCCTCTCTCTCTCTCTATCTCTCCCGTTCTCTCTCTCTTGCGCTATACAATCCAGTATCCCTCTCTCTCTCTCCATCTCAAATCCATCTTCTCCTCCTCTCTCTCACTATTCTCCCTTGCTACATTCTCCCTTGCTACATTCTCCCTTGCTACATTCTCCCTTGCTACATTCTCCCTTTCGCTACTTCCATTCTGCCAACCCCATAGTATGGTTTCCATTTTGCAGGAGTACCCGTCACACACACACACACACGCTGAAAAAAATAACGAATGAAGCGCGGAAAAATTGTGCGCGCGTTGTGCAGTAAGTATACATAAAAACATATTTTTTTCGGCTGCAAAAAGAATATAATCTTGGGAGAGAGAAAAATAGAAATTGGAAATCCTCCTGTCTTCCCTCTCTCTCTCTCTTTTTTAATTTCCGACATTGTTTACTCCTCCTCCTCCTCCTCATCCTTCCCTCAGCTTGCCGATTTTTATTTTAGCTATTTGGGTCGCGGTCGTAAAAAAAAGGGGGGGATGGAGGGTGGGCGGACGCGGAGCGCGATTCTTTTTTTTTGTTGTTGTTGTTGTGTATTTTTTTTTTATTTTCGGATTCCGCCGTCGAATACTTTTTTCTGTCATCGATCGACGCTTGGGAGGGAGTTGGAGGGAGGGAGGGAGGGATGTGATAGAGGGAGGGAGGGAGGAAGAGAGGTGGGAGGGGAGTCGAAGAGATGGAGGAAGAATTGGAGGAAGAGAGGGAAGAAGGGAGGAAGTAGGAGAGGTAGGAAGAGGGGAGTAAGAGATAGATAGGTAGGTAGATAGATGACTTGATTTTCAGGGCGAAATTGAGACCATAATGTCCCCTCTTCCATTTAACCCTGCGTTATTGATTACAAAATAATAACATGAATAAATGTATACACAAACGGAACTAGAGCATTAAAAGGTGCGTCAAATAAATACGTCAAGAACAGGACAATAAATATCACATTACACATTAGAGAAGAAAGATATGATATTTGTGGTAAAAACCCAGGAAGAGCCAGGCATTGCCAACCCAGTAAAAAACCACGCAGGGAAACACCCATGAAGAGAAGGGGGGTGGAAAAAAACCTGCGAAAAAAGAGAGGGAGGAAGAGAGAGAGAGAGAGGAAAAGAGGGAGGAAGAGAGGGAAGGAGAGAGGAATGTTAAGAAAGAGAGAGAGAGATAGGGAAGGGAAGAGAGAGAGAGGGAGGGAGGGATTTGAAGAGAGGGAGGAAGAGAGAGGGAGGGAGGGAGGGATTTGAAGAGAGGGAGGAAGAGAAGGAGGAAGAGAGGGAGGAAGAGAGAGGGAGGGAGGGAGGGATTTGAAGAGAGGGAGTAAGAGAAGAATGAAGAGTGGGAATTGGGGAAGGAATCGCAATCTGGTTCATTTTCTACCCTTTTTTTGTTTATTCGCCCGGGTCTATTTTATGGTTCACGCTCGCTTCGTTATTAATCGGTGTCTTTCTCGCGCGGATTTATTTTTTAAAACCCGAACGATTGTTGGTTATGAGGTTTTATTTTTTCATTTTTTTCCTTTGTTCGATGAGAGGGGGGGTGGGGAGGGGGGAGCATTTTGTGTGTGTTTCTCGAAAAAAAAACGAATGATTGATTTCTGGATGGCGTGGAGATTTCGGAACAACTAACATCGCGATTGCGGTGACTAACTCTCTTTACCTCTCCGTATATTTTTTCTCTCTCTCTCTCTCTCTCTTTAGATCTGCCGTTTGTGAAAATAAAACCGGTGTTTCTCCATCGCGTTCGAATTTCGAACAATGCAAAAAAAAAAAGATCCGCTTTCCTCGACCGGCTTCCGCGATGAATTGATTCTCTCTCTTTCGCTGCGGAAGAAGGACGCGAACGGATTCAATCGCTACGCATCGTCCAATTATTTCTTTTTTTTTAACTGAAACCTTTCGACACCCGCTGCCACAATAACATGCCACGGTATTCTTACCGCTGCGATACGTCTATTTACTCGTTTGATTTGATATTTACGTCAACAACGTGACGCGCAGACCTCGTTGAATAAAACGATATTTAATAATAATAATACTAGTTTATTTAACACATACAGGTTTACCCCATTTACATGTGTTGTAATAGATGTCAGTAATATAAAAACAATAAATGGAACACAGAAAGAATTAATTTCAAAGATACAAGTAAATACAATAAAAATTTATACATTTTCCTAGAAAATCAATTTAAAAATATGAGACCTAAAAGTACCTCGAGAACCGGCTAGGATATCCAATTGTTCACATTCGCTCAGTAGTTTATTATACGTATTTGTTATTCTGGGAATTGGGGCAAACTTACTAATGTCTGCACGATTAAAATTTCCGTGAAACAACGGCTTTTGCCTAGTGGATCTCGAAGGTACTTTAAGGGGAACTAAGGCAAGGAGCTCACTACAGTCGAAACTAGCAGTGACCACATTCCTAAGAAAGAATGCGTCAATAGCCGTTCGCCTTGCATGCAGTGGTAACAACTTAAAGTAATTACATAATTGAACATAGTTACATTTATTGTACTGTATACCTTCTTCCCAACACAAGTACTTCATAAATCGTCTCTGAATTTTTTCAATGGCATCAACTTTAGTTGTGTGGAACGGGTTCCAAACCACACTTGCGTACTCAAGAACAGGGCGAACTAGTGCACAATAAGATCTTAGATTTTTAGAGGTGGAAAAGACTTTCGTTGAGTTTCTTTTAAGAAAGCCAAGTAGCCGGGATGCTTTCGAGCAGATGCTCCCCATATGTTCGCTAAAATTTAGATTACTGTACAAAATAACTCCTAAGTCATTAACACTCTGCGTGCGCTGAATCACTGCGTCATTAAGGCTATAGTTGTACATATTTACTCAAAAGATAGCGGCATTATTTGTTTGTATCTTGCTGATATTATTTCTGTGCAGAAAGAAAAAAGTTTTGATTTAAATAAATTATTTATGTGTTAAAATGACACGGGAAATATTTTTTATCTGCTCTATTATATTTTTTAAAAATGAAATAGTTAATTGCAGAGTACATTACCATTCAGTTAAATACCATTAATACTGCAAATTATTTAAGAGAGCGACCAGCACAGCTTTATCAAGGTTTTGCTTTCATGCGAGTAAAATAATAAAACCAAGCTGTAATAGTAGTAAGGCTCAGGACAGCCATAGCCTTTAATGATTCCTATCACAATCTCTGAATTATAAATTCGTTCACCTTTTTTTAATTGACACGATCTTATTTGAATGTAAAGTTTTTGTGTTATTTAGTCACCTTGCTGTAATTTTTACACTCATTTCTTGCCTTAGAACAGCTTAGTGCAGTATAAATTTACTTAAATCATTAATGAGTCACTTTGATGTATTTTGGAATGATTACGGTAAAACTAGGTTTACTCATCAGAAACACGGATGTGACGATGTCATAACTATCAGCTAGCATAACTACTAACATAAACATAACATTAGCACAACTTAAAAATTTCTCTATATATTGCACAAAATATTCGCCAAATGAAATGTTGGATTTTCTTGATACTTCGTTCCTCACATTTTGTCAAAACGTCAATTCTCAAGCTTAACAGTACAATGGGAATTAATCGGAGCCAATGTCCGGTTGCCTGGACACGGGCTTACTACAGCTGCAGCCTGTGATTGCTAGTTAACCGGACATGGGTAATCAACGTGTCAGACTTTCAATAATCTAGCTCAGTGTCTCCAAAACTGAGTGTCGCGGCACGCTGGAATGACGCTGTTGATTTTCAGAGGTGACGCGAAAAACTTTTTAAAGCTAATATATCAAGGATTTGTAAATGGTGGTAGGTTGTTAGGGAAATAGCCTTCGCTCTAATAAATTGATTATGGTATAGTACCAACAAGTGAATCCGACCAAAGTTTGTAGCATCGTACGCATAAGTAGTTATAAAAATCTTGTTCATATTTGAATTGGTACCGTACCTATCAAAAGCTCATGGAACAACTGATCTAGCTGCTCTGCACCAAACTTTTTTTTACACTCCATCTTGTGATAACCCGCTGATTTACCATTCCAGGCTAACACCCTCATACCTCCACCTTATCCGTGCGAAGAAGAGGACGAGGAGATCGCGGACGAGAGGACGGAAGCAGAGGAAGAAGTGGAAGAGGACGAAGTGGGAGACCAGGGCAGAACGGAGGAAGACGTCACGGATGACGACAACCGCCTCGCCTCCAGGAGCCTTTCAGCGAGGCGCAGCCGCTTCAGACGCACCTTGACGGACGAACAGGCGACGGACGTGTCAGATTCCCAAGCGCCTCCTTCGCCTTCCGGAGCCAGCTGGAGCCAGGCCGAGGAGCTGCGACTGGCTTTTTCGGGCTCGGAAGTCAGCAGCTTAGGACTAGGGACCCCTTGTTCCCCTCCCAGGGCCACCACCCCGACCCCCGGACTTTCCAACCCATCCGCTCAGCCTTCGGAGGAACTCCGAGACCTCCTGGACAAGATACAGAGACTTCCGGGTGCCGGAGGAGGCAACGGAAGCGGGAGGGAGGGCTGCTCCGGAGTTTCCGGAGGGTTGGGCGGAGTCCACCACGGGAAGAGGAGGACTTCTACAGGAGGGAGGAGAGAGGGCGGTCTTGGGAGGGTCACCGGACAGAGGAGGGGATCCGGATGGCTCCTGTTGGGACCTTCGGGAGGGAAGGTTGTCGGAGGGGCGGGGACGAGGTCGGCCCCCACCACGCCTTCCACCCACTTCGCCCCCGGGTTGTTCCGCCCCGCCTCCGCCAACCGAGGTCCCGCGACAGACGGGGGAAGTCCTTTGCTGTCGAGGCAGGGTTCCACCTCGACGACACACGAGGAAGAGGGGGAGGAGGAAGAGGAGGGAGGGGCGGTGGCGGAAGAGGAGGAGGAAGAGGACGAGGAAGGGTTGACGTCTCCCAGCAGCTAGCACCGCTGAAGAGCGCGTCTGAAACGAGACTTAAGAGGAAGAGAAGATAATGGAAACATGGATGGTCCTAGAACGTTACCCTGCTTCACTCCCTTTCCCATCCGCCAAAACCTTTTCCCTCTCATTCTTTCCCCGTTCGTCACAAATAAAACCGCGGCTGTTGGGTGCCTCGAAACTTTCAAAGGATTGATTCGAAGATTTCCTCAAGACATCGAAGAGTAAAGAACAAAACTAGTATAACTAGTCGGTGACAGAGACATGTAGTAAAGGATTCATTGGTGTAGGATGACGCGTCTCAAACCCCATTCTCTTGCTAAGAAAATATATATATTGATATGTAAGAAGACAACGATTTTATTGAAAACATTAGTTCGACGTGCACACACACACACACACAAACAGAAAATCTCACACAACGATGATAATCATCTCTTGTTTTAAAAAAATAACTGCCCCTTTACACCGCTTATTTTACAAAAAAAGGAACTTCTCTTGCTTCAAAAGAAGAATTTAGGTGACCGTCTTTCATTACTTCTAAGAACGGCAGACCGGCGACATACCAACTAGAAAAAAAGAAAGAAGCCCAGAGAAGTCATGATAACTCGTTCGGTCAATTCTGAGGTGGATACATAAGACACACATACATGTGTACGCATAGGCCTACCATGATGGTTGCACAAGCCATCATAACTATGGACGGGATAAACTAAAAAATAGTTTTTTTTCTCTTTCCTCCCGAAAGACGTTTGTAAAAATGATAACATAGTTCACAAAATCGAAAACGACGACGACGAGGCTGTGAAAAAAAATTAGAGTAGGGAAAGATTATATAGTGTGGATCGCAGTTCGTAGTGCGGCATTCCGACGCAGTCCCATCGACACAAAAAAACGGCCTTTTTTTCTAACTACAAAAAAATGCCCACACGATTTTAGGCCAAAGACCTAAGTCGGCGTCCACTGCCAAAAAAAATGTTAAAGGAATTTCCATCGCCTCTGGACCCTTATTAAAAATTATATAATCATAAACAAATATATATATATAAATAAATAAACATACATTTATCGCGGAAAGTATTCCATAGAGAGACTAATGACTAAATGCAAAAAGTACCTTTGTTGTCGAAATCGAGAGCGTTTTCGAGATGGCGTCTAGGCGGAGAATCGGCCTGAAAAAGAAGTACCGTAGTGAGTTTTTTTTCAAAGAGAGCTGCGGTAAACATGGTTGTTCGCCTAAAAAAAATGTTCGGAGTGCAAAACACACACACAAAAACACCCTAATGATGCCTCGCCAGCTCAGGGAGAAACGAAAGAACTATTATCACAACGAGGTATCTTCTCAAGTTAAAAAAACATATTTAAAATTTTTTCTCGACCCCAGTGTCTTGTGTTTGTGTGTGTGGATCGAAAGTTTGAGGAAGATGTTGTAATTTCAAGAAGAGTGGACGGAAGAGGAAAAGTTGTAAAGGAAAGTGGACAAGAAAAAAAAAGTGTAACTCATTGACAAAAAAAACTTTTTCGGACGTAAAAAAATCGTACGTGTTCTGATCTCTCACATAAAAAAACGCTTCTTCTTTAGATGATTTCACGGAAGTAAGATAAAAAAAGGTTTTAAAAAAAGGAGTGTAGATGAAAAAAAAAAACGAAGCGAGTCTTTTGTTTTTAAATGCGAGTGTTTGTGCGATCCGAATTGTGACGTCACTATGTAATTCGTTGACGTCATTCGGATCGGTGAGTTTAGAGAGAAGAGGGAGGAAATAAACTGAAGTGTTTCTTCGCCAGTAAATCGAGGGAATAAAAAAAAAACAAACTATAGGCTTGATCCCTCGTAAATTTCTTAGTAAAAAAGGGACACTAATAAATTCTTTTAAAATGCCATTCGCATATTCTAAAAAATGTTAGCAATACAAAAGAAGAAATTTGCAGTAAAGTTTTTAATCGGATTATACAAATGGAAATTGTATGATGTTTAAGAAAGATACATTTGCTCCATTTCTCTCGTTCTAAATAGACAAATGCAATAAAACTTAATGAAGATCTCCTTTGTTATTTCACCGAGAACACCATGCCATGCGCATCATTGGTGTCTTTTATTTACCGAGCAAATAATGCATGATTATTTGGTGTTACATTGCCCATTAAATTATTTTATTATTCTAGGTTTGTTGCGTGATTGATTACCAAATACGCAAGGCATTTAGGATCTTATAAAACGCAATTGAAATATAGCTCAACCTTTGGTAATTATGAATAAATTTTATGGGAAACACGATGCGACTGTGGCATTTATTGACAATCTTTCCATCAAGAAATTCTAGAGCTTATTAACTTAACTAGATCCTAATATATTATTGATTGTTGTTTTTGTTTATTTTTATTGTTTATAGGTAACTTTTCCAATTATGATTTTTTGTTTAAATATTTTGTCGTTGTTGTTTTATCTGGATATATACATACATGGGAAATTATAGAAGAATACATTTCATGAAAATTAATTACAATTGATTTGTTTTAGTAAAAAAATGAATTTTTAACGGCAATTATTTAAATAAATAACTTGACCAACAAATGGTAACATAACCAGCTCTTTAAATAAATCATTTTAACGCTGTGTTCATAATATTAAAATACCACAGTCGATTTATTTTAGTGCATATTTTAATATAAAGAACTTAAATTTGAGTACGAAGGTGGAAGATAGTATTTTCGAATAACCTGTTACTATTATTTTTCAAATAAATGTAGTTCTTAAATAGATTACAAGAAAATGAATTTGTTTCGAAAGTAACAGTAAAGCAAGTCGCTTACGCCACAAGAAAGCTATTGCCGAAAAAAAATTTGCCCTTTTAGATAAAAAATTTTCTTTAAATATTTAATAATTTAATTCCGCCTCTCAGCAACATCCTATTAAAGAGCTAAAAATAATCCAAACAATTGAAACGTGTTTTCTTTCATCCTCTTTGACGGCAGCGAGAACCTTTTTTTTATTTCGCGTTAGTCATTTGTCCCCGTCTTTTTTTGCGCCGACGAGACCGGATGATAAAAAAATAAATCGGCGTTTT
The DNA here is from genome assembly GCA_036926305.1 of Uropetala carovei. Classification (NCBI taxonomy): domain Eukaryota; kingdom Metazoa; phylum Arthropoda; class Insecta; order Odonata; family Petaluridae; genus Uropetala; species Uropetala carovei. The sequence continues at coordinate 2,014,560 of JAXCHB010000003.1, forward strand.
GTTACTCCTTTGTTCCGTTCCTTTGTCTTGGAAAACGGTTTTGTGGGTCACCTTGGAGAGAGGAGATCTTTTTTCGCGCAAAATTCTTCGCTCTAAAATTAAAGCAAAAAAAATGCACGCACGCGTACTTCATTCGTAAAAAAAACAGGTATCGCATTACCGCCTCGTTTTATTTTTGACGTAATCGCATAAAAGCGGAAAAATCTTTGCGTCTCGCGGCGCGGAACTGCTATGTCGTGTCATTCCCTCCCTCTTTCTTCTTTTGTCCCTTCCTCTCTCACTCTCTCTTCCTCCCTCTTTCAGTATCTTTTCCCTTCTTCACACCTCTTCCGAACACGTCACTCATCTTTCTCCCTCCATTCCTCTCTCCCTTATTTCCCCCCTTCCTCTCTCCCATCCTCTCTCTACCTCCCTCTCTCTCCCATCCTCTCTCTACCTCCCTCTCTCTCTTCCATCCTCTCTCCCATCCTCTCTCTCTCCCTTCCTCTCTCCCATCCTCTCTCTCCCTTATTTTCCCTCCCATCCTCTTCTCTCTCTTTTCGTCTCTTTATCCTTTCATCCCTCTCCCCCTCTTCCTTTCTCCCTTCTTCCTCTCCTTCTCCTTTCCTCTCTCTCTTCCTCCCTCTCTCTTTCATCTTCCTCTCTCTCCCTTCTCACTTTCTCTCTCTATTCCTCCTCTCTCTGCCTTCTCTCTTCCTCTCTTTTTCCCTCCATCTCACTCACCTTTCCTTCCTCTCTCTCTTCCTTTTTCTCCCTCTCTCTCCCTTCCCACCTCCTCTTCTCCCCTCTCTTCCTTCTACCTCTCTTCCTCCCTCTCTCTCCCATCCTCCTATCCCTCTCTTTCGTCTTTCTCCTTCCTTCTTTCTTCCTTCTCTCCCTTCTCACTTCCTTTCTCTATATCTCCTCTCTTCCTCTCTTTATTCCTCCATCTCTCTCTCCTTTCCTCCCTTCCTCCCTTCCTCTCTCTCTCCCTTCCTCTCCCTCTCTCTCCCTTCCCCCTTCCTCTCTCTCTCCCTTCCCCCCTCCTCTCTCTCTCCCTTTTACCTCTTTCTCCTTTCCTCCCTCTCTCTCTCTTCCTCCCTCTCAGTCTCAATTTCGCCCTAAATAAAGTCGTCTGTCTGTCTGTCTCTCTCTCTCATCCTCCTCTCCCTCCCTCCCCTCTTTCTCCTTCTTTCTTCCTCCCCTCTCCCCCTTCTCACTTCCTATCTCCATTCCTCCCTCCACCCTTCCTTCATTCCATCCTATCTCTTTCCCTTCCTTTACACTCTCTCCCTCTCTCTGTCTCTCCCTCCCACTCCCTTTTATCCACTCCAAGCAAAGTGGGGTGGCTTCTCCTTTCACACTCCCGCGATTCCTCCCGCCTCCCACAAAACCTACAGCATCTCTACCTTGAAGGAGCACACTTCAAAATTTAAAAAAAAACCTCTCTCTCTTTCGTATTCCTCTCTCATACGTGCACGTACACACATATTCCCGTCCTCGTATACTCCGTCCCTTCCTCTCCTCTTCTCCCCTTCTCAAAAAACCAGGTGGAGAACGAGTTTTCGTTTTCCGAAGAGAGACTTGAATAGCAAACGCTCCAACCGTCGCGTCGGCGACTCTTTCCTTCCACGCTCCAAGATTCGAAAATTTTTCGTGCCTCGCGTCTTTGGCTTTGGTGAATATGCTTTTATGTGCGAAGAAAGGGAAGGTTTAATAAATAAAAAAACACCCCCCCGAAGGAGTTCTCTCCCTTTCGTTCGAGGAAATTAAACCGTTTAATATCAAAAGGCGCCCCAGCCCTTTTTTTAGTAACGCTTCTTATTTTTTTCATCCTTCGTCGTTCGAGAGACCCTCGTGATTTTTCTTCGCTTCTAAAAATTTTAAATGGACTCGTCGAACATGTGTTAAAATGACGGGGTTTGATTTAAAAAAAAAAAGAGGTTGGCGTATTTAAATGGATGGATGGACGTCATCTGCCTGATGTGAAAAGGATGTTTAGATTTTTTGTTAGAAGTTTTATTTTGAAGATGTCTTCACCTGTGTATTCTCACCTTCTTGTTCGCAACGGCTGCATTCCAACTATTGCTGGAATTTCTAACCCGCACCGTTCTGTATACATGAGAAGAGAAAAACTCCCTCGTTTTCTGGTTGGAGGAGTGATTTTAAACCCTTATGCCTACCCATCTGTTATATTTCCTGTAAGGTAAAAAAAACAGTGGTCCCCTAACGCAGTGGTGTCCAAACTACTGGGTGCCGCGACATACTAAGGCACCGCTGCCGATTTTTCGGGATGCCGCGAAAAAGTTTGTTTAGCGAATAAGTCAGCGATTCGTATGTGTTTGTCGATAATTAAGGCAATATTTTTCCTCTAATAAATTGATCACGGTGTAACATCGACAAATAGATGCATCGAAGGATTGTAATGACCATGTGTAAAAAAAATAAAAATCTTGTTTCGTGGCAAGGGTGCCGCGCTCACAAAAAGTATGCGAACCACTGCACTAATGTATGATTTTCATGAAAGATCTTTGCGTCCTTGGACCTTTCCAAGTTCATTTTAATGTTTTTTCTTTTGGAAAGGGTTTACTTGACCTCTTCCGGAAATATCCCAATGTGTGTCACCTATCCTTCTCGTTATCCCAATGTATGTTTAACGTTCCGTCTCCATTCATATCCTGCCCTTTCTTCCATTTAAAATCTCTGATAATTAACGAGACGGCCGCCGTCTTTTTAGTTACGATAGGAGTTTGTATTTTTTAATTATTGGGATTTTTTTAAAAAACCTTTGAAGGGTTACCTTCTTGACAAGCTGCCCTGTCTTCTTTTGTGGGCTTTTTAGATCGATGATACTGGACTTTTCGTCCCTGTAAACCTCTTCTCTTTCAGTGTATGATCCTGGCAACTATAAATGTATCCAGTTTCATAAAAAACATCACGCGGACAACAGAGGACACGTTTTTCCTCCACGTCGCGACGTAAAAAGAAATTACCGTTGACGTAATTTGTTCGATTCCCATATTGATGCACTAAAAAAATAATAATTTCTACGTTAATGTTGAGGTGGTTCCCAGTAGGTATATAACAAGTGAGGAAAGAATTGCAGAACAAATTACATGAGGCGTTTTTTTTTAAATACTAAACTAAAAACATTCCCCTGCAGACCAACATATCTCGAAAATTTTGCATCTTTAATAATACTCAATACGTTAATTATGTAAATGCATTTTTAGACCTATGTAATTTCACTTTTGCTTCGAAAAATTAATTAACTAATCTCACAGCAGTGTGTTTTACCATTAAAATGTTAAGCAGCGCATCACGTAAACATTTCTTAAAAACAGTTGGTATTAAATAACAACGACAAAATAGTTCATAGAATAAAATTTTAGAACTGTGTAATTTTACTTACTTTCGCTTAATAGCATACTTGTTTATTCACATCTACAGTTCACCCTGCAAGCCACCGCAATGGTGTGCGGCAGGGGGTGCAATAGCACATTCGCTGCCGTGAATACGGTCAACAATACGAAAACCATAATGAACACGTATAGATAGTTCGTAGGGGTTTTTCTAATATCCTGTTAAAAGGCGAACAAACAGACAGACGGACGGACCCCAAATTTTTTCATATCTAGTCCGAATGTAGAATTATATATCCTGAATATTTGGTGTTTGTAGGTTATGTAATTTTTGAGTTATTTTGTTCACGGACAGACAGACGGATGATCCTAATACATAAGCACTTCTTTAAAATGATAAAAGCGCTAAAAACCTCATCAGAGGGGTCACATTGGGGTTCCAAGATGTTCGATACAGGGAAGATACATTTGTATAAGGATACCTATTACACAGAAAACCATGCCGTACGTCCAGCACTGGAGGCAGTTCCCCGTACGGCCAGTGGCGGATTTAAGGGGGGTCGCACATCGCGCGCCAGTGAGGGGCCCCGAAAAAAATATTTTATGTACAATCTCAGAATATTAAATGTCATTTTAAAAGCCAAGCCATGAACAAAACTTTTATTTTTTGCACTGCGATACTCAATTTATTGAAAAGGGGAGTCAAATAAATTGGTAGGCGTTAGGTGAGGTTTCAGTATATACTGCGATTGCAAGGTCCCCTATAATTTAGCATCAGGGGCACCAATATCATAGCTCCAAGATTCTTGGAGCAGGCTCACGTGTGGCAATGATTGGTGATAACAATGTAAATTTAAATCACTCTAAAATTTATTTATTTTTACTTCGTATATAAAAATTAATAAGTTTCTAGGAGCATATTTAAGCCACTTTTTGACATATTTATAATAATACACTTCATGCGCTCTCATCATTTTCGCTCATTTTAAAAGACATTTTAGTCGTCGAGTTTGATTTTTTTACGCGCGGTACGTCTGCTTTAGAAATCGTCTCGAACATGGCCGACGCGATTGTGAAACCTTCCCGCCCCTTCCTCCCCCCCCCCCCCCCCCCCCGTCCACTCCAGAGGAACTCACCCGGCATGCCCCCCGCCGCACCGTGCTGCCATCTAACAGGCATTCGGATTATCCTCTGCGCCCGGTTCGACACGGACAGCTCGAGACGCTGCGATCGCGGGGTTTTTCACAGTCAGTTGGTTCGTAAGCTTCCTAGTAGGAGATACTGGAGAGTCAACAGGTACTCCTGCGCGCGCGGTCCATCTTCACTTCCCTCCTCGTTCGATTCCTCGCGGCAAAAGGGAAGGGAAAAATAGGACATGTGGCGTTATTCGCGTACTTAAAGAAATCGAGGTGTTCGTTCGATTGGATTTCGGAGTTTTTATTAAACCCCGAAGAAGAATTTTCGTCGTGCGTTGAAATTTTTTTTATAGTGCGCGTGAAGACGGCGTCGTTGATTTGTTTTTGTTGTTCGCACCTGGAGATCTTGGAGGATATCAGTAGCAAAGGTTTTTTTATTCATTAGTCGACCGGGACCTGAATAAATCCTTCTTTTTGGAGGACTATTTTTACGTGTGTTGAACGGATACCTCCCGTTTCTCCCGCCGTCGCCTACCTGTTGATGCGGATGGTTCATACCCCATAAGTTTCGAAGGGATTAAAATCCGTGAGGTATTTTGCGCACCGCCGGGCTGATCGACCGCGAGTTTTTGTTTCGTTAATAAGGTTGTGTTTTATTGGGAAAACATGGCCGCCGCCGAAACGCCCCTGAGACAAAACGGCCGGGAAGCCGACGAAACGATCCCAGCCTCCGAAGTGAAGGATCGCGAAGACGCTTGCCTGTCCGATAAGCCCAAAGGAGCTCCGTATTCCGACAAGAAGAAATGGAGGAAGAAGGAGGTGGACGGGAGAGTTGCCGACGGCGTGGCCGAAGACAGCAAGAAGGAGGGATGGTTCAGAAGGACGGAAGCAGGGCTCCGAAAGAGATCCGGATTGGGACGTAGGATGGTCAGGGTTGCCGTGCTGGCTTGCGTCCTCCTGTTCCTCCTTTTGTTGGCCGTCGTCGTCATGGCAGCCTGCTGGCCGAGGACTCCCCACCGCTTGCTTTTCCCCACCTGCGAGACCTCTGCTTGCCTCATGGCATCGGCAAGGGTGAGTTTCTCTCCTTTTTCCCGCCCCCCGTGTAGAGTTGACCACCTATTCCACATTTTTACGAAGGAGGGCTTGAAACGAGCATGGTAAAAAGGCGGTCCGTTTAACAATCGGTGTATTATGAATGAAAAATCCTTTCCATCTCCATTCTCTGTTGGATTCCACCCCTTTCTCTCCCCGGTCCCTTTCCCTCCCCCCTCCCCCTCTTTCTCCCTACAGCCGACCCATAAATGCCATCCCGAGACCTCCTTCCGCCGCCGCCGGGAGCAGCTGTCGCGTCGTGTTCTTTTTTTTGTTGTTGTTGGACTTGCAAGTAAACCAAATGTCTGTGACTCACTCGCATGCGTCTTCATCTCGAGTGTCTTCTTAAAGGGTTCGAGCCATCGTAAGGAATTTACTACGGGGTGGTTGGCGTGTGATGTTTTCTATCTCTTGTCTCTACCTCTACCCTTAAGGGTCTATTCCATGGGTTCCCAATTGAGCGCCGATATTCCTGCTCTTCAGCAGCCTTTGTGCTCTTCTGCGTTGCTTAAAAATCGCGTCTCTCACCACCGGTGGTAATTTCATTTGTTCTGTCGATTTCTTTTAAAACGTATCTATTAATGACATCGTGACTTAACTTGTATGTCGGCTCGATTTCGTTTACGATCGTTACACTTAAAAAAAATTATAGCGATGTTCGCTTAATATGTTGGGAGGCACCTCTGTGTTTGCCACGCTCAAAGAGTCTGTTCTAATTAATTACCAGGTGGAATATTCGGAGACTTCGATGTTCGCTCCTTCGCGAGTTTTCTGACCCGGGTGTCCTCGTTCACACGAAATGTCACCTTCCTCCGTTCCAAGAAGTTCATTAAAACAGCCGAGCTTCGTTACTGTGTGATCGCGGCGTTTTGATTTTTTTCTCATCCTTAATGACAACGAATGATCAAAACACAAACGATATCAAGTGATTTCTTCCAACAAAGGAATAGTTTCTCGAGGAAAATGTGATCCCAGTTTCTGCGTAAAAAAATAAGATTTGTGAATAAATGCAGTAGACGTCGTTAAGTGTGATTGCCTTTGTAGTACGTTAAGCGGCTGATAACAAAACTATGGCAGGGTTGTCAAACATGCGACCCGCGTAGAGAATGAAGTTAGTTTATACTATGATGCTGCTGAAATACAAATCTATTTTGTATTATGAAATATTTTTAAATCATCGGAGAAGTATGTTGGAATCAACATTTTCAAAACACACGCAGTTTATTTTTCATTCCCATTTAAAACACGCTGCGCGCATTTGGGGCGCGGAAGTATGTTCTTAACACGGAATGTGGCCTTCAGATTCGGTACGGTGCTTTTCTGCGATCCGCGGATTTAGCGCAGTGTCGCACCAATCCGACACGTTCATGATTTTGATTTTAAGACCCCTGATCTGTGGGAACCGAATACTTGTTTATGCCGCCAAACTGTCACTCGGGAGAAATCCGCACACATCCTCGCGTCGTGTAACATAAATTCCTGTCGAAAAGTTTTCGATGCAATGACGTCACTTGATCAGGGAGCACATGTTTTGTAAGCGGGCCCGTCGAGAGGTTTGAGATACCGTGGCAAAATCCTTGGGAACCCGGAGTTGGAGATGAAATTTTAAAATATTATTAAATGATCAAGAAGCAGAAAGTATGCGATAAACGAATTTCAAAGAGATAATCATTTGTTGCCTTGTTGTCAGCACTTTGTGTTATTTAGTTAACTACTAGTAGCCCGTTGCAGCTTCGCCAGAAATCTAAAGTTTGTCCTTGTTTTATAAAAAAACATGGAATTTATAAAATATTATAACCATCTTTTTTAATATTCAAATTTTCCATATAAAACAAAAACATTTATTTGTGAATATCGTATATGGCATTATAAATATCAATCAGTATCGGTTGGTTGTAGTGTTATACGGGGAATAAAATAAATTTCACCCGTTTGGCATACTTTTACTTAAGAAGTCTTGTGCCAACCTAATCTTCAACAATAAGTTTAGAGCCGTTACATAGCCCATGTTCAGGAGAAAGATTTCTTAACGGAATAACTATCATTCCACGCTTTAGTGTTAATCGATGTGCAGGGATGCTTGCTGTTTCAATTGAATTCAAGTATTCGACTGGAATAACAGTTTCCTGTTGTTCTATTGTTAATGCATCAGCACTTAAACAATGCCAAGAAATACCCGGAAATAGTGAAACCATAGAATATATTCAGTCTAAATCTAATTATTTGAGTTACTTACGTTGTTTTAAAAGCGGTTTGCTATGTAGAATACAACGGCAGACAAAAATATTACTAAAACGTAGTAATATAAATAGTAGAAACGCCTATCAATAATACAGGCTATCTTTAATTGTTTATATTGTTGCCTTCCTTCATCTCTCTCACTCTCCCCTCTCCCCCCTCTCTTTTCTCTTCCTCCCCCTCTCTCCTTTTAAAGCATTCAAAGTGCATTTATATTCCCGTAAGGATTGATATAATAATCGGATTTTGAGTTTTAACAATATGAGTCGCTATGACAACATTCCGTTAAAATGGCAAGATTTGCATAAAATATGTAAATTAAACGTTTAACATGGAATACTTCGAACTATGGGCGAAAAAAGATGAACAGAATAAGAAACTTTATAAATTTTTCTTCAGAATGGTTCAACTCCGAAGGTCGTAGATTAATTCCTTCTAATTTTAATTTCCAAATGAATAAGAGGCTGCACGTCGAAAAATCGCGTTTTACATGTTAAGTAATGGGAAATGGAAATGCCTCCCTTGGAGTCGAACCAAGGAATTTTTTCACGATTTAAACTCGTCATCACATGAATAAGTGCTAATTAAGCATCCCTGCCAAATTTCGAGTTTCCATCGTTATTATTTCTCGAGTTATTAGCTTTATGAATCTTTGCGTGACGGATACTAAGCAATCTATCTATCTATACATATCTATAAAGTAAGGTGTTTGTATGTATGTATGTATGTATGTATGTATGTATGTATGTATGTATGTTCTGCTAAGGCTCAGAAACTACAACACGCAGAAAAAAGAGGAAGGTGTCATATTAACCGTTATCATGTGTACGGTGGTGTAGTAAGGTTTTTAAACCGATTAGGTGTACTATTTAATTATAATAAAATATTTTCGTTTATATGGGATTTCCATTTAAAATTTTTTCGTAAATTTCTCGAATTTTTAACTCCTTACATATATATCGCAGACATATGCTCTCGCAGACTTTTTTGTGGTAAATTATCTCCTCTTTTGGAATAATTTTTTAAAAGAGGGGCTTACAGATCAAATAAGACGAATTGAAGGGAAAATCTTATTTTCATTATTGCTCAGCATTTGGATATACTTAGCAACCGATGTAAACAAATTACGTTTGAACTATAAACATGTCGTAAACGTAGAATAGTTGATGAAATACTCATTTTATATCTTCTGATTTGATTGTATGTTTTTCTTTCATTATCTATGGTCTTCTATACACAGGTTAATTCTGCGAATAAACATTAGTGAACTGTTTCTTTTTCTGTAATCGTGTCATTCGCATTATAGGTATGTTTGGATATAGTTTAATTGTTTTTATATGCCTTTTGTCTTATTTTATTTCATATTTTGTTTAAGTGAAAATTACTGAAGATATATGATTAAATTACTACGTTAAAGTTTTTGTGTTTTGTTTTATCAGTTTATCAATAAAAACTGAATTGAGCATTTCATGCTAACATGCAAGTTTTTTCCCATGCTCATCCATTTTGCGTTTCAATGATAATTAGATACTTTTTTGTAATATATAATATCGTTTTGAATTAAAAGAGTTTTATCAATTGGAAATAAGGTTCACTCTTGAGTAATTGTTATTTTAATACGAGAACTAAATTAGATTAACATTTTGAACACGTAACGCAGTGAATTTCGAAAGATTTTATTTGAATAATACTTTTGCTGAACTTTATTATGTCTTCTGAACTAAAATTAAGAATTCGTGTCTTCGGTTCCATGGGTAAAATGTAAACACTTACCGATACACTCACGTAATTAATTACGTTAGAAAAGTAAAACATTTTACTACATTATTTAAAATCGATTCGTTCGAATATCTCAATCTATTATTCAATTAATTACGATGGAAAACACAATTAAGATCAATAATTTTATATCTATTTAGAGTAATAATAGGTATTCTTATTTAGGTTCTCCTGTTATTATGTTGACATACAAACTCATATTCCGCGTAATCAATATTTACTCATCACTACGACACGCTATTTTGTGATTGTTGGTTGTTTATTTTGCAACTGAATAGAAAGCGTCAGTCGCCATCGTCAGATACATTGAGCTTTAGGAGATTATTCGTTGGTTGGTTTTGGTTAGTTTGTTGTTTTCATTTGCTTTCGTTTCGTGTCCATTTTTTGTGTTCTTTGTTTGTTTTCTTTGTTTTCGTTCTTAGTTGTTCATTTTGTAGTCTATGTTTATATTCTTTGGTTGTGCTCTTGATTTTTGTTCCTTGATTACTTATTTGTCGGTTTACACCTTTTATGCCGGCTATTGGTTAGAGTTTAATTCATTTCTTTTTTCTTGGTGGTTTTTACATTGAACTTATATTCTTTGGTTGTACTCTTAATTTATGTTCCACGATTATTTATTTGTCGGTTTACATCCTTTTCTACCGGGTATTGGTAAGCGTTTAATTCATTTCTTTTTTCATGGTGGTTTTTGTAGTTTTCGTATTGGTTCGTTTCGTGTTCTTTCCACTTTATTTCAAGACTCCTAATGTAGTTTACAGAAAGGAGAGGAGAAGTTTTAGTATGTATCATTTTCTCAAGCTGTCTTCTAAGCGGGAAAAAGTATAACTATTTGCAGTCCGAAATGCACCCGGGCGAAGCCGGGTACGAAAAGCTAGTACATATCTATAAAGTAAGGTGTTTGTATGTATGTTCTACTAAGGCTCAGAAACTACAACACGCAGAAAAAAGACGAAGGTGTCATATTAACCGTTATCATGTGTACGGTGGTGTAGTAAGGTTTTTAAACCGATTCGGTGTACTATTTAATTATAATAAAATATTTTCTTTTATATGGGATTTTCATTTAAAATTTTTTCGTAAATTTCTCGAATTTTTTAACTCCTTACATATATATCGCAGACATATGCTCTCGCAGACTTTTTGTGGTAAATTATCTCCTCTTTTGGAATAATTTTTTAAAAGAGGGGCTTACAGATCAAATAGACGAATTGAAGGGAAAATCTTATTTTTCATTATTGCTCAGCATTTGGATATACTTAGCAACCGATGTAAACAAATTACGTTTGAACTATAAACATATCGTAAACGTAGAAATAGTTGATGAAATACTCATTTAATATCTTCTGATTTGATTGTATGTTTTTCGTTCATTATCTATGGTCTTCTATACACAGGTTAATTCTGCCATTAAACATTAGTGAACTGTTTCTTTTTCTGTAATCGTGTCATTCGCATTATGGGTATGTTTGGATATAAGTTAAATTGTTTTTATATGCCTTTTTTCTTATTTTATTTCATATTTTAAGTGAAAATTACTGAAGATATATAATTCAATTACTACGTTAAAGTTTTTGTGTTTTGTTTATGTTGATTTTATTTAAAAACACGGGTCGTTAAGGTGTTTGTTTATCATGGAAACAGTTTATCAATAAAAATCAAGGCTCATAAGGCTAAATTAATGAAATTTGTGTCATCTTCTGAGACGAGTAAATCAATTAATAAACATCATACGCTTCATAAGCCAAAAATTGAGGAACTAGATAAAATATTATATGACTGGTTTTCACAGAAATGTTAAGAAGAATTAAATAATTTCGTCCTTTTCTAATAGAGTAAATAAAGATAAATAATAAAGACAAATAAGAAAGATATAATCCAATAAATTCAATTTTGGAAAAAGGTTCACTGCCGTAATCCCCAAACTTCCCAGACACACTAAACTTTTCAATAGTCTTTTTGTTTTGCATGTAAGCGTAGCAACGTATTAAATAAGAATGGGTAAATAGTGTCTATATCTAACTACGTATGGAAGAATTAAAATGGAAAATGCAAACCCCATGCATAGTGATGTTTGGGGAGTACGATAGTGAACCTAAGCCCAATTTTGTTTGGTTATTGCTAAATTTGCGATGTCAGAATCGAAAATCGCTCCCCTAACCGGATATTTCTCCTAATCGGCTTTCCACAATCCCCAAGATAGCCGGATAACACAACTTTGACTGTATTTGCAGTGAGTCGACTTCAATGCCGTACTTACATATGCAAGGAGATGCTTATCAACTTCGCGGCATGTAAAATGTTCGACTGATATTACATACGATTTTTTAAATAGTCAATTAATATTATTATTATGGTCATTAATTTACATAAACATGTCACATTTTTAATATCAATTTCAAAACAAAGGGAGCGTGTAAATTCTTATGGAAGGGGTAGATGGAGGAAGGGGACCTCTACGAACAACGGTAAACGGGCGGAAACTATTCATTACTTATCGCTCTGCTCGCCAAAATTCGTTATATATGGTGCATTTTTTGCCACGGGACCAAACATTTCTTCGTTATAGCCGAGATTTCGTTTTAGGCGTGATCGTTATAAACGAGTTTTACTGTATTTACTTTGTGTTTTCGCGTTCTACTGTGTTTTCTGTTTGCGTATTTAGTTCGTGTATTGAATATGTATTTCTTTTTATACTCTTCGGCCATATTTTTATCTTTTTAAAATTTAATTTTATGAATCGTACTTAATAATGGATGTGGTTGAAAACGAATGTTGGTGTTGCAAAGACAAAAGAAACGTTGTCAAGATAGTGTTGGAGAATCAATTAGTAAGGAAAAAGTACAATGATGATTATATGAAGTTTGGTTTTATGTCTACTGGGGATCAAGATTGTCCACAACCAAGGTGCGTGATTTGTGACGAAGTTTTAGCAAATAGTAGCCTCAAACCATCTCTACTTCGGCGCCACTTATAGTCGTTTCACAAGCTAAAGTCTCTTGGCCTTGAGCAGCAGCCAATAGGAGACGGTTTGTTTGGGAAGGTAATGGGGAGGAACCCAGTCTCACTCCTGCTCTCGAAGAGATCACATCGGGATGCGTTGCCATTAGAAATTGCGTAGTATATCAGCCGAAGGCGAAAATCCGCAAGAGCTGGCAACGCGCACCGGTATCTGCTGTCCCGCACGAAAGTTGAGAGGGGCGAGGGAAGGGGAAACGTTCGTGATTGGCTACTTGCTCTAACATAAGTAGGCCAAGAGACTTTAGCTGGTGAACCGACTATAGAAACCCGGCATCCTACACTAACTAAGTAGACAGTTGACTTTTTCAAACGGAAATTAGAAGAGCGAAGAAGTGACATTACCAACTTTTTAGTAAAACCAACTACTGACGTCGAAAATGCACTGGAAGCATCGCACCGTGTAAGTTACTACAAAATTAAAATAGTAGTCTTAAATTTATTTGTTGGCTAACGACACGCATATTCTCAAATGTACGGTCGGAAAAATAAAATCTTGTAGACTCGCTTTGCTTTAGATCTCGAATTCCTAATTCTCCCATTTTTACTTTCTCATATACTAAGTATATTGAGAAAGTATTGTAATCGCGAAAAAATTAGACCTCGAGATTTTGACGGAAATATACCTTTTAGGTGTAGACGAGTCCGAAAAAGTGGTTTTCGCAATGGCGTATGACTGTCTGTCTCTTATTGGCTGTAAAATTAAATCCCGTATTTAGGCATTTTATCATACAGAGGAGAAGCTATGAAGAAATGGTTGACATTACACAATAATTAAGGGCAGTTTATTCTATGAAATTTTAACAATTTGATTTGTTCAAAAACGGCTCCAACGATTTTGATCAAATTTCTTACAGTTATTTGAGTCCACGTCTTCAATAATACTGTATAGTTCGTATTTCTCAAAAAATGAATATAAGGCTAGTTTTTTCTTGGCAACTTTAACAATAATTTCATTTTCTCAAAAACGGCTCTAATGTTTTTGATAAATTTTTGTACAGTTACTTGAGTATACGTCTGCAATAATACTACATATTTCATTTTCCTCAATGAATGAATATAAGGCTAGTTTCTTCTTGGCAACTTTAAAAAAAATTGGATATTCTAAAGACAGGCTCATACGATTTTCATTTTCTAAAGATAACTAAGCGACGCATTAGTATAAGAGAAAGTTTGTACAATGTATGTTGTACCGATTTTTTAATATGCAAATAAAATTGACGCTGTTTTACTAGTGAAATTAACACAATTAAAAGGTGGATATAATAAATTTAACTAAATATTGTTCAATTAAGAAGTGGTTTGAGACTACGGCGAACTCCTTAACGGTTAAGGAGTTTCCTTTTACATATTGTTTAGTTAAATAAATACAAAATTGGTTATAACATATTTTTCTTAATAATTTATATGTAATCCTTGAAAATTTGAATTTTAAGGAGGGGGTTCGCGAGATTGAGATCTTCATAAAAAGGGGTTCGCGTGGTCAAAAAGTTTGGGAAACACTGGTCTATACAGTAGGTACTATAAAAATAGAATAAAATTAATTACCCGTTACATATTTTCTCATCCAAAAATATAATACAGGTTTCATGGTTCGCTTAAGAGGTATTTAAACTTTGAGAAACTTCCCCCGGAATTTCCGACTCACGACGAAAAAAATCTCCCGTAATCAACTCCTCAAGAGTTGGCAAAACCAACTTCTGATATATGTCGGCTTATGAGAAGATCTACCATCTCGTCCGCTGATGTTGATAACGACGACCACGGCCATAATATGTTACTATCGGCATCAGTTGTATTATACGCATCTACATCTAAATGTCACCCTGCAATTCACCTAATTTGTGGGTGGCAGGGGATGCTATTAAAGCTACTACTTAAAAGTCTTCTCCTATTGCCATCTCTCATTGTCTTCAGAAGAAACGAACCTCGACAACGCTCCTTAACCTTTCAGCATTTCTAGCCAGTATGACAATTTTTTCCGTTCCTTCTCATCCGAGAAAGGACCGCGCTTATTTAATTGGACGATGCTTTCAACTTTCGTCGGAAAAATCGGAAAAATAGTGTATAGTTTCGTTCAAACAATGCTCTTGCGTCGTTTCACGGTTATTTTTAATTTTTCGGAGATATCTCTAAACAAACCCGTATCTCGACAGTTTTACGATTTCATATTCGCGTCGGCCTCGAAACCCATATATTTCAACGAGGATGCGTTTCAGGCCGATTCCAGGCGATCGCGTTGATTTCTGAGGGAGAATGAAAGAAAAATTTCTCTATGGGAATTCGGTGCAGTAGTTTGGAAAAAGACTCGCGTTTCTATTCCTGGGAAGTTTTGTTATCAAAACGCCGCGAGAAACGAGGGGTCCTCGTTCCGGAAGCTTTTCCTACAGATAACAAATTCTTCGCCAGCACAAAAGTTTTGCCCATTTGTATGTGAATGCCACGTGTGATGCAATTTTCTTCGTTCCGAAAAGTAATTCGTACGAACGCAAAAATATTTTACGATTGCTTTGTATAATTTGTCCACAAACTCGCTTCTCATAGATCAGGCATGTAAAACTCGAAGAGGCGTCAGGGCCGTTTTAAAGCAATGGGTATTATGGAAGGGCCACATTGGGATTACAGCTGTTTAATGAGGGCCAGAGCTAGGAAAAAAATACACCTTTTGTAGAAGATCGGACGTCTGTTTTACAAAAAGTTAATAATTTCGAAAACCGCGTTCTGTTACGCTTCAGTGACTAAGAAGTAATTTCGTCTCTTTTTCACAAAAACAAAGCAGTCGTTTAAAATCTCGAACATTTTAGTTTAGAAAAAATTCGCAGTTTGACATGCCTCTGACATAGATGGCCATCTTTCGAAAGGTACCCCTGCCAACCAATTACGTGGTGAAATGTAGGAGAGCGTGTAGATGTAGACTTTCAACGCGCAGTTGGGGTCATCTCTTATGTTTAAATACCTTGCAATTCATCAGATGGACGTGTGGCAGGGGGTGCAATGTAACAGATTCTTTAAAAGAACCTCACTTGCAGACTTGAATGATCTGTTGTTATCTCTAATCTTTCTAGGAGGACCTCGATAGCGTTCCCGTCCTGTAGTCAATTTGACCTATATTTTTTATCATTATGGCGTTGCCTTCCTATACAAATAGGTGATTCAATTATTCACCCGGCCTCAGTAGAGGAATGGTTAATTTGCTTCTCAATAAGAGGATCACGGGTTAAAATTCTGCCATAAGCATGTTCTTATTTTCTCGTTATTGCTATCGCTTATATGATCTGCAAAATGGCGTGAAGAACTTTATCAGCTACTGAATAAAATAATCGATGCGATATTTTCTTCATTATGCGGGACTTTCCCACACGTAGACGCTGTATTCCGTTGGCAGTATGCATTTTAATAACGATCATTAACATCTAAATGTACATGTTACCCTGCAAATCACTCGATTGGTGGGTGGCAGGGGGTGCAGCACACCAAAGCCTACCGAATATCTTCTCTCACGCGTATCACTCTTCTTTTATGGTCTCGCATGGCCCCTTGGAAATAGAAACCTTGATAACTTACTTACATTCGAGTCGGAACATCGCTGTTATGCAAAAAATAAACCTTGATCGATGTGTGAGCAGTATGATAACCTCATGATGGCAATTTTAAATGTGTTTGATGCATGGATGGAATTTAAGATCTTACAGCAAGCAAGCGTTAAGCATAGTATTATCGAAGCCTCCACCTAGGGCCATCCCTTGAGGGCATTGCATTTATGACCAAGCGAAGGGCCTGGGCGGTCCCAGTGACGCCCCAACCCACGCCTGTTTCTTTTTTTAATTCAACAAGCCCGTCGCCACGTTCACGACAGGAGAGAGGTATACGCCCTTTCCCTGCAAGATGAGGCATTTCGAACCACGCATGCGCGTTGATTCCGCGACCTTCTAACCGAGGGATGCACATTGGGACTGCCTGCTTGGAACGTGCCTGTCTTAAGAGTTTCGACTCCGTTTTGTATTCCCTTCTTTCGCTTGTGTGCATCTCCGTTTTCCGCAGTTTGCTTTTCTCTTGTCCGGCACCTGCCGACTCTCTCAAATCCATCTCTCTTGTTTTTTCTCTCTCTGTCTCTCTCTCTGTCAGAGCTAAGCGAATGGCGTTTTGTGGTTTGGTAAAGACGCCGCACTGTCTGTCTGTCTGCACTCTCTTCTTGACGGAACCGTGTAAAAGCAAACGTTCAATCGCTCATGTTTAGAGGCATATACCGTCTCCAATGGAAGATTTGCGCAAGAATTGAATATGTACTTGATCATGAGATAACATTTCGTCTTGTCCGCGTTAATTATAAATGTTGTATAAATATAATGCTGCCTGAATAAGTTGTAGGACAGCGCGATACAAAGTTCGTTTTTTCCTGAGGACCATACGAGTCCATAACAGGAGAGTGATACCGCGAGTGAAATTATTAGGTTGGCTTCAGTGCGCTTCACCCCCTGCCGCCCACCAATCTGATGATTTGCAGGGTAACATATAAAGGTGTTTAAAAAATTCTTGGCGGTGCTGCGATTTGATGCAGGAATTCAAAAGGCGTTAGGTTTAATGAATTATTGAATTATTAATTTTTCTATTAGTTGTTACTTAAATATTACATAAAAGCTTTGAGAAAACATGAAATGTCCCGCAACAGTCAGATCCATGATTGCTTTAGTCAATTGCCCAATTAAACGACTTAAATCTTTGCAATCAATGTCATAGAAGTCCTATGGGAGCGAATTTGACGTTTTTTTTGAAAATTAAATAGTAAATATTAATAGGAATAAGCAGGGGCGGATTGGGAGCAAAAATCGGCCCGGGCAAATACTCGGATATCGGCCTACCTAACAACTAAAATAACGTTGCGGCCCCCTAGGAGGCCGCGCCCCATATTTTGCGAAACTACTTTAGAATACGGAAAAGCACCAGCTCCTGGCCGAGGCATCAACCCAGTGGCGTATTGAGGGTTTCTGGCGCCCGGGGCAAAGAATAATTTTGCGCCCCCAGTAGCAAAGCGATTTACGTAGGGGGAGGGGGGGTGCAAAGCGCACCTCGACCCGACGGGTGCAAATTTGATATTTTTGCGCCCCCCCTATTTGGCGCCCAGGGCACGTGCCCCACAAAGGCAGCCCCGGCCCACCGGGACTTTGTTCGGTGTCCTGACGGCCCAATCCGCCCCTGGGAATAAGTGAAACAGGTAGAAAAGATCGTGACGATAAAATACGTGAGATAGGTCGTCGGACGGAGCGTCATTAAATCTCTTTCTTTCCGAGAACAATAGACAAGTACAACCTGCGAGAGATAACTTTTAGATAGGCTTTGGTGCATTGCATCCCCTGCCACCCATCAATTTGGTGAATTGCAGGGTAACATGTAGATGCTGATGTATATTGGTACATTAGTTTTACGAATCTGGCTGGTCTACTAATATTCACACAAGATCACGTGAATTTATAATAATCGAAGTTGTTATAACTAGAACTTTCGCTCAATTCTTAATATTCCACGTTTAAATAATTTCGTATTTAATCTGTACTCCCTAATGAATTTTTTCTTGTAAAGGTGTTTTTTTACTCGAATCGCGTCTTATACTAGATCTTAACAGATCGAAACGGAAGAATTCGTGAAGGGGAATTTCGCCAAGGAAGCCACGGACGCCCTTTCGACCTTTATGGTCATCCTGTGCATCGGCTAGGAAATCAGAATGACGCGCTTCGTTCCATCGGGAGGTAGCACCTCTCCATCGCCCTCCCGGAAGAGAGAGACGACCTCTTTTTTTAACACTCCTATCCTTACTCTCCTATACTATCTCACCCAATCACCACCTCTTTCTGTAACAAAAGGGCTTACTCCATCTTTAGTATTCGCTCGAACGAGTAAACAGCTCGGGCGGAAACGAGCGAGTTGTTGCAGCGTTACGATGGGAAAGAAGGATTCCTCGCTTTATCCTAGCAACCTGTACAAAAAAAGAGAGAGGGGGAGGCTGGGTGCATAGGCGCCTTTGTATCCGTCCTATTTTATTTCGGCGTCTGTCATCGCCTCTACACTTCGGCTGACGCTATCGGAAACTTAATGATTGGAAAAGAGAGGGGGAGAGATTCGCACTAAAGCGAGTTTCATTCGATTCTCTTTTTGCGGTTCCTCTCCCGAATTGTAAAAAGTTTGAAATTCGCAAAAATCCATTTAGATGGCATCGGCTTAAACGGAATGCTCCTGTATCCTTTAATAATCCGGTGAGAAATGCTTACGGTAAAGTGTTTTTTTGAAAATTATGATTCAGTAGCGACACTTAACTTTTAAATAAATAAATAGTACTGGTAGTGAATGAGGAGGTCAAGATTGCGATGATTGGCGCAAGAGCATATCGTATTAATAGTGACTTCGGATTTTTTCCCATGAATTGTATTAAAAATGTGATAAAAAAATTGTGGAAGTCACCCTATGAATTTGATAAAAGGATAACTATATTGTGAAAGTCAGCTTTCTTCTCTATGATTTCGGAGCACGAAATCCTCCCTGAAAGACAGGACGAATCATATACGTAGGGTGGATTATAAAAAATAAAACCCTTCTTAAACTACTCCGGAAATCTTCATTCAGTGAAAACTGGTTAACACGTATTTCTGGGGACCGGCACAATCATTTCGTGTTATCCGAATTTCGAGTTGACCGAATGTCATGTTAACAGTTTTAATGGTAAAATTTTCATTTTTCAAATATTGATATTTCAAAATTAATAAAACCTCCTAAACCGTATAAGGTTAAGGAGGTTTTATTAATTTTGAAATATCCATCTCGCCGTAGTCTCCAAACCCCCTTTTTAATTTTCAAATATGGATTTAAGCTCGTAGGCAAATCCATGATACATATCAATAATAGGATGCAATAAACAGCCGAAGATATTACCACAATCATGGGGAAACCTTATCTCAAATGCCATTTCGTGTTATCCGGAGAATATTGCATGCGTTTATTTTCGTGGAACCGAAAAGTATTTGCGTGTTAAGCGATATTTCGTGTAAACCGTTTCGCGTCAGCGAATGAATGTATGTATACCGAAAGGCATAGGCACTGGAACGGACCGAGCACGCGTTTCGTGTTAACCGATATTTCGTTTTAAGCGTTTTCCTGTTAAGTGGTTTCCACTGTATTTCAACCGCGGGAAGCACTTCACGGCCATGAACAATTCCTCAAGCATCATCACCTGATGATGTTAGTCATTTAGCGAAACCGGTCGTGGACTAAAATGTACGTGAAAGTTACGCGTCGTAGTTGTTCTTATCTTCTGAAAAAAATAATCCCTCAATATTTGGTTTCTTTAACTTGAACGGTTTTGAGAAGTTCTTCACCGGACAATAAAGTGCGACGGACGGACGGACGGACAGAACGATTACGTTAGCGGATTTAAAAACCCGCTGAAAAATTATATAACTTGGATTACATATCTAGACGAGCCCTACCTGATGCCATACGATGTCAAAACCATGCTATACATGAAGATTACCAGTTTTTTTGTCTGGCACTGAATTTAGCGGTAAATTTGAAGGCCTCCCATTCTCGCAACTTGTCCGTCGTTTCCCTTCCCCCCCCCCCACCAGTCGCCGGTGACATTCTCGACACACTTATCGAACATGGAGCTTATAATGCGCTTTCATGTATGTATTCCCTTTCCTCTTCTCCTAGCGATTCGGCCTCATCCTCGACCCAGCCTGCCGGGCGATTGTAGCGTGACCATCGAACGCGCGTGTTAAAAGGGTTTAATGACTTCATCCCCGATGCCTCGAGTGATTTACGGTCATAACCAGTAGTCCGTTGCGGTCAACAGACATCGTCCGCACATATAGTGGACAGCGTTTTTTTCTTCTTTTGGCGAAATTTTTCTTCAAAAAAAAAAAACGTCCACGGACAAGCGGTTTAGAATCCGGAAAAACGAGGTCTTTGATATAGAGTATTCAGAAGCTCCGCCTCCTCCAAACCAATCATCGTAGTCTTCGTATAAGCTGTCCGATGATCTTCTTCTATCCCATTGCCCGGATAATCGAGTTCATTTTAACGGTCGAGTTTGTTTTTATTTGCCTTTGTTTATTTTTATTTTTTCCCCTCGCGATCGCACCTTTTTTCCCCTTCCTCTTGTTCGCCGCTTTGAAGGTTAATTGACCTCTCTCTCACCCTCTCTCCCCCTGTGTCTGGCGACTCTCACCACGCACGGATGAATACAAGGGGAGAGGGGAAGGACCTACTTTTTTATTTAACCCCCTTTGAGGGAGAGTCATCCCTTTTTCTCTTCTTCTCTCTCTCTCTTCTCTCTCCCTCCTCTTATCTCTCTCCCTCCTCTTATCTCTCTCTCTCTCTCTCTCTCTCTCTCTCTCTCTCTCTCTCTCTCTCTCTCTCTCTCTCTCTCTCTCTCTCTCTCTCTCTCTCTCTCTCCTCTTCTCTCCTATAATAATCCAAAGGTTGATTAGCCAAAAATACACACACTTCTCTCTCCTCTTCTCCCTCTCTTTCCCTTCCCCTTCTCTCCTCTCTCCTTTTCATCTTTTTAGTTCCTTTTAGCTCTCCTGTACCCTCTCTTTTCTTCTCTTCTCTTGACCCTTATTCTTTCTCTTTTTGCTCTTCTTTTCCTCTCCTCGTTTACTTTCATATTCCTGCCTATCCTTTCCCTTTGTCATTTTTTTTTCATAACGTTAACCTCCATCTTCTTCGACTTCTCTTTGCTTCCTCCTCATTTCTTATCTCCATTTATCTCTTCCTTTATCTCTTGCTGCTTTCCGTTCTCTATATGCCCCATGTCTCCCTGTTACCTTTTTAGCGTTTTTTTTGAATGCACTAATGCAATCGGTTTGTCCGTTCGTCCGTCACGCTTTCGTGTCCGATGAACTACTTCTACACCGTTCAAGTTAGAGCAACCAAATTTCCGTGATAGTTTCGGCTGGTGACAACCGTAAACCCTACTGATCTTGGAGTCCGTTCTTCTGCCCATTTACCATTTATCAGGGTTTTTACTACCTAGTACGTATACTTACATTTTTATTTTATAAACCCGCCCTTAATATCTAATTCTTTGTTAATTTTTTTCTGTTTCATTTCTCCCTATATTTCATTCTTTTAATGTCGTGCTTCCCCGTTTTCTTTTTCCCTCGCCCATTCTCCCTCGATTAGCTTTCATTTTTTCTCGCCACGATTATTTTATTCGAGATATGGAGAGAGGGGTAATCAAGAGATGTAGGGAATGTGTGGCATAGAGAGAGAGAGAGAGAGAGAGAGAGAGAGAGAGAGAGAGAGAGAGAGAGAGAGAGAGAGAGATCGCCGTTTTGCGATAACCCACTTCTTTCTTTCTTTCTCCTCACCTGATATCCATCGTAAGAACGCCTCGTTGCTCTCTCTCTCTGTTTCTCTATGGTCGGATCGCCACAAAGGAGAAAGGGTGTTGCCCTTTTTTCCCCTTCTGTAATGATTAGCCTTCAATAATAGCAGGAGATATAGAGAGAGATAGAGGGGGAGAACCATCGACAATCGCCCACTACTCCATTCATTTACACACACACAAAGTGTATGAAGATAGAGGGCAATGCATTACAGTAGAGGCGGGGAGAAAACTAGGACACGGGCGAATTTAATCTGGAATAAATGTTTGTGATTGAGACCGAGAATAATGCGGCGATCGTGCCTCCGTTTTCTTTTGTAATCGTCCTTACTAAACATAACTATCGAAACGTGTTCGTTGAAAATTTGTCATACATTAGCATTTAACCGCTCTGTATTTTATTTATTATTTTTTAAACCCTCCTCAGCCAGGAATTTGCTTTGAGGGTGGCAGTTAACAAAAGGCATTTTTTCACTAGGAGATTGCTCTCTGATTTTTTTCTTTAATAATTTCCGATAATTACTCGCAAACGTTGCTATAGAATTTTTTTAAAATGATATCGGTCATTTAATAAATATATTAATTTTCACGTTAAAGTTTAAATTGATGCGAAAGCAATCGAAGCTCAAATTATGTGCGCTATTGGGGGCTGGGGTGGTGGGGATGAGGGTAAATGCCCAGGCTGACATAGGGTGTCTTCACCCGCGAAATCTGAAATTTGCAGTCCACGGCTATCATCGTTTTCAACGGTACACTCATGGCATAAAAGGAGTTTTTTTGTATTGAAAAATATGGCCCAGAAATTATGAAATGGACGAACCATGGGCGCGGAAAAGAAATTTCTGAATAAATCACGGTCTTTCGTTTTATCGCCGCTGTTCAAGATGTCTAACGCGTTTGTCTTTCGTTTTGTTTTTCCTTCCGAGAGGATTCGACCGAAAACTCTTCAGGGTCAATGGAGTCACTTGACCCCTTCCAAGCAGTACGTAAGGAATAGAGGAAGCGGGGAGGGAAGAGGGCCGAGGAGGGATGGAGAGAGAGAAAGAGAGGTCATTGAGGTCACGCCCCGAGGCATTTAAAAACCCTTCTCTCTGGGGAGAAAAACAAAACAAACACGAAGAGTGTGCTGTATGTAGTGGAGTTTTATTATGCGTGAAATTCCGGAGCAAGATTTATAATGTGAATTTGTCATTTTCGCACGCTTAACGATTTGTATATTTTTAATATATATTATATATCATAATAATAATTTGGAAATGATTATGGGTTCGGAACGGAATGATCTGCAAATATGATATTTTAAGAGTTCGCGATTTTAGTTATGTCATTTATCATTATTTACATTTTGTTTCTTTCGTGGCGGCTTTCTGTCTGTCATTCCGCGGTTTGTTTTCTAAACTTGAAATTTAAGTCGAATAGGAATTACAGAGACAAAAACCTGATAAAGGACTCATCGGATTTTATAATTGTTCCCCCAGAAGTATTAATCAGAAGTTTTCGCGTGATAAGTCCATTTTACAATGGAAATTACCGTCATTATTTTCTGAAGTTCAATGTAAGGTACCTATTGGATGACTGAAATTTTAAAATCTTTTTGCCCGGTTTTAATGTGTTTCTTAGGAACCGAAGGCTATTAACAGCTCTGAGAATGGAAAGTTGAGTGAAGTTTATCTTTAGTTTTAATTTTTATCAATAAATAATATCTTGCTTAAATTTAAAATATCCTGACAGGGAATGAAGAGCATTGGTCTGAATTGATAAATTTCCTACTTGTATTGCTAAATATTGCTGACGCTTTTAAAGTAAATAACGTTTTCGTCTTTCCATTTCGATTGCTGTAAATCGCGGAGGAAATATTTATTTTGGATTGATTCGAATTTTTGCCTTTATTTGTGAGTATATAGATGTTTAAAAATTATCTATTATTCTTTAAAATCAACGGAGAAACATTTCATATTCGATTTTTACCTCGACAAAATTGAGCATTCGTTAAAAAAATGAGCAAACAAGGCAAAATGGAGATGTTTCAAAGGTCATTAATATTTATTCATCATTAATTTTTAAAATCTTTTTCCTTTTGCTTCATTCTGTCAAGAATGCCTACTCGATCTTTCTGCATAAGACGTTTCCTTCCTCGTAACGGAATTAGCGCTAAATTTCGAAACAAAACCTCCTGCACTCCTCCCCGCCTGACGTAATAATGGAAAACCCACTCTTTTAAGATTTTCCTTCTCCCCAATAATTTTAACGGGTGCTCTCATTGTTTGGAGCCGTTGCGAAACAACCGTGTTGCGCACCGGCCGTTCTCCGGAAGGAAATATCAAATGTCCGTCGTGCGTTCTATTTCGCTTCCCGCGCTTCAAATATTTTTTTATCCGACGGATTCCAAGGTGGCGCTGTTTCGGACCCGTCGGGAGAGCTATTGTTGTTGGCAGGGATTGTTGGAAGATTCGATCCCGAACGGTTGCCTAGGTTACTTCATCTCGCGAATTACCGTCCCATTTTCCCCGCTTTTACCCACCGGCAAAGCATCGTCGAGGTCTCCGGGAGCCTTCGCGCATCTTTCATCACGTTACTTCAGACATCCATCACTATCTCCCTCTCTCTCTCTCACTTACTCACTCTCTTTGCGAATGGCCGTTGAAGCTGTGTTTACGCTTGTCATTATTTTAGAGTCGGACGTTGTTAGGCGAATCGTCTTTCTTTTGTTTTCCCCCCCGACGGCCCTCTTCACCACTCGACCCTTTAAGACGCCTCACCCCTTTACCTCTGTCTCTCTCTTCCCCCGTATTTCCTCACCCTCAATATTTCCTCACCCCCATCCCTCCTTCTCCTACGACGTCGTCCATTCCTATGATTCAATCCTTCCACCCGTCTCGGCCTATTTACCTTTCCTGCGTGGTTTTGCCAATACCGTCCGTCCCCCGGGATGTTTTCTTTTCGAAAGATACTCCCTCAAGTTTCCAACACGGAGATTTTCCTAAGCCTCTACGGGACGCGGAGATTTCCGAATTTCGTGCATGCCGTACTTAAACGATTCGTAATTCAACAATTTGCCTGATTTTGATGCTATTTCTGTGGCTGTACGATATTTGGAAATTGCCTGTAATCGGAAATGAATACTGTATTAAAAGATCTAAAGCAGTGTTTCTCAACATCGGTGGGCCGCGACCCCATGGTGGAAACTGTCACTAAAGTATAGCGAAAACTTAATGTTTTGTAAAAAAATCAAAAGTAATAAATGACTAATAAATATTTTAAATAGCTCTCTACCTTTGTCAATAATATAGTATTTTCTCCTGCCTATATATATATGAAGCGCATTAACAAAAAGACTGAGAAATACCACTCTAAAAGATGGTAAAAAGAGTCGAATTTTGCAGGTGACGGAGCGATAGCGTTTTGTTTTCGCAGTGTAGTAATTACGCGATTAGAATCTTTTCCTTTTGTTGTTGCAGTCGACTTTTATATCGTATAGTTCAGCCACATTCGCGAAGCAAAGATCGTTATCTTCGAATTGGGTCACTCCAACCAGAGCCGGGACAAGATATTTTTGCGCCCTAGGCAAATTTTAAAAGTGGCGCCACCCTTGATGATGAAAGTATCTATACAATACACAGGTTTACCTCTCAATGCGGTGGTTTATTTACAATACAGAAGTACAATTGAAATATATAAATTATATTTTATAATATAAAGCATTAAACTTAAAAGTTCCAATTGCCATTCGTCGAGCCCCTTAAGTATGCTGCGCCCTAAACGGGTGCCTCTCTCGACTAACCCTTGTCCAGGCTCTGACTAACAAATCGAAGGAATTCCGTCCGAAACCGAATTTATAAATCGAAATCATTTTTTTATTATTTTCGTTTCCGGCTCTTCGGCTCTAAATAATCCCAAATACAAGCAAACGGAGACGAGGGCTGTAAATGTCTCCCTTAAAAAAATCGCCTTTATCATTCCTATCAAAACAACCTCTTTCCCTGTTTGTAATCTCTGCCTCCCTCTTAAATTCGACGTTGGAAGGAAAAGAGAGAGAGAGAAAGGGCGAGAGTTTGAAAGAGAGGAAAATGGAGAGAGGAAGAATTAAAATAAAAGGGGTTTATTTCACGTGTTTATCGCCGCCGAGTAGAATAATGACTTGGAGTGATATTTCTTCCCTTTCCACTGATTTGTTTATCTCTCTCTTTATCTCTGAGCGTGTAAGTAAGCACCAAAAGTGCGAAGAGGCGCATGCGTTCCATCAAACGCATAAAAGAGGTTTTTATTTAAATCACTCGAATTGGATTCGCGATCGGGTATTCATTGGGAATTTTTTCTGTGTATTATGCATCTCCCTATCTATTCGTTTAATTCAAAGGGGAGTTTTCAAACGCACGGCCCGTCGGTTTAAAAAAATGCGGCTGTCTCACTAGAGTAAATTTTCTGTGAGTGAGCAGAGGAAGATGGAGTCGTGGAGTAACAATGTTTTGAAATTGTGAGATGGTTTGTTTTTTTATTAAAATATATATGGAGGTTGCTCTAATAAGTTTCGATAAAATCCTCATTGTTTACGACATGCTGGCCGCTACATATATATATATATATATATATCATCAATTACGCCACATATTTCGCCGTTATCCATAGAATTGCGCATAACTCGCTTTACTGAGAACAGTTTATTATAACTAGCATTGACTACACTCTTTAGGAAATATATATATATATATACAAACTTTGATTAATAGTAAATATAATAATATTAATTAATAATAAGAGACAATAACGTAATAATAATAACGAAATTGAATCAATAAAATCACGAATAACCCAGGTGTGGACACAGTTACTTGCAAGTATTGCTTGTTAAAGCGACTTATGCGCCACTCCCCAATGCAATTTGTCTTTGAAACCTGGTTAGGAGAAAATGTTGCCTTTGAATTACGGAAAGTAGAATTTGATTCATCAGTCGGCCATGACAGAGACTAATTTTCCAACATTTTTCGTATTAACCAAGTCTTTATCGACCGATTAGATATTTTTATAACATTTTCGATGTCGTTCGATTTATCGAAGACACGGAGACTGACAGACAAATGTCACTATTTGGATGAGGCCTAGGCTTGTCAGTCCCCTCTTACACCTAATCCCATAGCGATGTAAATTAAAAGTTAAGCACCTTTCATTTAATTTTCCTTCTTTAATCGCCCCATCCTTGGAAGCATGGATGTTTTACACACGTAACTAATCGTAAGACAATAATTTAATCACCTGTGTCAATTTAGCAGTGCCAATATTTATCTTTCATTGAATTTTATTGTCAGCTCGATCGTTTTCTCTTATCAACCTCGATTTATCTCACCATATTTACTCTCAAGGCTAAGGTATATATAAAAACTTCCTAATATAAGGAGAAAAAATTGATCCACTCGAGTTATTATCTGGTACTTTTCGCGCGGGGCATTATCGGAATCGGTTACGGACGCTCTTTTTTTTTTCGAATTATAACACTCCCTTTAAGGAAGGAGATAAGAGAGGTTTATCCTAACTCGTTTCACATTGACGCCACCCACGGAAGTTTCAGAATAACTCTTACGTATTTTTTTTGTTTCCTTCTACCATTCTGACCCTCCCCTTACTATTTAGCCTTTTGCTCTTTATTTCTCTCTCTCTCTCTCTCTTTTTGGGGGATCCAAAGGATTTTTTCCGACCCTTTCTGAGGGCCGATTTATTTTTTACGGCCAATCACTCTTCAGCGCTTAGCAAGACGGACTTTTCCCCTTTTCTCACCCACGCTCTTCCCCATTTTGTGGATTAAAGGGACAGGTGTACACAGCTGTTTGTTGGAACTGGTTAAAAGGGGGAGGAAATGGGTGAAAGGGAGGGAGGGGGGGAGGATATTAGAGCGGGGCAACACCCAACTCCCTCTGCATTTCGAAATAGACGTTCGCGCGGCCTCTTTCTTGTTCTTTTTATTTTCAACTTCTTTCCCTTTCGACTCCCAAGGAGAACTTCTCGAAAGGACTTCTATTCCTCACGGGATCTCTCCCTCATTTGTACATACATTTTTACTTTCTCCGTACGTAGTATTGGGAAAGTATTGCGTTCATAAAAAAAATCGACTTCGAGATTTCAACGGAAATACACGTTTTGAGGTCCCTAGAACAAACACGTTTAGAGTGTTTACGAAATGATGTCTGTGTGTGTGGATGTATGTGATTTTGGGCGCTCTAACTCAAAAATTATTTGCCATATCGATACCAAGTTTCATATATAATACTTTAGGGTGAGCACAAAGAACATTAGTTGTTAGACAGTACCGGCTAACCGGAAGTCGAGGTTTATTCGAAACCCGATTCGGTTTTTGCGATATTTCTCCGATAATACATCATTATTATATACATTGACCATTATAAAAAATGTAGAAAATATAATTTCCTACATCTTTTATTTCAAACAATTTTCCAAAGCAGTTATTGTTTAGGAATTATTTATAAATAATCGGTTTTTCGGTTTCCGTCAAATATCTCCTTTAAAACGTCGTAATTGGTCATCTTCGTGAGGACCAAAGTTGTAGAGAATAATATTTCTTCCAAGTTTTGTTTGAAACAAATTTTCGTAGAACTATCCATTTCGGAGATATTTTGCTTTTTCTTAATACCAGTATACAGTGCCACCACCATGCAGCGGTGAATTCTGTAAACATATTCAAAATATACTTAATATACGGCAATAAAGACGACTGTATTCTTTTACGATACGAAATGATAATTTTGCCTCATAATGCTATTCATAATAATTTAAATATCTATACCCCAAATATGGAGAAAGTCATCAGATTTTTTTTTAAATCTCCTCATTTTTTTTCGTAGGATATTCTCCTTAATTTATTTTTTCGCTCTCTTCCATTTTTTTACTTCCGTAAAGTTTCACCAAAGGATGGTCGAGGTTGTTATCTATAGATCTGGCTTGGTAGGTGTTTTCGTAAAAAAATATAATAGAAAAAATTTAGTCCGTTTTTTTTCCTTGCTCCCTAATTTGATAGGGCGGTGGTGATGGTAGCTTTCCAGTTTCGGGAAAATCTAGGTGGGTCGCGGGAACACGAAAATATTGGATCCATTTGTCATTAATTAGATGGATTATTTTTGTAATATTTCGCAGAAGAATGTCTTCTGGATGAATCTGATCCTACGTGATTTGATAATTTGTTCGAATAGTCGTGAAAAATACTTAATTTGCTTTTAATCGGTCGTCCGCAACATTTTCTAAGTGGCGAGCTCCATTTGACATTCTAACGCACCCGGCGAGCACCGATATACATTTGTAAAAGTAGAAATAATCATAAATCAAATCAAATCAACGCCAAAGTAATTGACAATGTACTTTCTTACGCTCTGAAAAATAAACAGCGAACAATTCAAATTAATGGTACTAGGAAAGACGATTTTTAGCATCGTAGAAGCAAACAGTAAGACTGCATAAGAGCACCGCGGTGCTCGTGAACACTAGGTTGCAGACCCATGGTTTAAGGAAATGCAATCATGTCTCTTTCTTACGAATCGTACTTCAAAATCAAATGTAAAATCCGACATAATCCTCGGCTGCTAGTGGTGATCGCCCTGGAAACCTCGGCATTTTCCTAGCCCTTCGATTTTTTTCAGATTTTTCTTCTCGCAGTGTAATTTTTTATTTACAGCAAAATAACATGGCTTTTAACGTAACCATAGCTGTCGAATTTCCGCGTTTTGGTGGTTTTTAAAAGTGAGCAAAAAATGTTGTATCGCTATAACTACATTGTCAATTTTTGATAGGTCAGTTGAAAAAAGTTTTAGAAGTCAGGAAATAGACAAAGAAGTAGGAAAATAATATTGGATTTATTCCAAAGAGTTTATCGTATGACAAAACGATATCGAATCACTTTTTTTCTGAGGAATACTAAACATCGTAGCAGAAGAGTCGGACCTGTAGATAATAGAAAATTGTTAAGGGACGTTTTATTGCAGCCAACAACCAGAATTTGCAGGGTAAAAATGTATTACCCAAAAATTTTTCCGAAATAATCACATTTTAACATTTTTTCTGCAGGACATAAATGCTTAAGTAACTTTTGATGCAAACGCTTATCCGGCCCGCCGAAGCTCTCGTGACTTCCAATGCCCTCCAAAGCAATCACATCTACGAATGTGGCTCGCCATGCAGAAAGGGTTGCCTATACGTACAGGATAAAATATAAAAATATCACTATTTCAACAAAATAGATTGTTACTTTTTCTGTAGAGTTAGATGATACGGGAAGGCGAAGGGAAGGACCTTGGATGGGGTTGGGTGATGATAAAAAACTTTCCGAGAGGCAGTAGCTTAACTACGAACCGAAGGACCCTCGGGAAAATATTATTCGTGGCCCCTGCCAGCCTACCTTATCAACAAACAAATACTAACGTTCAATAAAAACTTAAACCCATTGCAAAGCCTATGAAATTTCACTTATTAATCACCCCTCAGGAATTTGCCGAAAGAGTTGTGATTTTTAAATTTCTCTTTCGAAAAATTATGTTTGACAGGGAAGTCATTCAGAAGTTAGGGCCCTTGGCCCGTGGCATTTGGTTACCCGCGCCGCCCTATTGTTACGTCACTGCCGGGATTTAAGAATAATTGGGATGATGGGAATATTCGCTCCTTGGAAACCTTTTCCGCGTGTGTTCCGAATTCTTGACTCGGACGTCGCACCTCCATTATATCATTTCCATTTCACATTCCCTTCCTGTTACCATCTGTCGCTCCCCATGCTATTCTCGCTCTCGAAGTAAACTCGCCCCTTTCTCTTCCTCCTTTCCCCATCCTTTCTCCCCCCTCCCCCCACGCATTAGAACATCTCCCGAATAACACATTGCACCGAAAGAGAGGACGCTGTTAAGATGCGTGTTCTCTCAACGTTTTACGCAAGTGTTTAATAGGATGGCTAGCAGGGTGGTTTGTTCTCGTATTTATTTACGACTTCTTTTCAGTTCTTCGTTCTTTTTTTTTCTACTCTCGAAATCCCCTCCATCGGTGGAATTTCGTCTTTCTTCTTTTTTTCTCTCTCTCCGTAAACATCCTTAGCGAGATTTTGTACTTTGAGATTTTTTCCGTCCGGTTTTTCCTCCCTAAGGCGAATGAGGCCGAGTTTTTTTTTGTCGGAATACGTCGTTCTTTTTTTAAATTTTATGTTTTTTGTAAATTCTTTCCAGCGAGATTGTACTTTTTATTTATTAAAAAAAAATTTTTAAGAATTTTATTCCGTTGTTTTTCTGCTTATATGGAGTGGTGTTTCTCGGTTGTTCGTTTACTGTAGCATTTAGTCGGGATGTCCTTCTCGTAGAAGAAAATAAAAGCAATTTATTTCTTTCGTTCCGGTCAAGCCTTTAATCTTCTGAAGTTCGCAACATGGCGGAATGTAGAAAGGTTAATATGAAATATTTCCCCGCTATACGTCGCCTCGTTATACGTCGTTTCGCATCAACGAATCAAGGAACATGCTTCTTTATAAATTGCGTCGCTTCGCGTATCCGTCGTTTGTGAAGAGTCAAAGGCGAAATTCCTATAGCAATATATATATAATTTTTACTATAAAATCTGTAAAATCTTGTTTTTTATTTCATGCTTATTATTATTTATACAATTTTGTTTTATTTTGTGTTGAATTTCATTTTATTAACCCACTGGCAGAAATACCCGGCGTTGCCCGGGGAAATTTGGTTCAAATCCGATCGGAATTCTAGGTGATACATGTTATTTACGAATTCACTCGGCCGCCGTTTTGAATAAAACGGGCAGAGAGAAACAAAAACCACGTATGAATTATTTCTGGGAGCCCTCCACAATCGTACTAAATTTGATTCAAATCAATAGTAGGACTTGGGAAAATACGCGTAGTTTAATGTTTAAATAGACCGCCATTTTGAATGAAGCGGACATACAAACAGTATAACCCCATATCGACCTTCCCCTTAGTGCCCCCTACTATCCTGCCGAATTTGGTTGGAATCGGTTGGTTGTGGGCGTGCATAAAGGAGCAGACAGAAAATGGGCTGCCATTAGCATTAGCATACAAAGTTATTTTGCTTTTTGCACAATTAATATGAAACATTTGGGATTAAAAAGTAGCCAACGGTCTTCCTATTTGTGAAGAAAGTATCTGTTGAAAGTTTGATTACTGTTGCTTTAAGGGAATGGAAATGTATAGAGGCACAAATAAACAAACAAACAAACTTTCATAAATATATATGAGATGTGGAGTAGCAGAATGTATGTTTACTGCCCAATCACCATGTATGTCTATGCCATGCAATAATTTCGCCTACAGAGCCGAGTGTTTCTGTGTTATTGATTTTATTTTCTTAGCTTATTTTATTATATTTTCGATTATACAATATGTTATTTGGGACACAAATGTGTCATAAAATGGCCGCCTACTTTAACTATTATGAATATGGGAAAATAGGTTTCGCCATACGCCGTTTCGTTTACATGTCACATTTTCCAGGAACGCATGTCCGACTTATAGCGGGGAACTTAATGTATTTTTTTTATAAATCGTTGACTGCTTTTAAAATCTCCTATTTTATAATTAAAGATAATAACTTGACTAAATTCTAGGGGTTCATATCTAGATTGAGCGTCGCGATAAGTGAGCGAGATTAGAAATGCGCAAAGATCTGATGTTGACGTAAAAGCGTCTTGTTCCACTATGCATTTTGACGAAAACTAACATAAAACGAAACCCGTTGTCGCGCATTATTTCGTTTTTGTTTTGCTTTGCGAAATAAAAACATTCGCAATTTTTCTACTCGAGGTGGTAGTGAATATCATCCCTAAGAATCGCGTCCCGTCCGCTTAATATATGTAATTAATAATTACATACATTAATATATCTAATTAATATCTTAAACTTCCGGAAAATGGGTATTGTGCGAGTTTCGTCACGATGGCTTGTTTTTCTCTTTCATTTTTTTCCCTCCTTCCTGAATCGGCCATTTAACTTCGCTTGTCTTAAATTCTTCTTGGTTTCAAACACTTATCCCCTCACTAAAACCTTCACTATGCGTCACACCCAATCGCAGTGCCGGAAGCGTTTATAAACGCTCCGCGTTTGTTTTTTCGTCTCCCCTTTTGAGTTACGGGGAGACACCAAAAAAAAAAAGAGAAAAGAATCGCCCTTTACTATGTCGCATTTAGACCTTCCCACGCCGCCACCATCTTCGGCGAGAAGTTGTTTACTTTTTTCACCATTTTTAATCTCCTCCCTCGCACTTAAAAAGTATTGATTCAAACAAAGAAAGGAAGAGTTAAAAGGGAAGGAAAAAAACCCTGGTGCCGTTTTTTTCTCGTTCAAATAACACCCTCTTTTTTTTAAATCCGTTTCCTCCGTCCGTATCCTCGCCTTCCTTCGTTCGACATTTTGGGAGGGAAGGGTATAATAGAGCGATGGTGCTGCTATAACGGGAACCGTGAAAACTCTCATCCTCACGGAAAGGAAACGCGTGTGTTACTGTATTTTAATGTCTTTTTTTTTTCCTTCCCACCCTAAAGTGTTTGTTTGTTTGTTCCTCGGGGCTGTTTAAGGACGCGCTAATCGCTCGAGTCGATCGTTTGCTAGACAAATAAATATTACGGTGAGTGGGTGGCGATGATTCCTTTTTTTTTTTGTTTCCTGTATTGCGGATGAACGGATGATTCGCGACTTGTTTAGGAGTCGGACGTCGATTTAAAATATTTTATTTTGGTGGTGGGAAGAATAGCGGAATTAGAGAAGTACGTGGAGGGGATGGGATCGATCCCGGTTACGCTCGGAGAGAATGCTTTTCTCTAAAGGCATCAGCAAGGCTGTCGCTGTCGCACGAGATGAAGTTGTCCGTCAAGCGTGCATTTAAAATTTAAAGCGCTTGCATCCATTGTGTAAAAAAAAATCCGCTTCCAGTACTGCACTCGTTTTTTTTTTGTCCCTCGCTCGGGATAATCCTTTGTGAAACTCGTTGCCATGGTTATATTTACGTGCCCCGTAAGAGAGCCTATGTGGATCGGAAATATATTTCGAGGATTGTTTCAGGAGTTGTTTGTTGATTCTTCTTTTGCCACCTCCACGTGTTTTAGTATAAGTTTACGCGTTCGCTTACACTTTTATTCCTGACGTCTTTTGTTGACTTTTTTTGTTTCCGTCCAAGAATAAACCACTCACGGGTAGCCTTTATTATCGTTACGTTTCGCCCGCTCGATTCAAGGAACTGTAACAAAATTACGTGTTCTGCTATATAAATGCGCGGTCTATGTCTGCATCGTGCCGTATAATAGATTGTATTGAAGTATAAACAGGTAAATTCAGTCCTGTCGGATTGCAAATGAAAAAATCTCCACTTATTAGTAAAATAGTTTGGATCTAAATATTCGGCTCCTACAAACGCTCCGTCAGCGGTTTTCAAAGCCTTATAACCGACGTACGGCAAATGGTGCCCAAGTTTCGAAATGGTCGTGTTATTTTATCGGGCAAAAAGGATGCTCAGGAACTGCTAACATGAATTCATCCATCGAGCTAATTTCTCTTTGGTAAGCAAATTAAATTTTCCTTTTAAAATAAAAATTTCTGTGGTCTGCCATCGTGCGCGAATACTTAAAATCCGCCTGCAGTTTGTTCGACCCAATTTTTTGGCCATCTGTGAGTTGATTTTAATTGTATGTTAATGGTAGATGTAATAGTATTAAGCCAATAATTTTTTATTTGCTAATTTTTGACGTTAACTTAAGGTAGCTCTAACCCTGTAGTATAATGTATAATATGACACCACTAAATATTTTATAGATCATAAATAATTTTATTTAACTTGTTGTTATCTTTGCTCAGTAATCTGTTATGCCATTTTAGTATATATCAATATAATTCTTTAAAGAAATATAATCAGCAATATAATGATTGTTAACAAAAAATATATCATGGGGTCATATAGACTTTAGGCGCCCACTTTGTGTATAAGCGCCTACTTAAGATTTAAATCTATTTGAGTTAAAGAGAAAGCGTTTTATGTGAATTTTCAAATGCCCCGCGAGCTCGGGAGCGCTTCATTTAGAGTAATCTGTCGAATGCGACCGTCTATTTTTATTCCGAGTTAATATTTTTCGTAACATTTGGAGGATAACGCGCATTTTTTTACCGCAATTATTTTTCGATTAAGAGCTGCATAAATTTCTCGAACGGAAGCGGTCGCTTTCGTAACCGATTCGAGAAGAAAAAAGATGATTCAAAAAGGAAAAAAATAAATAAACGCTCGCGTTATTCGGAAATCCGCTCGTCAGAACTCTGGGAAATTCGTAACCTCGCAGAAAAGGCACGAAAAGAAATGAATTGCGCACCCGAACCGAATCACGTCCTTCGAGCGTCGAGGATGTTGCGCCAGAAGGACGAACGCGTGTCTATGTGCGGGCGCATGTGTGTGTGTGTGTGTCTGAACGCATTCATAGTACGGTCATTGCTTAGTATTCTTGCTGTTTGCGTTCCATATACAAACGGTCCGGCTAATTGAATCTTTTTTTTTCAACCGTCTATTGCCACTTGACACCTCTTTCTCTTTCACTCACTTCCTCTCTCTACCTCCCTCCTCTCTCTCTCTCTCTCTCCCTCCCTCCCCTTCTCCTTCCTATCTCTCTCTCTCATCTCACTCTCCCCCTCTTCTCATTTTCTATCTTCCCATTCTCTCCTAGTTTCATAAAATTGTTATGTATTAATATTGAAAGTTCTTGTACCAAAGAATTAAGAATTTACGTTAAGCTAATAATGAACTAACAAATATTTAAATGATGATTTCAGTATCTCTAAGCCCTTCTGTCGGCCTTGGTAGACGGATGGTTAGAGTATCTGTCGAC
This sequence comes from Uropetala carovei, assembly GCA_036926305.1. Classification (NCBI taxonomy): domain Eukaryota; kingdom Metazoa; phylum Arthropoda; class Insecta; order Odonata; family Petaluridae; genus Uropetala; species Uropetala carovei. The sequence continues at coordinate 2,050,409 of JAXCHB010000003.1, forward strand.
GGTCACTAAGGTCGCGGGTTCAAATCCCGCCTAGAACATGGATGTTAGTGTTCGTCAGGTTTATATGGAAGGATGGACATTGATGTCTAATATGTCGACCTAATAACGACGGCTTATTATTATTATTATTATTCTCTCTTTCTCTCTCGTCTCTCTCTCTCCCTCTCTCCTCTTTCTCTCCCTTATCCTCCCTCTCTCTCCTTCTCTTTCTCTCCTTCCTCTCTTTTCTCTTCCTTTCTATCCTCCCCTTTCTCCCACCTCCCTCTCCCTTCCACTCCCCCCCCCTTCCTCTCTCTCTCTCTCCATATCCCTCAATCTCCTCGCATCCCCTTTCCTCCGGGCCAAGGGAGGAGTTAAAAATAAAACTAATAGATGACGCATATGATTAACAGTCGTTCGATTGTCTCCGATAGTATATTTTTTTATTTTTTTCATGTTCGTTCCGTGGCGTTCACGGTTGCGCTTTTACCCGTCCCTTTCGTTTGTGTGTGTGTATGTGATTGTCGCACCTTGAATACGAATTCGAAACAAGCGGCTGGAATGAAGGGGGGGAGAAGTGTGGCCCGGAGGTTTTTTTTTATTTCGGGTTCCCTTGTAACAATTGCCGCAATGAAGCTTCATACGCGTCCCCACTCACTCACTCACTCATTCCCTCTTGCTGATAAGCGGGGTGTGTTAGAGAGCGTGACGGGAGGTGGGGGAGGAGGAGACGGTTCCGCATTACGTCACCTCGGACGCAGCGTGCATAGAAAAAAAGGTATACTCCCATTTATACCTCTCTCTCTCTCTCTCCGGGGAAGCAGTATGCTTGCTATGGGGCCCTATGGCGCGAGACTGCGGACGAGGTTATCCGTCAAGGCTTCCAAAGCTTGGCTGGACGCTGAATTCCTATAAGCCTCCGACCAACGATGGTTGTTCCACACGTGGAAATGCGGCGGAAAAGAGAGAATATCGTTTTGACTGCGATTACCGAAAGGATCATTTGTTTCCCCGCCGTTCCTTCGCCATTTTATTTATTCGTGCGTAGATTATTTTTCAAGAGATTATTGCAGTGGTTTCCAAAGTGCGGCCCGTGGGCCGCATCCGATCTGCCATGAATTTAACATTTAAAGGACAGAATGTAAATGAAAAGTTACGTGTCTGCATCCCTTTATTCCTACGGTAGATAAATACATTTCAAATAAATCAGCTAACATTGACCCAGGACTAAACCATTTTGTTTCCTTATTATCCTTCAACTCTTATTTTCGACTTGGCGTGGCTCGCGAAAAGGGCGGAAGTGGAGTATGTGGCGCGAGATTAGTGCAAAAATGGGTTATGTGACTCCCCTTCCGAAAAGTTTGGGCATCGCTGGCTTATTGCGTGAAACTGCCTCAACGAGACCAATCCTTCCGCTATTATTGACCACTTGGGACGAACATGATTTCCCAATATATTTAGGCTTCTCTCGCGGTTCAGACACCTTAAAACGATGATAAAAAAGGCTTTGTTAAAACAGACAAATATTTTTTATAACACAAAAGTCATATGATAATGTTAATCATATTGTCTATGGCCCTATTCTGCAAGTTTCTACGTATTTTTTAAAAATTAATCTCATGAAACATAAAATTAATGCACCAGTAGCTTCGAAAATTCGTGCTGATCGTTGCATTTATTAATATTTCAATACGAATTGCTCGGGTGTATTTTCAAACACTCTTCTTGATTAAGAAATGTAAAATGATCTTCCAGAACAATTTAGAACTTGGCAGTTTATCCCTGTTTGCCTTCAACATTACAGCTGACATATTCTTGCCTTTTTTTCAGCAAAACTGCATGTTATTTCATCGTTTTTTATTTTATTTTATATGCATTGGGTCTCGGTTCCTTTAAGCTCAAGACACGGGCGCCCTAAAGGCCGATTCACACTGGACGGTGAGGGCGCGATGAGGGCAGGGGCAATTTTGTAGCGAGTATTCACACCAAGCGGTGAGGGCACGGGTAATGCGAGGGCCCACCGCGGGCTGTCAGCTAGAAATGCCACTAGTATTTCCAGTTGCTTTCCTACGGGCGTTCACATAACATGCTCAGGGATCGCTAAGAGAGCGTCGCAGCGATCAGCACTATGTCGGACAGTTCGGACACTGAAATGTTTATTGTCGCTGCCTTGTTGAAACAAGCAGAAAAAAGAGAAGGAAGAGAAGAAGGCATATCTGGGTAAACAAGATATCCGTAAGAAGACACTGCTAAAATCAGCCTTTATCATCCATGGTGACACAGGTCACCTCAGCCATCGCGTATCTACAAAGTCTTCACTGCTCGAATGCTCCACGTGGTTGAAAAAATATTCCCTCACCCAATCAGCGGCGGAGGGGAAGGGAGGGGAAGCGACGGGCACAGACGCGCAGGCGGGCAAAATATTCTCGGGTGGGTGACTGCGCCCTCCCGCCCCCTGCCATGACCGTCATCGTACCCTCTGGGGTGAATATAACATATGATACCAATGTAATGTATTTCGGGCGGGCATGCCTGCGTCTGCCCTCACCGTCCAGTGTGAATCGGCCTTATAGTCGTTTCACCAGCTAAAGGCTCTTGGCCTTGAAGACGCCAGTTAGCAGCAGCCAATAGGAGACGGTTTGTTTGGGAAGGTAATGGGGAGGAACCCAGTCTCACTCCTGCTCTCGAAGGGATCACATCGGGATGCGTTGCCATTAGAAATTGCGTAGTATATCAACCGAAGGCGAAAATCCGCAAGAGCTGGCAACGCGCACCGGTATCTGCTGTCCCGCACGAAAGTTGAGGGGCGATGGAAGGGGAAACGTTTGTGATTGGCTACTTGCTCTAACATAAGTAGGCCAAGAGACTTTAGCTGGTGAACCGACTATAATAGTTAACGGCCCTCCCGCAGAATTTGCGACAAGTAAGTAAATCGTTTCATCGTGACTAAATACAAAAAAGAAACGTGGAGGACGGCGGTGACAAATACGGTCACTGACAATGAGTCAACCGTCGGAAACACGCGTCGAGTTTATCCGATTGGAATTCGGTGGGAATCCGCGTTTTTTCTAATTTTTTTGAGATAAAACCCTCACTGACCCTATCCCTCCTGGGCCACGCCCTTTTTCTTTATATTCGGAAGCGCTTCCGAACGAGCGAACCCGACCGAGTTTTCGCTTCGAGAGCGAATAACGGACACCTTTGTGAGGAGGACGGCGAGTGGAGGAAAAAAGGACTCCTCTTATGCGCACGCGGATGTCGTCATAGTGCTCTCTTTCATTCGATCCTTCGGTCACCTCGCACGCACGCACGATTTCCGTTCTGTACGTCCAAAGAAGAGGAAGAGGAAAGAGTGGGCGGTTTCACTTGACGGGCTCATCTGGACTCTTAAAAAAAAGAAAATCTGCACACGCGCCATTTTAATCCGGCCATTTTGTTTTCCTCCTAAGGTTTCCTTTAAAAAGGCAGTTGTTCTTAACTTTTTTTTCTCCCAACCCAACCCCTGAAGCACTCAACATATCCCTACGCGCAAATTATGGTTATGGTTTGACAAAACAACGAGAATAGTCACGAGGAACATTTCCACCAAGGACCCAGGATGCTATCAGTCCACCTCCGCTTTAATCACTGGTACATTTAAATTGATAACCATAAGAGCCACTGAATCCCTCATAGTTATCTTTTGTTTGATTTTATAGGAGTTTATTGTGATTAATTTGTATTAATATAACGAAATTGTTATGTTTTGTTTTTACTGAAGCGTTTTCTGGAATGTTTTATTATATTCCTGTTTATATGAAAATTCCATAATGAGTTTAACTATTTACATTACTTGCTTAAAAAAATGTTAGATCGCTCTCTGGTTAGTACTTAAAACGTGTCGCAAGTGGCGCTTTTAAGTTGAGCATCCTCGCATCCCCTGTACAAGTGCCAAGCACACCCAAAATGTATGTGAGCACCCTTGGTCATAAATTTCCGGGTTTGTTACCCGTGATGATGCAAGTGTTAAGTGCCCTCACGATTTTTGCGAGAATTATTTTATACCCATTCGTATGGCTTCGGACAATTTTTTAAAAACCTCTTCGGTTCCTTACGTATGATACTGGCGCAAATTATGTAGATAGCGAGGCTGTTTTCCTCGGACTTAAACCGGAATAAAAATTATGTAGACCATTGACGCGCATTTTCGGAGGACTTTTATGGGAATTTGTTTTTCCATTGAATTTTGTCTAGTAGCACGGCTCAATGTTTTAAATAATAGTGTAGTAATGTGACTATTGCAGGGTTTTAGAAGGCATTTTATGACTACATTCCTGAGAGACGATATTTACTAGTCTAGGCACAGAGATCGGTGAATAGCATGTGGTTCATTCACACATTTCATTGTAATTCAACCAGAATTTTATGACTGTCCACCTGTGAAAAATGCAATCTTTATTTTGGTCAGATTTGGTTGCTCCGATTTTCCCCAACATAGTTTTGCTTTCTTTGAGCTTCTTATTACATGTACGTAACATATTATTGATTTCCGTGGAATCGGATTATCCTAAAGTTAAAAAGACGATTGAAATGTCTGGCATAAAGTCACTAGCCTCGCGGGAGGAGAATTTTTAAACAAAACACAACGTGACTGAGGCTACATTTGCTAACTCACGACAACCACTCAACCTCAATGCACACGCCTTGTTCATTTTCCCCCCTTTACCTCTAAAGTAGTGCTTCAGTTATTTTCTACGGAGCTTGCGCGTAGATAGGCAATGCTCTCGTCCCGGCCCGTGTTTGGTTATCTCTTGCTTCCCTTTCTTTCAAAGCTGACAAAGGCCAAGCTTCCGGTTATTATTCCCTTGCATTGGACGGTTGACGGGTCACGTTGCCGCAGAGAAAAGTCGGCGGTTGAGGCACGGCCGGTTGGCTCGGAGAAGAGGTTGAAGGAGGAGGGAATGATGGGAGGAAGGCTTACGGGTGTCCCTGAAATCAACGATCGGATCCTCTTGCAGAGATGTTTACTACTACTTCTGCTGCAGCGGGGAAAAGGCGAGAGAACGGTAAAAATACGTAAACACGAAAAATTAAATCTCTCGCCGATGTGTTTTTTTTTTCGAACCGCGTCTCATTTTTAAAATTTCAAACGATGGTAATTTTTAAAAATTTGGAATGCGAATCACTGTGCATAATGCCTTCTTCGAATTAGCATATAATGGAGGAGGAGTTTCTTCATTAAAAGGATTTTTCGTCGGCCATTATCGTCGAGGAAGCCTTGGAGCGATTTGCATATTTAAAAGGACACGGTGATTTCGGGGAGCTGTTTCCTCGCTTTGAGGTTTAATATTTCATTTTTTTTCGAGATTAAGGCAAAGTTCCGTGTCTGGGAAAGACTGTTGAGGATTCTGGAGAAATGCTTATTAATTTTCTTCGCGATTAACATTGTCCTTTGATTTTACATCTTCAATACGGATGCGACTTTTGTAGTGTCGGAAAAATTGTGAAGACTATAGAAATAACCCCAAAGTAGGATATGTTAGGCATCGTTAAATAAATCCAACAAAGTTTATTCGAGGCAAAGTTTTTTAAAACTGTGGTGTTGGATTTATTTAACAATGCCTAACCTATCCAATTTTAAATATTGAGTTCAACGAAGTCTCAGTTACTTCATTAAATTTTATAGAAATAATCTTCTTTGATTAGAAGCGGTGATACTGACAAACTGTTTATTTTCCAATTTAAAAAAATAATTAAAGGTAATTGTTGAAAATTTAATTTTTTATTACGCCTACCGAAAGGCAATATGCACCGAAAAAAAAACATTTTATCTAAGGATAGGCCATCACCACTCCGCTTACAACATTATTTTGTAGGAATGGCATGTTTTTCAAAAGAATTTTTGGTTAAAAATTATTCGTTAAATAAATATACAAGTCCCGTAAAAGGTTAGGTGACTCTTTTCGTTTCCGAAGGTTATATAAAAAAAGTTTAAAAACACACTGAGCATCGAATTTTTCTAACGATTTACTTTATTTCGAGACGATATAAATTTTTCTTGTTCACTCACTCTTTCTGGATGTACGAGTATGGTCGATCAAGGACTGATTCATTTCGTGCATGTTTGACGGCATCGCGTCGTTTAATCCGCTGTTTATCTCCCGCGGTAGTCCATAAATTCCTGGCAATCGTTCCACCGAGTGAACTTTTCGCCCCGCAGACGGTGGTTGAGCAACAGCTTACTCCCGTCCAATCGACGTTGAACTGGTTTTCCACCGATCTGCCTACATGAGGTTTCATTCCAACCCAACCCACCAACCCTCCTCCCTTCTCCGACACTCCTCATTGCCTTTCGCTCGCCGTACTTTATAGAACCTCTGTATTTATCCGAGTAACGTTCCTGCCGTTTTCCCGGTTTGATATCGGCCTTTTTTTTTAAATTTTTTAAAGAAAAAGGCATTTTCAAAAGGTCAATTCAATACATCGAATTGTATTTTTGAGAACAAATGAGGCGAGGGTTGCGTATGGAAGGTTACTCGTTCGCATTTTCTACAAAGTGTTTTATCTTTTATGTTTCAGCACTCTTAATGTTGTAGAGATCGTCCAGTCTGTTGAACAACTTAAAGATTTTTCTCTAAACGTGCTAAATAGGCACCGCAGAGCTTACGTACATATTAAACGCCTTGGTGGCGCTTGTTGCAATCGAAGTTAAGTTCATGACCTTCTAGTTGAAATTCACTTACGCTTTACTGATACCCAGGGGCGTGGCTAGCTAGGACTGCATGTGCCCCCGGTGTTTTATTTTTTAGGACCTCTATATAAGTGAACGTATTCCGTGGCATACGGAGAAAAAGTCGTTCAGATTAAAAGTGGGTTCGGAAACATTGAAATATACACCGTATACCATAAAAGATATCCAGCGTTTTCTTATCTTGTGATTTCTCTTTATTTTGTTCTTTATTCCATAAGTTTGGTTTATGTAATAGACTTCATATATGCGTGTACTGCTTGCTTTGGATATCTTGGGTTTTTCTTCTTTTCATGGTCTTTGGAATACTGTAGGTATATATGGTTGAATTTCGGTAACATACAGCCTCACCAGAATAAGAATATGATTCAAAATTGTCGTGTACATACGTTAAGGTTAAAGAATAACTATTGAAAACGGTCAACATTCCAACTCTAGCGAAATTCCCTTAAGCGCGGGCCCCCCCGGGCTTAGCCCGGACTGCCCAGGCGGTAGCTACGTCACTGCTGATACCGTTTCCTTGTCACACGAGTTTCCTGTATCAGTTATTTGACTAGCGACGTGAACATCTAACAACATGTAATTTTGGCAATTATTCGGAGGAGAAATAGGCAAAAAAATTATTTTTCGACCATGTCGGATTTTGGCATTTAGGTCATCATGTATCATAAAATTGAGCCAGAGCGGAAAGTATCTCGCATACCTATGAACTTTTTGTTGGTCCGTTGCCTTTTTGAAACATACTTGCATTCACGCCACCCACGGGTCAGTCACGGAAACCATTCGTTCGCGCGAATCGGGTCAATTATTGACCGGGTAGGCAGCATGTCGTTATTTTTTTAAGCGAAACAAAATGTTTTAAATTCCTCCCAAAATGTTGTTTAACTACAACTGAGACTGGTTTCCATCTTTATTTAATAATAAATATTTGAATGGGATATAGGAATTTCCTATCTATATTTTTCCTCCTAATGTTCGTGATGTTATATGTTTTTTAACTTCTGTACTCACCATTGTTTCCGTTTATTCACCGAGCATTTCTAACTAACACGATTCACGTGATATTGATATTTCACGTAGTAAAATTCGCAGAGGTGCGGGCGCGTAACTTGTGGGGCGCAGGCCCACGCAGTGCGTGGGGGCCCCAAGATTTTTGGGGCTCCACAAAAATTCTCAGCATTTTCCCCGTCATCTGCCGCAAGGTATTCCTAGTAGTAACATCCTTATGGGAATGAAAGATTTTCAACGCTCGAAATGAAGACGAAAATATCAATCTCAGGTATTTGGACTTGTATGGTCCTGTCCTTATAATGTTAGAATTACAGAAGTTCCACTGTATTTTTGGAACTGAGTCGTAGAAAAAATCAATAAAAATCAAAACGATTAATAATTTCATATTTTTTATAAAGATGGGGGCCTCAAAAACTTGATTAGCGTCGGGACCCCGAAACCGTAGTTACGCCCATGTAGAGGTGTCTTAGATCTAAGTAGTAAATTAACAAGTTATTTTGCTTTATCCAAAATAAATTAAGAAATATTTCTGTTTCTCTCAGGCAAGAAAATTTTAGACAACTCGAAAAATTGTTTCTCCTGTAACATATCGGTTAAATATAATTAATTTCTGCGTTGATTTCGAGTTATCGTCCACCGAATTTCAAGATATCGTTCTTCGTGAATTAATCCGGGCGTCGGGAACCTTCTAATAGCTTTCCTCCTTAATCTTTCGTCCTATTATTTTCATTCCCTTTTCATATTCACACCATCACCCAATCTCCTTCGCATATCTCTCGCCTACTCCTAACATCCACTCCATGCACCGCCACGCTCGTCCTTTGCCTTAACCTTCTCACACCCTCTCGCATCCCACATCCTTTCTCACCTCCCCCTCACCGACGCATACCCGCGGTAACCACTCCGCCCATAAATCTCTTTCCTGGGGGCTCGGCGTAGTAAAATTTTTAAGCTGTGGCTTATTCCAGAAGAGGAGGATGAAGGGAGTACTATGCTCGAAAAAATTCCTTAGCATCGTCCAGCGTGTCTAGGAATCTCCTCGCGTTTTTTACTTTCTCATACGAAGTATCGAGAAAGTACCTATTGTTTTCTCGAAAAAATTCGACCTCGTGATTTTTACGGAAATATACGTTTTAGGTGTCGCTGAATCCGAAAAAGTGGTTTTCGCAATGCCGTCTGTCTGTCTGTTACTGGCTCTGGAGCCTAGACGGTACAGCGAAAATGAATGAAATCTCATACTTAGGCATTTTATCATACTGAGCCGAGTATACGTAGAAATGGTTGACGTTGATCAATAATTAAGAGTAGTTTATTCGACGCATTTTTAACAACAATCCGATTTTCTCGAAAACGGCTCTAACGATTTTGATCAAATTTCGCACAGTCACCTGAGTTTACGTCTTCAATAATACTGTATAGTTCGTATCTCAAAAAATGAATATAAGGCTAGTTTATTCTAGGCAACTTTAGCAATAATTCGATTTTCTCAGAAACGGCTCTAAGGATTTTGATCAAATTTCCTACAGTTACTTAAGTTTACATCCTCAATAATACTGTATAGTTCATATTTCTCAAAAAATGAATATAAGGCTAGTTTATTCTTGGACAAATTTAACAAAAATTGGATTTTCTTAAAACAGGCTCATACGATTTTCATTTTCTAAAGATAACTAAACGACGCATTAGTACGTATATGAGAAAGTTTGTACAATGTATGTTGTACCGATTTTCTTTTAGTAGTCGGAAGAATCTTCAGGTAATTTCTTCTTTATCCAGGTTTCTCGAAAGACGAAGTAGCCTGTTAGATCAGAGCAGCCTTCCGCAGCGTTTTGTTTCTTTGGTACGTGTTTCGACGAGTATTCGAGATTATTTACAAAAATAAAAGGTGAAAGTGACGCACCCTAAGCCAAGTGATTCAATAGAGAATTTTAATGCTTCTTGTCAAATGCAATCTTTTGGAAAAAATATCTTATGGCAATTTTCTGTTGAATTTGGGGGTCGCTTCCACGCATATCTTGTGTAGTCGTATATCTGAAATCATAATTGATATAATAATCTTAATTCAGTCGTTGAAGTAATTTTTTACTGTGTACCATCGTGCATATTGCATACCCATTTGTTTATGCAACGCAACCTTTAAATAGAAGCACCCAGATATTTTATTGTTGAACAAAAATAAAAACACACGTTAAATGGTCTATCAAATATATGGGGTCATATAAGCTCCAAGCGCCTATAGATATATTTGTAAAACCGGCACAGAGAGGGTGTGACGGAAAATAGGCCCAGTTATAGGACATCAGATAAAACATTTTTTCATTTTTATAGTCAGTTTAATTTTCTAAAATCGATGCGTTCTTTCGGAAATTCTTATATTTTCGATCCGGTTGGAACGAATGCAAATCGACGTAATAACGTAAAAATATTTTCCAGTATGGGCTTTGAAGCAAACTCGGGATAGAGCGATCCGTAAGCTGTCTCGCGCATTTTTTTTAACTAGTTGAGAACGCATCGAATATTTATGCAGGCGGGAACGGCTGAAAGTGCAACGTAAAATTTCAACGCCCGTCTCTTTTTCCAAAGGGCGAAGGGAAAAAATGTCTCTTTTGTGTGCAGTATTTCTCGAGTCGTAAAAATATTCCCAGGTCTGTAGGTAACGCGGTGGCCCTTAAAAATTCCGAAAAGGACGAGAGGGGAAGGAAAAGGCGTTGTTTATAACGAGTCGATTGTTTGGGACTCCTTCAAGAGGGAGCAGCCGGCTTTGTATCGCTCTTTCCCCCCATTTCTCGTTTAACGGTATTTCTCCTCGACGTCGCTCAATACCCGTGTAGTGCCTTCATTTTTTTCGTTTCTCTTACAAGTACACATACCTATGTGTGATATCTCCATGCTTGCGTTTCGGCCGGCTGCGTCCCTCCAGACCCGGACGAGCGATAAGGGAAGAAATCCTTTTTCTCGGTGTAAACAGGACGCTTCGATAACCGCGTATTCGGATAGCGGAGCGTTGCTTTTTTTTCTCTTTATTTCATCTCCACGTCGACAACGGCTGCTTTTTGGAATCGCGGATGTTTTTTCTTTTCGAAAAAGGGAGAGAAAGAGGATCTTTCGGAAGGATTGTTCGTTTTTTCCGATAAAAGGGAATCGCGCTCTATAAAACGGTCTCTTCTGTTTGTCATGAACTGAGCGCTTTAGTGTGTTTTTAAAAAAAAAAGACTTTTAACTACTGAGATGCCATTTGCGATACACCATCTTTAAGTCAGGGTGCGAAATTATCACGCTGCTTTGGTTTCCGATGGTTAGCATTTTACAAAGTAATAAAGTGGGTAATAAGATTTTTTATTTTAATTACCTCTTCACCCACGCGATAGATTGTTAAACACGGAAAATCCGATTGCTAATGGATAAATAATATTGACAAATATTTGTTTGCCTCATTTACGGAGGATCATTATTTCACCTCACTATTAAAAGTTCAAACTCGACTGCTCTCCCTTTCAGGGATTTAGAAAAGAATCATAGAGCTCACCTCATCATTCGGATCCAGTTGATAATCGAGGCAATTCCCGTAGCCATGAAGTATTTAGTTAACTAGATTCAGAATCGACGATCGGCGAAATGTCACCGAGGGTGTCGCTTTAAGCGGAAGCGGTCTTAACATTTGTTTCAGCCATCAGAAAAAATAAAACTTTTGAACTGAGAACATCAAGCGCTGTTGCTAAGGTCTCAGGTTCGAATACCTCAGCGGGCGTTGTTAAATATTGAATGGCGCCTGTTTCAGGTGTTAATAACATGTAAGATATCCGTATTTCAATAAGCTATTAAAATTAATTATTGCTATTCAGCTTTTCGGATCGGCTTATTCTCCTATATATGTGGGAAGCGCTTTATTTCGTCATTTATGAAAACCATATGCAGTCAGGTGTCCAAATCCAGCTTTTGAAATTCCGAATGGTTTCATATAGCCTCCATAGAACTGGAACGTTTTCGGCGGCCGTTGAATCTAAACGCTAACTTGACACAAAATTTATTTGTACTGCAGTATGCTTGTATTTCGTACAATTATGTCTGTGACATTAATACGGTAGGAGGAACCACTTTTAAACTGCGCAGTACATGTAACTTGTTTATGGCGTATAGTTTAGTACCGGAAAGACAGCCGCAGGCGAATTGTGAAGGGGTCCAAAAATTAATACCGCGAGAGGGCTTAAAGTAGTATGGGTTCCGGTACTGAATAAAAGTGCTCTTTGTGTACACCTATCCAGTATGTGCACGATGGAAAAAGGCTGAGTGAGAATAACTGCTCTACGCTGCAGTTAGTAACAAGAACGCCTTCTTATCGCACTCCATGGATGACCTTCAATTAATTTCCCACAAATTCTGTGGAACAGAGGAAAATACAAGATCCCGCACCGAAAATTATTTTAAATTAATTTCCTTCGGGAAAATGGCGAGGAGAAATTATTAGACAGGTTAAATTGGGAGAAGTTATGTCTGCTTTCCTCGTGAAATTCACTACGCGTAGCGGCCCTATTCTGTTTTCTTTCTTTTAGGAACCCTGTGGAAAAAACGGCTATGTAGTACGTGATGAATCCTCTCTCTCTCTCCCCCTACTTTCTACAGAAACCGCCCGGGCCAACGTAAAATTTTGAACACGTACGATTCTCTCGGAGAAAAGTAGTCTCTATGAGTTTTGAAAAAAAAATCATTCGTCTTCGAATGTGTTTTATAAGAGAATAAGGAGAAACGCCGGTAAAATGGTGACCTCTGGAGAGGTTCGCGTTTTAATCCTTTTTATTTTAGGACGATGAAAAAATCATAATCGGAGGCAAGCGAAGGTGTAAGATTTCTAGTTGCAGTTCGAATTGGAACTAGGTATTGTTTGTTGTTGTATTATCATTCCAGAAAATACAGGTCTGGGAGGAGACGTTTATTCTCTAGGGAATTATCTATCTCGTCTTGTCACTGAAAAAATTTTTTAGAATAAGCGCTCTGGTATAAAAAATTGAAAAACATTGTTCTCGTCTTAGGTAACTCCAATAACTATGACAATGTTACAAAAGATAGTTCGCATTTCTGTACAATGCAGCCATCTTCTGTGGTGATTCACCGAAAGTACGTAGCTATTCCTACGAAAAGCGCTTCGTTTTTTCATTTTTCGCACACTTACATGCTCATTCCGAAGGTTATGTTTATTGTTTTGATATCAAGGGAGTAACAGAAAAAATTTAGGCAACGATTTTTTCGTCGTTTTAAGCAGACGGGCGAAGGCTCGGTTGAATAAAAAATCTGGAAATTTTCCTCACGACAGAAATAGAGATCGGTACTATTTCCTATTTCTTTTATAGTATGCGGAGTTATTGATGCAGACATTTCATGTCCCCAGTATACTTTCTCTCTTTTGCGGTCGCAAGCCATGCATATGTAGGCGACCTTCTCTCTTTCTCCCCTCTCAATTCCGTGCAACTACATACCAATTTGGAACAGAGAGAAAGAGAGAGAGAGAGGTAAAGGATTGCACGAAAGCAGGCCAATGAAAGATATATATGCACATCTCGGTTCGAATAGCACGTGACTTCTCTGCGTGTCGGAGGAGATGTTTGTCACCCAGCCGATTCGTGATCTTCCGCTTCGTTCTTTTTCATTTTATCGCCTTCGTGATGTGAAAGATAGAGGGATATATTTCGTCGAAATTATCGTAGTTTTGCTTACCAACGAAATTGTTTGCCGGCAGACTATAAACCGTTTCCATAGTATAGGGCAAATGCCAGAGCCTTGTGGGACTTTCCACAATAAAAACGGTAGTAGCTATGTGAAATTGTATGTAATTTTTTTATGCTTGAGCATTTAAATTGATTTACTAATGTTTATTTTTGTACTATCGATGAAATTGATTCAGAAAGTTTATAGGTTTTCTTATTTTTTGGACATTGCGAGAACATGTGTTAATTTTTCTCATGTTCGATACAACCTTTGTTTTACGCATTAAATGAGGCATTTTGTACGCGTCTTAATTTTAATGTCAGGATATTTTTCTTTAAAAATATCTTATATATTTTTAGTATATAGGTTATCGGTCGCATCCAAGGGCACTGCGCTGCAGGAACGAAGGAAAATAGCAATGGATATTTTTTTATGATTTCTTTTATGGAGAGGAATGTCGATCGTCTTCGCAATTCCTACTTTTTCATCCCACCGACACCACGCAGAAAGAAGAATTCCGCAGTTTTCTCCCTCCCTTTGATGGAAGAAAATGTCTTTCAATTCCCTAATTGGGAACGGAGACTCCGTCCTGAGACGCGGAATCACGCGTTCGATGATTCGTCGCATTAACTCGGTTTTTCTGTTTTATACTCGTTTGCGGTCGACCTTTCGCATTTTTTTATCGAATCGATCGACCCCTCGCTTCATTCCCAAGCGGATTCAACTTTGGGCTGCAGTTAAAATCTTTCGTCAGTCAGAACCAAGACGCGAACATCGAGGAATACTGCTATTAAATTAGTCAGGGCGTGCTCGCGTCATGCTTGTGGTTTTATGCATGACCTACTTTTTCCTCTTGTTAGTCTAAGCATTAATTTGAATTTAATTATGATTATAAAGGCAATTAGAATATAAGATTTTGAAAAACAACCGTTTAATATTTATACAAGCATTTTTTACGATGAATATTGTTGAGAAAAGTGAAAAAGAGGCCTCTGATCATTATTTACAATGTTATTCATGTTTATCCGTCGTTATGTACAAAAATTGGCCCTTTTCCTAATTTTTATTAGTGGTTTTTCTTAACTAATGTAATGGTTTTGCCCGTCACACTTCCACGTCCGACGAATTACTTCTACACCGTTAGAGCAACCAAATTTTGAGCCATCATTTATTCGCGCGGTTGAAGTTTGGAGACACCAGAGGCAGCCTAAAGAAATTTTCTTTTTATTTAAACAAAAAGCTCTCCCTTAATATGTTATTCATCTGTTTCATCGTTTCCTTTATTCCCATATTTTTTCTATTTATTCGGTTTCGTGGGTTTTTGCTTTAAAATAATTTATAGAAGTGTGTCTATGGAGCGTTTTAAAAATTCAGCATGTAATTAGATACAAATACGGTTACATTCGCATATCTTCCTTCTCCCTTACTCTTCCTCGTTTCTTCCCTTCCCAAAGGGATTTCGCGTGCTTAAGGAAGAGGGAACTTTTTTTAAACATTTTTTCCTCCTCGAAAATGTCGCGATACCAATCTTGGCCGTGTCTTTCCCATCCTCGAGCGCGCCCTTGACACGTTAGTCTCTTGTTTATTTTTTTCTCCGCCTCGTTTCTTCCGATTATGGGAATTTTCTCTCCGCGGGGACTTGCTCTTCGGGGCGGATCCGAAGACTCCCAAAAAAAACGACGCATTATAAAAAAATCGAGACCCGGTCTTCCTTAGGCCGTGCGAACTGTGTCGTCGGATTTGTTTTTTATTCTTTTATTGCTGCTGTTTTCGCCATTGTTGTCGTTATTGATAAAAATAAAAACATTGCGCCAATAACCTTCTAGATACCACTTTCGTCCTTGCGTACGAAGTGTCTTTGGAGGGTGCATACTCCCATATTTATGATATTTTTTGTGATTACGGTTAAGCGATGTTATTTTTTTTCGCGTGTTATTAAAATTGCGTCGTTTGAAACGTTATAAAGATGAGGTTGTGTGTGTTAGGAGGTCGAATCCTTGAATTTTAATGGCCGTGAGAAATTTTCTCTCGAGATCGACACTGATAAATCAACAAGGTCGCTCTTTTAAATTAGCAGCGACATTTACGTTGGAGATTTTTAACATATGAAAAATCACTGTCAGTTTTCAATATTCGTTAATGTTTCCTACCAAAAAAAGGTATTGCTTCTTTATTTTATAATACTTAAGTATTAGTTTAGTTTTTTTTGTCAACTTTAATGCAGTAACTCTTGGTTGCTTCGCCTTAGATACCTTACGGCCATTGATTAAATGGTTAGCCAAGAGTTCTCAATACGCCCTAATAATTGAAACTTAACCTTATCCAGACAGCCGAATGGCTGGATAGCGTTACCCAGAAGTACTCTTTCTCTTCTACCGTCATTGGGAACTCTGGCAATATATATATATATATATATATATATATATATATATATATATATATATATATATATATCTCATCATCATCAGCCTTTTTCAGTCCCCTGACGGATGAAGGCCTCCCCCAGACTCTTCCAGTTTTCCCTGTCAACTGCCTCCTTCCTCCAAGTTTGCCCCAAGTTCTCTGTCCCACCTGTCTTTCGGTCTTCTTTTTGGCCTCTTGATGTTTCTTGGGATCCATTCGATGACACTGGACGTCCAACGCTGGTCATTTCTTCTAGCAATGTGGCCTGCCTACTGTCATTTTAGTGCCTTCACTCTTGTAATCATGTCACAGACTCCCGTCTTATTTCTTACCCAGTCGTTCCTCTTGCGGTCTCTTTGGGTGATCCCTAACATGCATCTCTCCATGCTGCTCTGTGTTGTTTGCAAGCGCTGTATCATTCTGGCATTCATGGTCCATGTTTCACAACCATAAGACAGAAAAGGCAGAACACATTGGTCATATAGTCTCCTTTTTAGGAAGACTGGAATATTTGATTTAAAGATGTTTGCATTCTTGCCAAAAGCACTCCATGTCATCTTCACTCTCCGGTTGATTTCTCCAAGAAGCGAACCATCAGTATTGATGAGTTGACCTAAGTAAACATAGCTGGTTACTTCTCCGAGTTCTGCTCCGTTTTCTCAGAATTTGTGAAGGAGTTGTACATAACCTTTGTTTTATTAAGATTCATCTTAAGTCCAGCTTCTCAGCTTGCTTGCTCAAGCTCTTCAGTTCTTCTACGGAGCTCTTCTGGGCTCCCTGCGAACAGTATGATATGATCTGCAAAGCACAGGTGACTCAGATATTCTCCATTTACCTTTATGCCTTTTTCCTCCCAGTCTAGTGTTTTGAATACTTCCTCTAGAGCTGCTGTAAATAACTTAGGGGACATAGTATCTCCTTGTCTCACTCCCTTTTCGGTCTTAAAGGCATTCGTTTCTTCATGCAGCTGAACAGATGTTGTCGTGTTTTCATAGATATTCTTGATCAAGGTTATGTACGTTTCTTCTACTCCTTGTTTCTTTAGTGCACGTAACACCGACGAAGTTCGGACAGAGTCGAATGCTTTCTCGTAGTCGATAAAACACATACATAGAGGTAATTCATACTCGTTAGTCCGACTGATTACCTCTCTCACGACTTGGATGTGGTCCATTGTGCTATACCCACTGCGAAATCCAGCTTGCTTTCTGGGTTGGGCAGAATCAAGATGGTTTTGAAGGCGCATATTGAGTATTTTGGTGAATATTTTGTAGACTGTTGGGAGTAGGCTGATCGGTCTGTAGTTATTCAAGTCTTCTTTGGAACCTTTCTTGTGCAGAAGGATAATACATGCGTGGTTCCATGTTTCTGGTATCTTTTTCTTCCTAAGACAGGAATTAAAAATCTTAGCGAGAATTGTTTCCGTATGATTACCCATTGCTTTGAATACTTCCGCTGTGATACCATCCATTCCAGATGCTTTTCCATTCTTCATACTTCTGATTGCGTGTCTCACCTCTTCCGGAAGGATATCTGGGACCTCTTCGGTGGGCATGTTTTCATCATCATTTACTTCATCATTTCCTAGAGGATCCTCATACAGCTTGGTGTAAAATTCTTGTACCCGTTTCAGGATTAGTTTCCTACTATGGGTTATGGAGCGGTCTTCTAGCATCAAGGCCACCAGCTGTCTCTTTCCGATCGAGAGATGTTGCTTCATTTTCTTGTAACTTCTATTGTTTTCTATGGCTTTCTCGATTAGCTCATAATTATATTTTTTCACATCTTCCTTGATGCACTTCCTTATAGTTTTGTTTAGTTCTGCAAAATGGATCATTTCATTAGGATCTTTAGTAATTATCATTTTCCTTCTTTTTTCCATCAGCTGTCTTGTTTTTTCGGTCAACTTTTTCTCTGGCTATGTTTTAACTGTTCCGCTTATTTCTTCAGCAGTTTCCTTGAGTATCTCTATAAATTGTGATTCAACTTCAACTGGTTGAGGACGGAACAGTCTTCATCCAATTGCTTCTTATTGACTAGTATGTAGTCAGTTTCGTTTTTGGTACCATTGGGTCCTTTCCAGGTCCATTTTCTATTGGGACTCTTTTTGAAGAAGGTGTTCATTATATATAGACTAGTACATTCAGCAAAGTCCCCTCGTTCATTTCTGTCTCCATAGCCCCATTTTCCAACTGCGCTGTCGTCTTCCTTTTGATCTCCTACCTTGGCATTGAAATCACCCACGACCACTTTTAGATGGCAGCTTCCTTTGTCGTGCAGTTCTCCTACTTCTTGGTAGAAATCTTCCACTTCCTCATCCGAGTATGATGACGTTGGCGCATAAACTTGGACTATTTGAAGTTGATATCTTTTATTTATTTGATGCACTAGTCTAGCTGCCCGCTCGGATGAACTTTCCATTTCCACGATATTATTCTTCAATTTTTTGTGGATGATGAATCCAACTTTTCCTGTTCTTCCTGTCTCAGTTCCCCTGTAATAAAAAATATGTACACTCTTCAACTCCAATAGGCCTTCACCTTTTCTTCTCACCTCACTGAGCCCTAAAATGTCCCACTTGATCTTCTCCAGTTGTTCTTGGAGCTCTCTTGAAGTTTATCATCACTGGACAAAGTCCGGCAGTTAAAGGTAGTTAGGTTGAGGTTAAAGGAATTGGGTAAGGATGAGAAAGAGTGGCAGTGGGCGTTTAACCTCCGGGGATTCTTAGCACCATCTGCCTTCATGCCTTGTTCCTGACCACTGCCACGGTCAGAGGCAATCCAGCCTCCGGAGAATGAGGGCCATTTTTTATGGGTGTACATGTCACGGGGGGATTGTGGGCCTTAAAACACCACGCTGGCCCAGAGCGGGTTGGTGAGTACCTCTTTCACTTTGGTCGGAGACATTGCAGAAAGACTTCACAGCATGGTTGAACCTACCAGAGTCCGAGGACACCACTGTTCTTCGCCCTTTAGCCTCCGTTTACACCCTTCCGCCGACTTTGAGGCAGTTGGAAGGGATATATACATATATATATATATATATATATATATATATATATATATATATATATATATATAAGATAAACCCATGAGTCACTGGAGCTTATAAATACTATTTTTATATAATTTTTATTGTGATGGCAAGAGGAATCGTGCGTTTCTTCGAACTCTTTCTATTGCTCTTTCTGTTATGCATCATCGAAAGGGATATATATATAAATAATCCATTTCTCTAATCTTAAAATGGCTTTCGAAAAACACATTACGGCCGATTCGACGCGTCCTTAATCCACTGGAAATGAAGAGGCCTTTCGAAATCTCTTTGGATGGCATTCGAGGCCCTCGCGAAGTCTAAGAGTAAGAGAGAGGGAAAACTGCGTGACGCAATAGAACGACACATGCATAGCTATGCATACGTGGCCTATCCCTCGTTGACGTAACCGCATCATCAAAAAAAGTGTATCCGGCGCGGGAGGTTGGGGTGTTTTATAGCGTGAGGGTGGATGAGAGAGAGAGGGTTTAGAAAGAGGGGGAAATGTTCTAACCGGGTAGGAGTCATTACGAGAGTGCGGCGGGAGTAAAAAGCCATTTTCGAAAACTAGGGAGCCGATTCGCTTGTTGCATATTGCAGTGTTTTTCATCCGGTGTGCCCCAAAAGGATTTGGTGAGGGCCGCGAAATATTTGAAAAAACAATTAAGATAAGTTAACAATATTAAGATACTTTCGCCAAAGTATAGGGGGAAAAAACGCTTTGTAAAAAAAAGGAAAACGCAATTAATAGGCCAATGAAAATTGTAATGTTTGGTGTTTTTTTAAAAAATAATGTCTATAGTGTAGATTTCTTCCTGCCTATATGTACGCTTACTGATATGTATCGTATGTGGGCCGTGTATGATCTTCTGTAGTTTAGGTGAGCTTCGGATAATTTCCTTCTATTTAGTTGGACCGTAATATGAAAAAGGTTGAGAATATGGCACATCCTAATTGCCCAAAAACGAACGGAATAGGTAGAAGCGATGGACCGAGACCGTTTCCTTCCCCGCACATATTTTTACCATGTTTTACGAGCGTTTCCTTTATATATTTCCTCCCATGCAGTTGGTTTTATTACGGTTTTTTTTCATTCCGGTCGGCAGAGTTGTGAACGCTGCGCCAAAAAGTAGGTGAAGGTTTCCATTCGGATATTTCGCAACGCTTTTTACGATATTCAGAATAATAATTCCGCGTTTGATATTAATTATTGATGCATTTTCTGGGCATGGAGAAAAACCGTGAAAGTAAGATACGTAGTATAAAAACGGTAACGTATAATTTAGAATGGGAGAACCTGATAAGCGAAAGGAAGACTTCAGTGGTTGGGACATTTCCTGCGGAGAGCATACATGATTATAGCTATCATCTTCATTAGTTTATCACGTCTCGGCCCCATTCAAATTTTCTCTCTTCATTTTCTATTTTTTTTTTAATCTGACAATCCTATTCTCTTCTCACCTCTTCATTAGCATTCTTCCTTCTATGGCTTCTTTCAACAGACCTCTCGAAATTTGATTCACCCATTTCTTGTCTTTCCGCTATTAACGTAATTAATATCCTATCTTTCCCTTCACCATTACTTTTGATCACATACCTCTTTGTGGACTGATTAACTAATTTATAAAAGTCCAGAGTTGATATTGAAAAAATAACACTCAAAGTTCCTTTCAAAACTATATCATAATAAACGATTGTAAATAGGATTATTCTCCGAAATTTGTATGCTTCATTCGAACACGAGATTGCTGCTCCGGCGGCAGGTTTCAAATTACGCGTACACTTAGAGTTTAATTAATAGCATCTCTACATGATTTCAAGGCCTCTCAAGTAAAACTGGTCGAACGGTTTTGACCAACTTAGGGATGAGTTGTGTGGCGAGCAAAGAGATTCAATCTTTTGATTGAATTTAAACGGAGAAATCCGATATTTTCCGAGAAAAGTGATAATTCCAACGGCATAAATAGTGAACGCACGAATTCTTGGGAATTATTTGTGAGGATGAGTTTTCGGAATGTAGCTATCGGATGCAAGGAAAGAGATAGGGATTCTGGATAACATAGAAATAGTTGAGAGAAGATGGGAGGAAGGCCATGAATGAAGGTGATTGGACCCATGGGATAACCAAAGAAAGAGAGAAAGCTTTTGATGATGATTCATCAATGTATACAAGATATAGTGCTTAAAAGCGACTGTTTATCTCAACATAGTCTTATGGATTTCGTGGAATTCAGTTTAAACCTATTACCAATTTATTGAGTGTACTCTCTTTGAATTTAACTCTTCATTCTTTTTAGTCTTTACACTAGGGATGAAATAGTACAGACAATTTTTAATACGGGTATTGGTACAGTTTTTTGCTGATACCGGTATTGAAACCGGTTTTGTGCAGAGAACAGTTTATAATCATTTAGTATATTATTTTAATAATCATAATAATCCTTTACTAACGGGATAAACCCTATTTCTTACAAAATATCAAACGGAGTTCAAAAGCAAGATATGAGTATTTCAACAACTACATAAGTCTGGACTTTTCAAAAACACTCTTGCTTTCAAAATAAGGTTATAACTAGATAACTGCCCTCTTCAGGGCGTTTTTACCACTCTTCAAAACGGTGACACCCATCCCGATAAGGGGTAATTTTCAACTCCAGGCTAAAAAACATTTTTTATCGAAAAGAAAACTCTTCATATTCCACAAACAGTAATGGCACAGTAAGAAGAAAGGACTACACTACAGAAAATAAATTTATAAACCAAATTATATGTTTGATATGAAAATAATGAGTCAATTTGTGGACCTGAGGTCAAAAAATACCGCGCTTCGGGACCGAAGGGTTCAGGAACGCATTTCAGGAGGACGAGACCATATCCAATAGTTTTCTCTCATCGAATTAGGTAATATTATAAAACTCTCATACCTATCTGTCGGAGTCACTTTGTTTCTACTCACACAGGCAACAAATACATTTTTGGAAACTTGGCACTGCTCCCACAAAGTGCTCTTTCCAATACCGAAAACCCGGTATTGTAAATCACGATATCGGTATTATGTGTCTAATTCAATACCGGTATTAATTCCGGTTTGCCAATACCGGTATTCAACCCTATTTTACACGTTCTTCAGATAATCCGCATTCTGAAAAGTGGTTCTTACACGTGCCGATCAGTCTTGCGACACGAACCGCTGACCAACTCCATCAGATGAAGTCGAAGTATCACATTGGCGTAGCTTTCGCCCGAGCGAATCCGGTGGCCCCAAAAGAGATTGAAATCAAGGAGCTAAAATAAAATCTAGCCCGAGGCCCGAGAATTAATGTGTACGGCATTTGCAGATAACGTGAAAATTTCCTGCGCCGTCGAGTCTGACAAGTGTCGTACACCGAGCCCACCCAAAGAACGACTGCACACCTAGTCGTACGACGATCCATATCGTACATGTTCTACTTTACAAAATTCATTAACCTTTAAATAGGCAAGTGGGCGCCTGGGATATATATGACCCACGCTATATTTTTCTGATAATCATCATGATGTTGTTTCTATTCTATTTATTTAATAAATCATATAGATGGAAATATGTACTAAAATGACCCATGGGAGCAAAACATTCACGTATTTTTGAGCAACAATAACAAATAAAATTAAGGCGTTTATGGTCTCATGGTCCATCAAGCATCTAGTGTTGTCACTTAAGAGTTAAAATTTGCACGATCGACCCGCAGGCCGCCAATGGCGAATGCCAGGGGGCGCCATATCACATAAAAATCTCCGTCCATCAAACCTTCAAAGACGATGGAGCGATCGAGCGTCTTTATCTGCAAAAATCGTCGCCGTGGCAATCTCCCAACAGTCGCTTTCTCGTCCGGCATACACAATCACACATCTACACAACGCACACATAGCACACGCATAAAACCACCAAACAAGACATGTTCTCATCGGTCGGTTTCGTCCGTCTCCTTCATTCCTGCGTTCACTTTTCACGGCTCTCCTTCGACCAGGGAAACCGAAAGGCGGGAGAGAGAGAGAGAGAGAAAGAGAGGAGGGTTGGGGGGAGAAGACTCGCCTCCGGAGAGGAATATAAAAAGGTCGTTTACCTCCGGTCTCTCGTGGATACCTGTGAACCCATTGGAAAACGCCCACCCTTTGGGTAGTAAGGTAAGATAGAGAGGGAGGGAAAGAAAATGGAATGCGTCTGGGACCTGAAAGGGCATAGGGAGGTCAGTGTTAGAGAGAGAGAGAGAGAGGGTATTTGAATACATAATATGAGGAGAAAAAACTCCATAGGGGTTTTAGTAAGGGAGGAGACACCGCTTTGTACATATGTTTAAAAGTTACGATCTACGCCCGCTTGTTTTTTTAATATTATTATTATTGAAGAGGCACGTAAATTTCCCGACTCGCTCCTATGTAGTGCATCTCTCGCGTCTTGTGTGTCTGCCCGTTTGACGTAAATGATCAATCCTACTACAAAGCTTTTCTATTGTATTTTTTTCAGGGTGCGGGATTTGGAGGACCGGAAATTCGGTTTTTATCCCTTTCAGAGAAGGTTTTTTTTTTTACTTCATAAACCTATCTTTCTTGGAGAGAGAAACTTACGGTCAAAACTTTCTTAGTATCATTTTTTTCTTTGGGGAAAGAGTTATTTTTTTGACCGATTTATGTGTTTTCTCGCGTGGAAGCGGTGGAGGATATACTCTCTGTAAAGTCCCAATCCTTGTTGGAATCTCGAGGCTAATTGATGATGCTGGGCTTTTGGAGGTATTATAAATGCAAGGCGATACTGCAGGAAAACAGATGTTCGAGGTATGGCTCGAATCTTAGGGGAAATTGAAAGATTTTTACTGCTTTCTTTATCGGGGACCGATCAGATACAATAATACGCTGGTACAGTGTTGTGGCTGCAACATCTTCGCCCCCGTTGCAAGGATTAACGAAAGTCCACTCTCTTAAATAATAATTCAAAAATAACGATTAATTTCCACGAGGAAACAAGTGGTATTGTTGTTTTTTACGTATATAATATAAATTTGTTTTTATAAACAACAGAAACATGATTTTTGAGTTTCTTAGTGGGCACATGCGCACTGCGCAGGCGTCTTTTGATGTCCGAACCAAGATTTCGAAAGCAGCGACGTGGAATTCAGTGATATGGCCAGACCGTATGATCCTCGCCTCCTCTCGTTGATCGCTATCTGGAAATCCTTATCGATTCGTCCATCGTGTATGTTTGACGATGCTCCGTAACCGTCTTGTTTGAATCCGTGCCAACGGTTAGTAGAACAAATCGAGAGGAAGGTAGTGCCATTACAGTGATGGCTTATGGTGCGCCGTTGTTAATGCCTGTTTTAAACCAACCTATAGCAGTATTGTCGAGTGTGGAGGCTAGGTCTGAACGTTATGGAATCTTCGGAGAGAACGCACATTTTTCTTTAGTTTCCCCCCAGTTAGAATTCCGCTTCTTGAGGTCTGTGTGATCCCACTATATTCGATAGAACATTGACTCATAAACAATTTTATTTTATTTTTGCTCAACTATAAATTTTATTGCGCTCATAGGTCATTGTAATGTGTTTACATCAGTGTAATTCATTGCATAAATAGAATAAACAACATCATAATAATTAACAGAAAAATATAACCTGGGATCGGAATATCTATCAGAAGATGTTCTTAGGAATAATTGAAGTATCGACATGCATAGGTAGGAACGATCATGGCGGTAAAATACTTGAGATAGTAATTGTAACGCCGGCTCCACACATGCGTTGTTCGTACACGAATATTTGATGTTCGCGGGAATGTACGCAAGTGTGGATAGAATGTTCGTGTTCGTGTACGAATATTCGGTGTTTGTGCCGAATAGCGAACATGTTTCCGTCTCGAGTCGGTAAATGAGCACACATCAAAGCCCACGAACATTCGCTGTGTCTCACACTCGTTGACCCTCCACACTTCGTTTACGAACATTGCATTAATTTCTGTGTGAAATAACCTGATGTAAACTTCTTTGGCGTGTAACCTTTGTTGATTAAGTGCTGTTTTCTTGTATCTTGTGCTAATGTCTTGTTTGAAAAGAAGTTGTTGTACCATTTCGGTGAAGTTGGAAAAGTATAAATGGAGTGGACAAATGAAGCTGTATTCCAGTTTTTAGAAGCCTTCGAAATGGAACCCTGCATCTGGAACCCAATTCAAGATATTCATAAAAACCGAAACTAGGTTGCAGATGCATTCTTTTCTTTTCTTCTTTTCATTTTTAGAAAGTAATAAGACATTAGAAAATAAGCTGCAGTCACAACAATAGTGTCGTCGACAGAGCTCATATTCGTACGAACACTGGTTACTTTCCCGCAACTTGTCACAAATAATGAATAATCGGTATCAAAGGATGAATATGTGGAGGCTGTGTTCGACAAACAATCGTGGACAAACATGCGACCACAAATATTCGTGAATATCTGCGAATATTCGTGAACGCATGTGTGGAGCCGGCGTAAGACGGAGCATTATCGAGGATCGTTCTCTCTGAGGATAATACGAGATCACGATAGGAAAAAATAAAAACCTGTTAGAGATAAGTTTTAGGTAGGCTTTGGTGCATCGCACCCCGTGTCACCCGCCAATTTGCTGAATTGTAGAGTAGTATGTACATAATATAGATAGAAATAATGGAAAGACAAAGAATGGGCGAGTCACGTTTCGAGAGGCAGCGGTCTGTTGAAATAAGCCACAGAAGGGAGGATGCTAACGAAGAACGTGTGAAGAGAAAAGGAATATATTAGAGGTCTTCATGGAAGATGAAGAGAAAATTTAGGTGGGCCTAAAGACTGCCGAGAAGTGCTAAACTTATGAAGTTTATATGTTTAATCATGGATGCTCTTCATTTTTCTTATAAGGTTCTCCTATTCTAAATAATACGCCTCAATTTTTATAGTACTATGCATTTTACTTTCACAGTTTTCTCCATGCACACAGTTACGCAGATTCTGAATAGAAAATACGTTACTAATCAATCAAAAACGGTATTTGTATTCTGAATACCGTCAGAGCGTTTCGAAATACAGTCTACAACTCGAAATGAATTCATATGACAGGACAAAATCTTTTTCTTGTTATTTTTCTTATGCAACTCGAATTTTCTATAAGTCGAATATATTTTTCTTTCTCTTACGGTTCGAATGTATATAGAAAATATTTTTGCAAAGATTACTTCAACCTCACCGGTAGGGGCCGCTTACAGGAGGACTCTTTGGTCGGATTAACGTGTCCCAGGCGGGATTCAAACCCGCGACCTTAGTATCGAGAGGCAGACCTTCTCTCTCTTTTTACCAAATGCTTCCCGAGGATGCGTTCGAAATGTTTTAAGAGCAAACAAAAAAGTGACGACTTGTAAATTTCACCCGTCGTCAGTTTACTTAGGCGCCAGAATGGATGACGTTTTCAGAGAGAGAGAGTGTGTGTGGGAAATCGTGTGCGCATTTGTTTATGGAAGCCGTTTATTTAATCCGTCGCTGTTTGCATCGCCTGTTATATATATATATATTTTTCAAGGGGGCGTAGTGAACTCCTTCAAAACCATTGGTGAGGAAGACACTCGTTTGCTCGCACGGTAATATGCTCTTTTTTACGCTCATCTAAAACGCTCGGACGCACACAAATAGTAGGGTGATGACTTCTCCGCGTGTCCTTCCGTAGTAAAAGGCGTTCTGGAAAAGAAACTAGAAGGGCCAAAGGCGTGGAAAAAAAAGATTGAAAATATCTTTGGCACTCCTCTGCTATTCCCATTTAGTCCTGTTACCGTATTAGGGGAAGTCGCTCCCGTTATTTTATTATTTTTTTTTTAATCGGGAGGAAAATTGGAAATCGAACCGTGTGTGGCCCGAGGTGTGGAGGTATTATATCATTTCGTGGATAATCGGGAGAGAATTTGCATATAAATCGAATCGCCTTTACGCTCTATAATGGGAGCAACAAAGGTGGATTTTTTTTAAAGCAGGAGGTAACGGATTGAGCGGCAATCTCGGCGAACTTGTCTCAATAAATCGTTTACTTTCGTCAATTTTGTAAAGAAAAAACAAATCGATAATATTTTCCGTAGAAAAAAATGTCAAGTCAAAGTCAAACAAATCCTTTATTGCCATAATTAAATATACATTGCAAAACGACATTTTACATTATGTGCGTACATTTCTGTCGAATCATTGGGGGAAACGAGTGAAAGGATGGACATTTAACATTTACTCGCATGCGTGAGTGAATAAGACTGGTCATAAATGTGAAGATAAAGAACGAGAAAAATTCAAATTAAATACCTCAATTCGAGAATGAAAGATTAGAGATTGGCTTGATAGCTTATCTGGTTTAAAGCACCATCTACCCGGCAAGTGGTGAGACCCGGGTTCGACTCCCGGTCAGGTTCAGTTATTTTTTTATCCTTCTCTATCTTCACATTTATTTGGGAAAAAAGTTTTCCAAAAACTCCTTTCGTCTTGAGTAGAAAAAAATGAAGCATCGAAGGGTCGGTTGTCTAGGAATCCGACTCAATGGGACGACGACGTTACTCGAGTGCATTTCTAACGGTAATACACTCCCTCTTTGGAAGCGGTCGACCTCTCTCTCTCTCTCTCTCTGACCTTTTCTCGCGCCCTACAAAGAGAGTGGGCGCTGCCGAGGTCAAGTTTAAAATAAAAAAGAAAGGCATTGAGAAAAATACACTCCTTTTACTTTTCGATCGTGGTTTCTTTTATGGACTAAAAGAGTTAATTTAAAGAGGAATGAAACGCAGTCGAACTGCCGTAACTGGAATTTTTATTCGCTGGAAGAAAACGTGTTGCTTTCTCTTGATTATTCCCATGCTTTTTGGCTCGATTTTTTTAAAGTACTGAGGCGCGGTACGTGCGACAGCGCTTAAGTTATAGTGCCAAATTAACCAGTTACTTTACGTCAACGTTTTAGAAGGAAATAAAGTGAATATTTAGAACATTTTAATTTAATTACCTCTTAAACCTCGTGACATATTATTAAGCACGAAAAATCGATTGTAGATATAGCTAGTTAATAACGTCCAGCGATACCTCACCTCAGTCAGAGATGTAACTGGCGCCTATGGCAAAATTTTAGAAACTACCATAGTTTTGTAGAATATTATTTTTTCTTCCGTTTATAATAGAGAACGGAAACATTTTATTAAAAAAATAAATCTAACAAGTATCAAATCAATACTTATTTATGGGAATATAAACTTTTGACTCGAGCAAATTTAGCTGAAATAGATTTGCTTATTATAAAAGGTTTACTATGAATTGTGAGGAGATGTTTATTGATAAATTCTCTGAAAGTTGTCGAGTTGACGGTGAAACGCCACCCTTTACAGATCCATTATCTTCAAGTCACCTTTAAAGATACATTGGGCTTTCCACTTAAAGATAGAATTCCGGGATTGAAATAAGCACGAGTGTGTATTCTCCTGGCTTTATTTATGTTTATAAGCCAGATTATGATACACAGTGAATTTATCAAGTATTCGCGTCACCCCTCAATAACCGTCGCGTCAACCTGGGGTGTCATGTCACCCCGGTTCGATGTATCGCATCGATAATTTATAAACGTATCCATCGAATGGAACAGCTCGAGAGTCTATGACTCGAGATCGCCACGTCTCATTGGGAAAATATCCGTTGGTTTTCTGGTGCAAATCAAAGCAATTTTCTTGAATTTATAATTTTAAGCCATTTAACGTCCAGGATTGAAAATCTCAACATCTTTTAATATAATATTTTCTTTTGAAATTGTGAAATTAAAATAATTTATTTCTTTTGCCACTCTACACTTATAGACGAACTTCTTAACTATCTAAAATTATTTTTTATTGTGTAGCGTAAGGTAGAACTATATTATTTATTTATCAAAAACCTATCGATTTCTGAACGTCGGGCATTAATGATTCTATTACTTGAGGGGACTCAACTACAGTCAGTGCCACATTCTTATGCGTTATATCAGAAACGTTTTGTTTTTAAACTTGGCTGAGCACCGTGATAAATGCCTTTGCATTTGAAAAAACGTAAAAAATAAATTTATCGAAATTAATCTATAGAGAAAGCCTTTTAAACTAACAAGCATTTCAAGGGCGATAGGTGCAGCGCAAAATTTACGACCCTGCATTAAACGCACACGTTACGAAACCGCAAAGTCGTGTGTTTCAACCGTCACCGCGCGACTGCGTAACTGCGGCTGCTAACGTAGATCTGGGATAGAAATTAAGGTCACGTGATTTATTGGCGAGAAATTTTCAATATGCATTGCCTGCTATATTTCTTTAAATCGAGGGCAATAAACGCAAACTTTTAACCTCATGTGCAAGACAAATTTTGGTGAATTTTAATGTTTAAAAAACATAATCGATGAAGTATATGATAAATAACGATGTATTTGCTAATGATGCAGATTTTCAGGAAAAGTGAAAATATTTTTGTGACTTTTTCATATATCAGTGATCAGCTCTGAAGTATTTGTTTATTACTTATATATATATATCATCATCATCATCAGCCTTTTTCAGTCCACTGACGGACGAAGGCCTCCCCCAGACACTTCCAGTTTTCCCTGTCAACTGCCTCCCTCCTCCAAGTTTGCCCCAAGAACTTAACAAGCTCTCTGTCCCACCTGTCTTTCGGTCTTCTTTTTGGTCTCTTGATGTTTCTTGGGATCCATTCGATGACACTGGACGTCCAACGCTGGTCATTTCTTCTAGCAATGTGGCCTGCCCACTGCCATTTTAACACCTTCACTCTTCTAATCACGTCACAGACTCCCGTCTTCTTTCTTACCCAGTCGTTCCTCTTGCGATCTCTTCGGGTGATCCCTAACATGCATCTCTCCATGCCCCTCTGTGTTGTTTGCAGGCGCTGTATCATTCTGGCATTCATGGTCCATGTTTCACAACCATATGTCAGAACAGGCAGAACACATTGGTCATACAGTCTCCTTTTTAGGAAGACTGGAATATTTGATTTAAAGATGTTCGCATTCTTGCCAAAAGCACTCCATGCCATCTTCACTCTCCGGTTGATTTCTCCAAGAAGCGAACCATCTGTAGTGATGAGTTGACCTAAGTAAACATAGCTGGTTACTTCTCCAAGTTCTGCTCCGTTGATATGTATCTTCTCAGAATTTGTGAAGGAGTTGTACATAACCTTTGTTTTATTAAGATTCATCTTAAGTCCAGCTTCTCGGCTTGCTTGCTCAAGCTCTTCAGTTCTTCTAAGGAGCTCTTCTGGGCTTCCTGCGAACAGTATGATATCATCTGCAAAGCGCAGGTGACTCAGATATTCTCCATTTACCTTTATGCCTTTTTCCTCCCAGTCTAGCCTTTTGAATACTTCCTCTAGAGCTGCTGTAAATAACTTAGGGGACATAGTATCTCCTTGTCTCACTCCCTTTTCGGCCTTAAAGGCACTCGTCTCTTCATGCAGCTGGACAGATGTTGTCGCATTTTCGTAGATATTCTTGATCAAGGTTATGTACGTTTCTTCTACTCCTTGTTTCTTTAGTGCACGTAACACCGACGAAGTTCGGACAGAGTCGAATGCTTTCTCGTAGTCGATAAAGCACATACATAGAGGTAATTCATACTCGTTGGTCCGACTGATTACCTCTCTCACGACTTGGATGTGGTCCATCGTGCTATACCCACTGCGAAATCCAGCTTGCTCTCTGGGTTGGGCAGCATCAAGATGGTTTTGAAGGCGCATAGTGAGTATTTTGGTGAATATTTTGTAGACTGTTGGGAGTAGGCTGATCGGTCTGTAGTTATTCAAGTCTTCTTTGGAACCTTTCTTGTGCAGAAGGATAATACATGCGTGGTTCCATGTTTCTGGTATCTTTTTCTTCCTCAGACAGGAATTAAAAATCTTAGCGAGAATTGTTTCCGTATGATTCCCCATTGCTTTGAATACTTCCGCTGTGATACCATCCATTCCAGATGCTTTTCCATTCTTCATACTTCTGATTGCGTGTCTCACCTCTTCCGGAAGGATACCTGGGACCTCTTCGGTGGGCATGTTTGCATCATCATTTACTTCATCATTTCCTAGAGGATCCTCATACAGCTTGGTGTAAAATTCTTGTACCCGTTTCAGGATCAGTTTCCTATTATGGGTTATGGAGCCGTCTTCTAGCATCAAGGCCACCAGCTGTCTCTTTCCGATCGAGAGATGTTGCTTCATTTTCTTGTAACTTCTATTGTTTTCTATGGCTTTCTCGATTAGTTCATAATTATATTTTTTCACATCTTCCTTGATGCACTTCCTTATAGTTTTGTTTAGTTCTGCAAAATGGATCATTTCTTTAGGATCATTAGTAATTAACATTTTCCTTCTTTTTTCCATCAGCAGTCTTGTTTTTTCAGTCAACTTTTTCTCTGGCTTTGTTTTAACTGTTCCGCCTATTTCTTCAGCAGTTTCCTTGAGTATCTCTATAAATTGGGATTCAACTTCTGGGTCTTCCAGTGCACTGAATCGATTTTTCAGTTGGAGCTGAAATTCTTCTTTTCGTTCTTTTAGCACCTGCGTGTTGATAATAGACTTAGGCTTCTTCTTTATAAGCTTCTGTCTTTCTAACTTTGAGTTGAATTTTATTCTGCATCTTACCAAGCGATGGTCGCTTCCAGTTTTAAACTGGTTGAGGACGGAACAGTCTTCAGCCAATTGCTTCTTATTTACTAGTATGTAGTCAATTTCGTTTTTGGTACCATTGGGTCCTTTCCAGGTCCATTTTCTATTGGGATTCTTTTTGAAGAAAGTGTTCATTATATATAGACTAGTACATTCAGCAAAGTCTACAAGGCGGTCCCCTCGTTCATTTCTGTCTCCATAGCCCCATTTTCCAACTGCGCTGTCATCTTCCTTTTGTTCTCCTACCTTGGCATTGAAATCACCCATGACCACTTTTAGATGGCAGCTTCCTTTGTCGTGCAGTTCTCCAACTTCTTGGTAAAAATCTTCCACTTCCTCATCCGAGTATGATGACGTTGGCGCATAAACTTGGACTAGTTGAAGTTGATATCTTTTATTTATTTGAAGCACTAGTCTAGCTGCCCGCTCGGATGAACTTTCCATTTCCACGATATTATTCTTCAATTTTTTGTTGATGATGAATCCAACACCTCCTGTTCTTCCTGTGTCAGTTCCCCTGTAATAAAAAATATCTCCACTCTTCAACTCCAATAGGCCTTCACCTTTTCTTCTCACCTCACTAAGTCCTAAAATGTCCCACTTGATCTTCTCCAGTTGTTCTTGGAGCTCTTGAAGTTTATCTTCACTGGACAAAGTCCGGCAGTTAAAGGTAGTTAGGTTGAGGTTAAAGGAATTGGGTAAGGATGAGAAAGAGTGGCAGTGGGCGTTTAACCTCCGGGGATTCTTAGCACCCTCTGCCTTCCTGCCTTGTTCCTGACCACTGCCACGGTCAGAGGCAATCCAGCCTCCGGAGAATGAGGGCCGTTTTTTATGGGTGTACATGTCATGGGGGGATTGTGGGCCTTAAAACACCACGCTGGCCCAGAGCGGGTTGGTGAGTACCTCTTTCACTTTGGCCGGAGATATTGCAGAAAGACTTCACAGCATGGTTGAACCTACCGGTGTCCGAGGACACCACTGTTCTTCGCCCTTTAGCCTCCGTTTACACCCTTCCGCCGACTTTGAGGCAGTGAACTGAGGCAGTTGGAAGGGCATATATATATATATATATATATATATATATATATATATATATATACATATATATATATATATATCATGCTCTTACTCTGATATATACATACATACATACGTACATATATATATATATATATATATATATATCAGATAAGAGCAAGATTCAAAATTGATGCCTGTGGCCGAATTTATCAGTGGTGAACTGTACATTCGAGATATGCTACTTCTTCGCGTAAAAACGCCAACAAATAACACGATTTACTTAGTGTAAGTGCAAAAATACGTCGTTGTTCGCGAGTGATACGTTCCTCGCGAGATCGCGAATAACGACATCGCTGGAGATCGCTAAATTTAGTCATGGGATTTTTTCCGTGGTTTAAACACTGTAACTTATCATAAATAAATACGCTGAGTAATAACATAATCAAATTAATGCTTTAATGTGTATTTTAAACCAAACCGAATAAAATTCACAAAGGAAAAATAATAAATAGCATTATATTAATTCAAATGAGTGTACAGTATATAATCTTGAAGGTGGAGTAACGATGGTAGAGAAGATGACGCTCTATTTTCCTTTCATTTTGATAGAACGCGCTGTCGATTCGTTAATACTGGAAAGCCTCTCCACGGCAGAAGCACTTTGAGAGTTTGTCAAGAACTTGAATTTTCTACACTAAGCTCATCACCTGTCTTTTTGGTTGCTTCTCATTTCCATTGCCAGATGTTTTCTTTTGGGAGCCATGGTTACGAATGCACACGCGTTTAGAAGAATTTCAAGGCAGTGGGGGGAAGAAGGGGTGAGAAAATCTCGCGAATAAACGAAATCGCGAATAACGAGGTATTACCGTATATCCGTATTTCCACAAAAAATGTTTACTAAACCAGCGACGCATAATTTTCCGATTTGTACGTTGGAAAGAGAAAAAAAATCGAAGAGGCGCTGAGATCCAAAAAAAAAAAAAAACTCCGGTCCAATTAAAAAGCCAATGGCATCCTCGCCCACCATTATAATTGGCTGCCATTTGAGGAATAGAAGACGATTGGATTGGACGAAACGCTATCGTCTCTTCTGCGATTGGCACTTCCTCCTCCGCCTTACTCGTTCGCATTCAACTAAGGACGCGCCCTTAAAAAAAAATAATAACGAGCGGAAAATAATAACGCCGCCGGTTGCGTCACGCGACACGCATTCCGCCGCGTGCGCGCGTTTGTGCATCCGAAACGATCTCTTCCGTGACGTACGTGCTTCCTAGACGTTCGACATTTTCTTTTTGTTCTTTCTTCCGCACGGGGAAAGTGATGAGAGGGCAGTCTGGTCCTCCGTTCAACCCCCATCTCCTTTTTTTACCTCTCTCTCTCAAACCCTCTGCCACTCTATATAGTAAACTATCCCTCTTCCTTTCCCACCATACTCTCCTTCCATATCCTTATCGATCCCTTTCCTCTTTTGCATTCTTTTTTACCGTTTTCTTCCTGTCTCGTTTGTGTTTTTTTCTAGCTCCTGTTCCTCCCCATCCGTTGACTATCTCCTTTTCTTTCATTTCTGCCTACCTCCTCACTCCTATGTACTTGTCTCTTTTCTTTCCTCTTTGCCTCTGCTTCTTTCTTCCTCTTTCTCTCTCATCTGCCTCTTTCTCTCTCTTTTCTCCTTCTTCCACTCCCTCTTTCTCTCCTCTCCTTCCTCTTCCTCTCTCTCTCCCTCTCCCTTGTTCTCTCTCCCTTGTTCTCTCTCCCTTCCCTCTTTCCCTCTCCTACCTCTTTCACTCATCTTCCTCTTTCTCTCTCCCCCTTTCTCTTCCGTCTCTCTCCCCTCTCCTTTCTCTTTTCTCCCACTCTTTCTCTCCCTCTCCCTCTTTCTCTCTTCCTCTCCCTCTTTCTCTCTTCCTCTCCCTCTTTCTCTCTTCCTCTCCCTCTTTCTCTCTCTCTCCCCCTTTCTCTTCCTCTCCCTCTCTCTACCTATACCTCTCTTACTCTCTCTCTTCTCCCTCTTTCTATCTCCACTCTCCTTATTTCTCTCCTCACCCTCTTCCTCTCTCTCTCTTCCCCTATCTCTCCCTCTTTTTCTCCTCTCCCGCTTTCTCTTTTCTCTCCGTCTTCCTCTTTCTCTGCAGTGGCGTTTTTTCCTAGGATATAGCAGCTTAATTATCCTGTTTTTCCCCAACAACAAACATCCTTCACTTTTCGTTTCGAATTATGTTAAATTTGTATCAATCCTCGAGCAGCATTTTCTTTTGTTTTGTGGGGTTGACGATGGATCGGATGGGAGAAAAGACCGACTTACTTTAGTCTTAATATCACCCTAATAAAGACGTGCATCTGTCTGTCTGTCTCCATCTCCTCCCTCCCTTTCCTTTCCCCTCCTTCCCCCCTTTCCCCATTTTTGTCATTTCCCTCTCATTTCTCTCCGTGTCCCTCTCGCTTTGGTATATTACTTTCCTTCTATTCTCCCCCTCCCTCTTCTTCCTCCTCTTATTTATTGCCTACTTCCTTCTGCCTTTCTTTTTCTCACACCGCTCTCTTTATCACTATCTTCATATCTCCCCCCTCTTCCCCCCCCCCTCACCTCCTCCCCCCCTTCTCTCCCATGTCTTCTCTTTATCTCCTTCATCCCACGGTCGCCCGCAGAAGAAGGTAGAAAGCGCGCGAAGAAATCTCTGTCCAAGCATAACCCTATCGAAATCTTATATAAGGCAGGCATGTCGAACTCAATGGTTTATAAAGGCCGCGTTGATGCGATGGTCGTTACAGGAGGGCATAATTAGGATTATCGGTGTTTAATCAGGGTCGAATTTGAGAAACTGGATTTTTTACCTCCACGAATGAACGTGTAAGCTTTCGCATAATAGACGTTAATTTAGAGTGGTGGTCAAAGAGCAGGACGCGTGCACGGCACAACATTTGTGAAAATTGTATATGTGAACAAACTTTTTTTAGCAATGAACCCCATGGAAAAAAGGTAACTATTGCACTCCATCTACGGATGACTTACAAAATTTTCTTAGAAACTACAAATATGCATCCGCAAATTCAATAGGTGATTAAAATGAAGCAACTCGAGGGTCATCCAATGAATTAAACGTTTAATTAAATCTAATTTCAAATCTTTTTGTAATAATAAAAAAGTTCGCGTTACAACTAATACGTGTTATTTGTGAGAAATCCAACTTTTAATGTGATTTTTTTATCACCATTTCATTTTCATGGAATGATAATAAATATTTTGCCTCACATTTACTTGTGGCACGCCGATATTCCTATTCGAGATTGTCAATACAGAAGAAAAGTTTGGTCATCTCTGACGTATTGTGTTGTAATTAATAAACGAGGAACACTCCCGCTTCCTTTTCAGAAATAAAAAATATTTTTGATCTCCCGAATGATTTCGTTCATGCAAAAATTATCATTCGGGTCAAAGCAAGGCACGGAAAAGGCCTTTTACGGCCCGCTGGCCGTCTCTTCAACAAGTGATTGGAGCACAGACGGACGTGACTCGAGGTTAATGGCAGATTACGTCCTAATCACGCCTCTCGCTACTAGTCTTTATGTTTCCTCTCCTCTTTATAACCTCATCGGAAGCGTGGGATAGGAAACCTTTGCGATATTTTACCTTCTGTCTGTCCTTCAACGTGCCCACCCTGTTATCACACACACATGGGAATGGGTGGGTGGACGGTAGGCCGCATTTGACTCGCCTTATTTTCCCGCTATCTCCGTGGAGACTGTCCCGAGTTCGCTTTCACATAAGGTTTTCTGTCGTCGGGCTTTCCGCTATCTCCTTCCTCCTCCTCCCTCCCTTACTCCATGCGGGAGTCGTGCGTTTCAGTTGATACCGCTGGGCCGCACATCCAAGTTTTATCATTGAATTACGTGGCTCTCCCAAAGGGTTTCAGCTGATGATTCAAGGCCGCGCGTGAGAAGTAATTCATCTTCGCGAGGGTGTGTCTTCTTACTTTGAGGCTTGACAAAAACATCGTCTCAGGCAGTCATGCCACATACGTCATCGTCAGACGAACTGAGTCATGCGTACTCCGGATGAAACCTGGATTTTAGCTTAGGTATGCCGAAGTTTAGGGCGGAATGTCTAGCTCAGAGTTGTAGAAAAAAGACTTTTGTATCAATTTACGGAAGTTATAATTAATTAATTAGTAATGATTGAAAAGGAATCTGTTCCAATGGAAACATTACTCGGTTGTCAGGTCTTTCAAAGCAAATAACACGTGACCCCACTCATCAGTGTGTTGTCGTATATTAAATCTACGTGTTCAAGGGGTCCATGGGATTTCAGGTGTTCCTGTAGGGGTCCGCAGGTTGAAAAAAGATTGAAAAATTCTAGTGCAGTGAGGCTAATTGAATCCCTTATCAACAGCAGAAGAAATGACCATGGATGCGAATTTCCTGAGATTAATTATCTCGGGAGAGCGATGATAGAAAAGATATCGTGCAGTTACTCACGAAGAACTGTCACAATTTGGATTCACATTTGTTTCCTTATGACGGGAAGGTTTTTATTTACGGGTTAATAAAACCGAGACGAACTGAATTTTGTTGAAAATTTCTTCCATTTATTCCCGAATCGAATTCTGCAATAGTATTTTTTTATTGGATTATACCAGGTCTGGATTATCCATTGGGCACAATGGGAACAGTGCCCAGGGCTTACGAAAAAGTTTAAAAAAATCACAGATGAGTCAAAAATGAGAAAAGAAAACTGACAAATCAAACTTAAAGATTTGCTTTAATTGAATTCCTTTATAAAACCTTTTCATTTTAATAATACATCTACAAATGTCGAAGTATATATATATATATATATATACGTGCAAATATTTATCTATAGATCTATCTTGGGGGCCTGCGATTATGAAAGTGCCCAGGGCCTACAAAGACCTTAATTCGGCCCTGCTTATACCAATATTTCCTTATACAAGCGAATTAGTCTTATCCAGTTAATCGGTATCTACGCGAATTGGAAAGTAACCGGATATATGTGTACGATAAGGGTAGGAAATAGAGAGAGAGAGAAAGAGATGTCCATAGTTCCGGCTGCGATTCATTCACAGTCCAGTGCTCGAAATGGTCTGGAACCCAAGTGACCGGAAGTGCCCTCGTCATGAAATCCAGCTGACTCGTTTAAGGTTACGAGAGCTGTGGTTTTATACTGTTTCATTATCTGTAGTAGAAATATTTCACTTGGTTTATAGAAGCTAATGCTTAACTAAGCGAACTGTTTAATTCATCGACGAAATAAAAACCTTATCTATTTCACATCTTCTAGTCCAGAAGAAAGGAAACCGCAACCGTACTTCATGCGGATAATCATTACTCTTTGTCTACTTAATTTTTCTTCCGACGTGGAAATTTAGGTTTGTTTACATGCACGATGATAATTTTGAATGTTTGATTGTTTTTGTCGACATTGCGAGGATTTTTTTTATTATGCTTTATGGTGACCTCATCTCTTCAGGTTTTACAGGCATTAAAATCCTTCAGAAGACAGAGGGTTTTAAGAGGCCTTGTGTTTCTTTGCAGCAAAAGAAAATGCTAACCGTTCGAGGGCATGCCTCTAGGAACCGGCGAGGGAGGGGGGGAATGTTTTTCTCACATTAAAAATTTAAAATAGCCGTGATTCATCCACTCGAGCTATATTTGGACGTATTTATTAGATGCCCTCATCCAGTGTCGTAACTATGGATATAGCGAAAGTGGCTTTTGACATAGACGCCGTCTGCAAAACATGCCAAAGCTAATTTAATACTTATAAACGTTGAATTTATTTTTAATTAAAATTTAAGAGTAGGGCGTAACATAATATTGCCGTGCAATCGAACATTCGTTCTCAACCTCTTTATTTTATTTTGAAAAAATTCAGTTTCCGATACAAACCCCAGAATCTCGAATGAGAGTCCTCATCACGAAATTTTTGTCGTTTTTTCCTCCGCTCGCGCGAGGGTTTCAGGTTGAAATGTCCACTGCGAAATATCCAATAGACAAAAATGTCAAATTCACTACATTGTCCAACTAATTAAAATTTCCACAGAACATAAATGTCCGATGCAAAATGTCCAGTACACAAATATGTCCGACTAATTAAAATGTCCACTTATCAAATGTCCAACAAATGAATAGATGACTCTTAATATGTTCAAAATAATATTGGATACTGGTGTTGGGGAGCGTGCAGGAACAACTCTTCTTCTCCCTCTTATGCACACTGCTTCGACGTAACTTGCAAGTTCTTTTGCTATTATATCATATAATAAATCAAACGTTTCTTCCAAATCAACCAAAAGGATGTATGATAAAGTCATCAATTCCTGTGTCTCATGTCAAATTTGTGGATTTTCCAAGTCTCTGTATCTCTCACTTAGCCCCAGGCTTATAATCTTGTAGTACACTGATTGAGAGTAATGAAATACACATCCTTTGATATGAGCACCAGGAAAAGCTTTTCTTGCTGCGTTCGTATTAGTAAATTCAAAATCCATCATTTAGTTTCTAGGCCTTATTTGTAACCCGTGCTCGATAGCATACTCAAATAAATTCCGTTATATGTATTTTCATTTTTCCGAACCATTAAACAAAACACTAAAGGGAACACACATATCTGTATTGTCCCATGAATTGCGAACAGTTGTATAAACTGTAGAGAAGCGGTTTTGAATGCTCCATCCTTGAAAATAACTTCGCTTGCACTTAGGTGTTGTATGTTTCTATTCGTTGCAAACATAAAATAATGGCTCTTATACAGAATACCTATTATGTGTTCAAAGGACACTAATAAGTGGACTTTAAAAATTAATGGACATTTTTATGTATTGGACATTATGCATCGGACATTTCAGTAGTGGACGTTTCTGTATATTGGACATTTTGCAGTGGACGACTTGTGACCTATCACCCACGCGAGAACAGTTTCATCACGCTTCTCTCACGAACGTGTGTCATTTTCTACTCCTTAAATAAAATCCTCCTTGGCGCCCATAGTGCCACTCGGAATACGAGATTGAGGCGGATGTGTATGCGACTGCTTGTGTGTGCCGCCGCTACCTACTCTAAACCTCGCCTATCTCAACCCATTTTCCTCCTTGACCGCTAGTTGAGCAATCTCCTCCGACTCTTTAGCCCACTCGACTTGTGATTCGAAGCAGGAGCCCCCCCCCCCACCCCTCGTCTCCTCCCCCTTCTCTCTCTTTCTCTCTTTACCACTAGAGAATTCAAATCGGACGGGCCATACAGCTATACAGGACTCCCTCTGAGAAACACTCGCATCCTCCCTTGCTACATTCACTCCCGACGAAAGGAAATGAAAAAAAATGGAAAACGACTCTTAAGCAGGCGTCTTGAGAGAAAGAGAGAGAGATATAGAGAGCGATTTTGAAGAGGCGGCCACTTCACTCACCACCGGATAGATAATCCACGCCTCCTGGGAGTGTCTTTTATTTTTAAACCGAAAGGATATTAAGTACGGGGTCATTAGGAGCCTACGGATGGGAGATCTGGAAGCGATCCAGGAGAATTTAACCCTTTGGAGGAGATATGGTTTTGGAATCCGGTAAGGGTTAATAGACGGGTCGAAGAAGAAGTGGGTGGAAGAAGGGATGCTGTTTCAGGGCAAAGTTTCGAATTTGGAATCGCAATGAGCGGAATTTTTCGTTTTCAATGCGTTTGTTCTCGCCCGTTCGAATATTTTCGTGTCGTGGGATTTTTTTCTCTGTAATTAGATATAAAATTTGTCGTTTTTCTCGCGTCACAACATTTCCTACGGTTCTTTTAGCCTTATTTTGTAATTAAAAAAAATCAGTGTCGACGAATGTTTTCAGCGTGATAGGAATTTAATTTTTCGAGTATAGAGAGAAATTTATTATTTTACGATCATTTCCATCAGATTTCTCTGAATGAAAGGGGAAGGTAGGTACTTAATCTGTATATTTTTAAAAAAGTTCCTGGAAAATTCTTAATGCTTAAATCTTGAAAACTTATTAGCTCCCACATGATTTTCCCCCCATAGTTTACGCTTGAAGATTTCCCTCGGGTCACACATTCCGCTCACGAATACTTCGATTTATAAGTATTATAAGTCAGGAAGCAAGGACATTCTCTCCACTAATCGTCAAATGTGAGGCACCCGTATGTTTGTCGTCTATTGACAATTCAGGTAAGGTTCTCGGGTCATACGGTTCTAAGCGTCGATGAAACATGACCAGCAAGTACATCGATGGTCACGGCACGTTTCAAACCAGCGACCTTAGAATTGGAAAACCGATGCTTTGTTTTTCACGATGCAATGCCAAGGCCTGCTAGAGGAAGTTACTTTGCGCCAAGCATCAGCTGATATGGATATTATCGCTGAAGCGGATGTTTTTTTTTTGCGATTTGGAAGAAACTGATGATGTTTATTTATTGCCACAATGCATCAATTACTATCTCTCGCGAATGCTTCTTTTTCCTAAGTCAACACGGAAGGAAATTTCTCGGAATGTTGGACACTTGATAACTATTGAAAAACAAATGCGTCGAATGATTCATTAGGCAAATATTGACATGCGATTGATATTGATAATAATATTAGATTAGTGAGAGATGGGTTTCAGTTTTAATTGAACCAATGTATTTGTTGGATGAGGGGACAGGGGAAGAATAATATTTTTTCTGCGGGTCCTTCTTCTCTTATTTAGGCTGATTGCAGCTGGATTTTTTAACTTCTATATTAGGGATACGTATTTTTTGCTCGGAATGTTTTTTCTCGTCGTTTCCCGTCTCGCCCAATTTGAGCCCAGTCGTTTATAAAGCGGGTGCGAATAGGATCAGCGGCAAACTCGACCAACCGAATCGGGTGATTGATGGCCGTAAATTAAATATCACAATTCGTGATGCATCGTCTCATTCGACGTCGCAATACTTTGCATCTTTGCATTTGTTGTATTGACGTTGTCATCAGACCTAGAGCCCAGTCGCATTGTATATTTTTAATAATACTAATAAGAATATTTTTCGGTTTGTACTTGCAGCTTTTGACGCTGATCCTCATATTGAAGTCTGACTCTTTTCTCGATATCATAAAAGTTCGATTCTGAATATTGTTAAATTGGTATACCTTTTCTATTAATCCGCTTCCAATTACAAAAATTTCATTCAGGCGCGATAATTGTCTTCCTTTGAGGCTTCAGTTAGGGATGATTTGAACAGGGCTCCTTTAATTATTTAACTTGCAGTTGCAACGTTGCAACTTCACGCTTCCAGTGGGATACGATGATTTTCGTTGCGACTTTATAAAGCTTACGATTGAAATGAGATTAGTTCGCCAAGCTGGCCGTACTTCATATCAGGGATTTTCAACCTTATTTTACTCGCGATTACCACTTATTGTTAGAGCTATTTTAAAGGTCGCGTACCCCTTCGAGCAGTATTTTATGGTCACGTACCCCAATTGCATTTAAAGTGTTTGTATTAAGATTGATAACTGATGTTTATAACGTTAAAACTTACAGTTTTTACGTATTTATCGGTTTTATGATATTATTAATCTTAGTCACATTTCAACTTTTGATTTTGAAGTCATGCAAGAAAAACAAACTAATTATAATCTTTAACACTTTCA
The DNA here is from genome assembly GCA_036926305.1 of Uropetala carovei. Classification (NCBI taxonomy): domain Eukaryota; kingdom Metazoa; phylum Arthropoda; class Insecta; order Odonata; family Petaluridae; genus Uropetala; species Uropetala carovei. The sequence goes on from JAXCHB010000003.1 coordinate 2,092,581, forward strand.
CGTACCCCTTCAAAACCGGTTGAAACCCTTTGTCTTATATCCTTGACTCTCATGGATGCAATTTATTCTCAAATACCAGTTGCTGAGCTGGATCTAATTTGATTTATCACTACAATTTAATTCACGTTTAGAGAATTGGCAACATATTAGCCTGAATTTATATGTAGCAATAACGAAAAGTCCAGAAACTAAATGTATGAATGTGACCAGCTACCCGGCATCGAAAGAGCATCCGGCAAAGAAATGTATGCTCGCAGCTCATTGGCGGTTGTATACTAGTGTTTAGCCTAGCCATTCTTCCTATTTCGCCTAACGGCTTCGTTGCGTGGATCCATAAAAAAATATATAATTAACGGTCTCCCGGCGAATTAGTAGTATTTATCTAGAAGTGGAGAGAGGGGGGGGGGGGGAGGAGGGGAAACCGGAAGTGGCGGCGCCATGTCGCATTTTGGCGGGCTGAAGAGGCGATGAGGGCTTCAGAAACGGAAAAAAACGAAACGAAAATGGTTTGGCCCAATGAGGTTGGGGGCGCCTGTATATATACAAACACGCGTTGTTATTTTTTTTTTGTCCTGTTGGGCGGTGCTTTATGCCAGACCATAAAAAGGGAATGTTTAAGGGGCGTCAGTTACGCCTCATTTGGCTCGCGCTCCGCTTGGTTGCGGCAGTGGCGTAGCGCATGCGTGAAATTTGCGCACGTACGGAAAGCTGTTTATCGTTTCAGACGTGCATGACGGGAGTTCCACGAAGCGTCGTAGGTCCAGTTTCTCGGTTTCTTACGGTTCGTTGACAGGTTCTCCTTATTCTTTTTTTTTTTAAAGAAAACAATGCCGGTTGATTGAGTTCTAGATCAAGTCGAACGCATTAGGGGAAAAAAATTTAAAATAAAAAAAAACTAAGCTCCGTGTATCCAAAAAAAAGTGGACCGAATCCTCAGCTTAATATATCAAGTTCCAAAAAGGAAAAGCGAAGCTTTTTTCACGTTAGGAATAGAATTGGTTTGAATTATTATAGAAAAAAAGGACGGCGATTTGCCAAAAAAAAGCGTCTACGGCGAAGTAAATTGCGCCGAATTTTTTCAGTTTTTTAATGTTTTTTGTCGTGTGTTTAATGATGTGGGACATGATTGGTCCGTTGAGAAATATGGTTTTTATATCTCACTTCAGATATTCCGAAACTACCACATTTTTTATAATGCCGTTCCTTCTAGCGTCTATAGCGATATAGTTCATATAATGGATTATTAATTCTGTTATTTTGTAATGATGGGATATGCTGAAAACGCTTATTTTCGGCGGGGGTTTCTGAAAAACTGATAATTTCAGCCAAGTTTCCTAGTAATTGTTTACGAGAAAACTATTCTCTGGCCGCTAGTTTAGCGTTGTTTAAAAATATTACGCTTTAATTTTAACTTTTACTTTCCTGGACTTTTCTGAAACAAATTCTCTTGAATTTTTATGAACAGAATATACAACCTAAGCCTTTAAATATTCCTGTTTCGGAAAATTCCTGTTTTTTTGTAATTCGCATTGTAATAACGTGAAATTCAAAATCATAGCTCAGAGGGGATGATTTGACGTCTTATTTATATTTCGCCATAAAATGTGCATGTTTAGTTCAGAGCCGGCATAAGGGCTAGGTGAGCGAGGCTCACACCTAGGGCACACCACATTTAGACCACATTTTACGATTTTAATTGTAACGTTTTATATTATAAAATGTATTTTATGTTACCTCTACATTATAGATAAACTAATTTCAACAGATAAAATTGTGTATTATTTATTTTCATTAGGAGGGGGCGTAATTCTCAATACTGATTGTTATTTTTTCGTCAAAATTCGAATAACTCGCAGCCAAAGAGATAGGCACGACGCGAAAGCTCACGACAGTGCCTCATTCCAGCACCATGAACTTATCCTCGCAATTCGAAGCATCCAAGGGAGAAAAATAACGTGGGTCCCTTACGGCTGGAAGGTTTTGTGTGAACCGCCTTTTTCACATGGCAGGCCTCCAGAAAAATAATAAGCAGCCATCCAAGTCCTTTCCGAATCGGTTACACAATGACTTTCCCCTTCCCCTACTAATACGAAATCCCACGCGTCTCCTTACGCGGCCGAGGCTAACAGACAGACGTATAGGGAAGATTACGAATAATTGTTTCCTTAACGACCTCCCGTTTCATCTTTATAGCCGTATTCCGTTATTCGACAGGTGTCGTATAAGGAGGTGAGTCATTCGGTCGCGAGAGGGACGACACGCGATTTCGCGCATGCGTGTTAAAACTATATACATATATAGTTTTTGCATCCCGTCGTTAAATCCTCCTCGCCTGCATTTTTTTTTAAATATACGACTCGTGCGAACTTCCTGCTTCTTCCGCCCGCACCGCGTCTCGTTCCTTGACGACCCGATTTCCAAATAAAACGGAAAAATAAAAGAAAAACGGCCTTTATATGTGTTTTTCCCATGTCTGGTAGCATTTATCCGAAGGTTGCAATTAAGTTTCGACGTTTTTTTTGTTTTTCTAGGAACGGGTCTTAGCATGGCATGAGGTACGTCTTTTCGGTGAGATATACGTATAGAAAGAGAATTTGGTTAATTAAGCGTTTGCCTTGAGCCGTATTTCTTTTTGAATACGGTTTTGTTTATGCAGATTGTCATTTTATTTTTTAAATTCATTTTTCGTCCTTAATGAGCCCATTGATATCCACAGGAGTCGCCACCTTCGCGATAAAAGGACCAATTACGGCATTACAAAATCATTTGGCGTCCCAAATGATAAATGAGGATGCCTGAAAACTTTAGATGAAAAACTTCGCGTATGCTTGGAGCATATAATAACATAAATGAAAGTGTTGATGACGCTTGTGTACAGACAGGCATGTGCTGGAAATGAAGATTTCTGAAAAAACCGGAGAGAAATTTTGACTGCTTTTTCAGAAATATTGAAAGCATAACATAATATCACACTATGATAAGATACGACAAAATACAATGCAATATAACATAACATAATATAATGTATCCTACGATATTTTACGTTCAAAAGACACCAGTCAGACTTCAGTCATTCACTTCAGATGCTGACGTAAGCTTACACTTTTTCAAGCGGGTCGTAATTTGGGCACCTCTACTCTAACCTAAGTTATTTTTACATATTTATGTCAAAGCTACATTCAATTTAGGAGAATTAAAATTTCATTGAAAGCAATTCAGAACTGGATGTGAATGCTCAATTTATTTTTAATGGGTACGTTTTCGTTCGTCTCTTTACATAAATGTTAAGTATGAATCTTCCCGATAATCCATGCGCTTTACATGCTATAACCAAGATTGAAATACTGTAATGTTTATCGGAGTTAATTAATCTCGTAATTTCCCGCATAAGATTGTCTCGGCTTTTAAGAAAAATACGGAAATATATTAATTCACGAAAAAATTCACAGCAGAACGAAATAAATCATACATTTTTTGTAAAGGAACACAAGTTATTCTTTTAAATAAATCATTAAAATTGTTTCATTCGTTCGCGGAACTTATTTATCTATATTTTAAGCGTTGTGTTTCGAAGAATGAACAAAAATAGACAAATCGATGCCTGTTATGAGTTCCTCGTGATAAAGGTTTCCTGATTTTTACCCGGGTTTGTCTACATAATGGCGTTTGTTCCAGGTGCAGCACCACCCGGCTGCCGCTAGCCATATTCCCGTGCCCACATGTTTTCCACGAGTTTCTCTTTTATGTGATAACGCGGCACATCGGCGAAACTTGAGTAATATCGCTTAAACCATTTTCCTTATCAATGTAGTTTTCTTTACTTTTTCTCATAATGCACTTCCAAAGAGTTTTCCCTGTGAATTTCATGGTGATTTCTATTTTTACTGGTGAGAATTTTGAATTCCCCCATTTTTCGCTGTGCATACGTGCTTGGGAAATAGCGCGCGAATCTAAACCATGCAAGGTTAGGTTTATTACGCCGTATTAAGTTCAACGTATAACAATTTAGTTTTATATTGTATTTCAAATTGCTTCCTTTTATCGTCTCCTATAATCTCGAGAACACATATGAAATGTTTTTATGCGTCTCGATATTTGCTCGTTTCGAAGCAGTGCCGAAGCGGTGTTCATGGCCGTCCAATTCGAGATGTTTCTTTCGAATAAAAGCTTTGCAAAGCGAAACCGTGCAATTCGAGGGATGAGCGGATGTCATGTCTCGGTTTTGGAAGACGTACGACTTAGATTTCCCTGAATTTAACGGTAATCTCCCAAATTGTCTCATTCCTAATATATGTACATACGTACGAAAGAGTACGGTGTGATTTGACTCGAGAACATTTAAAGTCATGTCTCGTCATTTTTTGACGGGCGCTTTATCCTGGTCCCCTAATAAAATTAATAATATCAATCGCTATTGATATAAAATTTCATGTACAGAATTATATTTCCGAAATAATTTTTTGACGTCATTCAAACTGGAAAAACTCATCTGTAAGCGGATTCACACTAATTACGACGATGGTAATAACGAAACTTGTAAAAAAAAACGCATCACGAATTCCTTTCAAAGCCTTTGGCTGTCCCCTAGCCACAACTTCCTTCGCGTATTCGCGGAACATGAGGCGACGATACGTGCGCTTTTGTTTCCTCTCGGGATAAAAAAAAATTACATAGAGCGGTCGTGGATTCCCGCGAAAAATGAAAGAAAGGGGTAAAGTAGGCCACCCGCCACTCACCCGAGGCGGGAAAGCATATGCGAGAAGAGGACTCGAGCTTCCTCATTCGTCCATCCGCGTTTCCATTAATATGCTTTATTCGAATGTTTACGTTGAGCCATTATGTGGAAGAAGACAGGCAGGATGCGAGCGCAAGCTACACACAGTTCCATCTTCTCCCTCTTTTACCGCTCCCTTTCTCCACATCTCTCTCTCCTATTTTGCGTCCTCCTATCATTAAACTGCGGGCGGGGTTTTTTTCCGCTCGTTCCCTCTGCATATGGCATCACAGTGGTCGCGGGTCGAGATATTTTTTTATCCCGTCTAAACGCCGTCTCGGATGATTTTTTTTGCTGTCGTGTCGCTAAAGCTAGTTTTATATTCGGCGTAAATGATGCGCGTTTTCGTGTCTCGCCTTTTTTTTTCGAGAGAAATAAAATTTTCTCGAAATACGTAATACTACCCTTCGTACCAACGGTAATTTCCAACAGGAATAAATAGCGTTGCGTCTTAATTCAATTCCTAAGTTGTATTTAGTTAGGATTGAGAATAGATCATATCAGTATTGGAACAGATGTACGGAAGTTCTTGATGAAATTCTTTTTCAGAATAACCCAGTCTCGTCTACTTGTGAACACTTGCTGGGAATTATAGCCCTTTTCTTTTATAATGCAAACGTTCATTATAATGGGATTTTATTGGAATACAAATTAAAAGATGCCTTTGAATTAATGAAACAGTTTTTTTGGCTATTTGGTGAATGCGGAGCCATCTTTTCAAATGAAATTGCTATTCGCGAACCTTCGCCTACATATACATGGTATCCAGCAGTCACCTTATTGGTGGATGGCAGGGGGTGAAAATGCAAGAAGGTTACCTGGTTTACCTACGTTACTTCTTCCTACCTTCGAGATCTGCTTCGCGAACAGCAAAGGTTTGGTCATGATAAACGAATCGCGAACCGTCAAAAAAAAAAAAAAAACACGAACGGCTAGGGCAAGTAATTTAAGCGCTTGTTTTTTCATTTCGATTTGTAAGCACTTATTTTGTGAATCTATTATTCGTGTCTTTGGCTCATTACTGAAAATGAATGATGTAATCGTTTTTGTGAATGTTTCCCAAAAATAGATTTCTTCGTAGTTTCTATGTTTTTTTTAATTGAAGGTTCGTGAGACATTCCGGAAACAACGAAATCCTTTTATCTCTTGTGACGTTTGCTGAACGGATGCTTAAAATTCTGACTGTTTTGACTGGTGACAGAAACGTTTTACTTAAATAGGGCATCGGAATGAGTCAAAAGAATATCTTACTCACGTACTTACCAAACGTAAGGCGACGGAGGAATTGCATCACTTTTTGAAGGATTTCTTTCGAGAGTCAACGAAGATTACGTTTCTTTGTAAAGCTATTGAAAAAAACACGAAGCCATAAGAGGTAAATTAGCTCAGTTTTATTTCGCAGTTTTTATCCCGCCACTCCCGTGTTCATGGCTAATCAAATTAAAAAGCGACGTAATTTATAAATAGGCTTTTCCTTATGTCAGGTTTTCCTCGTGCGTGCAGAGATCGAGGACTTCGCAAGCGGAAGATGTTGATTCGCTTAGAAATATTGCGTGCGGCGTTTTCTGAAAGGAACGTGTGACTCATTATATATTAAGTGAAGATTTATGCGAAAGTCGTATTTTCTTACGTTTAGCAGGTGAAATGTGTTTGTGAAAATAAAGCTGTGTGGAGAGGAATAATTTTTGTTAATATACTTTGGATAATGCGCGCGTAAATGCGAACTATCACATTACTTTCATTATTCGTTATTCTTATGGCTAAGATCATAATGATAAATCAAGATTCTTTTATGGATTTTGAAGAATCCTGATTTTTCAGTTTTAGCTGTTTTTCCTGATAAATTGACCTTTTTGAAAGGAAAATCTAAGAAATGATTTATTTATTGGCTAGAAAACATTCAAGCATTAATGTACTATTTCATTCATTTAATGAATTGGGAAAATTTTAATGAGAGATATATATATATATAGTCAATTAAATTTCTCTAGCTGTTATTTCATGGAAATATTGTGTTGACATCTTGCAAGCACCTTATGACTTATTCTTCGTAGAGATTTTTCCTGTCCGAGAATCATCCTTACTTCGAATGCGATATTCTTCGAAATCTCCTTCTGTCATTAAGAGTTGAAGTCTCAGCTAGTTTTTTTTACGGCGAATCGAAATGTATTGCGCTAGATTAAGCTGAAATATGCCTGCCTAACCGAGGAAGGAGGCGCTTCTTAAAATGCTATCATCGCAAATTGTAATCCATCCTCTTCTCTATTCGCTTAGGGGCTTCTTTGGTTGAATCTGCAATTTTTACCGTTCCGATTAACTTTGCGGACGTTCGTGTTTCCTCTTGGAGCGGTCATTGACTCGTTTTTCGGGTCTAATTTTATTAATCCGCGAATTAATCTTTGCTAAAAAAAAGTTGCGAGTGCAGACGAGCTAAAAGTTTTGTTTTTAATTAATGACAGCATAAATATGAAGGCAATATGTATTAATTTTCGTGGCGACTCAAACGTCTGGATGAACACCTTTGGTAAATAGAAAATTTCTGAGCGATCTCATAATCAACTCAATAAGATGATTTAAAACAATCTTTCGATTAATTGGATTATTGAATCGACTAATCATGGTACCATATATATAGTAGGTATATAAAACTACACGTGAGTATAAATGATTTTAACATGCATCCTCGATAAATTAATGTCATGCTAACTAGATAACCACTGTAATTTACCCTTGCCATTCCAATCGGATGTTTTCGAATGCCATTTGCATGCGTATCAACAGGTTTTTTTTTCGAGGCCATAATTGTATTTTGCACGTGGAGGGTGTTAAGTTCTGAACGATAGACTTTAATCACCGTTTCTCTTTTTTTGTGTTTTTTCAGGTGAGTGTCCTCCTCCGTTTCAGCCTAACGGGACCTATTTTCGAACTCGATGTGGGCAACAGAGTTACTTTTAATGGTAGGTAATGAACCGGTCAATAGGAGCTGGCCATTTCTCTTTCTCTCTCTCTCCAACTTTCTCCGCGATTACAGTGTGAGGTTTGTAATTTGGTTCACTCACGGAATCGGAACGAGAATGTATCCTACGTGCCTCTTTTCTTCGGAAAACTTTCTGCTTAACTGTGTTAAAAATGTAATAAGATGGATGAGGATACAGAGGACAAATTCTTGAATATTATTTGATACTAGTATAAGTGCCCGTCAAAAATGACGGGGATGATCGATTATTCTGAAATAAAATTGAGGCAGTCTTCTTTGACCTAAAATCATACCTCCTGCTGAGAGGGTTGCCTTCGATCCGAACGAAGGCTCGAAACCCTCGCCGCGAGTATCTATTGTGCTTCAAAATCTGGCCTTAGTCCCCTCTTACCAGGTATAATTCTGTTTTTCAGACCGTGACAGATAGATAGAAAATAATCTTTAATTTCAGGGAGTAACAAAAGGACAAAGGTACAGAATAAGGCTTTTATATATTACCGATACATTAAAACGTTTTTTTATTATATTATTTCTTCTTCTTGATACTTTCTCGTAAAAACTCGCGTTACTGCCAGGGGCGTTTTTAAGACTTCATACCTTTATACTGATCAGATAAAAAAATTAGAATTTTCATTTACGAAATAACTAAATTTTAATTAACATAATTTAACATAAAATGCCGAATGCGCAAATAGAGGAGGAATTGCTTATTGACGGCCATTCCGATTTTTACGATAGCAAAGACAAGCTTCCGAGTATTACTTTGCATTAATTTGACGTCCGCAATACGAGGGGCCTGTCAGTGTATTGTAAAGATTGCATCCATGTTAAGAACTCCTGGTTACTGCTAATTGTCTACACGTGCGAACATAATTCCTCAACACTTCACTCAGGCGCCTGCTTCGTCCGTTTGAGATTTCACCGTTTTCGCCGTCGTTGAAATCATTTTATTTAATTTATCGGCGGTCAAGCGCGGCCGCGTTCTTTTTTTTTTTTAGAAAATCACGCTAATCGAATTTCCGTTACCTTGAGTTATTAAAAATCACTTCGGGAAACGATGATTTGATTCCATTAACCGGCTGATTCAATTAAAAGGACTTGCGTGCCGCGAAAATAGTGGTTTCGCTGTGTCTCAATAAACTTAACTATCACCCACCCTCCTCAGACATGGGCGGCAGAATAAACCACGAAAATAAAAACCAATAATACTTATAAATCGGTATAATTGAGTGGAAATAGTGCCAAGTTTATAAACCGTTATCAATTTATTTAATTTCAAGTCACACCGTTCCCCTTCCTTTCAATCGACCTCCCGTATTTTATCGTCCTGAACCGATATGTTTCAACCATTCCTGTGACTGTGGCGTAACAATAGAGTAAGGTGGGTGGCCAAATACCACTGGGCCCTATGTGCTTCTTGAGGTCCATCGAATTTTCCGAATGTAGATAAAATAAAATTTTTGATTAACGATTTCTCTTTTGAAATCCTAATTTATGAATGATATTCCACTTAATCATTATTTTTCGGGATAATTTTTTAAATAAATTTGACCTTTTCAGCCCATTACGGATACCTAATTAATAACCGCAACTAGATAGGATTTACAAATGGGTTTCGGTATTAATTGAACATATATATATATATATATTTGATATATATATATATATATATTTGTTGATTGAGCGTGCAGGGGGAATAATGTTTCTTCCGATCTGATATTTATCCAACTTTCCTGTGACCTCCGTAACTTAACCTTCCGATTCATACTTCTTCAAACTCTATCACGTTTAATTTCCCATTAATATACGTAAACTCCTCCTAACGCTCATGATCGAGCCATTATTAATAAATCTCCATCGGTAGAGGGAATTTTGAGGGCGAGAGAGATGCTCATCCCGGTAGATGAAACGTAAGAGACGATCGGACGGGATGGAATTGACCGAAAACGGTCTGGATTTTTTCAACAGAACGATAAGCAGACGTTCATATAGATAAAAGCAGTTCTTTGGAAAAAAAAAGAATTTCTTCGGATTGTAGAACCGGGCTTTGGATGGGATGTCGGTGGTGCCACGCCTGCTTTCAGTCTCTTTACCCTCCTCTCTCACTCTTTCCTCTCTATCTCTCTCCCTCTCAATCCTCCTCCCTCACATCAACCCTCCCTTTTCCCCTCCCCCGTAATTTAATGGCCTCAAGTGGTCCCTTCTGGTTTCGGCTGCGATGTTCCTCTCATAGCACGTCATATGGTAGACTACTCGAGTGGCTGAGATCCTCTTTCTCCCTCATATTCCTTCCCTCCGTCATCATCACCGACCTCTTTTTTTTCTTTTTTTTTAAAGTCCCTCTTACACGATGCTGAGGCTAAGCCGAGGTCCGTTCTACGCCAAGTCTCACGGCGTATATGACGTTTTTAATACCGGAATTATCCGTGCTCGAGGTTTCGAGATTTTTTTGTGCGCCCACCACCGAAGGATTAGCACGCGATGTGCGTGGCTCGCTCGCTTGGATGCTCCAAACGGGAGGAAAAAGTAATGCCCTTGCGTGCCAATGTAGTACGTGATACGTTGTAGCGTATTTCCGGTAATACTAGAGACGTACCTGCGAGATATGGAAAACAATTTGGTAATGTAGAATATTATCTTTTGGTGCGTTTTAATGAAGAATAATAGCGTTTTTATTAAATGTAACTTTAGCATTTGTGTATTAAATTGATACACGTTTACGAGAAAATAAATAAAATAGGCATTTTTTAAAGGAACGTTTGGTGCCTTTTGTATGTGACCCTATGGCAAATGACACCTTCGCCGTGATCTACTTACGCAGCTGAAAAATACGTCCGTTTCTCTTTTTAATTTTATTTCATTTATCTTCTTTATTATTTTTATGCCTTTAGTTACTGGAACCTTAATTTCTATTTCCGCTACAACTTGGATTGGTGCTTGAATGGGCCTAGAAATAAACTTATTATCATTCGTCTCAATAATAAATAAAAATAAAACTCCTTATGAGAATGAATCAGCTATAAATTATATTTTGATCCAAGCCATAGCTTCAATTGTATTTTTATTATCAATTTTATTAGCAAGTACATCTGATTTTGTATTTAACAGTTACATTAGATATTTAATATCCTCTACCTTATTAATAAAAATGGGAGCTGTTCCCTTCCATTTTTTATTTCCAGGAGTAATAATAGGTTATATGGTATTTAAAATTCCATTTAATTACATTTATTCAGTTTTTGATCTTATAACGAAATCTGAAGGTTTTTGTTTTTCTGGCTGATGGTGTTGGAGGATGAAAACGATTTAAATTTGTAAACCGTATTAGACGCTTTTTAGATTATGTTCGCATTTGTTCTTTCCATGTTCTTATGCATTTTTATTATCATATATTTCAAGTAGTTTTAGGTCAATTTATGTCGTGTTACCAGGTTGGTTGTAATCTATCCATTTCGTAATTTTGTTTTTATTATTCTGTTGATTAAGCGCAGTGGTATGTCTAAGGCGTGTTGAGTTCAGGGCTTATTTTAAAACATTCTTACGTTTTGGTTCGTTGAACATTTCTTATATCTCCATGGAAACATTTCAGAAATGTCGCATATTTTCTCAGTCTTTTGAAGTTCTTGGAATTGAGTTAAGACGTTCTATCTCTTAAGCAGTCGATGAGTGGTCCGATTTCTTAACATATAATATTGCACAATGAAGCAGTATGATGGAAGGTTACTCCTAAACTCAATTTTTGGTCCTTATAAGGACGTTAGTTTTACATCGCTGATCTAATTTTCTCTGCTTCTCCAACTTTCTGGAGGAGTAATTACAGCGCAAAATAAGTCATCCGATTTTATTTTACGCAACAATTTCTGTATTTTACTCACATCAAGAATAAAGAATGAGGATGTTTCGTAGAACGAATAATATTACGAAAAAACGTCACCCACTTTCGTTGTCATTGGCAACTATCTTATTCAGCTTAAGGATATATAAATAGAATAAGGATGTCCTTGCTTCGCCTGATATTAGTCCAAACGTTGTGAAACTTCCTTTCGGGATGATTTTGTGACGAAACGTCATTGTCCCGGCGCAAATGAATCACCTAACGATAGGCGAGTGAAGAATTGGAGCTTAGTGATAATTTGCAGCTGACGCATTGCTAATACTCATATTTAAATAGAAAACCCTTTCAAACGCGCCATTAAAGGATTATCTTAATCAGAGTCAGACTCAGGTGTTTCGGGATCGATTCAAGAAACTCTTTATTGGGCACATAAATTCTGAATTAAAGTGAAGATCGACAGCTTGAGTGCTATTTTTTTTTTGAACGTATGATGACGAATTGAAAGGGAATTCGCTCGATGAGTCAGGTATGAAAATGTTAAGAGATCTTCCTTACGGGATTTTAATTAAGTGAGGGCTCAAACTAAAGGTAAGAAACTGCGTGTGTCTAGTTTTAAACTCTGTCCTCTACGCCGCGCGTTTGGAATAACTGAATAGGTATTTTCTGCGCATCCGATTAAAAAACGACGCCCGAAAAGTTCGCATTTACTCGTATCAGTCACAACAGTGTTATCGGCATTATATCGGCCTGTTAAAAATAAATGAATAATTAAATTTAAAAGCGTTATGGCGGTGATTTTGATGTGACAAATTGCGGTCAACACCTCGTGTTAAACCTTATTTATTTTAGTTTCGAAACTAAATTCGTCTGCAGTCAAAAAGAGACGAACGCCTTTTCGTGTTTTAAAATATACAAGATCGACCGAGACCGCTGCTCGCGGGAAAAATATTATTTATTTTTTTAAAATACACGCTCAAATCATGAGAGCACACACAATTAACAAAACGGCCATTTAAAAGAGACAGTTATGGTATAAATTACGCTGATGTAAAATGCAAATCTTTCACTGGACGTCCGAGCGTATTTGATCAAAATATTAAGCTCTGATACGCAAAAACCGGCAGTTACAATCGGGATATTCGTACATGCTACGCCACTGCCGCGAATCTGATTCTGAAACCCTCATAATAATCTCTCAAACAAAAGAAAGACCGTCGCCATCCGTATTCTTCAAGCAAACCTTAAGGCGCCACTTTTACCTTTGTCCGCGTGCTTCTTGTTTTGTGTTTTTAGACCTTCAGAGAGTTTCGGAAGAGATAAGGCCTGGAATCCTTCTTCCCCGCCTCCTCCCACCTCTCTGTTTGGCACAGATCGTTTCTCACTGATATGCATCGAAGAGAGTACGTGGCTGCCTTGCTTGGTTACCTTGAAAAAATAAAAGAGCAAAAAAGAAAAAAAGTTTTTTCTTTTTAATGAATGGATGGAAGATAGTTATCTGGCGCCTCAGCTGGTGGCCGAGAACATTAAGGGAAGGGTCGTGTTTGTTCTTCCATTGAGCTTCGCCACTTAGTGCTCGTTGATGAGTATGTCGTCAACCGTCGAGAGTTCCTTTGAAAGGTTGGCCATCCATCGGTGGTCTTCGGGTTGGGAATTTCTTTTTTTCGGAGATCTTAAAAGCACGGATGGAATTTTTTGTATTCTCTGTCGTTATGTGGTTTTTGAGGTAAATTTTATGTGGGTTTCGAGATTTTTATTTTGCGTCACGTATTTCTGTCGGTGGAATTTGCATGAATTTTCTTTTCTGGTGTGAGAATAAAAAGAGAAACAAAAGTGATGTCGGTGTCCTCGACTTGGTGATATTGAGTCGTTCTTGGATAACAGAATGATAAAGCTTTGTTCAGGCTTAAAAGAGATGAAATAATTTATTGTGCGACCGTGGCGGTTTTGTAATTCAACCATACCTTGGCATATTTTTACATTTATTTTATATGTTATTTTATATTTTAAGAAGTTTGAAAAAAATTTTACTTCTTTATATGTGAAAATAAATGTTATTTTTGTCGCATAAAATCCTTCCCTTAACCTCTCTGCTAAGGATAATATGTGCGTGTGATTGCTTAATGTGATATTTTTGAAACATCAACAACTATTTGAATTTAATTAAAAACATTGCTAGGCAAAAATCTACTGTCAGCACCGTTGTGCGCATACGTAACAATCTTACTCATTTGTTAAGTGCATAAGTAATAACAATCTCCTTTATGTAATACTTAAAAATTAAAATAATTGAAACGATCGAAAACGAGTCTTTCTGTCCCAGTGTCTCGACCGTACGTTTTTTTTAGACGTTCCGGTGGTCCTCTCCTCCAAAATCATCCACGTGAAACGAGACGAATTCCGACCGATATATCGGTCGTGACGCTTTCGATTCGACGACTTTTCTCGACCTATTGGTTAGGTTGGGTAGGTTGATGTAGGTCGTTTCTACCGGCGGGACACTACAACAGACACGCATGCAGACGAGGAACGATTTAAACATCGGGTTGTGACTGTTATCCCTTTAGGGAAACGAAACGAGCTTTGGGTGGGGGAACGGTTGGTGGCGTTTCCTCTCTTCCACTCGGCTACCGCGCCACCCTTCTTTAAAGTGAAAATGGCCAACCAAATTGCTCCAATCAGATCCAATTTGAACGAACGTTCTTTTCCCCTCTCTCTCTCTATTTCTCCTCCCGTCCTCGATCCTTGTAGAATGAGAGAGAGAGAGAAAATCTTACTTAGAGGCCATTTGGAGGGGAGTCCGTCTCGTTCTATCAGAATCCATAAAAAAAAAGGATTGGGTTTTTATGGAAACGTATGTATCAAAAGAAATGGATACAATGACACGCCGTCGTTTTTAAAGGATTTGAGTTGTAGAAGGATGAAAACCGATTGATTGATTACTAGGGATTACTACGGAATCTTGGTGTACTGCATCCCCTGCCATCCACCAGTAAGGTGACTTGCAGGGTATTGTGTACATTTACATTAATGCCCTGCAAGCCGTCAGAAGCGTTTGGCAGGGTAGAGTAGATATAGATTGATGTTATTAAAGAGCACAGGTCGGAAGGACTGTTCGACTAGTGTTTCTACATATACATGTCACCCTGCAATTCACCAAATTGGTGAGTGGCAGGGGGAGCAATGCACCAAAGCCTACCTAAAAGTTAATCCTTCTCAGGTTTGATTTCCTTATTGTGATCTCGTATCGCCTCCGAAAACGTGACACGTGCTATTTTGTGTCGCATCTTGTGTTTTGTACGTTAAGTGTCAGAGCTCTTCACCGTAGAATGGTAGACATTCTGCGAAATGTTTGGAAGATTATTACCTAATTAGAGAACCGATAAATTCACTCTCAAAATAAAGGCTATAATTAGGACTCCAGATTACAGGCGTCGATGTGATGACGAGGGCAAACTAAATGACACGAAGCAGGGATCTGATATTTTAAAGACTATTTTTGAAGAATGCTTTATTTAATGCGGATATCGCGAGTCTATCACCCTCCCTTCATATCTGTTTCCCATTTTATCGGAAGTTTTTTTTGCTAGTCTAAGGCAAAAATCGTTCTTCCGGCGATTAAAAAAAACTTTTTATTTTGATAAGGATGACCTTAAAAATGTAATTACGGTATTTAAGTAATAAGTCCGAGTTTCGTCGCATAGCAACGCCGCGACAGGCACGAATTTAAAAAAGTAACCCCGGAGAGAAAAAGAACATAGCTCGTGATGATCACTTTCCTTCTCTAGTTACGCCCGCTATTTATATTTTTTCGGCTTGACACGAACTGTCTGGGAAAATCCACCGAAGAAAACGCCGAGGTTGAAAAGGACGATTTCTCCTGTGGGAAACGGAAGTTGTTTTGGTTGTGTCTCTAAGCCGGATAGGGGACCCTTTTGTCAACGGCGTGGGAGTCAAAGGAGGTTTGAAGGTTTTTGAGGGTAGAGAGAGAGAGAGAGAGAGAGAGAGAGAGAGAGAGAGGTGGTGACGTTGGGGTTTTTGGCGTAGGGTGTATTTAGGGAAAAAGAAAAAGAGGGTCATGGTCGAGCGTTATCCTGATAGAGGGTGCACGGTTCGCTTTTATAGATGGCGGTCAACAGTGTGTGAGGGTGGAAGGCGATAAGGTTGGAAATGGGCAATTTCAGGAGGGCGTTGTCGAGCGTGAAGCGCAGAAGGGAGTCAAAGGGAGTGGTGGTTGAGGAGGAAAGGTTTTTAAGGCCCCCTTCCCTATAGCAGGAAGCTTCCTTAACTTAAAACCTTCCTTCCGTTCTTTTTCCTGGAAAAAGTTTTTAAGTGGAGCCACTTTTGTTTTCTGCGTAATATTTTTGTGTCGGTTTTTTTCCCTCCAATGATGGAAAGTTTTCGTTTTATGTCATTAGGCGAGTACTTGTGAATCCAGAGCGTGAGACCTACGTAAGCTATGTTGTAAAGACTTTCGCAGTGATTTAAAGCAGAGGAATTCAAGGGTGAATTATCAGAAGTAATTGGTAGACCATTGTCCACGTTGACAAGATACGAGAAATTAATTATAAGGCGGTAGATACATATAAGGGATCCTAGCAAAATAAGATAGCATAACAGAAGAATAATGATAGGTCGGTTAAATTGCGGTGGTTTGCGGGGTATTACTTACATTCTACCCGTGAATTTTGTTTTTATTTTTGTTCGAAGTAACACCGTCGAAAATTTTTCTCAGGTCAATTTTCAACTCTTTAAAGTCGTCCATATTCAAGGTGAATGCCGCATTTACTTTCAAGTAAATTCCTATGAAATCTCTTATTCGCAGTGCGAAAAGGAGCACGCCTTTGTTATAAGCGACGTAATTGGCTATTATACCCATTATATATAATTTGAGGCCTTGTGTGACATACACCATCAATGGCAGCCAGAATGAGGATGCGAAAAAGACTATGATTGTAAAATTAATTTAATAATTAATTAATTAATATAAATTTGAAACATGCTATATAGCTGAAAAACTGTTTGAATAACATAAGTCGTCTCTCGACTGTTGCCGCAACTACTCTAAAACGCGCAAAAAACTTTCTCGCCCCATAACAACGCGCGTAGTAGTAATAATAATATAAGCCAGTTCCGTTATCTTCAAACTTGCGACAATCAGCCGACGCTTACGATAAGAAATCGACTTAAATTGCCTGTTTAGGAGACCAAGCCCTTTTAATGGTACGTATTTATCTGCACGCTGTTAATTTAGTACAGTATATGAACTACGTGTATTTTTCTCCGCATTAATGTCTGTATCCCCTGCCATCCACCAATAGGGTGACTTGCGGGGTATCATGTAGATGTGCCTCATATAAAGGTGGTTGGCAGGTGGTGCAGTACCTACATCGCAGACTCATAAAAAAATATCTCAAAATCCTGATGTGACCTCCTAGGAAAAAAATATCCTGGAGAACCCGTTGCTCCTTTGTTATGTATGACATCTCTTAGCGCAGTGCTTCCCTGTCTTTTACATCTTACGTCCCACAAAAAAAATCCCTTCACTTCCAAGAAGTGGATATTTAAGTTGAATGCATTTTAGTATTATACGTATTAATCATAAATTAAAATTTTTAAGGGCAGTTATCTTGTTCATAAAAAGTTTTATAATTTATTATTTTCGGACCTATCTTCCACCTAACTTATACAGGGTAGGCCATAAAAATGTACCCGATGTAAAAATGAATTTACAATATAATCGAACAAGATAGGATTGAATAATAAAGCAGAGTAATCAGGAAAAAGTCAATTTTTTTTACTAAATTCCTTTTTTCCTCGTTAGTTCAGATAAGTTTACAAGAACGCTTATAGCCAATATTAAGGCGTGTAATCCTGCATGCTGTAATCAGCTACTTTACTGTACCCATTCGCACGTGTGCTCAGAAGGATGGAAGACAATTTGAAAATCTGTGTTGAGGGAAATAAATTTGAAATATCCCTCTATTAATCGGTTTTTGTTTCGCATTCATATCACAGTTCATTTATTATTTTTTAAATTTTTAAATCGGGTACATTTTTATGGCCCACCCCGTACTTAATATGCCTCATATAACCTCATGTAAACACTCTTAGCGAACATGTCATTTTCTATGTTAGTAGCCTCATACCACTGACCGCAGCGTGCTTTCATATTGTCCGTTGTCTGGGATATACACGAAAAAAATGACTAGTAATTTGTATTCAAAGGGATGAAACACGTACAGATTATCGATGTCGATTATTCTCTCGTCCCTGACGAAAAAGAGGACGCAGGAAAAAAACGAACTGTCGTTCTAAAAATTTGCGTTTTCTCATGTGTTGACGGGCAAAAAGTCTGCTTGTTCTCGCCCCGAACATCTGGCTTACGATCAGGGGCGTAACTACGGTTTTTGGGCCCCCACGCAAGTCAAGTTTTTGTGGCCCCCATTCATATAAAAATATATGAAATTATTATACCGTTTTGATTTTTACGTTTTACGTTTTAATTCCAAAAATACATTGAGATTTCTGTAATTCTGACATTATAAGGATAGGAAAAACAGCTCCAAACACTTGAGATGGGTATTTTCGTCTTCATTCCGTGCAATGAAATCTTTCAATCTCATAAGTATATTACTACTTCTAATACCTTACGGCAGATTACGGGAAAAATTCTAAGTATTTTTGTGGGGCCCCAAATATCTTGGGACCCCAACGCACTGGGTGGGCCTGCGCCCCCAACGTTACGCACCTCCTTACGATTCGTTAGTTTAAATTGAACCCCGCAGGTCGTAATAAAGTCGCAACAATCTCCTTCAACGGAAGAGCTGACAAATCGTCACGCAGAATTGACTCGTTCTGACAGAGTGATGGAGGATATTAAAAAAATGAAAAACAAATAAATGAAATGTTTTGAGATCATCATAAAGGAACTTCTGCCCATTAGTCGAGCTCCATTCCATCCGATTTGATTGCAATCCGAGAGAACTACCGCTCTCTCCACACACACACACCTCGGACGTTTTTATTTTACATTTTTACCATCTGGATACACGAAAAAACAAAAATCTCCCTATGCGATTTGAGTTTTCCTCTTTGAGGCGCTCCAATGCGTGTCCAATCGGTTGGATGTGATGAGAGACAAGAGCTTCGCATCCTCCTCCTTCGTTTTTTTTTATCTCTCGAAGAAAGAGAGGACTCGCCAACGCGTGCTTTGGTACGGGTTACGAGGCGAAAATCTCCTCCCTCTCTCACTGTATCTCTCTATTCTAGGCTTTTACCACAAATACTTCGTCTTTTCTTAGAAGTTTTCCAAAGTTACAATTAGATATGTTGCTTGTATGTTCTTCTGTTTGTTTACTTTCAGGTTATTTTCTGTGAAATTGTGTGTAGGAGTACGTATAAGTTGTTATTGTTTTTTTAAATTCTCCTTTGCAACCGTTGACGTAGGGTTAAATGTAATAAGGGACTATATATGTAGTCTCAATTTCGCCCTTAATAAAGTCGTTTGTCTGTCTGTCTGTCCTTCTCTCTTCCTCTCCTCTCATTTATTCCGGCCTTGGTAGAAGGGTGGTTAGAGTATCTGCCGCTGAATACTTAGGTCGCGGGTTCGAATCCCGCCGAGGGCATGGATGTTTGTGTTCGTCGTAATGGGTTGTATGTATACTCTAAATATCGCCCTTGAAAATAAAGTCGAATTATTATTATTATTTATCCCCGTTTCCCTTTTTCTCTCCCACATTTTACTTCGTCTCCCTCTCTCCTCTCCCTCCCTCCCTTGCTCTCTCCTGTCGTTCCCTCTTTCACCTCTCATTTCTCCCTCCCTCTTTCTATCCCTTCCTCTCTCTCTCTTTCTCCTCCCTCTTTTGCTAAATACATGTACCTCAAATATCTATATCCTTTTAATGTGATGTGATGTGAGAAGGGGAAAAATTCTGAACTTCTCACATTAGTGTTAAGTCCTATGCATCCACGCGTAAAAGTTAGATACCTTCCCATCTCGTTATCCATAATATCCCTGTTTATTAATTCCGTCCTCAATTTATACCGTGAAAATCAAATTCTGTAATCAATGAATCTACATGTTCTAAATGTAAACGAATTGTCTTTTTTCTCATTTCTTCTCTCTCCATCTACGTTTCTCTTTATTTCTCCAGTCCTATCTCGCCTCCCTCTTTTCCTCCCTCTTTCTCTTCCTCCATTCTTGTGTGCGTGTCTTCCTGCTAAGGGTTATTTATCCTAAGCTGTAGCCGTTGAATTTTCCTTATTTATCCGACAAATATTCCCCGACGCAATCGGAACAGGAGAAAATTGTAACCAACGGAGAAAATACTAAATATCCTCTTCATTACCATTTATCGTGATGACATAAGTTAATTTTATGGCGGAATAAATATTTTGCAGGTTGGGAAAGGGTTGTGATTTTACCCCTTTCTTATGTCTCTACCTCCAAAATCTCTCCTTTCCATTTCCCATCTCTCTCTAACTTCCTTCCTCTTTTCTCCTTTCTACCTCCACTTTCTCTCCCTCCCCTCTCCCCCTCCAGAGCTCAGCCACGACTCGTCCCATTCCCTCAGCCATTATACGCCTTGGGTTCACCCGTCCATTAATCTTACACCGCCAGACCGCCACTCCCTGTATCCTTCTCATGTATGTGGCGTTGATGGTGGTGCGGGTGCTCGGAGTGAATGACCCTTCCCTCCCCCTCCCATCCCCTCGCACCAAGACCGCACCACCGTTCCCCCTTCCACACACACACACTCTCCCCCTCTCCCTCCCCCTTCTCGCTCTCGCACACATGTAAGATTACTACCCCATGGCGTGTCTGTGCGTGTGACGCTCCTTTGTCAAGGTATAGATAGCTTTCCGGAGCCGTCTCGACATGTACACACGCGCACACACACACACACACACACATTCCCTACCAATCCCGATTGATGGATCTCGTCTGTTGCGTCGAAGGCGATTTTTTTAAATCTTTTTTTTTTCTGTCTCCTTTTCCCCCCGACTCTTTAACACCGTTCGTTTCGCTCGTCAGGTAATTGCGTCTGCTTTTCGGACCGTCTTTATTTTTTTATTTATTTTTTTCGGCGTCGGACTTTTGATCGCACGAGCCAATCGCCTTTCGATACGGAGAACGCCCTAAGAAGCCGAACAAAATTGCGTTATTTTCTTATTCTTGTTGTTGCGTGGGATTGGTGCTAAGGAGAAAATTTGAGGGAGTCGGTGTGTAAAATTAAGGTCGTTGAAGATGGAGGCCGTAAAATGTAATTCGTGGAATCTTTTTTTCTGCCCCAAGGACGTGCGAGTTCGGACCGGACGCGGTCTTTCGAGTAGGAAGGGGTGATGGACTAAAAGGTGTGGCGTTTTGAGGTCGATACTAGTGTTTTAATTTGCCATTATTTCCTATGGCGGAACCGTTTGATCTTTTCAAAGAATATTAGATTTTTTAAAAATAAAAAGGCCTTTGATTGATCGCGTATCTGAAGCGTCCAATCGAGTTAAGGTATTGATCCATTTAAGTTGTGCCCATCGGCGCAAGTGAGCCCAGGATTAGATCAAACCGGATCAGGAAATACGTCGAAATAGTCGCTGGAACCAAGAATTATTTTCCCAGAAGCGATAAGACGGTCCAATAAAGGCTGTGTTTGGAGTTTTATGTTGGTGCTGTGACACCCCCTGCCAAGCGTTTCTGGCGACTTCCAGGGTATTAACGTAAATGTAAATGAAGCCGTTTTAAATGGCTATTACTGGACGACCCTCGAATAATTTCGTGGTATAGGATCGTTAAACGATATTTGCACGTTAATGCCTTTTTTGATGTTGTGCTGATGACAAGCAGAGCTTCATTTTGGCGCTGAGTAATTCGAACTGAACCGATGTCGTTTTATGTTAGAATCTGTGAATTATACCGCCCGTTTATCAGCCATATATGTCCTAATATGCTATAGCGAAAACAATAAGGTAACTAAAACATATGGTAGCCAATTTTTCAAGTAAACTTTTGTCTCAAAATGGTTGAATATTTCCTCCTTCCGTGTCTGCGCCTCTGATACGATAGCGGAGCTTAATGCACGGCGAAAGTTTTTTCCTGCTTATAAACGACCCTCTTCTATACAATATCAAATGCATGCGTCAAAGTTATAACTTCCTCAATGCGAAATGCACTTCGTCTCAAAAGCATGCAAAGGAGCTCATTTCCAATCGGGATCGGATTTCTTTAGGGAATAGGAGCGAGTTTATTGCGCCGGAAGAAGGTTGTCGCTTTGCGGCGATCGTTCGCGTTTTGTTTCATTTTCACCATTCCTCTCATTTCCTTTACACTGTGCCTTCCGTATTTTTTTTCTCCGTCGGTCGAAGGAAGGTGATGAGATAACAGGGTACGTATACAGGACAGTAATGAGAGACAAAAGTGGAAGTAGTAAATTTACGTTAATAATCTTAAAGCCGTGTGTCACTGCAACAACAAAAACTCTTAACTAAATCTCCCGTTGACCTGTCATATCGCTGTACCAATGCAGGGGTGCATCAAGTGCAAAAAAAGTCATTTTTGAGATAATGCTTTTTTTAAATATGAAATTATGCAAAAAATATTAAAGGTACTCAAAAATGACCTCATTCGGTATATTGTAAACTAAATTGTGAATATTAGTGGCAAAATCTAATTTTTAATAGCTGATTCTATAATTAAATTTCAATTATCTCCATACTTTTGTTTTTGGACTTGATGTACCCTTGCATTTGCACAGCGATATCGCTTCTGGGAAAAATGACCTGTAGAATTTCTCTGTTCTAGCGACTATTTCGAGGTATTTTCTGCTATGCTCTGATATAACCCTGAGCTCGCTCGCACCGATGGGTACAACTATGGCGCGTAATTCTTCAACGAATTCGGAGCTTTTAAACTTTAAAATAGTTTCCTTTTGTATTCAATTCTTCTACTCTTCATCGTCTGCCATTTCAGTTCACTCAAAATCTCTGATACACTCGCATCATATTGATATTCTCCCTTTGCAAATCTAGCCGCTCTACGCTGGACCATTTTTAGCACCCTAGTTAGGGCCTGCTCGAGAGGATCCCTGACGCGAGTACCTGTAATTATCCTTCGATTTTTAAGCCACTTAAGCTCGTCCGTTTGAAATGTGGATGCAGAGACGCTGCAATCAAACCACGCCGATTGATACCCGTAATTCCGATTTTTTCGTGCGATTTGTAAACAAGCGAAGCACGAACTTTTCCGCGAGATAGCCATCGCACGAATCACGACTCGAATTTATCTTTAATAACAATCTGAAAATTCGTCGTCATTAAATTCGAACGTACTTTCCGAGCAAAAGTAGTTCGATGAACATGGGGGTAGAAATTTAGAGATAACATACTGCTGGTTAATTAATCAGCCGCTGTTGCATTTTAGGTCTCATGTTATTCATACATGTGCTCTTACCTTCTCCATGGTGAGCAGATGCTTTAAGCAAAAGGGTAAACCTCGTCATTGTGTAGTTTTAATTGGATATTGCTAGTAGATCGCCTTCGAGTCTTCTGGAAAATTAAAGATCGGAATTATAGGCTGAGGAGACTGTGAGAACGGCCGAAACAGCAAGGTTAATCGGTAGACACCGACGATTACGATAACTTTCGCGAAACCGATCGCAGGAAAGAGCGACGTAGAGGTTCACTTTTTTCCTGATAAAATCATGGATCATAATAGGAAAATGAAAATGTACAATATAAAACTGCAGAGGAAATGTTGTTGCGTTGCAAACCATACCACCAGCTATTGTGTCGAACTGCAAGCGTAAAATGTAGATGTTGAAGCAGAATTGCAAAAAACGCGTATAAATCATATCGATCCTACTTTCTACGATGCGAACGCTATCCTTTTTGGGAATATATATATATATGCAATATTCCATCGATGATGAGGCCAGCAGTTGCCGTGTTGTTCGGAATGAAACGCTTACGTTTGAAAAATGATATAACGTTACAGCACTTTTTTAAATACGTATTTCTGCTGCGGATAGCGAACTCGGACGAAAGGAATGCCTGCGGTTGAAAAACTAAATTGACGTAGCAACGCATGGGAAGAGAGAGAGAGAGAGAGAGGGAGGCAGGAGAAAGGGAGTTGAAGAGAGAGAGACAGAGAAAGAATCGATTGAAAAAAAGGATGACTGATGAAGGTGGATAACCTCATCTATTCGAACAAAGCGAGGAAAATGTATTTTTATCCCGGGGCCGAACATCGCCGGTGGTGTGTAAAAAAGATATTATTCATTACAATTTCCCATTGTTACCTGGTATGGTAATGTCATGTCACATTGCTCCATTAAATTTATGGAGAAATCATGTCTTGTGAAATTATATAGTCGGAATATTATCACTTGTGAAACGCAAGTCGACAAGATTTTTTTTTAATTGAGAACAAAAATTAACTTTTGCTAAAAAATATGAGCTCCTTCAAAAAATATACGGAAATTTGTGTCGTAGACGGAGAATTGATATATATTTTATGGTTTCTTTTTTAAATTTTCATGGCAATAATTTCTTCTCAGAAGCTAATATGTACCTGTCATTGTCATTGCTCTCGCAATGAGTATATTACATTTTTGAACTTTTACTTTTTGATATTAATGTTAAAATTTAGTAGTCTAGCTGAATATTTTCCATGGTAACTTGTACTTTGCTGGTTTGCTTGTTTTTATTGCCTTAACATATCTCCATGGTTATAAAATTTATAGTTATTTTTAACCTATTTATTATAGACTTTTTTAAATGCTTGTTAGTGAAATAAAATATTGATTCAATTCGTGGAAATTACTGAATATATCATTCCGTATATCTGAATCTGAATAAATACCCTGCAAGCCACCCCATTTGGTGTGTGGCAGGGGGAGATTATCTCCGACATATCATATTATTCTCCTATTGATCTCTCTTATCGTCTTAGAAAAGAAGGATCCCTTGTATCCATCGGTCCTACAATCAATTTTTCGAACCGTGTCAGTGTGGTCCTACGTAAGTTGTGCTCTTAATTACGGCTGATAATTCATCATTAAAGTCTTATGATCTAAATATAAATTAGGGGTTTCCAACCTACAGCCTGCCGTCCGGAAGCGGCCCGCGAAGCCTTGCTGTGTGTTAAAATTTTCGGATTGGTATCCGAAAAATTTAACACACAAATTCATGCATTTTATTAAAATTTTGATAATAAAACTTTTAATATTTGAATGACATAACATAAAAACCTCATTTAGACTTGATTTTCGATTAAATGGCACCTCAGAATAATTATATGTGCATAACTTCCTATTTGGCCCGCATTCGCAACCACCGATGTGGTCCGCCATGTAAAAAAATCTGATGTAGCCAACACATGACTTTCTCCATATTTGGGGTATAGATATTTAAATTCTTTTTATGAATAGCATTATAAGGCAAAATTATTATTTCGTATCGTAAAAGAATACAGTCGTCCATACTGCCGTAAATTACGTATGTTTTGAATATGTTTACAGAATCCACCGCTACATGGTGGTGGCGCTGTATACTGGTATTAAGAAAAAGCAAAATATCTCCGAAATGGATGGTTCTACGAAAAATTTTTCCAAACAAAACTTGGAAGAAATATTATTCTGTACAACATTGGTCCTTACGAAGATTACCAATAAGGACGTTTTTAAGGATATATTTGACGGAAACCGAAAAAAACGATTATTTATAAATAATTCCTAACCAATAACTGCTATGGAAAATTGTTTCAAATGAAAGTTTTAGAAAATTACATTCTCTATAACCTTTATATCGAATTGTATATAAAATAATGATGTTGTAACGGAGATATTTCGCCAAAATCGAATCGGGTTTCGAATAAACCTCAACTTTCGGTTAACCGGTATTGTATAAAAACTACTCAGCTCTTCATGCTCATACCAGTGTTATATTTGAAATTTGGTAACGATATGGCAAGTACTTTTAGAGTTAGAGCCCTCACAATCACATACACATCATTCCGAAAATAGTCTAAACGTGTTCTAAGGACCTCAAAACGTGTAATTCCGTTGAAATCTCGTAGTCGATTTTTTTCATGAAAATAATACTTGCTCTGTACTACGTATATGGAAAAAGTAAAAATAATGAAAGCCTACAGTCGATTTTATTACGTTATTTTAATGGGAGATGTAAATGTCTTCCATTGGAATCGAACCCAGCACTGTTTTCGAGATTTTTTCGTCACCACTTTATCATATGCGAATCGAGCCTTGCCAAATTTAGAGTTTCTGTCTCTATTTTCTCTCGAGTTATCGATAGAGTGGGTGGTTAGCGTGCCTATCTCCCAGTTTTTTGGTCGCGGGTTTGAATCCTGCCGAGGGCATGTCAAAATAAAAATATCATTATTCGCATTTTTTCTAGCGAGCGGGTTTAGCGTTACATCCGACAAACAAACCAACCAACAGATCGCGGAAAATATCTATAGAATTTCTGAGCATATAAGCATAGGGGCATTCGGTGTATGTTTGGTGCAGTAGAGTGTACATCGCTTGGCAGAAGAGCGTGGGGAGTTTGATGCATCTAGGGAGGAATATGTCATAGAGGCAGTCAAACGCAAATTGGGTGGCATAAATCAGGGGGTAATTTCGTGTGTTGGGTGGTATATATTTAAGGGGCAATCAAGTGTTTGATTGTCGTATATGTATTTGGTCCTAATAATTAGTGGTTTGTTGTTCAAGTTGGGTGGCATATATTCCAGCTGATTTTTGATGAGTTTTTGGTGGCGCGCACACGCACACACACACGCAGACAAACACACAAACACACACAACAAACACACTCACACACACTCTCTCTTTCTCAAACACATTCTCTCTCGCAGACACACGCACCCTCACACACGCTCGTTCTCTAATTCATCCAACCCATCGCTTTTCTCTCGCAGTTTCACGCAGCCGTTTTCGCTCATTCATTCACTCACTCACGTACACATCCTTTCACATACTTCATCGTATGTAGTGGGATTCCAAAATACATTTTCTCGTTCGATTTTGCCGTAATATCCTCAGGCTATCTTCACCCATCGATACGGCTAAAGCGACCGCGTAAATTAACCTAATACATCTCTGAATATTCGTTTTACTCTTCTTCTAGATACTTCTCAATCTACAACGTAGCAGCGAAATTAGTTGAACCATATTTTCATCATTTTATAATTCCTTTATATCAACCTACAAATCATTCATTGCATTATTTCTCTGGTCACTGATTAGCAGGTATAACATGCTCCCATGGCGGCGAGCTCTTATGGGCGCCAAATTTGAAGCCCTCGTTCGCTTGCGTGTTTTCGGATACCGTTGTCGTCGTCTGGTAGATGTTGGATGGTCTTGGTTGGGCAAATCGCAAAATTCGATGCACGATGCGTAGAGGATCCATCATGTAATTACAGATACCTCATATGATGGAGAGGTATTAAAAAACGTAAAAAATATATCTCAGGAAAATGAATGGCGATTTTAACATAAAACATGAGCCATCAATGTTTTAATTCGTATCACTGTTTTTTGAAATATTTATTAATTTCCCTTTGCTTCGAGGCCGTATTGTATTTTGAAATATGATATGAAATCGAATAATTTCGCCATTCTTTGACTACCCTGTCATCTACATCAGTACGTCTCATAACGTTATTCGTGTAAAGCAAGCGCTCTGAAGGCCTCTTTGCGAGCTCAAGGAGGCTCTATTCTTCATCATCTTCTCTCCCGATCGCTAGAGTTTCTTTGGGATCAGTCGAATCTTAGCGATTGTTAGAATATCCATTTAATTGTTAGGAAGTTGCTACCATGGAATCGTCGAAATGTGCCGGATGGTGAGACATTTGGTTAGTTAAGCAGAAAAATATTTCTTTCTTCAGAACTTGCTATTAGCAAATTAAAGGTTTTTTTGGAATGTGCAAATGATTTATTGTACTAGCAATTACACTTCTTGCTAACATTAAAATACAAAACCAAAAACAAGCTAGGTAAATACTACGAAATTAGATATTATAAGAAATATTATAATAATATATTATAAGAAATATTAGAAGAAATATTATTCTCTACAACTTTGGTCCTTACGAAGATTACTAATAACGACGTTTTTCTGAAGATATTTCACGGAAACAGAAAAAACCGATTATTTATAAATAATTCCTAACCAATAACTGCAATGGAAAATTATTTCAAATGAAAGTTGTAGAAAATTACATTCTCTATAACATTGGTATAGAATTGTATATACAATAATGATGTTTTAACGAAGAAATATCGCAAAAACCGAATCGGGTTTCGAATAAACCTCGACTTCCGGTTAACCGGTATTGTCTAAAAACTAATCAGTTCTTTGTGCTCATGCTAAAGTGTTATATATGAAGTTTGGTAACGATATGGCTAGTACGTTTTGAGATAGAGCGCCCACAATCACATATACACACGCACACACACACACAGACATCATACCGAAAACAGCCTAAACGTGTTCTAGGGACCTCAAAACGTGTATTTCCGTTGAAATCTCGAAGTCGATTTTTTTCGTGATCACAATACTTTCCCATTACTACGTATGGAAAAAGTAAAAAGGTTGAACACCACTGTTATAGAGAGGAATAAAAACGGTAAGTAATTTCTCCGAACAATTGTTGAGTCGAGTAATAGACATTCGAGCGTAATTTGAGCGGAGCAGAGTTATTTTAAAAAATCGAAAAAGCTGATTTAAAAAAAAATTCTCCTCCATTACTGTTTTTTTCGATTCTTTTGTATTCTTCTCGCGCATATCGTGAATGAGAGAGAGAGAAGGGAAACCGCATAGCGTCGTTTGTTTTTTTACCTCAGAGCTACGCCAAGCAATGACGACTTTGCGTGTGTGTGTGTGTGTGACTCTCCTTCCCTTTCCCTCTCTCCCTCTCTTACGTCACCCCCTTACACACTACCCACGCAAAAAAGGTATCATGTAGACTTTTTATTTAAGACGTCACAATCCGCATACGCGTTCACGTGAAGTTTTTTTTCCGCATTCGCGCAATCGGGTTCCTTCCCTTCTCCTCTCTCCTTCCTCCCCCTCCCCTCCTTCCCTCCCCTCCTTCCTTCCCCTATTATTATTATTATTTACATATTTCTAGTTGTTTTAAAGTGTTTATGTTTTCATTTAATTTAATTTAATTAATTTTTCGTTTTCATTCTTCAATACTTTAAAATATATTTTGTGTTTCGTATATATTAAAACTTGTATGTATGTACTTTTGTAATTCCACTATTGTTCTTTTAAGTATCTAGGGTTTTCGCAGGTTCTTTCCACCCCCTTTCCCTTCTTGGGTGTTATCCTGCGTAGTTTTTTACTAGGTTGGCCATATCAGGTCATTCGTAGGTTTTTACCACAAATACTTCGTCTTTTTTTAAAGAATTTTCCTAATTTGTAATTGGATCTCTTACTTGTGTTATTTTTTATTTTATTTAGTTTGTTTTTTTTTGTTTTCTGCCAATGTGTTTGTATATGTATATGTTATTACTTTTTATTCTCCTTTGCAATTATTAATGTAGGGTTAAATGTAAGAAGGGACTATATCAGGGATGGCAAATACGTGGCACACGTGCCAGAAATGGCAAGCAAGCGATTTTACTTGGCACGCGAAAGCTTGCATTTTCTGTATAAAGTATGAAGCTCCTTAGAGGAAGAGTATAATAGCGGCACGCCAAAAAAGAAATTCTGACGATTCACATTACTTTCTTGGCATGCGAGACAAAAATCATTTGCCATCCCTGGACTATATAGTCTCAATTTCGCCCTCAATAAGGTCGTTTGCCTGTCTGTCTGTCTCCCCTCTTTTTCTCCCACGCAGATCTGCTTTTATGAAAATAAAAATCTCCTCTCATTTCCCTCTTCAGACTCTTTTCCTCCACGCTTCTTTAGATGCAACGGGAGACTCCAGTTCTCCTCGACTCCGAGGTTCAATTCGTGCCGGTGTCATATAATCCAAGAGAAAGAACTCCTACAACCCACTTCGCGCACAACACGCTCGCGCGTGCGCATCGCAAACACGCACGCACGTATTCCTTCGCCCACTCCCCTCCCTCCCTCCCTTCGCGGCGCCAGCGCAGACTCGTAAGTCAGCTGAGAGATCTTCTCCATCTCCCTTTTCTCCTAAGTCTTCTCTCTAGCTTTCTCTCTTCCTAAATCTCTGTCTTGCTCTCTGTGGATATCTCTCACTTTCACTCTTACTCCCTCTTTCTCTTTCTCTTCCTCCCCTCCACTCCGTCTCTCTACCTCTCATTCTTCCTCCCCTATCACACTACCTTTCTCACCTCTCTCTCTCTCTCTCTCTTTTCCCCTCTACTTTCTCTCACATTGCATTTATCTCTCTAATTCTTTTCTCTTCTCTCATACTATCTCTCTCTTCTCCTGACTCATTTCTCTTACACAAACTTTCTCCCTCTCCTCTCTCTCTCCCCCTCTCTCTCCCCCTCTTTCTCCCCCTCTCTCTCCCCCCCTCTCTCCCCCCTCTCTCCCCCCCTCTCTCCCCCCCTCTCTCCCCCTCTCTCTCCCCCTATCTCTCCCCCTATCTCTCCCCCTCTCTTCCCCCCTCTCTCTCCCCCTCTCTCCCCCCTCTCTCTCTCTGCCTCTCTCAGTTCTCTCACACTAACATTCTATCCTCCTTTTTCCTTTCATGCTTTCTTTTTCTAGTTTTCTATCTCCTTTCTCTTACACTACTTCTCTTCCTCTCTCCCAAGGGTTAAATGTAAGAAGGAACTTCACAGTCTCAATTTCGCCCTAAATAAAGTCGTTTGTCTGTCTGTCCCTCCCTCTCTTCTCTCTCTCTCTCACACTATCTTTCTCTTCGTCTCATCCGGATTTTTCTGGGAAGCTAGTTTTCGGATAGCTATTTCTCCCCGGAAACTTTCCCCTTTAATTACGGTATTCTTTTACTTTGACAACTTGTGTAAATTTCGATTTGAAATTCACGACGATGGTTTAATGCAGTGGTGAGCCGCATGCGGCTCCGTAGAGCGTGTTGTAAGGTCCCTGGAGCTATGATTAAGAAGAGATCCGTAATAATTTGGCACAAATTCATATCACACACATTCGAATTATGACAATAAAACAGTTGAGATCGAAATGATAACCATAAAAACCTAATTTAGACTTGATTTTGAATTATACTTCTAGTTAACGTCCGATTTAAAGTCTAATCTGCTCCAGCGAAGCATTGACAGCTTGCAATGCGTCCCAGGGAAGGATTCGCAACAGCCAATGGGGCCCTTCCTCGTAGAAGAGATTTCCCACCACAGTTTCGATGCAAAAAGAAGCTTTTTTAAAAAAATCTCAATTTTCCTTGGATAAAGACGTCTGGGGTCAGCTGTTTATATGTGTCGCTCCCTCTTCCTAAGAGAATTTTTAAAGAGTACTGTTTGTTCGCATCACGCCAAGCGCGAAAACCGTTTTTCAACTTTTTCTTCCATTTCTCCCATTTCTTCTCGTTTCCTTCCACGCTCCTCGCTTCGTTCCGTGCTCTTTCTCCTCCCCCCCCTCTTCTTCCCTCCCCCCTCTCCTCTCCTTTTCTCGAGTGCAGCCACCCACGCACCAGTCGACCCTGAAAACCTCCGGAGAGGAGGTCGGGTGCTCGCATGGGTGGCTGACACGCCCACTTTGGCGTGCGACCATCTCGCAACTCCCTTCACGCACAAAACAACACGATCCTTTTATACGCCTCTCTATCTCTCTCTCTCTCTACGTATCCGATTATTTCGGTTGGAGCCTCGTGAGCTCTTTAATTCCATTTCCCTAAATCTCTCTCTCATTCTCTTTGAATTCGCTTCATCCACTATATCCCTTTCATCCGGCGGACGTGCGTCGTTAAGTAACGTCGCAGCGACGTTACTTAACGACGCACGTCGTCATGGTAATTTCACGGTTCCCTCGTAGAACATAAGGGTCCACAAATACAAAAGTTCTGCTCTTTATGGCGTTTATTCCATCCATTTATCATCTTAGCCTGTTTATTTTGTTTATTTTCACACGCTTCTAACTTTCCTTTCTTTCGTTTTTTTGGCGTTGTATGAATTTTTCTTTCCAGGGTCATTATTGTTACATCTCTGTAATACCCTCAATTCATTAGACAGGTGGGAGGCAAGATTCTTTCATGAAAAAATCCCGCTAGTAGCCTCGAATATCCTATTGTGATCTCTGATCGTCCTAGGAAAAAAATAAAATCGATGCTGCTTTGTCCAACGGTCTACTTCACGTATTAAATAGGGCCCTCCGAAATAAGTATCCTTATATAATAATTTCTTGTCCCTCTGGCTGTATGTCTGTCACGGTACATGCACCACCTGGCGGAATGTGTTGCAGGGGCATATTATATCCGTGCCTCAGAGGGGGAGAGGATGGGATAGAGAGAGAGAGAGAAAGAGTGAGGGAGAATGGGAAGAGTTTTTATTTAATTCCTTAATAATTTTTGACGGGCAGTTCCAATAGTATTCTTCAATTGTTCCTAGTACTTCCACATGTAAGTTTGCTGATCTGTATTTCTCTAGAAATTTCAACGTAGCTGTGTTAAATTGTCTTATTTTTCCTGTCTAATTTATGCGCGGATTTAAGATTTATCCCTTTCAAAAGATAATGACAGCATGATTGATGACAAAGAGGCGCATTGAAATCACCAAAAAGTTTTGAATTATTCTCGATTTTAGAACAGAGCAAAGGATGTTGAGGCTGGTTTATTCCTTGAACAATCTATTATCATAATAATACAGTAAAAACTTGCAAATAATATCTCGGAAGGAAAATATTAAATGGATAGTGGGAGCAAGCTTTCATGGAAGCCTTACTTGAAAAACTCGAGTTTTACGATTTTTCTCTTTAATGAATATCGGAACGTGCAAAATTGCAGCCTCTTAGGTCAAGCGGAAATGCCTTAGAATTTTAGTGGCCAGAAACAAGCTCATTGCTACGTACAGGTTCTGCCAATAAAAAAACAACCGTATACTACATGCTGCTATAATACCTATAGTTTCGTAACGATTCTAATTTAATATGTACACGTTAAATATTTTTAAATATCATTCTTGTGCGCAAATTTGATACCAATAGCTGCATTCGTTTATGAATAGCACGAAAATAAAAAAATGGGTAGTTATACTATTTGTGTAAAAATGACGAAGTTACTTCATTACGAATAATTTTAAATGGCATCATCAGACTCATAAATCCACAAAAAAGCAATCTATTGCCTGCTTTACTACATGCATTAAAAAGATGAAATTAAATCAGCAGAATTTTACAAATATAGATCGGAAGATCCTGTTACCTAGAGATAGCAGGTACATACATTAACTGCTGATGGAATCTATTCCAAAGCAACTCGTGACTTCTTTGCCTTTTAAAAGGTTTAGCAGAGGTTCTAATTACTCTCGGCAACGCGGTAATCCCGCAACCTGGCTTCTGAGATGTTTTCCTGGTTTCCTCAATGCCGTTATCTGTCCTTAAGGAAACGATTGGAATTTTATTTCGTTCAAAGTCTTATTCAAGTGTTTAGTTGGGAAAGCTTCGCTGGTATTTTTTTATCTATGTGCGACGGTGTTACAACTTTTTTTGTGGTAAGGTAACGGTTTTTTATTGAGATGGCACGCAATGTGAATTAATTGGATAAAAAATAGCAGGATATGGTTTACTGGTTTGGAGGCAATCGTGTTACTAATGCTATGTTATTGTTGAAACGAATGGGTTCGTGCGATGTTAATGAGAAAGAAAACTTTTTTTTATTAAGCGTCGAAGAACGGGGTACCCTATTGCATTTTAGGTCAACGCCACAAGTGGTTCCTCAATATGAACGAAATATAAAAATTGCGACCAACCCTCGAATCGCACGGTTTCGCTTTACACGTTTTTAATTTTAGGGAATTGCTTTGAATTACACGACCATTAACACTGAAACACTGAAAATCATAAAATATTTCAGTTCGAATCAGTGGGTGTATGAAAGAATAAAATGGGCGGATTCAAGGGGGGATAAAGGGGGTAATTACCCCCCCCCCCTAGAATTTCTGAACACTCGAAAAATTACCCTTTAAATCTCGTCCTTCGTGTTGAGCAGTTCATAATTTAAGTTCTTTCACTCGCTTCATTATAATAGAATGTACCGTTTCACTGTATGTATTCGCTTTTTGCTATTAAGTTCTACATTTCCTTTTTCTGATTAAAATATGTACTAAATAAGATAGTTTGAAATACTGTATTAAATAACTTTTATATTAACCTCACTTGATATCTTATATCTATAATATATAGCTGAATGTAATTTTTATTTCACTTTGAGTTAATACTCGCAAAGGGGTACTTAAAATTCAGTGGAAAGTCGAACTCACTACACGTGCACTTATGTATAATTAAGCAAGATAATTGAAAGTGTAATGTGAAGCGCCATATAACTTTTACAAATGTTCTTAATAAACTTTAGTAAGTCAGCATTGTTGTATAAGAAGAAACTTATTCTACTGAAACTGTCGCGAATTTTTTTCTTCCTTACCAACAGAACTCACAATTGTAGTAAATCAAAATTTATTTTATTCTTTTTAGTGCATAAACAAAAGTTATTTTTAAAAACATTTTTTTTATTAATTTATTTTTTCACTACTAAATTACCCCCTCCCCCCTTGGGTGAAGCCTGGGTCCGCCCAAGAAGAATAAAGGAGATAATTCTGAAAAATAACTAAAGTCTTGCGCAACCCCTCTTATAGGGAACCTATCCCATTTTTATTAGTTTCGTTTGACACGGTCTTAACCAGGAAAGCATATGTTGTGCATAGCGATGTAGATATACCTATTTGATCCATGTCAAATTTTGATGGACGCATTTTATTTTATTTTTAAATGTTTTTAAAACGTGTTTTTTAATCTTTGAATGACAAAATATGGACTGAATTACCTGTTCCAGATTAATCAGCTTTTTATGTCTTATACAATGATGGAATTCAATTTGAGTCGTTTAGATGAGAGGTGGGAAAACTACGGCCCGCGGGTCACATCAGGCCCGCGGGAGCACTTTACACGACCCGCGATTGCATTACAAAATCTAACCGTGAATGTAACACAGACAGTTTCATCTTTTTTTGGCGAAAGTTACGGCCGGAAAACCTTTACTTGTGAAGTTTATACAATAAAATGTTATTAACTATCAATTTTGACAGATAGAAACCTTCGCTTTCTCTCAAGTAACTTCCGATGTGGATCCCAACGTGGACCGCCGAAGTATTTTCACCTGTTAATGCGGCCCACCTAAGCAATTGCAACGGCTAATGCGGCCCGTTTCGTCAAAAGTTTCCTTTCCCCTGGTTTAGATAATTAGCAGATAATAATTCGAAAGAATGATAAATATACCCGTTCGACAAGTTTTTTAGTTTAGTTTTTTTTTTTTGTTCAATTGAAGAGTTCAACTCAAGTCATCGCGTAGATTTTCGCCATTTACTCGGTCAAACATTTTGCTGGAGCAAAAGTATATTACGTCCGTATTTCAAATCAAGATCATTTGAGTAAATTAAATTTATTAATTTTTCAATTCTTTGATAATACATAAGTAGAAATAGGTTAAAAATTTAAAGTACATTCGCGCATGTGACACATATTTGATTCGAACTTATTTAATTCGAATGTCTACAACTTCTCAAGGATCGATAATTCTTTTTTCCGTTGTTTTGTTAATAGCTTTCTTAGTAATGTTATTAGACTTTTCACTACTTGGTGCTGGTGAGCGTAGGGTAGAGAGAGAACGTTTAGGTAGGCTTTGGTGCATTTCATCCTCTGCCACCCACCAATTTGGTGAATCGCAGTGTAGCATGTAGATGTCAGATCGGGGAGTACCAGAAAATACGTCGAAATAGGTGCTAGAACGGAGAAATAATTTTCACAGACGCGATAATGTAGGCCAATATAGGCTCTACAACTAGTTTGTTTTTTTGCAGTGGTACTCCCTACCAGAAGCTTCTGGCGCCTTGCAGAGTTATTACTTAAGTATTCGTATTTCAGGCGTGCCGATTGCATTTTAAATGGCCGCGTTTGCAGTAGTTTTCAATCGTATGGTGTAGGCACGTAACCCGATCGAGCCCGGTTCGAGTTCCGATGACTTCAAATGAACAGACGCTGAGTAAGATCGTTGTTGATGAACGACGCATCATCGCATCTGCTCTCCCTGTCTCTCGCATTCGTCGTTTAAAAAATTTAATTTCGCGAACGCGTCTTATTGTTTTCGTTGACCTTTATCCCTTCCGACGCGATCTTTTAACTATTTTTCTATTCGAACCTCTCGTCCCCTTTCCCCACAATTCCCATCCTCTTCGCGACTTGGAGAAACAATCGACGTTGCTCAACTGTTTGTTTCAATTTTTTCTCCTAGTTGCGATTCCGCTCATATTCCTCTCACTGCTTAGCAAACTACTCGATGTTTATTGTTTTTTTCACCGTGATGAGTCCGAATACGCTTGATATTTTATCGTGATTTTTTATTAATAATTGACGGATTAACCTACATAAGCAGGAACAATAGTGACGATAAATCATCTACATAATACCCTGCAAGTCACCGTATTGGTGGATGGCACAGATTGCAGTGTACTAAGGTTATCTACCTTACCTCTTCCTATACATCTACATCTAAATAATACCCTGCAAATCACCAGACTGGTGGGTGGCAGGGAGTGCAGCGTACCAAAACCTACATAATGACGTCCCTCGTGGGAATCACTCTCCTATTATGATCCCGTATTGTCCTTGGGATAAACGAGCCCTGATATCGCTCGGTCTTACAGTCGATCTCTCGTATTTTATCCTCGTGATCGTGCCTGCTCATGTAAGTACGTAGGTGCCACTAATATTCCTGAGACCTCCTCTAAGAGAACTTCCGACCTAAATTTCTCCAGAAGCCTTAACCTAGCGCTAATTCTTCGATCCTCTAGCGATATCCAATTCAACTCCTTCAAGAGTGATGTGACGCTTAATTTTTGCTCATATATCTTACCTTATCGTCCTATATAGAGACGATCAGAGTTCGTTTTTCCCAAGGAGCATATGGGATCATAACAGTAGAGTGATACCCGCGAGAGAAGTTATTAGGTAGGCTTTGGTGTGCGGCACCCCCTGCCACCCACCGATCTGGTGATTTGCAGGGTATTATGTAGATGTAAGGAAAAACGATCGTCTGTATCGCTCCGTCCTACAATCGATCTCGCGGATCTTATCTTCGCTGTCCTGCCTTCTGATATATGTCGGACTTCTGATAAGATCGACTATCTCATCCGCTAATCTCTCAGACATATATTTTGCTAATAGATTAAATCTAGCCTGCAGTCTACGTTCCTCTAACGAGTCCCCCTTAAGATTTTCTATTAATAGCTTTACGCTCGTTACAATCGTAATTTCTCTTAACAAATCTAGCTACCCTGCGCTGCACCTTTTCTATTTCATTAGTGAGTCCCTTTCATTAAGGATCCCACACAGAATACGCATATTCGACCTGCGGTCGAACCAAGGATAAATAACATAATTCATTCACTTTTTTCGAGCTATTTAGAACTATTATCCCTTGCTTTTTGTTAGCATCATCTATCATTTTTCGAATGTGGGTGTCCCACGAGAGATCCCGATGGACCGTAACTCATAAATATTTAAGCGAATCTGAAGTAGGAATCCTCACTCCATCGAACGAATAATTAACATTTAGCGAGCTAATTTTGGTTCTCCAAAAATTGATAACGCAGATTTCTTTTGGTTGATTTCCAGTTGCCATTCCTTACTCCACGCTGAAATTTCTTCTAAATAGTTTTGGAGATACTGATGGTCTTCTGGATTGCTTATATATCTATAAATGACGGTGTCGTCCGCTAAAAGCATAATTTTCCTTCTAACTATTGTGATAATATCGTTTATATATATATATTAAAAGTAACGGAGCAAGCACACTACCCTGTGGAACGCCAGAGACCACCTCCACTACACTCGAGGACATCCCATCTATAAAAACCTTGTGCTTCCTATGATTTCATAATTCATGGATCCAGTTAATAATTTTGGAATTAACGATTAACGTTTCTAATTTAGTTATTAACTATTAAAAAATCCCTCATTGTTTTTCCCTAAGTCGATAAGAGGACAGATTAGGAAGTGGTAACGTAGGTAAATTAGGGAACTTTGGTGCACTGCACCCCATGCCATCCCCCAATATGGTGACTTTCAGGTTACTATGTAGATATAGATGAATAAATACTTGCCACACACCAATTTCTCTGGCTTGCAGGAGTTGCAGGGCATTTAATCAGATTCGGATTTGTGATATTTGTATAGTGACTTATTGGCCATTCCGTATATATTTAAATACCATTTCTTAATAACTCTTTCCGGAGATTAACACTCAAGCGGAATTCTCCCCCATCCCATTCTTTTTAATTCCGCCAATTACCTCTCCACTTCAACCCAGTGGAACATTAAGCTCGAGATCTCATTGAAACCGTGTAATCTCTTCCCATCCATAGCGGGATACGGCTTTTACATCCAATCTCATTTCTCCTCCCTTTCTCCGTCTCCTAATCCCTCTCTCCCCACCTCTCTTCCAACGGCTCACATTCTCCAATCCCTTACCCGGAGAAATTGCACTTGTCACTGACTCAAGGTCAAACCCGCTCATTTTCCGACCATCAACGCACTAATGCCAATCCCTGCAGAGAGCGCTCTATCTCGTTTTCTCTCCCTCCCCAATCCCCTCTCCAGCTCCTCTCTGCGGGAGTGCGAATTCATAAAGGGAATCGCATCGCGCCGACAATGTTCGAAGCTTTCTCGTCTGCTCGAACGATTCTTATACATGTATAAGGGGGCCGGTCTTCCCTCACTCGGTGCAAAGTCTACAAATGGGCCTTCTCTATTCGAATTGTTGAGGATTAAAATCTTTCCCTCGCAGAACTATAAAGATATGAAAGAGTAAATGTGAAATTATATAGGAAATACAGAAGAATACCTATTGCTAACAAGCTCGGAATATTAAGCCTACGAATATAAAAGGCTTAATGCTTTTGTCACTTTGTGTATGTCGCTTTTTTAACGTGTTTTAAAAAAACTAAGTAGAAGAATGAGGATTGGCAGGAATACTTCAATCACGCAGTAAAAGTCAGTGACGAAAAAGAAATCTCGAAAAAAAAGTCTCGGATTCGAATCCAGGAGCGTTCCTCTTCTCCCTATGAATAACATAGGAAGAGCTGAAACGTAGCGTGCAAACCTTTTTCCTTTAGCATTTTAAAATTATTTATAATTATCGGAAAAACTCGGGACTTAAACCAATGAACACATAAAGAAATGTATATTTGTTTCCCTACCGTCCATTTTCGAACACGCGTCGGACCGGTCCTAAAATTGGTTTTTAACGCCAAAAATTTCGTTTATTTGAAGGAATAATCGTTCGTCGTCACGGCAACCATCATTAGAAGATTTTTCTCGAAAATGCGTAATCATAATAGGGCTGGAATTGATTGATTATGCTTATTTACAATCTCATTGCTCAGTTAATTGAAATAAATAGCCAAGTTACCGCACTACTATTTCTAAAAATTCTTTTGGAATCTGTTTTCGGTGGATCACCACAGAATACGACTACTTTGTAGCCGAAATGTGCATCCGGTTTTTCATAACTTTATTGTGGCTATTATATTACAGTTTATAAATATACGTATGTTTTTAATGCGATGCCTTTGGGACCTTCGTGAGTCGGGGGCCTCGTAGAATACCGGCCCTGCTTTTAAAGGAGAGATAGAGAGAGAGAACATTGGGTCACAGACGTGCGTATGATCACGTCTCTCAGAAAGTAGGAGAGAGAGAGAGAGATGGCTCAAGAGGATAATGCGAATGCGTTGCGAAAGAAAAAGGGGAGAGGATGATGCTGCATACATGTGAAAAGTTGTCGCCGGAGGCGAGAAAATATTTATGAGGAAATTCTTCGGATAGGAAGGCGTTGAATAAGGATTGAGTGAATCGTGTGGAGTTATATTTTAGAAGGCATCTGCACGCGGACCGTGTTGGTTTGCCGTGTCGTGATGAGGGCAGGTTTGGGAAAAACTACGTATCGACGCATCCGACTTGACGGTATTGCCGTAGAAGAAGTGGTCAACCGCAGATGATTGTTTGCATGTTTTGAGAAAATAAGCGAGATGACAGGGAATGACCCCTGGAATTTTAATTGGAGAACCTAGAGCAGTAATTGATAGAGTAATAGTTATTATTTCAAAGACTTACAACTGATTGTGAGAGGCAATTATCTACATCTACATGCTACCCTGCAATTCACCTAGATGTTGGGTGACAATGGAGTGCAATGCACTAAAACCTACCTAAAAGTTATCTCTCGCAGATTCAACTTTCCTTTGAATACGTGTATGATTTATTCGCCAGTTTAAGGATGTATGAGTTATCTAGGTCTGCCGAATTTAAAATTATGGCGTGAGGTCGTTACTTGGAGCGTCTCCTCGCAGCGTATTTAAATGTTCAGGCGAAGCTTCACAAATGCCAAGTCGCGAAAAATATTCGAATTTCCTCACTTCTAAGATGATGTTTATTTTCCACCACCACTGGAAAATGTCGTCGAACCAAAGTACAAGAGTATTACAGCTGTGTAAATAATTGTAGGTGTCATTTCGCGGTGTGTGGGGCAAGACGTCTGCCACCCCCATGTCTTTTTTGTCATAATGTGATATTGGCATCGCATGGATAAAAATTGGATCTCTTTTCTTTCGTGATGAATTACTTAAACCGGTAAGCCTTGGTAGCTGAGAAGCTTCTGTTGATGTAAATGAAGATAATACGTATATTAACAGCAGCGTAATGAAATGAACCTCAAATGCTGATTTTGGTAATCAATGTCATTTTATTTTTATCTAACTCGGTGTTTCTCAGCCTTTAGTAGACCGGGGAGCACTTATGATTTTGATCAAATTTCGTACAGTTACTTGAGTAGGTATATATCTACAGTAATACTACGTATTTCATTTTTCTCAATGAATGAATATAAGGCTAGTTTATTCTTGGGCAACTTTATCAAAAATTGGATTTCCTAAAAACAGGCTCACACGATTTTCATTTTCTAAAGATAACTAAACGACGCATTATTATATGAGAAACTTTGTACAATGTATGTTGTACCGATTTTTTAGTCTTGCGATGGTCCATTTACATCTCTGTATCGCAAGTACCTATTTCAGATTTAAATTTGTTTTGTACTTTAAAAGGGTTTCCCACAATTCTCTAGAAGGGAATAGTTTGTGGAATAAGAAATGGGGAAATGATTTTTAAAAAATAACTCTTCTAACTGCTTAGAGAAGGGATTTCTCAGGATCCGCCTCTTTTACAAAAGAAACAGCAGTAAGACGTAGTAGTAGTGGTAGTATTAAAACGTTTCGGAAAATAACTTCTTCCCTCCTTGTTTTTTAGAACCTCTACGTTTCCTTCTTGGAAGGAAGTTTTTTTTACGTTGTCTGTTTTACTTTTATTTTTGACGTCGAAGATACATCGAGGAGGAGACATTTCTTTTTTTTATAAATTCGAAAACTTTTTTGAAAATAGGTCCCATAATCTTTTTTTGTTTTTTTTTATTTAATGGTATCCGTGTCAAAAGAGGTGAAATCCATCTCCTAAGATAATAGGAAAAGTAGTTAAAAGGATTTGGGAGGACCCTCTTTGCATTCGCTCACTTTTATTTTTCTCTCTCTCTCTCTCTCTCTAAAGGCTGCCTGCTGAGATTTTATTGCTTTGGTTTTAAAACTCGGTCCGGCATCTGCTTTTACATCAGATCTTCGTTTCTTTTTTTTCGGAAGAGAGCGAAAGAGAGAGGTTCTCAAGTCATGTGGCCGCGGAGTTTGTAAAATCTTTAAAAGAGAGAAAGATAGGAAGAGAGAGAGAGAACCGCAGATTCATCTTTCTTCACAAAGGGATTCCCTGTGTTTTTTAAAAAAATATACCGCTATTCTTCCCCATCTTACTCTCTCCCTCTCCCTCTCTCAGTATCTTCTCTGGCTTTCACTTTTTTTCAAGATGCACTTCGGAGCGGAGAAATTGAAGATAGTTATTTCTATAAGCGAGGTTTTTGTGAGATTCGGATACAACTCTTCGTTGACGTATTTTTTTATATTTTTAAAAATTTCATCTCTATCCTCCTTTGCGAATGTTTCTCTCTTTGCTCCGTGAATGGGGACGAGTGCCATTCGCTTATGTATACATACTGTTTTCAGTCATCGCAGCCGCCTTGTCTCTGCCTGACCTTGGGGGGCTTGGAAGAGAGGTTTAAGCGGGTTGCGCGAATACTCTTATAGAGAAAGAAATCGGTGGGGGAATACGTTTCGCAAAAAAAATTAATAAAATCGAGATCATATTTGACCTCTTCCTGTTTATATTCCGCTTTCCCTACGCAGCAGCTAAAACAAACGTGTTTTATTAGCATATACGATACGTATATTTTGTTTTTAATTTTCAGAGAAAGATTGTTAATTATGTACAAGAAATTTCTCTCTGCCGTTTTTAACAATAATGATAACCTTGAAAAGATAAGCGTGACATCTAGACGTTTATGATCGTATTTTCTGTTATTATCTTTCTAGTTGTGTATTGTGTTTGTGTCATATTTGTAAGCAGACGCATACATGAATTTTCAACAAGGTCGAACATGTTATGCTTATGATAATAAACAGTTTAATGATTGCGCGCATAAATGGAGTCGCTACGAGGATACGATGTGCAACCGGAAGAATAATAATTACTAAAAATTTCCCGCACTAGTTCAAGATAAAAAAGAATGATGTTATGAGTGTCCATATTTGCCTTCGTGATAACAAACAATCAAGATTTACGCAATCCAGAAGCCCGCGCAGCAATTTATGTGGCTAAAACAACTTTTAAAAATGGAACCGATGCATTGTAAACCTAACTTTGACGGCCATATTATTGAATAATATTATGAATAACAACTGTAACTTATAAGCTAGACGAGGCGATAACATTTTACTGTAAAAATAAACATTTTGCTTCCTTCACATACCTTGTTTGTTGGTTTACTTTTTGAATGCT
The DNA here is from genome assembly GCA_036926305.1 of Uropetala carovei. Classification (NCBI taxonomy): domain Eukaryota; kingdom Metazoa; phylum Arthropoda; class Insecta; order Odonata; family Petaluridae; genus Uropetala; species Uropetala carovei. Next base: position 2,135,268 of record JAXCHB010000003.1, read on the forward strand.
CTGGTTAAAGATAATTTTATACTCGTAGAGCAGTGAAATCTTACATATCCAGAATAACAGTGGAAGAAATTGTTTTAAGATTCGATGCAATAAAAAGTAGAAACCGCTTGGATGTATTTCCCTGTACTACCATGTTTTTAGATAAAATTATTTCATCAGTGCCGCATAATCGTAAGAGATGAAACGACAAAAATGTTCTTCTTTATATTATTATTTAGACGTTATCATTTTGGAGATTTTTTTAGGCGCTTCATTTTCGTCTTCCCAATCTAGAATCGTGCTATTATTTTAGGTAAAAATCAATCGCGCGGCACTTGTTCTATTTTAAATTACTGTATTTGATTCATTAGATTATCGAAAAGGTAGTCCTTCCTTTATTTTATTAATATATTTGGGCGAGTCTACGTCGACCCTGTCAAATTAGTTGTGTTTTTGTCATTAGAGTGTGAATAATGGAAGCGTGTATTTAAGATTGTTAAATTAAGTGGAATAATGCATAGGAATAACGTTTTCTAGAATTTGCGAAGTTTTTTTGCCATCGAAATATATTTTATCTAAAATAATTACCTCATACCATACTTAATTTCTTGCAATCCTCCCACTTAACGTTAGACAAGTGATTAAAGTCAGAAGCTAATGATATAGTGCGTGCCATTAGAACTGTTTCTACTGACATATTACTCAATTATCGCCGGATTGCTTCTTCCTCGAAAAAATGAAGTATTTTAATTATAAACTTTAACTCCCCTGAAACCGGTCACGTTTAAATGATGTAAAAAATAGGTAATTTATCAAAACACAATAAAGAATATAATCAGTAGCGGATTTGCGCCTTCTGGGGACAGGGGCGCTAAGGCAATCTAAATAAGTAAGAAACCTCTATTAACGATTACCCCTATTAGGCAAACCCTCTTAACGATCTTTTTTCTGTGAATTCATAGAGAGGTTTTATTTTATATTATTTAAATTGAGATATTTAATAATTCTGAGATTATATACACGAGCATTTTCCGGATCCCCTGGCGCGCGCCAAGTGCGACCTCTTCTAGTCCACCACTGTATATATAGTGTATAAATCCATTCGAGCGTCTGTAAACCTCTAAAATAAATACAATGACTTGGATATGAAGTGTGTTAAACATTCGCGTGATATTTAGGTCGGACGAGAGCGGATTTGCAGTCTTTTCGCGGCGAGAGGAGAAATTATTTTCGCTCTGCGACATGTCCTCGTTGACTTTTTTCAAAACGGCTCTCAGCGGCACTTCGAAAAAGAAAAAAAAGGCGAGGTGCGTAAATGTCTGCTCGACCCTTCAGCCCCCTCGGGGGGGCCTTAAAACATTCTCTCCGTCCTCCTTCGCCCGCTCGCCGTTTCGTTTTTGTTTTTCTCTGCTCCATCCTGTTAGTGGCCCTTTCGGAACGCACGGGCGAACTGGAACATCTAGATATTCATGAACGAGGACGTAACGGTATGTCATGGAATGAATGGGATCTTTATATGAGTTTCGGGATACGTGGCGCTTTTATACGTTTTTTTTATTTTCGTCCCGCTTGAACGTGTGAGAAGTCGGCGTTTACCTCGAAAAAAAACAAGCGACGACATGAGAAATTAATTTTTATAAACAACTTTTTTATTCATGATATCTACATATGCATTTTCCATATGATGCAATTCACTTTCAGTAACTTCTCTAAATCAGCAATAGTATGGTTTCCCTATGGCGACGAAATTTTTTCACATGAAAAATGAACGTCTGAAAGTCGACGGTAGGAAAATGACTTGCCATTCTTTAATGCGTTCTCCGGTCTGACTCTCCAAGATCGTACGATTTTTTTGAGTGATTTTAAAATTCAAATAAAAAATACGCTTCACTCATTCCCATTTTATTCAAATGGAGGTACAAAACGATCCCAGAATCGAACTCGGGCCCTTATATTGCGCGGATATTACCTGAAACCCTCTTCAGGCGTCGGTCTCTTAAAATCTGACAGAATGGTTAAGGTGGATTCAACCATTTTTTTAGTTAATCGATATTCTATCATCTAGATATTATAAGGTTATTTATTATAATAAATGTACCCTATGTCACCAATATAGTGTGTAAGACATGTAAAACGTAAGATAGTGAATTTTTCTTGGAAACCGTAGCCAATCGAGCGTTTTCATGGTCATTTTCGTGTTCAGCATTCCAAAATCCACAAAGGGATACACATTTCATCTCCGAAACATAAAATAAGTTAAAATTTGTTGTCCAGTGTTATATAAGTTAATATAAAAGCTAGTGGAATTCCGTCGGAATTTCTTGTCTTTGGATGTGAAGAAGGAAAAGAGAAAGGCTTCAATTGCAAATGATGATCCGTCTTGGATATACGTATACACTTTCAGAAACTATTAATGTTACTTGAGCACCAATCAAAGGGAAATAGAAAAATCATAACTATGTCTAAGTAGAATGAAATAAACCCTTTCACTCCAACTAAATTAAGATCCGTAACAACGTTGGTAGAGAGGCTCAGCTGCGTTTTATCCACGTCGAACAATTATTGCGCAATACGCAGAAAAAAAAGAATTTTTATTATCTTTTTTAAAGTTCTGCAAAACTGTATTAACGGCACGGAACCTATGTCAGTACCGATTTTTATACTGTCGTAATTATTTTCGAATCACGAATCTCGAATTTTATCCATTCGTCGGCCTTTCAGTGGCCATGCATATACGGCAGTGATGGGAAACTCACCACAGCTGATCCAAATTTAAATAATGTTTAAAAACTTAATTTACTGTACTTCGCGAATAAGCTGTTAGTCGGCGTATCTAAGCTTTGTTTTATCATTGAGGATAGTGGTCGATTATGCCAATCTGAATTGAGAAATGTTTAAGCTCATGTTTTAACTTAAATCCAATTGCAATCAGGTAAGCTAATTACAAGTATTGGAAATCGCGCTGTGGGTCTGCTTTGTAGCTGAAGTAATCACGAAGTTACTCAACAGCTTTTATAGCTACAGGAGTTAATTTGATCCTCATTTTCGGTATTAAGTGTGAATTCCGACCATTTTTTTCATATTCCAATTGAATGCTCTCAAAGAAGTCGACGAAAAGGTAAGAAAAAACTGTTTCACTACTTATGAACTTCAAAGATAAAAAAATTAAGACCACGCTTCGGATGATGACCGAATCGGAGAAATTATAAAAGAATTATTTAATGGCTTCCGCGCGTTCAGGTACGATAACCATCAAGATATCTTTTAATTACGTTTTTATAGACTCCTCGGAAAGTATGTTTGTAGGTAACACGGTAAATATCGAGTGTGTTGGTTAGGTTGCATAACATCTAGGATGAGGTTGCCCGAATTGCACGAGATTATTAATGCGCTACAAAATCACTTTATCGCGTGATTTTTTTGTTTTAAGTGCATAATATGAGACTTTTTAAAAATTAAAAACGTAATTTCTAGCGCGTCTAAAATAAATGCGCTGATAGTTTCAATTTAGCGTCTCTCCGCGCACTTCGTTAAATTAAAATTATTATGAAACTTTAAAAGATAGAGAGCTGAAACTTCGAGGGTACATTTCTACACTGCTTCTATTAGTTCGTCTTTAGATTCGAATTATGAAAAACACAGATTCGGATAGGAGTCCATTTAAAATGATTTATTTTTAATATCTCCGAAAATAAAAAAGATGGAAAGCTGAAATTTCGAGCGTACGTTTCCAAATAGATGCGACTTACAAACAATGCTCTAGTGACGAAATATTTGGGAGTGTTACCACAGGGAAAAATAAGATAATTGAAATTTACGCATATAACATGTGATCAAATTCAAAATTCTCCTATATTCGTCAGTTGAGTTAACAGGAGAAATCTTTACGTAGCGAATTAAAACACAAAATACATATTACCGAATTTAATAATAGAATAAAAAGGAGCTAAATGTATCCATGTCCATGGGAAATAATCTACTTGTTTATGTCTGCTTTTAAGTTGTCGTCGGTCTTTTTTTTTCAGCACCCTCCTATCCAACGAAATCTTCGACCCTATAAAACTATTAGTACCGTCTCCTACATTTTTTTTCTGCGAACCCTTTTCGAGGAAAATAAATTAGGATTGAGACTCGTGAAAGTTCCTTGCTCCAAAGGAAGGGAAAAAAATGAGCGTCGATGCAGCCGTTGCTACTCTCTCCTCCCCCCCCCCCTCCCCCCAACTGCTGACTGTTTCATGTTTCGGGTCGTCGCTCTCTCTCTCTTTTAAAACTTTCGGTTGATTTTTCAAACGGATAAGGTCGAAACGACAGCTCCATGACCTCCTTAAAGCACTTGCCTTACGTTGTGCACGTGGACCACCCTACTTATCCAAGTTCTCTCCTCCTCGCGGACTGGTTTCCCAAACTCGTGCCGCGGTATCGTTTTGGGCAGTGATGCCAACCCCTTTCCCCTTTCACTGAATTATTTGTCACTTGCTGTGAACCTTCAAAATAAATTTACCAGTTCTCAAGTCAATAAAATGCTCAGCGCACTACATTGCTATAGTAGACTGATGCCAGTCTGTATTAATTTTCTATGAAATCCAATAGTTCCTTGGCATCAATACATTTGTCCAACTCATCTTCTAAAATAGTGTTTGTTAACAGCGAGAGAAATTCGTCAATAAATTTATTACAAAATTTTGCGAATATTCATTGATTTCTCGTTCATTCAGTTCGAGTCTTCCAAGCACTTTTATTTTTCGGGCTCCGCACAGAAAGCTTGGGGGGAGGGGGGGGGCATTGCCTTTACCAGGAACGCGTGTACCGTGTAAAGCGAAGGATGAATTTATTCGACCGAATTCCATCGACTCCAAGGGTTTATCCCTCGTGTGGCAGCACTTTTTGCCTTCTTTTTATAAAAATAACATATTTCAACACAGGGGACCCATCTTCCCGTCTTTTGATTTCACTTTCCACGAAACACTTTAAAGACATTCTCGCTATCCAATTCTATCTCTCATTATAAAAAAAATTCCCACGCGAAATCACAATGTGGAAATGTTGAGAGAGAGAGATGGGGGGGGGAGGGGAGGGAAGAGTGGAATGGGGGTGGGGGGAAGAGGGGAATGGGAGGAGATTTTTTCGGAGCGTCTTCTTTTCCAGAAGATGTAGAGATGATGAGAGTCAGCCATTCAAATTCGACCTCAGAAATCCTCGCTCTGTTCTCTTTTCTGACACGAAAGGAGCGACTCACGAATCCACCCCGCGGAAAAGGGGAAAAAAGACAGACCAAGAAAAGGGTAGTTCAAAAAATGGGGGGAGAGAGAATCTTGAGGGAAACAAAAGACTGTGGGGGCGCGCGTGCTGAAAAGATGGAGGTGAGAGGAAAAAGCGCATTTCATTCCGTTCGGCGTGAGATGCGCTCCGTTGAGAAGACCTCGCGTAACCTTCGAGTTTTTTCTCTTCCTCTCTCTCTCTCTCCCATTTCCATCTCTCTTTCTTTCTCATAAGAACACAAAGAGGAAGAATCGCATCATTGCATCAGTGGCTGCCCGAGGAATTTTGGCGCCCCGGGCGAGATAGCACTCCAGTGCCCCCTCTCCGTAAATGCCTGTTGAGATGTTTTCGAAGTGCATGTTCATCTATTCGTCGCTATATAAAAATTATTGATAATGAAAAAATAAAAAGGATTACATCAAGATTATACCTTGTTCTGTGATGTAAATTGGCATCCAATATTTATTCACTTGCAAGTAATGCATAGATATATGATCGCTATTGCGACCCTAAGACATGTTACCCTAATTTCTGCATGCCTCTCCAGTTAGTCGCTGTTTTTGCATAGAGTAATTTAAAAAAAGCTTTACCTTTCCACCATGTTCCCGATAACTGATTAAAAGCTGCAACTTGGTAGATTTTTAAAACGGGTTTCGTTTAATTTGAGCATATGTATTTGTTGGGGAGGGGGAACCATCGATAACATTTTGCCACGGGCCTTAATTACGCCACTGGAACTACACACACTTAATTTAATCCAAATCAAGTCTGTCTGTCTGTTTGTCTGTCTCTCCTCTCTCCTGCCTATCTATTTCTCCGTCCAGCTGTCCCACTCTATCTTTACTAGGGTTGCCAACCTACGGTTTTTGGGTCGGAGACCTCCAGGTCATCGCCATAATCTCCGGTCTCCGGGTTAGTAGCTCAAATCTCCGGTTCAGTTTCGATTGCAGCTCCATTTTTATGACTTTTTTGCGTTTTTTATTTACAAATTATTTAATTTACGATAGTTTGCGCTTTAATTTCGATTGTATTTTGTTTTATACCAAAAAAAACTGATAATGCTCTTACAATTTCGTTAATGAGCGGTATTTTAAAAATAAACACGACGATTTTTAAACATATGTCCTAAAATCATGAGTGCTTTTCAGAATATTGAACATATTTATCATTAGATTTATTTCCTCCTGGATTTCTACTAAAGTATCCAGGTTTCAAGCAAACTCGGGTTCGTTAATATATTAAAGTAGGCAACCCTTAACACAATCTCCGGTTCATGAAAATCTAAAAGTTGGCAACCCTGATCTTTACCTCTCTCTCTCTGATAACTCCCTCTTTCTAGTCCTCTCTCTCTCTCTCTATATATATATATATATATATATCATCCTGCAACGTAGACCAAGTCTCGTTTAAAGCCTCCCTCGTTGCATAGACGCCTTGCACTTCTTCTTCTTCTTGGACGCCATGTCCTTCCTTTAGGAAGAGGCTATTGTGTGGGAAAGGGGTGTGGAGAAGTCGGAGCTGCACTGGCGGCGTCGCGGCCAATCCCACTTTCCAGGTCATAACCAAACAGTAAGGAAGTATGAACCGACCGGTGAAAGAAAAAAAAACAGCGTCTCTTTCCCTCTCTTCTTCTTCAAAAAAAAAAGAAGAAATCCGTCGGTTTGTTTTATCCTTCCGTACACAACGATTGAAGACTCTTTCCTGCTTATGGTTAAAAGGAAGGAGTTTTTAGGTGGAAGGGATGGTGGATGAGAAAAGAGGGGAGTGAAGGAGTCGAGTGTGTTCTTAACAAACAGTTCTTTTTCTTTATATATATAAGAGAGGGAAGATTTCTCTCTCTCTCTTTTTCTCTTCTTCTTCCTGTCTTTGTGAGGTCCGGCTGGGGAAAAAGGAAAGAGGAAAAAAAAGATTTTCTTTCACTCTAGTCTGTTAAAAAATTACTCAATTATCGCTTTGGTGTTGAGTTGTCCGTCATTTAAATTCACCGAAGATTTTAGCGCACGAGCGAATTTAATAACTGACCAATACAGCAATCGAAAATTGCGAAGCAAATTCCTATTTTTCAAAAAAATATTTATGAAATATATGTTTTTAATGTTTAACGACTGTGTTTTGTCGGATGCACGATGTAATGAGAGGGGTCGAGAAACTCGTAAAGCATATTGGAAATGATTTAGGAATAGCGGAAAAAATTCATTTCTACGTGCATCGTCTTGGTAAGTTTTTACGTTTAAAAACGTACGCACGAGTAAAGCAAAATTAGTCACTAATGACTTACAAACGCAACTCTTTATCAGTCTCGTTAACTCGAAATCAGCATAGGATGTAAATTGTAAGCGTATTCGGTTTTAATGTCTTTGTTTTCAAATCCTTTCCTGTCGCGGCATAACGATTGTCTCTCGTAATTCCAAAGAATAACGGTTCGATTCAAGTCGGAGTAACAACCAGAAACAATGGCGGTGGGATTTTAAGTCGTAAAAATTTTAGCTCCAACAAGTTCTCAAGCGTTTTGGGTTACGTCACCGATTTTCCCTTCCTTAAAGTCGCCGTTCCATGGATAATTATCGACGAAACAATACTCACCAACTTAACTTGGTAACTAGGGCATAAAAGATTCTAAACTTCGCGTCATTGGCTAAAACCCCCTTGTTTTTATTATCTTTTCATTAATTTTAGCGTTGAAGTGAGATTGAGTGACTACTAACCTTATAATTTTATGCCTATTCCCGTTTTGGAATGAGCCTTTCCAGATAAAAATGAAAGATTTTAGGGACAAGATCGAATATATATATATATATATATATATATATATATATATGAATATAGTTTACGTCACCTTTTCTCGGGTGCATGTGGTCGCCATGGCCTTTCCGAAAAAATATATTTAAATATTTTCCAACCCCGTTGACGCAGACTGCAGTATAAAAAAACGTGCAGATGCGTCGTTTAGTTTATTTTTGGGTGTTTGTTTACTTTTACGGTTTGTATTCCTGATATAAACCGAAGCCAACTGGTGAAAATCATCATCGAGTTTTGCGTATTCATGGGAACATAGACTTCGAGGCGCGTTAATAGCGAGATGTTGAGGCAACAACTTCTTTTAGTAACCGAAGGAGTTGCTATTTATTTCTCACGTCTCTTTCTGCTAGGAGGTCATCGGAAAGTGCATTCCTTCGCGAGTCACAAGATGCCACGATAATCGTAAAATTAAAAAAAAATCCCATTAAAACTTCCTCCTTCGAGGCATTGTCTTTGCGTTTAATTTTACAGCATGTAAGAACTCAACCTTTTACGCCTCGAGGCGTTAACAGTATCGGCGTTTTTAGTTTCCTTTTTCGCCATAGCGACTTTTTTGGCGCGGCGCTGTGATCGCTTGCTGGTAGGAAAGGGGGGAAGGGGGTGGATCTCGAGAGATGAAAATTTCAACGCCCGAAGCTGACTAAGACGGACATCAAGTGGTTTCTCTCCGTACTTGCGGTCTTTCTCCAAGTGCTTCGAGACTCGTAATAGCGGAAAAATTGAGCCGTCTCGAGGTTTTATTTTTTTGTATAAAGGACGCTGATTCCGCCTTAATGCGGCTCGTGTCCGAAAACGACCATGTGGATTTTTTTGTCGCGCTTGCAATTGCTTCGAAATTCGTCCGCGGTGGACGTGGGAGCACGGGCTGTTCCCTAATGGACGAGCGTCGTTATCTCTGCATCAAATTTTATCAAACTTGCATCAAACGTAATCTAAATCTATTCTAGATTCTCCTATCTCAAAGTATTTCCAAAAGTGTTGTAAAAGTCTTGCTTCTTAGTATGCAGATGTTGAGGTCTTTGTGTTGGCTTATTATAATAATTTATTATAATAAGATGCCAGCGAAAATTGTACCTCTTCTCTAGGAAGATTTAAAATCGATGTGTGAAAAAATTCTTAAAAGACAATTGAATGAACAAGAAATTAAAGTTTATCCATAACATATATATATATATATATATATATATATATATAAGGTAAATGAGGATATTTAGGGCAACTAGGTGTTGAAGGAATCCCAGTGAAACCTTACTGGAAGGAGAGCCGCTGAGGTGTCGGAGAGACACATTTTTAGATGTTGTTGGAGCTTTCGAGATGATCCCTTCGTCATCACAAGAGAGACACAAGGTCTACAAATGTCTCTCTCCAACACCCCAGCGGTTCTCCTTACGGTAAGTGCTCACTGGGTTTCCTTCAACACCTAGTTGCTCTATATATATATAACAAATTTATTGACCAAGTCCTTTGTGGTTATCTTCTCTCGCTATCAACAAACACTGTTTCGAAAAATGAGATTGAAAATTTTATAAACGCCAAGAAACTATCAAATATAATATTGATTAAATACAGACTGGCATCAATATGTACCAATGTATGTGTGCAGCTTTCATGATTTATCTGACATTGCCATTAATTTTGCCATCAAATGCAAGATCAATATAAAGCTACTTACGTACTTGTGTGGCCAGAAGTAGATTGAAGTATTTATCACTTTTTTCGATAGAAAAATCAAAAGCATGCAAAATGAAAACTGATAGGTTGACAGAGAAATTTTCAGTACCGTAATGACGAAAAAATGAACTAAAATTAAAATCACAAAAAATAATTTTATAACGATGTTTTTTTCCGTAGGCCCTCATAAAAATCATAATTGTAAAAGGCCACCCCAATTCGTAGGTACGCCCCCGATGAAAAGTTTTATTTTTACGTTGCAGCAATGGTATCACAATATTGGCAGCCGTAATTATTTTCGACATAGTTTGGGAAAGTGATTAAGAAATCGTTAAATACTCATTAACTTCTGCGCCGAATTCGAAATCCGCATTCGTGGACATCGCTGCAGCTACGCTCACCTTGAGATTTCTCCGGCTTCCTTTCCGCCTCCGGCACTCTTTCTGCACTTTTCTTCGACACACACATTTCCTCGAACACGGCTGAAGGCTGTTTGCCAGTTGCTTCGCCCACCACCTGGGTGTGGGCTGCTCATTCCTGGAACTCATCTCTATTCATCCTCTTCCGTGACTCGCTCCAAACTCGCGAATTAGGTGCAAGGAAATTCGTGTCCATCCCCAACGAATAAATAACTTTGTCCCTATTCCCTTCATTTCTAAGCGGTTATTTTAATCGCGCGTGTTTTCACTTCGCCCATCCGTCCGTTCGTCCGTGCGCAAATTTTTGAAGTTAAGAGAAAATCTGGGGAGCCAAGATGGTTTTGTCTGGCGACAGACATCAACCCTATTCATTTTAGTGTCCGTCCGTCTGTCCGTTTTCCATTTAGCAGGGTTTTTTTTAAAATCCGTTATGAATTATCTGTGGCTACTATAGTATAAAGTTTCATTTTGCTTATTTTTTTCGAGATCTACACTTTGAACGGAATAGGGCTGCGTAGTTCCTCCTTCCACCTAATCGTATGCAATTTACAAACAAGTACGTACATATTTACAAGAAATTCCGTCACTCTGCGTAACGCTTTTTAAGGTGTTGTTACAAACATTGAAAATTGAAATTTGGCAGAAATGCTTCAATCCCGAAGTAAATGACGAAAAAAAGACCCGAGTTCGACTCCAGGATATAATTTCTGTTTTCCGACCTGCAGGCTGTCATTATTTCGTGAATTAAAATTAGAAAAAATTGACCGCCGATCTTCAGACCGGGATTTTTTTTTTAAAGAAGAACGAATAAAGTTTCTTATTCTTACCTTCAAATTCCTCCGTCTATTCGAAATCGCCAAAAACTTATCGTTTAAATAGCGTGTTTTGGAAAATAAATTGCCTTTTTAACTGTTTTGCGGCCTTGGCAACCGTATTATTTTTAAAACTCGATCTTCTATTTGCTGACTCAATCCTATTATACGTGAGAATAAGTTCATTGTGATTTAACTCGAGAAAGTTTAAATTCACGTCCCGTCATTTTTTCTTTGACGGTTACTCTCTCTTGTTGTATCAGAAAGTTCCGCGAAATGGCGAACGATATTCGCTCTCGAGAGCAAGGGTGACGTAATGTGCACTCATAACAGAGTATAGCATCTCCTTTTTATGTGAGCGCATTCTTCCACAAGGAACGTGATTGAAATAGTATCCTATTCGTTCCTTCGTCGTCTGTGACCCCCTGTGCGCGCCTAAGAACTCGAGTCAAGTGCTAAGTGTCGTTTTGTAACCCACATAAGCTCTAAATCCCTAGTGTATTTAGTTACCCATCCTCAACCGTGAAGCATGCGGAACCTGTTTAGATCCTTTTCGCATCTTCGGTCAACTCCTGCTCAAGGAAGATTGCGTCGACTCATATTATCGAGCGAGTGCTTTCGTTTTAAAGGGCGTTTGGAGTGCTTCGACGCTAATCGCCGTGTTGACATAAGAAGGAAGATGGATTGCGAGGATCGGATTAAATAAAAGAGAGAGCAGAGGCGTTTTCTATGGGTTGTCATGGAAGAATCTAACGTGAAGAAATATTTCAATTTTCCCTGACTTTTTCAAAATACGTAAATAAAATCAAACGAGTTTCCAATATTCTATACCAGTGAGGGGACAAAAGTTTCTTGTGTAGTGTCAATCTCAAATGGAAAAGATAAGGTCGTGTCCTAAGTAAATGCGTAGCAAAAAATTTACTATACATAATTTCATTAAAATATAGTATAAATCGAAAACTATATTAAAAATTGGATTTCTCGCAAATAACACATCTTATTAATTGTAACGTGAGCTCAGTTGTATTATTATAGATAGATTTGAAATTACAGTTCATTTATTGATTGTCACTTAAGTTGCTTCATTTTAATCGACACTTAGATTTCTGGCAGCAAATTTATAGAAGTTTCTAATCTTGAAATACTTCTAAGGCAGTCATCAGTAATTACGCTGTTTGCTTTTTGTTAAGTTCATTGCTGAAAAGGTATGTTGGCATACATTAACTTTCATAAATTTTGTAAAAGTTTGGCGTACCGCAAGCGGTACACGTGCCGAACTTTGGTCGCCATTGTTCTATCCCATATAATGAGGCAAGGAGTTATCCGATTAAAAAAAATATGAAGGGCTTATCGGCCTAACCATTCTTAGAAACATTTGTGTGCTTTGGCTTTAAAAATTCCGTTGAAATATTATTGTTTTGAATTACCTGATAGTCGGCTGTAACAACATTGAGAATTGCGCGATACACTTTGTTCCGCAGAAAATGGAAAATTTTCAAGGTAGCGATAATAAAAAATAAACTATCGCAAACAATCAGTAAAACAAAGGAGACGAATTAACACTTGCAGAATGACAGCAAAACGAAAAAAACAAACAAAGACTGGATCGTAAAATTCAACAGATAGTCTTTAAGCAACCGTATCCAATGCAGCCTCTGAATGATCCGAAATCGTATTACGTATCCGGTGAATATTGGGATCTCGTACCCAAGTTGAAGTTCGAAAAAAATCGCGGCGTGATGTGGATTTCTTCTGTATCTTATCATCGTGTTTGGATGTTTTTGTTGTTTCTGAAGTTGAGTTTGTATTCCGAACGTAAGATCTCTTTATAGCGACGGCGGGCGTGAATCTTTGATAAAGCCTCCTACGCCCTTCTTCCCTGACAAAGCTGCGACAAGAGCATGATACCAGACACACACAAACACTATATGTATGTACATACAGGTGACGCCCGTTATACGCCAATTCGATTTATGCGCTTTCATTTTGACGCCATTTATAATGAAGATATAACCAATATATTTTGCATAAATAAATTTTTAATAACTGAATTACCTGCATGTGTTTTAATAAAATAATGTTTGGTAATACATTTATTGTTTAATTCAGCAGCTCTATTTTTATCGCATATTTAGCGATTTATTTTCTTATGTCTGGTGATTTAATTTTCTTACAGCGGCAGTGATTTTGAGCTCGTATGCCTTCAATTCTTCAAATTTACGACGAAACAAACTTTCATTTCAACATGAAGACACTATGAAGCGAAATTTATGAATTTCATGTCAGCTTTGTTTACTCTCGAAGATTCTATCGGTCCAGCGTCCGATATTCCTAAGCATGCCTTGAAAACAATGCAGTGATAGAAGAATGTTAGTTTAGGCAGTTGAAGTTAACATCTACTAGAATGAACACCAGCTAAGTTCTGTATAGAAAACTATTCATAAAAGTCTCACGATGCTCGCAATGGGAAGGAAGCCTGTGCGCTCAACGATCACGCTGGTATTCATAATTTTTCTGCAGTATCCTCAGGAACGCATCTATGGCGTAAATCGAGCGTCACTGTATATACATATACGCAAATACAGATACATAGGTATATATACATATATACATTCGTATTCTATCGCCGTATTGTGCACAGTGACAAAACTACTAATCTACCATCGATGTAAGGTTTTTCTTAAAAATCTTTTTCGAACACAAGAATCTCTTACCGCCGCCGATAATTTTTTCTGCCGAATTTGATCATACGCCTCATTCGTGACTCGCGTTCTTATGCGTCATTCGCACGCAGTGCACGAAGAGATATCACGAAAGGCTGGTCGTGTCCGTGTTCGCATCTTTCGCATCATTGAACCGCCCGAAAGATTTTTTTTTAGATTCGTCGGCGATTTGAAAATCTACGCAAAAATTCGTCCCGCGAATTACATTTCGGCCTTATCTAGGAATTAAGAAATTCCCTCTGCATAAACGTCTAAATCGTGCATGTATTATTGATGATTGGCGTAGCAGTATATGAATTTCCGAGTCTGGCAGTAATTTTTAAGCCATTACAGACGAAATTGATGTATAATTTTATTTCATAGTTGTAATGTTAAATCCAATGATTTTGGTGCAATCTATGCCAAATCGCAGAAAGCGCATTTGGAAACAATGTTGAAAACACCATTACACTTGTCATAACCTTAAAACGTGATATTGGATCTCAGATCTAATACACGATAAGTAGTAGCTGTACGATTTATTTTTTTTAGAATAAATACAACCATAAGCGTGGGAATCCCTATCCAAAATATTGAAACGCAATGGAACAGTCTTATTGAAAAACGAGTTCGGGTGTTTGATTCTCTAATTTTAGTAAAAGGCACAATTTCTGCTCCAGAAAGGATTCTGCCAAAAATGCGAAAGTATGCAATTTTTTTTCTTTTTTAATTTAACGAAAACATCCGAACTATTTAAAGAGGAGTAATATTTTTTATAGGTAATCGGTAAATAAAAACTAATGTTTTCACACGCGCTTCGAAACGCTCTTACGTCTTCCGAATTCCTTTTCGTTAAATTCTTATTAAGAAACGAAAAAGATAACTTATAATCCGGTCTTGCAGTGGAGAAAATATGTCGAGGTATTAATAGCTTATGGACGCATTTTTTTAAGACGGTTGGATGTTTTTCCATGACATAAAAACTTAAACGGAAACGGACGAGTATGAATATATAACTGATAACTCTGGGGAAAATTATCCAACCGATAGTTGAAAGCATTGCGTGAGCGATGGTTAGGTGATGTGGCTCTTTAAGAGACGCCGGGATTATGCTGATAGAAAACGCTCCTCGTGTCTGTCTGTTTTCCGCGGGCGATTCCGGACAAAATTATACAGCTTCCGGTCGGGTGACGAAAGCTCTCGAATCGTATTTGTTTTTGTGTGTCGTCAACATGGCGGGAAATTTTGCATCGAAATTGATCCAGTTAACCGCCTGTTTACGCGAATGATATTAATTTATTCTTTACGTTTCATTCGTCGAACGAAATAAATTGGTGAAATCGTTATTTGGCAACAAGCGATACGTGTTGATAATCGTGAACATTTAAATATTTAGGGGTGTCGCAAAAACGTTTCCAAGTTCATGTTATGAGGAAAGAAAGGTATTTCGCGATGGATTTACTATCCATCTATGGAAAGTATCCTTCTGAAGTTGTAAAATTTATAAATAGGTAGGTATACAGCAGTACCGGCGGAACTCCACTCACTGTTGTGGAAATTTTGAAATATTTTCCAAAATTATCATTTATATGCAATTCGCTTAAAATTTACTTTGACCGTGTTGCTTTGTTGTGGTGACTGTAAGCAATAGGATATATCGACTAAATAAGTAATTACTCGAATATCTCCGATAGGTACCCGTGAAAAATTTACACGAAAAATATTTTCGAATTTCGGCTACCAGACCGACATCAGATTTCATCATGTCTTTCATAACCTTTTTTATGGCCACTGTATGTATTTGGGCAAGCACTTAAATTGGTAAATTTGATTTTACCTAAGGAACGTGACCCATAATCCTTCCTCCCTGACTGACACGTGAGGATCGCCGTTACTTTTTATGTAATTTTAAGGTGAGAGTTATTCAAGATTCAAAAGTTGATTTTTCGCTTTTAAACATGCAGTCTAGGTTTTTATCACCAATAATATCTCGAGCGATAATTCCTCAACCTTACTTTTAAAAAAAACGGCGATTTTAGAATTCAACCAGCAGGTTGGGAGCGTGGGTGTCCCTATCGTCTGCTCCCTTTCATAGACACGTATCCAAGTCCTGTTTTTATTTTTTCCTTCCTCCTCCGCCTTGTCTTCTTTACGGCCGCCGTTGTGCAGGTCCGGAGGCAGCCGGAGAAAGGAGGATGGGTGTTGAGAGGCGGGGGCGAGGGACACTGTGGTTTGAAAAAAAAAGGCACATCCCTTTAGGGATGCAGCGCAGTACCAACTGCCCCCCCCCCCCCCTCCCTCCCCCTCTCCTTCCTCCTCCTAGTCCATTTGGCCTCGATTTCGCATTCTGAGCATGCGCGGCGTCTGCCGCGGACCTAACCCTTTCTCCTCCCTTACCCTTCCCTTCCCTTCCCCCACCCTCCCTCGCATATTGATGTCTTCGGTGTGGAGAGGGTTGAGGAGGAGAGGTTTGAGGTTAGTTGGCAAAAGGGGTGGAATAGTCAGCCATGCGGCTAACACTCTCTCTCCTTTTTCTCCTCTCTATTTCTCCCTCCATCCCTTTCTCTCTCTATCTCTCTCCTCAGCTGACCGGCTGTCCAGCCATCTTTACTTCTTTCGGTCGCAATACGATACGTAACGCTGTATGTGGTCCTCTTGCGATGAACGGTTCCTCGGCTTTTCTCCAAACGTAAAAGTTGTTGTCGCCTGCCTGTGTTGAGAGCAGTATATTGTTTGATATCACTTGGAGAATTTTATACATTCATGATTCTACCTTCTGGTAGATTTTAGGCACGCAATACCAATTCTGGGCTATCCAAAGACTTTCTCTTAATGTTCTCATACTCAGCTCCTTCTTTTAATGCATCTAATATAGTACCTATCCTCTTCCTACACCTCTTTGCTTCTTTCCTCACATTCTTCCTTCTAAGACTTCTTTCAATAAACCGATCCCTTTCAAATTTTGATCCACTCATACAAGATTAAAGATTCGATAGAAGTTACGTGGTTTAAGGCAGTGTTGAAAGTTGTGGATATTTAAAAAAAAACTAGTTAACGGTAGTCAGTTATCGAGGTTATAAGGTAATTTTCACTCGATCGCGATTCTAGCAGAGTCGTTTTTTTTTGCACCAGGAGCAGTCCGGAGGCCAAAGTAACAGAGGTGCTTACTTGAACATCTATCTGCACATTACTCGCAAGTGAATAAATCTTGGAAACCAGTTTATATAGCTGGTCAGGCGGAAATATACATTAAATCCCGTCTACTTTTCATTATCGATTATTTCACGGGGCTATGAATAAATGGACAAGTTCTTTTTACAATATCTTAAAATTATTTAGGAAAGGGAGCCAAAATACGCCGGACCGCCCCTGGTTTGGACGGTCGACGGTTCTTTATTTGAATTAATATTTTCAGTGTTTTTGCCATTACGTCAGTGTTTTTCTTATATACGCGGAAAATCAATGCTACAACAAAAACTTCTATATGTCACGCCGAAAAACATTTTCGTCGCTAAGGACAACCGTGTTGTTGCTATCTTCGTGGAATTATGTGTACGAAATTGGATTTAGTCATTGGTCAGCGTAGCGTGGCGTGGAATGCTATTTCTTGAGTTGTGCAGATTAAAGTTAAAGTTTGAGCGTATTTTTTCATTGTTTAGACGCGCGTACGTAGTTTATTTATTAGCGTAAGTGGAAAAAATAATTTATGAGCTTGCAACGTAATTTCATTTTTAAATCTGCTTTTTCAGTATACATTATGTAAAATTAGCTATGTATATTTAAAGCAAAATATCAATTAGATCACTGATTATGTTTTTTAGATTAACATAACCTTTCAATTTAAATTTATGTTACAACGAAGCTAGCGGCCATAAATAAAATTAAAACGCCTTTAAATATTTTTCTTCGCGGTTTATCGGATCCATCTTTCTGAAGGGAATTGATGTGTATGCATTCACCCTAGTTGACCATGAATCGGAGTGAGGAGTTTCAAAAATATCTTTAAAACGCCATTGTATGAATTGTACTTTGGTTTTTTTGGAAATGTTGGGAATTCGATTTAAGATTTTAACTGCCGATAATATTCCATAAATCGGCTATTTTAATACTGTTACAAAAATTGACCGAGTTAGAGCACTTTTTTATAAGAAAATTAAAGAGTTATAAAATTCCTTGCATTAAGTAATTTTCAAAAATAACTTGAATGCGATATCGTGAATTTCGTGATTGTGACGAAAATAAATATCACATCCGCGTCATAATTATAGCCTCGAAACGAGATTTATCAGCACGCGATTAATCTGGAAGCTAAAAAAAATTCACACGTCGCGCGAAACTCGTTTACATGCCGCGAATGCTGCTCCCGTGGTAACCAGGATTCAGGAAGCGTCTTGGGGCAGGTGAAATCGCATTCTTATTCTCATCCTTCGTATGATATTAAAAGAAAGTTCACGAATGAAAGTGAGCGAAAAAGTTTTTTTTTTCTTGAAAGACGTTGAGAGAGAGAGAGAAGAGAATTCGTTTCCGTAAAATTTCTTGCCATTGTTTCGAAAACAAGATCCAGCAGTTCGGCAGCAGAAATCTACTCGAATTGATGTGGCAAATGTGTTCTCTGTGTGTTGCCATTTTAAACAAATTTTATATTAAGATTTCTTAAGAAGCGGGAGAATAATTGTCTCGACTGGGAATCGAACATTTATATTAGCTTATCCCGATACATATCTCCGTGTAATACAACGGCCCAAGTTCGATTCCAAGACAGTTTAATTCCTCTATTTGAATAAAATGAGGATGGATGCAGCGTATTTTTCGTTCGCGTTTAAAAATTACCAAAAACAACAATAACGCCTAAAAGAATGGAAATTAATTTTGCTTTCAAATATGTACACGTCTATTTGATGAACATTTTTTTTACATTTTGCGTTTTTTTTATAAAAAAAACTTTCGTCGTCAAGGTAAACCCCGTTGTCACAAACAAGGATTTTTCAGACTATTTATAATGTAGTGAATAATTTAATCAGCGTATTCCATACTTCTTTTTAAAGAGAATCGTGATCATATATAATGAAAATATTTCTTAAGATCCAGATATATTCTTGAACCCAAAA
Source organism: Uropetala carovei (assembly GCA_036926305.1). NCBI lineage: Eukaryota > Metazoa > Arthropoda > Insecta > Odonata > Petaluridae > Uropetala > Uropetala carovei. Next base: position 2,154,017 of record JAXCHB010000003.1, read on the forward strand.
ATTTATTTCATACTTTTCAGGGCGTCTTTAAAAAAAGAGTACAAATGAAAAAAGTTTTTATATATCTGATTCGATAATTGTTTTTCTTGCTGAGTAAACTCGCGAAAAATAATTTCTATCTTCGCTTTTAAGGTACTGCTAGATACCGTGTTAATGATATTATCCACTTTCCGAGTTGCCCCGTCTAAATGAAATGGAGCGACTCATTCAGGTTTACGCTATACCTCTGCGACAAAGGAGCCGCTCGTGTTTTGTTTGTATTTGCATCTCGTAGTCGCCGCCATCGTCGTCACAAGACGGTTGTCATAACAACGGGTTTATTATTTTATTTTTTTTTCCTTAACGAGCCAGAAGTTTCCACCCGGACGAAATGCGACGAAGATATCATTCATAAAAAGTATTTTTTGTCGTAGAGACGAATCTCTGTCGGAATTAATGAGGCTCGCGTCCCATTAATCCTTCCGCGCGCGACTCTGCGAAAGTCGTTCCATTCAACGTTAGCGTTTTTCAACCGACAGACTCTCCAGAGAAAATTATTTTTTGTTAAAAAAAAGAATAAACGACAGTTTTCTCCGCCCGTGAATGAAACTTCTTTGTCTCTACTTAATCACGATTTTCTCCAAGACTCAACTCTCTCTCTCTCTCTCTTCCTCTCAAGGGTTAAATGTAAGAAGGGACTTCACAGTCTCAATTTCGCTCTAAATAAAGTCGTTTGTCTGTCTGTCTGTCTGTCTGTCTCTCTCTCTCTCCTGTTATTTTTTCTCTGCGTTCTCGAGAAATCTAGATTGTGGAAGAAATAAAAAAACTCTCCGTGTTTTATTTTTTTCCATATAAATCCAGAAACCCGCGAAGACGACGCGCATCCAATTTCACCCTACTCTTGTTTTTTTCTCGTGTTATTTCTTCTTCCTCGGCGTTGCTCTCCTTCTAAAGAAGGCTCGCTCTGAAAAATTCTCGGAGTCGTCGCATCCGAGAGGATTCTTGACTCGGTTCGTCACCGGCGTGGCTTTTGTTGTTCGTTAACTTCCCCCCTCCCCCTCCCCCCTCCCCCCCTTCTTAACTTCTCTCCCCAACCGTCTTTGTCCCCATCCTTCCCTTCCTCCTCCTTAGCAACACGGCGTATATGGGGCGTTGTCGTTAAAAAAGGGATCGTGGACCGGTCAAGGGTGTGTATGCATGCAAGTATTCTCCCTTCCTTATCTTTCTCCCCCCTCTACCTCTTTCTCGTTTCGAGTTGCATCACGGGTTTAACACTTAACAGAACTTTGGCGCGATGGAATGACAAGTAGCCGTTCGTCCGGAAGGCGGATCCAGCCTTTTAGGGGGCGGTGGGAGTCTTCGTTTATTCGGCTCAGATGTTGTCCTCCTATAACACGGATTCTTTACTTCGCGGTTTGTTTTTAATTACGGGGTGGGCAAAAAAGATATACTATACCCGATTTCATATGCAAAAAATAAAATGAAACTGTGGAATGACTGCGAAACAAGAACCGAATAAGAGGAGGGATCTTTGAAATTTATTTCCATCGATGCAGATTTTCAAAATGTTTTCCATGATACTGAGCACGGACGCGATTACACGCAGTACGGTTAGTTGCTGATTACAGCCCGCAATGTTTCACGCCCAGTATTGGAGGTAGCTGCTGTTATAAACTTAAATGAGACATGTTGAACCTACTGCAAAAAAATGATTATTTAACAAAAAATTACCTTTCCTGATTAGTACACTTAGTTATTCTATCCTATCTTGTATGGTTATTCAGTAATTTGATTTTGAAATAGGGTACGTTTTTTTGCCTACCCTGTACAAAAAATTCGAACGACGCGGATCTTGAGTTGAAATTTAGGATCACAGATAGCTGAGGCGTTTTCGAGAGCCCGAGTTACTTGTTTATAAGCTTGGATGATCCAAAGCAACGGTCTGTTTGCAATTATACGTGCATCAGAAAGAGGTTTGGGTATGGAAGACGACGCCTGAAGGGGTATGGAACGCAATCCCAATTTCGATATTTGTTACGTTTTGTTCCGTTGATATGCATTATTTGCAAAACTAACGATACAAAAAAGTTTGGTTTTTTTCTTTATTCGGGTGTTAGTCTTAGGGATAAGCTCGCCCAGAAATTGGGCGTTGTACTTTGCCCTTAAATAAAAATATAAAAATCGTTTCGACCTTAAAAACATCGACGTGTGATGATTTTTGAGATCGTCATCTCGTAATTAATTGTACAGGCATGTCATTTTGTATGGACTATCTGGACTATCGCGATCAAAAATCTTTACGTACGGAGTTTGACGTTAATTGCCGGATTTGTAAGGATTCAAACGCGGCTTCCGAAGTATTACTTCACCTGATGTGCTGCTGCAAAACCCCCCTAATGGCATTAGGAACCGCGTGTTTGTGTCTCGAATTCGATTTATCCTAAGAAAAAAATTATCAATACGTGTGGTTGCTGATAAACTCTATTTCCTTTTTTCATTCTTTCCTTCTGTTGTGTTAAAACCCTATGATTTTCCACCGAGCCGTCAAATGTCGTTATGTTTTTTATTTAATCAAAGGAAATAATTGTAAATCGATCACGGAGTCATTTTAAACGTCTCGATAGATTAGGAGAAACCGCAATAAAAAAAAATTCCCGCGATGTCCGTAGCGAGGCTGTATAAAAAAAGAGACTCCCATATGTGTCTTTTGTCTGTCTGTGTGTGTGTTTGTCGTGGGAAACTTACTTGTCTCTGTCCGGTATTCACTCTTCCAACACCGATAGCTAAGCCTTTGAGAATCTTCGATCTCCCTCTCATCCAAACCAATTCAGTCGTGGAATTCTTCGGCTATATTCCTCCCCCCCCCCCCCCCCCCTTCCTCCCCTTCCTCCTTCCTCCTCTCTCCCCTCCGCTTTCTCTCTCATACTCTTCGCCTGATCATTATCTGGGTCGGAGCTGGTTTGACTGGACCTCTTCTTTCTCTCCTCTCTCTCTCTCTTTCCTTGTGTGGTTCCTTTTTTTGCCCCCTGCCATCCGTGCATTTCCGCAACCCGCACGACGCCTGCGGTCCCGCTCGTTTACCTCTCCACACTCTCCAGGTTTTTAAAAAAAATATATACGTCGCCCACGACGTTCGCTCTCATTTGCATGGCATCGATAAGGATAAATTGCGCGTGATTTTTCTTTCCCCTTTTTTAAGGAGGGAAGTATTACGGCCACCCTCCTTCCCTTCATCTCTCTCGGGGGATCGAACTGAATACGGTGGCGCAGGAGAGTGATATGCAGTAGTCAGACGGCGATTGTTTTACGTTGAGAAAATACGGTCTAGGAAATCGCGCCCGAGATCGCGTTTGTAGTTGCGAGAGAGTTTCGCGGTTTTTTTTCGATAAGTAACTTTCGCATTTCTTTGGCGAGAACGTTTCCGATTTTTTTTCGACAAGTTCTTGCTAGGTACTCGCTAAAGAGATTTATGATGCCATGCAAATGCAGTTAATAGAATGCCAGAAGGTACTTACGTATTATCTCCAGGACCCTTCGCAGGACCTGGTACTTACGTATTATCCCCATGCCATACTTACGTACAACATTAACAGAAACTGTCTCGACATTTACAAACCCAATCACCGGACAAGAAACTGATTGGCCGGTCCCGATATTTACAAACCCAATCACCGGACAACGGGTACTTTGGTTCCGGGCGAGGCGAAGGGCGCGGCAGCACCCGGAGACGACTACCCATTAAAACAAAGCGAGCCGAAGGCTCGTCAATATATCCTTTAAATGTTATATCCTCTCAAAAAAAATGGAGAGGATATTGGCGAGCCTTCGGCTCGCTTAGTTTTAATGGGTAGTCGTCTCCGGGCGCTACCGCGCCCTTCGCTTCGCCCGGAACCGAAGTACCCGTTGTCCGGTGATTGGGTTTGTAAATGTCGAGACCGGCCAATCAGTTTCTATTAATGTTGTTTTGAAAATAAAATATCGTAAATCCTACAATACATTATTATTCTGTTAATATTTTCATGGCATGGGGATAATACGTAAGTAAGATAATACCAAAGTAAAGTCCTGGAGATAATACGTAAGTACCCGCCAGAATAATAAAGGATAAGTTTATCGCGAAACACCATTTTTTAAATATTTTTGTCGCGAAATATACTCAAAAGCGAGAAATAAATTTTATCGATTATGTATTTTTTTCGTTCCTTTAATGCACAGAAAATACTGTTGTTATTTTTCAATTCGTAGACTAAAAGAAAAAATATTAGAATTTTTACGATTCTTTACATTGTTGGATAAAATTTATTTCTTAACCCTGCGAATTTTTATTCACCGTTACATTTTCTTATATGTTCTTATAGTTATGCTTCGGTAATATGATGCAGTATCGCGAGCTATAACAATAGAAACGAAGCGTTAAAACTTTCAGTTTACTTATAGAAAGTGATAAAGATTATCTTACAACTGGTTAACTGCGTTGAGGTATGTCTTAAGTAACTTTTGATTGATTTGAGCCTTGCGTTTTGTTTTTAATGCTAAGTTTTTAATGAAAATACAGTTTAACATTATAATCACGTTTACCTATACTTTTATTTTAAAAACAACTCCTTTAGTATATGATTCATCAGTTCTCTCCTTACTTGTCGTTCTTCTCTCTTCGTTCTCCTGATAAATTTATTCTCGATAGGTTATTTTAATTTTAATTACCTACTTGATATTAAAAATTTTTAATTTATGAATTGGAGATCATGAGTGTGGACAAATATTTATTGACGAATTAAATGGTTCGTTTCAGATGGTTCCTCGGATGAACATGAGCGTGAAGCCATGTGATGATTTTTGGAACTTCGCCTGCGGTGATTGGTTCGTCGAAAACCCGTTGCCGCCAACAAGAAGTAAATGGAACCAGAAAGAAGAGTTGGAATTTAAAAGTAAGAAAAGAAAGAAGTGGAATTTGGAGCGATAATAGCTTCAGCAGCGTACTTTATTATTCGTTTCTTAATTTTCATAGAGCTGACTGTATAAAGGTTCTAAAAAAGACATTTTAAGGGAGCTTTATGATCTAAATCAGTGTTTCTCGACTTGTGGGTCATGAGCTTTGTATGTCTGAGGAAGCGGTACAGTCTAACTCTTACCATTTTTTACTGTATATCTTTTTAGAGGCAGAGTTTACAGCAATGGCTATTATAAAGACAAAATAAAGTAGCAGGCTATGTACCAATAATGACCTGACTAAAACCATATCTAATTTTATGTAAGAAACTATACTGTCATGAAATCTCAGAATATTGCTCTTTGCAATAAAAACAATTGCATTCAGTATTTTAAGTTTTTGAATCTGTATGTGGATTTTCAGCCATTGTGATAAAAACAATATTTAACATGGATTCTATTTTTACAGAATATATAATAATTAACATACTTTGACCTTAATGTATGATCATTTTGATTGACAGTATTGCAATTGTGTATAGTTTCCTTCTCTATATAGTGTAGTTAATATTTCAACCTATTGTCTAGGTTAATATTTCTTTTTGTTTTATCCTGAAACTTTATTTTCTTCACTTTTACAGTACGGGAAAGCATAAGGTCAATGCTTGCCACAATGCCTCATCCAACACGAGTCAAATCACTACCTTGGAAAGTAAAATACTTTTATGATTCGTGCATGTCACTGGATAATGTGGAGACAGATAAAGATAGGCCCTTGAGGAAAATTATCAAGGAATTAGGTATGTGCAAAAAAGAAATTACAAAGCTATGTGTTTATATTTTTTATTCCTATCATATAAAGTACAAGGGTTAGTCAGAAAGTAGGTTTACAATGCATATAATCTCACAACCAAAGGACCTACACTTATGGTGATTATATCGGGGGATTTGTTAATTAATGTTTGTAGCACCATGTCAATTCACCAGCCATCTACTGCATATTGTGTGCATTAGTCAGTTGAACATGGCAGCTCTACTGGAACAGTGGTCCAAAAACGAATTTCGTGCTGTAATTCGGTTTTTGAATGTAAGAAATGTGCAGGTGGCAGAAATTCATTGCCAGCTTGTGGAAGTTTATGGCAAAGATGTTATGTGTTATGGAACAGGCCATAGGTTTCAAAGTGATGGCGATGTAGAAACAGCAGTGATACGTTGGCTGAGCGAAAAGGACATGGACTTCTGCCAACAGGGAATAGAAAAACTCGTCCTACAATATGATAAATGTCTCAATCTTTGCGGAGATTATGTTGAAATTTGGTGGTATGGCAGTACAAATACCCTGCATTGTTCATATTATGGATTGTAATAAAGAACTTCAAACTATGTGCCTTGTAAACTTACTTTCTGACCGCCCCTCATCTTTAGATGACTCCATAACATTTTCTGCTTGCATAAAAATATATTTAAATATGTGTTGTTACTGTATTCACTACTGCAATGACTTTGTTCATTCAACTTTGTTCTTTCTGAAATAATTGCTATTTATGCTACATCTCATGATACAAACCAATTTACATTATCTCTATAATTTTCAACTTTTTATAGGAATCCTTCATACGTTTCAGCACATTGATCATTTCCTTGTGCAATTCATGTGAAAAATATGTCATATGTTTGTATTTTATTGAAGAAAACCTTATTTAAGTGTATTATTTAAAAAATTATATAGTTAATTTTAAAAGTTCATCTGATTGACTCTTAAGGTGTTTCAATTCATTTTCACATGAGTACACACAAAGTACTTCCATAACCATATTTGTTGAAATCCATGGAAATTGTACTCCTTGGTCTTCTTATTTACAAAGTTTTTAATCAAGTGGTATAAATTTTTTCATGTTTCTTTTGATATTTTCACTTGAAGGAGACTGGCACGTCCTTCGAGAATTTTCTGTTCATTCTTGGGACTTTAAGAGAACATGGCAAAGGCTCCATACCGAGTATGGAGTCACCCCATTTTTCAAAGTTGATGTTGTTCCAGATCCCAGAGGTGCTGAGCACAACATAATTCAGGTGAATATATTTTTATATATGCAAATTCCAATGACTTAAAAATTCAATTTGGTGATTTTTTCAAGTAGTTATGAGACATGAAGGGCCTTAATGTGAAATACTATATTTCTGCAACTATAATTCAAATTATTGTGATACTGTTTGTCTTTTACCTTTTTTAAAGAATAAATCTGGATAAAAAAGGCTTATTTATAATTTAAATCATCAAAAGATTCAAAATTTAATTTTTTTATTTCATTACTTTGATATAACAGTAAATGACTATACCTCATAGCAACATAAGCAATTGTGCAGCCAGTAATTTACTTTGGAGGAAAGGAGACAAATAATTTTAATTAATAAATAATGAGTCCTTCAAGTTCATATGACCTAGTACATAAACACTGAATATTTAGATAAAATAATCTAATACCTGTGGAAGTATTCATGGGACACTGTCAGGCTTGTTTTTGTACCACTTTATCAGTCCTGGCTTGAAGGCGAGCAGATTTTTTAACCTCTGATTTTGGAAGCACTTCAGAGTGTTCCATGACGTTTGACCCACTACTATTGCCCTAATGCAATTTCACCTACTTTTTCTTGGTTTACTTTATTATGCCTATGAAAATTGATATAAAAACAGAATCTGTCAATTTTGTCTTAAAAATGAATTTACCTAATGTTTTTTCTTTTTCTTTTCAATGCAAATCCAATAGATTCTTCCATTATCTAAATTCTCCCTTTGCTTGTGGCACACATATCCTTTAAAAGCTAAAGCTTTCTTGCCTCGTGTAGTGTCAATTAATTCCACTTCTGTTGAATACATAAATTTTGTAACAAGGGCTAGAATTAAATCTTCAATTTCTGCAGGTAACTATAGACTTTATAACAATGACTGTTTCCATATCAACACTATCAGTTCTTCAAACAATGGAATGGAAAAATCCATGGTATTTTAGAAGATGTAAATAAATGATATTAAGCAAAATTGCAGTAGTTATGTAGTTGATAAAAAGGAAGTAGGTCAAATTTTATAGACATAATAAAGTATACAAAAAAGTAGGTGAAATTGAAGTAGAGAATTAGCAGTAGGTCAAATGTCCTGACACCCTTCAGAGATCTGATCAATGATAATTATTTTCATTGAGAACAGGGTCTAATACATCATTCGCTACTGATTCTAATTTTGGCACCTTTGATCAGCTTTATTTAAATCTGATGCTTGCATATTCTTTGGTTTTGTTAAGATTGTCTCTGATCTTGGAGGTAGCAAATGCCTGGTTGTCACCCCCACCCCCCTGGCTATGCCATTGTAAATAAGAATTGATTTCTGTATAGCCAAATAATTAATTTCATCTCAACAGGTGAGCCCAGCAGGATTGGGTCTCCCAGACCGCACTTACTACTACAGGCAACCCAATAGTGATGTAAGTAGTACTTGTAAAAATGATATATTTAGCACATTTTTTAACTTTGCTTAGATATAACCAGGTCAACATTCCGTTCTATTTTCTATAATTTCATATCTTCAATATTTCAGATTGTTTTAGCATATAAGCGATTCCTGAAAGATGTTGCACAACAACTTGGTGCCACGACAAGTTATGCATCCCAATTTTCTGATGACGTGTTTCACTTTGAAAAGAGGATTGCTGAAGTTACACCCTCTACACCTTTGAGCGAAAATGACACTCCGTTGTTATGGGATAACAACAACGTTGGGACGTTAGGTGCTCTGCGGCAAATCGCACCTTCGGTATGTTTGATGAAAAATGAACGTAGATCCATGTGTTATTTTAATCAGTGCAACACTATTAGTGAATTGATTGCATAATTTTCTTCATATATTTTATAAAAATTATAAACTGACTTGTTTTAGTGATCGTTTTTGATTTATTATTAGTATTTAAGTAATATTCAGAAAAATGTTATCCTTAAATAGGCTGCATAATGTTCTCAATTTCAGATTCCACTTCTTGAGATATTGCAAGCAATGTTTCCAAAAGCTAATGTTCAAGATTCAACAGAGGTGCTTGCACCATCGACATTTTATCTAAGCAGAATATCTGCCATAATTTCATCGACTGATAGAAGGTGTGTGGAATAAACAACAAATTTTCCAAATATGTACTAATGTTAAGTAACTTTTTTCATAACATCTTTTTCCAAATTATGTAATTCATTTGTAAGACATTGTTTATTTTTCTGATAATTGTATAGTTTATGGCTAGTATATGGTTTATAAGTCTGGTGAAATTAATGAAAATTTATCAATATAAATTATATTCCCCTTTTCACTCTAAATTATTTTATCTTTTTGCCATGTATGAATTCAGGCATTATTTTGCTGCTTTTGTTTTTTTTTCTGATAAAGTACAATTCATTTGATGCAAGATTTATTTTCTCTTTATTAATTCTATGAACTTTACTTTCAGCGCTTTGAATAATTATGTTATGTGGAATTTTGCCTCTGCACATCTTGTGTATTTGTCAAAGGAATATCAAAACATTGTTCACATATTTAAGAAGGAAACTGAAGGTGAGAATAATTTAATAATAAAATTTAAAATGAGAGTGCATATTAACTGTTGTTGTGCTATTAAAATCATGCATGGTACCCATTTTAAATCAAGTGGTGTTTCTTGACTGCCAAAGAAATATAAAATAGCTTTCATTCATGGGCGTCGGCAAGGGGGGGGGGCGGTTGCCCCCCCCCCCCCCCCCACCTGGAAATGCGTAAAAACCTAAATGTTATATTAGATACTAGCGGAAATGCCCGTTGAATTTCAACGGATTTAGTGAATCTAAAACTTCAACCGTGTAACATCTAAACATCGAAAGAATAAAATAATACATAGTTGTACCCTCATGGCCGCCCATGTGCAAGTCTCTCATTTGCTGCCATTTCTAGGTGTTCTTTACAAAAATAAAAAAACGCCTTATGGTTTGATAAATTTCCTTAGCCAATAAATATGAAAGAATATACGGCATATTATAATATAATCCGCATAAAAATACTGTACGTGTCTGACGATAAATCGGCCGCCCCCGTTGTTTGATCGCCCGCGTGCATCGCACAGTCGCACGTATGGACGGTTGTAACCGTTGAATATAGCAAAAACGAAGAAAATCGATCTATAATTAGGTATTTTGATGAATGAAGGAAAAAAACTTGCACTCTGAAAAATCAAAAATTACGTGTAAACTTATGGGAAATAATTATTGAATTAAGCACCCCTTCCCCCCAAATTTTTTATCACCATATATCTTATGTTACTCGCAGGATAAAATTATATACCTCTGCGAAGTTTTGTGATGAAACCTTCAACGGTATGGATTTCTATAGCGGACAAAAAAAAACAGAATTTCACTTTTACATACATAGATCATATCACTTTCATCAAATACAGCTTCATTTCTTGTGTAATTATGCCTTTCTGAAATGTTCACTTTTATGTCTTGTAAGCAAGAACACCTGTGAAGTATATATGTCTATGATTGAACACAAACCCTCATAAATGTACACCAGATGCGTGAGCCTATTTACGTTAATAAACATTAAAAATGTAGAATATAATTATTTTACTTATGAAAAAGGTAAGATTCCAGTATTCAATAGACGAAAAAAGGTTCAATTACTTTGGTCAATCGTTATAAATGCTTCCCACAGGCTGTTTCCTGAATAATTATCAGTGTCTATTTACGTTTCTATGTATAAAGATGAATGTCCTGCTTTCTAGCAGTCACAAAAGTGTAATAGGATGAGTTTAGCAATTAAAGGACACAATGTAACATAAAAAGAAAATAGAAAATTAAAAAACAATATATTTTGTGTTTACCTCTCTAATTCCATAATGGATAACTGCATTTAAAACAAATTAGGTAATTTCGACTCACAACTAAATCCTTAATTTCCGTAAGTCGTTCTTAACTGCTATTTTCGACTAAGTGTGGCCCGCAAAGAGGGCGGAATTGAATTATGTGGCCCGCAATGTTTGCAGAAATGGATCATGTGGCCCTCAGGCTGAAAAGTTTGAGCACCACTGGTATATACAGTCATCGGTAATATCAGTCCAGTAGAGCAGGTTGGCTGTCCTAACGTTTCGGGATTTAATGGGAAACTCCTCATGATTGCAGAACTAGTCAGCGAATCAGTAGCCAGGAATTCAGTAAAGAATTGCGAGTGAAGGCGGTAAGGTCTCTTTTGGCAGTGTCAGGAAGATGCAGTAGCAGTTAATAAGCAAGTAATCTCGTTATTATTTTCCTATTCCCTGGGCGAAAAGGAAGAGCATATTGTTTGATTCAAACATGACTTTAACTTTGTAGCTCTGATACTTAGCCACTGTTGCGCATTAGGTTTTAACTTTTCCTTTGGGAATGCCATTAGAGTTTGGTACAATTTCTTCTTCAGCAGTAATGCATTTCGTCATAATAGGACTCATTTCTTTGATTCCCTATGGTTCGTTCAATACCAGCTGTCAGTAGCGGAATCCTGACGTATGCTTGGTTTTTAATAAAATAGTTTGATGGGATATTGACAAGTGCTGTCACGTAACTTTTCAGTGATTTATTATTTTGTGAACATTAAGGTGTGGTAATAATTTAAAAATTTAAAAGTTTTTAAAAATTAAGTTCTTTCATTTTACCTATAGGAATGGAAAAAAATCTAACAGGAAGAGAACTTGTACAAGTAATGGGTATAAAAATAAATTTTTATAAATAACTTTAATATTTTAACATTTATTATAATCGTAACTTCAAATTTGGTGAAATTACCTGCATAAGTTACCTTTTACTGGTGGAGGCAGTGTTATATTCAATTAATCTGGATATCAAGGCTGAAGGCATTTCTTGTCGTATACAAATCAATGAAGCGCAGCACGAGTAATATCAAAGATAAATAATCGGTACTATTACACTATCATTATGGGTGTAAATGTGCTTTGATTGCTTTTAATACGAGAGAGGGGGAGAGAGGGGACAAAGGGAGGGAGGGTGAGATAGTGAAATGACTTTCAATACAATTAATTTTTCTGATGCCAATTTGATATCCATAAATAGCTTGAACGATCGAATCTTTACTCCCGTTGATATTTCAATGGGGCATTACACTACTAAGGTTTTAAAGGAGAAATATATGCCTCTGATTCCCAGTAAAGGATTATCCATATGAAAGCATTAAGTCTGTTGCCTAGGTAGCTGATTGTTGGACCCAGAAAAATTACCACTTTTTTCCGATAAAAACTATAAATTTACGCTAATTCTACTGGGATTGAAATTCTGTCTTCAAAAATAAGAAACTACAATTTATATCCTATCCGATAGTTTAAGTCTCGAGTTCGTATCGTGATGGGAAATAATTTTAAAGTGCAAATATAAAAACCTCTACACCAATTTACATGTTTTCTTATGGGCCAAAAATGGGGCAAAACGGGGCCAAAATAGCCCCTCAAAGTGGAAATTTTGAAAGTTTCAGATTTTTTTTTCGGCTATGACCAAAAACCTATAATACTACCAAATTTCAAGTTTCTAGCATATCTGGAAGTGCCTCAATTTTGTATCCTGCCAAAGTGGTTACAAACCGCTATATATATATATATATATATATATATATAAGAACAACTGGAGAAGATCAAGTGGGACATTTTAGGACTTAGTGAGGTGAGAAGAAAAGGTGAAGGCCTATTGGAGTTGAAGAGTGGAGATATTTTTTATTACAGGGGAACTGACACAGGAAGAACAGGAGGTGTTGGATTCATCATCAACAAAAAATTGAAGAATAATATCGTGGAAATGGAAAGTTCATCCGAGCGGGCAGCTAGACTTGTGCTTCAAATAAATAAAAGATATCAACTTCAAATAGTCCAAGTTTATGCGCCAACGTCATCATACTCGGATGAGGAAGTGGAAGATTTCTACCAAGAAGTTGGAGAACTGCACGACAAAGGAAGCTGCTATCTAAAAGTGGTCATGGGTGATTTCAATGCCAAGGTAGGAGAACAAAAGGAAGATGACAGCGCAGTTGGAAAATGGGGCTATGGAGACAGAAATGAACGAGGGGACCGCCTTGTAGACTTTGCTGAATGTACTAGTCTATATATAATGAACACTTTCTTCAAAAAGAATCCCAATAGAAAATGGACCTGGAAAGGACCCAATGGTACCAAAAACGAAATTGACTACATACTAGTCAATAAGAAGCAATTGGCTGAAGACTGTTCCGTCCTCAACCAGTTTAAAACTGGAAGCGACCATCGCTTGGTAAGATGCAGAATAAAATTCAACTCAAAGTTAGAAAGACAGAAGCTTATAAAGAAGAAGCCTAAGTCTATTATCAACACGCAGGTGCTAAAAGAACGAAAAGAAAAATTTCAGCTCCAACTGAAAAATCGATTCAGTGCACTGGAAGACCAAGAAGTTGAATCCGAATTTATAGAGATACTCAAGGAAACTGCTGAAGAAATAGGAGGAACAGTTAAAACAAAGCCAGAGAAAAAGTTGACTGAAAAAACAAGACTGCTGATGGAAAAAAGAAGGAAAATGTTAATTACTAATGATCCTAAAGAAATGATCCATTTTGCAGAACTAAACAAAACTATAAGGAAGTGCATCAAGGAAGACGTGAAAAAATATAATTATGAACTAATCGAGAAAGCCATAGAAAACAATAGAAGTTACAAGAAAATGAAGCAACATCTCTCGATCGGAAAGAGACAGCTGGTGGCCTTGATGCTAGAAGACGGCTCCATAACCCATAGTAGGAAACTGATCCTGAAACGGGTACAAGAATTTTACACCAAGCTGTATGAGGATCCTCTAGGAAATGATGAAGTAAATGATGATGCAAACATGCCCACCGAAGAGGTCCCAGGTATCCTTCCGGAAGAGGTGAGACACGCAATCAGAAGTATGAAGAATGGAAAAGCATCTGGAATGGATGGTATCACAGCGGAAGTATTCAAAGCAATGGGGAATCATACGGAAACAATTCTCGCTGAGATTTTTAATTCCTGTCTGAGGAAGAAAAAGATACCAGAAACATGGAACCACGCATGTATTATCCTTCTGCACAAGAAAGGTTCCAAAGAAGATTTGAATAACTACAGACCGATCAGCCTACTCCCAACAGTCTACAAAATATTCACCAAAATACTCACTATGCGCCTTCAAAACCATCTTGATGCTGCCCAACCCAGAGAGCAAGCTGGATTTCGCAGTGGGTATAGCACGATGGACCACATCCAAGTCGTGAGAGAGGTAATCAGTCGGACTAACGAGTATGAATTACCTCTATGTATGTGCTTTATCGACTACGAGAAAGCATTCGACTCTGTCCGAACTTCGTCGGTGTTACGTGCACTAAAGAAACAAGGAGTAGAAGAAACGTACATAACCTTGATCAAGAATATCTACGAAAATGCGACAACATCTGTCCAGCTACATGAAGAGACGAGTGCCTTTAAGGCCGAAAAGGGAGTGAGACAAGGAGATACTATGTCCCCGAAGTTATTTACAGCAGCTCTAGAGGAAGTATTCAAAACGCTAGACTGGGAGGAAAAAGGCATAAAGGTAAATGGAGAATATCTTAGTCACCTGCGCTTTGCAGATGATATCATACTGTTCGCAGGAAGCCCAGAAGAGCTCCTTAGAAGAACTGAAGAGCTTGAGCAAGCAAGCCGAGAAGCTGGACTTAAGATGAATCTTAATAAAACAAAGGTTATGTACAACTCCTTCACAAATTCTGAGAAGATACATATCAACGGAGCAGAACTTGGAGAAGTAACCAGCTATGTTTACTTAGGTCAACTCATCACTACTGATGGTTCGCTTCTTGGAGAAATCAACCGGAGAGTGAAGATGGCATGGAGTGCTTTTGGCAAGAATGCGAACATCTTTAAATCAAATATTCCAGTCTTCCTAAAAAGGAGACTGTATGACCAATGTGTTCTGCCCGTTCTGACATATGGTTGTGAAACATGGACCATGAATGCCAGAATGATACAGCGCCTGCAAACAACACAGAGGGGCATGGAGAGATGCATGTTAGGGATCACCTGAAGAGACCGCAAGAGGAACGACTGGGTAAGAAAGAAGACGGGAGTCTGTGACGTGATTAGAAGAGCGAAGGTGCTAAAATGGCAGTGGGCGGGCCACATTGCTAGAAGAAATGACCAGCGTTGGACGTCCAGTGTCATCGAATGGATCCCAAGAAACATCAAGAGACCAAAAAGAAGACCGAAAGACAGGTGGGACAGAGAGCTTGTTAAGTTCTTGGGGCAAACTTGGAGGAGGGAGGCAGTTGACAGGGAAAACTGGAAGAGTCTGGGGGAGGCCTTCGTCCGTCAGTGGACTGAAAAAGGCTGATGATGATGATGATGATATATATATATATATCAAGTGAGGTTAATATAAAAGTTATTAAAAATAGAAGATACTGTTCATTGCAATGAATGTAAATGAGTTTTCTGTCTCCCATGGTGGCAGATATGATATCACAAAACATTTAGCAACAGAAAAGCATAAGAGAGCCTTAAGTAATGCTGCTTCCTGCTCTAACTTAGAGGATTTCTTCCAAAAAACTAATTTCGCCGAAAAGGAAAGACAATTAGCAACAGCAGAAGGACTATTTTCGTTCCATGTAATTAACCATAATCAAAGTTTTAGATCAATGGATTGTACATCCAAAATCATCCAAAAACTGTTCGAAAAAAAGTTTTCACGTGCCAGAACATTCGTTGTCATTTGTTAAAGGTGGATATTTTAAATATATTATAGAAATGCAATATTTATATTGGACGCTAATCGTTTCCTGAAAATTAAGGCGAATAAAAGATTAATACATATTTGTTATTTGTGTCGAAGTGTTTAGCCAAATGAAGTGGATTTTAACCAGTGTTCGGCATGAACCGGAACGCAACAGAACTCCGCTTCGGCTTGTCACACGCGCCGATGATACTATTTCGTCAGACATTTAGAAATACCGTCCCTTGTAACCAACGTTCCATTTTGTAAAAATTTCCATTCCACTACTATACAAGCGTTCCGTTTCGTAACATTTTCCATTTCAAGCACAGATTTTAACCTGTTTCAAGGGAAAGGCCCATCATCACGCACGGAATAAATTAGTCATTTAAAATATACCTACTTTAAGTTAATTTCAAGAGGATATTCAGTACAGTGATAATGTAATTCATAGTGATTCATTGGTGTGTATTTGTGGTCAGATGGTGGGCGGTTAAGTAAAATTTTCCCGGGTTAGAAAAAAATTGCGTCCGCCCCTGGGTAATAGGCATTTTTGTGTTTTGCCTCCCCTTGCAAAATTTTCTACCGACGCCCCTGCTTTCATCCATAAATATTGGCAAAGTTCTGTATTTTAGTATGTATAAACATATATAGCTTTAGTTTTATTGCATTGTTAAACATTTACATCCATTTTAATCCACAGGGATCCAGAATCCAGTTGAACGATGGGAATTTTGCATTTCAGTCTTGCAAAAATATATGCCATATGCTGTAATGGCTCTACACCAGAAGACTATGAAGAAACAAATGGAGAGTAATAGAAAAGTTGTAAGTTTTTCTGGTGAACATGAAAATCTCAGATCATAGTTTCAATAAAATGTGAGCTTTATTAGGAAAATAAATGGAAAAATTTTGATTGATTTTTACTGTCATTTTCTTAGTTGAGAATACATTATTAATACATATTATTTCAAATGTGTAATAAATAATAGAATTATCATTACTCAAAGGAAATTATTACTTAATTTCTACCTAAGTTTTAAACAAATTTATGTTATAATGAATGAACGTAATAGAAATAAAATTTAGTTGTCTTAATTTATCATAGATTTAATCTATACCATTTATTGTCTTGAATCGTATTCAGCACATTAACAAGTGAACTTAAATAATGTACTTTTATACAAATTATATGCCTGCAGTGAACTCATATTGTTTCTTATTTTATTTCCAAGGTGGAGGATATTTTCCATGCAATCAGAAACACAGCCCTTCGCAGGGTTGCAGAATCAGCATTTAGCATGAATATCAAGAGGAAATTATTGGACAAGGTTAGCATACACTTTAATTGAATTAAAAATGGAAGCAAAACTTCATAGCCTTAAATTGGGCATTAATATAACTTGGAAAACTATAAATAAAAATATATTAAAAGCTATTAATCCCTAAAGAAAGATATCATTTAATTTTGTAAATTGCTAATTGTCTTCCATGCTCTAGACAATTTTTTACTGGATAGAATTAAGAGAAATATTTTATATTGATGAGTGCAATAATAGTAATACTTGAAGTCACTATTTATTTAGTAATTGATAAGTTTGTAAGGAGGCCAGGAAAGTTACACTTACCGTATAACTCGCAGTTTGAAGACCAAACTTGCAGGTCATAAAGTAGGGGTGCACGTTATACACGGGTAACACTTCTGTGCACTTAAAATCGGAAATTAAAGTGAACCTACCTCGCCCCAGATTTTCGCTTTTTGGATGAATTAAGGGGAAAACCACAATAATTATCAATAATCCAGGTAATACATATATTAATTATATGTATAGAACACCTATCCTCTGCAAATATTCCAAATTTCACTAGCTCATCAGCTGATCACTGTAATTTTTGCAAAATCGCCAGATAGACTTCCTGCAAAACACGCATCAAAAACAAAGAAACAGAATAAGCAAATTGAAATAATTTTATTTAGTTAATGATTCTAGTATGTACAATTAACAATGTAGGTAATTTAAAACCCATAGAATGTAGAATGACGTCTACCTGTCGTGTTTCCTGATTTGTTTTTTACATTTTCACATTATTCCTTCTATTAAACAGTTTTAGAAGGAGATAGGAAAGAGAGAACCAACATCCACTATAAATCAAAACTCCAGCTATTTTATATATCCCTTTTTGTCTGATTTAAAAGGGGGCGCTGCAGTTTTCTAGGCGGCATCATTTTGGCTAACTTGCTGTATGAAGTTGCTGCCATCTCAACTCAATCGCTTTCATTATTGATTATGTCTCTTTAAGATGTAATGTGGAGCTTATAGAACGTAATACTTATGAGCAAGTCCAAGCGTTTTAAAATTTAAAAAATCCAAGGAATTTGGCTGAACTTTGTGGTAATTGATACTCATATTTTCGAAGAAAATAATAACTTTATTAAATTCCACAATAAAAAATTGTGGAATTTAACAAAGTTATTATTTTCTTTGGAAATACGTTTTAAATTGTTAACAGGTGCTAATTTAATGCTTTAACTTATTTATTTATGGTACTCTAGTTAATACTTAACATGATATAATTTTGTTCTTATACCCCGCAAAAATCAAGGATGCGCGTTATGCATGGGGTATGAGAAAAAGTCGGGATTTTTTGGCAAAAAGTACGGGTGCACGTTATACATGAGTATATATGGTAAGAGTGTCATTTATTTAGAGTTAAACATGTATTTTCTTTCTTTACTGAAAAGGTTGGCAATATGAGTGTACAAGTCGGCTATCCTGACAGTGCTCTGGAGGAATCTGCAATTGAAGACAAGCATACCAAAATGTTTGTTCAAAAGAATGATTTTTTCCAAAACATTCTCTATGGCATCAGTTTTAAGCGTGATGTAATGGAACAGCGTCTGCTTGGTACCTCATTGGGATTCAAAGGAAACGGAGGCTCAAGTGAAGGATCGACCAATTGGGATGAAGAGGGCTCCAGTGCCACTGCTTTGTATGAAGAAGGAACCAACCGAGTGTTCATACCTCATCAGATCTTGCTCCCACCTTTCTTCAATCCTGGTTATCCAAGGTAAAATCAGCAAAATGCAGGGTTGAAAATGTTACTAATCTTTACTGTGCTAATGACAAATATTGTGATTTAACATAAATTACATACAACTCTGTGTATAATTAATCGACTAACATTATTACTCTTCTTTGCCTACCAGCTTTCTTGGATAAATTCTATGACCTTATAATGAGTAAGTGTTCTTAAGATATCAAAAATTGAAATATTTGTTTTTGATTATTCATATTATTAATTGTAATTATTCTTTTGGTTATAAATTGAAGGCCATTATAATACCGTTTGCTTTAAACTGTTTCTGTTCTTTTAATAATAATAATAAAATAATATACTTGTGTTATTACTTTTGTATTGATTCTGATATTTAATATTTTTGTAGTCATAGCCAGAATATTTTATTTTTCAGATAAAATTACATTTTTGCTCATTAAAATTTTTGTGAGGACGTTTAGCAATTATTTAAAATGGTGCTACACTTTTCAAAATAGAAAGACTCATTTACTCAAGAGACTTTGTATTCAATGTTTACCAATTGCTGCATAGAATAAATCAGCCAATGACATGGCAAAATAGTACCCATTAATTATATTGTATTATTATAACTTAAAAATTACATTAGAAATTTACTTCTTGTTTTTGTGAAAAGTGTATTCCCTTATAAAACTGATGAAGTTTAACATTATGCATACTTTTAATTTATTGAAAAAATTCTCAACTCTATTAAATTTGGTTTAGGTTCATATTAAGCAGCTAATTAAATTATCAGCTTTATTGACTGCTCTCTTAAAATAATCAGTAAAAAATGACCTCCATTCGCCTCATAAGTATTTCCGTTTATAACATTTCTTTCATGTGCACTTTGTTTCTAGTAGTTGGGTCCTGAATATTAATATTTTACTTATTCTAATGCATTCAATATAGAGCTGTGCTTTATGGAACCATTGGAGTAGAAGTTGCTGAAGCAGTAACACAAGGCCTTCTTGGAGAAAACTTGATGTCCAATATTTACAAACGTCATGAACCAATTGATGTTTATACTACTACAACCTCTCCCATAATTGATCCTTTGCCACCATTTGCTGAGCAGTCGACAAACTGCATCAAGAAAATCATCATTGAGAAAGGACTGGCACCAGTTGCAATTGCCAATCGAACTGCATTGGACACTTTTGTCCACATTAATGCTGTGAGACTGGCTTCTCAGGTGTGTGTAACTTTTTAAGTATATATTTGAAAAATGTAGTGGTTTTCTTTATTTTTCCTGCTTAATAAGGGAAGTCATATTTCAATCTAATCCATGTTTTTTAAATAGGATTTTAATTCTTTTGGTTAGTGAATTAAAGGCTGGTAATTGTCAATTTTTTGCAAGGAAGCATCACTCTCTTCCTTTTTTCTTCAGCTATACTGGCATAATTAATGATTTTTTACACAACATGGATGTGAGGAATCATAATTTCTGTGATTAACAACAAAACTATTCTTTCTGTATTGTAATATCAAACAAAATCAGTCATGACTTAGTCACTATCTAGAGCAGTGGTTCTCAAATGGGTCATGTGGTGCAAAAGGATGACAGGAGAATTATTAAGGAATGATGTAAAAATTTGATAAATTCATAGTACATATTTCACATTTTGACTTATAAAAAAATAAAAACAGGGGAACATGCACATGTATTTCTTTAAATACCTATATTAATTTTTACCTGTATGTGGTGGGAGAAGGCTACTTTGATTTGAGAATAATAGAACTGAAAATTGGATGACACAGGCAAAAAATGATTGAGAACCATTGACATGTCAAATTCAGAGAGCCATCAGGGCCACTTCCTGGTTACAATTGTTTAATGAGGGTCATATTTGGAAAAAAATAGACTTTTTCTAGAAGATTATATTTCCTTCTTGCAAAAATAAAGTAATAAATTTATATAAAATCTTGAACAATTTTGTTGAGATAAAAATTCACCTTTGGGCCACCAGTTTGACATGCCTAGTCTATAAGGAGACTATATAGCATAATAGATGTTGGTTACCTGGATTTTCCAGATATATGAGTGCCAAACAAATAAGAATTTATGATGACTTTGAGACTGTCCCTGCAAATTTCTCCCAAACCTTAAGAGACATCAAAACCAGCATCATAACATGAAATGTCCTGCTTAAAACCTCAATCCAATTTATTTGCAAACAACTTTTTATTCCAGTTAAACAAGCTCAAATAAAGTTTTATTTCATTTTTCAGTCTATACAAGAGAATATTTTAGTGTTAATAAAATTGATTAAAATTTAATCCACCAGGATAATTCAATGTCATAAGCTATTAGAAGTTGAAGAAAAAAGCTTTTAAATAAACATGTACAGACAGAAGAAATCATCCAAAACATAACTTGACTTAGTTAATCAAGTTACACGTAAAGTCTCAGTTAGCCTTTGCCTTTTGCAATAATTTGCAATTGGAACACCACATATCAAGCTACACTTAAGCATACTCAGGGTTGATAAACATTGATACACTCATGTCTCATTGCGAGAGATATCTGTATTATTTGATTTACGCATTCCAGTTGCTCTTAATTTTTGAACGATTATAAAATCACTTGCATAGCTCAATAAAAAAAGTCTTAACTGTAAGTTCAAAATCTATATCAGCTCAACATTTTTCACCTGATTCAATAAAAAGTAATAGCACTGAGGCAAGATTCAGCGAACGACTTTAAAAGGGCCAAAGATCGACCGTCAGTTGCAGTCGACTGGTTGGAGACCCCTGCTCTATATGCTTGGCTTTCAGCAAAAATAATGTTATAAAGATTCATTTGAAAAGAAAAAGGTCAAAAACATTTCTAAGGATTTGATTGTTGTTTCTACAGAATTGATCTAATACACTGTGATTTCCTTCTTTTTAGGCACTTACGCACATATCAATGGATGGTGTTCACGTTCATCAACCAGCATTGGAAGATTATGAGTCAGACAATATCTTCTTTTTAGCATATGGACAGGTAAAAATGATAACCTTAAATAGTACTAATACCTGTGTATAGCAATAACAGCTGCAGTAAAAATAACACAAAGTATTGACAACATTACTACTTTATATTATTTTAATACAAAAATTCCACAGATTATTGCATGAAAATATTATCTTCATTGTGAAAAAATTAAAGTTTTAGCATGATAACTCTTTGTAATTTGAAGATTAATTCAACATATTGAAAAACCTTGAAATATATTCTATCATAAGATAGCCTTAATATTAAAATAGATTGTGGATACCTTTAACCTGACTTTTCTTTGTATTTTAGACGTTGTGTTCAGTCATGACACCACAAGAAACAGATGCAGTAGATACAATGGGAAAAAGTTTAAGAGATCCAGTATTGTGAGTTTTCTGATTTTCTTCTTCTCTAAATACCTTGTATTTTGAATGAATCAGTTTTTCTGATTAGTATATAAATTTGGGGTCATTCCAGACTTGCAGTATTAGATGGTAATGATGATAATGGAGTTTTCATTAACAATAGCTGCTATTGCTCTAATTTTAGTTCTGAATATAATTGCATTTGTGAGGATTTTATGAGTTCTTAATATGAATATGTAATGATGTTTATAGGTTTCAAAATTAGATGCACCTTATAATCTGAATGATGTGGTATTTAGAATAGTTCTCTTTTCCAGAATTACCTATAAAATAAAGTATATGCATTGCTTCTTTAGCCATAAAATGGTCCTGTAATCCAAAAAGGAGCTTTCAGCTACTAAATGTCTATCCTTCATGGTAATGTTATCAATTATAATATATTATATCACAGGGAGGAGGTGCTTCTATTTGAAGTATGCAATTGGCTTATTTAACCATTCCAGGACTTATAGTTATGTAGATTACTATTACATACTAGCCATAATCGTAGATTTTTAATTCATTTTTAAAACTTTTGGTAATTATCATATCTTACCTAAACAGAATCATACTTCAATAGCTTGAACATTGTTCATGCATGTAATTTAATATGTTTCATTATAAAGTACCATATAACACTGTGTATTAGTCGACCCGGCATATAAGTCAACCTCGACTTTTCGGCTTTAAAATACATGGTTAGGCCTATATTCACTCTATAAGTCGACCCCATTTTTTCACTTAAAAATACTTCTCATGAAATTTTTCAAACAAAATCAAGGTCCTGTACAATCCAAGTTTTAACAAAACACGGAAATAAAAAAATAAGAAAAATATGTAAATATTGTTTAGAGCCCGTGCTATTCTTCTTGATCCTTCCATGTGACAGGTGTTTTAATTTCTACCTATAAGAAACTGTTATTCTCGGAGAGCTTGACCCACTAAATAAAATTTCCTATAATTTGATTGATGTCAGCTGATAACGATACTATCGAAACTTACTATACCTTGTGATCACAATCGATCTCTATGATGGTGAAATTCAATAAAATATTGCATATTTTGGCTGTCATAGGGAAGGTTTTGATAACTGCATTTTTCCCTTTTCAAAAAGGAAAATAATAATAGTACAGGTAATCTCTGATTTACGTCGTTCCGATTTATGTTGTTTCGATATAACGTCCTTTACAAATAGGGGACAGTTTCCCCGTTTTACATCGTTCGTCGTTTTTATGTCCCATATAACGTCGAGCGAACCGCTGCAATGTATCGAATGCTTCTCCTTTCAATCGCTAGGCAGATGGAGAATTCGAGTTAATCATTTAATTAGTTAATCCCTTTATAACATACTAGGAGAAATACCCGGCATTGCCCGGGGAAATTTGGTTCAAATCCAATTGGAATTCTAGATGGTATTTAAGAATCCACTCGGCCGCCGTGTTGAATAAAACGGGCAGAGAGAAGCAAAAACAATGTATGAATTATTTCTGGAAGCCCTCCACAATCGTACAAAATTTGATTAAAATCAATAGTAGGACTTGGGAAGATACGCGTAGTTTATGAGAACAGTTATTTTATTGAACAGTTTAGGCATCAGGACAGTTCGAAAAGAACTGTTCCATTCTTTCTGACATACAAAGTTATTTTGCTTTTTGTACAATTAATATAAAACATTTGGGATTAAAAAGTAACCTACGGCCTTCCTATTTGTGAAGAAAGTATCTGTTGAAAGTTTGATTACTGTAGCTTTAATGGTGTGGAAATGTATAGATGCACAAATAAACAAACAAACAAACAAACTTTCATAAATATATAAGAGATAAATACATGGGAAAAACATGTCCGATTTACGTCGTTTTGATATACGTCGCCGGTTCTAGGAACACATCCCCGACGTAAATCGGAGGTTACCTGTAATAATAATAATAGTATTTATTAACGGGCAGAGCCCAATTACAGAAGTACATCCTCTTAGACAGCAGTAAATTTGTACATAAATAAGAATATTAATTCATATATAAGAAGTAAACAGATTTGAAAATGTTTTTTTACTGAAATTGAGCTGGTACATTACAGTTAACTACATTTGTATTGAAGTAAAACTATTCATCTAATTATTGCCTTTTTATAGGCATCAATCAATACACTGAATAATTCTTCATAACATAATGCTATTACACTGGGCCACCAAAAATAAGTTTGACTAGGACTGCCAAATTTTTAATACCAGCCCTGAGATAGAAATATATATGATTTTTCATCAGATGAAATTTTGTAAATTAAATTCTTGCTAATAGAGTGAATATTACATAATTACTGAAATGATAGCTTTTAAGAAGATTGTAAACAAAAATTACAAAGAAGTATAGAACTTTTAAAGACCAGATTTAATTCTGTACCATTCTCTTTTAATTTCAGATTGAAGATAACATTGTCACAAATTGACAAGTTTACAGAAGCTTATGACTGTCAAGCTGGGTCATCAACTGTGTGTAGGTGAATGATATGACTTCAGAGAAAAATTAAGCCATGAAATGAGTTGTAAATTTTGAAATAAGTGTAAATGGAATGAGAACATATATGCACAAATGCTCTCATGTGATGTATAGAACCAAAACTTTGTATGAATCTGTGGTGAACTGTCAAAGAATGCATCAAGGAGACAGTCAATGCTCTGTGCAAGTAGTGATCTGAATAAGACAAAGTTCCTTAATGTTATAAGGCTATTTCTTTTAAGTGATCATGACTAATGAGGTGATTCTTGTACTTTATTACAAGAAATTTTTTAAAATAGGATTGACTAAGTTAAATTATTTTGGAATCATTATAAAACAGCTGCATATGAAAGAGACATCAGCAGCCCTGGTAGAAAGTGTGGACAAAGTCAGTTTAGCTACCAGTGTTAGAAATAGACTAAGCAGGAAGTTTAGTGTTTTGAATGGGAGTTGTGTGCCAATGGTGAATTGGGAATATTCTTGTGAGTTGAGAAAATTTTGGTAAGAATGTTGACATTTTTATAAAAGTTCTAGGTGTAGTGACATGTATACAGAAAGTGTATAAAACTGTTAATTTTCTTTAACTATTGCTTCTTCTGTGATCATTATATGTTTCTCTTGTTTTTAGCACATCTCATATCATATTTAGTTTTCTACATTGTTTTACTAAAAGAACTCATACAAAAACCAATTTTACAGTAATAGAAATATTTCTGCCAATATTTTGTATGCTAAAAGATGTTTGATATTAAAGCTGTTCTATTTCATTATCATTTTTACTTTCAAAGAAAATTTATCTATTTTTAAGTGTTTTGAAGGATATATAACATTCACATTGAATTAGACACTTATTTTGATCATTTCAAGAGATGAAGGATAGAATCTGACAAGGTTCAAAAAGTTGCTGTTCAAACAACTTAAATTAAACTTAGATCCATTGAGTTTTCTAAAATGTAATTACTGTAACTTTTATATGAGTATCTCATTAATTTAATTATGTAATTAATTAATTGACAAATAAGCACTTAAGCTTATGCAAAAAATTGAAAAAATCAGTACTTATCTTAGGTACCTCCAATAGCTGCAATGAGATTATGAAAAACCAGATGCACACTTCTAAAAAAGAAGCTCTTTTTTTTAGAAACTACTTCCAGTAATACTGCATTACTACTTTGCCACTGAAGACATTTGAATTTTAGTTGGAATGCACCTCTGGTTTTTCATAATCTTGTTGTGGCTATTGGAGATACGTACCTGTTTTTTGTTAATTTTTATATTTCAAAGCAGCAGTTCTCAACCTTTCTTCCATCACAACACATGACAGTCAATGCTCAAGAGATGAAGGATAGAATTTGGCAAGCTCAAAAGGATAAAAAAATTGTTGTTCACACAACTTAAATTAAACTTAGAGTCATTGAGTTTTCTAAATTGTAATTACTGTAAATTTTATAGGAGTATCTCACACTGCACACTGCAATTTGCCAAACTAAATAAATGAGGAGTAGTGTGTAATAATGAACAGTTTAAGCCTCAAAATTGTTTTTATTATTGCTGAAAAACTGCTTAACAAAATTTACGTAATTTTTCAAAAGCCATCACTAAATTATTCAGCGACATACCTCCCTCTGCTCATTGCAACACATTGTTTGAGAACTACTGCTCTAAAGTGCTTATTCTTGAATTTGTTTTCAACCATAAGACAATCTCTATAATTCTGTAGAGAATTAGTTGATTAATTTTTTCCAATTCAGTTTATTTATAATAAGAGTGATTTTCTAATCATTTATGCACATATAGAGCTAGACAATTTGATAATGAATATGCTGAATATTGTGTTTTCTAATAAATAGTTTATTAGGCATTGATATTTACTTTGTGGAATGTTACAGTGTTTTTTTCATGTTAAAGCTCTATTTATTTATTCAATTAAGTGCATTTAAAATTGATCCAAACCTTAATGCTGGAAATGTCATATTTATATTTGTTTAGGTGAATTCTTGTAATTTTATATTTTCTAAGGGTTGTCAACATTGGCCTAGTTTGGATATTATAAGTTTGAGATCACTGTTTGCATAAATAATTTTAAATTAATATATTCACTTTTAAATTGAAAATAAATTATATTATTTGTTAAATATCTATAACCAATTTAGATTGTTATCAGTCTGCAAATGTTAAATGCTACAAAATTACAGTTAAAAGTTATTCAGCGGCAGATCCAGAAAATGTCTGTAGGGGAGGAGGGGGGGGGAGATCAGGGCCAGCATGAGGTACCGGCAAGCCGGCAGCTGCCCAGGGCACCCAAGTATTGTGGGCCCTAACCCTACTGCCTATCTCTACATTACCTGCAAGTGGATTAATACTGGATACCAATTTATATTGCAAGATAGGCGGAAATCTATATAAAATTCCTTTTACTTCTAATTATCGATCATTTTATGAGGCAATGAATAAATTAATGAGCTCTTTTTAAAATATCTTAACAAAACTTTACAGAGGAGGGTGCTGAGTGGTTTCTTGCCCAGTGTGCCAAAATACCTCGGTCCTGAACGATTTTCTCTCTCTCTCTTAACAAAAGGGACAAGGATGAATGTTGAGACTTGATTTATATCAGTCTCTCATGGTGTAATCTTACACTGACAGGCTGAAGTTTTTCTTTGCTTTGTTTGTTAACATTCTGCTATGCTTTCTATTTGTGCTATTTACTTTGATGTATTAAATATTTAATTTTATACCTTTTTCGATTAAATTCTAACTTTTTAGTAATTTCATTTTTATTAATCATACTTAACAATGGATAAGTGACTGAAAATGGATGTTGGTAATACAACAGAAAACAAATGTTGTCAAGATAGTAGAGGAGAATCAGTTATTAAGAAAAGAAAATACAACATTTATTATATAAAATTTGGTTTTACATCTATTGGTGATTAAGAGTGTCTACAACCACGACTGTAACACAAATATAAAAGCTGGCGGTACACAATCAATATAGCTCCATAACGTCTGGACCGTCGATATATACAAATGTATCTTTGAATCTAATAAAGCAATTACAAACCTAAAAATTTGCCAACAACAACCATCTTCTCTCCCACTTCTCCTTTCAGTTGAAGCTTTCTCTTTATCTCTTTCTCTCTGTTTTTGAGTCTTTTAAGAGGGGTTAATGGTTGCAAAGGAAGAACGGCCTAGAGGAGGGTTCTATGGGGAGAAAGAAAAACAGTAGAGGGAAATAGGCAACCGAAGTCGGTCTGAAAAAAAAGAAAAAACCTAAATATGGACCGATTTTCTTCGTTTTTGCATTATTCGACAGATAAAACTTATTTTTCATTTTAAAATTCAAATAAAAAGTAAGCTGCTCTATGAAAAAAGAAAATATTTTTTTAAATTAGAAAGGTCATTAAAATTGGTTTAAAAACCTGACTACACCACTTAACTCTTAATTCTGGTTAAAATGACATCTTCCTCTTGTTTCTAGATGCTGTAGTTGCTGAGTCATAGAATAACATACATACATACAAACACTTTGCTTTATAATAAGCTGGATGGTAATAAGTTGTTTTTTTATTTTAAATAAAAGAGTAAAGTAAAAATTTTATTCAAAAATATATAATAATCTTTTGCCATCTTTCAGGCAACTCCATGGTTCCCTTTTCATAAAAATCATTCTGTTTAGATTTGAAAAACAATTATCAACATATTTTCAAATGTGCAACTCTTTTCCGTCCAACCTTTTGGATATCTATAGATAGATGAATACGTAATTGTCACCGTAAACAATCTTACAAGGGAAGTGTCTCATGACCAGGAGACGGATTTCTTTTAAATGTGGTAGGCACATTTTGGGTGTAACTGATTTATAGTTTAAACAATAAATGGGTTTCTTTATTTTAATTTACTCTACCCTACAGTACAGTACACGTTCAAATCAAGCCTGAGCGGCGAGCAAGCACATAAAGTGATCAAGTTACTTACTGTATGTCAGTGGTTCTAATCCTCATTATGTCACAAGTTTTTGTTCATTTCTTTTTACGGTTAAAACGGGATCATTCTTAATTTTTAATTCTTTATTTAATGTATTTTAATTATTTAATTAATTTTATTCTTTAATTAATTTTTATCATTTATTTGGGATTTTGTTTTTACATATTTCTTTTTGCGTTTAAAATTTCCATCTTCTTTTTTCTTTGATATTATCCTTCATCCTCACAGATGTTCGGATGGTATATATCGTAGAAGCAACGGAAACAATAAAATTCGCGATACCGCGAACATCTAGCAAGACAAGACTCCACACAGATACATCTATATTTTATAACCTAATCAGAAAAAATTACTTGGTTTACATTGCAAAAACTTTCGCGTTCTCTTTCCAGTCGTGAAGCGAATCAGGCTTACCGAATCATTTCCTTGAAAATAGGAGCCGACAATTGATTTTGGATCAATGCGTGAATTTTAATTATGTCCACTCGACCCGTAATATCGCGATTCTCACGAAACAGAATTGCTGTATTTTTCAGACGTGAAATAAAGGTTGGTGTTTACATATAACAGAAGAAACGGTAACAATTAATTTTGCGTGACCGAGGACGTAATATTTTAAAAGAAATCCATTGGTCGACTAGCCGCATGACCGCCTAAAGGCACATTTTCCAGGTAAAAACAAAATACCAATAAATAAAATAATAAAATAAAGTAAAAGTTAAAAACGAGTAAGTCTGTTTTAAATTTAAAAAGAAATAATAGAAAAAAGTTAAAATGCAGAGGATTCGAACCGCTTATCTACAGTACAAAATTCAAGCGTTTTAGCCATGTGACATCTAAGGAAGGCGTACTGTAGTAATGGAAATAAATAAGATCTGTTATATATTGTATATCACGTATGTATTTAATGTAAACTAGATTTAAAATTTTCCCGGACTTTGCTATTGTAAAATTTCTAATCAGATAACAAACAATGATATTTTTTGTTATAAGTTACCATATGAAAACTTTTACAAAGGAAAGGCGAGTAACAGCCACTAGTATTTATTTCATAAATTTACTATAAATAATTGGTGGTACTAAAAATATTAATTTACAAGTATTATTAATAAAAGGACCGATTAATAATGAATTAATGCATTCCAATATTACTAATTAAAGATACCACGTTTCTTTTGAAGAATGTAATAGAAATGAAAAGAGAACGGAACAGCCAAGAAAACAAAAGATATTCGAATGCGCATCCATGCGCATCTCTCAGGTATAAGTTTTTCACATGGAGGATACATAGGCTCCATGGTTTTTCATTTAACTAAGTTTTATCTGATCCTGCAGTTGCGGAAGAAAATCGTGCACAGGTAAGGAAATTGCTCTTCGTGCGTTTAAGAGATCAAGGTCGGCCTCGTGTTCATTCATTCATCTTACTGCGATCGATTGCCGGTTTTAAATCCCCTAGTTAGAATTAAGCGAAAAATTAATTTTGTTTGTAGTTAACGGCACGCTGCATCGAGTTTGCATTATCGTATTAATATTGCTGTATGAGCAGCTTTGATTTTCGTACACATTTGTGTCATAAGTTCTAGTTAGGCTTTCCGATGCGTAGGTCATAGCTTTGTGTGAAATCATGTCTTAATTAAACAAAGTTGATGATCACTTGGCTCTAATTTAATGGCTTCATAAACTTAGCTTTTCATTAATTAGGAGGAACTTTTATATAGGCTATATGCAATATTTTTTCCTGTTGAACTCTGTTGGAAGTAAACCACGTGTACTTTGGTCGAACTGAGTTAAGTCTACACATTAAATGGTTATTCATTAGTCGAATGGATTGTAAGCGTGAAGGTTGAAGGTAAAACTTTGTATTCTATTACATTGGTCAAGTGGTGAAATTTCTTATCCATTCCTCGGATATTTCTCTTATCCTGAATAGTGCTAGAAATTGTAGCATATGATCAGGGTTGCCAACACTACCAACGTTATCCTTGTGATTCTAGTTTCATCGATCAAATTTTCCATATATTTTAATCAAACTACAGCGTACGTAAAACTGAATAAATGATATTTTAATTAATAAATGAAAAGATATTGATAAGGTTTTCCCCAAAATTCAGACAATTCTCCAGTTCTTGCAGTTTGATGTTGGCAACACTTTATCGAAAATTTCATGCAAAGCAATGATGTATTTAATGTTTAATTGATATTAGGTTACGTCATGAATAAATACTAGTCGGTTGGCTCTGAAATAAGTATTAAGTTTAGCTGAACAACTTAAGGATGTGTTCTATATTTCTTTGCAAATCTTTGATTTAAAGATTAATTTGAGTTAAATACAATATTTCGAATATTGGCAGAATTATTTTGTACTTTACATAATGTACTCAAGGTATCAGGAATATTATTCTGCATGGAATTACAGTACAAATTTTCAGATTTGATTCTCTTGGTTTTACAGAGGGATGTTTGAAGGTTGCCCCCACAACTGGTCTGTCATCATCCAGTCTGATCCAGTCATCATCTGTCATGTTCTCTTATGTGATATCAAGAAATATTAACGGTGAGTATTATTAGTGTTTCAAGTGATACTTTTGTTGGCTGTTATCGCAAAAAGTTTCCATTGACAATTAATTACGCATTTTAATGAATAAGTAGGATTAGTTTTTTAAATGGCATCTATCTATCTATATATATTTGTTCACTATTTATTGTGCTAGTTTTTACATCTAATGTTGAAAGTGTAGTAACGTATGCTTATACTGGGAAGTGATAAGTCTCAGCTTCTTTAACAGGATATTTCGTCGGGAAAGTAAAATTAATTTTATAATTTTGACTTCGAAATTGTAAAGTGCAGCATACTGGTCTTGTCATACTGAAAGCTTTGGAAAATTATAGATGTTTGCTTACAATTCTTCGACTTAACGTTCCAGGGCTGAATATATCTTCTTTGTCTGTTTTGAAGCTTTAAAATGCAAAAGTAATGACTGCTTTTATAAAAAATGGAACTTGTTTAACACTCACAATATTTCAAATTAATATAAATGCTGATATTCGTATATAATTGCTGACTACTAAAAAGAATGATTTTAATGAAAGTAATTGATCAATTTCATTATTTTTAAAAGTGTAAATTGAAATGAAATGCTGAAAATTAATTGGTTATGAGTGACAGAAGTGATGTTAGACATGGAGTAATTAATTTATTTGTGAATAGTTGCCTAGAATTAATTTTAAAAAACATTAATGGCATAAAGAGTATTAAATAAGTGCAAAACTAAAAAAACTTGATTTGCAAATTGAGCAAAATGAAATGAATTTAAAAGCAATGCAATATAGTAAGTTTTTAATTTATTTAAAGCTTATATGCCAGGGTGCTATTACTATCAATTTGTCATTTTATTAGAGGAACAGTCTTGGAAGACTTTTTTTAAGTCTTTGTGTCATTCAAAGATTGTATTAAATGAGTAATATTATTTTTCATAACCTACTGCAAAAATCAGAAATTATCTTCACTGCCTTTGCAGTCTATAAAATTAATATAGTATGTAAATTGATTTCAGTTGATTATTTTGTTATATAATGTGATTGTTTTATTTCATCTGAAAGTAAACTTTTTTTTCTAAACAAATTGATTACGTATTTGGTTTGTCGGTTCGGGCAAAATGAAAAGTTACGACTCTTAAAAGTAATTGCCGAATTAAGTATTTTATTTAGCATAATTATATGAATAAACTTATAATTTAAATTTTATATTTCTAAATACCGTATTTAATCGATTGTAAGTTGACCCCCACTTTTCACAAGGGCATGCGAGGAAAATTCCATGTTGGGTGTACAGACGTCCTAGTTTTCCGGGATTTTTTGCAAAAAAAATAACTAAGTATGAATGCCCTGTTTTTTTGTTCAATTTGTAATTAACCCTTATCTGGATTCATGATTTTACTAGCATAGTTGCATTCCTGGTGCTGCTGCGGCGCTAGTACCAAAACTATTTTTTTAGTATATAAATAAATTATTTATACAGCATTCTATATTTAGGTTGTTTAATTAATGTTTGTTTAATGCAAACTTATACAAAGTATTGCTGAATAGATATTTACCATGTATTTAAATCAAAATCTTGTAACAGTAGTACACAGGAAATACTTTTACAAATTTTGCCTTATTTTTATTATTACTCAACTTTGTCATATTACGGAATCAAAAAACATAATTTCACTGACTTATTATAACCTAGCAGAAAAATAATCAAATTATTATTTTTTAAACAGTTATTGCAAATACTATTAGAATGTACTTATAAGTGTTATTCCTACAGGATTCGCAAATTTGAAATAGTCTTTTTGACAAGCATAACGAACATTTTGCTCTTTTTATTTGAATTTATATTTCTCTCGCTTCCTTGGAACTCCCAAACACTGTTTTCAATTTTTTACTTTCTCCATACGTAGTACAGAGCAAGTATTATTTTCATGAAAAAAATCAACTACGAGATTTCAACAGAAATACACGTTTTGAGGTCCTTAGAACACGTTTAGACTATTTTCGGAATGATGTGTATGTGATTGTGGGGGCTCTAACTCTAAAAGTACTTCCCATATCATTACCAATTTTCAAATATAACAATTTGGTATGAGCATGAAGAGCTGAGTAGTTTTTAGACAATACCGGTTAACCGAAAGTTGAGGTTTATTCGAAACCCGATTCGATTTTGGCGAAATATCTCCGTTACAGCATCATTATTTTATATACAATTTGATTTAAAGGTTATAGAGAATGTAATTTTCTAAAACTTTCATTTGAAACAATTTTCCATAGCAGTTATTATTTAAGAATTATTTATAAATAATAGATTTTTTCGGTTTCCGTCAAATATATCCTTAAAAATGTCATTATTAGTAATCTTTGTGAGGACCAAAGTTGTAGAGAATAATATTTCTTCCAGGTTTTGTTTGAAACAAATTTTCGTAGAACCATCCATTTTGGAGATATTTTGCTTTTTCTTAACTTTCAGTATACAACGCCACCACCATGTAGCGGTGAATTCTGTAAACATATTCCATATATACGTAATTTACGGCAATAAGGACGACTGTATTCTTTTACGATACGAAATAATAATTTTGCCTTATAATGCTATTCATAATAATTTAAATATCTATACCCCAAATATGGAGAAAGTCATGTGTTGGCCACATCAGATTTTTTGAGAAAAGTGTTACTTCAAGTCAAGTTTTTCAAGTTGCAATTCGGGTATAGTTTTGTATAAACAACATAAGCTGTGATACCACTCATATCATTCTATATCGACTCTTCTTACGGAGGATATATATATAGGAGGATACTAATGTCTGGCCCAAACTACAATACTTGGAGATCTGAAATTTAATACAGAGGTGAATCGAAAAAAATTATTGGAGGAAAAATCGCAACAATGTTTATTTTCTTGGCCGTTAAAAATTATAAACAATTTTACTAACATTTCATGGTTTAGCTACTTCTAAATGTGCTATGAAGCTGAAATTTTTTCTAATGGTAGAATTTGCAAAATAATGAAAACGGGATTATATAAATTTGAAAATATTTAATCATTCGGCCGTAATAAATTCTCAAATGTTAAACAAATTGACTAATGGTTATGTACATTCTGAAGATCCAGGAAGCTGAAAATATTAACATAGGAAATAATGTTCTGGTGGTAAATAACATTGAAAATTTCATAAAAGTTTTATATTGTGGCTGTTAAAAATTCATAAAGTTTAAACACCTAGCCGTAGATGCGCTGAGAAGCGCTCCGCTCCTTTAAAACTTAAACGGCGATAACTCGCAGTGTATTCCCTGGTATCACGTGAAATTTTTTCTGCATCTTATACAAACATTCTACACGCTGACAAACCAATTAAATAGTAGATATAACTTATACAGTTGTTGTTAAAAATAGTTTTCTGCAAGGCTGCATCGTAAAAACATTCCGAAAATAGTCTCTGACTAACTTACATTCTGTTATAGATAGAAGAAAAATGTCTCCTGTGAAATGTAGAAGAAGGATTCAGCTTTAATTATTTAAAAGATTCGTTCCAATATCTTGCTTCGTTTTCGAGATACTAACTTAGATATTTGAAGAGCACCGAAATTGTTGACGTTCTGCGACTCTCTTTGCGCCTTTCATTGCTATTTGGAAGTTTTGCGGCAGTCTGTTTATTCTGCTATTAATAAATGTGCTTGCAGTATGCAAGCAACTTTTACTCGTATAATATATTTATGAAAAAGGAAAAAGGCTATCTATTAATTCGTTATCATTGTGTCATGAAGTTTACTCCAAAGACGCCCAATGATAACATTATGTGATTTCATTCAGTCTGAAGAATTTACTGTTATTTATTGTGTATACAATGTAAAAATAAGACTATATAAGCTTTCAAGGCTGTATTTGTGATAACAACGTCGGTAACTATGTTTGAAAATTGAAAGCACCGCTGCAGCGCCATGAACCCAGATAAGGGTTAAATAAAATAGGTAGCAACTAAAATTACAACAACACAAATTATGTTATATTCAAGCATTCAATACAATTTTTACTAAAATGTAATTTGTCCCGGTTATGTCCCAGATTTTTAATCTCACAACAAAAATATCCTGGTGTCTCTCTGTCTTCTCCAACATCTCGCATTCGACTCATCAATCCCATAATGCCATTGTGCAGCAAGATTTTATGTTTCTTCCGCATATGCTATCACTTTTCTTGTAGTCTGCAGAATAATACATTCCTCACAAAATGGGATTGTTAAGAAAAAACTGAAAAACTTGCCAAAGTAAATGGCAAAAATTTACACTTGCAAAGGCATGAGGTAATGACGGTTGGATCAAGGAATCCTAGGATTACGCGCATGTGCATATTAGAGATGGATCAGGAGTGAATCTATCGAAACATTTATTTTGATCTTTAAGACTCGATTCTAAGCAGAGTGGCAATTTTTAAGGAGGTAAAAAAAGATTGGCTTGCAATCGATTAAATACAGTAGGCCTCTAAATAATCCGTGTTTTTTCCTATTGTGTATGCAAATTAATCTTTTAGATTTAGAGTTATATATTTATATTTCTTTATTGAAATCACCACAACATTTCCTCTTTATTTTAGGCATTCACATTTCATGCTGAGCCAGTTTGCACTGGTTTGAGCCTAGCTGAACCATGAATCGAAGAGTACTGCTTTGCTGCAACGAGAATTGATGCATCTGGGTGCAAGAATAAAGAGGATTATGAGCTGGCTATATATATGGGATGAGAGAAGGTTTTTATACTTACCTCTGTTGCTAATTCTGGTTTATTCACTATATCAGATGACAAATGTCTTGTATAATATATAGCTGCATCTTACATAGAATACAGGAGGAGAATATAAGTTATAAGGCACTTCCAGATGAGCTAGAGATTTGAAATTTGGCATGATTTCGGTCACAACCAATAGAAGGAAATCAAAATTGTTAACATTCTAATTTTCCCATTATTGCCCCATATGAGGATAAAAATTATAAGGCACTTCTAGATGGGCTAGAGTCTGAAATTTGGTATGGTTATAGATTTTTGGTCACAACCTTTGAAAAAAATACAATATTATAAAAATTCCAATTTTTAGAGGCGGTTTTTGTCCCGTTATTTAGAATAAGCCAAAATGCTTGCAGAATGTAATCGGCAGGGCCGGTTTCAGGTGTAAGCGGTCGTTTTCAGGCGCCACTTCAGAGGGGTGGCAAAATCAATATTTCAGATTTTTACATTTTCATTTTCTGAAAGGTTTATTGAACAGAGCTTGAAAGCACTGCAAAAATATTATGATATGTTATTTACATTCAGGGTCGGTTCAAGGTGTAAGTGACATAACCTACCGCCTATAGGTGTCACTTAAGAAGGGCAGCAAGATGTCTAAAACATGCCGATACACTGTGCACTTTCCTTAACCTCTTTAGCATAATATATGCACACAAAAGCAATAACTATACTGCTAAGTTTCATGTGCTTTTAGGGGTTAAGCATTTTAATTTCAAATAACCTTCCCGTCCCAAATACAGGGACAGGATTTTGATTACTCGGGGCTTGTCTCTTTGTGCACCTTTTGCAAGTGGCTTTCCTCTGTGATCCCTGATAAATGACTTTGCAAAGAAAAAAGCCTGAAAAAACAATCTCATCCTTTTCGAAAAGTGTGTTCGTAAAGTTGCAATATAAAAATATTTGGTAATATAATCATTACATAGTAATTTTGTTATAAGGTCAGTGAATGTTTTAGTTCTGTTTTCTGA
The DNA here is from genome assembly GCA_036926305.1 of Uropetala carovei. Lineage (NCBI taxonomy): Eukaryota > Metazoa > Arthropoda > Insecta > Odonata > Petaluridae > Uropetala > Uropetala carovei. The sequence continues at coordinate 2,190,945 of JAXCHB010000003.1, forward strand.
AAATATCTGAATATTTTTTTGAAAAAATAAAACTAAAATAAGTTTTTCTTTTTACTTTCTCCATATACGTAGTATAGAGAAAGTATTGTTTTCATGAAAAAATCGACTTCGAGATTGCAACGGAAATACATGTTTTGAGATCCCTAGAACACATTTAGATTATTTTTGGAATGATGTCTGTGTGTATATGATTGTGGGCACTCTTAACTCGAAAAGTACTTGCCATATCATTACCAAATTTCATATACGGTAAGTCCCCAACTTACATGGGTCCGAGTTACACAGATCCGTAGATACACGGATACATGACTTAACTTATCAGCGTGTTCGATCATTAGTTAACTGCTGCTCAGTAGATGGCGTTACTAGTACAGTAATCCCTCGGTATACGAGCAATCGGTTTACGGGTTTTTGATTATACGAGATGCACAAATTAATACCTGTTTTTCAATTTACGAGCCAATTTTCGCTTATACGATCTCCTTCCTCTCTCAAACCAATCGTTTTTCCCGACACCTATTCTCGGCTTTCGTCGGTTCCCGAATCTTCTTGAATGCGCAGAACGTCACGGCATCCCAACTTTAATGATGTAACTGTTGTTTATAAAATTTATAACATGTATTGGGAAATTAATTTTCGTTTTACAAGTTTTCACCTTATGAGCAGTTTTAGAGGAACAAATTAAGCTCGTAAACCGCGGGATTACTGTACATTGACGCACAGCTGACAGCATCGCTTCCGCCATTTAGATTTGTTATCCCATGGGTGGAAGTTTTCTTACAATTACGTTTTTATATATGTACTGTATTGAATATATTTTCATTTTGTTAACATTTTGTTTTTATAAGCACTACTTTTTTAGCTTTAACTATCCATTGAAACGAACGTATATGTCAAAAAATATATCGTATTTAAGCATTGTTGGACTTACACGGTTTTCAACTTACACGGCGACCTTTGGAACGAATTAACAGTGTATGTTGGGGACTTACTGTATAACACTTTGGTATGAGCACAAATGCCAACTCACACGTACGAATCAGCCTATTCTCTTGGGAATTGCATCAACTTTCCATGGCATGTTGTTCGACACAGCAATCCGTTGCACTCTTAAGTTTAAGTTATTTGCTTGTTTGACAATTGGAAGGATAATTAATAACTAAAATTTAAAATATCACCTTTTTCTATTATTATTCATTGCAAATGTACAATATTTCAGTTTAATTTTGGGCTAAATAGGCTTCTATGGACAGACTTTGGAACCTGGCCACCATTTATAAAATATTGTCTTTGGTTAGAGTTCTGAACAAAAGACTTGCGGACGAACTTATGGAGCGTAACCCGTTTACAATTCGAGGATCTACTGTATTTGCACCATTAGAAAGCCGGTTAAATGCCAAAATTTTGTATTTAGATTGAATTTTGAGGCAGCATTAATATGTATTCACGTTTGTGAACTCATGTGTTTCTTTTGTGAATAAGGTCCAGCAAATTGGATGGTGGAAATTAATTTAATTTCATCTTATTAGGTGTATTTGTTAAAAAGATTTTTGGATCAGGATTTTCAGGGTTCTACATTAAAATTTTACCAAGAAAGTTTGTCATGGTTAAATAATTCGTTTTTGTTTAATAAAGGTTGGAGATAAATGTACAATTTGATTGGATTATTCCAGAAAATATTCTGTGGGTTTTTATTACTGTTTATTCACGGCAGAAAAAATGGAAGCCAATAAAAATTCCATTCTATATTGAAATTATTAAAATCAGATAGATTAATATTAATAAAATTTTAGTTTTGAGAGCTTTGATTAAAATACGGGCTGAATGTGAATTTAAAGGGAAATATTTTAATTTTAATTGTGAAAAAATGTATATAAAATTATTGTCATTGGAAATGGTAAATTAATTGTTCTTAATCCAAAGCAATGCTTAGAAAAAATTCTTAGTCGAGAAACAACATTCTTAAGTCACAAAAAATTAAGGTTATTTTATTCTTAATTGAAGGTATTTAGAAAAAAGATTTCAAAGGCCATATATAAGTTTTTAAAAAATCCCATCAATATCTAGTTTGTTGGAAATTATTTATTTGTAAATAATTTTTCCATTTATTTTCTTCGAAGTGTAGTGAGTCATCATATTATTCCGAGTAATTGTAAATTCTTTTTAAGATTGTAATTTTACGAATGTATAAACTGTTGCTTTCCATTTGATTATTGTCATTTTTTTTAATTTGAACAAACCAGAATTAGCAGCACTGTTGGGTATATATATATATGTGTATTGTCTCTCATGTTTTTTCCTCTTTACTTTCACACCTTTTTTTTAAAGGAATGATTTTATCATTGTCAAAGTATTTTGTAAATGTGGTCAACTTTTTTAGTGTTTGATATATTTTAAATTTTTTCTGCACTTCAAGAAAATTTTTAAATTGTAATTTTGTTTTGTGCATATATTAAGTCCAGAATTTTTTCAAGTCCAGAGTCAAGAATTATTCTAATTGTAATTTTGTTTTGCTATATATTAAGTCCAGAGTCAAAAATTATTGTCCAAAGTGTAAACAAACCAAGTGTAGCCATTCTTTAAAGTCCAGAGTTTAAAATTATTCTAAGTCCAGAGTCCAAAGTCCAGACATTTTTTAAAAGTGTAGAATAGGAATTTTATTTTGAATGGCAGGATATAAATTAAGTAGAGAAAAATAATATATTTTTAGTGCAATTTTTTTTTGTAAAAACTTGTCAACTTTTAGTGTTTGCTATATTTTAATTTTTTTCTGCACTTCAAGAAAATTGTAAATTTGTTTTGTGCTTATATTCAAAGGCTTTTTGTAAGTCTGGAATTTTTTTAAGTCCAGAGACCAGAGAAATTGTAAGTCCAGACATTTTTTTTAATGTGTAGACTTAGAATAATTTTTGGCTGACCTTTTTTTGAAGACCGGGATCAGGGAAATTCTAAGTCCAGACATTTTTTTAAATGTCTGGACTTAGAATTTCCCTGGTCTCTGGTCTTCAAAAAAAGTTCAGTCAAAAATTATTCTGTCCAAAATGTAAACAAACCAATTTTTTTTCAAGTCCAGAATACGAATTTTATTTTGAAGTGCAGGATAAAATAAGTAGAGAAAATATACTTCAAGGGTGTAAAATATTTATTGAACTTCTTGTATGCATACATGTACTATTTTAATAGCAATAAAGACAATTTATTATGAACAATACCTGTTTACTCCTTTTAGCTAAAACTATTTTTTTTCTCTCGGAGGCTCTTTTAGGTATCGTAACACTTAAGGGGTTTTTTTAGGTATATTTTTGCTAAAAATACCATATTTTTAGCTTAAAAATGCTAATTTTACCATAAATATAGCAAAAATATAAAGAATTTTTGCTATTTCTGCTAAAAACAAAACAATTTTAAGCATAAAACATTTTTATCACAAATTTTTTGCTGTTCGAGTTATTCAACAGCTGACATATCACAAAACAATTTTATATTATTTCCACTGCAATCACAATTAAATCAGCTGAGAATTAATTCAAAACATGAATGAACATCAAAAACATTTTGCTGTTGAAGTAAGTTGAACAAGCACTTCAAAAAATTACTTGCCTCTGATAAAAATATCTGAGACTGGGCTGTAAAAGAATTAATACATGCATTTAGACTACAGAACAGGCATCATCAGCAGCAAAATGCCGCTGAAAACTATTACTCTGTAGCCAAAATGCGTGCTAATTCTTTCACAACCCAGTCACGGCTATTTTTGTCCAAGGCAAGCAATATTTTAAGCACTTGTTCTAGAATCACTTCAAAAAAAGAAACTTTACATTATCAATGACCTTAATTCTAATTAACAATGTTTCTTATTGGTCAAGAAATACGTTAAGTAAAAGGGAATGCACGCAATTGATTCTTAATAGCAACAGTCTTCATAAACGATGAAAAAGTAATGCAGTATTGAATCACAAAGCAATGCTTAATTAAAAATAGAACATTAATCAAGGTAAGATTATATTTACAACAACAAACGTATTTGCTCTTATGTAAAGTTCAGATTCAAAGCTATTATGCAAAATTAACGTTTAATCAAAAGCAAACATTATTTATGAATAAATATTGCACATTCTCAATGTTTCAAGTCATATATCCAGATAAATACAGTAGGTGCATAAAATTTAACAATTTGAAGTTAATGTATGTAAAATTTAAGTAATCGCATTGTGTGACTCGATGCTGATTATTATTAACAAATTTACATTGTTACTTATCGATACCTTAACACTTGCATGGCCAATTTGTTAACTTACAAGTAAAATCAGCAAATCTAATTTTTTCATTAAATATTTATCAATAAATATTTTTTAATGTTAAAAATGTGCAAATGTATGTAGCAATACATTAATGTTCCAAATTATTTATTAAATAACTTATATTTGAAGAATTTACAGTTTGGAGTTTGTAAAATTACTGAATACATGATAAAACATTTCATTAACTATATGGATGAAAGTTATTTATGATAAAAACTTAAAGAATTCCTTCCCAGTAAGGCTTAGAATAAGTCAAAATCTCAAAGAATCCAACAACATTATTATTTGATAATAATAATTTAATAAAAAATATCTTAAACAATGCCCATGAAATTGTTAATCTCAAATACAACTCGACCAACAAGAGACATTTACATTAGAGACCAACTTAAGAAACAAAAAAATAACTACAAAATTGAGAATCAAAATAAATATCCTATAATTATTATACCATGTAGAAGTGAATGAGCTTTCCACAATCTATATATATATATATATTTCCAAAAGTTTATTTGTGTGCCTCATTATGCACGCCATAAACTATAAGACAAGAACAATCAAATTTGGTACGGTTCTTTCTTATATCTTAACATTTAAGGTTTGGTAAATTGGTTAATTAGTCAGTGCTATAATAATATAGGGGATTTAAATTTAATTCCATAAGATATAACACACAAAAATCCATTGCTTTTTGATTTTAGTTAATTTAAATCACTTAAAATGACGATATGAACTCGGGACTAAAACATTTATCAAAAATCTACATGTACTCACAGAAGAAGGAAAAACTAAGAACATCATCTACTATTGAGCATTGTAAAATGAATCAACCACATTCAATAATCATTTTAATTAAGAATCCTCAAAATATTTTCTAAAACTTAGATTATGATAAATTAAAATATGAAAACATTTCCCAATAATTAAAAAAGCATCTCATTTATTTAATATAAGAGTAGACAGTTTTTGCAATCTGTAGCATTTTAACCAACTTTGAAGGTATAGTCTACATATGACTTTTGCAAATGAAAAATCTGAAACTCATTAAATACATAAAACAACTTCAAATACACATTAGAATATAGTTCATTAGCCCACTGATTCCCATTAAAAAGCTTTAAATCGATGCTATTGCCCTAAAAGATTATCAATTCCCAATTTAAAAATATTGCATCTGTTGTCATGGTAATTTATATACACATTTCATTGTTATACAAAATACCCTTTTTTATGATTAAAAACGAATTTTCACACCAATTTCAAACAGATTTGAAGTTAGCCTTCTCAAAAATAAGAAACCTCATCCCTTCAGCTATGAAACTGTTTTAATCAAGAGTTTCTATCTTAATTTTAACCAATTTAAAAATGCAATTTTAATAAAGTCTTGCATCATGTTTCCATGCTTTTCTTATTCAAGGGGGTTAGAAAATATAAACAATGAGGTTGGAAAAGCCCCTCTAATAATACAACCCATTGGGATTTTGGATTATTTCCTTCATTTGTATCCAATAATCTTTCATCCTTATAAATTTCAGATTCAGATAGATGTAAGAAGTATCTATTTATAACAGATAAATGTGATATTTTCCAAGTACCTGCCTAATTTACTTCCAAATAAGAAAATTAAAAAAATAGTGCAATTCTCCTGAGTTTGTAAAGCCATTTTCTTTGTTTATAAACTGGCTATCCGATAAATTGTATAAACTAAAAACCTTACCAAATCTCTTCACAATGCAGAATTATTTCTAAATTGACAATTTTTCATAATAAACACAAGCAAAAGTGTTTATTTTAAATTATGTTAAAATGCTGAACCCATGGTTTTAAAGGTTTCAATTTAAGAAATGACATATTTTTTAAGGAATTATTTAAATCCTTAAAAAATTACAATATTTTTCAGAGGAAATGAAATATGTACATTCAAATCAATAAAAATTATATTTAATACAAGTGTCTTGAGAAATGGACAAATGAAAGGTGATATTTGCCTTGTCTGCAGATGCTAAAGTACAAAGCACCCAATTATTTCTTATTTTTAGCTTTAAATTGCACACATTAAACAGAGATAATGGTCGTTGTGGTAAATAAGTGCCTGAACAGTGCGAATCTTGATAAATATGTATACCTGCAGATCGTCATTGAGTTTCACAATTTCATCTTCTGGCCCAGAGTTTTGATCTGCCTGATCAGCTTTCAAGGGTGGATCTAGAAACTTCCCAAGGGGAGAGATGACTATTGACTATTTTTCCATGGGGGTGGGGGAAATTCATAATTTGTACACTAAATCCTTGTCAAAATTAATTTCTATTAATAAATCATGGTACACGATAGAATAGTATGATAATTATCACAGTGAAGTTTATTGGGGAAAACCTCCTGCAGCATGACAACCCTCTTTTGCTACCCCTAAAGAATATCCAATCCCCATCACAACCCCCCCCCCCCCCCCCCCCCCCCCCTTGGATCTGCCACTGTCAGCTGTCCTGTTGTGCTAAGCACTCTAAAGAGCTCAGTACATTTTGAAATCATACACACCCTGTGAAGCATCTTTATGACTAAACATCTTTCTCTTTATGAATGCATATAACTTCTCTCATATATTGTTGATTACACACACAAGGATTGTTCAGTGACATATGTTATTATTTATTAGTGAATTCACCTGAAACTAGCAAGCTTCATCTTAGTTACAGTGACACACATATCTACTATTGGCGCCAAAAGTATGTAGACTCGAGTTTGAGGCTAAATATCTCAAAAACGGCTTCTTGGATTCTAATAACAGTCATATCAGTTCATAATTTCAAAATGGTTCTTCTGATTGCTGTTAAATTTTAGTATAGTGTGTATCATACTCTTATTATTATGCATGAAATATTTCAAAACTCTATCTCGATTCATTTACGATATTTTATTCAACTTATGAGACCGTCGTATCTCTGCAAGTATTATACTTTAAGACATGGTATGCACACCGTTGGCTTCATCTTGTTCTCTGTATTATGAATCAGTTGATTTCATAAACCTGAAATAATCAGAATATTTTATAGTGATTTTTATAATATTGAAAGCGAGGGTGGGCGAGGGTTTTTCGGCACATACGGTGTGCAGCGTTGCTGATATTCACCCAAGCTATTACCATTTCCCATCAACTTTTCTTATGAGGGCTTTGGATCTCCAAGGGCAGTTTTAAAAATGGTTTTTATTTCATGGCTTTATGAACTTAGAGGTGCTCTAGCCACAGGTCATTGTGATACATCACTTAATGTATATAAAGTTATATACAGTCTTATGCGAGGAAATTTGCATGTGTCAATTCTAAAAATTTTATATAAAGATAAACAGTATCGCACTGACTTGTGGCTAGAGCACCTGTAAGTTAATAAAGCCATGAAATAAAAACCATTTTTAAAACTGCCCTTGGAGATCCAAAGCCCTCATAAGAAAAGTTGATAGGAAATCAGCAATATCAGCAATGCTGCACGCCGTATGTGCCGGAAAACCCTCACTCAAGGCTCTCGCCCATCCTCACTCGCTTTCAATATTATAAAAATCACTATAAAATATTCTGATTATTTCAGGTTTATGAAATCAACTGATTCGTAATACAGAGAACAAGATGAAGCCAACGGTGTGCACACCATGTCTTAAACTATAATACTTGCAGAGATACGACGGTCTCATAAATTGAATAAAATATCATAAACGAATCAAGATAGAGTTTTGAAATATTTCATGCATAATAATAAGAGTATGATACACATTATACTAAAATTTAACTGTAATCGGAAGAACCGTTTTGAAATTATGAACTGGCAAAGTGATGCCTTCTGTCTCAGAGTTCTAAAAGTTGGGTCATTTTTCATTCTCACCCCGAAAACGTCAACTTAAAGAAAATCAAAAAAATTAAAACTATCATCATTCAACGAAGAATTAAACAGCCTGCAAACTGATATGACTCTTATTAGAATCCAAGAAGCCGTTTTCGAGATATTTAGCCTCAAACTCGAGTCTACATACTTTTGGCCCCGATAGTAGTGATCTTTGTGAATTGATTTTTTGCTACATTTTATACATAAACCCAATCCAGTTTAAGCTAATTTGTGACTCAAGCACCTCAACCTTATTAAGGTGATTACTTATTTGTTATTTGTAATTAAACCTTTAGTATTTGTTTATATTGATGTTTCATTTATGCATTTTATCATTTATTTATATTTTAGTATTATCTGACTATTGTATTTCTGTTTTATTAAAGATTACTGTATAAGATATCAGGGATCAGGAATGTATCTCCCTTATATTAGTTATATTTTATGGGAAATGGAGCTCCCATGTTCGTCGTTTTGCATTTCCTTGCCTTTTTCAGGAATGTAACCCTCACAAAATTTGAGGCCTTACAGTACTTCAAGAACTTTATAATACTCAGGAGCCGGAATCTGACATTGGTATGTCAAGTAAGGTTTTGTCTTGAGTGTGTACAAACGAGTCCCACCAAATGAAAAAAGAAGATCTGCTAGAATGGATAAATGAATTAAAGTGGGATAATGAAAACTGCAAACCGAATGTGCACCGTTTTAATGATTATCTTTCCAGTGCAAGTTGTGGAACATTTAATGCCGATGTAAATGAATTGGAATATTTCGAGGCAGTGTTTGATGATAGTGTTGTGGAGCTTATTGTACAACAGACTGACAGATATTATTCACTTCTTTTGGTAAATTGTGAGGAGATTAGCCATGAGGAATTGTATTGTCTGAACCAAAAGTACAGGCCTTCCCCCCTCCGCTTTAGTCTGATATATTGAGGGTCCACTGTATATGTGTAAAGAATGTGATGTTGGATTGTGTACAACACCATGTTTTGGAATATACCATAAGTACCACAAGTATAAAGTATATACAGTAAATACCTCATTATTTTGAAGGTCAAGGGACCAAAAAATTACGATTTCAAAGTATCCGGGTTCAAAATATACGAACTTTCATAAAAATCGAACTTTCATACGATCAGCTATTTGGGCAGCAAAACTGCAATACAGAATTTTATCTATCCATTCTACAATTGAACTGGCTTTACAAGTTAGTATACACGGCGAATTCAAACAGAGCTGAAGTGAACACTTAGTTCACAATTCACAAATGCCACTGCATGTGAAAAATAGGCTTGACTGAATATCCTGAGCTTCCCAGTATATTTCAAGTTACTCTTTTATGCCGCATTTCGGAAGAAATGACATTCAACCACACACTGAAAGATTTCCACGCATCTATTGAACCACGAAGTAACTTTCTCCAAGAGATCAAAATCATAAGTTATTTATTGTAGAACTGCATTAAGAAAACTTAAATGAAAAATGACCATCACATTAGGATGCACTCTAATTACCAGGAGCAGTGCCGTAACTAGGGTGGGGCAAACGGGGCATCTGCCCCGGGTGCAACTAAGCAAGGGGTAAAAAAAATCTAAATAGTATCTGAATAAACTATAGAAAATAATTTATTGAAGGGGAAGAGAGCACATATTTACTAGTTTGTCCCGGGTGCTAAAATATCTAGTTACAGGGCTGACCAGGAATGGAGTGAAATTACTAGTCGGTAAAATAGAATACTGCAACAGTCTGTCGATTTGATGCTTAAATAAGCTGCTGGACTTAGTGCATTTAATTTAAAATGCTGTAAGGATACTTAATATACATTAACTAATAAAATGTTGTAAATAACAAATATTATACACATGAGATAGATTGAATACCTTCGTCATTCTTAGCCTCTCAAATGTCCAATCTTTAAGCTTCACTTAGCTTCTTTTTGATCTCTTGCCTCAAAATCTCGCTCAAAACAATCACAATGACACTATGCTGTAAGACAGATTGCTGATTTAAAGGTGGTCACAAATGTCACAAGAACACTCAAGTCAAGTGGCAACTAGCAGTTGTGCTCTTCTTGTATGACATTATGGGAAAACCACTAGGTTTTTATATTGGCTCGTCACTTATTCTCAGGAAAAACAAAAGCATGATATTTTTAGAGGCATTTGGTGTAACTTCGACACAAGGTCATTTAAAGATTAGTTAAGTAACAGGAATCAATATTACAATCAATATTTTCTGGGGCATATCACTTTCTCATGAGAAAAACCTTGCCTAGGTTTTAGAGAGCATGAGGATTGAGATAATAGGGGTTCTTGCAACTTCTGTTCATTTCAGCTTGGTTCTTGAATTTCACTATCTGCTTGAGAATGTGAGCATTCACATAAAATCATTTGCTTTGAAGGATGCGCCGAGAGCATAAGCAAAATTTCACAGGTTTAATTTTTTACTATTGACAAGTGTAAATGTGTGTAAATTTTGAGTGTTCCATTTATTAATAGATTTTTTAAAATAACCATCATGTCTGAACCTACACCAAAATCAGGGGGTTCAATGAAAATAAAGAGGCTTTGAATTTAGACAAAATTAGATTTTGATGATATAATTCAACTTGATGAAAAATTAGGAGTGAAGTTCAATGAAGATGAACTGTTTTATGAAGTATGTCTATTAAATTCCATATTGTCAAAACTCCAACCATCTGAATCAAAGCCATCAGGAAATGCATCATTCAACTTTCAGACTAATCATGTGATTGATAAATGGATGAAGTATTTTGAAAATTGTATAAGTCCAAATTTACCATCAATAGTTCAGCATGTATTTGTGGTTTCACCAAGTAATGCAGATGCATGTAGAGGGGGTTTTCAGTGTCTTGAATAACCTTAGGAATAATAATCACCCAAGGATGCTTACTGGCATGGTTAAAGAAGAATTATTCATTCACTTCAACTATTCAATGTCTTGCTCAGAATTTACTAAGATGATTAATTCTAGCGCATGCAGAGGTTTACAAAAATCTGCTAATTCAAGAATAATAATACTGTATAACAAGCAATTATACACCAATTTTTGTTTATAATTTTCTAAGAAAGGTGTTTGATATTTATTGTGCCTGGAGATTATTAAAGGTTTGAAAATGTAATTATCTCGCTATACTTTGTATATGTTGGTTTAATAAAAAGGTATTTAATGAAAATTTATATTTTTTTAAATATTCAAATATTTTAGATTGAATTATTTGGAAATTGTCCAGATTTTCTATAACAAAAAGTCAAAAATGTCCAGATTTTCCGTTCAGAAGAGGTGGCAACCATATCGTAAGATGAAACATAGAAGGAAATAAGTTCAAGGGGAACCTTGGCAGGATATTATATGCAGATACCAGGTTTTCCACATGAAATTTATTAATGATCCTGTGATTTCATAATCTGACATATGTGACTATAATTAACATTTGTTGTTCATTTAATAAGCTACATATTTCCAAGAATCCTACATAATTTACTAGCGATATCAGCTATACTATCAGATAATCTGAATTTATTTGTGATGGGCTTCAAAACGAGACAAAATACCTTTTATACCAAAACAACAGGACGGTTGGAAAATGGCTAAGAAACGGGACTGTCCCGGTGAAAATGGGACCTATAGTCATCTTACTATTAAATAAGTAAAAAGGTGTCACTTGTTTTGGACACTATATGTATTTCGTGTGCAAGAAATGGGGAACAAAAACATGATGGCTTGCACGCAAACCTTCCGCTTAATGACAGAGGTTCCAAATTAAACTGTTCGTGAGTCATCAGACCAGATCATGACTTTGAATTTCATTGTAGACATATTTAGAATAATCTGTACCAAAAAGTATGCAAAATCCTTGGGTGTTGGCCGGAAACTGATCTTAGCTTCGAATTATAGCATACTTTGATAGGATCGAAATAACGGGCTTTTACTGTAATTGTAAGCACTGGAATAATAAAAATTAAAATAGTTATAACAAATTCAACGTTTATTTTCAATCCTTTCAAACTTTTCCAAACCTAAGCCAGCAGATGCTTCTAATGGAATCTTAACTTAGTCCTTAAAGAGTTAAAAATGAGGTGATCTTTTGCTATACTAAAATCTCACAACTGTAAGCATGATCTGTGTTAATATGAATGTTTAAAAAACAAGTAAAAGAAGAATTGCCGAGAAAATTCTCCTTTTAGGATTATGACATCATCATAAGATTACATCTTTTGTTGAGATTATATATTAAACTATTGTAATGCCCATCGAAATATCAATGGAAGAATTATAGACAGATAGATAGATTATTATTATTTTCATTTACAATAATTAATATCACACACATGAAATATTTTGTCATATACAACATTTCTAGTGAATATTCTGTTGTTGACGAGCTAACTTTAGTTAAACTTAAAATACTTGCCTCCCTTCCCCTCTCTCTCCGCCTCTCTCCTTCCCTTCCCCTCTCTCTCTCCTCCTCTCTCCCCCTCCTTCCCTTCTCCCCCTCCCTCCATTCCCCTCACTCCCTCTTTATCCCTCTCTCTCTCTTAAATGCAAGAAGGGACTATATAGTCTCAATTTTGCCCTCAATAAAGTCATTTGTCTGTCTGTCTCCCTCTTTCTCCCTCCCCTCACTCCCCCTCCCTCTCTACCCCTTCCCCCTCATTCCCTCCCTCCACCTCCCACCCTCCCCTTCTCCCCCTCTCTCTCCTCCTCTGTTACCATCCCTCTCTCTCCCTCCCTATTAAAAGCATTAAAAGCACGCTTACACCCATAAGGATTGATATAACAATAGGATTTTGAGGTCTAACATATAATTGGTAGCCAAGGCAACGTCCCATTAAAATCGCAAGATTTCCACAAAATATGTAAAATAAACGTTTAACATGAATGGTTTCCAACTGTATGTGGAAAAAGATAAACAGAATAAGAAACATAATTTTTTCTTCAAATGGTTCAGATCCAAAGATCGTACGTTAATTCCTTCTAATTTTAATTTCCAAAACAATAAAAGCCTGCACGCCAAAAAATCTATTTCTGTGTGTTACCTTACGGAAAATGGAAATGTCTTCCATGAAGTTGAACCCAGGATTTTTTTCGAGATTTAATTACGTCATTACCTTCAAATATGTTAATTGAGCATTCCTGACAAATTTCGAGATTCTATCTCGATTTTTTCTCAAGATAATACCATAATTTACTACCAGAGGCACGGCCTATGAAATAGCATGACCAATCAACCAACAGACCTGGGCTATTATATGTATGATAGGCCCTAACAATGCAATGGACTTCATCAAATATAATGCAGACAGCCTAGATAAGATTAATATTTACTTGACATATTAAGTCAAAAATTCTTTCATACTATAAAATAGCTTAACAAATAGCAAAGATGCTTATTTAATGACATGTTATGAGCACATTTAGGGATAATGTCAACATTTTCATCTCTAAAATCTTATAATTTGATATGAGTTTTGCTCAGTCTAGAATATTGCATCAAATTAATTTTTATTTCACGTAGGTATGAATATTTTAGTTTTTGTGCATACCAGGATGTCAAATATATAGGTAATATTTAAAGTGGGAAGCTCATTCGTTCTAATTTGTAACACAAAATTGGTTCACTCACCAATCTTCTTTCTTGATATCACAAAGTAGAATTGGTCCGAGGTAGATCCAGGATGACAGCTGTTTTCGACTTCATTTCTCAGAGGCATGCATCTGAAACAACGACAGAACCAATACAGAAATTTTGCATCCCAGGACAGAAATTCTACAAAACCTTAACATTATTTTTTTATTTGAAGTTTATAAAGTAATGGAGACTGGGTAAATTTTGTTCATACGTTTTTAAAAACATTGATTCACATTTTCTGAAGTGAACTATAATTTTTACGTTAAAAACATTGAATATATATTGATAACAAATCCTGAAGTCAACGTTACTAAACACATCATTTATATTTACTAATTTTTCTGTTGATAATTACAAGCTATAATCTAAGAATTGCTCTGAATCTAACAAAAATGCCATTTATAGCTCACTGGAATAAAATCCATGAGATAAAAATTCAGATATCTGACATACAACGTCGCAATACCTTCCATGTCAACTATGAATCCACGTTTAAAAGATAAGTTATTCCAGATTTCCTTACCTTTGAAGTGAGAAATCCCTGTGGTGTAATATCACATTCTTGTATGCAGCAAATGCTCCTACTCTGGCAAACGTTGACTTGAGGATGACTGTATCACATAATAATAACAATACCTTTATTTTCCAATAGGTCAAAGTTACATGGGAAATCTTCAATACGACAAACACAATCACAAAAGAAAATATGTACATAGAAAAATAGTAATACATTAAAACATCAACCATATATTACAATCAAATGACAAAACAGGCCATAATGAATGATTACATATGCATATTCACATCTCACAATATTACAGAACAAGAATGAACAATAGTATTACGAGAAGTTACTTAAAGTTCAGTACGAAGGCTGTAGATTCAAATAGTAAAAAACTTCACAAATGGCGAAAAGTCACTCCCTTTAAGTCTCTTTAAAAACGTACACAAGTAAAAGTATTTCAATAGTACTGTCAATATACTTCAGCGGGAACCACTGTTTTCAACGAATAAACGGCCAAATTAATGTCACGATCAAAACTATGAACATTAAATTTCGAACACAATAAAAAGTTATAGTTTTTCCTTCTAAAAGACACTGGGGAGAAACCGACAAAGGAAATCTCGGATAGACAGTCAAACTGCACTTACACATACCAATTTTCTCGTCAAGTAAAAGTATTTCAATAGTGCTGTCAATATACTTGTAACGGGAACCAATGTTTTCCAAGAATAAACGGCAAACCTTATGCCACGATCAAAACTATGAACATTAAATTTCGAACACAATAAAAAGTTGTAGTTTTTCCTTCAAAAAGGCACTGCTGGAGAAATCGACAAAGCAAATCTCGGATAGACAGTCAAACTGCACTTGAACGTACCAACCCTCTTGTCAAACGCCCACAGTATAATTTTTATGACGTAACGCGAAGCTTGTCAATATTGGCACTTATGCGTGAATGGCGCTTCCCGATTTTAGCTATTCTTTTATTCTGTGCGAGGGAAAAGTAAATGCACGATCTATGATGCCTTGTCTTGCTATAGGGAATTTCCGTAGGAGAACAGATAGAAGATAGTCAACTTT
The DNA here is from genome assembly GCA_036926305.1 of Uropetala carovei. Lineage (NCBI taxonomy): Eukaryota > Metazoa > Arthropoda > Insecta > Odonata > Petaluridae > Uropetala > Uropetala carovei. The sequence continues at coordinate 2,206,358 of JAXCHB010000003.1, forward strand.
CGGTATCTTCCTCGAAAGAGGGCACGTGCCGGCAAGGATCTCTTTGGCTTTCCCCTTGAGTAATTAGCTCACAGTCATTAGTAGCTCTTTTGTTGATGGAGGAGAAACAGTAGCAGAGGCCTAGCTTCAGTTTTGGGGCCCCAAGGCAAATAATTAAAATGAGGCCCCCATAACAGAACTAAATACTTATACATATAGTTTAAATTTTTATTTTACATTTTAGAAATTAAAAAATATAACATTTTCGATTTATTTCATATTACAATAATTATTTTGCCTTCTTGAGCCCCCCCTCTTCTCGGGACCGAGGCCCCAAGACAATGCCTTGCCATAGTTACGCCTCTGCACAGTAGGATATAGTGACTAGGTTTCAGATCAGCAAATGCAGGACGAACTTGGGATTTCAGGTTAGTCAATGCGGGATGAAGTGCTCTCAGATTATGTATTTTATTTACATTTCTTAACAATGTTTTTACCATAAACATGAATGAAAGCCCTTACAATCACTAAAAACAATCAGCCTTCTTATAGAGTTCCCAGTATACGAGTGGTGTAGCAAGGGGGGGGGGGGGGGGGGGGGGGGGGGCAGAGGGAGCATTTGCTCCCGGGCACAAACTCACGGACCAATTTTTATCGGTGAAAGCAGATACACTAGAAGGTTGCGGAGTAATGTAATGGATTAAGACTTATGAAAGGCGCAAGTCATCAAAAATGCTTCTGGGAACTGGCCCGAGATTCAATGAATCACCTTCGTATTTATCTTTAGGATATATGTAATTCCAAAAATTGGTCATATTTTAAGGCATGGTCTCTGAGACATGGTTATTTTTCTCGTGTGATATAAATATTATGAAAATTTTCTTGTTTTTCTTTGAAAGCACAATGGGCTTCAGTATCAAATTGCAATTCAATAAGCTCAAGTTGCAAATGATCTGGTGCAGAATTATAGTCCACAATAAATGGGTTTGATAAGATTTCAATTTCATTTTTAGAAGTACCGAAAAGTGTTCTTTGAACTCTTGAATTAAAATATCGATATCCCATGCAAATCTTTTAGTATCCTTCTTGGTTAATATGATGGACTTTATAGATTCAAAATGATCATATTTGTTTTCCCTTAGCTGATTATGAAACAAATTTAACTTCCTAATAAATGCATTGATCAAACGATACATTTCAGATATATCTGTGTCTTTTCCCTGCAGCTGCACAATAAAATTATTGATATGGAACATTATATCAACAAAAAAAGCAAGATCCAAGAGAAAAATTTCTTCACTGAATTCAATGATGGGTTTGCCTTCTGCTTGCATGAAAAAAGTTAATTTTCCCTCGTAGTTCGAACAGTATTTTCACTGCTTTCCCTCTGCTTAACCAACGAACATTTGTGAAATAAATAACATCAGTTCCTTTGGCTTCCTCCATATCCTTAATCATTTCCTTAAATCTTCGATGTCTCAGAGCACTGGCTCTGATGTAAATAATGGTTTTGATGATAATATTCATGATATGCTCCATATTAATGCACTTTGAACATAAATTTTGTATGTGAATAAGACAGTGCAAATGGCTGACTTCAGCACATGGGAATTTTTGTAAAATATTTTTTTTCAGAAACGATACTGCACCATTTTTAGAACCTCGCATTGACGGCGCTGCATCAGTCAAAATTTGAATAATATTTGATGAGTCAATTTTGTGTAGCTGCATTTCATTTAGAACTGCATCACAAATGTCCTTTCCGGTTGTGGAGCAATTCCTCCACAACCTCAAAACTCTGTTACACCTTGAATAAAAATCGCTAATTGAACAGTATCAGTGATGTCACTACTTTCATCAATACACAATGAATACTTGGAAAAATATGAATATATATTTAAAAAACAAATAAAATTATGACAATTGAAAATATTTTGGAATTTTTTCTCTCGAAAATGGTCGAAAGTACATTAAAAATTAAAATTATTCAGCGGGCCGCACGAAATCGTTAAAGTGGCCTAATGCCTAATGCTACTAATTTTTATTACAGCAGGTTTTAATTTATTTTGTTCCTTTGATGGTATTCGTAAATCTGGAGTTTACTGTATAATTAATAATGCAATATGTGACAAACAACATGATATAACTTGCATACAACTTTTGTGCTTGCCAAATATTTTGGACCACCTCCCTTTGAGAGAATCCTGTGTGTGCCATTGACAGCAGGTTTTTATATACATACTTGTACCTTTGGTTACAGAAAGCATTCTATTTAACATTGAAGGGCACCAAAAACAGAAATTTATATTAGAAAGATCACTTTTTAGAATTAAAAAAAATTAATATTGTAGCTAAAAATTTGCAACATCATTAGAAAAAGTTTTCATGTATAACTTAATTTTCTTCAGTGTACATAATAACAACCTTTACAAAAATATGAGTTCATTCTATATTAGCATTAAAAGAAGTAATCTTATATTTGTGCAATACAAAAGAATTCCATATGGATCAGTGCATTTACATTGATATAAATTACAGAACTTCAGCATTACTGGCGTGAATGTTAAAAAGGGTCAAAGGAAATACTGAAGGATTGCACCGGAAAATTAATTTTATGAGAGCTAGGATAGGCTTTATTGCAAAGACAAATATTATTTCTGTGGTTAGGAAGATCTTCTATTAGGGGCATATGCCAGGCACATCTTCCAGGAATGTAGACAAATGGATCCCTTTGGCTTTCCCCTTGAGTAGGTAGCTCATTATTTGTTCTCTTGTTAATGGAGGAGAAGCACAGTAGAAGCTATGGTAGTCCATGAAAAATGATGCAAAACAAAGGATATATGGATGAGTTTTATGTTGCTACTTAATGTATTTAATTATATTATTTTCTATTTACAGGCACTGCATTATTGTTTTCACAATATGTATTATTATCTGTTGAAAAAGTTAAGTAATGATGTAACTATTATATCTAATACTAGTGTAATGCCCGTTGAAATATCAACGGAAGAATTACAGATAGATAGATAGATTATTATTATTTTCATATAAAATACTTAATATCACAAATATGAAATATTTTGTCATATACAACATTTCTAGTGAGTATTCTGTTGTTGACAAGCTATCTTTAGTTAAACTTAAAATAGTTGCCTCTCTTTCTCTCCCTCTCACACCCTCTGTCCTCCTCCTCCCTCTCTACTTCCCTCTCTCCCCCCCCCCCCGCCCCCTCTACCACTCTCTCGTATTAAAAGCATTCAATGCACATTTATACCCATAAGGATTGAATTAACAATATGATATAGAGGTTTAACAATGGAATTGGTAGGCAAGGCAACATCCCCTTAAAATGGCTAGATTTCCTCAAACTGTGTGAGTTAAACATTTACATTGAGAAATTTCGAACTGTAGGCAGAAAAAGATGAACAGAATAAGAAACTTTATAATGTTTTCTTAAAAATGGTTCATATCCAAAGATTGTAGGCCACATCTTTCTAATTTTAATCTAAAAAATCTGATGTAGCCAACACATGACTTTCTCCATATTTGGGGTATAGTTATTTAAAGGGAGGGAGGGAGAGAAGGGAAGGAGGGTGGAAGGCAGGGGGAGGGAGGAGAGAGGGAATGAGGGGGAGTGAGGGGAAGGGAGGGAGAAAGAGAGAGGGAGGGAGAGGGAGTGAGGGGGAGAGAGGAGGGAGGGGGAGAAGGGAAGGAGAGGGTGGAAGGGAGAGCATGGAAGAGAGAGGGTGGATGGGAAGGGGAGGGAGGGAGGAGGAGAGAGAGAGGGGGAGGGAGGCAACTATTTTAAGGCTAACGAAAGATATCCCGTCATATTGATGGGCAATTATGCTAGTGTTTTAATGTTAACTTAATTTTCTTCAGTGTACATAATAACCACTTTTACTAGACGATGAGTTAATTCTATATTAGCATTAAAAGAAGTCATCTATATAAGTAATTACATATGGATCAGTGCATTTACGTACTTAAATACTAAACCAGAAATATTATTTTATGAAACAAAGGATAGGCTTTACTTGCAAAGACTGGAATATTTTTTTCTGAGGGTAGGAAGATTTCTATTATGGGTTTTATAAAAAATATATTTTAAAATATTATAAGTCTGAGATACCTCAATGTACAAAATTGTGACAATACTACCTAAGGTTTAATAAGAATTGAAGTTTTTAAAAAAAACCTGCTGTTGACGAAGGACTATCCAAATCAGCCAAAAATTAAATACTGGCTTGTATTAGCCCAAATAAACAAACTGCAATGCATCTCTGACAATAAATCTAACAGCCAAAACATGGTTGGGAAGACCAAATTTTTCTTTCAGAATTAATTATTTGGGAAGGTATCTTTGTACCAAAATGTGAACATGGTTTTCTCAACAAATTTGCAGCTAGTTGTATTATTATACACCAACAATGGCATTTCAACAATAAATTGATCTGCATATCTCATTTAAATTTTACATTTATTAAAATAATCAAAATTACCAATGTTTCATTGAATCTAACAATAGCATAGACATAAATTACTACATATTAGAATAAGGAAACATTCATAAACTTATACAACAGCAAAATGAACAATTTATTTCAATATTAAAGCTTTTTAAAAATCTTTAACACTAATAAATATTTGTAATAACATTAAAGATTTTTGTTATAAAATACAATATGAATATATTTTATTGACAAAATACATTAACGTATCATCACTGGAGCAAGTTGATACTTTAATGAGTATAATAAAACAAATCCAATTCTGTCCCATAAGGTTTGAAATGAATTCATATATCTCAACAATAGTGTTCAAATCGGAACACTTAAACACATCCTGTCCATAAGCTGCCAGAAACAAACAATAAAGGCTAAAACAAACTATGACAAACATATAACAATAATCCTGCTTTAATTCTGAAACCTTGACTGAATGGCAAAATTATACAAATACCAGAATAACAATATTTTCCACAAGAAAGCACTCCAGCGATTGAAATATGACATAATGAATGTGCAACGTATAAAACATGCCCAATTACACTGGACTTGTGACAAACGTTCTTAAAGTGGACAATTTTTAAACTCCAAGGTTCCTTAGTAATGGATATGCAATTCTATTTTGTTTTTATCTAAAATGTATAAAAATTTATATATTTCATTTCTAACAGCTTACATATAATGAAAACATGTTATCCATTATTATGTAGGAATGCTTTAGATTCAACCCCACCTTCAAAAGAATTCCACCATTATAAAATAATAAATTTTAAAAGATAAAAATATGACCGAAGAGTATAAAAGGAAATATTCAATGCACAAACTAAATACACAAACTGAAAACACAGTAGAATGTGAAAACACAAAGTAAATACTAAAGAAATACTTCAGTTCATGGGAGTAATTTTATACCGTGAGGATGAAACACTAACTAATTTAAGGCATGAAAAGAATGCAAAAGTACAGGATAACTGAAACTGAGCACATTTTGTAGCACACAATAGAGATTTTTCCTAGTGTGTGCTACAGTGTGTGCTCAATTTCGGTCCATTACATAACATTGTGCACTCGCTCCAGACCACTTCCAGAAACCAAGTACAATTTACGTGGATAATTGTCTCAATGTTCTTCCTTAACCTTTATGTCAACAGTGATAGTTTCAACAAAAGTATCAATTTGTGTGTCATCTATTTCTATTCCTTTTAACTAATCGCTTGCAAAGACGAAATCCAGAATTTTTACAAAATAGCAGTATAGTTGTTAAAAATATCCAACAAGGACTAAATTAATTGATCAACCTTGGTCACAATTATGGACTTTTTTGCTAGAAACCCCATGTGATCTCGCAAACCCCCTAGGGGTTCGCAAACCACAGTTTGGGAACCTCGGCATTAATGGCAAAATCTCTCCCAATTTACAAACTTTCAGTTTATGAACTACTTTTCAGGAACACATGGTATTCGTAAATCTGGAGTTTACTGTATAATTAATAATGCAATATGTGACAAATAACATGATATAACTTGCATACAACTTTTGTGCTTGCCAAATATTTTGGACCACCTCCCTTTGAGAGAATCCTGTGTGTGCCACTGACAGCAGGTTTTTATATATTTGTACCTTTGGTTACAGAAAGCATTCTATTTAACATTGAAGGGCACCAAAAACAGAAATTTATATTAGAAAGATCACTTTTTAGAATAAAAAAAAATTGATATTGTAGCTAAAAATTTGCAACATCATTAGAAAAAGGTTTTCATGTATAACTTAATTTTCTTCAGTGTACATAATAACAACCTTTACAAAAATATGAGTTCATTCTATATTAGCATTAAAAGAAGTAATCTTATATTTGTGCAATACAAAAGAATTCCATATGTATCAGTGCATTTACATTGATATAAAATACAGAAATTCAGCACTACTGGTGTGAATGTTAAAAAAGGGTCAAAGGAAATGCTGAAGGATTGCACCAGAAAAATTACTTTTATGAGACCTAGGATAGGCTTTATTGCAAAGACTGGAATATTTTTCCTTCGGCTAGGAAGATTTTCTTTAAGGGTTTAAAAAAAATATATTTAAAAATATTATGTCTGAGATACCTCAATGTACAAAATTGTGACAATACTACCTAAGGTTTAATAAGATTTGAAGTATTTAAAAAAATCTGCTGTTGACAAAGGACTATCCAAATCCGCCAAAAATTAAATAATGGCTTGTATTAGCCCAAATAAACAAACTGCAATGCATCTCTGACAATAAATCTAACAGCCAAAACATGGTTAGAAAAACCAGTTTTTACTTTCAGAGTTAATTATTTGGGAAGGTTTCTTTGTTCCCAAAGTGTGAACATGGTTTTCCTAACAACTTTGCAGCTAGTTGAATTTATGTACATGTAAAATTGCATTTTATTTTTGAAAATTTTTACATTTATTAAAAAAATCAAAATTACCGAAGTTTCATTGAATCTAACAATAGCATAAACAGATATTAATACATATTAGATTAAGGAAACATTCATAAACTTATATAACAGCAAAATGAACAATTTATTTCAATATTAAAGCTTTTTAAAAATCATTAACACTAATAAATATTTGTAATAACATTAAAAAATTTTGTTATAAAATACAATATGAACAAATTTTATTGACAAAAATACATTAACGTATCATCACTGGAGCAAGTTGATACTTTAATGAGTATAATAAAACAAATCCAATTCTGTCCCATAAGGTTTGAAATGAATTCATATATCTCAACAATAGTGTTCAAATCGGAACACTTAAACACATCCTGTCCATAAGCTGCCAGAAACAAACAATAAAGGCTAAAACAAACTATGACAAACATATAACAATAATCCTGCTTGAATTCTGAAACCTTGACTGAATGGCAAAATTTTACAAATACCAGAATAAAAATATTTTCCACAAGAAAACACTCCAGCGATTGAAATATGACATAATGAATGTGCAATGTAAAAAACATGTCCAATTACACTGGACTTGTGACAAACATTCTTAAAGTGAACAATTTTTAAACTCTCAAGGTCCTTACTTAACAATGGATATGCATTTCTATTTTGTTTTTATCTAAAATGTACAAAAATTTATATTTTTCATTTCTATCAGGTTACATATAATGGCCATTCATTCATTCTGCAAACATGTAATCCATTACTATGTAGGAATGCTTTAGATTCTACCCCAAATGTAATGGGGATAGGAAGGTGCAAAAAATGCAATAGAATAAGATCATGATTGCAATCCCTAATTGCTGGAAGAAAATATATTTAGAACCAGAAATAACTGTGTTAAAATTCAGTCTTAAATGTTTAATTTTTTAATGCTTGTAGTCTTTGTGCTTGGAAGAAAATTATATATCGTGCATAATTTGAATATGTTTAATATCAGCTATAGTTAACAAATATAGTTAACATATTAGAGGATTCATGGGACAGGTAATAAATTAACAAAGCCACATACCCAAATATTTGCTATGGTTTTGTCTTGAGGGAGTTACAGAGTTATTTTGTCTTTGATTATGATTAGTTACGTTTGTTTGCAACTTTGAAGTGCACTAAGGATAAATGAGGAATATTTTTAAAATTAGCATTTCAAAAGAATTCCATTATAAAAGAATAAATTAGCATTTTGAATATCACTACCAACTGTGTTGGGTCAGGTCTCTTGCCTTTGGACAAAAGGAGCACTGCAAGTTTCATAAATACTGCAAATGATTGAAACTCACAGCCTCTGTATGGATCAAAGTGCTTCATGAACTGGAAGGTATGCGCTTGCGTCTTTTTAAGAACCACACTATAATGCAACGTGCCATGATATTTTATTATTTGCGCCTTCACTTAAGTACAGGCAACTCCAAAGATTCGACCGTTCGAGACTCAACCAATTCGAGAATTCGACAGATCAAAGCCCGCTTATTCTACCCAGCCATCAGTCGGTCAAATTAGGAACTAGTTTAGGCAAAGTAATTTTTGGCCCGCCAAACCACGCGAGGTTTAGTTTCAGTCTAGACATAATTATTTCTGCTCTAATTGTTTGAATTTGTGCTGATTTCACTCATTTTTATGCACGTTCGACATTTGACTGTTCGAGATTCGACCACGTTTTCAGAAATGCATCCCGGTGAAATCTCGGGAGTCACCTGTACAACCATTTTTGCTAATCTTGAATTTTCGCACTCACCTGGAATACTAATGTCCTTTGTAAGTTTCGCAAAAGTTTCTCTGTTCTTTGTTATTATATCCTCTTCCGTAATTTTGTCCAGGTCAGGTGCCTGTTCTGTGGGAGCCATCAGAGCCTTGAGAGCGGTCATAGCGGCAAGTAATGCGAACTTGCCATGTGCCTTCGTCTTGGACTGGAGTCATTCAATGAAGTAGAGGCCGTCTCTGGAGACACATGCGAAACGAAAAATGAGAAGGGATTAGCTTTTGAGCGGCATCTTCGGCAGTCGAAAATGTCAAGGCTTTGAGCGAAATGGTAAGCACCAATTTTTTATTCTTTGTACATGAAAGAGTTGGTATTTCTCCCACTACTAGAGTTGCAGGATCGAGTCCTGCCACGGCCAAGGTTGTACACACCCATATTTTTAACGTTGACATTTTCATTGCAAAAGGCCATTAAAATTATGAGATACTTAAAAATATATATAAATTTGCTGAATATTCTGTTTATAGTATTGTTCTTTCCGATATTGGAGGCACATCTACACGTTTAATACTTAATGGACTAATTATTGTTGATATTTTTGGCCACTCAGTACTGAATTTAACGTTCGATATTTATGGTAATTTTCCAAAGATTAGTTTACAGTTGACAGTGAAGTTGAAAATGGGAAATTTCTAAATTTCTGGTAAACTGCTGAACTAATTGATGGAATGAATGATCTGAAGATCCCTATGCGACAGGCATAAGCTGTAATGATGGGAAATGTGGAATCGGGTGAAAAAATCTGCCATCACTGGGAATTGAACCTGGGTGTTACACTTACCGGGTGGATATTTTACCACTGAACTATTGTAGCAAACTAATTCTCTTGTTACAGAATCTAATAAAATATTCCTGTTCATGAAACATGAGAATTAGTCTGCTATGGTAGTTCAGTGGTAGTATATCTGCCCAGCAAGTACAAGATCTGGGTTCGATTTCCGGTCATAGCAGATTTTTTCACTTGTTTCCACATTGCTGACAATCTCATACAATCAACAGATGTTGTTAACATTTGATATATTTTAAACTCGTCAATTCATTTCTCATCAATATATTTTTGATGGGTAGACAAAAAGGCATAAGTCAAAAACTTACATTTTTCAGGAGAGCTTTTAGAACAGGGGTGTCCAACCCAAATTAATAGTGGGCCGGATTCAAGACTAAGTCTGACTTCACGGGCCAAGGTACAAAAAATAAAAGTTTTCCATCTTTTACCTTATATTTATCAAAGAAATTAAAGAAAATTAAATTACGAATAAAATTGTTGTGCAATATAAATATTAATGGGACACTTGACAATTTTTCTGCTTACATAAAAAGTCAATATCAGGTGAAATGTTCGATGTACCAATTCGTAATACACCAGTTAGATGTTCATCTGTTAAGCCTGATCGGTTCTTTGTTTTAACATTTTTCATCCTGGAAAAGAACTGTTCACAAGTATATGTGCTGCCAAATAAAGACATTTGTTGAAGGGCCAGCTTTGTAAGGTTGGGATAATGTTCAACTTTAACATATTTTTTATAAAACGTTAAAAGATCATTTTCAACGTAGGCCGTTTTCAGGGAACTATTACATTGCAGATCAATTAGTTCCAACTGGAATTTTTCCTCAACATTTTCAACATCAATAGAAAAGTGATTACTAAACACTTTCATAAGTGGCTCATTGTTTCTAAAATCGGTAAATCTTTCTTCAAATTCATTTTTTAAATTTACAAGTGAGAGTGAATATTTTTCAATATTTATTGTTGTCTTTTCCCTCGTCGATAATGTTTTGAAATGAACAAAATTCTTATTAACCAATTGATTTTGTGGCAGATTCAACTTTTTAACGAATGCTTGAATATTTTCAAATTGCTGATTAACAAGCTGGTCTTTCCCTTGAAGTTTCAAATTTAGGTCAGCAAGATATTTTGTCATGTCTACAAAAAATGTCAAATCATTTATCCACTCGGATTCTTCTACATAACTAACATCCTTTCCCTTGCTTTTCATTAATGTTTTTATTTCTCCTAGAAGTGACCAGCATCGTTCTAATGTCGCCGCTCCGCTAAGCCAACAAACGTGACTATAATAAATTACATCATCGTGTTCTGATCCAACCTCAGAAAGACAGTTTTTGAATTGTCTGTGGTTGAGGCCTTTTGATCGTATTTTAACAACTTTTTCCATTATATGTTTCATTCCTAATATTTTTTAACACAGTTGCCCCTGGTGAATTATACAATGCTGTTTAATGATTTCGTGTGAAATTTCATTGCTCATTAAGCTCAAAAAACCTTTTTGCTTTCCTGTCATCGTTGGGGCACCATAAAGAACGACTGCTGTCCAACAATATCTCTTCTTAATGAATTCACTCGATCGATTCTAATTTGACCTCTCAATTTGCTATACTCTGTAGCGTGCTTTGCTAAATAATGTCGCTTGATATTATATTCCTTGCATACTGAAATTCTTTCTTGACATATAAGACATATGATGTTTGCATTTTGTTCAATCACAAAAAAATCTTGTCCAACTGCCCTTTAACACGCGATATTCTGCGTCAATTTTACGTTTCTTTTCAGCCATCATTATTAAGGGTTAATAGCTTCAATGTATCCATTCTGTAATTATAATTATAATTAACCGGGATAAAGACAAATCAGCAACAATGGGTAGTATTATATTAATAAAATCATACCCATGCGAAGAAAAAGAATAAAACAAATGAATCTCAGGATTATAGAAAAATCAGCTTAATTTCCCATGCAGCTAAAGTTATACTCAGAATTTTGAACAGGAGGCTAGAAGCAAAAGCGAATAGCTATATAGGTGTAGACCAGTTCGGGTTTTGAAAAGGCATTCAATAGGGGTGATGAGGACATTGGTAGAAAGAAACATTGAATACAACCAGGATGTATTCACATGCTTTGTAAATTTTGAAAATGCCTTTGATAGAGTTTTATGGCATAATCTGATGAAGGTGTTGAGGAATATAGGGGTTGATTGGAGTGATAGACATTTAATCAGAAATTCGTATATGAACCAGAATGTGCAGGTAAGGGTAGCAGAAGGAGAATCGGACTGGGCAACACTAGGGAGAGGGGTGAGGCAGGGGTGCCCACTCTCACCAGCATTGTATAAAATTTATGCAGAGGAAATGATAAGGAAGGCATGGGAAGATGTAGAAACAGGGATAAAAGTGGGAGGGAGCCTGGTTAAATCGGTTAATTATGCAGATGACAAAGCATTGATGAGTAATTCGGAAAGGGGTCTTCAGATGCTAGTTAATTCTTTAAATGAAAATGCAAAGGCATTCGGGATGAAAATTAATACAAGGAAAAGAAAGTTAAGAGATTTTCCAAAAGTGGAGATACCCAGGTCAATGCTATAGTGGATGGGGAAAGGCTGGAGCAGGTAGAATGTTTTACTTATTTAAGTGGTATTCTGTCAAATGATGGAAGAAGTACAAAAGAGATCAGGACAAAGATAGCAAGAGCAAGAGAGGCATTTACGAGAGGATGAGAGCTGTTGAGTATTCCCCTTTTCTGAAGGAATGTGAGCGTTAGAAAAATCCAATATACTATTAAATTTAGTACTGCCCAAGTTAGTAAGGGTCATTTCATACGCTACTCATTCATACTGAAGATATATTACGCTATATTTGGGTCTTTGGAAATTTTTACACATACGAGCAGCAAACATTCTGATTTCTTGAAACTTATAGGTGAGCATTTAAATACTCATTCTGACAGGTTTTCTCAGTTTTAAATGCTGTGACTTAGAAAATTATGACAGGCTTCTTAATCCTTTCTGTACATCTGCAGAAATGTCAATGCAAAAATTACCTCTACAAGCCTGAGAAGAATTCATGGACCAGCCTCTTCAACTGAATTTTAATGAAGTATCACTCCAAGGAATTTGGGTTTATACAAAAAATGAATATCCACCTCTTTTTGACTGTGCTTTCACTGTGTTACCGCCATTTCTAACCACCTGTATTTGTGAGCTTAATTTCTCAGCAATAACACAAATAAAAAACATCAAAGGGATTTGCTTAAAAAATTTGGATCATGACCTTCGAGTAGCTTTTTCTAGCACAGAGCCAAAATATAATGTATGTACCTTGTGCATCAAAACATCCACAAATATCACACTTGTGTTTCATGGTGAGTGAAAATTAAATATTCATTTAAAAAATATTCTTGTTTTTGCAAGTGTACCAATATGTAAATTAATATAAATTCAGTAAATTTGTTTTTTATCTTTGAGAGAGTAATGTTTATTACAAAACCAATACATATTAATAGATTTAAATGAGTTTGTATGTGCATATTTGTACATTTTAAATACCTCATTTACTCTGCTGGTTTTATTTTTAGTGTCAGTAATTAATAGTTGAAAGTGACCAAAATATTTTTAAATGTTTTAACATACTTTTCAATTTAGGTATTTATGTTTGAGGAAAAGAGTGAAAACATGAAATAAAAAATATATTTGTATGCAACTGTTTTCAGTTTAAACTGTTGCATCTTTGTCTCATGAATAACCATGTGTATATGTTGTAATTTTGATTATTTGGAATTTTAATTTTTGTGTACAATTTAGAGTTAAGAACATAACCTCTTATAAATAACTAGTGCAATGCCTGTTGAAATATCAATGGAAGAATTATACATAGATAGATTATTAATATTTGCAATTAAAATATGTAATAGTACACTTTTACATATGAAATATTTCATCATATATGTACAACATTTCTAGTGAATATTCTGTTGTCGTTTAGTAAATGTCTTTGGTTTTTATTTTCGACTATAAAATTCTGATATTCTTCTCCCACCTACTTCTCGTCAATGCTACATATAATTGTCGGTGTGCAAAGACAGGGAAATAATTATATGTATACATATATAACATAGGGAAAATAATTAAATTTCGTGCACTTACGTTATGATTGTTTTAAAATTGTACTCTGTACTTACCAGGTACTTATGACGAAAGAAATGGAAAGAAAGCTGACTCCAGCTGACTCAAATCCTCAACAATGTTCTCCGTCGTTATGTAAATAAAACTCTTTGAGATTTAAATCAAACTAATTAATTAATCAATCAGAGGAATAATTTCTTTGAAAACTATCTGAACAAAAACAAATTACCAATTTATTTCAACATTGTAAACTGTTACACCTCAAACTTACCTAAATATTGTCTTTCCAATGGTTTAATTTGCTTAAAAATGTAATTTTCAGTGAAGAATTTATCGAAGAAAAATTGATTTGAAATTTATTCTGAATATAGTTGGCTTTGCATAATAATACAGACGATATATTAAAGTGAGGATTACATAACAATTATCACAAAATATTACTACTTTTATTCTAAACAAATCAAAATAAAATATTAGACTTACCGATACCTAAATCAAACTCCGATGAACCATTATAAAAATGTAGACAAAAAAGTACCGATTTAGGCCACTACTAATTAATCAATCAGCGGAATAATTTCTAGACGATATATTAAAGTGGGAATTACATATCAATCATCACAAAATATTACGCTACGCTCATAACGAATAGTTCTCAATTCTCGCGCTCTTTTATAACGGCTCTTTAAGAGCGGCTCCACTCGAGCGTTATACAAGTTATACACAAACACTAGGCTTTTATTATAGAAATTAGTGTAATGCCCGTTGAAATATCAATGGAAAAATTATATATAGATAGATTATTATTATTTTAATTTAAATAATTAATATCACACTTTTACATATGAAATATTTTGTCATATACAACATTTCTAATGAATATTCTGTTGTTGACGGGCTATCTTTAGTTAAACTTAAAATAGTTGCCTCTCTTTCTCTCCCTCTCCCCCCTCCATCTCACACCCTCTCTCCTCTCCATCTCACACCCTCTCTCTCTTCCCTCCTACTCTCCTCATTTCTCCCCCTCCCACTCTTTCCCCCTCCCCACTCTACTTCCCTGTCCCCCTCTACCTCCCTCCCCATCTACCAATCTCTTGTATTAAAAGCATTCAAAGCATGTTTATACCCATAAGGATTGACTTAACAATATGATATAGAGATTTAACAATGGAATTGGTAGGCAAGGCAACATCCCCTTAAAATGGTTAGATTTCCTCAAACTGTGTGAATTAAACGTTTACATTGAGAAATTTCGAACTGTAGGCAGAAAAAGATGAACAAAATAAGAAACTTTATAATGTTTTCTTCAAAATGGTTTATATCCGAAGATTGTAGGTTAATTCTTTCTAATTTTAGTCTAAAAAAGACTGAAAGCCTGCATGTCGAAATGTCCTTTTTTTACATGTTACCTTATGGGAAATGGAAATTATCTTCTGGAGTCGAACCTGGGTCTTTGATCTCGAGTTCGATACATTAAAACTTTTTGTTGCTATATCATAATGCTATCCTGAAAATTTCATCAAATTCGGTTCAGTCGTTTGCGAGATATTAAGCTTCAAAAAGCATTACATGACAAAGTGACATTGTGACACTGCCTTTTATTATTGTAGACTAGAATAATAACTTGTCATATGACGGGTAACATAAAAAATTATAACATACTGATAACACTAATATTAATTTATATATAATATTTATGTTAATATCATAATAATAGATAACACTTTGTGCACTTTACATTTCATTAAATGCTTTAATTAGGTTATTCTAATTGATAACACTGAATATGCTTCTTTAAAAAAAATAAGCTTTGGAAGATTGTAGTGACTTGATTAATTAATAACAAAACTGTACATGTTGCATAGCAACTCATGCTAGATTAAGCGTTAAAATCACAAAACATACGCAATTTTACGTATTTTGTTAAATTTTAAAGGGCAAGATAAAATAAAAGAGTGCCACAATAAAATAATTTACAATTTCATTCGTCTTTTAGTTTTTGATTGAAGTTTCTAAGTTAATATTTAGGTATTTTAATGAGCAAAAGAAAAAATGTCTGCACGGTCAAAATAGTTTTTTCCGGTGCTTTTAAATGGCAATACAAAAGGATATCCGGAGTCGAACCAAGGACACTTTATGTTAAAGTAATAACATTTTCTAGTAGTTAATGTGGTCATCTGAGAACACACCAAATTTCATACCTCTAATTGCTTCCAGTGCTGAGATATTGAGATTCTAAGATTCTAATACACAGAAAAAAGACAGAATTGGAAAACTATATGAGAGATATATGGTTTGTATAAAAAATTAAAAATATTCAATTTGACTCAGAAAAATAAATTTTTATGATCAACAGATAAAAACTCATCAGTAAAGGATTTTTCACAAAACTTATTTTAAATGCTTACTTTTGGCAGAAGGTTTTAATAATCTCCCTTGTATGTTTTAAGTGTCGGTAAAATGTCTCCCTTTCTATAATAAAAAATATCATTGGAACATATCACAAAGTATTTAATTAAACATTTTAATTAATATAAAATTTTTGCCTTCTTCGAATGTAGACCGGATGTCATTTCTAGTGTGTTTACCAATTTTTTAAAAATTTTTGGCTCATTGTCAGTAAGAAATTTTTGATAGGAATGCGAAAAATTAGATCCAACTTGATAATATTAAAAGTACCATGCCCCTATATGCTATTAATTTTACACTAACCAGAATTTTGACCTTAGATTAATAACATTGGCTCAAAAAGTAATGGTGAAATAATTTAACATTAAAAATTTTTTTCTAATATCTAGTCCGAATATAGAACTATATATCCTAAAAAATTGGTGTTTGTATCTTATGTAACTTTTGAGTAATTTCGTACATGGTCAGACAGACGGATGAACCGAATACATAAGCTCTTTTTTTTATAAAAAAAGCGATAAAAAGTAACACCAAGATGAAGTTTTTATGACATCATGGTAACAAAAAGTTTTCCAGATCATACCATTGTCCTGCCTTAATCCTTTTCACGAATGATGAAACTGATAAAATGTCATAAATTTGCAAACAGAAATTAGTAAATAACTGATTCAATCACACTTTAAATCAATTTATCTCAATTGTAAGAGCCAGCCATAGGACTTAAGAAATTCATTTATTTCTACGTTAGAATAGATTATTTTACGCTATTTTATATACCCATAGAAAGAAACTTACTTTATTTCCACGATGCTTTTTGCGAAACAGACACAGATAATTATATTTGGCCACAATAAATGAAATGTTACTCTTAACTCTCCACATGTTATTCATGTTTTCAACTCAGCTTAGTTAAGGAACTTTAACGCACACAGTTGTCAAGGCCTGCAACATTGCACTTTCAACATGAACTATATTACCCGATTTAAATAGGTAAACAAGTTGAAAGTATAAAAAAAGTATTTTTAAAAACATACTTTTATTTATCTTAGCATGCACAACTTTTCTCTCCAACAGAACGGCAATTTGTAGCAGGAATATGAAGGTTAAATGCAAATGCTCAACAATGGAAAACTAATTTAGAATGAATAAATTGGAAATCCATTGTTGAGTGTAGAATGAATTTGAATTCCTTATTATTAGATTAGTAATTAATTGATATTTAAATTTTAAGTTCACAAAATAATCAAACATAATTGTTTAAATTGATCTAATACCTATTTAGGAAACAAAGAATTGTAAAATCTGAGACTCTATTAAAGATTCATTTTCACGTAAGCAATTTAAATTAATAAGAATCAGTGGAAACACCTACATCATTTTTCTATATGTACTACGTACATACTTGTACGTGAAGAAAGTATTGCATCCACGAAAAAAACCAAATTCGAGATTTCAATGGAAATACGTTTTGAGGTCCCTAGAACACATTTTGACTATTTTCTCGATGATGTCTATGTGTGTGTCTGTATGTGATAGGGATTTTGTGGGCGCTCTAACTCAAAAAGCATTTCTCATTTCATACCAAATTTCAAATATAATATTGTCATAATAGTGGAAAGTTTGTTAGTTTTTCGACAATATAGGTCAATCAGAAGTGGATGTTTATTCTTGTTGTTTTTCCATTTTTTCAAATATTCTCCTTTAAAACTCGAGTTTCATAAATAGTTGTTACAACGAAAGTTGTAGAGGATAAAATTTTCTAGAAGTTTTATTTGAAACATTTTTCATACAGTCATTAGTTTAAGAGATATTTTGATTTTTCTTCCAAACTTACATTAAATACGTAGCTGTGATACTATTTTTTCCGCTGCTATGATAAAACTTTCTAATTGTTGATAGTGGTATGCACACCTTCCAGGGTGATATTAATTACTAATAGATATTTTGTTATTCACAGAAACAGCTAACAATTTTGTTTACCTATTGTTTTTTTAAATAAAGACTATTGAAAATGTTTTAAAATTATTCTCAGAAATAATTATCGGCGATTACACTCGAGAATAATTTTAAAACATCTTCATTCCTTGAATGCATTTTTCATATCTTTACAGCACCACTCTAATCATATAAATGTTGAAAGAACCTTCCACATCATCATGTTTCTGCTCAATGTGGAAAATGAAATCAAATTCAACGAATGATTAAGATGTATTTGTTAAATCCATTATAACTTATTCCGCTCTCCTTTTTCTTGCATTTGTAGGAGGAAAAATTGGTTTTCGAACAAATCCCTTGATATTAACACTGCATTAATGCAGTGTTTCCTGAACTTTTTGACCATGCAAAAACCTTTTTATGAAGATCCGAATCTCACGAACCCCCTATTTAAAATTAAAATTTTCAAGGATTACATTTCTTATTTTAGTATAAATTATTAAGGAAAATGTTATAACCAGTTTTGTATTTATTTATTTAACTAAACAATATTTAATTAAAGTTATTATTTCTTTTTATTTGTACTTTTCGTATTCTGTGTAAATTTTACAAGTAAGACAGCGTAAATTTTATTTGCATATTAAAAAATTGGGGAAATATTAGGAATTCGAGATCTAAAGCCAAGCGAGTCTACAAGATTTTATTTTTCCGACCATACATTTGAGAATATGCGTGTCGTTAGCCAACAAATAAATTTAAGACTACCATTTTAATTTTGTAGTAACTTAACGGTACGATGCTTCCAGTGCATTTTTGACATCAGTAGTTGGTTTTATTAAAAAGTTGGTAATGTCACTTCTTCGCTCTTCTAATTTCTGTTTGAAAAAATCAACTGTCTTATCAGTTAGTGTATGATGCTGGGTTTCTAAGTGGCGCTGAAGTAGAGATGGTTTGAGGCTACTGTTTGCTAAAACTTTGTCACAAATCACGCACCTTGGCTGTGGACAATCTTGATCCCCAGTAGACATAAAACCAAACTTCATATAATCATCATTGCACTTTCTTTTCTTACTAATTGATTCTCCAACACTATCTTGACAATGTTTCTTTTCTGTCTTTCCAACACCAACATACGTTTTCAACCACTTATCTATTATTAAGTACGATTCATAAAATTAAATTTTAAAAAGATAAAAATATGACCGAAGAGTATAAAAGGAAATATTCAATGCACAAACTAAATACACAAACTGAAAACACAGTAGAATGCGAAAACACAAAGTAAATACTAAAGAAATACTTCAGTTCATGGGAGTAATTTTATACCGTGAGGATGAAACACTAACTAATTTAAGGCATGAAAAGAATGCAAAAGTATAGGATAACTGAAACTGAGCGCATTTTGTAGCACACAATAGAGATTTTTCCTATTGTGTGCTACAGTGTGTGCTCAATTTCAGTCCATTACATAACATTGTGCACTCGCTCCAGACCACTTCCAGAAACCAATACAATTTACGTGGATAATTGTCTCAATGTTCTTCCTTAACCTTTATGTCAACAGTGATAGTTTCAACAAAAGTATCAATTTGTGTGTCATCTCTTTCTATTCCTTTAACTAATCGCTTGCAAAGACGAAATCCAGAATTTTTACAAAATAGCAGTATAGTTGTTAAAAATATCCAACAAGGACTAAATTAATTGATCAACCTTGGTCACCATTATGGACTTTTTTGCTAGAAACCCCATGTGATCTTGCAAACCCCCTAGGGGTTCGCAAACCACAGTTTGGGAACCTCTGCATTAATGGCAAAATCTCTCCCAATTTACAAACTTTCAGTTTATGAACTACTTTTCAGGAACACATGGTATTCACAAATCTGGAGTTTACTGTATAATTAATAATGCAATATGTGACAAATAACAGGATATAACTTGCATACAACTTTTGTGCTTGCCAAATATTTTGGACCACCTCCCTTTGAGAGAATCCTGTGTGTGCCATTGACAGCAGGTTTTTATATACTTGTACCTTTGGTTACAGAAAGCATTCTATTTAACATTGAAGGGCACCAAAAACAGAAATTTATATTAGAAAGATCACTTTTTAGAATTAAAAAAAATTAATATTGTAGCTAAAAATTTGCAACATCATTAGAAAAAGTTTTCATGTATAACTTAATTTTCTTCAGTGTACATAATAACAACCTTTACAAAAATATGAGTTCATTCTATATTAGCATTAAAAGAAGTAATCTTATATTTGTGCAATACAAAAGAATTCCATATGGAATAGTGCATTAACATTGATATAAAATACAGAAATTCAGCACTACTGGTGTGAATGTTAAAAAAGGGTCAAAGGAAATGCTGAAGGATTGCACCAGAAAAATTACTTTTATGAGACCTAGGATAGGCTTTATTGCAAAGACTGGAATATTTTTCCTTCGGCTAGGAAGATTTTCTTTAAGGGTTTAAAAAAAATATATTTTTAAATATTATAAGTCTGAGATACCTCAATGTACAAAATTCTGACAATACTACCTAAGGTTTAATAAGATTTGAAGTATTTAAAAAAATCTGGTTGACAAAGGACTATCCAAATCAGCCAAAAATTAAATACTGGCTTGTATTAGCCCAAATAAACAAACTGCAATGCATCTCTGACAATAAATCTAACAGCCAAAACATGGTTAGAAAAACCAGTTTTTACTTTCAGAGTTAATTATTTGGGAAGGTTTCTTTGTTCCCAAAATGTGAACATGGTTTTCCCAACAACTTTGCAGCTAGTTGAATTTATGTACATGTAAAATTGCATTTTATTTTTGAAAATTTTTACATTTATTAAAAAAATCAAAATTACCGAAGTTTCATTGAATCTAACAATAGCATAAACAGATATTAATACATATTAGATTAAGGAAACATTCATAAACTTATATAACAGCAAAATGAACAATTTATTTCACTATTAAAGCTTTTTAAAAATCATTAACACTAATAAATATTTGTAATAACATTAAAAAATTTTGTTATAAAATACAATATGAACAAATTTTATTGACAAAAATACATTAACGTATCATCACTGGAGCAAGTTGATACTTTAATGAGTATAATAAAACAAATCCAATTCTGTCCCATAAGGTTTGAAATGAATTCATATATCTCAACAATAGTGTTCAAATCGGAACACTTAAACACATCCTGTCCATAAGCTGCCAGAAACAAACAATAAAGGCTAAAACAAACTATGACAAACATATAACAATAATCCTGCTTGAATTCTGAAACCTTGACTGAATGGCAAAATTTTACAAATACCAGAATAAAAATATTTTCCACAAGAAAACACTCCAGCGATTGAAATATGACATAATGAATGTGCAATGTAAAAAACATGTCCAATTACACTGGACTTGTGACAAACATTCTTAAAGTGAACAATTTTTAAACTCTCAAGGTCCTTACTTAACAATGGATATGCATTTCTATTTTGTTTTTATCTAAAATGTACAAAAATTTATATTTTTCATTTCTATCAGGTTACATATAATGGCCATTCATTCATTCTGCAAACATGTAATCCATTACTATGTAGGAATGCTTTAGATCCTACCCCAAATGTAATGGGGATAGGAAGGTGCAAAAAATGCAATAGAATAAGATCATGATTGCAATCCCTAATTGCTGGAAGAAAATATATTTAGAACCAGAGATAACTGTGTTAAAATTCAGTCTTAAATGTTTAATTTTTTAATGCTTGTAGTCTTTGTGCTTGGAAGAAAATTATATATCGTGCATAATTTGAATATGTTTAATATCAGCTATAGTTAACAAATATAGTTAACATATTAGAGGATTCATGGGACAGGTAATAAATTAACCAAGCCACATACCCAAATATTTCCTATGGTTTTGTCTTGAGGGAGTTACAGAGTTATTTTGTCTTTGATTATGATTAGTTACGTTTGTTTGCAACTTTGAAGTGCGCTAAGGATAAATGAGGAATATTTTTAAAATTAGCATTTCAAAAGAATTCCATTATAAAAGAATAAATTAGCATTTTGAATATCACTACCAACTGTGTTGGGTCAGTTCTCTTGCCTTTGGACAAAAGGAGCACTGCAAGTTTCATAAATACTGCAAATGATTGAAACTCACAGCCTCTGTATGGATAAAGGTGCTTCATTAACTGGAAGGTATGACCAGCATCTGAAGACAAGGTTTTCATATAAAATTCAGACAAATTGCTGATGTCAAAAATCTTGATGCATATTTTAATAATTATAAGTATTTATTTGATCACAATATTTTAATAGTTTTAGATGTTGGCTGTTTACTTTCATAGTTGCTCTCTCAATCACATATTGGAATTCATGTTGAAATCATAACCATGGAAACTTTCACTAGGATTAAGGTCAACTAATGTAAAAACTGATGTAAGCTACCAATTAACTACCTACTGTTTAACAATATTATAGTTAACCTAGGAAAATATCTGATTTCAACAAAGATAAAACTAACCATAGTAAAAATTTTAATTATATTATCTAGAAAAAATAGAAGACATATAATATAAATAATGGAAACATTTCACAATGTGGAATAAACATATACAACATTTAAACTCCAAGACTGACCCTACTAAAGTTAGATTTCACATATAAATTACAATTTTCTTTTCCAACCCTTGGGACTATTACCACAAGAATTACAAGTACAGTGATGGTCGTAAAAAACAATATAGCTCAATTCATCAAAACTGCACCACGGTATACACAAATATTTCTTTTTGAGATTGCTTTCAGCTTTGAGTAGGATATCCCCAGCTTCTTGTGTTTGAACTGTGTTAAGGTGAACAGGCACGCACACAAATTTTGAGAAATAATGAGCAAAAATCTAATCCAAGGACAAAATATTATCTTTGTTCCGACATGAGGTTGGATGTTTTTAAAAAAGGGAAAGAATGATGGTGAGGAATAGACTTGAAAGGACGGAAGAGCAATCAATATCTGCTCACCCTACACTCTCTATCTCTCAAGGCCAGAGTGAATATGCCAACTTTGGGGTCAGGAGTCCCATTGCGACACTTGACACCAGGTTAACGCTGTGATTATCTAGAATACATATTCCACTTATGTGTTTGACACCTTTCCTATTCTTATTCACTACGCATCCTTTCTCTTTGTCGTACCCTGTAATGAAAGGAAAATTTTTACCATTAATTATAGCATTTTTGTGCAAGATTAGTATTTTAAATTGAATCCTAATGAAATTAAGTAAAATTAAATTCCGAGTTATTGACAAGGAATTGGATACAATATTTTGTATTTCTATCCATCAAAAACAAAGAAAGCATATTCTATTGTAGTAGTAAATTTGCCTTCTTTCTTTCATTTTAAATTTCATTATGCACAAAAATTTAGGATATTTGAGTATAAGGTGATTCAAGTATAAGTCGAAGTGTACTTTTTAGCCTAAAAAAGTGTCTAAAATCCAAGACTTGAGTATAAGTCGAAGCAAAGAAAACGAAAACAAGATAATTTTGAAATATACAAAAAAATTAATATACATATATACAGGTGAACCTCAATTTACGAACATTCAAGAAACGAACAATTTGTATTTACGAACATTCCACATACCAATGAATTGCGCGTCACACTTCAATTACGAACACACCCTCACACACTTATGAACATCGGTCACAGTAAGAACTCATAAACTTGTCATTTGTATTCGAAGCCATACAGACGAGTGTTTATATACGTATTGTTTTTTATTACCCTTGAAATATGGAAAACAATCATAAATGTAGTGTTTGTGAAAGTGCTAAGAGTGGTAAAAAATGTCGAGTGCTTTCGATGGAAACTAAAATGGACATAATACATAGATCAGAAAAAGGTGTCACTTGCTTCAATTGGTCGTGTTTATGATCTCAATCATTCAACAATTGCAACCATTTTAAAAGACAGAGGAAAAATTGGTGATCATATTAGCAATGCAGGTTCTGTTCAATCCGTGATTATAAGTAAAAAACGAAATGCCGTCTTTGAAGAAATGGAAGTGTTTAACAATTTGAATTCAGGATCAAAATAAAAAAACAATGCTTGGGTACTGAATTGATTCTTCTATTCAATCCACTCCTTTGGGCAAGTTTTTTAAAGATAAAATGTAAGTTTTAAGTTTTCCCTTCAAACTACGTAAGTACGGCAATGCTGTATAATTTTATCATTAGTCGTAGCATTTTCCCCTACTTAGGGTGAATTTTTCATACTAATGTGCTTCAAGTCAGTCAAATGTTGTTTTTTTGCTAGTCATGTTTAATTATTGACCCAGAAAAATGTCCAGCTAGTTTGCGACTTGAATATAAGTCGAAAGTATGGTTTGATCGACCTAAAAACGGAAGAAATTTCTCGACTTATACTTGAAGATATACGGTAATTCAATGGGCATATTGCACAATTTTAACCAAGAAATATCTTGATAAATAACATGATTGTGCTAATAGATATTTCTAGTTGTTATGTAATATTTTATTTTTCTGCATGTGCAGGGGCATAATTAGTAGAGGGCTCCTTCTTGGCTTCCCTGCTGAATATTATAATTAACATTTATTGCTAAAACAGAAATATGAAGTACTTTATGTTTTTGTTCTTGGTACAAAATTATCTTACATTGGCATGACTAATGCAATAAAATTAGTTTAAACATAGTTTCCATATTATTATTTTTATTGAAATTATTTAAATTTGGTGTACCCATCGAAATGTTTTTAACAATCATGCTGGTCCCCCACAGTTGGTAGGCTAGTTATGTCCCTGTGCATTTAATAAATGGAAAGAATAGTTAAGAAGCTCAATGATACATCCAATGTGCCATACATTTTCATTTCAGCTGGCGGTGGATGACCAAATGGAATTTGATTAATTTAATGTACCTGAGAACTGCAATGTAGCTCCGAGTAAAGAATCTAGTAGTGAACCAAATAGGCCGGCCAAACCTCCAGATATGAGGAGAGGCCACTGAGGGGGACAAATGGCCAATGTGGCCGAATCAATGGCATACAGCACAGCTAGGTAATATGCAGCACCTACCATAAGGCCTCCAACGAAGCTGAGGAAGACACCCCATGGCGTTATACCACCATTGGTTCCTTTGACAAAAGAAATGATTGAGGTCAGAATAAAGTGAAGAACTTGAGAACACACAAAACTGAGAGGTAATGGAATATAAATTAAAATTATCATCACTATGAGTTATAAATTTTAATTAATTTTAATCAAATGAATATTGGCAAACAAGGCTTTTACATAGTTCTTGTTGATTCGAAAATTTGAGCTACCACAAAGAAACACTATTTCTATGATATACTTAATAAGGCAACAAGAAAAATGGTACTGAAACATTTCTTTAATGTCAAAAATTTTCAAAATAAAATCATTAAATAAGCTGAGAAAATATGGTAAAAAAGGGTACAGCTACTGATATTTTTTTAAAAGCACTTGTGAATTTATTATGTCAAGGTAATAGACAATACTTTGAATAAAAAATTTAATAGATTTCTCTTATTAATATTTATAAAATGATTAAGTAATTAAGTAATATTACCTTTTGGAACCTTCTGCCACGTTGTGATCAGAACTGGCTCAGATGAACCAATAACAGAACCTAATTCTGAAGCCCAGGTATCTCCATTACAAGCTGCAAACACTCCTAAAATTAGAATATACATCTAATTTACTCTTCACATGGACATTGATTGTCATAGGTTCTTATGCTTCAGTGCCTTATGATAGTTATATTCTTAACGAATCAAGTTTCAAAAAAGGATGATTATTTTAACTAGCAATTATTAGTTCATCTTGTTCATAGATATAAGACCTACAAAAATTTGCTCTAGATCTAAAAAACTTAGGAGCTAGGGTCTAAATCAAAATCAATGAAGATCCACAAGAATCAACATTCAGAACTCACTGTTTTTGTTACTGGAGTTAACTTCATTATCAATTTTAGTGATAATTATAACGTAACTAAGCAAGTGTAGGAATTGTAGTACAATCAGATATTCTTATAATTATATAGGAAATGCTATCATTAACCATCAAACATCAATAATGTAAAGATCAAGGTTTCAAGTTTTGATGAAACACACCAAGGATTCCTATACCCAGCCAGGATGCTCGGTAGTCTTTTGCAAAATCAATTGGACGTTCCCCACAACCAGTGTCAATGAGGTAGAGAATTCCCAACTGTACAGCCATTCCACCATTGCACAATACCTGGACCCAGTTCCTTTGTCCTCCTAAATGATGACAGCATCAAAAATATTATGAAAAATGAATAAAAGCGAATGTTTTTGCAATTTAAAAACATAAATGATACTATAACATAGAATACTTGAGATAATTATAATGCGATTTTTCTTTCTACGTTTTAAAATATGCTGAAGAAGAGATTTTCGATCAGATGTGGTAAAGGTTCTTTAAAAATTTCGATCAATTATATGATGATGATAATTACCTTCTTTAAAGTCTTCTTCAAACTTCTTCTTTGCTTCGCTTCTGAACTTAGTTGCTTTGGACGAGGTAAAGAAAAAAGTTGCCAAGCAAGCAAGAAAGGAGTAGTTACTTAATGTAAGTATAAAGCCCACTATGATACCTGTATGAATAAGTTTGAGGCACTGTTTATTGGCAGAACGTGAAGCCTTCATGTGTCATGTTTGAAACATGGTTACAAGCAATCATTCAATTTAATTCATCATTTCCACAACCTACCAAGGGCCGCTCCGCTGCGACTGAGGCTCTTTCTTTTAAGACCCCAAATGGTGATCACCAATGGAGTTACAATAGCTGTCAACCATCTCGTAGGTGGGATGACAGCATCTTAATAAAATTATGTTCACAACGTTAACGTCGATTAAACTAAATATATTTTGAAATAAACTTTGAAGAATTTTTATTCACAGTTACAGAGTTACCTTCACTACCAGATGATTGCGTATTGGAGGTTAGAGATGACCATGCCATATTTCCAATCCACATAAACAATGATAATGGAAGAGCAATTGCTGATATGACAATAGGTAACATGAAACTCATTTCTGATTTAGATTCGGCTTCCAGCTTACACTTCTCTTTGACGACCATTTTGTTAACTTCTTTATTTTCTGAAGAAAAAAGTTGAAATAAACGATGAAGTACTTGTTAATACACCAAAAAATAATTATACTGTGATGAAGTATCGTCTACAGAAGACTAGATTGATGATAATAGTTATTTAAAATTCTTACGTCACTAAAAACATTTTATTTAACCACTCACTATAACTTCAAGAAAAATTCAACCACTACCATCACTATACCTACTACTACCAGGGGTACAGAGTTAACCTGCATTTCGCTTCGCATTTGTCCTTTTCATTCAAGTGAAATTGTACCCCACGGCCGAAAGAGGGCAGTGAGGAATGTCTTTTTTTATTGGAGTTGTTTGTGATAGTGTCCTCGGCTATTTCGTTTTTTAGTTGGTAAACAAACTTAATTAGTGACATTGTTTTCGAAAAAATTGGAGATAAAGAGATCTATTACATCTTAGTCAAGGTAAAGTAGAGAATCCTTTAATAGACAGTTCATATGAGATTATGTATTGCTTCGTTTCTTGGAGGGAATAGATGAATATTTTGTTTCAACTAAGGCGTCGTGTTTGCTAATTTGAATTTTATACACAAAAATGATAACTTAAACCTTTTCAAAGGTCCAATTCTATTACTAATAACGAAACTATTTGTAGGACTTGTCATACAGAAATCCTTTTGTAAATTTTTGGTTAATCATTGGATATTAGGATGTGCATCATACTAAATTTAAGGTTAATATCTTAAATAATATAATGACAGGGGCATTTTCAGAGATTTTTCGAACATTCATATTTGAATGAAGTGCGAACGCTTAAGAAATGTTCAGTTTTTACATGTTGACAAAATCGGTGAATGAAATGTCTATAATAATCACTCAGAAAAATATTAATAATTTGGATTGATGACATTTATTTGCAATTTGATAGCCTAAAGGCTCATCATAAGTTATTTTTAATTTACCGATGATATTGTTTTTTGAGGAATTTTTTGTTTATGTTTACATTTTCCCTGCTTTTACATAAAATGCCTTATATGTTATGTTTTACCTTACTATTATTGTAAGATTAAGTTATGCTATTTGTTTCTTTTTCTGAAAATAAATAAAACTATTATTTTATATAATAGTAAGTTTAATAGGTTGTATTAATTATTCATATGTGTCTGGGTAATAAATTATATAATAATTTTGATCATGGACTATCTTGGCAACAAATGATCTTAATATAGACAAATGAGAACTGTAATATAGTACAAAAATCGTTGCCGACGTATTTATTAGTAATTTTAATTTAGTTATTATCTCAGTATCAGTATTTATTTTTCATTTTGGTAATTTGTGAATGTATTTATTTTTCACTTTCTTGTTTCTTTTTGAATGGCATAATAAAATTAAACAGTTGCTATCGTTCGATTTTTGGTGCCATTTTTTTTCATGCTTTAATTAAGTTGGTGAGGTTGTCGACGCATCATGATTTTCTAAAGTGTTAACGTTCCAGCCGTTTTACATACCAAAAAAAGTAAAATTATAGTTTCTGTTATATAGAAGTCAAAATCAATATTTATTGGTGGTCGCTCTCCATCAATATTCTATTGCTTTTAGACCGTTATTTATAATAAGACGGGTTTATTTTGTTATGCACTTTTAGGGAGTGGAGTAGACGTTTTGTAATGCTGTGACACCAGCTGCAATGAAAATGAGTGAGGCCAACGACAGCTCTGGTGAGTATTTATGTTTTTATTTTCTTTTGTTTAAAAATGTGAGATTTATTTTAAATTTATTGCTATAATGTCACAGTTTAGAAATAGTATGGTCCCAAGTTTATGTTTTAATATTTTATCATATTTGGCGTGGTAGCATTTATAACACTCGAACAACACGATTTCTTTAAAAAACAATGTTATAGCAGA
Source organism: Uropetala carovei (assembly GCA_036926305.1). Classification (NCBI taxonomy): domain Eukaryota; kingdom Metazoa; phylum Arthropoda; class Insecta; order Odonata; family Petaluridae; genus Uropetala; species Uropetala carovei. The sequence goes on from JAXCHB010000003.1 coordinate 2,235,380, forward strand.
TTTGAAAAAGAAAATATGTTAATTAATTTAATAAATTAGCCATATTTCCACTATAGTTATTTCGGTTGCTTATAGGATTGAAGAGAGGTTATAATATTTTTGGTTGTGGAAAAGTTACGTGCACATGCGGCTTTAATTTATTTTGAAGTTTAAAATAAATGCTCTATAACTGAAATTTTATCGTAGTTAGTACAAAGATGCATAATGTAGACGGCGTTTAATTTTATAGTTCCTGAAACGTCGATATTATGGACTGTGTAAAAAGATATTTTCGCGCCGAAATGTATAACGTCATTATGCTGGAACCCGACAAATTCCTCTTAGCACTTAGGTCTCATTCATTATTATTTATTCGTATTTAAAATTTTGTTGTTGCTTTTAAAACTCATTAGTTTTTAGTCTATTTCATTTTGTATGTTTAATATTAATCAGTGTGACCACCCTTCCCGCTCAACTGCATAGCTGGATTAGTAAGGTGTTCCATACAGTAGATGTCGCATGATTTTCATTCATTGCCAATTCAATGCGGATTCGTTGTCATTCCCCCCACCTGTTGCCTTTTGTTTCACGAAGTTTTGTTTAGATTTTGTAAAATATATATTGTGGTTCTACTGAGTTAATAACGAACTCAAGAAGAAAAGTGAAAAATATTTCCTAATGGATGATTGCTCTCGTGCGAATAATAAGCTGGAAATGTCACTGGCATCTAGTGTTACCGTAATATAATTAATTCTGGAATGAGGTTATGGTTTCCTTTGTAAGTGAAAAAACCCGAACTTCAGTTATAGAGTAACTAGGTTGTATAATCTAGCTGCTTGTCGAAGAAAGTCGATTTAATAATAATAATAATTCATTTACGGGATATACCCAATTGCAAAGTTTTAACAAAAGAATAAAAATTATTATTCCAAAGTAATTAGTAACATATTAATAAAACAATATTAGTCCACATCATATAAGATACAAGGTTTAAGTCATACAAATAATATAAATGCATAAATACAAACCAATGAAAAATATAAAAAATCCAAATGAAAACGTAAATAATTAAAGACATCCAATAAAAATATATACATGAAGAATATTTCAAATCAGTCAGCAATTTCAGTAAATTTCAATAATATGAATCATACCAATTATTTATAATTGTGAGAAAACTCGAAGACGTTATAGTAGCTTTCAACCAATACATTTTTAATCAAATGAAAAAGTAAGAATTTATATAAAATAATTAACGATACCAACACATACGATGTTTATAACTAAAAGGCAGAAATGTTCTAAATGAACGATTGTCTTCGTTCTCTAATCAAAGTACACAGCATCTGTTATAATCGCACCAGCTTATCTAAAATTTCGAAAATGCCCATTTTTCTATGAGAAAATTTATACCGTATATTCTGGCGTATAGGTAAGTCGACCCCTGCTTTTTTGGATGAAAATACATGATTAGTCATATGTTCGCCGTATAAGTCGACTCCCACTTTTTCACTTAAAAATACTTCTCATGAAACCGTTTTCAGACAAAATTGACGTCATGTACAATCTATGTTTTAACAAATCAGAAATAAACAATAATAAAAATATATAAATATTGTTTAGAGCCCGTGCTATTCTTCTTCAGCATTCCATGTGACAGATGTTTTAATTTCAACCATTAAGAAACATTTTTGGAAAGCTTGACCCACTAAATCAAGTTTCCTATAATTCGATTGATGTCAGCTGCTAATGATACTATCGAAATAAACTATACCTAGTGATCGCGATCGATCTCTACGGTGGCGAAATTCAATAAAATATCGCAAATGTGTACCCCGCTCACTTTTTTCCCAAAATGTTGGTCATACACGAAGATTTCTGACCAAGTTTTAAAAATTACGAGTTTCGATAGTAAATTTACTACAACACGCGTTTACGTTTATACTCGCAAAAGACAAAGAATTCTGCGAAGTTTACGCGTATCTACACGACCAAGAAACGTTTAGGGTTTAAATGCGCTGGTTATACTGCCGTTGGTGCATCTTCAGCATTGAGATGTCGTAATATTTTTATAATATTAAACCTGAACCTTTTAATTGAGTTTTAAGTTTATTATTGTTACTCAAGAAAAGCAGTTCTGTCATTAAAAATTTACAATCACTACCTACACTTTTTGCCGGAATAAGTTGGCATCTGGTATCTCTATTCGCCATATTCATCGTGAGCCGCTGATGCTGCTTTAACCCGGCAGAGAACCATAGTTCCTTCTAATTTTTTTCATCCATGGGCGGAATGAATATCGCTATGCGCGCCTACATGACGATAGTGCGCGGATATGCACCGGGGTTGACGCGGTCCTGTTCCGATATATTCTCAAATAAATTGTGCTCGCTTGAAAAATTTAGTGCGCGGCACTTCAAAAACTGCTGCGCGGCCGCGCAGAATACAGGGAACCCTACGGGGAATCCCCACATTTTTTTGATTTTTTTATAATTTTCCGCCGCCCTAGACATCAACTCATTAAAGTACGAATTTATTTTTTCTCCTCGAACTGGTCCAAAAATAGGGGTGCGCGTGGTACACGAGGACGCGGATCACGTGAGTAAATACAGTATTAAAATTAATTATTATAAATCTTCTAAAATATCGTATTTACTCATATAACCCTTGCACTCGTGTACCCCGCGCACTCCTATTTTTGGACCGATTAGGAGGGAAAAAATTAATTTGAGCCAGAATAAGTTTTTTTTTTAAGTCACCGATTTCCACTCCCTGAAACAAGTTTCGCTCAAGTTAAGCATTTTCTCCCTATTACGTGACGTGATGATCTCTTTACTAGCAGAAATCTCACCGATAGCCCTCCTTTGTTAACCCCGTAACTGTTTTTGTTGTAATATTACGCAACTTCGTCCCCAATTCACTGTTTTTGACGTAATATTACGCACCGATGCGGAGCTTCACGAAATATTTGATCATCTATGAACGGGAACTTCCCTACGCGGATGGGGAGTTTTTTCGCGTATCTTCTCGTGAGTAAATATTGGAAGGTTGGGAACAAACAAGTCCAAACACTTGAGATGTGGATTTCTATCTTCCTTTCGAACGATGAAATCTTTCATTCAAAACAAAATTTCACCACTCCGAATTCCTTGAAGTGGATGAGGGAAAAGGGCCAAACTTGAACCTACTTATCCTCAAGCCGGCAAACCCTCAGTAGTCATTGAACTATAGTCGGCGTATTTTTTCTGCCTACTTTTGCGAGTTTTTGCCTGCGGCGCGGGCGTAACTTACACCTTTGCTTGGTCGCACAAATACGCGTATACTTCGTAGAATTTGACGTATTTTACGAATATAAACGTAGACGCAAGCATATTGCAGAGAATTTAGTATCGATACAATTTATATAACCTATTCAGAAATCCTCGTGTAAGACGCGCACCCCCTTTTTTCCCGGGCGTTTCGGGAAAAAATTTGCTCGGGGTACACGAGTAAATACGGTAAATGTCATAAAATGTAAATACTGGAACAGCTGATTCAAAATAGCGGTTACCTCCACCGAAAGATCAATGGTCTTCCTAAATATCGATGTTATTCATTTTTAATTTAAGGTTTACATTTTTATGTTCGGCGTATAAGTCGACCCTAAAATTTTTTAGACTTCAAAGGTCGACTTATTCGCCGGAATATACGGTAATTGAAGTATTTACTTGCTATTTTTGAATGCGAAATATACAAATGGGCGACGGTAAAGTTATCAAATTTTGTTTTTTTTATAACGTGTAATCGTTAAATAACTTAATCATTAAAACTCCACGAGACTGCATTTTTCCCTCTGCCATTATATAAGCGACACAAAAGAAAATTTTTTTTCGCGAGTTTCACATCGTACTGACAGGATGCTAGTTTAGACCATTTAGACACAAACAAAGATGTTTGCCCGCAAGGACATTGTGATAAGGTCTATCAACATTCCCAGTGATTCGTTCGCTGTCAAGCAAACATTTCCGAGGTGCCATAATGTGCGATATGTACTCTTATCGTAGAACATCACTCTTTGACAATTTTTTTACTGATCTAAGCGCATCTTTTACGACGAAGGAATACGTAAGGCTAACTGGATAATTGCTGAGCAACGCCTTCGCGTAAAACGTGTTCTGCGCTTTCCCGTCACGCCACGCCGACCCGTGCCTTTATTCAAAACGTGTTACAAACTCACGCTTCGAGAAAGGGACGGAGAAGGGGAGGAAAATAATATGTAAAGCACTAGCGAATAACTTCGACGAATTTCTCTCTCTCTCGCCGTTTGTATAGGTAAGCGAGTTGGGCGTCTCTCTTCCGTCACGTGGGAAAAATTGCCGCACTAGGACAACTCGAAATCGTTGAGAGGGTTTCGCCTTTAGGTTGTCACTTGCCCTTCGAAGCCATGTCGGTTTGAATGAATGGTTTTTCGATTCGGGAGTTTCTCGATAAGCGAATTCGCTATGGTGGGTAGGACGGGCGCTGTCTTTTTCGTGAAATATTGGAATTCTTAGATCATCTGAATCTGGCCGCGCGTGCATGGTTAAGCTTTCAGAATTATCTATTTTTTTACTCGGAGCAGATGTGAGATTTCAAAGTTTGGAGCATGTTTTAACGTGCCGGAGATTTGATCGTATATTCATTGGTTGTCTTTTTAAAAAAGTTTTTTTTAAGCTTTCACGAATGAAAAATTAAGATACTTGTAGCTTGAATTTGGGAAAATAACTCCTAAGCCGTAAGAATGAAAATTTAAGAGGCCAAAGGGGAGGGGAAAAAAGACAGGTTGTGTGGGGTTAAACAGAAACCCAAAAGCCAAACGTCATGCACTCGCTCATTCACACTATAAGGTTTGCGGAGTTTTTGCGGATTTTGATGTTTAGAGAGTTGTCTTTTATTTGAGTGTGTAAATGTGTGTCTGATAGGCCCCTGTCGTTGTCGTCAGACACATAAACCTTCAGACATCGTGTGATAGTTCCAGTGTGAATAGAGAGTGTATGGACGTGTGACTTAAGGCCCTTGGCGTGAAGTAAAACTCCGCAAACCTGTAAGTTCCTTGTGACTGAGTGAGTACATGAACCTTGACTTAAGGTCCCTGGCGAGAGGTAAAAAATCCGCGAACCTGATAGTGTGAATGAGCGAGTGCATGACGTTTGGCTTTTGGGTTTCTGTTTAACCCCGCCTAACCTGTCTTTTTTCCCCTCCCCTTTGGCCTCTTAAATTTTCATTCTTACGGCTTAGGAGTTATTTTCCCAAACCCAACAAATTTCGCCCTAGTCTCCAATTCCTCTTTCCATACTTGTAGCTGTTTTAATTTAGTATAGCCATTAGAGAAGATGACTTTAATATTTTTGTTGTTTCTGCTTTTCTAGTTTGTGGTGGTAAAAATGTGGTGGTAATAAAAAAACATCTCGCATTCTGTTTATGCTCCACAAAACGGATTGTTTTAGATCGTTTTAGCTATTTTAGTTTATAAACTTTTGAGAAGACTATGCGAATACGTTTTCTTTTTCCCATGGTAAAGATATTGTGACGCTGAAAATTATAGATTTCCATAACATATGTTCTTTAAAAGCTCAAAATTTTTGCTACCTCGGCTTTCATTTATCAGCTAGGATTCTTTCTCGTGTATTAAAGCATTAATTAACTTTGGCGTCCACAATTTTAAAAGATTAAAATACAATACGTGCTTATAATTGGGAAATTAAATTCACACGTGCAAAAAACAACCGCCAAATCAGCTAGAGAAGCAAAACGCTCGACGGAAGGTGAATAAATACTCGTAAATTTTGCGTAATTCGCCGGAGAAGATAAAAAAGAGATCCAAAACAGCTTTGAGGGTAATCGGAGGCAATCGCTAAAAAAAAAAAAGAAAAACCGCTGCCATTTGCGCCCAACAAGTTTTCCCACCTGCAGTGGTGTGAGGCGGCATGGAAAATTGGGGTGTCGATCCTTGTTCTTTCTCTCACAGCTCTTTTCCCTCTTCTCTCTCTCTCCTCCCATTATGCTCCTCCAGTCACCCCCTCACACCATGCGTAACTGCCCACGGGCACGCGATCCCTCGGATTCCTCTCAAGAGATGGCGTGCGCGATGCTGGAGGGGTATTTATATTTTTTTTTGTCGTATCGATATAAAGTAAGCGCTTCCTACTTCGCAAGCAGCCGTTTCGGCGCGTAATGATTTTATTTTACGTTTTTTAAACGAATGCCTCGCGGCGGTGGAGTGTTGAGGTGGTAACCTGGATCTGCGGGTTGGGAGAGCGTCTTATAAGTTTTTTAGGGCCGTTTTCGAGAGCTTCCGGTTTGTGTGTCGATGGGAGGGTAATTTTTCAGCGATCCTTCTTCGCTCGTCTTTTATTTTCTCTCCTCTCACCTGTCGGAATGTTCGTAATTGAATCGGTTTCTTTTATTGGAGTCATAGCTTTTTATCAGTCATAACGCCGTAGTTGAGGGTATTTTTTAATGCGGTAAATATTTTGCCGTCCATTCCTTATTATAGCTTTCATTGATTTTTTTTAGTCGTTTGGCTTTCTAGGCGGTCTCGAGGAAGTTTTGGCGCTTTTTAGCGATTTTTTTTTACAAAAAAATCAACTTGTGTGTGTCAGTTTGTCTGTCCATCCGTCCGTCTGTGCAGGCGATATCTCTGAAACAGTTTGTCTTATTGTTAGAGAAACCAAATTTTTAGAATGAGTTACTACACATAAGAGCTACATGGGTCAAGATTTTGGTGGATCCGAGATCACCGGCTGGGGATGGGCGGGGATGTAAAAAAATCGTCTCATAATATCTGCTTTAGCAGTACTTTCCTAAGCCGTTTCTCTTTCGCTTTCAATCTTTGCCGCGAAGGGTGGCGGGTAGAAGATGGTCGTGGAAAATCTCTCCTGATTGTTTTTATGTCTTGTTTTTCCTTGTTGATACAAATAACATCAATAGAGGGATCTTTCAGATTTATTTTTGTCAATACAAATTTTCAAAATTTCTTCCATCTTTCTGAGTACACATGCGAATGGGTGCAGTACAGATACTGATTATAGCTCTCATGTTTACACGCCTAATATTAGCTATAGCTGTTGCGGTAAACTTATCTGTTGCAATTTGAGCATACTAAAGAGTGTTATTTTGTAAAATATTGACGTTTTCCTGATTAATCCACTTTATTATACAATCCTATCTTGTATGGTTATCTTGTAATTTCATTTTGAAATCGGGTGCATTTTTTGGGTCCATTCTATATATTTATTTTAATAAATATTAATAAATCACAAAGAATTATTTGAATTCGTGTTACTTTTTATTGCGAAAGGGAAGGGGAAACATATTATTGTGGTAATTCCAAACTCCACGGCAAATTTCACTCTCCCCACGAAACTTAATGAGAGTTGAGAATGTGATTTTATTTTTTTTAATTTCCTGCGTGCGTTGAATTCTCCTGTAATGGGAAACATCCGAGCGTTTACGAGTCGCGTAACATTAAAGGGAATGCTATGAGTTTAATTTAAAAACTGTATGCAATTTTTAAAAATAAAGTCAACCTTACTCGTCTTACGTATATTGTGATTGTGAAACGATTAAACAAATATCACCGCAACGTTTCATTGGTCCGACTTCCGCGTGCGAGGGAATATCACTTCTATGGCTCTGTTTTAACGTGCGTTTTCCATCTGTTGATTTAAGTCGATTTATATGCGTTATTCTGTAAAGGATTCGTACTTATTTCCTCACATTTCGAAAAATTTGTGTATTTAAATAAAATTATATGCCAGCATGGTCTGTCCTTAAAGCCTTATGAGTGCGTTTCGTGATGAAAGTTTATACAACCGAAATGAAGTTGATTATGGGGAGGAATGACGGCGATGGCGGAAATCGCGTAGTAACTTAAGAGTGGGAAAATTATTTATAGAAGAGTTCCTTCCTTCCAGAAACTACGTTCTGCTTGAATTGATGGTGAATTTATTTCATTTTTTTTTCGAGAAAAAATTTAACGAAAGTCACTCGTGATCCCCATGCCTGTTTAAATTAAATGCTATCACGTGCTTTTATTTTCGGACGAGTAACTTTATTTTCGTGAATGAAGGGTAAGAAATGATTGAGCATCATAATTTAGAATTTAGGCATGTGTGGAGTTGAAGGTATCTTTTAGCGCACGAATAGCGAGGTGGATCTCAGCTCAGTGTCAATTTCAAAGAATTTAACGCAAAAACTTTTTCTGTTCCAAGATTTGAGGCGAGGACAAGAAATGTTTACGGTAGTCATCGAAAGTAATTATCATATATATTAATATTCGAGCCCCTTTATCTTGTAAATTCAGCAAGATTATTTGATACGCTTTGCGAAATGCATTGAAATTCGAAACATAACGTGAAAATTTTCTTTTAAAGCAACCAAATACTTTATGAGATTAAGGCACTGCATACGTTTAAATAACGTCCGTGTGACATAATGATAAAGTCATTGGACTTCGTCTGATTATATCTATGTATTAACTATTTGTGTGGAAATATGTGTGAGATTCGGTCATTTTGTAGCGCTAATAACTTTTCTCATCCTAATTACTTGAGGTATTTAATTTATGGTTTGACTGCCTATTTCCCATTTTAAATTGTAAATGGCTATAGGATAATACTCTACACCCAATTTACTCTCAAGAAAAATCTTATTCTGTTATAATACTTTTCTTATAGTTTAGTAGTCAATGTCTAAGAATACATGTACAAGAAAAATATTATTCTGCTAGAATATTTTCCCTTTGCTTAGTATTCGATGAAAGTTTAACCCGTGCATCAATTTTTTAGGAAAATTAACGTATAATTCGAACCATATAAAAGGTGTGTCGTCATTTTTTTACGGTAGGTACTGAGCGAGGTTAAGAGACAACTAACATAAGTTACACAAAACGTTTTAATTTTTTAAAAACTCTACGTCTATTGTATTTTACTTAATAAATGGCAATATTCGCACTCGCGGAAGTGGAAGTTTCTCACGTCTCACAAATATTTCACGCTAATTGCAGAGTTATATCCCGCATCGACTACTATCCTATCGTTTGCTATATTTTTTTTATCTCCCTCGAGATAATTTCGCTGGTGTTCTGCGTATTAACTGGGTCATTTCGGTTCGCCCTTCATGTGGGCGAGGTTTTTTTCTTTTTAAACTCTACTAGGAATTTTCATCTCGCTTAGATCGAGTACCACATTTGTAGTGCTTCGCGCTAAAAATTGAATCATCTCTCCTCTGCGTAGAGCTATTTTTGGTTATGAATAAAACTTTCATCATTGTAATTACAGTGACCATATGAAAAGAGGGTATTCTTTGAAAGCTCCCTCTATTTGCGTGTTCAGGAATAGTAACTTTAATGCTCGAATTGCTGGTTGGAAATAATATTAGTTTTTACTATGGGGGCATGCTACTTTATCTCATTAAAAAAAGTATTTTACTTTTTTTGGCATGAGGGTTCGGTTTACGGTCATTCATATTAACGGTATTATAAAAAATTAAATAATTTTCCACATTGGAACCAATAATGAAATTTTTTCATATTTATACGTAATATTCTAACATAGGAACGTAGCTGAGTATTTATTCTGATACCATCATTTATAATTCGAGTCAATTTTCATAGTTACTGGCATTTCTGTATTCACGTTGACGTAGGTTATGATATCTGCCTCAAAGGGCGCAGATAGTGCTCAATTAATGTGTGTATAATGAATTTTCGAGTGAAACTCTTTTCACGTGTAGCTAAGTCTTTTAACTTCTAGGGTCCATTTTGTTTCAGAACATCGCATTGTCTTATAATTAATGCGATTTAAATTACATAAATTAACTTCGGAAACAAATTCCGCAACTTTGCCGAACTTAGGGTTAATACAAAATGAAATATATCAATAAAATTGGTTCCTGGAATGTTAAAAGTACGACATTCTTCTTCATCCGAGGGTTAAACGGTTTAGACTCGGTGCATCTATTTCTGGATCTGTATTTAATTCACGCTTACCTCATAGCTGAAATCAATTTGAAAACCTATCTTTCCGGGGAATCCAGATGTGAATTTTAGTTAGATTCTCCCAGTTCGTTTAGGAAAAAAACCTGCAGAATCTGTTTGTCATAGAGATTACTTCAATGTATTTTTTCAACACTTGTCGTTCCGTACGTTCAGTGATAATGCGATCGGTTATTTCTCGCCTTTCCGATATGTAAATCATTTTAGTAACTACTTCTATTTATTGTTCCGTTTGGTTAGTGCATTTCACAGTGCCATTTGCGCCATCTTCACTTGTTCGCTCATGGTCATAAAAGAGCCTTTCGACTTTGATTTGCGATCGAATTCGAAATATTGAACCCACTCTTCATCAATTGCATCGATCTATATCTACAAATTATGTTCAGCTCGCCATATTGGGGCGATAGGGTCAAAAATGCACCGAACTGCCTTTAAGGAGTTACACTTAGAAACTACCTACTGCTACTACTCTATTACTCTCCTACGTGAATGTTGATTTTTTTCCCGGTAAAAACGAACCCGTCATTCAGTCGATCTCACTTACTTTTAGCGTTTTTTCGAAAAAAATCCGCTTTACACGTTTGGTTTGACGAGTTAACTCCGCTTAGACGAAAGCAGATAGAGAGTCCGTTTTTTCGCAAATAGATTCTGTCTCGTTATAATATTATTTCAGACTAATTATACTACAGTACATAAATTTTAACATTCTGTATTAAGAAATAAAAAAACGCCATTCACTGTCTACCATTTTAAGGGCGGATTTTATTTTTTTCTAAAAACTCCCCGCTTCCTACTTATTCTTCTCTTGAAGTTTCAATCTAAGTCGAGTTCCTGTTACAATCCCCAGTTAAAATCCTTTAATAATCGAGTAACGCTTTGCTTGGAGTCATATTTTTCCTTCATGAATGTAGATGTCCATAGGAAAATATCTTCTCCTTCTTCGCCCTTTTTGTCGCTATAGCCGCTGTTGAAAGTTTAACGAAAGATCGCAGGTCGTCACACGGTAACTGGAACAGACAAATTGTTCACGTCAATCTCAGAGATAAACAGCTAACGCGTACCTCGCCAAGCAACGCACATCATTTTTCTCAATAGATCTAATGACTGCTGTTGAGAAAAGCTTCATCATGATCGCGTCATCCGTCGGACTTTGCATGCGCAGTGTGCATCGCTTTTGGAACGGCTCCCGTGATTCCTAACAATTCTAATACGAATCGAGCATCTGAGAATTGCATCTGTACTTTGTATTTGAAAAAACGGATAAGGTTTGCTCAGCCATTACGTTACTGTGTGATTTTTCTGTACGACTTCTAATATTAAGGGCTATGTATTGGTGAATATAATCGATGTTGCAAGGCAGTACTCCGTAGTAAGTTTAATTGTATAAAATTACACATTTTTGCGCAAATAAAACTCATGCATGCCCAGTGGGACGTTTGAAATTTTCGATGCTCCTAGCTACATATGTTTTCTTTTAGTACTAAAAAAAAACAGCTGCGCTGATGAGGTTTTTCGATAAGATTTTGCAGGGAGATCGTCAAATCGGTGCACGGTACCAGGACTAACGCCATGGCGCGGTGCGACGCAAGATGAGATTTTTATCAACGTCTTTCACATTTTGTACTTTTTATGTAATGATAGTGCAACCAAGATTCCAACCTCCCGTGTAGTATAGAAGTTTTGGCGAACATTTACGATTTAGGCAGAGAAAAACTAATGGAAACTATTCTGGTCGTTTTTGACCTCACCTATTACCTCCAGATTAAGTATTGTATTGTTTAATTTATGCTAGTCTTGCGTTACTGAAGAGGAGTACCACTCATTCAACTGGACGAAAACGTTCAAAATTGAAAAATCGTATTCTGGGCATAACTGGGTTGACTAGTGAATAATTTGTTGTTTTCTGAGAAAAAGATTTTTATATCGACAATCTAAGCTAACAATTTAGCCTTACGTTGAATCTACTCACCATCTTTGCGACGGAATTTCATCGGATTGAGGTATCTCAGGATGGATGCCGGCCAGAAGAACGCCTTAGACCACACCATCTTCACGAATTCCATCGGGCGCACTCTGATCCTCATTGAAAAATGAAGTCGATAGATTTTCTCTCGATCCGTGGTCAAAGTTGTATAAAGGGTCCCTCTAAGCAAGCAGCTCGTGATGAGGCCTTATTACTCGATGCGCACGTGAACATCCTATGATCCAACAGACTTAACTCTCTCCCCGTAATCAAAGCCGGAGGCTGTAATGAGTAGATCCTCGCTGCGGTATGGCTGAAAATTAGATGTTAGTCTGAAGCCGTTTGCTTGCCCACTGGTGTTTATCGGGACTTTAACGCGTTATCTCCCATAGATTAGGAGTCGTACTCAACGCTTCACCGAACTCGGGTGTTCTTCATATAAGTCCGTCCTTTCTTATCTCAAAGTAATCTTATCCGACCAATGCTGAGAGGTGATTGGAATGAATCTTTAGAATGGATTTGTCAAGGAGTTCGGTTTTCGTGTTTCTTTAAAGAATTTAGTGATTTCTGCTATGAATAACTCCTGATTTGGTTATGGTAATAATCGCTTATTTCGAGTTTCTGTAAACTCGAGGATTTCGCAAGTGAAATTGATAAAATTTCCTCAAGTCATTCGGTTTGAAAAAAAATGTGCTAAGTTAATGATCAGCTGGTTTGTATTGGAACTTTTTAGCGGGTTAAAATAAATCCGGTAATGTAATCGTTTTGTCCGTACGTCCGTCACACTTCCGTGTCCGGTGAACTACTTCTACACCGTACAAGTTAGAGCAACTAGATTTTGAGGGATTGTTCAGAGGGTCAGATTACGAGTTTCTTATGCGATAAGCACTGTCTCATAGGACATAGTGCCTAAGGGAAACACGGAGAAAAATTATTTTCTTCTCAAGAAAATTTATTCTAGATATTAGATTTCCCCTGTTGAAAAAATTACATTACTAATATTACCTTTATATCAAAAGCTTTATATGCTTTTTGTTAGCAAATTTTGAAATAATTTCATCAGTATTTAATTTGCGGAGTAATTCAATTTTCTATTGAAAGTAAAGAGAGAGAGAGACGATTATGCCCACTTGTAGGTCATTGATAGTTTTATGTTAGCGTATTTTTGTTTGAACTTTTCCTAGTCTCGAGGCACAGTGCCTACAGTGCCATTATCCGGCCCAGGTTGTTCACAGCTATAAGTTTTTCCAGCTGTTGAAATTTGGAGATTCTAGAGGCAGCCTAAAGGGTGTGTAGCGGTAAGAGGTAATAAAAATATCCACACTTAATATCCGATTCATCAATTCCTTCCTTACTTGTTTCATGTAGCATCAATCGTTTCCCTTCACGAATTTGCCGCAGAAAGGTTGATGAGGTGGTTTAAAAGATAGAGAGGCAGGTTTCCATGTTGGGTTTTCTCGTCGTAATGATGGACAGAAGGAAAGGAGTAAGAGAAGAGCCCTCGACGCTTTTCTTTTGCGTGCGTGCCTCGCTTTTTTTAGCCCTCTTTTGGTTCTGCGTCTCCTTTGAGGCAAGATGGGTTTGTTAAACCCTAATCGTGTCGTTGGTTTAGCCTGTGGTTTGCTAGGATCTATGGATGGGGTTCTTCAAGGAGATTCAGACATTGAAAACTTACCTCCATTTGACATTGTATTATTATTATTATTATTTACATACTTTACAGGTTGGCTAGTAGCCAACGAGACATCAATAATAGTCATGTATATATATTCTCATTACTAATTTAACATCCTAAAATATCCAGTAATGATAAATGCGATAATAATAAAATGCATTTTAGGTGAATATCTTTATTTTGAAAAAAATCGGGTTTTATTGTTATCGTGTGGTATTTTTTTTGACAAAGTGGTTGGTGTGGCTGAAGACACAAAAGATTGAGAATCGCTAGTTTAGTCCATTTAAGGATAATCGATAATGCGATGTATCATTTTACTCCGGAGATTTTTTCTCACTTTTTCATAGGTCTCTGACTCCGCGCATAAGTAAAATTTTACAATAAAAATTACCTAGAAATCTTATTTTTACGGTTTCATCCTTTTCGTCGCAATGAATATAGTAATTGGAAAACGAGCACCTTCCGGTTTGCCTCCAGAGCAGCCTGAGGAAAATTCGAGTTTATGGTTATGGTGATTCCTCGTAACGGTTTTCACAATGATCGTAATGGTTTTCTTTTTTATTACCCTAAATGGACGTGGAAGCTGCATCACGTGTGTCCCAAGGCGGCACGCGAGATGGTTTCCATTTGGCACGCCACGTATACGACCACTGTTTGTGTCTTTTAATTTCGCCGCCTTTCGGGGTTTATGGCCGCCGTATATGGCGAAATGTAACTGATAAATAGGTCGAAATGACGCGTCCCTCATGAAATTCAGTTATGGAAATTACAATAATAAACGGAACGATACTCAGAATTCAGAACTGGAAATATAGTCGTTTGTGTTTTCTATGGTTCGTATCGCAGTGAAATTATAAACGAAGAAATTAAATATTGTTGATTTTGTAAAAGATACCGAATATATATTTTTGAGAATTCTATTAGTTGCAGTTCTCTGACTTTTATCGCACTGGGGTTTGATTATGTATTAATCATTACTATATTATTTGAAGAAATGCATTTAAAAGTATTTTTATTTTAAACAGTTCATTAACAGCAATTCCCGGCCATTTATGAAAAGGGCCATCTCCTACAGCCGTGTCTGCAAAGGGGTTCGAACTCGCCATAATAGTAGTGTGAGGAGGACTCCAATAAGGTCGCTGTAATTATGTACGAAGGAAAATAATATGGAGGAGTAAACTTTTCATCTTAATATTTTTTCACCCTTATGTCCCATGTCATCGATTAAATTTAAAAATCAATAGAACCTACTCTATGATTCCATGAAAAAATTATTGTTAAAGAGGGGTGTCGTTAATAGAGGTTTCCCAATACATATTTAGATTGCAGGGGCCCCCAAAAGGCATAAATCCGCAATTGATGGTCGTTAATGGGACACCCTTCTGTTTTGCTTCTTAATTATTAATGAAATTCGGGTTTATCAGGACTTTAAAATAAAGTTTTAAGCAAATCATTACTTTACTTTGTCCGATGAAATTTTTTCAAAAGCACTTTACGGCCTTTGGATTGAGCTTAAATAACCATAACAAAGTCGAACATATACAACCACGCCCTCGGCAGAATTCGAACCAGCGACCCTAGCATTAGGAGATAGACACGCTAACCACATTTCTACCAAGGCCGGCAAAAGTAAATGGTATAGAAATAACAAATTAAATTTCTGACACGAGCATCTGCATTCCAGAATTTACTCAAAGGAAAAATATTACCTGTAGATCGGAACTCGGGTCATTTTTTAAACGTAAACCCATGTTCTACGTTCCAAGCGATTCTCACAATTCGTGGCATAAATGTCATCAAAAAGAGGACGCGCGTAGGTTAAGACCGAAGGGGATGCAAGATGAGTTGCATAACCTCACGGATGAATCGTCTGCATTCGTGGCATGACTCGCCCTGGATTTTCGTAAAAGAAGCGTGTTTTTTCAATCGGTAAAAACCACTCGGAATTCACGCGCGTGTCTAACGCTCTCCTTCACGCTTTTCCTCACCGGGCGATTTGCTCTTCCCATTCCTCTCCTTTCTCCCCGAACAGTCACCTCTTCGCTCGCGTTAACCGGATTGGTGCATCGAGTCGGTTTACGCATCCGGAATCGGCGAACTCGTAACGAGTGTGGTATTTAAAATTACTCCGACGTCGAATCCTGTACAGGATTCGGAGCTTTAGATCCGTTCGTTTTTCTTCAAGGTTAAAAAAAATAATCCGCATATCCTAAACAAAAGCTTATAGTGATTATGATTTTTCGCCGATCGAGCTAATATTCTGTCTCGTTGTGCATGTTTTCTTGCGGAGGCCCGTTTATACATTTGTCTGTCACACGCAGTACCGCACACAGGATTCCTTCGAGGGGTTTCGAAATATTTAGCAAGCACAAAAGTTGTATGCAAGTTATATCAATGTCGCGTATTGCATTATTAATTATATTTATGTTAAAACAAGGGGGAAAACCGTCTCCTATTACTTTCTGACGGCGCCCATGAACCCAAATTTAAAATAACGGTGTATGTTTCCACAGTTTAGAAAAAATCACAATTTTCCAAGGGAGAGGGGCCGGACCCGGTGGACCTCCCCCCCGTGCCCTCGTGTGTGCGCCTTTGGTCACATCACGCGCGTTAATACACGGAAGAAAGCAGCTAGAGCAGTGGTTCTTAACCCCTGGGTCGCTATCCAAAATTGTGTCCCCAAGCCATTTGAGTGGATCGTCAAATATCTTCCGTTAATTTCTTTATCCAAAATACAATTCCTCCAAACAACATGTCCAATGCCAATGACTTGAGAGCTAAAACTCATTTATTTATTAAATTCCTATTTATTATCTTATTACTTATTACAAGTGAATTGTAATAATATGCATGTGTCGCCTTGACTGGAATTTGGGTCGCAGCTAAAGAAGGTTACGAACCACTGAGCTAGAGACTTCGTTTTTTCGTAAATCCATTCTGTATCCTGTCTCGTTATAATTTTATCGCAGACTAATCATACTAGTATACATAAATTTGAGCATTCTGTGTCAACATTTTAAAAAATCCAAGTACTGTCTGTTTCAGCAGCTCTGTCTTTGTTTTTAAACGCTCTCGGGCTTCGAATTCCGTCCTACTCTTACTATTTTTTCCTCCTACCGCCGCTCGTAACCTCCCATCGTCGGATTTTACGCTTAGCAGTACGGAACGCCTTCGTCGAAAGTAATCCGATACCCGTCGCATGTGCCTATCGGCTCGGAAGGACGCAACGTGTTTGCATATATAGTTAACCCGAGGAGGAATCCAGTCACCTCGTCGAGTCCGACGTTGTTTCCGATTAAGGACGGAAGGGTGCGCGTTTTACGGTCGAGAGGAGAGGGGCGGTGGAAACTCCTTCACGCGACACGTTCAAGCACCGATGCGACCATTTAATAAGCGTTTGCAATTATTTCGCCGCTTTTATAGCTCGAAAGGCACGACGAAATTTCGCGCGCCTGCTGTGACAACGCGTCGCGCTTCTGCGGAAACTCAATCGGGTCGAGAAGACGCCAACCGAATTTCCTAAATCATTTCCGAGAACGTTTTCCGTTATGTGAGCCCTTAGGTGGGAATGTATCGTTGGTTATTAGTTTGATTCGCGGGAAATAGCGCCGTGTTTGCTTTTGCAAAATATTGTCTCAAATGTGATCGCTGTTTTACATTAAATTAGAGTAAAAAGCGTGGCGTGCCTAATTAATGATATGAAGCGATTGGCGATGATGAATAAATCGAAATTCCAGTATCAGATTTTGCTATTTTATAGTGCTGGCTTTGAAGCGTAGACAATACTACTTTATATGCTATAAAATATATGGTCGCGAAACGATTCTAATTTAAATTCAACGCGGTAAAATATGTTTAATTTGCATTTCTGGGTGCTAAATTGATATATGAATACCATGAAAATAATAAACACGTAGATTGTGTTAATATAAAGTTTTCTATCAATGACGAGTTGACACCATTTTATCAGCAGACTCATTTATTATGTATTTATAATTATTTTTGATGTGTTTTCTTCTAATATTTGCTAATTTTGTATTCCTTGATCAGAGGAACCAGGCCAGAAAATTTAAGATATCTAGCTCGATCTATTACTGATATATAGCTTGTACAGGACAGGCGGACGGACAGTTTAAGTGAAATCATAAACGATTTTTTTAGGATTAAGGTTAACACACTAATAATCACGTTTTTTTTAAATTTTCCTGGTATTCTTAAATTTTAACAGGTATTGGTTTCAAATTTGCACCCAGGGTGCTAGTTAAACATATTTTGACGTATTGAAGTTTAAAGCATATATTATTGGGTCTCATCTTCATTAACAAAACCTTTTTCTTTTCTAGTTTTAAATATCTTGTTGTTGTTGCTCCTTCATGATTATGAAAAACTTGTGCTGTTGGTCAATAATTTAGGACAATGCTCCGGAACAAAACAATTTCCCTTTGAGATATTTCGATGTCGTTTTGATCGCAAAATGTATAAACAACTTCCTGAAATGTTTGCGTAAAACTTTTAAGGCTCCGTCACGTCACTAAATCGCATGTATAAAATGACCTACAATGCTTGTTTTCTCAGTACCGTAGCGATTTTTACGATGTTGTACCCATTAATTTTCTGTATTAATTTTTGTACGATTCGCTCACTTTATAATTAACTATTTTATAATATCTTATTCTATAATTTTTTCTTTTCAAATCACATTATTGCGGTCTCTTAGGTCATTTTTCTGTGTTTTAATACAGGGCATCGAACCGTAATTTTCTTCGCTCCGGTTTTCGTTCCGGTTCGCTTAAAACACAAAATTTCGGTTCGGTTCCGGTTTCGCTCCGGCAAGCGTCAGTGAACCGGTTTTTTTCGCTCCGACTTTAAAATATTTTTAGGAAACTTTCAAGAATTGATTTATTAGTTAAGTAATTTTCTTATTAAATCAAATACATCTTCACTATAAAAATAGTGATACTTAAAATACATAATCAAAACACGACAATAAATTATTTAAATGTGAATATTTAGTATGTATCTTATTTATTTTAGATTATATTTTGAATTGAAAATTTACAAACCATACATGAGCCGCAAATGATTTCAACATATTAGGAAAGTATAAAGTAAATTATAAATGAGCACGTTTTCTGCGATAGAGTAATCTAAACTTATTATTTTATGCAAAGCATTCATCTCATTTTCTAATTTACTGTGATTAGTCCTTAGTACTAAATTTTATCAAAATCCGCTGAATAGCTACGGAAAAAAATTGCATCCTGATAGAAGAACGGACAGACCAAAGCTAATATGCGCTAAAGCTGGAATGCCTAATAATGAATTATTAATATTTTTATTTACAAATCGTGCGGTAAAATAAGAGATCGCGTTATCTCAATAGTGCCAGTAAGTTGAGTAAGATATTATGTTATTTTCATTAACAATTTGTAGATCACGTCCACTGCTCGTATTATAGTAAAAACTGTAAATGCACAGCTTAATTTTTTCATTCAGAGATTACTTAAATGGATGAAAAAACCTATAAAATATCTATGAGGAAGAAGCCCGCAGAAATTGAGGGTCCGAGAATTCAGAAAGGCTGAGAAATGTTTATTAACATGATACAAATTTACGATGACTGAATATTTTTAATCACTTACGTAGTGTGAGAATGTTAAACTTCATTATTTCATGAAATTGAAATGATAAGTACCGTTTGGAAAAATTATTACTAAGCGAAAGCATGTGATTTTCACCCGGCAGCAAATAAAAAACATCTACGTACATCTACATATTACCCTGCAATCAAACATGCAAACAAAAAGAAAATAAGACACTTATTCGGCCTGTCGTGAACTTTCTTCAGGCGATTCTCTAATGTGGGTTTCTGCAGCCAGCAAAATATTCCACTAAAAATAACAAATTCGCATTCATATTTAATTTCTCTTCAGTTTTAAGCAACCAATACAAATGTGTGTGCTCATTTTAAGATGCACTCTATAAAATAAATAGAAATTTACTAATCTGTAACAAAGGATAACCGAAGTAAGAATATCTCAAAACCACTACTGCGGAGCGATCCTTCCTGGATAAGTTTTAGAGAATGACTACCAGAATACAAGGGTTCAGTGGATATGGAGAGGGAGGGAAAGTATATGGGGACATTTTCCTCCAACTTTAAGGAAAATCCAAGTTAAGAATCGGGAAATATTTTTGCCGGGAAAACACACTACGGGGTATGCTCGGGGGGAGGATAGCAAGACAATTAGAGGCTGTCTTCAAAGTACCGCCCAAGTTCCTTTCCAGTAGCCTCGTTTAACAGATAATCTCAGCAGGATGTATTGTAGACACTCTCTCTATGTATTGAGATGCACATAAAAAATTCCCCTATTGAGCCAACAGATATTATCACAAAGACACATCCTTCCCAAGGCTGAGGAGAATGTGTTCTCAAGAAAAACCCGAAACTTTTCTTATTCGGTTTCTAAACGTGAGGCTTTCAGAAAGACTCAAACTAAAGCAAAAGTAAAAACACATCTTTCGCTCCCACTTTTTATGTGAACCGAAAAATATGGAACGAAATAAATAACGGTTTTCGGTTTCGGTTAGGGTTCAGAAAAATATAAATAGTTTCCTAGTCTTCGTAGGAAACCCATAGACCATCCTTGTTTATTGCATTAATAGGGTGCGTTAGATTCTTCGTCGCGGTATATCCTCCAACCCTCCGATTCGTTTTTAAACCGGGCCAACAACTGTCATAAAAATAAAACATATTATTATTATTATGATATAGGTAAGTAAAAAAGAAATATAAACCTACTCACCGTCATGACTTGCTTTCCAATTGTACGACAACATTAACCGGACGTACAATGGATGCATGCCTGACAGAGTTGGTACAAGCCATAAAGATAATAACTTAATCTTTGGGTCGTAGACATTGCAAGAGGAATATACAAGGCGTGAGTTTTTTTCTAATTCTAATACAAATAAACGTTTGTGATTCTTAGTTTCGTTAATCGTATTTCGCCAACGTTATGAGAGTTGTCGTTAAGGAATGAATTGAATATGGAGCTGCCAGATTGCCCTAACCCGTGTTCCTCGTACTTTGGCTGAGAAAGGGATTTGTTTTGATTCGCATTTGAGACGTACCTGTCCGTAAGAGATCATATTGTCAATCTCAAATAGTACCACGCCATCGGGCTCCCTAGCGCTTGCTCCAATTCTGGTGTCGTTGAGATCCTTCAGTTGGACAGCCATTCCATAAGTAGGTACGGTGATGAGCAACTTGTCCGCAGGAATGCCTTTAGCGAGATAAATGTCGACGTTGGATCTCTGAAATAAAAAAAAACCTTATGTGATCAGTCCGAAAATATTATGTTGTGCCTTAGCTGTCAAACTAAATTTGAGCAGTACAGTGACTTTAGCTCTGGTTGTGAATTTTACATAAGTTTATCAAATCGAAAAAAATTTATTTCTTGCATTAAATAGAATAAATACTTCCTACTTTTTAAGATATAGAGAATATTCGCAAATGACTTATAGTCTGTATGCAAAACAAGAGAAATTTTTGTTACGTTTTCATCAGGTTAACTTACCCCTTTTCGCCAATGTGGTATATGCCCCACATAAAGGTGAACTACTTTGTAGATCAGGTGGATAAGACATTTTTCAACAAAAAGAATATTTGGATGGAAAAACTTCTATCACGTAGCGCCATTGTAGGTATCCCACGAATTAGTGTAAGTCAATTCATGCCCCTTTTTTTATTAATATATCAAACAACGAGTTTTAGGTGTGATAATTTTGTAAATAAATTGCAAAGATCTGCTGCTTATAAAAGACTTTAGATAAGGAGAAAAAATTGAACCAATGGTTCCCACTTGCTGATTAGGTGCTTTAACCAACTAGATTATCAAGCCAGTCTACTCTCCATTTCATAATAGGGGTATTTACGTTGAGGAAGTGCTAACTATGTAGCAAACCTTCAACCTTAGATGTAATCACTGAGGCACAGCGGATAATACCCTTACTTAATCTCAAGAAGTGAGGTAACTGCAAATGGCAAGATGAAATGTTGAGGAATGGAGTTGTTAAGCATGGGCGCATAAAGCTTAACGGAAATTTGAAGTTTGAGAAGGAGAAAAATTCTGATTTATACGATCGTGCGTAACAATTCAATTCCTCGTCATTGTATGTTGTTAAGAGATTTGAAAATGCTGAAGCCTCCAAAGAGATACATTCGGAATTCCTCTTTTGTCGTTTCTGACCTAACATTCAGATGCTTGTAATAACAACTTAAACTTTTGGAAACAGCAAGTTGTCGAAATCTGTTATAAAAAGTACAAATAATATTCCTCGACGTACGACATTCGGCAAGCTTGCATGCATTCCTGTGTCACCCCTTTCGGAATTCCCATAATTCAGCGATCTGACGGAGATGTAGTCGCAGGATTTGAAAAGAAAATATTTCACTTAATTCTGACACTAAAATATCTAGTTACGGGCTGTCCTCAGGAAATGGTCTCCCTCCGTACTAACAGTGACTTCCCTTCCAAATAAAGGCGATAGGAATCACAGGTCTTTCGCCTATTAATTCACCTCGGCAGCTAATGTTTATAATTGTATTTACGAGAACCAATATATATATTTATATATAGATATATACTAGTAATATGTACTTGCATTCTGCAAGCATTTTTAAATATTAGCAGTTTTACAGTCTAGAATTATTCCCAATCGATTACGTACAAAATCATATAACCGTATCATATTTCAACTTTGTAGCTCATTTAGAAGTGCATTATAATTTTATTTCTCGCATAGGGCAATTATGTGGCAAAACAGTCGCTAAGATTTCGAATTTTTACGATATCGGATTTCTTCTTCCTGTTGTAACTAAGAACCCATAATTCTGCCAAATTTCATGTTTGTATCTCATTAAGAATTGCCGTATAATTTTCACAATGGTAATGATCATAAATAGGGCAAAACCGCCCTTAAAATTTGGAATTTTCGGAGTGTTTTATTTTATCTTCGGTTGCAATGAAATTTTTGTAATCAGGCCAAATTTCAAGTCTCTAGGTCATATGGAGCTGCCTCATCATTTTTGTTCTCCTATGGAGCAATACTGGGGCTAAACAGGCCCAAAAATGGGGATTTTTACAATATCGGATTTCCCTCATTAGACATAGTTTAACATTAAAAGTATTAAAATATATGCGTCTGATTCCCATTAAAAGCTTACCCATATGAAAGCATTAAACCTGTTGCCTAGGAAGCCTATTGTTAGACCAAGAAAAATTACCACTTTTTTGCGATAAAAACTATAAATTTACGCTAATTCTACTCGGATTTGAATTCTGTCTTCAAAAATAAGAAACTAAAATTCATATCCTATCCGATAGTATAAGTCTGGAGTTCGTATCTTGACGGGAAGTAATTTTAAAATGCAAATATAAAAACCTCTACACCAATTTACATGTTTTCTTATGGGCCAAAAATGGGGCAAAAAGGCGCCAAAATAGCCCCTTAAAATTGGAATTTCGAAAGTTTTGGATTTTTTTCCTTCGGTTGTGGCCAAAAACCTATAATCCTACAAAATTTCAAGTTTCTAGCACATCTGGAAGTGCCTCATAATTTTGTATCCTCCTATATATATCATGTGTAAGAAGCGTCTATATATTATAGATATACACACATATTAGGAAATTTTATTTCGCTGATTACTTGGAATCCGAATTTTCCTCGTATTTTCACACCGTAACTGGAGTGAGCGGAGGGGGGGGGATGAAGGTTGAAGGTAATGGGAGATAAGCCAATTGCGGGTCCAATCACTTAGCGCGGATACCAGGAGTGCTTGGTCGGATCTACCACAGTTCCTCTCTCTCTCTCTTCACCCTTTTCCTTCTCTTCCTCCTTCAGCCTCTCTCCCTCCCTCCTCTCCTGCCCTCTCCTTTCTACCCTATTCTTCGGCCTCATGGCTCCGCGGCCTTGGTTAGCTCAATTGAACAGGCAACGAGAGGAGCCCCATTTGGTTCCTGGAGAGGTTATTCATGTCGGGAGCGGAGCTAATTTGAATCGAAGGGAAACTGCCTCTCTCTTTCTCTCTCTCTCTACGTATAATTCTCTCAGTGCTCACTTTTTTTGTGGAAATCTTTTAGCCAGAGGGATTGAAGTTTCGTAAATCGGCATGAGCTTTCCTTTCCTTCAATAAGGTATTCCCTAAGGGCGGAAATGACGTTTTTGTCCTAGAACGATTTCCTATTCTGTTAGTGATTCATCGAGATCGATTCCACGCCCGGTGTTATTTCAGGCTCATTATCGGTCGGATACCGCGAGGGTTATTTTGCGGAAATTATCTTTTTGACGGATATCCGAGAGGAAAAATTGGAGGAAAAAATGATAATCGCGTAAAATGACCTACGTAACAATCACGGTTGCCGTTCACGATTCTCTCGGAATTGTTGCAGGAGATTCAGTTGCTTGAAGATTTAGAACGCGGAGATTTTCACAGAGTTAATTATTTTGTAAAGAGCCTTTCGAATGTTACCGATTTTGCGAATCGAATCAGATGTTAGATGGGGTAAATTAACGCTACCCCATTATTTTGTCGACGTACATTTTAAGGTATATTCGATAATACGATTTACTGCGGAAGCCTTAATTTTTTGGAATTCCATTTTAAGGAAATAAAAAAAATAAAATAACTCACTTTAAAAAAAATCCCACTGGGTCGCCCGATGATGACGTTGTCAGGTTGTAACCTGAGTCGTGCTTTCTCAAATTCAGTGAGTTTTTTAAAAGTGATTTGTTTACGTTTGTTTTTCCTTTCTATTTGATAGAGCAATACAATTCTCCGAGGGTATTATTTTTCGTTTTTTTTTTTGCGTTTTCTTTGTTATTGATTCCGCAGTTATCGATTTGCAGGAATGTTGTTGTGACGGGAGGGAGGGAAGTAAAGTTTTAAAATGTTCCCCTCCAAATATTTTATACAACCATACTGCCCGTCTCCATAGTTAGTAGCCTAGTTACGTTCCTAGTTCGTAAACAGTGCTCACAGAAAATGACAATGAGCGTGTCAGTAGCAGAAATTCCCCCATGGAATTCGTATCCCCGAATTTAATACAGCGAGGCCCAAAAGCCGCATAGGGATTTTACAAGGACAAATCACAAAAAAAATGGTAATTACTTAGTGGATTTAATTAATACACATAAAAACATTATTTAAGTCATCATTCAGTATCCTATGGGGACATTTTATGCATATCCCAATGGGGTGCGACTTTTGGGCCTCTCTGTATATGAAGCGGAGATCATGGTATTTACCCCTTCATCATTAAAGCTGAGAGTTTATGAATGGTTATTTTTATCCGTCGTTTTCGCGAGTGTCACGTGGATTTAATTTTTATCTCAACATTTTAATCGTCGAATCTTTAACTTTTTTGTATTTAAACGTCAGTCATCATAAAAAACGGTACAATTGATGAAGCTTATGATATTTTATCTATACTAAAAATATAGTTATAGTTGCTGAAGATTGTTTCCATAATTCCTCTTAAGCATAATTATTATTGCGGAAATCTCGGCAAATAAATGGGATGGATTCCCATTTAATTTACCTTGTCGTAAATAAAATAATGAAATTAACACGTTTAGCAAAATTTTTTGACTTCATACTTTTCAGCGAATTCGAAACTCGATTGCATCCGGTGTTATTTCCGCGTCTAATAAACCAACCCCGTTTCTCGGAATCAGTTTTAAAAAATCTATTTCTCGTCGAATCCGAAAAAGCAATCGCTTCGGGACGCATACCTCCGTCCAAAAAAAAAAAACGAGGGAATTCATCCGGACCGTATAGGTTTTCCCGTGAAATTCGCGTTCCATTCGTCCTCTCCTCTCCGACGGATAAAGCCGAGTCTATTCTCGGCCCGAAAACCTTTTTCCCCTCCTTCGCCTCCTCCCCCCGATCGCTATGCAACCCTTCCGTCAACCACCCCTCTGGGACATCCATTGTCGGTGACGTAACCACTCATCCTTTTCCTCGGCTAAAAGGAGCATAATGAGACTCCGTGTACGGTCTTTTGTTTTCACTCCCGGAGTATGCCTGCCGTTCCTCTCCTCCCTAAATCCCCTTTCAATCAGATCGCGTGCCTTAAGGATACGGAGTCTTTTGGGTGAAGAGAGGAAGAGATCGAAGGAGAGAGAGAGAGAGGCAAGATGGCGTATGGCGAGGTTAGGATGGGAGGAACAAAGAGGGAAGAAGGGGGAGGGAACCAGATCGAGAGGAAGACATGCAGTTGGAAACGTAAAAGGGATATTGGACGGGAGAGACTCGAATTTCTCCTCGCCTCGTATCGATCCCCGATGTAATAGATTGCGACAGTCTATTTTTAGAACGACTATAACTCGCGTGTGTGTGTGTGTTAGCGCGGAGGGATACGAGGGAAACATTCTCCTGTGATCTCTCTCTTACTCTCTCTCTACCATGTTTATTGTTATTTGATTAACGTACACGAGGCGCTAAAAGGTTTTTTTAATTCTTCTTTCTCTTTTCTAGAAATAGCCAGCTCTAACGGATATTTATTCCCCTCTCTTTCTATCTCTATCTTTCGATTCTCGTTCGGAAATAGAATTGGAGTCGTTTTGGGTGTGTGGGCAATGGTCGATTATCCTTTTGCAGTTCTCTTTGAGTGGTCCGGAAATATTTTTTCTTCTCTTTCTCCTCCTCTCCCATTACCAGTCATCTTTGAGAGAGTAGGGGCGAATTAGTGTTTCGTCTTTAAGCGGATGCTTGTACGTTCCATTTTCGAGAAGAGTTCGATACTGATAGGGAGGCGGGAAACTTTCGGAGGAAACGAGGGTAGCGATTTGTATTATTCGCGAATTATTTGGAGATTTCTCTTAGAATTATCGGGAATTATTGGCAAACAAAATCATTACAAGTTGTTTAAATGGGGATTTGGTGCGTGGATGCAATTTCATGCGATAATCAGAGAGGTTCTTCCGCATCAAAATTCGTTTTTAATTCTGCACCAAAATCCTATTTTTTTAAGGCAGTACCGTTTAACCGGAAATGCCGGTTTTACGGAATGAAAAAACTGGATGGTAGAACTCTATGCGGTGCTGAAATGAAATATTTGTGTAATAAGGTTGTATCGTTTTATGTACTGCAGTTTTTTTATTGACTCTGTCATTGTAATTAAATAATCGTTACTTACCAAGGATATTCCTATTTTGTGTATTTATTTGATTGTTAACGCTAAAAAAACTTTTTTAAAAAGTCTTCCTTCTCATATTGAGCCACGTAAAGATCTATAAAACGATTTTCTTAGTTCTAATCTTTAAATTATTTCACTGAAATTTTACGTTGTGCATACCAGTAGAACCTTAATAACTAGCCTCGACCTGAGCACCTTTTTAAAGTCTTTATATGTTGTGATTGAAGTATATCTCAGTCCATTCTTAGTTAAGTTTTTGTATGAAAATTATTTCAACAGTTAAAGAATTTTATCGACATTTTTCTTATTTTTAAACGCGAAAATTTAAAAATATTTTGTTCCTTTCTCGAAGCATGTACACCGTGATCTACTGATAGTGGAAAGCGTGTACCTGTGTCACTTATTTCGAGTTGTAAGTGGCAATTTCGTGTACCTCGCTATTGAGCTTCTTTTTTTAAATGGCCGCGAAAGCGTGATTGCTTGGATCTTTCGAAGGAATAGCAGATCGCATTGAGTTCGTAATGCCCCCTATCCGCACCCTGGATTGCGTGTTGCGACTAGTTTTATTAACTGCGGTCTCCATCCGCTCCATTTTCCGTTAGTTTCGTCTCCCCGTCTTTTGTTTGCCTGTAATCTTTTCTTTTTTCTTTCTTTAAGTGTTCATTTTCCCCCGTATTTTCCCATCTCGTCTCCCTTTACGCTGTCTTCTACCTTCCGATCGCCATCTGTTCGTTCGCGTCCTTGCCTCTGGATTTTTCTTTACCGGGGAAGTTTTAACGATAGAAAATTATTTAAACTTTATCTTCACTTATATGAGGACGCCTAAACTCTAATTAACTTTTGATTTATTCCGGTTCGCCGTAGCTTTCTTAACTTCCATATAATATCGTATGGCATAGCGTCATAGAGTATGTATATAGTATAGTATGGCGTATTTATATATACGTATAGTATAGCATTCGCAACTTCGAATGTGGCCCTCCGTGCTGAAAGGGTTGCCTACTCTTTGCATAACTCATCCGACGTGGAGAGGTCAACGACAGTGATGTTTGACCTCTACAGTAAGTCGTGAATCGCGGTTATTTTCTTTCCGATAGATTCGATCGAACTCGTGTAGTCTTCCTTCATATCTGCTTTCATATCTCCTTTTGAGTATACCAACGGCGTCCTCCCTTTTTCCTCGGAACCTCTTATTTTCCTCCCCTTTTACGGCGGCATTTTTGCCCGGTGGGCGCGTGTTCTCGAGAATCCGCACCGGCGAGACTTCGACGAATGCATATTCAGTCGGTGATTATGCTCTTCTTGTAGCAGGTGTTAAGTGAGAGGGAGAGAGAGAAAGAGATCTTTCGCGCCGAACCAAATGACGTCTTTCTCGTCCTCCGCGCCTTCTTTTCTTTTAAAGCTTTCTTTTGTTTTTTCATCGCTTTTTCCTCCTCCATACCAGTAATTAAAGATGTGGCAAAGAAGGGGTCTGTCTAAGTTAGCGATACCGATCCGAAAAGGCTTAATTAGGTATTGTAATGAGACGAGGTTGGAAGAAGAGGCTTTTTATACATGCAGCTGGCTCGTTTCGTCCGTTCGCATGAATGGCGTTTCTAAGAGGTTATGTGGGTGTGCCCGGTCTTCGGACGAGTTTACTCGTCGCATTTCACCACACGCGCTGTGATTTTGCGCGGGTTAATTGGCGCGGGTGGGGCAGAAAGCTGAGGCGTTGTTTGTTGTTCGACGCAAAGACAGTGACTTATTGTTTGTATTTTTATAATTATAATCTTTAGGAGTTTTTTTACCCCAATATCGTCAAAAGAGAAAAACACGTAAATCGGTGCAGAGGTGCCAACTTTTGCGTTTAAAAATTATTTTTTGGCTCTTACTCTTTATATTAAGGTGAGATAAAATGCTTGCAGAATGCAAGTACATATTACTAGTATATATAAGATTGCAACTAGTAGTTGAGATGGATAGGAGGGAGCCAGTGGACACTTACTTGGTGTTGTGGACGTCGACGGCGATAGAGCAAGGCTTTTGCTTGGAGCTTTCTGGCATTCACCCTCCTTTGGCACAAGAATGTAACTAAAACTGTCTACTTTATATTATATTCAAGTCGATGCGTGTTTAAGGAAGCATAATATTACAGTCTATCGCATTAAAAGTTGGCGTTTAATAAATTATGATAATTGATGAACAACTCGAATTTTTTAAATTGATAATTTTGAATTAGCTCGGTTTCAAAATAATTGAATTCCTGCTCTTGAAGACTTCGTAGCCGTTCGGTTTAGTCATAAGTTTTCATGAAAATTTCTTTCATAATTTATCATCGTTTCTGATATGAATGTCGGCTATATGTATTCTGAGCTTTGTTGATGGCAATTGTCTTACTGGGAAACATAATAATATGCAAATTGTAGAAATCGGGTTGAATATGATTAAGAAAATATATTATTTTATTTTATTTCATCGTTATATCAGTACTTTGAACCAACGTCTCTGTTGCGTAAGTTTAGCATATCTGTCAGTAACTTTCAATATATTAGTCATTAAGGGATTTATAAACTCTAACATTCTACCTCATATTCATTTCCATTCAATTTTATATCTGCCGTCCCATACGATCGTAATTCACACGTTCTTCACAGTCACTAAACTATTATTGTTTCCATATTTACGTTTTAGAAATTTGAATACTTTTTTTATCGCTTGAAATATAGACAAGTTTAGTTTAAAACGTTTTTTTTTGTATTAAACA
The DNA here is from genome assembly GCA_036926305.1 of Uropetala carovei. Classification (NCBI taxonomy): domain Eukaryota; kingdom Metazoa; phylum Arthropoda; class Insecta; order Odonata; family Petaluridae; genus Uropetala; species Uropetala carovei. Next base: position 2,264,957 of record JAXCHB010000003.1, read on the forward strand.
AGTAACAGATAAATCATTATCCGAGAGAGTTATTAATAGATAAAATTTTATCGTTCTGACTTTTACACCCACAGCAATCGTTCGGATCGATAAATATGGATTCATTCCAATGGAAAAAAGAGAGAAGCTCGTAGTCATAACGTTTCGCGTACAGCGGTATTCCTGGAAATAAAGACGCTAAAACCTCCAAAGGCATGTATAAAAAAAAAGCGTTTTATTTTCGTGATTTGAAATTAGTCCAACGGTTGTGTTTGTTCCCAGAAATCTTTCCATTTCCATCCGAGACGTTTCTTTTTTTTTTCCTCCTCACAATATGTCCATAAATAATTTATGGCGACCCCTTCCCCTGCGCTTTCCATGACCTTTGACGTATCCGACCAATCCCGCCGAGTTCGATTGGTGTTCAATTTCCCCCTCCTTCTCCTCTCCCCCTCCCCTCCCCCAAACCTAACCTTCCGATCCCAGAACCGATATAGAAAAAAAAAGTAGGGAAACGGAGGCATTATTAAAATTTCGTTATTTTTCCCTTGGAAACGGCGACCGTCATCTATCTTCTACTGCCTCTCTCTCCCCCCCCCCCTCTCCCCCTCCCTCCCTCTCTCTCTCTCCCTCTCTCCCGTCTCCCACCTATTTCGGGAGAAGGATAAGGGAGCTGTTTGCGGTCTGGCTGAAAGGTAGCGCGGGCGGGTTCTTTTTATATTATTATTTTTTTCTCACTCTCTCTCTCTTTCGGAAAGGGAAGGGATAATCCTTAGACGGAGCTGGAATAACGTGGGCCAAGAATAGGACTTTTTGGGTTTCGGACTTTTCTACGGAGAAATACGAGGAGGTGGAAAAGGAGGTCGGCGAAGAGTGAAAGTCATAAATTTTGCACGCTGCGAGTAGTCTTCGCTTCGTTTTCTGAGGTTCGTTTCTTCGCCTCCCCTCTCCTGTTACCTCTTTCTCCCCCCCCCCTCTCTCCTGCACCCCCTTTCTCAGGATTTCTCCCTCCCTTTCTCTCCTCTCCCTTCGCTACCTTGCAACCTTTTTCCTCTTTCCCTCTCGTTATCTTTACCGCTCTCTTTCTCCCCACCTCTTTCACTTTCTCCCTCTCTTTCTCTCCCTGTTTTCTCCCTCTCTTTCTCCATTCCTCTCTGTATCCCCCTATATCTCACTTTCTCCCTTCCTTCCTCTGTATCTTTCTTTATCCCTCCCTCTGTATCTCTTTCTCTCAGCTCTGTCTTCTTCCCGTCTCTCTCTCTCTCCATCTTTATCTGTCCCTCTCATTCTACCTCCATATCTTTCTCCTTATCTCTCTTTATCCCTCCGCATATCTCTTTCTCCCCATATTTCTCCATTCCTTCTTACATGCCTATCTCGTTTCTCTCCCTTTTGTCTTTCTCCTTCCCTGTATTTCTCTCCCCTCTCTTTTCCTCTCTCCTTTATTCCCTATCTTCTCTGTTTCCTATCTCCTCATCTTCCTTTTCCTTCTCCTCTCTTTCCCTTCCCTCTCCCTCCTCTCCCCCCTCTGTCTCTCCCTCTCTCTTCCATCTTTAACCTCTCCCCAATTTCCCCCCCTCTTCTATCTCCCTCCTCTTTCCTCCTCTCTATTTCCCCTCCCCTTCCTTCCGAGAATATTTTTATCCATTCCGATCGATCACGACGGGGAGGCATTTATTTCGGAAGATTCTTCCGGGAACTTTTTTGGAGGAGTTGGGGTTGGGTTGAGAGACGTTTTTCTTAAAGGAGTGTTGATGGTTTCTCTGAGGTCTGTTGTTTCCTTCACTGGATATTAATATCGCCGTTGTTTTCTAATCTTTTATCCTTCGCGAGATCGATAGGAGGAGACCCGGTTTATTATTTTTTAAATTAGAGCGGTTTTTCTTTAAAGTTAAGGATTCCCCTCAACTGTATTTGTCTCGGTCAGGGATCTCGGCCTCGCTCTGGAAATAACGCGCTTCATTTGTTTCGAGATATTCCCGTGTTTTAATTGAGGTTTTCGTTGTGTATTTTTAGAAATAAAAGGGTCGCAAGTTTATTCTATTTTTTCGACGAGCATAGCTATTATCTATTCCAAGTTTGGCGGCAAATTGCTGATCAAAGATATTTGCATATACTATACATCTCGAATCTGCTCGCTTTGCTATTTCTGCCCGTTTTATACATACTTTGTTCTATTTTATCGCTTTGGCATTTACAAATTTTTTTGGCGTACTAGTGCGACAGCGAACATTAAATCTTTTCTTATCCTCTTATTGGGCCGTTAAAAGTAAACGTTCTAAAAAGGCTTTACGCGAATTTATTTTTACGTAGGGGGGCGGTCTTTAAAACGTGCACTTTTTGTCATTATTACGTAACGTCGCTTTTATGCGAGAGCTAATGTTTTATTAACGTTTTATTCCCCCCCAAAAACCTCATTCGATAAAATATTTTGTATTTCGATTTCTCGTTATGGACGATGATCCGAAATGGTTTTTTATTCTTCGAAATTACTGTTGTTCCCTTAGTAGACGTTTTTAACGCCCGTGAAATGAAAAAGAGGGGGGTAGAGGAGAGGGGAAGGAGGGGAGGGGGAGCAGGGCGGCGTCGGAGATCATAAAACGTCTCCCCGAAATAGCTTTTGGCAAGTTCGGTATCTGCGTGATCCTGTTGTTTGAGATTTTCTCTCGAACTCATGCATAAAATATACTCATGAAAATTCACTCGTTGCATGTTTCGTCTATCATTCTCGAATAAGATTTAAGAAATGAGAGAGAGAGAGCGAATGCTTAAAAAGAAACGAAGCTATTTTTATGGCTATATGCTCCCGGAATAGAAGGCTGGATTTAAAAGAGAAAAAATATATACATCTCGTCTTTTCCAGTGGGTGGCGTAGGGGGATTGCTTTTCCTCTCAGGTTTATCGTATGGACGAGTAAATTATACGGTTTTTTTCTTTTTATTTAGGTCGCCGACTAAAGAGTCGAGTCTCTGTTTCGCGAATGTTGAGTTCGAAAAAAACTCGGTCGCCCCCCCCCCCCCCCCCACTCAGATTTATCTTTCTGGCCACCCGAAATATCCGTCATTTGCGTCGGTGAGAGGGTGACGTCGGGATGTTTTTCAAGGGGGTGTAATCTGTGAAAAGGAATTTTGTGGTATTTAACTACAGATATTTTGCGAGTTTGTATATTTTTGTAGGTGTTTTTTTTTTTTTGCTTTTTTCGTAATTTTAACTGGAGTTAGATCAGAGGTGGGCAAAGTACGGCCCCCACGCTTCTTGAGTCCCCTGGGAGAATTTCATGTGGCTTTAATTAGACTAAATTTACACTTTTGATTAAAATTATTCTCGGGGAATATTTTTTAGTGAAGTTTTTATCTTGAATTTAATTTATTATTGACCTTTTACTATTAGGATAACTGGCAGTATCTCAAGTAACTTAACGATAATGTGGCTCACCGGAGAAATCGTCCTTGCTAATGCGGCCCCCTCTTAAAAAGTTTACCCACCCATGCCGTTGACTTTTTGTCAAAAAACATTTCCATTTACCTCTGCAAAGGTCGAATTTAATCCATCCAGACCCTAAATACGCCCTTTATAGACGTCAGAAGCCAGCATAGTATAATCACCGCACAGTTTTCGCATACCCATTTGAATGTGTTTACAGTTCAGCGTACTCCGTGGCCGTTCTATGGGCCAGTTCTGACGCGTTAAGTGGAGCTGTTGCATATTCTTCGCTTGAGACGCGAATAGTCGCCCCTCTTTACCACGCGTGCTACAGGTTGTATGCCGCTGCATCGTGCCAATCGTTCGATTTTCAAGGGAAGGCCCGCATAAAACTTTCATCCGCATGTCTCTCAACGCGGGACGGCGAGGAAGTGGTAGAGATGTGAAAGTTTTACCGTCGCGTTCTGAAAATGTCCACTTTTTTCCTCTCCAGTCCGCCGATGCGAAAATTGTAGTCGTGAAATTTCGCGAAATGGTACGACAGGGCGCGAGATTTATGGGTCGATATAAGGTTTTTTGCCTTTCGATAGGTCATAATCTCACCAGACACCAAGGCCCTTCTTTTTGTCTTCTCATACCCATCACCGTATTTTAAGTATAATGTTCCTTTTCTCTTTGCTTTATTCTTCTGGCATACTTCCTTTCTATGTCTTCTTTCAAATTTGACGCATACATTTCTTTTTATTACTCTAAGCTCACATCTTTCCTTACGATATTTAATACATCCTCGTTTTTCTCTCAATCCAACTAATTTTCTTCAGTCCGCACCATACCCACAGTCCCACCTACCAGAAGCTTCTAATCTACTCAAATCTTTTTTTCTCACAGTGTTCCTCACATTCTTATAAAGTTACGCTTTATATCAGTGTTCACTATCCTTTTTAATACTTTTATTCAGAATACCTTTCATCATATCTCGTCGTCTCATATATGCCTCTTCAATAAAGCAATTATGGGTATTATACTAACCTGATTTTAATGGCTTTTTAAAATCATCACAGTAATACAATATATGTAATAACCGGCTTAAAACTTTCGTGGAAGGTTGAAATTTTCAAGTGGGAAAATTCTAGTTATAAAACAGAAATACAATGAAAATCCCGATTTTCCAAGTGCGAATTAACCGAACGAATAGGCATTCAGAAGTAAGTTATATTTATCGTTAGCTCGTAAGCATCCAGATACCAAATAAAATGAACGGATGAATACGACGTGACTTCATTTTTAGATAGATAAATGCACTATATGTATTTGGAAGATTTAAAAAAGAATTTTTGCCTTTAAAATTTAATCTTTCGAATCATCCAAGTTTCTCTACTATGCGTGCTTAGCACTAACCTAATTGAGACGGACGAACTTGGTTTTACTGTATATTTTTCGAATCATACACCATAGAGCGGCAGCGTATTTTTTCCTATTATTAGATTTATCTACATATCGAACTCTATGAGTTATCTTTTTACCGTTCGTATTCATAGATTTTACCAACGGTATTTCTTTTGTAAACTTTCCTTCGCAGCCTAAAGAGACGAATCGATTCGTAAATTCCTACGAGAGATAGGTACGACTATGATGTTATCTTGTCTCTGGGAAGGAAAAACTTGGAAATGCCTTTAGCTATGAAAAAAGGACTCGCCAGACGAGGATTTTTTTCTTGGGGACATTTCTATGCTCTTCTCCACCCCTCTCTCTCTCTCCCATCTAGTAGAATTCTACTTTCATCCTTTTGGCCGTCGTTTTCTAAGTTTGTTACGTAACACCGCTTTAAACAGTCACTGCCAAAACCCTAATACATCAATCATATGGGCCACTTTTAAAGCGGCGCTTCTGAGGATCCTCTAAACGCGCCACTTGAATGAAATGCTCGTTTCGTTCTGGCAACTGCTTTTGTATTTTGTTTTCTGGTACCAACGTTATAACATATCCTTGTTGCAAGTATCGACCACCGTCGGGCATAACTTCTGTACCGTTTCTTTGAGTAAAAGCTTGGTAAAAATATAAGAGGCGCCACATTAAAGTAGCGCGTGTGAAAACGCCCGTGTTGTCCGTCATGGTTCCGTAAAGCTAGTTTAAAGTGGATTGACAGACAGAATTAAGAGATATCTGCCACAGTGGAAAATAACGCCCTTCCCGCCGTTCGCGGGAAGTCACGAGGGTTTTCTCTCTATCTCTCTCTCTAGTTGCCGCCGCAGAATTTAATGGAAGGGGTTATGCGGCTGGGGCATGGGGTCGCGGGTTTCATATCCCTCTGAACAAACAAACGCGTGATGAGTGAGGATGCATGTCACGTCGACTGGTGGAAGGATGCAGTTGTCTTCGGTGGATGCCGTACCGGTATTGCGTCTGGAGCGGATGTGAGCGTGGAATTCTTGCTTTGTCTTTCTCGAGCGTTAGAAATGAAGGTCGAAAGAATAATATGGGGTTTTCTATGGAGGCGTTCGAAGAAACGAGATAAATGTTTTTCCGCTTGTATGTTTGTATTTTTTCAATTTTCGTTTCGAATGTTCAAGGCAAGGCGATACCTCGAAATCGATGAGTCGATGAATATTGTTCCTCGTCTTTATTCACGTACATTTAATTGAAGTTATATGACTCGAGGTTTCGATTAATCGTTTTTAGAGGTATAGCAACTCGCCTTTTAATATCGTAAATCAATATTTTTTCTTATTTTCTCGTAGATTTTTCTTCGTATATTAAATTGAAAATGATATCGAATGATTTCAGTCGTTTTCAGCACATCTTCCGCCATTTATTTCAGTTATAGTTTTATTTTATTTTTCTTTCTACATCTACGTGATACCCTGAAATTCGCCTAAATGGTGGATGGCAAGGGGTGCAAAGCACCAAATATGTCACTAACAATTCCCATTTATTGTTTTCATATTCTGTAGCTTGGTTATCATTTTGTTCTAAACGTATTTTATAAGTTAAAACGATACACTATTATTACAGAATTTGGTAAGGTATTTAATGAGAATAGCATTTAAAGCAAAATACTGGGATAATGCTGTCACGCGATGAAGTCAAATTAGATAGTACCACGAATGACGAAAGAATTGTTTTTTAAATAGTGTCCGGAAAGGTTTTTCCGGGGCCGAACCGGATGTTTAAACGTCTAACCGCCCAATTTCAAACGCTAATGCCATCAGAATCATACCTAGCTCGTAGATATATGCCACAACCCTTGTTACTGTTACTATGCTAATTTTTAAGATCCTACTAAGTGTTGTTTACGAGTTACTAATACTTATATCATAAAATCAATCCTCTTTTGTATTACGTTCTCTTGAAATGCATTCCTTTGCGAGTATTCCCATGAAACCCTCCAGTCTTTAAGTATCTTTTAGAGAAACCTTGGTAATAATATATCAAGCAAATACAGCCTCCTTTAATGTGGCCATCAAGGGAGAAAGGAGCCCTTCATTTGTCATCTTCGTGGCTAAGAGCCTCGTGAAAATTCCCTCCACGGATGCGGCTCGAATGTGAAATATACGGGTTCGAGTTTAAGCCGGGAGGGGTCCCAAACCCTCTCTTTCTCTCTCCCATACAAATTCCTCTCCTAACTACCTGCTGGGGGGAGAGGATGGGTATTATTATTATTTTTTTAAAGAAAAACAGTCGCGTACGCGCGGATTACGTAGGGAAGGTTGAACCGAGCTAAAAACAGCCATTCCCACTTCCCATAATGGAGGTAGGGATGTGGTGAAGGCAAAACACACAGAAAAGGATCGTATTTCTCGTGCCTTTCTCAGACCATAAATGGGTGAGTGTGATGGCACCAGATGTCGGATTATATAGGTGGTAGGAAAGGCGTTCTTTATTCTTCGTCTTTTTTCTTACTTATTTTGTTTTTTTTTGGAAGCTCCCTCCTCTCCCATTTCCCCCTCTTTCTTCCCCATTTCTCCTCCCTATTTATCCCCCCTATTTCCCCCCTGTATTTCTCCCCCTACTTCCTCCCTCTAGACCCCCTATTTTCTCCCCTATTCTCTCCCCGCGTATTTCTTTCCTTTCCGAAGGGCGGTAAAGAGAAGGGCTCCGAGGGTGGGACGTGACTTGAGTGCAATCCGACCAACTCCTCGCTCCACTAGACGTACCTCTTCTTCCACCCCTCTCCCCCTCCCTCCCTTCTTCCCCCTTCTTCTCACGTTCTCCAGTCGGCCACATTCCTTATCTATCCATCTCCTCCACGGTCCTAAAAGAGGGTGGGTTTTGTGTGAGGTGGGTTAGAAGGTCGGAGAATAGTGGAGGAGTGTCTCAGTCGAAAGGGCTATTTTTAGAACTTCCCTCTCTCGAACCTCTCTCTTTCTCTCTCTCTCACGCCCTCCCCTCCCCTCCCCCCTCTCTCTTCCTCCCTCTTCCAACCCTGTCTTCTTCTCCTCGTCAACCCCTCTCTTTATATTTCTCTCTCTCTCTCTCCCGACCCGACCTTGACCCGGACTCCCGATCTGGCATCCGTGAAGAAGTGGAAACGCACGCACCGCCCTGCACGCGAGAGGGAGGGGGGGGAAATAGGTTGCCAAGAGCTCTTTACAACCCCCCCCCCCCCTCCGCCCCCCCTTCCTCTCTGTCATTCTTTTATACTTGAAGTACGTACGTGGTTTTCATATGTACATTTAGCGCGTATACGTTTTGCTTAAATTTATTTCGTATGTTTATGTATTCTTTTAGGAGTGCATGTGAGTAAGAATACGTGTATGTTTGTTTATGTTGGAGTAGGTAAAGGTGAAACGAAGGCGAGTAGTTACATGATTGTGTGTGTGTGTGTGTGTGCGCGCCCCAGGAATTCAAGTGGGTTTTCAGAATGTGGGTTGCGCTTAAAATTGAACAATTAGCGCTCTTCTCTCGTATAAAAAGCTTTACATGGCGCAGCTTGTACATTTATTGGCGCGAACATCCACGGGAGTTTGTTTGCGTGTAGATGTTTATATTTCCTTGCCCGGCGGACAAAAGGGGGTTAACTCCAGAAGGTCAGGAATGACTACATAAAATCAGTTCATTTCGTAGAAAATATATATTTTTACGTATGATAAAAAATTTAATTCGATTCGGCATTCGCTGAAAAAGACATCAAATGGAGGTTTTGTAGATTATAATAAACATTTAATTGAAGTTGACTTGTTTCTTTAGTCCCAGGAATTATCCCTCTTTGCCCGCCAACTATAAATTTATATATGCGAAAGTATACGTGATATGTTTATGAAAGCACGTGGATTTATATACCTCTACGCAGTGGCGTAGCTAGGCATGCGCAGGCCCCCGGGCTAAATTTTTTCCGGGCTCCGCCATAAGTGAACGTATTGCGTAGTTTCAGGGGGAAAATTCGCCCAGATTGAAAATGCGTAAGGTAAGGCAAAGTTAAAGAAAACCAAGTGTAAGCTCTTAACATTTTGGCCTCAACATTTAATCTCTTGCGGGCCCCCTTTAAGCACGGGCCCCCGGGCTTCGCCTGAGCTACCCAGGCGGTATCTACGCCACTGCCTCTACAAGCTTGTGTTCGCATTTGTAAAAATGTGTACGAGAAATAAAAACGAGTTTTCAGAGTAGGAGGTGCTCTTCAAACTTAAGGATTCTTACTTTTCTCTCACATAATACAATAATGTTTTTTGTAGCCTTGATGTGCATTTACATATTACCCTGCAGCGATGCACAGAATTGTCCCCAACAAGGTACACATGCCCTACCGTTATCCCTGATAGTCATTGGTAAAAACGAACCTCTGTATCTCCCTCGGGTGTTATTATGTTGTATGTCTTTTAAGGGCAGGTTTCCTTTGTTTCTAGAAACTCCGCCGACTTGTTCTCTTCTTGAAGTTTCAAGCGTTTGGTCGAGTTCCTTTAACAATAACCGGTTAAAATCATTCAATGGTAGAGGAACGCTTTTCATGGAGTCGAACATTAGCTTCACGAATGTAACTGTCCATAGGAATAAATATCTTCTTCAGCATAGCATCGCAGCATCTGTTGTTGAAAATTTAATTGAAGGTCGCTTATTATCGCACCTCAACTCGAACTGAAAATCTGTCCTCGAGAATTTCATAAACTGATACCTCGAAACCGAAGCACCGCAGTCTTCTCATCGGACTTCACATTCGGGGTGTGAATTACTTTTGGATCGAACCCCGCAATTCCGCGTATTTCCCACGCGAATCAATGTCGCTGACGAGGATTACCTTGTAAGTCATTTACGCGTATGGTGTGTTCAAGCGTTTTCCTGGACGCCGGATTTCCCACGCAAATTCAAGGTACAGATCCAAATAAATGAACACGTTGTTATATATTTAGGAAAATTGTGGTCATATCGAGAATATTAACTATTCATTTAGCAGCAACTCATCGCGAATATTTCTATCCTCGTGTTTGTCGGGAAAGATTGCGATGTTTTCTCATGCAGCAGTCAAAGCGGCACGTAATGAGGACCTTATTACTTGACGCGCACGTCAACATCCTATGCACCAATAGGCGCAATACTCCCTGTACTCCTAGACGGAGGTTGTAATGAGCGAATCCTCACCACGTTATGACTGAAAATTAGATGTTGGTTGAAAGCCGTTTCCTAACCCACTGGCTTATATCGAGGTCTTTAATGCGTTTCCTAGCCCGGGCATTGAGCCGCATTTATCGCCTCGTTGGGTATGCGTTTTCTTATCAGCGAGGAGATTGGAAAGAATTTTCGAAATGGTTTTGGGTCAAGTGTTTTTCTAATACCAAGTACAGTAGAACCTCATAAACCTGGTTTCAGAAACCCGGCATTCTCAAAAACTCGGCACTTTTTTGAAAGTTATATGTAATAAAAATAAAAATTACTTTAAATGATGTACGCTTATCTATTTTCATTGTTTAGTTTACCTCATTAGAACCACATGTTTAGATTCGTGGCGATAGCAATTGTTTTTCGTTAATGCAATTAGTACTTTTGTTAAATTTTATTTTGACATGACTTCAAAAGAAGAAAACCCGTAAGTTGTTACGAAACGTAAACAGAAAAATCTCACGATTGAAAAAAAAGTGGAATTACTAAGAAAACTTGAAAAAGGTACTTCAGCGAAGAGACTGCGAAGAATATAGCATTGCTAGTTCCACTGCGTACGACTCAAAGAAGAAAAAACGGAAATATTGAAATTTTATGCAGAGAGTGATACACCTAAAGCTATGTGTAGCCGTAAAACACTACACGTCCCGGATAAATATTGTTGATAAGGTATTGTTTGAGTGGTTTCGTTAGCGAAGAAGTGAAGGTGTACCTATTTCAGGCCTAATGCTTATACAACTAGCGAAAATTTTTCACAATAGCAAAAAGAGTGGTAGAAGATGACATTGAAAACTAGGTTGATATCGACAATGATGCGCCTGTCGTACTTCAGCTGATGTGAAATAGTGGACATGGTTTTGAAACATGAGCATGGAAAAGATGAAGAAAATGAAAGTGACGATGATCAAGAGATAGTGAAGGACAAACCTTCAATAGATCGCTGTATACAGTTGGTCACAGATACGATACAATATCTGCTTTAGAACAACGGTGTTTCATTGGTTTTCAAGAGATTACGTGTTTGTATCGAATACAAGATAACCTTATGAAGGAAAAATCAAAATGCATGAAGCAAGCTAGTTTGCCTGATCTGTTTTTTAAAAAATTCTCAGAATAATGTGTGATGGAAATAATGTTGAAAATGCGTATTAGATATACCTACGCTTTATTTCACGTTCGTTATTTACTTTTAAATGGTTCTTATATAATTCTTCGTTTTAGTGCATGCATAAGCAATAGTCTTTATTGATAATGGGTTCCCTTTTAATTGTTATTCATCATTTGAATTATACCTATAATCAGCTACCGAAAATGTACATACATTACTTAAAGGTTTTTTATAAATTTTCAAAAACCCGGCAAATGCTAAGTCCTGAGGTTGCCGGGTTTATGAGGTTCTACTGTATGTACTTTAAACCGCGTCCTGACGTAGCGAACAAGCGCGAACACATGCGAACGAGCATTCATATATGTTCGTTGTTCTCTTGCTCGCGGACGCTCGTTGCCTGCATTCTTTCACTTTCATGTTCCGAGCAGCGAGCAGATAAAAACACTGCTATCAAAATGTGCGGTGATCAACAAAATATTTAAAATATTTACTTGTGAAGCATTCGCTCGTGTTCGTCACCGCTCGGTTGTTCTCGCAGACACGTCCACATATAGCAACTTTACGCTCTTTCTACGTTGAATACCGTACCTAGCTGATGATTTTAAAATGAGAATCTTCGTCAATTTCACACGTAATATTTCGTGAAATGTGAAGCGCCTCTGATAAAACTTCCTCTAGTTATCCGTTTCGGATAACGACGTTTCAAGCGAGTTATCAATCGGTTTTGTCTCTTAACTATTTTCATATAGCACCAAACGATTTGGATTCGAAAAGGATGAGGAGGTTTCAAAAATATCTTTATGGTAGCGAGATAGAGAGGCAGGTTTCCATGTTGGGTTTTCTCGTCGTAATGATGGACAGAAGGAAAGGAGTAAGAGAAGAGCCCTCGACGCTTTTCTGTTGCGTGCGTGCCTCACTTTTTTAACCCTCTTTTGGTTCTGCGTCTTCTTCGAGGCAAGATGGGTTTGTTAAACCTTCCTCATGTCGTTGGTTTAGCATCTGGTTCGCTAGGTTGTAGATGGAGCTATTCAAGGAGATTCAAACGTTGAAAAATTACCTCCATTTTCCATTGTATTATTATTATTTACATACGCTACAGGTTGGCTAATAGCCAGTTGGTAACGAACTAACGATACGTCAATAATATTCATGACCAAAAGTCTCCACTTAGAAGATTTTGAAGTTTATGTCCGGCAATTCGAACATTTATTATCATCTTGCCTTGTATTAATTAAAATCACATGGTATTCGAACATTTATTTTGCTTTTTCCATGTATTAATTAAAATCTCTATGTAATTATGTCTATTAAACTCCTAACGTTTAGCGCCTATGGCAAATGCCATCTTTGCCATACCCTAGCTACGACACTGCCAGCGATAATAAATTGGTGGGCTATTCCGTATTTGTTAAATGGGGAAATTGATATTACTTGACTTGGTTCGTCGAAGGATTGGAATTTTCGGTACGAATGTTCGATTATCATTTTTTTAATGCAAAAAACGCAAGGGCTGTTTGTGCGACAAATTTCGAGTTCAGGATGAGTGATAATCTACATGAGCAAATGTTTCGTCTCATTTTGCCTCCCATTCCGTTCAGCATTTTGATTTATTCGCCAGCCGAGCGACACGATCCGTGCGTGATTTGTATGTTCGCCCCCCTTATGGCTTCAAACCTGATATGAAACACGGAATATCCTTAACGCCGTCGCGTGACGACGTTAATAATGGAGACTCCCAGCTTCCTCCGCGCGCGTGCTCATTAGAAGCGCGATTTTCTCCTCCGTCGAGAACCCTCGGCGGATCTCCGCTGAAATCTAATTTTAGGAACTGCATTTATTCGTCTGTAACGTTATAATTTCGACTATCGATTTACGTGTTAGGTCGAACTGTTGTAACTCAAACGCGGCTCATTTTCTATTGCTGTAGATCAGCGGTATTCAAAGTGTGGTGCCAATACGCAAAGTGATACCAGAAAAATCTTGGTATTATCTTAGTTACCTCCAATATCACAAACCCTCATTTACTTAAGCTTTCAAATTTTGGTGAGTGTGCAGAGCAAGTTTACATTATTCTACTTCAGCGCGTTGATTTTGGTCTCATTATTTTAAGGGAAATTACAGTATTACAGAAAAATGCGTGGTTAGAAGATGTTGATTAAATTTCCATGGGTACATACAAAAAATACCTTGAATAGCACTGCTGTAGATCATGCTTGTGAGTCATGTAATTACTTAGGATAATTTAATCTAGTTCACAGTGACTTTTTGAATACACTGTATAAACTCGCGATGCTGGTTAAGGTGGTTTTATTAACAGTAAAATTATCTGGATTTACTGAAAACTGTCATAGAAGGAAGAATGCTAGGAAAAAGGCAAAGAGGTAGGAAGAGGATAGGTATATTAGATTCGTTAAAAGAAGGGATGGGATATGAGAATTTTAAGAGAAAGGCTTTGGATAGGTAGGATATGGTGGTGTGTGCCTAAAACCTACCAGAAGGTAGATTTATTTTGCACGTATGTATGTATTTTCCAGAGCAAAGGCCCACGATCGCAGTATAATTGGCTCTCACGATTCAAGCATTGGTTGCTAGGCGTTCTTTATATCCATTGGCCAAGGGAAGCGTCAGATAATTTAATATCTACATCCTATTTGACGGCTTGAGAAATTTCTCCAGCCTAGAATTATTTTCAAATCTTATTGCTAGGATTGAAAAAATACTTATCCTTCTTTATTTTATATCTGATTCCTAATGCTGTCGGAAGCAGTGAAATAACCTCAGGCCATAAAAAAAGAAGGATTTATATACACACAGCTTGAGGGATAGCTCCCCTTTTCCGGAAAACTTTTTCACCATCGCAATCAGGTTTACGGGAATTACTCCGCGCGGTTGAGCTTTAATGCTAACCGGCGCGGATCGAAACTCCCTTTATCTCGGCGCGCGCGTGATTGAGTGATTGTTAAAGAGGCCGTATCATTGGTCCAATGGCGAGAAATATCTTCTCGCAAACCGGAGACCTGCAACCGAATTAACCAGAAGAGCCACTTACGTTTTCAGTTAACTATGTAACTCAACATAAGAAGAGTAACGGCGAATACGGTGGCTCTTAGTTTGTAAAATTTTATATTGCAGAACAGGGATCGGGAAATTACGGCCTGTGGGCCAAATGCGGCCCCCGAGAGCGCTTAGTCAGTTGCAGCCGATCCTTGCCATACACGCGCGCACACAAGCATATCAAAATACATTCTACGGTGTTAAGAGAGGTGGTTAGCGTGTCAGCTTCCAATGCTAGGGTCGCGTTTTCGAATCCTGCCGGGGCCATGGTCGTATATGCTCGTCTTTGTTATTGTCGTTGCCCTCATTGCAAAAGGTCGTAAAGTGCTGTTTATGAGCTAGCGAAAAATATATAAATAAAATTCGGTTCCTCTAATTCAGGGGTTTCCAGTCGGAGGTTCGCGTACCCCTAGGGCAGGGATGTCAAATACATGGCACGCGTAAGCTTGTACGTATTTTCTGATAATATATTAATGAAGTTACTTATGTTAGAGAAGGAGTAAACTAGTGTTACGCTAAAAAAATTCGGATGATTCACATTACTTAGCAAGCGACTCAAAAATCATTTGCCATCCCTGCCATAGGGGTACGTCAATAGTTTTGAAGGGTTACGCGAAAGTGTTAAAGATTATGATTTTTTTCATACTCTGTCTTTCGTGCATGACTTCGAAATCAAAAGTTGCAATGTGACGATTAAGAATAACATCATAACACAGAAAAATACGCCAAATCTGTGAATTTTAACGTAATAAACATCAGTTATCTATCTTAATACAAGTGTTATTCATTTCGTTATCGAAAAAAATGTGCTTGGGGTACGCGATCATAAAAAAATTACATTGAGGGGTATGCGAGTTAAATAAGGTTGAAAACCCGTTCTACGCAACACGGGGAAAACCAAAAGCTTTGAATCCGAGGTCTTCGAGAAAATTATCCTATACTTGCGTGAACGCATTAGCGGATGATCGAAATAAACTCGTTTCTTCGACAGAAATAACATTCTAAAAAGCCTTATCGAAGGCCACGAGAAAAAATATATCAGGTCGTATCACGCGCGTGTTCTACCTTTTCTCCCTCCTCACTCCTCTCTCTCTGCTTTCCTCCCTCCCTTCTCCTCACCTCCCGTGTGCGACCACCGACTCTGGCCTCAGGGAGACCTGTTGCGCGAGCTATTTTGGCATCTGCTCGAGCGAGGAGGGGGGGGGGGGGGAAGGGGAGCGAAGAAGAAGGGGAATAAGGGGGGGGGCTGCTGTGAGAGGGAATGTTGTGTTCCCGTGTGGCTGGAGAGAGGGACACGGTGGGGATTTTTGGGTGCCGTGATTTTCTGGTTTCCTCTCTTTTTATAAAATATTTTATGTGCGTTCGTCCGATATTCATTCATTTATTTATATATACAGGGTGTCCACGAAAAATGTACCCACATATAAAATAATTTTTCTAATTAAAAAATAGAAAGTAAAGACTGCGTTTATTTATAGATTGATAGTGCAAAGGTCCATAATTCTAACACACATAACTGATTAGTACAACTTGTAGTTGAGTTGTGATTCAATTGATTTGAAAATTGGAGTTAGCAAGCTGGGTAATTTGTCACTGTTACAATGTTGCTTTCAATGTGTATTGTCTCCTGATTGACTTAATCATCTCGCGTGCAGCATCGTAGATGGATGTATTAATAGAGCTGTGTGGTGAATTGAAGTGGTTGTAAAATCCTGGAAGTGGTGAAATTGAATAGAGCTGTGAATCTGGGAAGAGTCCAGAAAGTAATAAAGAGAAAATCTTTAAAACTACTGTGTTTTGTTGGGTGTGATTTTGAAACAGGTAAAGATGTAATAAAGAGAGAATGTTTTAACTTACTGTGTTTTACAACGAGTGTAACCTAAAGCACGTAATTATTATCTTTCATTTGAGATAAACCCCAAGATGTGTTACCGATTAACAGTGGTGCAAAAAGTCCAAATTCTGAAATGGTACTGGAAACATGAAAATGTTTGTGATGTCCAGAGGCAATGGCGCATGAAATTTGGCACAAACCCACCTACAAGGAAAACTGTTGCACGTATACGCAATAAATTTAATGACGAAGCAACTGTGTTAAATTTAAATAAAGGAAGATCTGGACGCCGCAAGACTGTGACCATCCCTGATAACGTGGCCCAGGTACAGGCATCATATCAACGGTCTTCCACAAAATCGCTGCGACGAACTTCAACGGAACTTGGTATCAAAAGAGAATCCTTGAGAAAGATAATGAGGGCATTAAGAATGAAGCCATACATATATCCCCCGGTTGATACATGCTTTCTCTGAAGATGATACAGATAGACGTGTCGAGTTCTGTGAATGGGTAATCAGAAAAAAATGTTGATAATCCGGAGTTTGTGAATTACATTGTATGGGGTGATGATGCAACATTTAAGCTTAATGGAACACTAAACTCTGTTTATTGGTCTAAAAGTAATTCACACATTTCTGTTGAACATGCAATAAATCTACCTGGTGTGACAGTTTGGGGTGGTGTTTCCTCGCATGGAATCATTGGATCTTTTTATTTTCTCATATACGAAGTATATTGAGAAAGTATTGTTATCGCGAAAAAAATCGATCCCGAGATTTTGACGGAAATATACGTCTTAGGCTGTGGCTACACTGCAGCAGTATCAGACCCGACCCGACCTCCAGACCATTCTCCACCACAGACGTCTGGCCGTGTGGCTACATTACGACAGACAAGTCTGGCGTCGGTTGCCTTGCAATCATGAGCTCTTCAAGTTCCGATGACGATTGGGATGAATATCTATTAGAAAATTCGTTTTTGAAGGTGAAAGGGACAAGGCGATTTTGGGTGCATGATCTTTGGGTACATGAAGAGGGTGAATATTTTAATTTGTTGTGGTATTTTTATCCCTTTGGTCCCAGAGGGGGCGTCTCTCCTGCGCCAAATGTATTATAGTCGCTTCACCATCGGAAGGCTCTTGACCTACTTAGAGCAAGTAGCCAATCACGAACGTTTCCCCTTCCATCGCCCCTCTCAACTTTCGTGCGGGAGAGCAGATATCGGTGCGCGTTGCCAGCTCTTGCGGATTTTCGCCTTCAGCTGATATACTACGCAATTTCTAATGGTCCAGATGTGATCTCTTCGAGAGCAGGAGTGAGACTGGTTTCCTCCCCACTACCTTCCCAAACAAACAGTCTCCTATTGGCTGCTGCTAACTGGTGTACGCCCCGTTTTCAAGGCCAGGAGTCTTTAGATGTTGGAGTGACTATAGTATGGATTTATCCATATTAAAACTAGAATCGTAATTCCTCACTGACTCTATGGAACGAGTGAAGTCGCAAGGAAGTCGGGAGTAAGTCTGAAGAAATTCAAACACGTTTGGTTCGTCCAGACAGTCGGGAGTAGTCTGGAGTGATGACCCAATGTCTGACGCAGTCTGTCGGCGGCAGTGTAGCCACGTCGATAAGGCACATTGTGTTTGATTCCTCCCGACATGTCTGTTGTCGGGTCGGGTCTGATACGGTTGCAGTGTAGCCACAGCCTTAGGTGTAGCTGAGTCCGAAAAAGTGGTTTTCGCAATGCCCTCTGTCTGTCTGTTATTGGATGTAGAGCCGAAACGGTAGAGCGAAAATGAATGAAATCTCGTACTTAGACATTTTATCATCCTGAGCAGAGTATACATAGAAATGGTTGACATTGCTCAATAATTAAGGGAAGTTTATTCTACGCATTTTTAACAACAATCCGAATTTCTCGAAAACGGCTCTAACGATTTTGATTAAATTTCGTACAGCTACTTGAGTTTACGTCTTCAATAATACTGTATAGTTCATATTTCTCAAAAAATGAGTATAAGGCTAGCTTATTCTAGGCAACTTTAACAACGATTTTGATCAAATTTCGTGCAGTTGAGTATACGTCTGCAATAATACTACATATTTCATTTTTCTCAACGAATGAATATAAGGCTAGTTTATTCTTGGGTAACTTTAACAAAAATTGGATTTTCTAAAAAACGGCTGATACGATTTTCATTTTCTAAAGATAACTAAACGACGCATTATTATATGAGAAAGTTTGTACAATGTATGTTGTACCGATATTTTTTCTTTCGCGTGTGGACTCCTGTTCTATAAATAACATTCGATCCATTTCCACTGAAGTCGAAATGAGCTTTAAGGTTTTTCATAACTTTTTTTGCTATTGTAAATGCATGAGACAAATACTTTATTAAAGTGCTTTTTCTTGATTTTATTTCAGCTATAAGACGAGATAGATAATTCTCCGTTGAATTTTCTCAGTTCTTTTCTCTTAAAAGATAACGAACAGAAACGATTTCAAACCGATTCAAGTACACGTCTTTTCGGTTGCGAAACGTTCATCACGTCCGTTCAGTTTGTTTACGCGCGCGCGTGTGCCTCAAAACGTAGCTTTGTAGTTCGTGCCTAACCGATCCGTTCTACGAACGCGAGTTGCGGATTCGTTCGCGGAAAAATTTTGCGTCGCGGAATTCCACCGTCTAATAAGGACTTTAAAAGAGAGAGAAGGAAAAAAAGACACAAAACTCTGGCCTCGTTAGTTATTCTTTCCTCTTCCGCGGTGACTGTGCACATTTCGCGTGGGAGGAACACCTGTCAGGAAGAGAGCTAAGGGTAAATTACCTACATTTTTATGACTTCCAGGAACGGCCTCACTGAATCACGGTCGGAAGGCGGTTTAATCCCTTTGATTTCCTCCATTTTTTATTTGTATACA
This sequence comes from Uropetala carovei, assembly GCA_036926305.1. Taxonomy (NCBI): domain Eukaryota; kingdom Metazoa; phylum Arthropoda; class Insecta; order Odonata; family Petaluridae; genus Uropetala; species Uropetala carovei. The sequence continues at coordinate 2,283,862 of JAXCHB010000003.1, forward strand.
TCTAAAGGTTGTTATAAAATTACCTTGTGGACATTTTATATGAAGGCAATATATATTTTTTAAAAGTACTTTATACCTGACACTTTTATTTCTCATATACAGCTATGATAGGGAAATGCAACAATTTTTATTTTGATAATCGTTTACTTTTAATAGTTAGACGTTTAAGCGCGAGGAGGGGTTGAAAATGGTGACCGAGGAGGGGTTGAAAATGGTGATCAGAAATGGCGGTGAGTTTCGTCTAATGTTTGAATAATGTGTTCAGGTTGAAGATGCACACTTCGAACATGTAAAATAAACAATTGTTGCAGTATTCCAGTTTGTACTGGAGTTTTTTAATAAAAGATATATATATATATACTATATATATAGTTTTTTTAAGCGTTTGTATTAATCCGTTGCTGTAATCGTTTTGTCCGTCCGTCAGTCACACTTCAGTGTCAGGTTAAGTATTTCTACACCGTTCAAGTTAAGAGCGACCAAATTTTGAGGAATTTAATTAACTGAATATTGCGTGACTTCGTGGTAGTAGGCAATGTTATTTATATTAAATAAGACACTTCGTACTTTTCCACAGAATTTATTTCTTGCGACCGGTTTCTCACGTGATACGACATCATCTGTCAAAGAGGAGTAGCGCATAGGGTTTATATAAGGAAATATACAGGGGTGGATGGGATAATGCAATTGGTGGAAGGTTAAAGAATAAAATTATGCAGAAAAGCACGAAGCGTATTATTTAATACGTGTATATGAATAATTTTGAATAATTGTTCATAGCCATACGCTCTTTCCGCGGCTGAAATTTGGAGACTCCAGCGGCAGCCTTAGGGGCGTATTTTTTATATTTTTAAAACCCGTCCTTAATATCTGATTCATCAGTTATTTCCTTGTTTAAGATATAAATGTTTACTAGGTAATTTTAGAAAAAAACCTGTATATTCTAATTCGCCTATCCATTACCGTTGCTAGAACGAGTGTGTCGTGTTTTTTTAGTGAATCGGCCTATTATCGCTGCTAGAACGACTTTTCTTGTGATTGTTATACTCCAAACCCTCGTAACCTTTGTAATGTGATCGTCACTTTAATGTATGTTCTTTCCTTGCTACCTTTACAGGTATTTTCTTCTACCTTTTTAAAGAAATTGTTCTTTCGTTAATTAAATAGGGCTAACTATGACATTTTTTCTAAGGATTTTAATAAGAATAAATGACAGTCGCGATATGCCGTAAAGGTCAATCCTTTCTCGACTAGAATTAAGGATAGAGAGATCGTTATTCGCTCCAACGGTGTCGTAAAATTTTATTTATAGTGATTGGGATCGAGCGCCTTGTTGGCTGCTAGCACGGCGTTGCAGTTCTGTAGTCATATTAAGAGTTTCTTAAGATCCTAAGTCGTGTATCGAGGGATTCCTTCGCCTCTTGTTTAAGTGGCACATGTTACGAACTCTTCATTACTTATAGAAATGTCTTTTAACTCTAAAGTAAAAGATACAGATTCCGCGTTAAACTTGGGAAAAAAGTAGTCGTCCGGTAACTAAATATAGAACTACAAAGCATTATTTGTAGCGTCTGTGACGTCATCAAATTATTATATGCGAAATAAATCATGTTATTTGTAACATGCCTAGGTATATCTGTGTTTCGTGCATAAGACCAAGAAAATTCGCATCGAAAATCAAAAATTAACTTAAAGCATTATTAACTGGATGCAGATTTCGGGTACAAAGCAGTCGCCATCAGAGCGAATCACTGATGGTTGATTCTTCATGTAATGAGCCAAGTAGAAAAATTTTCGTGGAATTTATATTCGTCAATTGCCTTCTATTTGAAAGGTTATGTTTGCATCCGTTTATATTGTGCCATTAGTGTTTAGTGTTAGTGTTAAAGAAGGGCTCGTTTTTGACAATTTTTTTCTTGCGAAATTTGTTTCATTGCCCACTTTTCTATCTGGAAAGACTCAAAGATGGATTACCGCGTATCAAGTAAATGGTAGAAGTAAAGTAGTCGAGTAAATCATATAAAAATTCAAGAAAAAAGTAGTAGCCGTCAGTGACTCTCCTGGTTAATACTTGTCAGCCGATACGCGCTTATATATTTTTTTCAATAACTCAGGAACACGCCTACGTACCCAATTACCTAGTTTATTTAAAAATTAAATTTCGAGAGATATTTTCTTTTTTTTTTAATTCACGAAAGCATGTAATCTCCATGGGAATAAAATGGTGTATAGTAAACTCCCGATTTACGAACATTCGGTTTACGAACTTTCAGTCTTACGCGCACGGGTGGCCAAACAACGGGGGCGGCCGATTTATCGTCCGACACGGTATGTTTAACAGTAATGCGGATTGCATTATAATATGGCGTATATTCTTACATCTTTATTGGCTACGGAAATTTATCAAACCATAATGCGTTTTTTTTTAATTTTTGTAAAGGACGCCTAAAAAGGGCGGAAAATGAGAGACTTGCGCACGGGCGGCCAATGAGAGACTTTCACAGGGGCGGCCGTGAGGCGCCCCTGGTCTTACGAATAAGAATTTTTACGCCACAAATTCTACTTACGACCTCAAAATTTGATCGTACGAACACGAATTCATCAACTCTAATTACTTCCATCATTTTAAAACGTACGAAAATGAAACATTTATTTCTGACATACGTACATAATTTTTGCTGGATTCTTTCAAGGGCGTTTAAAAGATTTTTTTCATTGCTTTGTGTCGTCAGACTACCTTGGATGCGTTTTTCATTCCTTTGCAGCACCTCTCTTCTCATATAAATGTTGAGAGTTCTGCACCTTCTTCCACATCATCACGCCTGTTAATCTAACCCCACACCCTTAAGAGCTCTACCCCAAACTTCCGCTTAATATGGAAAATGACGCCAAATTCAGCGAATGACTAACAGTAAGTCATGATTAAGATGTATTTGTTAAATCTGTTATAATTTGTTCCCTTCTCCTTTTTCTTGCACTTGTAGGAGGAAAAATTGTTTTTCGAACACATCCCATGATTTTGACATTGCATTAACGGGAAAATCTCTCCCGATTTACGAAATTTCTGTTTACGAACTACTTTTCAGGAACGTATGGTGTTCGTAAAGCGGGAGTTTGCTGTACACCATTTTATTCCCACGGAGGTTACATGCTTCCGTGAATTAATAAAAAAAGAAAATATCTCTCGAAATTTCATTTTTAAGTAAACTAGGTAATTGGCTACGTAGGCGTGTTCCTCAGTTCTCCTTCCTAGAACGAACAAAAAAAATGCACTCTACCGCGACGCAAAAAAATCCGACGGTTGTCGAGCAGGATCTCTCGCCGGGAATATTTCGCGCGTCGTTTTGAAAACGGAACGTTTCGAGGCGAAAATGCGACGCGTTTGCGACGGTAAAAACGTGTTAAGGGAGAGGGAGGGAGGAATGGGAAAATGGATTATGCGCGGCGCCGGATCCATTTGCATCCGACGGCGTTTCTTTTTTCCGCCGGTTGGAGGTCGCTTTCCTCTCTTCCTCCGCGTGCGCGCGTACAACACGCATCCGGAACGCTTCGCTCTAGGGAGGTTTTTTTTCCCACATCTGTTACTTTTTCGACTCGAGCACGTTCGTTAAATTAATCGAAGACGGAGGAAAACTAAAGATGCTTGCCCCCGTGTTTACGACAGCATTCCGATCGTGTATAATATGCGTTCTTCTCTGACGCAATCGTTTCCAGATATTTCTCCTCGCGTTTCGATTTTTTCGAACGAGTGGAAATAATCGAAAGGATGGGTCGACTGTTCCTGCCTTATGGATTGATTCCGACAGATTATACAGGCAGCTTTTGGTCGCATAAAAATCTTTCAGATTATTTCTGTTATTATCGGTTATTATTTTTTCGTGTTTGTTCTTTTCCTTCTAATAATTTAATAAATGTAAAAATTAATAATTTTACACCAGGCGTGCCCGATTTAGAGTATTTTTAATATATATATGTGTGTGTGTGTGTGTGTGAAGTTAACATTTATGAAACCAAGGTTAATATTAAATCATAAGTCACATTTTAGCAGTTTTTTTTACTGTCGAAGCGAACCATTTGGATTACCGTCTTTTCCTTCGATTATTTTTTGTTTTATGAAATTGATCGCCATTGTTAATGCGGCTTACGTGACTATTGAAGTTGGAAAAAATGAACGAATGAGATGCGAAGTCGTCCGTAAATAATTTTACGATCAAACAGATGCCATTCACTAATTTAATTAACGTTCACCTTGGAATTTTTTTTTCATGGAAACGATCGCTCATTTTCTTCGTATTAGCAAAAAAGGAATGATGCGCAAAACCATCGAAGGATGAAATTAATAATAACATGCTTCGCGGAAACATCATAATTCACTGATAAAATGTCAACCTTGGAAGGGTATATAAGTTTGAAATTTGCAGTCAAAATTAATTATAGCATAGGAGACGTTATTGGAGATTGCCCTTTATCCACATTTTGCGTTTAAAATTTTTTAAGGATTGTATTTCTTTTACGATTGTAAATTTTTCTACGTGGTGCGCATGAATTTTTTTCGGTGGCTGTGTACTTTTCGCTGTAGACATATATCATTATCTTATGTATCCTTACTCTTCCTTCCCTTTTCACCTCTGTCCCTTCCTCTTACTTCTCTCTGGACCTCGAACCCTCGACCTCTAAGATGCGGGAATCACGCCTTACGCCGGCAAGAGGGAGGGGGAGAGAGAGAGAGAACCATTGACGTCATTACAATCCCGGCTCCTCCTGCGTTACGGAGCGGCGAGATTTGCGGTCGGGAAAAGGTGAGCGGCGATGATTGCTTGTAGATCATGAGCTCAGGCCATAGTCTCTCTGTTAGTATCGCTCGTGACGAAGTCGCGTTTTTTCATGTGTGGTTTATCTCATAGACCTCGTCAACTTCAGTCGCGTCGCATCTCCGGTTTCAAGGCGAACTCCCATTTCTGATTGGATGAAGGGTTTGGAAATTTAATGTCAATAATTTTATTTCAATCAATTAACGTTTATTGTCGCAATCAAAATAGGTCAAGGCGCGCGCTTTATCTCAGCGATAATTAACAAATTGGCAACGTGAGTGAATACATGGATCATAGTCAACTTTAATGAATCTTCTTGTATAAATGTGTGTTATATCTTTATTGTCGTACTTTGATGATTTCAAACATCGATTAAAGTTATTTACGTGATTTTTCCAGAGCGTTTGCACTTCCCCTGCACGCGTTCTCACGCTTCCTCTTCTTCCATCTTGAATTATTTCTTTCTTTCTTAGGAGAAACAGAGGTATGCGTGATAAGTCATTCATAGTCACGTGATAATGCCGCCTCCGGAACGCGTCTCCGACTCACTGACCGACTGTGGTAGTTTTTCGAAAAGTCTATATATGTATATCTGTTTCCTTTTATGGCGAGTGCCACGTGATAACTGGAATTGCGCTTCTTTATTTTCGCGTCGATATTATTGAAATTGTATATTTCAATGAATCGCCATGGACTGATTTATTTTATGTAAATTTCGGAAGATAATCGCAATAAGGCAGTAAGCATTTTTTGTTTTTTGCTGAATTCATTACGTGCGGTAATGTTTGTTGTCATGATGGATGACTTTTTGCCTTTATTTAGTGTTTAGCATATTAAATAACGTTTTTTTCGACTGCTACGTCATTTTATCGTTTTTTTGAGACATGAAAATTTAGTCGTTAATTCAAAGGGAGCAGACCTCTTCTACGGAATCATGTTCGATGGTCTGTTTGAACGTAATATTTGAAAAATTTTCGTAAAGTTTTCTCCGAAATATAATCAGAAGGTCAGCATAACATTTTGTAATTCGTTTGAAATGTGTTTTCAGAGAATGAATTTGACATTATTTCCTTTCCATATAGGAAACATTTCACTATCTTCTCACAGTTCCGACGGATACGTATAAGAACAAATTTTTATAGCACGTGTGCGTAAGCGTACACATAAGCACGAATGGGTAAATATATATCACCCTTCTTTTCAACCGCTGGACTCCATGAATTATCCACCCACGGCCGTCCATACAAGGATCTCCTCTTCCACGTAACGCCTGCAAATTTCCTCATTTACTCTTTCCGGCGTCCGTTCGGTCTTCTCGATTTACATAGGCCATAAAAAAAGCGCGCTTTGTATTTGTAACGCACACTGCTATAATCCTCTGGTCTACTCCCATGCCACGAATTAATATTCTAACGCCGTGGCTAACGTCTAATAAATAACGTATTTACTGGCAGTTCTTGCGCCCGGCTGCTTTAAAAGTCTCGCTATCCAGCGTGTTTATTTATTTCCCGCTTGCGAAAAACGTATTTTTATTTATTGCGTTCGCGTCTTTTTTACGAGTTCCTTCGAAAATTTTTACGCGTTTCAAAGTCGGCTCACGTGTATGTTATTTTTCCATGTTGGATATATTTAGTAGGTTGTATTCACTTTGTGTTTAGAATTTTCGAATAAGTAGATTTTATGCAATAATTGTAAGTCTTTCGCGGTTATTTATGCCTTATCCTTTACTGCTTTATTCATCGGACAGAACAAAATGAAATTGTATGACACTATAAGTATCTTCCTAAAGAAGAATACTTATATATATATATTTATATATATATCTTCACGTTATAATAAAAGTCAGTCTTATTCTGTTATTCTGCAAGATTTTATGGTCTATTTATAAGATTTTATGAAATAATGTGAATAGCTAAAGAACGGAAAATTTCAGTTCGATGAATCTTTCGCCTAAAACTGGGAATGCCTCATTTCCGGTTTAAACGGGTAATTGTCCATAATTAAGGGCATGGATTCGATGCCAGAGGAGTTTACTTTCTGCATTTCAATGTTAATGGGTGCAGCGTATTTGCATTTTAAAATATCCTTCGTATGAGGACTAAAGAACGCCTAAAAGAATAAAAATTCACTTCCCTACCGTCGTTTTTCAAATACGCGTCGAATTCAGGACCTGTATACAAAGTAGAATTTGCCGCCGCAATTAATAAAATTTTAAAAAGATCATATATGTTTATGGATCAGCATAACGTTCAGTTTTTCTCTAGCATCAATGTTATTCGTTTCTTCTTATATCATGGAGTACTATGTCACCGTCCTTTTTACTTTCTCATACGAAGTATCGAGAAAGTATTGTTATCGCGAAATCATTCGACCTCGAGATTTTTACGGAAATATACGTTTTAGGTGTCGCTGAGTCCGAAAAAGTGGTTTTCGCAATGCCCTCTGTCTGTCTATTACTGGCTCTAGAGCCTAGAAGGTAGAACGAAAATGAATGAAATCTCGTACTTAGACATTTTATCATACTGAGCAGAGTATACGTAGAAATGGTTGACATTGATCAATAATTCAGAGTAGTTTATTCTACGCATTTTTAACAACAATCCGATTTTCTCGAAAACGGCTGTAACGATTTTGATCAAATTTCGTACAGTTACTTGAGTTTACGTATTCAATAATACTGTATAGTTCATATTTCTCAAAAAATGAATATACCTAAGGCAAGTTTATTCTAGGCTACATTAACAATAATTCGATTTTCTCAAAAACGGCTCTAACGATTTTGATCAAATTTCGTACAGTTACTTGAGTACACATCTACAATAATACTACCTATTTCATTTTTCTCAATGAATGAATATAAGGCTAGTTTATTCTTGGGAAACTTGAACAAAAATAGTATTTTCTAAAAACCTGCTGATGCAGTTTTCATTTTCTAAAGATAACTATACGACGTATTAGTATATAAGAAAGTTTGTACAATGTATGTTGTTCCGATTTTTTTCTTGATCGCTTCGTGCACTATATTATATAGTCGACGTGGAATTGTATTTGAAACCACTAGAAATTTCTTGTCTTCTTCTTTGCGTCTTTAGATCTTTCTCTTACTGTCTTTCCATTTAATTGATTTCCCTTCTTTTATATTTCAATCTGCATCAATCAGTTCATCCCGTTTCTGTTACTTGTCCGAGTATATATTTCCTTTAAAAACTAAACTCCTTATCTTTTAATTATTTAAACTCTTCCCCTCCGAAGGTTTTGGTTCAAAAAGACCGTCCCATATCGTCTCGCCCAATGAGGAGGGCTTTTACACTTATTTTCTTATCCTCCTCTTTTATTAAACTCTCCTCTCATTTATACTCTCCTCGAATTTTCCTTCTTTTTTTGCCCGAAATTTATCCAATCTACTAATCTCGCCGCTTTACTTTCTTTCTTCCTTTTCGTTCCGTTCTTCCGCTCTCCCCACTCTTTTTAACTAATCTCGTTCACCGTCCCTGCCGCCAGATACATACTACATACATACTCATCTCCCCATCTCCTACTCCATTCAAAAACGCCACTTCCTTTGCGTACTTTTCTTTATGCGTCTCAGCTTTTCAATCTTCGCACTTATCTCCTGCTCGCGAAATCTTCTTCCGTCACCCTTTGCTCCCAGGTATTATTTCACGCCGTTTTGATCCCTCTTTCCTTCTCATCCCTTTCCTCGTACGAGCCTATCTCTCTTTTCCATCCCTTTTAACCGTATCTCTTTCCCGATCTCTTTTACCCTCCTCACATCTCCCTCACTCCTTTCTTTACCTCATATCTAAATTTCGCCCGAATAAAGACGCTTATATATCTGTCTATCTATCTATCCTTACTCCAACTAATCCCTTTCCTCCTTACTCAGAATCTTCAATCTCCATAGTTACCTCCCCACTCTCTCTCTCTCCCACTTTTCTCCCTTCTCTTTCAACTCTCTCTCTCATATCCTCTTCTTCCCAGCTTCTTCCTCCCTTCCTCCACTTTATCCTTCTCCTTCTCACGCCTTCCTTCTCACTTCTCTCTCACTTCCTCCTTATTTTTCTCATAATTCTCCTTTCCTTTCGTACTTCCTAGCTCAACATTTCCTCACTCTCCATCCTGTGATCTCTCCCTTCTCTCTCTGTCTCCTCCTTCCGGCTACTCCTCCTACTCTCCCTTCCTCTCTCTCCCCCCCTCTTTCTTTTCTTTCCAACTTTTTCTCCTCCCTCTCTTTTCTCCATCCCTCTCTCCTGCTTTTCTTCCCTCCCACTCCTCCTTCCTCTCCTCTCTCCCTCTCATCCACGCATCCATTCCTCATCTCCTCCTCTCCTTATCATCCTCTCCCACTTGTTTGTATTCCTTCCTCTAATTAAAACTCTCTTCCTCTCAATTTACACAAATTTTTAGCGTTATTTTCCCTCAGTCTTATTTATTTCTTCTCCTCCTTTATCCGTTTTTTTATTCTTCGTCGCTGTAGAGCGGTAGTAATGAGAGGGCCATAGGCTTACAGTGTTTTTTTCTATCTTCTCATTCGGGTCATCATCCATTTATCGCTGAATGTGTGATAGTTGTGGTTTTTTCCCGCGCGTGGTGGTTATCTTACTTTTTAATAGGAGACGTACTTTTATTTTTGTCTGAGCGAGTTTCTTTTTCTTTTTTTTTGACGTCGATCTGCTTATTCGGCGCTGCTGAAGGGAGATTTTGTACTAAATGATCTGTCGTAGACTTTGTACCGTTGCCACGAACGGCTGTGTTAATTGGCAGACATGCCTTAATTGGTCAAATTCGTTTTGGATTAATTCCTTCGATACGATCGCGTGGGTTTTTTCATTCAGAGCTGCGAATTATGTCGGCGGTTGATGGAAGAGATTGTGACAAAGCGTTTGGATCCATTGTTTATCCTCTCTAACCTCTCTGGGAAGACCACCAACGTATTGTTTGCACCATTATTTCCGCCAGTTTCAATGTTAAAGATTATTTGTTCAGAATTTTCCGCAGTACCTCGAAAACGCGAGTTTTCATTAACTAGATAGATATTGCGCGATATTCTTCCGATCTGACATTTTAATGTCTGGATGTTAATGGGACCTTGTTTAGTAAGGATCGCTTTGTTGGATAAAGAAAATTACCTTTTTCCGAGTGGTTTCCCTCTTTCTTTTTTGCATTATCGAAATTGATAAACAGGACGCCACCGTGGAAGCCGCTAGTGGGATTCATTTAATTCTCTTCCTCTCTCTAAAAAAAAGAACGCCCCATAAGGGTTTCAAAAGCCTTTCCTGAAAATTAGCACTCTTCCGAATAAGTTTTAATTATGTTTTTATATTTCTCCGTTTTTAATTTGATGCTCGACGAGAGCGGAATTTTGTTTAATGTAAGCGCCTATATTTTTCATGGTTCGAAAAAGTATGTATAAACATCAAGAAAAAATGTTTCGGAGAATTTTTATGAATCGTAATAACGGGTCACTACAACCCCTGGCTCTTTTGTTAAAAGTTTTTTTTTGTTTTTATTGCTCGTAATTTTTTTCCAACGCTCTCTTATATATCTGATTTTTTTCATTTTTTTATCAAACGCGTTGTTTGCCCAAATAATCCTCTCTGAAACTTCTCTTATTATTATGAATCTGAGATTTTATTTTCGTGGGAGAACTTTCTCTGGGTGTGTTAAAAATGACATTAACGATAGGTTTTAATTACGGACGCACAAAGGTTTATTACACTTCATGAAATTGTTACATGACCGGATATAAGCGAATCAAAATAAAGCTTATTTTGCGTTTATGGAACGGCGTAATAATTAGAGAGGTTTTTTGAGGGTTCATTGACTCAACGCCGAATTAGATTGCGACAGTATTTAAAAAAATCTAACGGCGTGAGTAATGAATATAACTTTAAATCATTTTCTATTTGGACAGGTTTCCATTTTTTTATATGCCGTAGTTCTGTGTTCTTCCAGTATACGGCCTCGTTCAGGTGTCACGTTTGCTTATTACATGGCGTTTTACTCGAGTCTATTGACAATATTAATGAATAGGGAAACGGGAATTAAGATTTTATTTAATCCTCGTTTCTCTGCGCTTTAACATGGTAGAAAATACGCTCGCCATTCGCCGCTGGCGATTACTATTTTAGCTTTGCCCACCACGAAATAAATTATGAGCGAGTGGGTTTCATCAAATGGCGTCAAGTACGTACGTTGCTGTACTTTTGAGCCCTGCTTATGCGTCATTTTCAAGTAAATGGTGTATTTTTTCAAAATGTCATATCAAGGGCAATGTTATGCAAAATTTAGTAATATTTCATGAGTCATTGTCAGTAAAGTCCGTGCGTTTTTATTAAAACGGCATTATTTGCATTTCTATGCAAAATTCTCCAGTCTAGTATTTATTATTTTCTATAAATTCCGGAATTTTCATAAAAATTGACATTATTTGCATATGTAGAAGTTGATAAATAATAATAAAATGCTTTATTAATGAAATGCCTGCATGTTTTTTCAAACTTGCTAAAGTTTTGCATATGTATACTATGTTACCAATAAATATTCAGGGCTATATGTTCAGAGGTATAAGGGCATAAGTTATATGTAGGTGAGAGTGTGTGTGTATATATATATACACACACACACACACACACACACACACACACACACATATACGTATATATATTAATATTTATATAGGTATTTTATCTTTTCTTCGGCGTCAGAGTTAGAAACGTCTCGCCTCTTCATCATCATCGAAATGTCATGGGCAGCGAAAATGCGTGTTAAATAAAGCTCCCACGCGGTTCGATCGCTTCCTCGACACGCGGTTATCGTCGGGAGATGAACATAGGCCGAATAGATATTCTCCGTCAGTCACGACCGAACCACATTTCGTTCCGCCCGCTCTTCTTGCCATCGTGATGCGCCTTCGGAATGGATAAAACTGTTTTCATGAGCTATGGGAAGCGAGATAGCGAGATACACACACACAATACATATATATGTTCGGATTGGTTATGCAATTTTTGACTAATCCGGAAAAAAACATCCTTGTTCCGGGAATACGGCATGGATGGCGTTTCGTTTGTCCCCGTTCTCTTTGTTCCAACAATTTTTAAAATGTTAAAAACTTCTGTAAAAACTCCGCTTGATTTGTGATCGTAATACTAACCAACCTTGGTTCAGAACTTACAACATCCCTTAATGTCTCCGGTCTAACTGTAGGTATAATGTATAGTATGCATGAATGCAAGCACGTATATCGTTATCATTATATCTTTCTGGATTCGATGAGTCCAAGCGGATATTTTCCCGCAGTTTTTTTTATTAGACCACACTAGTGATTTACATTGGAACCTTGAAGCGTTTTGTCTACGCAGAGGGCAACGTACTTCCAAGTTCTTAGGGAAAGGACGGGACGAGGAAAAGATAACATCGGCGAACGCTTCTAATCCTTGAATGTCTTTTTTTATCGTATAGATCTTTATTAGCTATTTTACTGCAGAACAAGGTTTTCCAAACTGGGATTCCGCGTAATCCAGCAGAGGATCCTCGAGGCTTATAGAAAACATACTTTTGTTTTAATTTAGAGAAGTTATAATAGATTAGTTAGTAATAATTTTAAATGAATCAGTTTTCAAGCCTTTCAACGCAGATTGCACGTGCTCCCACTCCTCAAGTGTGTTTTCGAATGTCAGATCCACGTTTTCAAGGGATCCGTGGGATTTCAGAGGTTGCGGTAGAGGCCTGTTGTTTGAAAAATCCGACTGGAGAAGATTACTATAGAGCAGTGGTTACAAAACTTTTTAGCAAAAATTTTCGGCACCGAATCTTGAAATAATGTTTTCATATTTTTACACGCGGGTATTACAACCTTTGAACGCATGAATTTGTTGGTATTACAACAATCAATTTAGCATTGTAAAAATTATTGCCCTAATTACCTATCAATACATGCAAATCGTTGATTTATTTACTGAACTGAGCTTTTCGCGGCACGCATAAAAATCAGCTGCGGCATCCAGTATGGGGTTGCGTTTTGTACCCCTTCGTGCGATCTCTGTCCACCAGTCCTAAAATGCCAAAACCTCTCTTTGATACAAATATCACTACAAATATTGTTGCTGTTGTCGATTATCTAAGCTTATAAACATTCGGGCTCTCTTCAGCACGTCGTCCTTCTGCAAAATCGATTAAATCAAAGCGGAAATGTTTCATTTCCTGGTACCGAATTTGCTTTCATGCATGTTTCCCAACCTATAGCATAATTTATAACATAGAAGTCTACTTATACAAATAGTAATTCTGCCTTCTGGTAGGTTTAGGCACACACCACCAATTACTGGCTATCCAAAGCCTGTATCTTAAATTTCTCATAACTAATTCAATCTTTTAATGAATCTAATGTACCTTTCCTCTTTGCCTCTTTCCTTACATTCTTCCTTCTATGACATCTTTCAGTAAACAGTTTTCTTCCAAACTTTGACTCACTCATTTCTTCAGATAACTTAAGTTCCTCTCTTCCTCTGCTATATTCAAAACGTCCTCATTCGTTTTGCTCTTTGGCAACTGATTTTATCCTAGCTTCTATTATTTCGGGTTAAAGATGTACCGAATAGTGATAATTTGGTCTCTCACATTAAAAACAAGTTTTGTAATTAGATTTTTCCATAGAACTGCAACTCTTTCTTTAATGTTCCATTCATAGAAAAATGTGTGTAATTCCCGTCACGAATTAGTTTTTTTCGTGATATTATTCATGGACCAATGGTCAATAAAACATTTCACGGCCGTATTTCAGTAATTTTTTCCTTCTTTTGAAGAGAGGAGAAAAATGAACGCTTCGATGAAATGACCACTGAAATTTATAACCGACGTCGAGATTCCTCTGCGATAGCGTGTATCGGTCGAGTGTGCATCGCCGTGAAGACGCGTTTCGTGATAATAAATTCCGCTCATAATCTGTTGCGCGGAATCTATTTCCCCCCACGCGGCTCGGCGACGCTTCATGGTTTAAGTTTCGTGAACGGTAACTTCGCACAGTGCTTCCTATTCCTCTTCTCAACCGTCACGAGCGAACGTTCGAAACGTCTTCAGTAACCGTGTAACATTGTGTGTGTATATATAAATTATAAATTTTACCATCGACTCGCAATATATATATATATATTGGGACAACTAGGTGTTGAACGAAACCCAGTGAGCAATTACCGGAAGGAGAGCCGCTGGGGTGTCGGAGAGATACATTTGTAGACGTTGTTGGAGCTTTCGGGATGATCCCTTCGTCAGCGCAAGAGACATCCGACACCCCAGCGGCTCTCCTTCGGTAAGTGTGTGTGTATATATATATATATATATATATATATATATATATATATATATATATATATATATATATATAATTTTTTGTATTTTTTGGCGTTTCATTCGTAGTTGACAAACGAAAGGAGAGTGTTACAACTCCGGAAGCATGCGAGTTGTTTCAAGTCCAAGGTTCTCGAATAAACGCCGCCCTCCAGTTCATTTATTGTGACCTTCCGCTTTACCGCTTAAAACGGGCGAATAACCGGCGGCTGCCGGGAGCCTTTTATGTAGGCCGCGAAGCTATGATAAAAAATATATCCGCAAAATTTAACACGCTATTTCATAATTATTTTTTAATACAAATTTTGGTTATAGAACATTTTATATTTTTAAAAGTTAACCTTAAAAGAACTTAATATAGAATCGATTTTTAACTTATATGACGTCTCGGGTAACTCCCGTTTTAAATTCTAATACTGTACGCCGAGGTATTGCCAATCTCCATTTGGATATGCAACCGTCAATGCGGTCTGTCATGTAGAAAAGGTTGCTCGATCCTGGTCTAAAGTACGATTTAAACCCCGGGTACCCATACTTTTTCATGCCAACGGCTATTTTCATTCTGTCTTATGGGCTAAACATATTCATAGGGTATTGTAACTATAAGTAAACAAAAATAACCGTAAATAAAGCATTTATTATACACCATTTATGATAATCGACAAAATAGATAATCGATGAATGTATTTAAATTATTCCTTATTTAAACGATTATGGGCGCATTTACACTGCATATCTTCAGCCAGTGATTGGTAATTGGGCTTGTTACTCGAAACCGAGAGGCGTAAATAATCTTCAAGATCTTAGTGCGTTTCTGGTTTTCTGTCTGATTAAGGTTCATATTAGAAAACATTCATTCTCATAAATAAATGGAACCTTGTTACATAAGGTTTATTTATCGAGGAATGCGTACATAGCGTTCTGTGACATTGTAACGTACTGAATTTTGCGCCCAGCTATCGCCAATCTTTCCTCCCTCTGACCGAATCACTATTGTTGCTACTGCGCATAAATGCGTAATAATATAACCAGTGACATTATTGTGTAGAGCAGAATGATACGAGAAGTTTTGCCCAATGTATATTGTGCAGATTTTTTTCTCTGCATTCTATCAGGTCCGGTTGTATTTTTTTTTGGCGAAGTTAACGCTTTCGAAAAATGTCCATAACGCCCGCAAGCTGATAAACTGTAACGTGTAAACATTCGATAAGTCTATGGAGTTATAAATTTCGTCATCTGTAGAATTTAACGTTATTTCGGTTCCTCCTTGGACCTTAACCTTGTGTTGTTTGAAGGGTCATGAAGCGTGTTCCTTAGACCTTGAGAGATGTACTGGCTGGAGTAATTTAACCCATCCCGGTAAGGTCAATAGTTAGGGACCAGACTAAGATTAGTCCACTCAGCGTCTGTACCTCAAGAGAGGCAGCTGTGAGCCAAGTTGTATCTTCAGGAAGGCGACGAAGAAAACACCACTACATTTTTTTCTCAAAAAAACACAGTAAACGAAATATTCTTACAGGTCGTTATTGTCTGTAAATTTTAAAATAAAAATGCAGTTTCTTGTTATAGGCTGAAGTATCACGAGGCACGCCATCAATTTCTAAATGGCGTATTTTCCCCCGTGCTTATCTAAGTTTCTGACCTTCGACCTGGTCCATCGGAGTCTATTGCGCGTCGCGAATTTAGCGTACGACTTCAGAGTTATCATCGTTTTCAAGGTCACTGTGATCCGATATGCGCGAATATAGTAAGGAGTGCCGAATAAAATGTCGCCCAACATTTTATTTGGGAGTTTCTTAATATTTTTAATTATTACGAAATTTAGTCACTTAAATTTACACCTTGGATCGTTTCCTGCGTTATTATGTATCTTATACATTTTACAACGAAATCGTTTGACTCGGAATGCGTGGAACTGATATAATAATATTATGCCAAATAGGATATCGCAAAAATTGTATTAACCCTATACCACAAAATGACCTACTCTGTTAGCCTTCGGAGTTGAGAGTTTTCTAGGTTGAAGGTTGGTTGTTAGTTAAAACTGATGGAATTAAAAATAAATACGTACAATTTCCTTTCAATGACGGCGAAAACATAATATTTTTTTAATCACGACTTTATTTTAAAAATGTAATCTACACCCAACAGTTTTAATTTTATCTGCAAAGTAGTTGGTGGATCACGGACGCGGAGGCGTTGCCAAACGTGTTAAGTTTGCCGCTGCTTAGCAACAACATTATGACGGTCTACCAAGATTTACAAAATTAAGGGATTTTTTTTATCAATTCCGATTTATAAAGATCGCACTCAGATTTCCCCTACTTATCAAGTCGACGTAGCGCCAAATTCCTTTTTAGTCTTAGGTAAGGTTAATGCTGGGAATCGCTTCTTCACGTTGCTCCTTTAAAATCTCAGATTCTTACCCCTTAAATCCCTCTCGTTCCATCGCATCATCGCCGCGTGTTACGGGGGAGATAGCAAGACGAAAGTTTTCCTCTCCGATTTTCGCAACTTCCTACTTTCCTTCCTCCTCATTTAGCAACGGTTAAAAGAAAAAATAACGATAATAAAAACCAGCGCATCTCTTTTACATCCAGCCTTCTTACGCTTCCCATCCCTCTGAACCCGTTTGTTTGTTTGCTTCTCTTAATCCATATGCCGACATCCGCGAGAGGAGGAAACGGGGAGTGGGAGAGAGAGAGAGGAGAAAGAGGAAAGAGGAGAGGTGACGAGGGACGGAGAAGGGAATGGAAGAAGCGTGGCCAATCAAGTGTCTACTCCGGCCACGCCCAATAACTCGAGTGATTTCCTCGCGTAATTTAGTGTCGCAGAAGTACTCGTTCCACTTTGATCTCTCTATACCCATTTCCTCCTCTTCCTCTTCCTGCTACCCTTTCTTCGGCCTCTCCCTCCCCTCTCTCTCTCTCACCCCCACCCTTATCCTTGTGCTTCCCCATCCCCTCCAACGGCACTTGGCAAATGCACTAACGCCGGTTATTTTTCGCTCACTCTCTCTATCTCGAACGTCTCTCTTTCTGTCTTCCTACTCCATTACTGTCTATTGCAGCCTCTCTTCCACCCCGTCATCTCTTCTTCCCGCCCCATTCTCTCACTCTCAGTCCTCTCTCCCTGCTCACCCTCTCTACTCTCTCTCTTACTTCACTCCCTCCCCACCCCCTCTCTTCCTCACATCCTTCCTTTCACCCTCCCCATCCTTTTCTTTCCCAATCATCCCTCCCTCTATCGCCATCTTCCCTATCTCCCTCCCCACCTTCTCTCTCCCACCCCCTCTCTCCCACCCCGTCTTCCCTCTCCCTCCCCATCCTATCTCTCCCTCCCCATCCTATCTCTCCCTCCCCATCCTATCTCTCCCTCCCCATCATATCTCTCCCTCCCCATCCTATCTCTCCCTCCCCATCCTATCTCTCCCTCCCCATCATATCTCTCCCTCCCCATCCTATCTCTCCCTCCCCATCCTATCTCTCCCTCCCCATCCTATCTCTCCCTTCCTATCCTATCTCCCCCTTCCTATCCTATCTCTCCCTCCCCATCCTCATTCTCTCCCTCTCCATCCTCCTCTCCTCTCTCAGTTTCGCCCTTAATAAAGTCGTTTGTCTGTCTGTCTGTCTCTCCATCCTATTTTCACCACCTTCCCACCCTTTCACCCTCCTCCGGCCAAGCCAAGTCCATCTCCCTCCAAACCTCTCTCTCTCTCCCCTATAGTCTGTTCACTATCTAAAGTCTCTTGGCCTTGAACGCCAGTTAGCAGCAGCCAATAGGAGACGGTTCGTTTGGGAAGGTAATCGGAGCGTTCACATTGGTCTGCGTTGCCATTTCTACCGCGGTTTCCTTGCTGTTGCTGTTCGTGATTGGGTATCTGTCCTCCCGCGCGAAAGTTTTGAGGGGCGATAGAAGGGGAAACGTTAGTGTTTGGCTACTTGCTCTATGAAGGCCAAGAGACTTTAGATAGTGAACAGATTATAAGAGGAGTATCATCGGTGTAGGGAGTAAGAGGTGGAGTAAGGCATATAAAAACCTCCCTTCGGAGGAGGAAGAGGAGGAGTTCCTGGGATTGGATTCGTTTGACCCGTGGCGCGCGCGCGCGCACGTGGAGTGTTATAACCCTCCTACCTCCCCTATCTCTCTATACCTCCCTTCTCCCGGTACCTCAGTCGTGGAAGAGGGGGGCAGAAGGGAGGGAGAGAGAGAGAGGAGGGAGGGAGAGGACCGCGCTAGAGGAATCGCCTTGCGCTGGCGGGAGAGAGAAAGAGAGAGAAAGGCAACAGATAGCGCGAGGTTCAGTCCACGAGGGCGGCGTTGTTGTCGAGAGAGTGTACGAGAGAGAGAGAGGGAGAGCGAGTGTGTGGTCCGCCTGCCTCACGCTGCCTCCTATCCCGCTTGGCTCAGCCTCCTCTTTCTTCCTCTCTCCCTCTCTCTTCCTTTCGTCCATCTCCGTCCTTTTCCAAGATTCCTTTAAAAAAAAATAAGTATTCCTCCATACTCGGCTTCTCTTATTTCCCCGAAATCGTTTTAGTTTTTATACCGTTATTTCCTTCCTTCTTTCCCGCCTCCACCTTTAGAAGGCAAGTTATAGAGACCGCATTTTCCTCTCCCACTTGGAACTTCCCCATCCCACCTCTCTTCATTCCGCGCGAAACCGAAGACTTTCTTTCCGTCGAGTCAGTTATCTGGGTTCGGTGAAGCCGGAGCAAGCGGTCTCTCTGCCCCGGGGACTCTGTATTCTCTCTCTCTCTCCCTCCCCAGTTTGCGGTGGTTTTCTCTCTCTCTCTCTCTCTCATTTTCTCTTTAACGAAAGGAAAAAAAAGAAGAACGTTATTCCGCCACCTGTGCGAAGAGGGAGGTTCGCGCTCGCCCCAATTTTTTTTTTTTAATTTTTCGTTTCCCTGTGTTTACGACACGTGATGTTTCGGTGACTCGACGGCCAACGACTGCCGCTGAAAGAGCCATCCGCCTCGAAGAAGGAGGCGAGTTTTTGCGTTTATAGAGAGAGTGAGAGAGATAGAGGACGCCGCGATCCGAAACGGAAAAGGTAGTAGTGTTGTCATTGTTTTGCTCCGAGGCGGACGGTGGCAGTGAGCCGGCTGGATTATTTTATCGCGCGGATTTAAAAAAAAAAACATAACATATCAGCGAAAAGGAAACTGCTCGTGCTAAAAGT
Source organism: Uropetala carovei (assembly GCA_036926305.1). Classification (NCBI taxonomy): domain Eukaryota; kingdom Metazoa; phylum Arthropoda; class Insecta; order Odonata; family Petaluridae; genus Uropetala; species Uropetala carovei. The sequence continues at coordinate 2,303,203 of JAXCHB010000003.1, forward strand.
TTTTCAGAGTGTTTTCGTCCAATTTTCTCTCCTTCCCCACCGAGTCGGGATAAATAGTGAGCGAGTTATCGGAAAGAGTGGGTGTCCCAGCATTCCGTGTGCGCGTTTGCATTCAGCGGAGCTCCGACCAATGGGAAGAGAGGATTATTCTCCTTCCCGCCACGCCGTCGGGGATTTCTCTCCCACTCCGCGCGCCTAGAGCACGTGTTTCGAGGTGCACGGCGTGCGTTTTAGGCGGGCGTGCGATACATTTTCCTCCCCATCGCCTTTTGTTTCGCGAACGACGACGAGTTAACTGCTCCCCGATAAACACGTCTCCCGGTAGTGTTGTTGTTGTTTTCTTTTTTAATTGACCGGGCGATTGTAGCCGAAATCCACCGAGCGAGGAAGAATTCGTTCGTCGACGTCATCAAAAGAGATATCCTTATTATATTTGTTTGTAATTTCTGAACGTCCTCGTTCTTTGTGTTTTGAGAGTCCTTTTACTCGCTTATCTTCCTTGACTTCGCCGCTACACACATCTCAACTCTTTCAAGGTTGTATCAAGGCGGTGGGCGCGAGAAGAGAGCGCCGAGAGAGAGAGAGAGAGGAGGGAACAGCTAGTCACCGGGTAAGGGGAGAGAATATAATGGCTGGTGTCCCGGACCTATGGTGGGGGAGGCGGTGAGGTTGTCAGTGGAGGGGAGAGTAGAGTGGGGTGTGGAGAGGGAGAAGATTGAGGAGGAGAGAAGGGAGGGCTGGGAGGGGTAAGAGAACCATGATTTGCCGTAGGATGGGGAGGGGTTTATCTGGACAGAAGAAGGTGTGCCTGAAGTGAAACTGCCAGTCGACGTTTGGAGGCAGTTGAGCGATCTTCGTTCCTCTGTTGCTCTTAAACGGGGAAAGGTTTTTTTTTTCGACTACGTCGACGACTCCGATGCCGGTCGCGGTGTTGTTGTTGTCGTTTCGCGGGAGCGGAGTTTGGTGGTGACTCGGTGTTGTTTTTTTTTCTTCTTCGGACGAGTGTTGTGTACGGTGGCGTTCATCACCGGAAACTTTTAATTTTCTCCTTTCGCTTCATTAAGGATGGATTTACAGAGATTGTGAGAGCTAGAGAGATCCTTAAGACTTTGAAGAGACACGAGGCGTTGTTTCCTCAAGGTACGAGAGAAGACACGTATTATTTTTTTCGGTGTATTTTGTTGTGAAATTGTTTTCCATCTTTGGCGTGTACGTGTGCATTTCTACACCCCTCCCTCTCGTTTTGGTGACGAGGAGATTACGAGAAAGAATTCTTTTGGAAAGATATCGAGTTTGATTGTTTTAAGACGACCACACGACGTGAAAACGTGATTCCTCGTTCAGTTACATATATCGTTTTTCATCTTTCGATCAGAGAAGGTGTTTTTTTCTTCGGGATTTCTCGAGATTTTGGAGATTCTCTTAATAGTTTCGATTCGTATAAATCTCCCTGGCTTTTTAATCAACGACACCATGGTAGAGATGGTGTCCGGTTCTTTCTTTGTATAGTTTTCGGCCAAGGACTTCATCCCATAGCCGGCCGAATATTTTTTTTTCATCTCTCTCTCTCTCTCTCTCTATAGCGCGTCCTTTGACTCCTCGTCCTTGGTGATACAGTGCGTGTGCGTGCGTGCGTGAGTTAGAGAGAGATAGCGCTATTTGTGTTTTCCTTCTCTCTTTCTCTTTGTATCACAATAGATATTCGCGTGGGAGCGCCTGCCTGTGAAGGAATGTGACGGAAGTCGTGCGTGCGTGTGAGTGTGTGAGAGCGTGCGGGCGCGCGTTACACTACTCGAGATTCAATTCGCGCGCGCTGACACCGTCTTTCTTTTTTTTTCAATTAAAAATTTCGCTCGCGACATCCGCGACAATCGTTGATGAAAAAGGTCGATTCTCGATTTTGTATCCAGAAATCTTCAGAGAGTGTGTAGGTTAAGCGTGTGGTGTTTCGTGCGCGCGTATACGTGTGGTTTTCGCGTGTGACTTCATTCTTGGCACACGCCTAAATCTCTTTAAGTTTCTCCTTCCGTTTTTCTTTTAGAAACAACGCCTTGTTTTACCCGCTCTCTTGGTAAAATTCTCTCCCGTCGTTTCGCGCTTCGGGACGAACGCACGCAACTTGGTCTGCAAAAAGCGTTCCTTCCTTCTCCCGTTTTAATGCGTAGGTGATTGGGGTTGAGTCTCCTCCATCGCCTCTCCTTCCCACGTTTCCCGGCTCTCCGTGAGTGGGAAGGGAATTTGGTGCTGAGGAAGTCGAATAAGAGGAGGAGGTGGATGTCGCGTGGGAGACGGCAAACACGCTTATTGTAGCGGGTGTCGGATGTAGGCGTTGTGATCGAGCGTGGCTCGACGTGAATGAGGAGGGTGAAATAAAAGGGAAGTTAACATAGAAACTGGTCTCGTCTCAGGCCGTTTAAAGAAAGATCTTTTTCGTCCCCGTACTCGTGTTAGGATTGATAACTTTAAAAAAATACATTCGTTGTCATTATTTCGTTCGACAACTCAACAGTAACCAGGATTTTTGTTTACCGGAGGTATTCTTTTGTTTTATTTTTTATAGAGAATTGATACTTCCGCCCCCAAGTGTGCCAAAAAAAGTGGGAGACATGTTTTAAAGTGTCCCGCGATTTGTCGTCGTCCGGAAAGTTTGTCGTCCGTAACTATGGTGATGATGGAAGCGTCGCCGGAAAGATGTCCTCCTAAACGAGATGTCTGGTCGATCGAGGAGGTGGAGTCCTCGGGAAGGATGGAGGCGGTTCGATCCTATAACCGCCTCTGAAAGGAGCTCGACCCCCCGTCGACACGCCCTCCCGCCTTCCAAAACTGTGGCGGTCCATCATCTTGTTTTTTTCTTAAAAAAAAGTGAAAAACTCATCTTCTCGATAGGAAGTTTACGTAAAAACGTGTCGTCTGTGTCGTCTCGGCCGAAAAAGACAAAGAAGAGGAGGAGGATTTATTAAAAGCGGGGCGTGTCTCGGGAAGGTTGGAAAGATTTGAGCGGAACACCGTGTGTTGTCTAACGAGTCCAGCCGGGGTGGAGGTCGACCAAGAGGATTCTTGCGCGGGGCCCGGCAGGGAGGCCGATGCCGCCGCCTCATCGGCGAGGAGGGGAGGAGACACCAGCGCGACCCGACCCCCCGTCATGCTCGTCGCCATCCCGGAGCTGCCGGAACAGCAGCAACAGCCGACGGCGGCGCTGTCGTCGCAGAAGGTGCCTCAGACGGGCTCCGGAGGTGGGGGAGAAGGGAGTGGTGGTGGTGGTGTCGGTGTTGGGAGTGAAAATACAGCGGAAGGTGAAGGGCTTGTTGGGAGGGCGGAAAAAGGGGCGGAATCTCCGCCGTCTTCTTCGTCGACGTCTTCGGCCGCGGCCATGGTGATGAAGAGGAGGTTGATGATGCCGCCCCCGCCCCCTCCTCTTCCCTTGTCGTCATCGTCGAACAGCGTGGGAGAGGGAGGGAGGAGGGGGAGAGGAGAGGGAGAGAGGATGGGCACAATAGGAGGTATGTCCAAAAAAAAAAAAAATAAGAGGTCAAAAACTAATAGGAAGTGGGTTCTTATAGGTGGTTGTGGTGCTTCTTTGGTTGGTTATGGTTCTGGGATCTATTACTCTGTAGTATCTTTATTCTCTCTCCTCGTTGGTTTTCTCGAAAAAATGTTATTCGTGCCCAGGGTCGTCTCTAGGGTAAGTTAAATTTGGAGGCAAATGATAAAAGGATCCCGCACTAGACCATATGACCCAGGCCCCGCAACTCTCTAGGGGCGGCCCTGTTCGTCTCTTTCTCAGTTGGTGTTTGTCCTGTATTTTGTTCGGTTACGCCTAATTCTTCCGAGTACGAATCAAGTTTTGACTCTGTAGAATTCTTCCATTTAGGAAAACAAGCGTAAATTAGGGTGGATCGCCGTTCACTCAATGGCTCGACCTTCACTCTGTCATAGCTTAATCCATCGATTCCCACTACGTGTGTGTCGCGAGATTCTTATAATGATTTACCGCGAAGATTGCCGAGATTAAATTTAGGTGAAGTACTCTTGTTACTTATCTTCATTAATGAATGCTATGAGGTAATATCAAAGCGTTTCTGTTACACAAATCAATAATTGGCAGGTTATTATTTACCTCTCCCCCTTAGAGAATATTGGTCCTCATCTAATTTGCATTCATGTGTCGGAGAAAATCTTTTATTGCAGCTACATATGTCGCGCCAAAAAAAGTTTGGGAACCTCATTCTTAATCAGAGTCTCTCCGCGGTATTTTGGCGCCATGAGCAAAGAATGATTCAAAAATTTTCCCTTTTACTTAAGAAAAGTGTTATAAGGACATTTTTATTATGGATTTAATGATAGAAATTGACACGATAACGACAAGAAATTGAAGACATGCCATCCAGGCTTTACAGCGTTTACTGACAGTTAACGTACCAAATAATAATGATAATTCGTAGACCGTCGACAAAGCGCTTCCAAGATTTTGGCGGTCCAGCCACAGTGGCGGATCCAGGAGGCGATCGCCCCCTACATTGCCCTCCATTAGATGCTTTCTTAAACCCTTTCCACGCCAAATTCCTCGATTTTGCGCCGTAGATTAGGTCCGTAAGGTAAGGGAGAGAAAGATTCTGACAGGGGTAGGATTTGTAAGAATAAAGGGCAGTGGCGGATTCAAGGAGGAGAAGGGATGATCTCCCCCCCCCCCCCCCTCCCCCCATGGAATTTTTGTTTATTCACCCCTCTTAAGCCACCCGGCTAGCCAGTATCTTTGACCAGACTGAGTTTTTTGTAACTTTGTGTCGGACTTTGGTATAATCACGCGTCAGTCCTATAAAGATATTATGCATTGATACGATTGGTCAATTGATTCAGGGAAATCCTATCTAAACTTTGCAGCGACGGTTCTAAAAAAATCGATTATTCGCCTAAACTTTTCTCCCTTTAATTTTTTCGATACGTTTATTAATGGCCACCTTTCCAGGGAGTGTGGTCTCGGGCTAAAATACTTTCGCCTCGAATCAAAAGAATTTCGGGAAGCAGTCCGGTGCCTTTGGCGCGCGCATCGCCGGAGGAGGTCCGAAAGGCTCGCCAAGATTCTGCGTCGAGTCCGATTTTATGCACCGTACGATTTTTTTTTAAAACTCGAGGGCTATTCGGGTATCGCAAATATATTTTCATTCACGGCTACAGCGGCTCTCGATAAAAAATGTTTCTTTTCTAAATATACCGGCTCGTTTTAGTGCGGCGTTTAAGCCGACTGATAGATCTTTCTTGGCACGCGTGCTATGCGGGGTGGAAAGGCTTTAAAAATTCCTCCCCTTCAAAAAATGTGATTCACGGCTTCAGTTTCCGAATGTTTGCTTTTATTTATTTATTTTTTAGCTTCGGCGCCATGGTTTCTCGCGTAATTGCCGACTACTTTAGGTTTATACACTTAGAAATTATATGGGGGTATTCTGTATCCGCGAAATGGCTGCGAATAAATCTTTTGAGGGCGTTTCATATGAGAAGTATTCGTCTGTCTGTGGAATTTCGCCTTTTCTCATTTCAAATTATACCAATTCTTTAGGAATAAGGAATTCGCCCGTTTTGATTCTGAAACTTATTTGAGATCCACATGAGAAGACCCATTTATTTGTGTGACCAAATACAGAGCCGAGACAAGGGCGAGGCGAGAGGGTGCCTCGCTCGCGTAGCCTAGGGCGCAGAACACTTAGGGGTACGACATATGACATATATAAAATATATTTTATTTTAACTTGAAACTGCAAATAAACTAGTATTTAAAGAGATAAAATTCTGTACTATATACTTTCATTAGGGGGAGGACGTAGTTTTCAAACCTTGCATGGACCGTAAAAATGTCTTTTCTCGGCCCTGGATAAATATATGATCCACTAGGGAAGCCTTAAATTTATAAAATTACATGATTCAGAACAATTAACACAACAAACTATGTAAAAATCCACCATGTTCATCAGATGATAACGCGTTTACGTCGAAACCTGGTCGAGTCATTGATTAATATAGTGGAATCGTTTAATAGTCTGATGTGTTATTTGTTCTGAAATACATGACGCTACGCAGTGAAAGGATTTGTATTAGTTGTCATGGTAGGATTCGCTGACTAAAAGTTATGTTGAATCTTCTAGAGAAGTACATTTAGGTCGATATGATTCGCTTTGGAGGTTGCAGGAATAATTGAAACCCTCACGTGTATCGGGAAACACGACCACTGGCAGATCGATTTTAGGACTGAGCGTTATCGTGGTTCGTTTGTTTTTCCTAGGTCAGTCGGAGATGACAACAGGACGTTCAAGCATGCACGTAAAAATTGCTATGGACATTTTGAATGCATCGTGCCGCTTGCCACCAACTCACTATGGTGAATTGGTTATCGTAGATATGATCATGAATTGCCACCGGTATTTGAAATGATATTGTGGTATATTTAATCGGTTAATGTCCAAAGTAATTACCTTATTTGATGGATGTGAAAATCTGCACTCATGTTTTCAACTTCTAAGGTTCTAAAATAATCTAGCTTGATGTCACGAACACTCAAAGGTGGCTGATTTATTGCCATATTTGACTTCTGTGTAGTGTTAAAATTTTTTTCAAACCAGATCAATACAAAATGCATGTTTTACTCGCACAAAGCAGCTCGTTTTGGAATAGTACCCGAGTAAGTTATAAAAATCAGTGCAAAATTATTTCGGTAAAAGCTGGAGAATCGACTACACAAGTTAGAATACTATTGATAGTTTATACAAATATCCTACGAGTTCAGCCAGCCAGCAAAAAGATTTAACTATCTAAATATCTATAAAAGAAAGCAGTGTCTAAGATGATGGGCATAAATTGAGGTGTCTTAATAGACGTGTGTTACCTAATTCAAGTAAATAATACGATAAGGAATTGCAGATATTATTTGTGAATCAGTACAGAACTCAATACAGTTAATCATCACAATATCAAATCAGTACGGTTGGTGAATTTTAAGATTTTTAAACATTTGTCGGCGATTTTTCTCCACGGCGTGACCAATACAAATATTTTAGGACCTAAAATCATTTCCTGGATGGAAGATTAAAATTATGTTGATTATACTAATTTGGTGTCCCTGTAATTTAAAAATGTCGTACGTGAGATTGCCACTCGAGAACAGTTTCAGCGTTATTCGCAGTGCGTCGCAGAAGACCTCGGTTAACGGATGCAAAATATGTAAACATTAAAGAAAATTAACATTTCGCCAACTAAAAGGGGGAAGTTCGTGAAGGACGGCATTCCCTTGGAATTATGTTTGCTCGAAATGTGTCAGCCTAGCAATTCCTTTTAGTCCGCCACGTTATGGGATTTGATTCTTCAGTTCCGAAGAGTTTTTTTCTTGTAAGTTTCCGGGTTTATTTAACCATTGTTATGGAATTTGTCTCGTAGAAGTGGGTGTGGCTTCGACTAAAAATGGCCGCTCCCCAACGAAGCGCGGCCCAACGAGAACAGGTGGTTTTGGGTTTATCGACTAGTCCTCATTTCATAGGCTAATGACAAATTGTCTATTTGTAAGGAGTGGCGGTAGCGTTTACCTTTATACTACAAAGGAGTAGAAATCACGTAGCCATGTTTACACATTGCGGGTTAACGGTTCTTTGTTTACATTTTTACACATAAAACCTGTTGGTATAGGAATTGACTGTATAATTGCAGCTGAGCTGCATGACAATTTGTCGTTTTATACGTATTTGGCATGATGTTGAGGTACAAAAACAACATTGCCGGAAAGTTTGTGAAACTTTGAAGTTTGTTTACAAATTCTTAACCGTGAGTAAAAGTTGTGAATTTAACACAAGTCTAATTGAGAGAGAGAGAGAAATCGGGGAATATATTTGAACGCATTTCGTTCTTATTTTGCTTTTGAAGAGGTGAGAATCTTTCATTAAGTTGACACTTCCTTTATTGCAAATCGTAAATGACAAGTTACGTAATTTTCTTGATTTATTTAGGAAATAGATGACGAGTAGACTAAAATGAGATAGGATAGAATTGTATAGGTTTTATTAATAGTTTTGCATAGGTTTTCGTCGTAACACATTCGAATATCAAAATATGCGTCATCATCAGCTCCTGATGAGTGTAAGGCCTGTTTCCTGACTCCTTGTTTCAAATTAGCCCTACATTTTTCCCTCCCGGGCGCTGTGGTTCCCAAACTTTTTGTGGTCGGGGAAACATTTAAAATATTAAGAGAATTTCGCGGCTCACTCCAGATTGAAACGAGGTTGTATATTTTTATTCACGGATTGGTACTACATCATAATCAATACATCGAAGGAAATATTATCCCGCGAATGACGTCAACATTTCCAAATCGTTCGCTTATTTATTTTGAAACGTTATTCGCGGAAATCTTGAAAAGTCGGCTGTGGCAACCCGTTTGAAAACCACTTGTCAATCTATCCTTCGGACGTCTTTTCGATCTCTTGGCGTACCTTTGCATCCATTCGATGAGTTTATACGTCCAACTGTGATCGTTTCCTCACTCAGTATTTACCCAATGCCACTTAACGCCTTTACCTTTTCAATCACGTCACATATTGCTACCTTACCCTGTCTTTAAGACCTGAAATGCATCTTTACATGCTCCTCTTCGTTGTATGTGGGTCTATTATAGCGTTTCATGGTCATTGTCAGAATTCACAGATCATTTAATGTTTGATTTGGAGATGCGTGAATTTCCTGCACCCCATGTCGGCCCTCGTATTTGTTTCCTACTACTCCAGAAAGCGATCAGTCTGTATGTATGTAGTGTTGGTGTTATCTCCATCTGTCTTATAGTACGGAATAACATAGAAAAAGTACGTGAAACGTGTTGTTCGTCACTTGTTTGACCACTGGTGGAATACGCTTCAAATATATGGGATCCGTATGAGAAGGGCCATGTAATTCAGTTAGATAGAGTGCGACGCAAATCAGCCAGATTCGTAAAACAAATGCATGAACATTAACAAAGCGTCACACCATTATCGAGGAATTTGAATTGGGTATCACTCGAAGACCAAAGATTTAACCCAAAATTAAGACGCATGGAGAAATATAGGTCGGAATATCTAGCAGACGTTTTATTAGGAATAATTGCAGCACCATCATACATAGGTAGAAACTATCATAAGGATATAATACATGAGATAGTTCGCAGGTCGAAGTGTTCTCGTTCTTTCCGAGGGCACTGTGAGATCATTACAGCAAGGTCAAATGTGCGAGAGATAATTGTTAGGTAGGCTTTGATGCATTGCACTCCCTACCACCCATCAATTTGGTGAATTGCAGGGTAACATAGATGTAGATGTCTGATTTCCTATTTCCGGAGACTCTCCTCTTTGACTGGTTCTCCTTCCTAACCAATTGAAATTATTTTTACCCTTATTCATGAATACACCATTTATTTACCCGTCTATAAGACAAAGTTTTTTTCTATATTTTAAAATAAAATGCTGGATGTTGTCTTATATTTGTGAACAAAAAAATAAAAACAGGAAATGAATGAATTGGTACCTATTACTGCGAGAATTGGAGTCGTAATTTAATGATTTATAGTTAAAAGACGAAAACTATGTTACAGTTAACATTAGGTCGCTATTGAAGGTTGGCTCTGTGCCATATTTATTTTACCAGTTGAATGGGTTTGTTTTAATGATTCTAAAGGATTATATTCCCCGGAATTGAAGCACGCGAATTAACTCCGCGCGGTCCGAGAATTAATTAAAACTCCGATTTTAATCTCATGAATTTGCATTAACAATGCGCGATTAAAACTTGGCCGAAATTAAATCTGAAGCAAAAGATTTTTACGCGAAGTATTTTTTCCTGTAGTTTTTTTGCTTTTCTTATTTTTTTATCGTCGATTAAAAATGAAAATTTCCGCACTGCGCACTGAATCGAACTCGATTTTTAGGAGAAAAAACATTGACGCTGAGATGAAATTGTTGCCGCAATAATTTTTAAATTTATTTATTTTTTAATGTCTGCCAATTAATTTAGAAGGGATTTTTATCCCCATAGGTGGCGACCTCATCGACACGTTTTTTTGTTGGCATACCATTACATAACATGGGTAAGGTACCAAAAAATTGCGAATTATATGGATTTATTCGCTTCCGAGTAACATTTACTAGATAACATTTGGATCACTATTTGCTGTCGGAAAACCGAAGACGAATCCTCAAAGCCTTAAAAGATTCGGGTTCCTTTAGCACCGTGGTCAATTCTTGTGCAAGCGCCAACGATGCGATCGGCGCTATAGGCAACACATTGGCGGGATTGTTGCGTGGACGAGTTATGTAGCTAAATTGAAGGTCGTTGGATTCGGGATTTCAATAGGAAAAGAGGAGAATGAGGGAGATGTGTTATGGGAGAGGCCAGCTGGAGCTGCCACCTCCCCCCCCCTCCCTCTTCGCCTCCCTCCCTTTCTTTCTGCGGAGAGTTGGAAGAGATTCTTATGGAGGTGGTCGGGGTTTATAGGGAGTTTGGCTTTGGTATGGGAGTAGGGTAGGTAAAAGGAGGAAGGAAGGGGAAGAAAGGAATTGAGATGGTGCGTCTTTTTTTTTCCTTGCGGATCTTCTTTGGGTTGTTGGCCTTCAAACCGGTTTGTTTCATCAAGTCCCTTCTCTCTCTCTCTCTCCTCGTTCCCTCCAGCTCCTTTTCTATGACTCCATATTCCCTCTCCTCTTCGCTCTATTCTTCTATCTCCTACCTCTCTCTCTCTCTCTTTTCCTCCCTCCATCCCTCTCACTCCTCTCTTCTTTCCTCTGTACTCTCATTCCATCTACCTCAGGGGTGGGCAAACCGTGGCCCGCGGGCCATATGTGGCCCTCGAGAGCATTTAACGTGGCCCGCGAAGCTTTGGTAAAAAAGCAATCTGTAAAATTTAACACAGTTTTATATTACTTTTGGCGAAATTATGACAATAAAATCTTTAGTTTTGAAAATTTAGCCCTGCAATCCTTGTTTGTGCGTGTTTTTCACTTATGTATGATGCCTAAGAATCTAAGCAATTTCCGATTTAAACTCTAGTCTGGCCCGCCTAAGCATTGGCACCTTTCAATGTGGCCCGCTGAAGAATTCGCAAACACCGATGCGGCCCGCCATGCAGAGAAGTTTGCCCACCCCTGCTCTACCTCCTCTTTCCTTTCCTCTGCTCTCTTCTCCTTTCCTCTCTTTTCCTCTCTTTTCCTCTCCTTTCCTCTCTCTCCTCTCTTTCACTGTCTCCTTCCATCTCTCTCAGCTCTCCTTCCCTCTCCCCCACCTCTCATTCATTCTACGTATCCTCTTCTTTTTCCCTTTCTCTACTCTCCCGTATCCCTCCCCTCTGTCACTCTTCCTTTCGCTATTTCTTCACACTTCTCTCTCTCTCTCTTTCCTCTTTCTACCTCTCTTCTCCCACGTCTCTCCTATTCTTACTCCACTTCTCTCTTCCCCCCCTCTTCTTTCTTCGCAGCTCCATCCCTTCTTTACCTTTACCTTTACTCTCACTCGTTTTCCCTCCTCCCTTCACTCCTTTCCTCCTTTTACTCCTCTATTTTTTCCCCCCTACCTGTTTCTTCTTGCTATCTTTCCCTCTTCTCTATCTAGTTGCCTTTCTTCTCCTTTCTATTTTCCTATCCCTATCCCCCTCACACTTTTATTTTTATTCCCACGACACGGATTAGTATTACCCTTTCTCCTTCCTCTCTTCACTCCCATAAACTCTCCTCTCCTCTCTTTCTCTCTCTCCCTTCGGGCCCATAATATTCGCGAACTTACCTTTCCTCCCAAGCGAGAACGCACGTGCGATTTTTGTTCGTTTTTTGTTATCTTCCAGGGGTTTTTGCTTTATCGCACGCCCTCACGCGCCGCTGATTACGTAGAGGTTTTTCTAATATATGTAACCGACTCGTTTTAAGGATATGTTTCCGTTCCTTCGCGGAAGATTCCGCTTCCCCCGCGTCTCTCTCTTTTTTATTTTTATCGAAAAAAAATCTCCGGCGATTTTCTATTCGCGTTCGTATGAGCGCGTGGAAAGGAAAGTGGCAGTGCGGGAGTCGATCTTACGACTGTATGGCGCAAGGCAATGATATCGTGTTATTACCGTCAGATGGCTATCGAAGCTTTCAATGGGTGGCGGCCGTATCTTCCTCGGCGTGCTTTCGCTTTGCTCTCCGGAAGTAATGTACTGTTAGTGGGCAATAGTGTGAAGTATGGTCGTTTTGTATTTATTCCCGTGATCGGACTTTTTAGACCAATGGCGAGCAAGCTTTTCTGCGTGGCGGGCCACATTGTTGTTTGCGAGTTCCTAGGTGGACCGCAATACAAATCTGTCAATGCTTCGGCGAGCCAGATTAGACTTTAAATCGGACGTTAACTAGAGATTCTGGGGTTTCATATTGGTAAAAATCATGACGTTGGGAGTGTTTTTTTGGCGATGTAGTTCTGCGTAAATGATGTAAAATGGGAATTTTGTAGTCGTCGGATCGGCAGATGTTATATCTTTCCCTCTGTGAATCGATTACGTTTAGATTGAATTCGGTTGGTAGGTTGGTACATGTTTTAGTGGTGCATCGATGTTTGTGTTATTAGCGCCTGTAACTTTCTCTCCTATAGCACTGGTTCTTATAACAGGGATTCGCTACTGCACGTTTTTTATATTCGTCCGGACTTGGAATGTGGGGTTCCAGATTGCTGAGCTAGGAAGTGACGTGTTACTGGACTTTATTGTTCTTTTTATAATTTTAAATAACCTGAAACAACACTCCAGGAGCAACCTTAGGGGTGTAGTTTATATATATTTTTAAATCCAACCTTAATATCTTATTCATCGCTTCTTTCTATACTTGTTTTTAACGGAGCTCTTACAAACGTAATTTTTTCTGGTATTCTTTCCGCTGGAAAACCGTATGCTATTTTAGATTACATTCTGTTTGCGTACGCACGCCGTCCGCGATCACGCTGAATTTTTAAACTTTCGCCATTACCTCAGAAGGGGGCGTTTTAATCGATTTCCTTCCCGGAAGTGGAGGACTCGACGAGTGTTATTACGCGGCATAAATTCCACCGAGTGCCGTTAAAAAACATCGCGGCCATTCCGAGAGACACGACATAGTCTTTGCCATCGGATGTACACATCTCTTTCTTTCTCTCTCTCTCTCTAGGCGTTTGCTGCTACGTCATCTCTCGAAAATCTCACGCAGTGTGCTCTTCTTCTCACGAGTGCTACACGAGTCGGTTATTTCATTTAAAGAAAGAAAAAAAAACGAACAGGAAATCTTTTGCGATCGCCTCGAGGAAATGTGCGGTTCGCTGATCTCTGTTTTTCTTCTTCTCCCTCTCTCCGTCTCACTTTACCTCCTCCCCTCCCCCTCCTTTCCCTCCCCCCTCCCCCCCTCTCCGTCGTATCCATGGAGACTAATTTGCCCAGTTCTTTCTTCATTCCTCTCGCAATCAGCATCCCTCTTCGGATGCGCTTCTTGTATTCGCACCACGGAGAGAGAGAGAGAGAGGCGTCAAGTTGCGTCGTCTCTCCTCTGCAGATCGTGACGTCCTACCACAGTCCCCTCCTCCTCCTACTCTTTCGACCTTTCTCGCGCTCTTAGCCCTTCCGCATTATTCACTCGGAAAGATTCATCGCTCGAAGAATTCCGATATTTTATTCCCTTTTATCGCGTAATTTTTTTTCCTCCCTCCCTCGGCTCGGAAATGGCGTCGGGATGGGGATAAGTTTTACGGCCGTTCGTGAGAGCATTCAAGGATTTTTACGCGCGCTAGATAGGATTGCGATTTCTAGCTCGGCGGAATCTCGCTTCGGGTAAGAATAATAAAAGCGAGAAAGGGTGTTGTTAACCTTCTTTTTTTTTGTCGATCACGTTCCGTGTGTACCGCGTTGAGAGTCTTTAAGCGCCTCGGAACGTTTTTATTTACATGTACAGTTCCGGTAATGTTTCATTGTACTGAAAGGAAGCTATAGCTTAAGGTCTTGCACCCCGGTGAGTACCAGGAAGGGGAAGCTAAAGGTTTTTTACATGCCGAATACAGCGAGTCCTCGGTATACGTCGAGGATGCATTCCTGAAAACTGCGACCATAACTATAGCGAAACTAACTTTCCTGTAGATATAATGTTTTGGCGGAATTTTTGTGACGTTTGTACCATTTTCACCCAGATTAATGCACGATAAGAAAGCGCACTAAAATACGCCATTACATTGAAATAAAAGCAATACATATAAAAACAGACATCTGGGACGATTCCGAAGTCGAAATTATTGCATGAGACTGCGATCACATACGTACAGGGTCATTCGGCAGTAGACGGATGCATTTTGTATGCGAAACGACGTGTTACAGGGAATTAATTTGCGTGCATAAGTAAATACTGTACATGGTATTATTTTTTGGATGGGAAATAAATACGTAATAGCGCTGGAATGGGGTTTTTCCAAATCAGCGGTCACAGCCGTGGGCGTGAAATCGTGGAACTAACCTGTAACGGACGCGGTAAATGATTGATATCGCTCCCCTTAAAATATCCTATTTATATTCGTGGGAGCAGTTGGTTTTAACTTCTGTCCTGGTGTATTGTTGTAAGACTTAGGTTATATCATAAAGATTTGGTGGAATTTTAAAGTAGGGAAATTCTACAATTTCTCCAATTTTTTACGTCGCACGTATCGATTAACATCGATTTTACTCTGATTCAGAGAGGAATCAGCTTCTCACGTAGGTATATATTGAAGTTAGCTTTTAAAAGCTAAAAAAATATCCGTCGCTTAGCAACGGCGTCGATGGATGGTGCTCTTCGCTATTCCTCGATCCTGATTTTCTTAATTTTCTCCACATTTTGCCCTTGTACGCGCCTCATCATGAAGTTGAAGCTCACAATTTAAAAGTTTGTATTTCGTAAAACAATGGAAATTAAATTTTGTGCTAATATGTATCGATTTTTAATGGCAGCAATGGTCCATAATACAATTTTTCGGTGAAAACAAAAGATTTATTTCGTACGATCCATTTCAAATCGCTCAATCGATACCCTTTGTTTTGACAACGTCCCAGCTTTATTGTGTTTTATGATGGCAGCTGTTTAGCAGTCTCAAATCATCGACGTGAGTCGAGCTGCTTAGCAACCAGGCGCAATATTTCATTCTTACCATGGATGCGCGATTCGAGTTTAAGTTAACTTAACAAAGCCAAACGAATTAATTTCCCTTCTCATGGAAATGAATGGCTGGCAACGGGCCTTCTTCGGTCGATTGCGAATATGCAATCAGTTTGCCTGGTAAGAAGCTGTCTAACGCGGAGGACAATGCAGGCGTCATCTTTTTCTCTTACGTATGTTTACGTTCGCGCTGATACGAACGCGTCGTAAAGATAATCCCGTACGTTTATTGCCGTTGCAGGTGTAAGTTGTGTTTTGTCGCACACGCTAGGGAGTGTGTCCCCGTACTCTTTCGTTTACCAACGTTGCTTTCTTCTTGTAAACTCTCCAGTAGAATTCTAGAGTTTGTTTTTTTGAAACGATCCGTTCTTTACTTGTGAAAGTGTGTACGAAAACATTTACATTCATTTATTACTACTTTAAGAGTGATAAAAATGGAAACATCCGGGACAAGATATTTTTGCGCTCCAGGCAAAGTTTGTAAATTATGCCCCCATCCTAATGAAAGTATACATTAAAAATGTTACCTAATAAATTGGGGGGTACGATATACGGTAATTAAAAAATAGTACGTAGTTAGGATGAAGGAGCATTTTATTTATTTGAATTTTTATCTACAGAACTAGTGTATTTACAAATGTAGAGATAAAATCTACCATATATTTTAAGAGTTTGTGTGTTTGTTTGTTCATGGAACTCCTCTTAAACGATAAACAACCAAATTTGGTACAATTCTTCCTTACAACCTAAATTAGTGAATGGAAAATGTTTCGTTTCTGTCCGAAACTTTGATTTGAAATGGCGAACGATTTAATCATCCACGTATTTTGCAATGTCCTGCAACTGACGCACAGAGATGAATGTAGATTATGTTTAATTTGTACTTTTAAATTACGTAGAAACATGGTACGAACTTGAGACTTGGATAGTTCTATGCAGGAAAGAACCAAGTTTATTTCTATTGAAGGCAGGATCCGAATCCTGATCGAATTAGCGTAAAAATGCGTTTAATCCGAAAAATACGTGATTTTATGTTATATGATAATACAAAATATAAACTACCATCACAACAAATGTATTTAATCATATTTTGGTAAAATGAAAGAGCGATTGCAACATTTATTAAAGCCTACTTACCCTCTGACAAACTAGACATGATTTAAATCAACTTCCAGTATAACACAAATATAATGATAACGATATAATTAGCATTTTTGTGAGATTTATTAAATGTTGACAATGTGCCATTCATATTTTAACAAAATCATTTGTTTAATGGCTCCCCTTCATTTATGGCACACAGTAAATTTTGGCGCCTGGCTCGCCAAGATCTCCCTGTTGACCGTGAAACCTTATAAAAATAGATTTGTTTCTACTTTGTATATCAGGAAATGAAGTTGTCTCGAAGATGTTGAAAATGCTTTGAGTTTGGATTTGCGATGATGTTGGAAACGTTTGAGACTTGAAATGTTGCACTAGGTATTGAGAATGCTGCGCCAGAGAGCCAAACGGCAACTTCTTTGCTGCTATTGCTCTCTTATATCCAGTTCCATGTGTTATGATGCTAGAATACAAAAAGAAGTCCGCGGATTCGACTGAGTGAGTCGTTAAAGCTCTTTGGCATCCTCTTCTCTCTTGTGTTCGTGATTATCGTCGGCATAGAATGCCACCGCCGACGAATAAAAAATTTTTTTTTTTTGCCTCGGCTTGCGAATGGCATAGTTTGCACCGACTTTCCGTGACTTTGTGAATTGGAATAGGCGTACACGTGTTTGCGGCCGAATGCCCAATCCCACTCGGAAAAGAATGATACGGGCAAACAAATCGATTCTCTCATCCATCATTACGAGTTGTCTCGCTGCACATGTATGTACATATATATATATATATATATATATATATATATATATATATATATATATATATATATATAAATGCTTAAAGGAAGGGAAAGGTAATAATAAAGGTGGAAAGAAGGTGTTGGAGGAAGCCCAATGGACACTTACCTAGATTGGAGGGCCGCTGGGGGTGGTGAAGACACACGAAAAACACATAAACACAAAAACAACACAAATATGGAGCTTTCTGGCTGACGCCCTTCTTCAGCGACGGAGAGACATGTACACACGTTTATGTATGTATGTATGTATGTATGTATGTATGTATGTATGTATATATGTATATATATATAAATACTACGGAAGAGGAAAGTTAAATGAGGATATTTAGGACAACTAGGTGTTGAAGGAAACCCAGTGAGCATTTACCGGAAGGAGAGCCGCTGGGGTATTGGAGAGAGACATTTGTAGAAGTTATTGGAACTTTCGGGATGATCCCTTTGTCAGCACAAGAGAGACGCTATATATATATATATCAGTGGCGAATCCAAGGGAGGGACGATCGCCCCCTCCTTGGATAGCCCCATTGCACTCCACTGCGCGCTTTCTTAAATTCAATCCGTGCAAAAATCCTCAGTTATACGCCGCAGATTAGGTCTGTATAGCAAGAGAAAGGATTCTGATAGGGGTAGGGATTTTCAAATTATAGGGCAGTTGGGAGGGGCGGATTCGATAGGTGGAGGGGCGATCGCCCCCCCCCCTCCTCTTGAGAAGTTTCTGGGTCCGCCCTTTATATATATATATATAGCGTGGCTTCGTCCGTGTCACCCTTCGTGATTTTTGTATTCGCTTATAGTTAGTCGATCGTGCCTGCTGTTGGGAGGTACAATCATAGTTGCATAGCGTCGTTTGGGCACGGAGACGACGGAGCGTGTTCTTTTCCACGTTTCATGCGATCTTACTTGCTCCACACGAAAACAAAATTATGATAAAAACACCGGAAGTGGCCAGGGAGAGGGACAAAAAAATGCAGCTAACTTCGGATTGTTTCTTACGTGCCTATGAATATTGAACAGCGGTGTGGAGCGCGTTTCTCACGTTCGACACGAAATAAATACTATAATCTGAATTTCAAATGTGAAATAACCATCTCATCTCCTGGCTGAAATGCAGCTGAAAGTCGTGGTAACTGCAGAAACAAAAGATATTGGAGCATCATTAACTTATGCAATATGAAACAAAATTTAAACTTAAAATGCCGTATTATATTTAGTAATATGAAAAAGTAATTTATATAATACTCAATTAAGAAATGTTAATGTTTCGAGCTCTAACCATCTATACAGAATCTTTATTTGAAAAATTTGAAGGTTGAAAAAAAGGGAATCGTATTTCGGTTTCATTGTAATTGGCAATTCACCGGTCATTGTTTCTTAGTTAGAATCGCCGATTTAAATAAACGGTTGAGGACGGCTTTCTTGTAGAAGAAAAATCTGGCCATTCTGTTTCCGCGGCAGCCGGAGTCATCTTTGATCGCCATTTTCCGCGACGGCCATAGTATTATCGCATAAGGATTCGACCTTTTTTTAGTGTCGGTTTGACGCACGAAACAAGTCTTTTTCACAGCTCCGGTATCCATGGAGACGCTTCACTTTTATCGACAAGGTTAACAATCAAATAGAAAAAACTCCGCTTCGGTTCTTTTCCAGATTCTATCTTTCTTTTTATATTGCAACCGAGGGAGGGGGGTGCAAAGAGCAGTGATGGATCGGATGGAACGAACACCTTAATCAAAACGGGAGAAGTATTCGGCATCAACGTGATCCCTTGCTATAGTGCGGTCTATAATCAGCCGTTGGACGTACGTACGGGTTCCGTATTGAATCCGGCCCGGCCGAATTAATGGCTCCGCGATCAATCACTCCGTCGCCCCATTCGACCTCCCCTCCCCCGAAAAACCGCGGCGTCACGTCGCTCGTGTGTTGTCCGGAATTTTTTGTACGGAATCTTTTGTACTTAGGCGATATATAGTTTTCTTTTTTTTTAATCTCACGCCAGAACGTGGTGAAAATCCGTTCATTTATGCGCCCTTCCTAGCTGGAGCGTGAGGACTCGTAAAAAGGGTTTATTTTCGGAGTGAGAATGTATTTCGTGCGCGGTTCTTATTGGCGTCGCTATTTCGGTGTGGCTGTTATTGGGAAGAAGCGCCGCTCTTCTCTTTTGCCGCCGCCCCAAAGGATTTTGAAACGCGTTGCTTTTCTCGTGTGTATGTGTTTGTGTGAGCTCGCGCGCGCATATCCGCGCGTGGCTGAAATAGACGTAAGATTTCTACATTTTCTGCTCCACATTCACCAGCTTGTCTGTACGTACTCGCCCGTGTTTTACTCGTGAGAATAGTGCGAGTCGACGAATACGATGGAAACTGTGTAATTCGAATTTTTCGCTACTCGAACTAGGTAATGAAAGGCCGTAATAACGATTTTGGGGTCACCTGTGCAAGTAAAACTTTTGTAAAAAGTCGTTATTAAATTATTTTTATATGATTTTAATTTTTTATTATTTTCGAAATTTAAATTCTGAAAATTTCTTTATCGACTCGTCAGTTTTAATTCGGCTGTGTTTCTTGCTTTGAAGAGCATTTTTTATGGAGAAATTGTGGTTTAGTCATATTTAACATGGAAAATGATGACTATTTCCTAAACCAAATGAGACAGTTTTACAAAATGTCAATTACGAACGCTTTAACGGTGTACCTAACTGGAATATTTTTACCTTCTCCATATACGTAGTATAAAGAAGGTACTATTGTATTCGTGAAAAAAATGGAATTCGAGATTTCAACGGAAATACACGTTTTGAGGTCCTCTGAACACGTTTTGACCGTTTTCTCGATGATGTCTGTGTGTGTGACAGAAATTTTGCGTGCGCTCTAACTCAAAAACTATTCATCAGATCAGGGTGAAATTCTATATTTGTGATTTTATATATATATATATTCTTAAGATGTGAAAAGATTTCGATAACAATCGGTTAACGGGAAGTAGCGGTTTACTCTTGTAAAATATTTCGCTTAAAACTGAATTTTTGTTAACAGACATATATATATTTTTTTGGTTAACAGTTATATGTTTCTCCGTCGCTGAAGAAGGGCATCAGCCCGAAAGCTCCATTTTTGTGTAGTTTTTGTTCTTTTGTGTTTTTCGTGTGTCCTCAGCACCCCCAGCGGCTCTTCATTCTAGGTAAGTGTCCACTGGGCTTCCTCCAACACCTTGTTGCTACCCTTATTATTACCTTTCCTTTTCCTTAAGTATTTATATATATATATATATATATATATATATATATATATATATATATATATATATATATATATAAGTTGTAGATATTATTTTTTCTTCAACTTTTGTTTGAACTAAATTTTCATATGAGAAATATTTCAAGAGATATTCAATTTTCTTCGAAATTGACAATTAGCGGGCAGCTCGCGCGCGTGATAGTGACAGCAATTGAATCGCCAGCGCTGAAGCATGTAAGTTAAACTGTTCCTATCGCCGTACTTATTTGATTTTAGTTGACAACTTACGTATGGATAAAATCATGTGTTGGACACATCAATTTATTTGTTTACGTAGAGAGAAGTACATATTAGATTTTCACTGTTGGTTGACGCTTCTGAATAGAGAGCGGTCCGAAGAGCCGTAAACGCTTGTCTGCAGATCTTGTATTTATTTGCTATAAAAGCACATGGAAAACGTTGATAAAGAGTAAAGTGGGATCTAAAAATATATAATAACACAGCACTTCATACGGTATCATTCATCATCATACGTAGTCTATCCGTAGGCAGGTCCGTGATTATTCATGGTTAAACGTGGTTCTCCACATACTACTCGTCTTCCTGTCTTGATAGCTCTCCTTCCCTTTCAAGTGGTATATCAGCTGAAACCTCTTCCTACCTCTCTCTTTTTCCATCTAGTTATCCTTCTAGCACTTCTTTAATCATGCTCTCTCTCTTCAGGTTATGTCCAATCCAGTTCGCCTTCCTCTTTCTGATAGTCTGTATAATCGTTCGCTTTTCTTCTACTTTTTGTAGTACTTTCTCGTTTTTCATCCTATCTGTCCATTTTACCTTTAGCATTCTTCTCCATGTTCGCATTTCGAAGCTTTCCAAGTATTTAAAATCATTTTTCCTTAGCGTCCATGTTTCTGCTCCGTACAAAGCTATACTCCATACATAGCATTTTATCAACTTCTTGCGGATATCCTCCTTTATATTCCCCGTTAGTAGGAGTTCCTTTCTTCTGAAAGCGGCTTTTGCTTTCGTTATTCTAGTCTTGATTTCATCGGTATATTTTACTCCTCTCACGGTATCATTACTTTGTCTCAAAACATTTCGGATATTTTATTGCTTTTAATGGAGTTCAAACCTCTCCCAGCATAAAACGCTTTCGAAGATTTTATGGACTTTGTGGACGAAATAATTATATTTGTTTTCGGCTTGTCTTCTCTTACAGTGTAATTCATTCCCACGGGTTGTTGATTGTTTACTTCGTAGAAGAGCATGCCAGAGCATGCCATTTTTGGGCGAAGAGCTCGAGGCCAACTCTTTCTCTGCTATTTACTCGATCTGAATTTGACATTTTTTATTTTTTGACCTTCCAGTTATCACCAGTTATTGCACGTTATTTGAAATGAGATATATTTTCTTAACTCGCTAAGTTATAAAGAAAAGTAAATATGAGCCTTATTGTTAAATAACTGATATGAATGGGGAAACGTAGTTATATTGAATGTCATTCGGTGAATTTGCTGGTCGACTATCCGTAATATTATTACAGAAGGAGAGGTGAGATTTTTTGCTATGCGGAGTTCCTTCTCTAAGCTTCCGGTAGAAGACGTAGTGCATCATATTTCCTTTGGTAGTTGAAGTCAACCTTACGAAATTTGATTTAGATACTTGATTTGGTTATGATGTTATTGCAAAAAAAAACTTGAAACGACGTACGTAAAACGTCCTTTAGAAAAAAATAATAGGGGAAAATCTGAAGATATGTTTTACTTATCTCTCATGTAGTGCAACTTTGCACGACAAATCGCAGCTAGACGAGCAACTATTCAATGCATTATGTATTTGGCTAATGGTACCTTAAAATGGAACGACACGGTTTGGTCACCTCTATAAAAACTTAATGATGAAAAAGTGGCGAACTTAATCGCTCGACACTATTATTTCATAATTTAAATATAATATTATTCCATCGGGAGTAATAAGAAAGTAAGTAAATCCGTTATATTACGAAATGCGTTACAGCTGGGGTTCATTGTATTCCTTGTGTTCGCAGGTGGCGCTCGAGATCGCCTCGTGGTTCGTGGCGCCCTTCCCTTCCGAGTAGTCTTTGATCGTATTTCAGCGTCCAGTGCTTCTTTCCGGCTTTCCTCAAATCCTCTCTCTTACCGGCCGTTTCAATTCAACCGAACAGATGGTCTCTCGCCAACCGTGGGAAGTACTTTCAATGTAAATATGTGCAAGACGATTTTTCTCCTCGAGAAAGGAAAGATCGACGCCGTTTGTTCCTTCTTTTTTATTATCCAGCCGACCGAGTAGGAGAGACGCGTATGGAAGTTAAAATTAAAAAAAAAAATGAGTCGTCGACATAGAAGCGTGGTTTATTCGACGTCCGCGCAAGAGAAGATTTTTTCTCTCCTTTTGTCGGTTTTTCTTCGGGTTACGCCTTTTTTGTGATTCCGCCGCTTTTGAGTTTATTTAGTCCCGGATAGAGTTGCGACTGGTATGGTTTCCCTGATGAAATTTCCGGCGCAATTGCTCGCTTTTATTGATAAGGTACGTTTTCCACCTGTTTTTCGCACGTGTTCTGTATTGCGTGGGAATCAGGTTTTGGGAGGACAAAGATAAATTAATTTTTGTTCGAATGTGTGTCCAAACAAGAAGTTAAGTTTATGCAAAGAGAAGGAAATTTCCGCAATTTCACGGATTCTGATTTTAGTATAATCTGGATTTGGGAAAAGCTCGGAAGTTTTCGTAATCCCTTTTCGGATATATATATATGCTGTGGTATCTTCAATTCAGCCTCTTAATTAACCCAGTGCGATTATCTGTATGAAAGGTTTAAAAAAACTTAAATTTAAAGTGGTTATAATCTAATATACATAATAGAGGGAATTCCTGTCATCTCAGTGTTAATTAACTGATCGTTTATTCTTATAATTTTTTAAACTTCAAACCTTTTGCGTGTACTTAGCTGTACCGCGTATTCATTTAACTGTAATAAGGCCACTAGTATTAAAAAACAAGTTACGGTAAATGATTGTTCAAGTAGATACTAAAATGTTTTAGTAAATACATTAACGTAATAGTTTTGACGGCCTGTTCATCATATACCTATTTATTGGAATTAATCGCGTGACGTGCCACCATTGTTTAAAAATGACTTAAATAAAAAGAAAAAGTTATGTTTATCCAAGGAGCTAGTCAGTAAAAGGTTTCAAGAACAAGCAATTTAAAAAATAATTGCCTCGGGTATCTCCAAGGGCCGCAGCAAAGTTGTTTGTTAAAATACTATTTTCAGTGAATTACCACTGAAGACGGCTGCTTTGTAGCCGAAATACGCATGTCTTTTTTATAATCTTGTTATGGCTATTGGATTTTTTTAACTTCTTGTTATTGGATTTTTTCATCCATAAGACAAATTCAAATTCAAAAAGCCTTTATTGTCTTTAATTACATACATTGCATTTTTAAGTGCTAAAGTTACAATTTTTTACAATTTATTAGCCATGTTCGGCTATTTTATCTCATTTCCTAATTTTAACAGCTTTCTTAAATATTTATTTTCTAATGTGTTTTATAAGAAATGCATTTGAGGCAAAAAAACCCTCTGTGTCTTAGTCAGCCATAAAACGAGCTAAATAATTCTCTTTTGAATAAAACGTCGAGGCAGTCAACGGGCTGTTTGGTTGGTTGTCGGATGTGTACATAACCGAATCGTCACACATCGGCCGAAACCACACTTAATAGAGTTCTTTATTTATTTCCAACGGTCGTGGGGAGGAGGGTTGATGGTTAGGAATGGACCTTTCATCCATTTAAGACGAGACAGAAAACCCTCGTGAAGACTTATTTTCTCCATTAATCATCGTTGAAAGAGTCGCGGCTGTGTCGCTTCTCTGACCGAGGTTAATTCGCGTTAAAGATCGAATCGTGAAGGGATCCCTACCAGAGATTGATGTCCGGTTATTTACATTGTGTGTTTGGACCCCTCGAGGAAAACATGTCGCTCGAGACGTGCGTTGCTGTCGCTGGATGACTCGGCTTGGCAAAGTGTTGCACGTGTATATTTATCGAGACAACTCTTTTTATTTCCCCTCCCCCTTTAGGATCGGCCTTTTGTGACTACTCCCGGGTTCTTTTTTTTTGGCGCTTATTTTCGCCTTTAATTTGGCTTCGGCGTGCGGCGCGAAAGCCAGGAAGGAAGAATTTTTGAACACGTTATTTATGTTGGAATGTTTGTGCGAAGTAGCGCGAAAATTCTTTCTTAGTAAAAAAAATCGGCTTGATAAACTGCCTGGCGAAAAGTAGTAAGGTGGATTTGTCACACGAAAGTATTGTCAGCGCCGCCGTTTTATCCATCATTGACATTTGCGCTAAAGCGAGGTTGGCGCTAAATCGCGGTGTATGCTTGCTCTGTGTAAGTGTTCTCAACGATTATGCGGGGGTAGCACTATATAGAGGGGTAATAAATCGGGATCTGTCTGTATACATTATTACAGCCTGCGAAAACCAGTCGAGTATGAAATAGTATTTATTTTAGTTTTTCGTAACGATCCGCGCGAAGCAATCGCGTTGTCGTTTTCAGATTTCGCGCTTTGTTATCAAACGGACTCGTCCTCTTTTAAGTCGACGCACAGGTATTTTTTCACTTCGTTTCGTCACTTTTTTTGAGCGGTGACTCATCATCCCTTTCTTAATATTTACGAATCATGCAGCTGTTTTCGGCGTTGAGTTATGGCCACGGTGAGGTTGCTTAGTCACACCGATCATTATTCAGGGCGATGCATCATTTTGGCACTAAATAATGTATTGTATTCGTCTTTGGGAGCGTGTTCGTCTGCATGGTGATGGTCGAAAACTCTTCAGATCGTTTATTTCTGGCGACTCTTTCTCTCCTAAGTCTCTCAAAGGCGAAAACTTACCTATATTTCTGACCGTGCATTGTAATACGTTTTTAATTTTTTCTTAAATTGGACTCCTTCCGGAAAACTGGGGATTGATTCCTGTCGTCTACTCGCCGACGCATATGTAGATTTAGAATCGGGGCCAAAATATTTGAGGCATACGTTTGTAATTTACTGGTTTGATTTACAATAGTTCATAGTTGGTAACTAAAATTCCACGGGCCCCGGGAGGATCCCTGGGGGACTCGTATTTGACCGATTATAGAAGAAATTAATATTTTAAAAACTTAATTCCGGAATGTCTTTCCAAATAGTCGTTATTTTTAGAAAGAGTAATTTTAATAGCCCAACATTTTCAGCATATTCCTTGATTAATTGATTAATAAGTGCAACTTGATAGGCTTCGCAATAGGTTTCAATTTTAATTGAACATATCTATTCGTTGGTTGAGAGGTTAGGAAGAAGAGAGGCCACAAATAATGTTTTGCCGCGGACCCTTCTGCTCCTATTGATTTATCGTTTGAAATATCTTAGCTTGTTGTAGCGATATTTATTAAATTTTAAACAGGTTTTTGGCTATCTCAGGAAAAATACTCTGCGAACTCCAAAAACACAATGACAGTTGGCGAAAGCTTTCTGGTGAGAGATACGCGAGGAACGACTATTTTTCACGCCCTGCGAGTTATTTTTATATTCCGTGCGTTTTTTCCTCGTACAAGAATAGCACGGGGCTTCCTTTCATTTTTTTTTAAAGATTTTTTTCCGTCCGATAAGCTTATTTAAGATCGCATCAGCGTTTAAATTGTGAAGCCCAGTGCTGCGATAAAACTTCCCGTAAATTATGTAGGGGATCTCTCTCCGTTGCCACGAAACGATTGAATAAACCACTTGTACACTTCCGCTGTAATAAAAAGTAGCCCTAAAAAGAGGTGGTGCATTTGTATCAACGATACGTGAGTTAATCTTTAAGGATGTCGGATTTTTATCTCCGAAGTGCTACAAAGGTTATTTTTCAAATATTTTAACTATTGTTTGGGCAACCTATATAGTTTGCTACGTCCATAATCGATCGATAATTAATTTTCGAATTTAAATTCTATTTCTTTGTACGTAACCAGAATTTTTAGTGTTGGGAATGACGTAAGAAGGTCAAAAAAGTGAGTGCCTGTCTGGCTTTGACGGTTAACAAATCACGTATTTTTTCCTCTCTCTCTTTCTCCCAAAAAGTATTTTCTCCAGTGAACTGCATTTCCTCTTGCAAGTATAAATCCCATCTCTTCATTGGATTCGCTATATTCTTTCTCCACAGTTTTATTTTTAGCTTCGTCGCAGGTTTTCATTTTTTTTCCGCCGAAGAAATATGTCCCGTTGCGCAAATTCATGCCGTATCCAATCCGGAAGCGCGTCGGAGTTTTCTCCTTCCCTCTCTCTCTCTCTATGTTGCGCATCGCGCTCCTCATATCCCCCTCTCCCCTCCTCTCCCTGCCCTCCCTCTTCCTTCCCCTTTCATCCCAGGCTGCCTTTCTTCCTCTAATGCCAGAACCAGAGGGAAATCTATTTACGTCCGGATCTGTGTTTCGAACGCGGGAAACGAAAAGAAGCTTTTCCCCAATCACCGAGGGTCAGAAATCTTCTTCTCTAGGCTGTCGTGCGTTGGGTCATCATCGCTGGAATGTCGAAAAAAAAATCGGTCATGTAGGTTGACTCGTCTACGATGGGAAAGTTTTTGTTTTTTATTTATCTTGTTATTTCTGCGAGAATTCGTTCGGGTTTTGTTTCTGTCATCTAGGGGTACCCAGCTTGGGGCCCACTAAGCAATTCTCTGCGGCCCACCGTGTTTCATAGTTTTCAAAGCTGTATTCATTTATCTTTTGATTTACCTACCAAATACTGTTTTTATCTAGGAAAATCTGTTAAAATATCTAACATTACATTGGAACCCCTTAGTAAATATTTCTCACAGTCAGTTCAAATAGCTTCTTTGTGATGATATTTAAAAAAATCTTTTATCAAAGGAATTTCTAAGATTAAATTCCATCGTGATTTTTAATATTGAAATATTAACCCTATAAATCTAATTTTAACTTGAGTTTCACTCGTATGGTGCCTAAGAATCATAAGGTAACTTCTGATTCAACTTTAATCCAGTCTGCCGAAGCATCGACAATTTCTAATGTGGCTTACCATGCCGGAAAGTTTGCCCACCCATGATCTAAATTGTATTGGTCGAATTTACTGACCAATTAGGATAAGCCGGATTCAGCGCATAGTGTAAACCGACTTGGCCGAAAAACCTTTTTGTTTGAGTTAAAAGAAAACAGATTTTTCTAATCAGGGACATGCCATCCGAAAGGAAAGTAGAACCGATCGATCGTTCAAGATTTCAGGCATCCCAATGCTGTGAGAGATAATAAGTTGTTAACTAAATAAGAGAAAATGTTGACACGTATACGAGTTCGCAGTTAATCCGTTCCATTTAAAAACAGAAAATAAATGTCTATATCGGTAACGTCCCATAACACTCGATTTTTTTTGCCGTTGAGTATAATTTTTTGTTTATGTTTTTATTATAATACTATCCATCGATGAAATTAAAATTCCTGGAAATTGTATAACAGATATGACTTATTTTAGCTTATCGAATTTAGTTTTTTCTTAATTAAATGATGCCCTCCTAAAGCGAAAATCTTGGGCGAAGGTAATTTTTTGGCACCTAAGTTTCATTTAACTTTTATTTACGTAACTTATTAAAAACTAATATCTTATCGCAGATGTTTATTTGAAACCATGGACGTCAAAGAGGAAGTATGAGGAAAATGTGAACTTGATTTCTTATTTTTTGTTCATCTGTTCGGAAAATATAACCTATTGTTAATGTCTATAGCGCAAAATCATTCCGTCTAAACTGTGCGAATCTAATGTGCTATATTTCTCTACCTACAGTCAAGTTAACATGAATATTCTTTTGTTGTTTATCTCATGAGGTTCGTATTCAGCATTTTCCGATAATTCGTTTTTACCTTCGGTCTTCCATTAGAATTTTTGTAAATGTTACCATAGAGATGAAGTTCGTGGTTCATTTTGCAGCTATTCATCGAATGCAGAGTTTTAAAAAAACCCCTTCTTTTCGTTATTTTTCCCTTGAGAATCCACACCCTTTTTTTGTAATTTTATGTCGCCTTTTCATGTTTTCACGCCTTTTCGTACCATTCCTTGTTTTCCGACACGTAGTAAAATAATTATGGTCAAATATCGTCACCGCTTCAGTCATCATCTCGATTCTTGACTTTTTTACTTTCTCCTTACGTGGTATAGGAGAAAATAATTGTTGATAGCGATGCGTACGCTGCCAAGATAATGTTAATTACGCATCGATATTTTGTCATCCATGGCAACAGATATAAATGTTGTTTACTTATTGTTTTTATTTTTTCAATGTGACAAGCGATTCAAAGTATTTTTCAACGTGAAAAGTATTCAAAGCGTTTAAAAATCATTCACGAGTGCAATTGACGATACTTATTCTTGAATACGTTATTGTAGGGAGCATTCATATTCATTACATCTGTATGGAGAAAGTCATATGCCGGACCAATCAGATTTTTTTAAAAAAAGGTTATTTTGCCAGTCCATGATTTTTTGTTATACTTATAAAATGTCACGATGAACGTGGAGACTTAAAAAAAAATTATCTCATCCTAGTACTAAGTGGTGCGCTCTTTGAAGCGGCTCCGTGCCGCGTTATTAGGTAGATACTCCGAAAATGGATCGGTGCAATGGGAAAATGAGGAATGATATTGCCTCTCGAATAAATTACCTCTCGGACGAATGAAGACTGACTGGTCAATAAAAATGCTTCGAACCGTTCATTATGTTATCCGACTCGTAATTCTGGTTTTATGGCTAATTTACCTCCATCCGTTCTCTCCCCCCTCCCCCCCACCTCCCCCCCCCTTCCACATGCAATCAATTCGAAGATTTCTCTCCAGGTGACAAATTATCCGCGGATATATTTCGATCGAATGGAATCTTTCTCTGAATAATTGAGCGTGGTGATCGATTAGCTAAACAAAAACAAAACAACTTTGAATAATTGTTTGCTTTTTGTTTGCTCTCTCTCTCTCTCTCTCTCTATAAATTTTTCAGTCGAACATCGCCTATCTTGTATTTATTGGCGGGTGTAACCTTGGAGAAAAGAATTTGAAACTTTATTCAATGTTATTAGTTATGTATTAGATAATGAGGGTTTCAGGAATGGCGGTTATTAAGACTTTCAGCCTTTCAAATAATTGCATTATATCATTAATAATAATTAATATTAATAGCAATAGGTTAATGACGTTGGGTTTATTATTTTTTAAAAATTAAAGGTAGTTTCGTACATCAACTGTCTTGCGTTTACTAGCTGGTCTAATCTTGGCGAAATAAAACGGAAAGTTTACGCGTTACGGATTAGATAATAAGTTACCAAAGAATTCCAGGAGTTGTCGCCATAAATGTTTTCCTAACATATTAAAATTGTATTATTTCCATAGTAATTATGGCATTAATTTAGATGTCCCGGTTTTTCAAGTTAAAATGGAGTCTTCTAACATAACCTCGGATTTAATCGCATTTATCGCGTGGTTAATGCGTGATTGAAACATTCTTGCCAAATTTTAAATCTTCCACCTAGTCGGGATGTTTGATAAGAACACGCGCAGAATGACAGAATAAGTGTTTTATATCTAGAGATACCAATCAAGAGCGGGACATATTAAGCTTAAGATAAAATTATGATCGCTATCGATTAAGGCGTCTGGTTATTTTTAAAAATCTCTCTCAATGGTTCATTTCGACCCGGGCGTATAGGAATCGACGTTATTTTGTTGTAGTTTCGTCGGAGGGTCTTCTTTGCCCCCCCCCCCACCCCCCTCTCCCCCGTCACTCTTGCCCTCCTCTCGCTCTATCGCGTGCACTTTTATTTCCACTGCGCCGCCACCGACACGCATCGCGCTCTTTTTTTCTTCCGAACCGCATTCCTTTGAAACTTTCTCGGAACCAAGTCCGCTTTTCTCCTTTTATTGCCCGTTTTTTTTATATAACCGCGTCGACTGCTCCACGTCGGAATGTCGCCCGCCATTCCGCTTATAATTATTACAGATCGATGTTATCGAAAATATTTCCGTTTGTTTTGTTTTATTTTCGGATTCGGTTTGCCCTTCCAGTAAAAATGCTGGTTTAAAGTTTAAAGTTTTTGGGAATTTTTTTTGCTGATTAACAGTTAACAATATTTATAGATAGAAAAACTAGGTACTCGTCTTTGAGATTCATGGTATGATTTTGCAAAAACAAGATGCGCATTTTGACAACAATGTAGCCGTTTTCGGCGGTGATGCATCGAAGGAAATTATGTTTTTTTTTTAGAATCTACTTTCGATGAATCGCCACTGAAGATGACTGAATTATAGCCAAAATTTGCATCTACTTTTTGTAGCCTTATTATGCTTGCTGGAGATACCTAACATAGGTACTTAATTCTTCAATCGTTGATACTTAAATTCTTATTCTGCAATTTGTTTTTAGCCATAACACTAGCTCTATAATTCTCTAGCCAACTGGAAAGTTGAATTAAGGTAACCTCTTTGCCACCAAAGAGTAGGAGAAAGTTTTCTTGGCCTAAGTCATCGTAAAAGTAACGAAAGAAGCAGCAGAAGTAGTCATTTGTTCTTCGCACTCTTTCCTGTACGTCGGTTTCGTTCTCTTTCCATACGGAATCTTTTGAGTCTTCTGAAAAAGTAACCAGTCAGATTATGACATGAGTTTACAACCTAAGCTTACGGCTTGTGTAACAGTAGCCCTAGATCAGCTTGCCCAATCCGCGGACCACTGGTAGTCCATGGACTTGCCGTAAGTGGTCTGCGTTAATTGAACAATGTAGGAAATTAATAGCTAGAAACGAATGTAATGAAGATGGGACTGTGCACCCACGGCCCAAAAAGCCTAGTAGTTGTGAACTTAGACTTGAAACACAGGTGGTCCGTAGTTATATCCTTTTCTCGTGGGTGCTCCTTGGTTATATTATATATTCGTGGGTGGTCCGAGAAAGCGAAAATTTGTTGAAAATTTATTGTCTCTCATAGTCCTCTCCATATCAGCAGATGGAGTGAATGAAGTTGCAGAAATGATTAATGTTGTTTAGCCATAAATAATTCGGCGGTGCAGTGCAAGCTCTGTGAAGTTCAAATGTCACTGAGGGATGACCACGAAATAAACCGGGAATGGAGCGTGTCGCTTTTCCGTCGAAAGTCGCGCTTAATCGAATATAGATAGTCATTGGAATTTCCGAAAAGATACCATGACTGAAAACCCGTAGTGACGAAACGTCTTTTCGCAAGAGTAGACTAATAATGGTAGAAGGTTTCCCTCCTCCCTTCGATGCAAATGATTGTCTGAATGTATGTGTGCGTGGGTTAAGAATTGATCCTCCATGTTATGCAATAGGTTAGCACCAGTGGCGGATATAAGGGGACGGCGCACTTTGCACGCCACAGTGGCTCCGAAAAAACGTTCGAATTTATAATCTCAGAAATATTAAATATCTCGATAGAAAAAATCTGATGTGGACAACACATGACTTTTTCCATACAGAGCAATGCATGTTATTACTTTCGACATCAGCATTCTAAGAAATATTTATCAGCGTTTACATTTGTGAATAATTCTAAAACATATTCAATAACATTTGTTTAAAACAACAATAAGTAAAGAAAATTGTTAGCTGTTTCTATTGATAAAATTTCGATGCGTAATTATGTTCATCTTTGGCAGCGTACGCAACGCTATCAACAATTAGAAATTTTTATCATAACAGCGGAAACAATGGTATCACTTAGCGACGTATTTAACATACATTTAGAAGGAAAATCAAAATATCTCTTCAAGTATTGGATTTAATAAAAAAGGCTTCAATCAAATCTTGTGGAAAATTACATCATCTACAACTTTTGTAATAACAACTATTTATGAAAATTGAGTTTAAAAGGAGATATTTAAAAAAACGGCAAAACGACAAGAATAAACATCCACTTCCGGTGGACCAGTGTCAGCCAAAACCTTTTCAAGTCTTCATTTGCTAATAAAAAAAAACTTAAGTATAAAGTTTAGTGCTGATTTGATAATTAGTTTTTGAGTTAGAGCGCCCACAAAATTTCTATCACAGACACGCAGACATCATCGAGAAAATAGTCAAAACGTGTTCAGAGGACCTCAAAACGTGTATTTTCGTTGAAATCTCGAAATAGATTTTTTTCATGAGAAAGTAAAAAAAAACAGCGGAACCTTAATATAATTCCAGAGAGAAACGATCGTTAAGATGGGTTACATAAGAGGGTATTCGTTAGAATAGCTTTTAGTGTTATTTGGATTGCAGGTCCCTCGATTGTTTAGCGTCATGCGCACCGAAAGGTGTAAATTCGCCACTGGTTAGTGCTTCACGAACTTCATCGCACCTATAATGGGCAGAATGTCAGGCTACTAGCCTAATCCGTGAACGACGGCGATGATTTTTATCGCTTGGTGCCGTATTCATAAAGAATTTGTCCCCTGTCAATTTGAAATTCTACCTTTTTTTCCTCTAAAGGATTCCAAATTTATCCGTCCAATCTCTCCCTCGTTTTCTCTCTCCCCCCCCCTTCCACGCTCATTCGAATGCCGTCTCCAAGTTTCCCGGTAACTTTCCGCGGCGCGCGAAGAATAGCTGGCCACTCCATGCATTCTGAATTCAATCGATGGGCACTGAACTGGAGAAAGAAAAAAAATATCCTGCCTCCATCATCCCCTTCTCCTATACACTTTCTAAGGTTCTCACCCTTCTCTCTCTCTTTCTCTCCCACTGTATTTTTTCCCTCCAAGGTTTCGTGTTCTTATTGGTCGTCACAGTGCGAATCAAACCGTCTTAACCAATCCCTCGTTCGTTTTTTACGTAGCGGTTGGGGATTTTTTCCTGCTTTGTGATGGGCGATTGTGCGGTTTTGAGAAAGGTCTTATGGTGTCGGTGAAGGGGGGGAGGTTATCTCTCCTCCCCCCTCCTTCCATCTTCCCCCCCATCCCATCGCTTCCCTCTCCCCATCGATATCCGTGGACATCCGTGTTAAGAATGGACTTCGACACGGTGTCACGCGATGTCACTTATGAATGAGCTCCCCGCGTGGACGAGTCCACCTTTGTAACAAGTCGATACTGCGTGTTTGTGTACAAGTGCGACGTTCTCCGAAGCCTAGGAGGAGGAGATGATCGTCCCGATAAATTATTAACTTTGACCGTGTCGTGACGGTGGCGGTGGGTCAAGGTTGCGGTTCCCGTGGCATTAGCCTGCGTGCGCATCCCTTAAAAGGTTTTGTGCTCGGGTTTGTTTTTATTTTCTTCCCTCCCCCGACCAACCCCTTTCGGGCGACCGCGGAGGGAAAGAAGGGGTCGTCACTTTTGCGGTGGCTACTCGTCTTGCCTGGGTTTGGCCGGTCTTATGGTCGTTTCATGACTCTTTGTTGACACGGGAGCGAGCAACCTAAAGCCCTCGGGCCGATTGTGGTTTCACGGATACTGTTTTATACGGCCCGCGAAGCTACGCAGAAAAACAATACGTAAAATTTACCACCCAAAATTCATACTTTTTTGGTCGAAATCATCTTAATAAAATATTTAATTTTGAAACTGTAACCCTAAAAAAGTATACGACATTTCATTGTCCCTAAGTAACTTCCGAAAAAACTTGTATCTAGCGGATCGTCGAAGCATTGGCAACCTCTAATGCGACGCGCTGGACAATTGGCAACCACCAATGTATAAAAGATTGCCCACCCCTACTCTAACGTAACGTAACGGTGATTGGACTTTTAAACACGTTTAATAATTCAGTGTCATGATGTGCGCTCGAGCATTTTATGTGAAGGATGAGTATAGATTGACATCGTAAGGCTCCTAAGATTACATGCTATTTTATGTTAACACCTTGGCAGGATATTTTTCAGGTTTGAATATAAATGTTAGACGTATGTATCATTTTAGGTGAAATGTATTTATCTCTAGGATGGCAATACATACGCAATGTAGAGATATGCTTGAAACGGATAAATTTTAGTGCAATCTCTCGCATCATAAATCCAAAAATCGATACTTACGCACAGCAGCTTTTATTTAAAAGGATCTACATAAACTGGAATAGAAAACAGATACACGATCCTCTACTTCAACATAGATTTCCTCATACCATTTTGTATCGATGATATATTTTCTAGAAAGGGCTAGGAAAAATCAAAGGCAGTTGGTTAATAGATGTTAATAGATGGAGGAACTACTCGGAAAGATAGAGATCTGGATTCGATTCCTGATTGTGAAGGATTTTTTTTCGATTCTTTCGTAACAAAATGTTTACGGTGGCCGTTATACAGGCGTGAAAATGATTCTTAGTATACCCGCCTAATATATATAATTTTATCATCAACAGCTTTTTTTTAAAGTTTGGAACCCGAGTATTCTTCATCCGGTTTTATTATTAATTAGTAACCCTTATTTCACTCGTATGCTGAGTTAACAGACAATGCATCATATTATACTAAAGCCAGTGGTGCCCAAACCTTTCGAGTGCCACATAACCCCTTTGCTGCACTCATCGCGGGCTGCACCCAGTCAAAAACAGTTTAAGAAAAACTCAAGGAAGTTGAGTCGAAATTACCTGATATGTTTTAAATAAATTTATCTATTATGGGATTAAAAACGTAAGCACAAAATATATTGTTTTTTTATAATTTTATATTTTACTTTTATGTTACATTATTCCCTTTAATTGTTAAACTCATGGCGGGCCGGATGTGGCCCGCGGACCCTAGTTTGGGCACCACTGTACTAAACCATAAATTCTCTACCTGAAAACTTTCAAATCCTGATATTTTGTTGAGAGCTAGAATTTTTAACTTCATTATAATTGTATTACTAGTGAAATTGCTCGATTAAAATTACGTGTTTGCATGAATAAAACTTTCAAGTGAAAGCAATTCCCATTCTCTCCCCCTCTCGATTTCAACCCCCCATTTCCTCTCTCCTATCATTCTCTCCTTGAAAAATTATATATCTCCCTCAGCCTGAGGGAATTACAAATAGACCGTTATTTTTATAGAGTTATTTTCCCCTGGAACTTATACCGCTAGTGGTGATAAGCGTGACAAACTCGCAGGCATAGCTCGTTAAAAAAAAGATTATACATAATTATAATATTATAAGAATTATAATAAAAACCGGTTTCCTGTAACTTAATTTTTAACGCGTGACCGTTAAAAGTCATTTGCCCGGTCATTCCATCCAAGATGAGGCGCCTGTAAGTCCGCTCTTCCTGCGACCGTACCAATTTCTGCCCTTGAAGAACCCGTCGCAACAGTTTTATTTCATACCATCGCTCCTCGCAGTTCGTCTTTTGTTTTGCTCGCGTTTCTCGTTAACCGGTTCACACACACACTCTCTCTCTCTCTCTCTTAAGGGAGGGTTTGTGTGTGTGTGTGTGTGTGTGTATAAAAAAAAGAACCTCCCGCGGGCAGAGCGAGAGAGTCGGTTATGCCTGGATAATTACAGGAATGGGCGCGAGTCAAACGGAACTGCCTTCCATCTTAATACTTTGGAGGAGTGGTCCATTTGGTTTGCTGAAACCATTTTCTTAGGTTAAGCTGTAAATAATCGGTCCCTGAGCGCTCATTTTCTTTGGGGGTTTTTAACGTAGCGTCGTCTCCCAAGGTCTCTGAAAGTAGCAGGGCCGGCGTGATTATTTGCGGGGCCTAGTTCGATAGTGAGCGGGAGCGGGGCCTATTTATGTATGTATACATACCAGGTGGCTCAAAAAATGACGCCTGTAGTGCTTCCCTCCCTCCCCTCTGGTGATGGACTTTTTTTGTTGCGAAATTTTTGTTGAAGATAGCCCTCCAGTCGGCCTCTCCGTCCGGATTGTATTAATATGTTTTAAAAAATTGTCTAAATCTCAATACATGAGAATTGAACCTTGTGCGGGGCCGCTAATAAAGAGCGGGGCCCTGTTCCGGGGAACCGACTGCACATGCCTCACGCCGGCCCTGGAAGGTAGCGACAATTTCTATGCGCGTTTACTGGTATTCGAGGTTTGAATCGTGGCGTTTGTTCTGTTTTGGACAGGCATAAATAAATTGCGTATTTTTTATCTGCGATATTCTCGCGTTGGGAATTATAATCGACCGCCGCGGAAAAGTCAGTAGGATTGGAGTTGAAAAATACGGGCGTCGTTTTTACCATATGGTCGGTGTGGTTTTCATTTCACTCGTTTGAATATCATCCGGGAAAATGAGAAATTGTAAAAAAAGTTTTCCTCTTAAGGTGGTTTAATTATTTTCACCGTGAATCAAATCCATTTTTATATTTATTTTTAAAAATTTCCATCGCCTCAGGAAAATTGTACGCGTACATAATTTAACTATTATTGGTACCTAATTAGAGTATATCGTTTTAATAAAGAGCTCAAATCATTTAGAGCAGAAGAACCGCTATTAGAGTACGCGTCGAGCATATGGGATCCGTACGTGAAAGGATCAATCTCAGAGTTAGAAAGAGTGCAGCGAAAAACCGCTAGATTCGTCAAAAATTGTTACGATAGAAACAATAGTGTTACAGCCTTGATACAGGACTTAGGATGGGAATCACTAGCTGAGCGCCGATCACGCTCTAGGTTAAAACTTCTCGAAAGATTTAGAACGCATATATTCTCCAGCGATGTCGAAGAAATATTAAGAGCGCCAACTTATATTGGTAGAACGGACCATCCTCGTAAAATAAGAGAGATAGCCTGTAGGACTGAGAGGTATAAAGGCTCGTTTTTCCCTAGAACGATAGCTGAGCAGAACAGAAGTTACGAAAGGAAATCAGCCGACGTAGAGTGATACTATACATTATTATGCGCTTTACCTTGGTGCTATTGCACCCCCTGCCACACACCATTGCGGTGGCTTGCAGGGTGAACTATAGATAGATATAGATATAGAAGAATTGGATTCGTCCTAGTTTTATCGCGGTGACCGAATTTAGCGAAATTGATATAATTTCGTGCTACGCGCTTTCCTGATATCTTACCTGAAGTATCGATTAGGAATCAATTTTTGGCAGTGGATGAGTCTATTTTAGAAAATAACAAACTCCAAAGCAGTATTTTATTCACGAAAATCCTAAAAAATATTATTACCGCATTCGTGTTTGAAAAATCGATAGCTTCCAATTCCCGCGTTCCTTTATATCATTTGCAGACGCTATATTTTCTCTCCTAATTTCCATGGGTTTCGCATTCACTTGTGTTTTAAGCTCATGAAAATAGTAAATCTCTGTTTGTACGTCTTGTTATCATAATGAGCTAGAAGAGAGGAAAGACGATGCTCAGAATATTTACAGATTGGACGGAAAAAAAAGATGACTGCGCAAAACATTTCTTTTGGAGGACGCATGTTATCGTAGAGCGAGAAACATTCGATAAAATGTGAGAATTCTCTCTAATGGTTTCTCGTTTCCTTCCATTTCGAAGTTGCCTTCGATACTCGTTAAGGGATGTAAAGATCTTATTAGTTTTTCCTGGAACAATTACGCATCGTCTTTGTCGGATTCGTCTTGCCTTCCTTTCCTCGCTCTCTCCTTCTGTCGCTTTTATTACCTATCTGAAACACAAATAAATGATAAAATCGACAGACAAACACGTATCGTAATACATAATACCCAAATGTATAAATAACAAGTAAAGCCAAATACGGGATTTTAACAAGTGAGGGAAGAATTGCATAACAAATTACATAAGGCGATTTTTTTCTCGTTTTAGGATTATGACGTAATCACAAGTTTCGTATTTGGTTGAAATCGCTCCTCGTAGTGTATAAATTGCCTTTAAAAGCAGTATATCAATGCTGTGCGTTAATATGTTTTCCATTTGAAAATCAGTGGACTCGTTGTTATGGCAGTTTTATTTCCCATTGTTAAAAAAAAATAGGAAAATTTTCCCTTTTTTCGGATTAAAAAAATGTTTCGCTCTCGTTCCGCCTGGATTTGAATTCTGTTTTCAAAAAATATAAACCTGGGTCTTTCAGCTATACAACTATTTATTTTCCTAGTTCTCGTCTTAATTATAACTAATATAAAATTGCACATTTATAATGCCCTGCACCGATTTCATGCTTTTCTTATGTGGGAGTAGAAATAAGACAAAGGGGTTGGAAAAAGAATTCTATTACTCTTCAGCAGCTGATCCTAGATCCACCAAATTTTTACCACGTCTAAGCCCCCTCGTAGACCGCCCTGTCGTGAATTTTTTGCCTCTCCAGTTGCAGGATTTCAGAGATATTTCTCGAAAAGATAAACGGACGGGATGACAAACCGAATATATAGGCGATTTTTTTAAAAATAGAAATAGCTCCAAAAATTTACGACCAACGTAGTTAATCAGTAGTTCAAATCGATTTTGAATCAAAACAGAGCCAGCAGAAGCGTTTGTAATTTACTTAGAAGTAAATGTTTATTGTGCGTATACATGCGTATGATCTGTATTATACTGTGAATCGCATCTAATGTTAATTGTGTAATGTCATGTCATATTTAAAGATGAATGAATATCGTTTGGAGTACACCTTCTATAGATAATAGATAATCATACAAACCTCGGACAAAACGACCATCATGGCGATATTATTTTTCCAATCTCTTAAAGTATTTCATATCTTAGTCCTACTGTGTTGTTTAGTTCTTGCTATTTAAGGAGAGATGCGATACGACGCACGTTTATCTCGAATTCCGCCAAATCTGAACATACGGCATAACGAGGAGGAGAGGCGTATATGAAAAAAATAAAATAATCTTTTCATCGGCGGAAAAAGATAAAAGTTTTTTTTTCCTATTTATTTCGTCGATTCTTCGGTCGATAAGGGGGAACATCGAGATCGGCTCCGAGGTATCCAAGATTTCCAGTTACGCTCCGACGGACCGTTCGCATGTGTGGCGTTGCGCCCCTTTGTTGTGCTCGTTATCGGAGTTCTGGGGACAAATCGCTACTACCGTCCTTTCCCACCGGATAGAAGGGGGAGGAGAGGCCGCTCTCTCCCCTCCCCCCACCTCCATCCCCTCTCCCATTCTACCTCTCTCTCTCTCTCCCTATATCTCTGCCTCTCTGTCTTTCTATATCTCTCCCTCTCCTTCGCTACCTTTCTCTCACTGTCCATTTCTCTCTAGATAATTCTCCGTCTCTCCCCTTCTGTGTACCTCTCTTCCTCCCTCTCTACCTCCCTTCCTCCCTCTCCCTGTCTCCCCTTCCCTCTTTCCCCCTCTCTCTCCCTTTCTCTCATTCACTCCTTCCCTCTCTCACTCTTCCACTCTTATACAACTCCCATACAACTCTGTCCTTATGTCTTCTTCTTCTTCCTATCTCTGTCAGCCTCTCTTCTCTCTCTCTTTCCCTATTTCCTCCTCTCCATAACTTTAGCTCTCCGTGCCTCCCTTTCTTCCTCCTATATCTTTAAAGCCTGTTTCTCCCTTCTCTCTCCCTTTAACGCACCTATCACTCTCTTGCCCTCTTCGCTTTTCTCCCTCGTCTACCTTTACATACTTGTTTCTCTCGTATCTCCTTATTTATATTTCTCCCTCCTCCCATTTCTCCCTCGTTTTCCTTCATTCAACTTCCTTCTGCCCATCTATCTCTTCCCTCTTTCGCCTCTCATTTCCTCTCTCTCTCCCACTTCTTATTTTCTATCTCCATCTGTCTCCTCACCTCTTTCATCTCTCTCTCTCCTACCGTTCCTTCTTCCCCTCTCTCTCTGTCCTTCCTAGGTTTTTACCACAAATACTTAGTCTTCTCTTTTTAGAAGTTTCCGCATTTGTAACTCAACCTCTTAATTGTTGTTTTTTGTGTTTTGTTCTTTTTTCATTTGTTTAGTTTCAGGTATTTGTCTTCTGTTTGTAGGTTTATATGTTATTATTTTTATTGTCATTTGTAATTCATAACGTAGGGTTAAATGTAAGAAGGGACTATGTAGTCTCAATTTCGCCCTAAATAAAGTCATCTGTCTGTCTGTCCATCTCTCCGACTCTCGATCCTCCATCCTCTCTCCCTACCTTAATTTATCTCCTCTACGTTTCTTCATCCCTCTTATGCTTCCTTCAACTTTCTCCTTTCCATCTAAATATCCTCCATCTTTCGCCTCTCCTTCGCCCCCCTCCCCCCTCTCTCTCTGTTCTTCCTCACACCCTCTCTAATCTCTCTCTCTTCCCTCTCTTTAATCCCTATCCTCTTTCCTTCTCGATCCCTACCCTGTGCCCCTTTCCCCATCCCTCTCCCTATCTCCATGTATCTCCACTCTCCTTTCTCTCACTTCGTCTGTCTTCCTCATACCTTCCTCCATCTCCTTCCCTCTACCCATCTATTTATCCGTCTTTTTTCCCTCTCACTCTCGTCGCTTTCGTGTTATTTCCTCCCTCTTTCTCTTTGAGAATTTTTACTCTCTCAACCCTGGTGTATCGCCGTCTCCATTTCGTTTGTTTGTCTCTCCTCCAGGACTCTCAACTCTCCTCATCGTTATTAGTATTATTATTGCCCGGCTAGCCCGTGGGAAAGGTCCCGTATATTACTATTATTTTCTCCTCTCCCTCCCTCGCGTCCGTCCGGCCGGGGAGTTTTATGTGTTGGCGTCAAAGGAAATCCTCGCCTCGATTTAATTTAGCTAAAATGGTCGCCGGTTGCTCGGTTTGCAAAAAAAACGCGTCTTTTTTTTCTTTGGCTTTCGGCTCGGATTCACAAGGATGCGGCTACGCGCTCGAGGGTAATGAGATAGATCGTCGGAATGCTTCGAGGTTGTTTTTTTCTTCTTCGCGTTTTATCGCTCGCTTATTCTTTTTTTGTTGTTGCCCCATCCGATGATATCCGATTTGGCACAGAGACGCGATTAAGCGATCATTTCGGATGCTTTTTATTTTTTTTAGCGCTTAAAAAAAATCGCTTATGTATTCGGTTCATCTGCCTGTCTGTGTGCAAATTAACTCAAAAATTAGATAAGTAGTAGTAGTAGTAGTAATTAGGTTTTTAGGTGCCAACAACTAAGGTTATTTTGCACCGTCAAATTCTCTTACAATTAGAGAAAATCAACATACATCACAACATCCATGCCGGAAGCGGGAAATTAGATAAGTTACAAACGCCAAAATCCGAGGAAAGATTGGCCCACATCAGGGCTAAATATGGTAAATATTAGCTGGGAATTAAATGGAAAAAGAACGCCTATTATTATTTTTTCGATAAAAAGCGACTCATGACAATTTCTCTGCAATTATGCCCTCATTTTTGAAATGTTCCTGCCTTAATGTGCATTTCCTCGAAATTTGAGCTACATACGATAAAAATTTTGGTGGATTCAGTATTGGCTGATGAGGGAGTAAATGGGAAAAGAACGACTTTTATTAAATCGTGGTAATTACTCCGCAATTATTACTTCACTCGTTTAAATTTGTATTTATTTTTTTTAAAAAGATGGCGTTTTCGATAGCGTTGGGGGTATGTGAAAACCTCGGGGTGCGTGACGATGTCCTTTCGAACCCAAGTCTCCCACTCTCTTCGCGAAGCGAGAACGAATGCCTCCCACTTCCCCCCATTTTTTTAATCCACCGGTTTTTCCCAATCAGTATGCATTATTATCATACGGCCTTTTACGAAAAACGCCGCCGACCGTCGTCCCAGAAGATTACGACTGCATAACGAGACGTCGGATTGAGCGAACGTGAACTCTCGAAAAATAAGATCATCCGGAAGCTATGGGAAACGTGTCGCATTCGTTAACTCAGTTAAAAGACTCCGGTTTATTTATGGATTCGCAACGTCCGTCTCCCGTTCCGGACGCTTAGCATAGGAGAATGTACATTTAAAATATGCTCGTGGCTTGATTCCCGATGGAAGACTGCCGTGTTCATGGAGCCGAAAGGAGGAGAAAAATGAACAAACTGGGACGGTTGAGGTGATTGCAAGTCGTATGAGCCTGGGCCGTAAGAAGGATGATGTCTGCATGTTACCGTTAAAAAGTTTCTGGGTGACTTTGTTGCTTAGTTGTACATGTTGTGTTGTTGGAAGCGATTAGTCGTTGATTTTTCTACCTAAAAATATATCGTTTTTTGGTTTAGAACGGAGCATTTAAAAAAAAAATCGGAGCGTATATTATACAGTATTCCTCATTTCCATGGGCTCCCGAAATAAGTGGCACTATATTTCACAAAAAATTTCAGATTATACATGTAAAAGCCCATGTTTGTTCGTTGGTCCGTTACATGATGTGTACGCTTTGCCCCACCCCGAAAAACTTTCTGAGGGCTTCCATGCAAATTTCTGTACGCTTCTAATCCATGTAACAATGCCGCCAGGTGCTATATAGGCATATTTTGAGATAGCTTATGTGACATCAAGCTCTACAACAAATTTTAATCAAATCCATTAAGCCAATTTTTTAAGAAATCGACATCATGTGATAATCGACGAGAATAAACCACTCCATTTAAGTAAGGCATCAATTTCGGGGGATGTCCTAAATGAATACGAGATTTCATCAGATTGTGCTAAAGAGTTTTTATCCCTTAGACCCGCGAAAGTGAAGACGGACATAGGGAATCGTAAAAACCCGTTTTTTCCGTCTGACGGGCGACTTGAACTTTTAAATCTAACGTATAATATTATAAAATATTTTCATATATTATTTTACATCTGCATTGTAAGTAAACTAATTTCGAGTGATAAAATTGTGTATTGTATACTTCCATTAAGAGGGGGATGGGGGAGGAGGCGTAATTTTGAAACCTATGGCGCAAAAGTGTCCTGTGCCGACTCTGGCTGTAGCAATTTTCATTTCTGTATTTGAAGCAACTTTAGTTAACTTCGTTGCAGTATAATTTCATTTTTTGAGGAATGCCTTATTTTTTACTATCTTTTTAAGCTTCGAGGATTTGATTTTTTAAGATTTCATTGTGGACATTCGAATATCGCATGTACACCCTTACGTCACAGGAAGGAAGAAATATTAACATAGACGTCTGTGAAGGTAACACGAAAGTAGAGCATGGAGATTTCCTGGGACGAAAGTTGCATAGTGATTGTTTCTTATTGTTGACGTCGTTGTACATGGGTAAATCAAACCTCAAGTTGGTGCAGAAATTCCCCATTTCCATGACGTTTACATGTATTTATTGTCGCGTATAATTTCTGTATTACCTAGTATTCATAAATTCCTGCAAAATTAGAAAGACTCGGAAAAAAATCGAGACACTATGTTTAGTTTGTAGCAGGTGGTTTTGTTTCGTGGTTCAGGTACCTATTCGTATTCGCTTTTGTTTGTAAGAGCCATCTCGGTACCTTATATTTGTAATTTCTAAGCTATTTGTTCCGTATTTCGTCTCTGAATAATACGACGAAATCTCCATTTTTATGGTTTATTTCCCTTTTGCCATAGGATAGCTTCGTTTTGCCTTCCTTATTATTTTTTTCCACGCATGCCTCAACGCCTTACGTGGTCAAAATATGCGTGTCTCCAAAGGATCTCGGTGTCGCAATTAGCACTCCCATAACTTTTGCTCGTTATCCGCACGGAAATTAATGCATTCCATAAGGGAGTTTCATGAATGCCGCCACCTCGTGTTTTATTAAAGCGGCGAAAGGTTGAGTCGATCGCTTCGATATACCTTCGAAATGTATGTACTACTATAGTCCTTGTTTGAGAAACGTTTTGTGAGAAAATGTGTATGTTTTGCGTCTCGGAAACTGAACAGGTTGTTGTTGTTTTTTATTTTTCAATTGCGCCGACGTTTTGAGTTATTCAG
Organism: Uropetala carovei; assembly: GCA_036926305.1. Taxonomy (NCBI): domain Eukaryota; kingdom Metazoa; phylum Arthropoda; class Insecta; order Odonata; family Petaluridae; genus Uropetala; species Uropetala carovei. The sequence goes on from JAXCHB010000003.1 coordinate 2,347,262, forward strand.
CGTTAAGCTTCCGTATCGGCCATTTATCCCGTTTAGAAAATGGATAGGAGTGGCCCGATACCATTCAAAGTGAGGGGGTTTTCCCCCTTCTTCGTGTACTAGGTTTAACAGAGAAAGTGTCCGCAGGGGAAATTGTCGGTCTCTAAAGCAAGATGGCTGGGATGCGGAGAGTGAGTTTTTCAGGAATCGAATCATCGAGAAGTCTCTCTCTCTCTCTTAGAATCGACGCCAAGATCTTCTAGCGGCTCGCGCGTTTGTTTTGTTTCTCTCGCGGTCCATTTTACATGGGCTACCGATGGATTAGACGAAATAAAAAACACTCGAAAATGACCGTCGTAGGAAAGTGCGAGAGATTTAAATCTTCCGACGCTTTGAATGTTTTTTTAAATTTCAAGACAGTTTAAATCAGTATCTTGAACAGAAGAGTGTTGCTTTGCTGTGAACTGAATCCGCCTTCATCGGATGCGTTGTTTATCACTCCATACATAAGCCGACCATCTTAACGTACTAATCGTATTGGTTTGACTTGCTTCATTTATGTGGATGATCACAGCCTTCTGTTTTTTTCGTTTTTTTTTTGGAAACCACTCTACACCACTTCAAAGTTTTCGTTTTCAGAGGTATAGATGATAAAAGTAATTAATCGGATGGCTCGTGAAGATGAACCCACCGTAAACGCAAATTGAAATGTCTTTTTGCGTACCTAAGGCAAACGAATGTTATGCACAAGGACTCCGCGATTAGTGAAAGGTTTTCGTTAAGTGAAAGGTAGATGTGTTTACGGTAATGAAGCAGTACGTACTAGCGATGAAATAATACCGACAATTTCTAATACCGGTATTGGGACAGTTTTTTGCCGATACCGGTATTAATACCGGTATTGTGCCGAGAACAAAATATATATTAGTAAAAATAGTTCGCATATCATGACTCCATCACATTAACCATAAGATCAAATCTCACTCTAAAATACTTAAAACACTGTTTGGATGGTTATAAACATATTCATAGAAAGAAGTGACATTCATAACAAGTAAAGTAGGTAAACTGGTGTTTGAATCATAAACATAAATGTTTTATACCTCTCTGAAATGAAAATAAAATAGAATGAAAGAAATCAATGTCATTACATATTTTATGTGCATCTCTTAACATGCAGAAAACTGGGAGGTGGTATGTACAATCCCTTCCCAGGCGTGGGATATTGGACAACATATATCTTCTGGTATACATAAAAATTTACTATTTCTTTAATTTTAACACGAAAAAGAAAAATGAATATTTTCCAAAATTTAATAACAAAACTTTTATGAGATAATCCCAAATATCTATTTCTTATTTTGGTTTTTGAAGAAACATTTCAGAAAACAGAGCATCTAATGATTGTTCGGATAAATTAGATCGTTGTTTTGTGAGAAATAAGCCAGCAGCAGAAAAGGCTCTTTCTGCCTCTGCAGAAGTAGGTTTAATTGAAAGCAATGCCCTGTACAACTTTTCTAAATTCTTACTTCTTTGCAGAGAAACTTCCAAACTCTTGAATTCATTGGTAACATCGAAGCTAGTTGAATTGTTTTTCAATGGGCTCTTTTCTAATTTCTTCATTTCTTGCCTATATTCACACAATAATGGATCATCTACTACAATCTTTTCTTCGGTACCATTTTCTGAGTAGTTACTCGTAGATGCCTGCAAGTTCTGTTTTTCCTCGAAACATACTTCACTTCCATCTTCATTAGGAAAAAGCTACACCCGAATGTGAGGTTGGGTAAGGTTTATCGTATTTATTTTTCGCGAAAGTCTCTTGCCACTGTTCCCACAATGTACACTTTTCACTACCGAAAACTCGGTATTCTAAATCACGATATCGGTATTAGGTGTCTAATTCAATACCGATATTAATACCGATATTACAATACCGGTATTCATCCCTAGTACGTACACGTCATCGGCGTTGTCATTTTCCACTTTTATTTCAAAAGGATCGCAAAAAAAGCTAATTTGTAAATCATTTACAACAAAATTGACTACTACTTCAATGTAATTCCATCATGCAAAAAATTCTCTTGTTCTTGCCTGAGAATGTGATTCATTTTAGAGCAACTTTAATGTTTACTGGTGATGTCGAATTGTTTGTAGTGTTAAATAAGTTCCTATTTTATAGATCTAACTTAGAGGATACGTTGCGAAAAGAATTCATGAATTTCTTTTATCTAAATTTATTCTCATTCACTAAAAAGAAAGCAGTAAGGACCGTAAGAGTTGTTTTTTCCTTGCAATAGAAAGTTCCTATTGGTGACCACCGTAAAACACGCCTAGAAGTGAATCCTACAGTGTTTATTGTTGTTGTTATTTCATCGGTGTTAACATCATTCTTCAGATCTCCTTTCCAGCCAATGGCAAATTTTTGTTTTTTGAAATTCTTCACACTATTATTGCTCAATTTTTTTTTACATCGTTAATGGTTCAATCGTTTATTCAAGGTGATATAGGCATTTTTATACAATGAATCGATGCGGGTTAACATATCTTCCTCTCGCAATAATATATCCCAACGTCACGCTTCCTTAACATAATCCGTGATACGATTGTACCAATCGAATCCGGGTTTGTTTTTATTATCCGCCGAAAGTACGCCATAGACGCGAAGATGTTCGGATTCCAGAAAATTACACGGCAACGAGTCGGATTCTCTTCGGCGTTTTTAGTTGTCGTGTCTAAAACGTTTATCGTATCGAAAAGACTTTTTTTTAATCCGTTAGATTTTTCCAGTTTTATTTTCCGATTCGCGTGTCGTTTTCACGTCATTTATTTTTTCTTTTGGAATCAAACGAATACGCCATCGTGTTGGTTTTTGTAAAAGACTTGGTTGTAAACTCGATTTTCCATAAACCCTATAGCCATCAATTAGTTAAAATATACCAGGATAGCATTTAAGATACAAAGCAGTCATTTTCATCGGCAATTTTTATAGTTGGTCGTGGTAAGATACTTGTATCAACGATCAATAAACATTTTTAAAAAAAAGCTCGTGTGAATTACCCCTAATAACATGTCGTACTAGGTGCTTTGTTCCAATGTATTTTTCTCTGTCAAAGTTGTCACATAAATCGTACATAGAATACAAGACACGAAAAGGATAATTTTTGTATTTTTTCAGTTTTTAGAATCGAATTTCCGACGTTAACGCCTTTAACCGTCTCCGTCTCTCGTAAAACTCGATTTTTTGTTTAATTTTTTAAATTCTTTCGTTTCTGCTGTGATTGGACGGACGACATGCCTTAGCGTTTCTTGATTTCACTTTCGCCGAAGCCGTTGAAGAATTGCGTACCTCCGATTCGTTTTATAGGAGGTTTTTAATTTTCCGGGATTTTTTTTATTTTCCTACGATCTTACTCAGTTTTCTTCTTGTCTAAAAACTCGTTGGAATTCGGAATTCGAATTCTATAACCGAAGAATTAAAAAAAAATCACAGCCAATGAATACGTATTAATGAAGTAAGTTTTATATGACGAATTAAAAAAAAATAAACTAATTTCTCGAACTTCTGTATTTTTGCGAATTTTACTTTATTTTTCGGCTTGGAACTCTTCAGGTAATAACCGCAATTTTGATGCGCGCCGGAAAGGTGATGTTCTTTTATTACTTCTTCACCCATTGTTCGAAATTTCTCTTTTTCCTTAATTAATGTTATGCCTTAAAAGCTCGCAGATTTAATCTGTTTTATTTTCATGCGCGCATGGATTCGTTAAAAGGTTATTACGTCTGAAAGTGATAACGTTTCCATTGTGTGACTTATAAATATAATGAATTAAAATTTTACGCAGTCCGACCTGATCCAACGCTTCCACCGTGAAATCTCGGCCGCGATCAAATATTCTCGCGTTTCGTCTTTTTCCCTTTTAATTTTTAATGGTCGTTCTTTTCTTTCGTTCCGCGAATCCTACTTTGATGAAGTATTTTTTTTTAATTCCGAGTAACATTTTTTTAAAGCTAACAATTAAGCAGTGGAGACGCCTGTAAATAAAACTTTTTAATTTTCATAGAAAATTATCTCACTTGTTTTTTTTTGTCATTGCTGTCATAGCCGAGAGTAAGATTCCAAGGAATTTACTTTTCAAATCTACCGTAAATTTTTATAAATTCAAATTGCATAATTTATGTGTTGGACGTAAGTTATATGGAAAATGAGTTTTTCGTACTAAATTTTTCAAAATAAATATCGGAACGAGTTCTTCAAAAAAATCCAGCTAGTCTTGAAAGTAGATTTACACAAGAAGTTGAAATGTTGGGAAATGGAGAATTAGACAGGCTTGGTAACTTTGTTGATTAAATCATGTAAATGGGAAACCCGGGTTCGATCCCCGGTCAAGCTCGGAATTTTTTTCTCTCCTTCTCTAGGTTCACATTTTACATTTACACAGTTTTCTTCTGATACAATTTAGTGTCCTGTTAATCAGTGATTTACTATGCACAGTTTTACCGCTTTAACCAACTACAGGTTAAATTAGTTTCATAAACGTCATACATCATTATTAGATATGGTTTCGAAATAAACTCGATTGAGTTTGGTCGGTTATATTTTACTAGAATATTAATCAAATGTAATTGAACGACAAAATATTTAACGATTGGATAATATTAACTCATATTATGTATTTGATACTGAATGACAAAACGAATTAATTGGGACATAACCGTCTGTCCTGTCGGAATAAATAAATTGACTTCATTTGGTTTTTATTTCGGATTTGAAAAAAACGCGCCATTTCCTGTCATAAGATCTTTCACATTCATACATCGACAAGCTGCATCAGGATCGGAGGACTAATTTCGTCCATTTCGTAATTTCTTTCAGCGTTAATAACATCCAGGAGGAGGATACCTATCTAAAGCTGCCGCGATACAAAGCAGGATCAGATTACAAGTATATTGCGTCAAAAAAAAAGTCTGCGAGTTTTTTATAGCTTAGGAGTTTGCATAATTTTCATTCGTTTCATTTTTTTACAGCGACTAAATACGTATCCTGCGTCCGCGATGCTCTTTCTTTTTATTCCTTTCAAGGTGAGATAATTGGTTCGGAGAAATGCCTCGCACCCCGCTGCCATTTTTTTAATGCCGGGTTAATTTATGCGCTGCGGGCCGTCGTCATAACGTCATCGCCCAGTTAATGCTTTCGTATAACAAAAGGAGGCGCGCACGGCGGAGTATTACATTAACTGCGTGTGGCATAACTCGAGTATTTTTTATTATTGTATTTTTTACTTGCCTAAACGTTCGTTTCGTCGGTGCTATGAGAGTACAACTGAGGTAACATTCTCGGATTTAATTGGGATTACTTCCTATGTACAAATGTTTTCCAGAAATCTTATTTTGTTTAGTCGAACTTCATGATGGTCGAAAAATATAGGTACATTTTGTCAATAAATGAGCCGTCATCAATTGTCGTCAATCGTTATAAGAATCTAAAAAATGACATTTTAAACCATCTACATATTAACGGGAAGTGGCCGCTGATGACAGTTGTTACGTAGCTTAAGTGAGCATCTGTTTTTCGCAACATTTTTATGGGTTGCTTAGTTTTTTGAAAATATCATTTTCTCCGATTTAGCGTACCTATATTCATCATTATAATACAAGTTTTTGTTCATTCAATGTGTTTCGGTCGTTCGGGGGCTATAAATAATGATAGAGAGTTAAATTGTTTCGCTAACATCTCAATTATCCGCCCGCTGTTCTGTCCTGCACCATCGGTGCGTTTTTGTTTTCGTAGTTCACGTACAATTTCCAAACGACTACATTCGGTCCAGGCTAATAAAATCGTTCTTTCCATCTCTCTACGATTACAGCAAATTTATTTTTAAAAGAGTACTATTTTCTCTCCAACCTTGCGTGCATCCGAACGCCGCCTTAATAGTCCACCCAAAAATCGCCCCGTCGCGTGGTCTCAGATCTTTTCGGGTGGTTTTCGGATACTCGAGACGGCAAATTAAGCTTTTTTCTTTAAAACCCTCACGATCTTAGTTTATTTGTCAGCCAATCGGAACTCAACGTAGTTTGAGTTATTTCCCGAAAACGAGCCTTTCGTATGAAACCACGTCAATTCCGACTTAACGTTCCCGTGACGTCTTTAAATTCATCTAGATGGAATTTCCTTACGAATCCTTTTCTTTTTCTCTCCCCGGCTTGATTGATGGTGTCGTCGCTTCCAGAATCGTTCTTCAAGACCCGAAATTTTCGCTCCCCTTCGACGTGGAACGTGCACACGCTTTTCGTCCAGTCTTTTCTTTAAAAGCTGCGCTCTTTTTAAAAAAAAAATAACGAGAAATAAAGAAAAAACCTTGCCGAAAACCGACATCTCATCATTCCCACCTTTGCTCTATTTATCATTTAATCGTCCTTTTCCTGTCCTCGCACTTTCCTTCCTTTCCCCTTTCTCTCGCTTTCTCACTCCTCCTCCTCCTCCTTCGTCCGATACTGGCGCCGTCTAGGAAAAAAGTCTTAAAGAAGTGAGGCTCCAACAATCTTCTTCTTCTCCTTCCTCACTACCTATACTGCATACCTACCACTCTTCTTCTTCTTACTCCTCCTTTCCATTACCTCCCTCCTCCTCCTCCTCTTTGCCGTCGTGGCATCCGCTACGGGAGCGGTCTTACTTCCCCCCTCCCTACTGCCCTTGCTCACCATACCCCACCCAACTCTTCTTTCTCTCTCTCTCTCCTTCCAACAACTGCCCTCGGAGGTCACCGACACCACTATCACAGCCATCATCACACGGTGGCGAAGCACCCCGCTCTTCCTCCTTCAACTCCCTCCCTCTCTCACTCTCTCCCTCCTTTATCCCACACCCTCCTATCCTCTGAGGCTCTCGGAATGACCGTACTAACTTCCTCCACCCTTCCTCCTTAATGTCTGCCTCATCTCTCTCATCTGTTACTGTTTCACTTTCTTTTCCGTCTCGGTCTTTTTCCGTTTTTCGTCTTTGTTGTCGTGATGTTTTGTCGTCCGTTTCGTCTTTGTCGCCTTTCTGTTTTGTTTTTTAAAATTTTGGTCGCCGCTTCGTTCGTCTTTTTTTTGTCTCTCGTCGGTGTCGTTCCGTTTTCGTTTACTTTTTTTCGCGGAATTTTAGTGACGTTCCTCGTCTATTTTTTTTGTTTTCTGGGTTTTTTTCCTTTCGGTGTTTTATCCTGGTTTTGTTTTCCTATTCTCATTTCACTCTATGAATTACTGCTTCAAACTAAAGTCTGCAACGTTAAGATTTTTGTGTTGGTATTTGTCTTAGTCTTCTACATTCTCTTGTGCTAGTATATACCTCCAAATGTTACCTTTCCTGGTATTATTTTCACTCTCGTTAACTATTTGTCATTCTGCGCTCTTTTGTGCTCGATTCACTGTTGATTTCGATTATTTTTCACCAGTTTCTCGCCTGTTACTCGTATGTTTTTTTGTTATCATTCCTATGTTTTCTCTAATATTTTTTCTTCTGCTTTCGCCTCAATTTCCCTTTTATGTAAAATTTTCTCTTGTTTGGATGTTAGGCGCCATTGTTGTCAACACCCCTCTAAACCTAGTTAAAAGTTTCTACTTCATTTAATGTAAACTATGTATAATTTAATATCCATTCCATATTATCGGTTGCTTCCAGAAATGAGCACTCTGCTTCAATTTTTTGTAAGCTCAACATAATATACGCTAGAAATAAAATATATTGTTTCTGGAGCAGTGTAACTTGCTTTACCGTTTTAATTGCGAAATATAATAATTGCAGTTAAAAGGTCCTCAGTATTTCGCGTGGAATGCGTTTTTTTGGGCTACGTGAGTGCTATTCTTTCCTTCTTTATCCTGCGGATATAATTTACGTTTTACCTTGCCAGTCAATAGGGTTCATTCCACCAAAATTATCTATCACAGTCTTTTATTCTCCCGCTGTGATTCATAATAGATAATGAGGCCGTCCATCTTAACCAAAGTGTAGTCTTGATGATAACATTATAATTCTAAAACAAGGAAAAATGCGCCTCGTGTAATTTGCTCCGCAATTCTTCCCTCGATTGGTTTTTTCATCATGTGACCCGCAATTGTAGCACTTTTTGTTCTGTAGCGTACACCGTTTATCTCGAACCTTGCAGTGTGTCCCTGTTCGCCGTTCCTTCTTCGGAGGAGTCGTCCGATGTCGTGTTTTTCTAGGAGAGAAAGAGGAGAAAAAGATAATTGACAATCATAGCGGCTGTGAGAGGGTAGTACGGGTGAGTTGGGAGGGGCGCCCATTTCAGCCCATAGCAGGAAAAGCGTAAGAGGAGGAAAGTGGATACCCTGGGAGAGGTCGGGAACGTTTATGGGAGCGTGAAGAAAATCGTTTCGAACGAGGAGGCGTCGAATATCGCAAGAAAGGAGAGATAGAGAGTAAAGAAGCGTTGCAATTCATACGAGAAATTGATAGAGAGGGGGGGAGGAGGAGGAATAGGGTTCGTGGAAGGATTTTGTTTTATTTCTAAGAGAGAGAGAGGAATGACTGCTGAGGCATGTCGTCTTAAGGGACGAGAGGGAAAAAATGGGAAAGGCTGGTGGGAAGTATCGTGTTTGTCAGGGATCGATTGTTTATTTGTGGCATTTTTGCAATTACGGAGGAACTTCTATAACTCGAAACTCGAGGGAAACGAAAAAGAATATATTCGACTTACAGAAAATTCGAGTTATACAAGAAAAATAGCACGAAAAAGATTTTGTTCTGCAGAATTAGTTAACTTAGAGCTTTGGAAAATTCTAAGTAATAGACGTTCTCTACTGTGCTTAGAACTTGCCTTCCTAATGAAACAGCCAAACACCACTAATGACGAATTAATAAGCTAAAAATGAACTGCAAAAGCGGATTTAGACTGTTCACGTAAATTTTTGTAATCTTTGACATCATCATCAAAGTACACGAGGCCGAGACTTCGTGGAATTCCATCATAAAAGGATTGGATGTATTGTTAATACGAATAATTCGTATAACAGCACAAATTTAATAGTACTTTTACAGATTCCACATATTTAATATGTTCGTATTAACATTACATCCCATCCCTCTAAAGTATTTCAATGGAGAATTCCCACTCACATGGATCGCTATACTGAATAAAATTATTAATATTTTCACAATACAAAAAAATTAACGTACATACGTATACGCATGATTTTTGGGCGTTTGTAACTGATGTTATTTTATAGTTATTTCTTTGTGCGGGGAAAGACGAACGAACGGACGTATGAACCGAATACGTATGCGATTTTATAAAGAAAAAAAAAGAAGAGCGTTAGCGACGCCACACGCGAGTTTTGAAACCTCCGAATCACGCGTTGATCACCTTTTCTCGTTGCTCCCTTTTCAGTGCGTGTGTATTAGCACTTCACACGTATTCTTTCGGATATTTCTTCCTCATTCCGTCGCTTTTCTCAGTCGTTCTCTGAGTAGTAGGAAGAGAGATGTCCCGCTTCTCTCTAATTATGCGAGACGAATTTGGCTGTTTGTCTCGTTTTAAAAGCGTTTGGGTTTTTTTCTCTTTTTCTTTTCTGGGGAGGGGGCTTCCCCAGAGGGTAGCTGAGGTCGTTTTCGGGAGCGAGCGATTTTGTCCCGTTCGGGTAAATATGTTTTTCGTTATACTTGGTCTGCTCTCGCCCTTTCCTGGAGGAAAGAAGGAAGGGGGAGAGAAAAGTAGTCGTAAAATTCGTCCCGTGACCTCCGTAAACGGCAGATAGGAGCGTGAAATATTTTCTATTCGTCCGAGAGCAAGTCGAGCGGAATCATTCGCGCGATCCATAAAAAAAAACTTGAAGAAGGGTTTTGGAGATCGATTTTTTTCTCTATCGAACCGGGCTGTTTGGTTTCCTCGATATCGAAAGGCCTTTTCGGTTTTTTTTATCGAAACTTTTATATAGTTTACGCAGTTTAAAGCAGGGAGTAGTACAGTAGGATTTTTTTTACTCTGGTTCCCTTTTTTTCTAAACGAGCATTTTTTCCTTTCTTTTTGGAAAAAGTTCAACCCCTACATTAAATTCATTTAATTTTTCAGTGAAATCTGAAATTTTCGTCTCTTTAAATTAATATTTCGTTATTGTTTAAATATATTTTTATTCATATACTCGCGCGTGTGCAGTTTTATTTTCTCACATGCGTATTATACAGAGAAAGTATTGTAATCGCGAAAACAATCGACTTCGAGATTTTGACGAAGGTACACCTTTTAGGTGTTCCTTGAGTCTAAAAAATTGGTTTTTGCCATGCCGTCTGTCTGTGCGCGGCCCTAGAGCCTAGACCAGTGTTTCCCAACCTTTTTAAAGTTGCGGCACCCTTAAGTGACTTTTCAGAATTTGGCGGCACCCCTCTCTATCCACCAGCAGTAATAATTGTGGTGAAATTGAACCCCGAACTTCATTCTCCATATCCCCTTTCATTTCGAAGTGCCTTTGCGACGAAATGAAGTTCGTCTTAACTCTGGTTTGGATTTTTGAAGGTCAACGATGAAAAATGAGGCTAAAAATGAGAAACACTGGCCTAGACGGTTCAATGAAATCGAATGATATTTCTTATTTAGGCATAATATTATTCACAATAAAAAATATGGAAAGCTGAAAGATATAGCGCTACAATAAAGAGTAGTTTAGTTTTAATATTTTTTTCTTTATTTTACTCCTGTTGATTTTTACGAAATGCTGATTTGCACAAAAATGGCGCAAATTAGTTTTATTAAGCTTCATTCAGTTTTAGAGCATATAGTCATAAAAAAATAGTGCATTAGCGATATTTATAAAATAATAGCGTCTAGCGACATTATAATATATGAATTTTTATGCCCAGCTTTACCCAATTCTCTCACAAATCTTCGTCTTACAATAATGCTTCAGTGCCTATATGGCTTCGGCAATCCGCATAATCTATAGTATATTTTGAATCGTGTGTTTGTTCATGGAACTCCTCCTAAACGATAAAAGCTAGAATAAACAAATTTGGTACGATTCTTCCTTACATCCTAACTTAGTGTATGGTCAAGGTTTGGTCAACCGGGATTAATCAGTGCTGCCAATATAGGGTATTAACATTTTTCCATAAGATAACACGTATGAATCCATTTCTTGACTTGCAAGGTATTCTTCCTTCAAGCATGAAAATACGTACATATGGACCAATTGTTTTCGTTTTTGCTTTATTCGACGAATAAAACTCTATACTATCTTATTCCTGCGAAGTTTACATGTTACACGGTCGAAGTTTCAGAAATACGCTATTTGTTTCGAAATGTGGATTTTTCGTACTCTTTCCGATTCAGTTAGCTTCAATAAAGCCTACAAATAAACGAAAGTTTAGCGTTATTCGCTTCGCACTTTTGTTTAAGCAACGAAACGATCGATGTTTATGGATAGCAACGTAAATAAATACTGATTATTATTCAGGAAGCGTTTATTGATGAAAGTAATTGATCCTTCTTTCGTCTATTGAATACTGGAATCTTACATTTTTTGTAAGTGAAATAATTATATTCTACATTATAATGTTTATTAACGTAAATGGACTCACGTATCTGGTGTACATTTACCGGAGTCAGTGTTCAATCATGGACAACTGTACGTTGCTTTTTCACGGGTTTCTTGCTTACAAGACATAAATGTAAACATTTCATAGGCATAATTACACAAGAAATGAAGCTGGATTTGGCAAAAGTGATATATATGATAGTAAATACAATTATCGTTATATTTGAATGCAATAAGTTCGGAAACGGATTGTTACAAGCAAATATGATTAATTATTAAGAAAAGCTAATTGTAAGTTAAAAAGTATCTACTATATATTTTAAAGAGTTGTATGTTGTGCCGTAGTAGCTTCACTAAATCCGTTGAAATTCAACGGGAAATTCTGCTAGTACTTTATATTTACGTATCGTAAAACTATTTATCAAGTTTGATTATCACGTATATGAGGTTGTTAATAGTGTTCACGTGCAGAAAGCTTTTGTAGCAGCAGGTGTTTTTTCTAGTCAGGAATAAGTGTAGTGAGATCAGATGCGTACGAGAAAGTTTGTGCAATGTATACTGTACCGATTCGTTTAAAGCTACGTGAAATCCCCAGTCTTCCGCGTAATCATTTTCCCGTGGAAATTCACGTGGCACCTCTTCATATGCCAGTCTTTCTCTCCCACGTCCGTCCGGAACGAGTTTATCAATGACGTCCGAAGCGGGCGACGTCATCGCTGTCCCGTGGCGACCATAGGATTATTCGTTCGGCGTTTTAATCTCGTCCCCAGTTTACCCTCGCTCTCGATTCGGTTGCATTTTAAGCTGACGCCGTCGATCTCTGTCTCTCACTTTTCTTAGCGCGATATTTCGCCTCTCCCGCCAACGCATCCACGGAGAAAACAATATATTCGAATATTAACCGAGCAAATAAAGGAAACTCGCGCAAACCGGTCGTTTAAGGCGTTTGCCAGTATTTTTCGGGGCGGGCGCCGTTTAGGTCTTCGGAGAGAGAGTCGATTTATTTGCTCTCTTAATTTTCGGAAATTTTAGCGCGTCAGAATATTGGCGCGAAAAAAATAACGTGAGGAATTTTGACCGAACGGTAGATATTTTTTACGCGGAAGAGGAAGGTCGACTTAATCTATCGCTAACCTAGTTCGCGAAAGAATTATCGCTAACTCTTGAATGGAATCCGACCGCTAAACGATTTGACTGGCGTTAACTGCAAAGAAAAGGGTCGGAGAAGGAAGAGGAAATAAAGATAGGAATTTTTTTGCAATCCGTATCTTCGGCGAATCGCCGCTGATGGCGGCTTTCTCGTAGAACAGGGGTCACCAAATATTTTTCAATAAAAGGGCCAAATGTGGCTTCATGTATGACTCTGCGGGCCACTTACCAACTTTAAAACACCTGATCGGTCCGTGTGAAAATTCCTAGGAGCATGTTTTGTGAATATTTTGCATTCTGTAATAGTATATCATACGCCTATATTAAAAGTATTTTGCATCCAACATTCGAAAGATATCGTTTAGATATAAAATATGATGTCTAGTGAAAACTCTTGGAGTTAAATATACAAAACTTAAAGAAATTGATGGGGTATGGCCCGCGGGCCGTAGTTTGGAGAACCCTGTCGTAGAAGAAACGCCCATCTGGTTTTTCCCTGCCTTTCATGTGGCTATTAGAGCTGACTAATTGGTCGACTAACCTGTAAAACGGCGATACAAGCTTACTAAATGAATATTTATTAGCAGAACACGTTAAATTATTCGATACGAAATTGTACGTCAACATCTTTGGCAGTTTTTTTTTCAACTCAACTCGGCAGAAAAAGAAAGAGGAATGCCAAAGATGCCGAAATACATGGGCGCTTTGAGGGACGAACAGAGATTTTAAAGAATACCGGGACGAGGAGTTAAAAAAGTAGTTATCGGCGTTCAGTAGTATGAAAGAATATCAAATAAATAATTTCCACCACTTACATTTAGTGGCTCAGATTTAGGTTTTGGGGTGGCAAATAATAAAAGGTATTTTATCGTTAGGAGATTACCCTCTTATTTTCATTAGGATAATTTCCATGGACATCGCTACAAAATTTAAAAAATCATAACATTCGTTAAATATAAATAAACAAACATATTTAGTTTCGAGTTAAAGTTAACATTAATGCGAATGCAATCGCAGCTGAAATTACTCGCGATGTTGGAGGGAGGGGCACCAATTACGCTAATGCAAAAAAAAATACTCGAGTTAAGCACGATGTTTCATTCCTCTCTAAATCCTTTCACTCAAGTTTAAGTCAATTAAGCGTCTAGGAGGACGGAGGCGTAGACACGAAGGGTTTGGTCTATCAAGACCGACTCGGATGTAATCCACGATGTCGGACGCGTCGAATCCTTTAATTAGAAAGGGGAGTCTCGATCTGGTTCGACGATTTCAGGCTTCGTATCGGATTTCGTTGGTTAACTCCTCGTTCGCCACCGTTCCCATGGCATTCCGTTTTTGCGGTGTTAACGTACGTGCTACGTTGCTAAGGCTTGAGGAGGACGATGCGAGGCTCAAAAGTTTCGATCTTGTCGTATACCCGGCGATAACAGATCGAAAAAATATATAGTGTATATCTCTGTCACTTTTGGTGTTCCGTAGTTAGGGTGATGCGAGGACGTTTCCGTCATTTGCGCGATAATAATCCCGACATAAGCGCGCGTGTTAGAACAATCGGAAATCGCGATCAATTTAACGTCGGAAGTATCGGCATATATTATCCCGACGTATGCAGTTTTCAGAGGTGTTATAACTGATCGTTACAATTGGGATAATTTTTAAAACAGCGGCGTAGGTGAAAAAATTCATATTTGCCCGCTTGGACAAAATTTTGCGAACGCTTTTCTCTCGGTGTTAAGAGGAGATGTAGGCCACATTCGCAGTTGCGAGTGCTTTGGGAAGGGCCGCATTAGAGTTTAATTCGGCAATCTTTCGAGAAAAATGCAAGAAATCCTGTTAACGAAGATCGATAACAAGTTAAGTCTTTTAGCGTCATAACATCATCAGGAAAAAGGTTTTCCGACCATGCGTTAAATCATAGGCTTGAATCCATCCGTGTTTATTTATTTTTCACAAGCTCACAAACAGAACTTGACGGCCTTTTACAATGAGCGTAATAACAATAACAAAGGCGAACACATACGACCATGTCCTCGGCAGGATTCGAACCCGCGACCCTAACATTGGGAGCTAGACACGTTAACCACCCCTCGACCAATTAATATGGTATGCAATGTCTCGCAAGCCTCGTGAGGCCCGCGATTTGATGAAAAGCCTAATTGGTTGCTTAAAACTGGGACGATAGAATATGTGACTGACGGCTGACTAACGTTAAATATGTTTGTTTTTTTTAAAGGTAATTTTCTTCGTAAAAAATGTAGTAGCGTCTCGTCTTGGTTCGTTTGCATTCTCTTGCCACTCTTCATTCATTTTGTTTGGAAAATTTTTGTCGTTATCTGACGGATAATAAAGTCATAGGACGAGTAATTTATGTGCGCATCTATTCCTCAGCTCGTCATTACAGAGCTTAATATAAGACATTTGATGACTTACTGTAGTCTCTTATTTTATCCAATTTACATTTCACCATTGGTGGTCATAATTTTATCCATGTTCATCATCATTTTCAGATTAAAAACGTATATCCATTCTCGTAACTCACTCAAATTGCAGTATTTTTCTGCTCGGCCTTTTTATTTTTCGCCTAAATATTGATCCCTTGATGTTTTCGCAGTTGCGCGTCCCGTTTAAAATTGACGGCGTTAGCGTTTTGGCGCTTTACAAAAAAAAACGCTTCCGTTCGCCGACAAAAATTAAGTAGGACCACCCAAATTTTCGGAGCATTATTTTTTTGCCAAGAACAACGTTCCGGTCATCTCTCCCGACTTACAACGTATAATTCTTTTTTTTTTTAAAAGAAACGGTGCTTTCGTAACGCGCGACGCAATTATTTCTTTTCCAAGGATGAGATTCTGAATACGACATAACGATAGGTAAGTACAAGCCGATCTCAAGACGATGTTCTAAAGTAATCTCGGGGAAACCTATCCCTTGTTTGCGCGGTTTTCGCTTTACGCGGTCTGTTTTCCAACATGTACCTTGCAAAGCGAGGGATGGATTTGATGTACTACTATATAAATATTTCCTTTTTTTGTCTGCGGAAAAAAGTCGTAACATTATTCTCATCATTATATCACGACACGATGCATTTTTAATTTCCGCATCGTTAAGCATTCCTTTATTTTACTATCAAATATTTTTTCTGTACCAAGGCGAATTCTCGTAACGATCCTTCCTCCGCTTTTTTCTTCTAGTTATTCCGAATTTATACGTTTTTACGCGTGAAAAATGACGCTCGCCGTGGAAAATGTTTCGTCATCCTTCAAACAGTTCGTCCTCGTGCGTCTTCTTAGCCGACGGATCTTTTATCATCTTTTCTTCAATTTTTCTCGCGCCGTCTTTCCTGTATCTCTCCTTGTTGTACTCTTAAAAAAAAACAATTTTTTAATGGAAATATTTCCCTCTCTTTTTTTATTTATTCCACAAAATCTCTCTCTCCTGCCGCCTTATGCGTTATAATCGGATGACCTTGTTCCCCCGGGCAACTCCCAGCCGGCCATCTCGCCGAGGCGCAGTACCCCCTTTCCTTCCGCACCGGACCTCATTACGACTTCATTTTCTCTCTTTCTTTCCTAGCGGCGCTCATTTCTTTGGCTTGCATCCTCACGCTTGATCACTTATCCCCTTTTTTCCCCTTTCCCGTCTCATCCTTACAGTTTCTTCTCCCGCTCTTTATTCTTGACGACCGCGTTTTATAATCCTTAACGCGACCAACGCGAATTATATTTATATTCTCTCCTTGGTGTAAAACAGTAAAATCCTGATTATCTGCGTCAGCAGAGGCTTGAGTGGGAAAGGATAATTGAAGAAAACGGATGATCCGCATCTTTTAAAGACAAGATTTGGAGTAATGCCGGTGAAATACTGTAAGAAAATTTATTTGCGCAAAAAACAGGTCACATGACATTAATAAAAAAAGCTGTCAATAAAATCAGAAATTGCATAGAGGGTGGAATAAACGAACGAAAAAATTAAAATTTATTTTCGGCGGTGAATATTTAGTGTGGCCAGCTGATGACCGTAGCGAATGGGCATTAAAAAAAGATGGTACGAGACAAGATATTTTTCCGTATTTGAATATTACGCCCCCCTCCTAATGAAAACACACATTATACTGTTTTATGTGTGCTGTGTTTATTTTAATTACGTATTAATCCTCATGAAAGATTTTCAAATGCTAAAAATCCAATTGTAGATTTGGCTAGTGAATAAATAATAATAAAAACCAATGGCGGTCAGGAAGAATACACATAAGTTACTGTGTACTCATAATTTCGCCGCAGTAGTTAAAAGTGAAACCCAGAAAATCTGGCGAAAATAATTGGCATCGCCAATGAAGTAAATATTTCGAATTTATCGCCATAGAATAGCGTCAACGCCGATACCAGCATTGCGATTGCGTCTTTCGCCATGCCATGCCGCCTGAAATCACGGATCGACGAGTGAGATGACTTAACGGTTATTTTTTTCTAAACTCGCGTCCCATTACGACATAGAAAAAAATAATCGTGATCTAAGATGTCCTAGGTGACGTCTTGCATAAAGCAGTGTTGTAGACGCAGTGAATATCTGTCAGCTATTACTTTTCGTCTGTGTAAATTTGTGATTTTGAATTCCCGAAAAATAACTGGAAATATTAATGGGAAATACGATAGATTTCATGTAAATGTATTCGGTCGATCTCCTAGTCACGCGGATTGTTTGAAAAAAAAGGAACGTCAGAAATATAGTTTGTCTATGAAAATAAAGAACCCAAACTGAATTGCCGGCGTTGGTAGTTTTGCAATATATGCCAATCATTACTGTATCTATGTGTATTCACATATTTTTCTAGACATTGCCAACAGTACAAGTGGACTTTTTCCCCATATAAAGCAACAAATTCGAAATCACTTCCTGGAAAAATTAGAAAAATAAGCAAAAAAATTCTCCTGAAAGCTGGAGCTTGTGACTTTACAAGTTGGAAAAATATTCAGGAATATTCTGTTGATAAAGTTAATTCGCTCGTTTTAAATTCGTACGGAAGTAGCGTTTAAAATATGGGAACAAAAATTGAGTAGCCAAAATACTGATAAGTGACCGCATTGAGTTAAAAAAATAACATCCATATTTTACTATACATACCTTACCCTTATATGATCTATAAGGTATCGATTAATAAATTTAGTCCGATAGAGGGCAGCATTTGCGATAAAATAGTCCGCGAGGACTTTGAGTTAAGGAGATAAAAAACTGAAAAGGTCCCGCCCATGTTATCAAAATGGGGGAATTAAATTTCCCTGGAATGGAACTCGGGTCGTTATTTTGCACGGTGATTACGCGGAAAACTCATTATGTGTGGGTTTCTTTAAAATTGAAAGAATGACTAGTAAGATACATGCAGCCGTTCTCGAGTTATTTTACGGTTTTTATGAAGCCTAATACAAATCGACATTTCAATATATATGTATATGTACCTGCAGTGATCTTAATATAAATAATATAATAAGAAATGTTAATACTCTTTTATCGGAACAAAAATCGGTACAGGAAATTCAGCACAAAAACGTCAAAATTGTAAGTACTACTGTTTGGTCACTTTGCATTTCAATATATTACGTCGACGTGGATTTTAGCAAACATTATTTTCAACATTCCGAGCTTTTGTATTTGTAGTTTTTAAAAAGCTCATAGGACTTTTTTTTTGTTTTCATTTTATAAAATCCTGTCCGTAGTTTGGTGCGGATGGCATTAAAAAGATGGCGCGGAGAAAACAAGCTTTCCCTTTGTCCATCTCCGACAGATTAACATCATGTCTTTCAGTCCCGCATTCAAGAGGGATGACGCCTTCGAGCGGAGGAGAGTGTAATACACACATCGGAATGCGAAGTTCTTTTTTTATTCCCTATATCAGATGAAAAGGAGATGTAGCAATTCGTCACCAGCGGATGACGTAGTGATGCAAAACGTTCGATCGAATTTCTCAACGTCCGTCGCTCTTTGCGAGGATCCCGCGCAGTGTTGCCAGTCTAGCGAATTTGTAGTCAGATCTAGCTTATTTATGTGCGATCTAGCGCCTAAAAAAAGGACAACAGCGACTATTTAACAAAACTAGCGAATCGATTTAACGATCTTGCTAATTATAACTATTGTATATAATAGCGGCGATCATTTGCGCCCGTACAAAATATAAAAGAAAGAAAGTCGAAGGAAAACTAAAAATGCATAAGACAAATAAATAGAGGGGGAATTAGGGGAAAAAAGGTGGAAAAGTTTTGGTCGAAAAGTACGAGCTACGCAGTCTGTTAAAGGGACCCTGTCGACCATATTTCTGTATGGAACTAGAGTAAGTGCCTCTCATAAATGACGGGTCATGTATTTGAAATATTCTCAAGTTAAATCATGATATATTCTTTCGTACGCATGTTAGGATGGAGACAACAATAAAAGCTCGAGTTTTCACAACATCATGGTTGGCAAGACAAAGTTTTTAATAGACAATTTTTCCCAAAAATATCTGTGATTTAAACGTTAAATTTGGTCGATTTTAAATTTATGGCAAAGTTCGACGATAAGAATAAGAAACGTCGTTTATTTTTCTTTAAAACAGTCCCGGTTCGAAGATCGATGGCCAATTTTTTCTAATTTGCGAAAGAATGAAATCTGGCGCGTCGGAAAATATATTTTTTGTTTTATCTTACGGGGAACAAATTATATTTCTGGAGTCGAACCCGAGTCTTTTTTCGTTTTTTTCCATCATTGACTTTTAATGCGCGATTGAATCCTCCCAAATTTCAATATTCTACCTAGTTGGGAAATTTGTTAAAACATGTTTAAAAAAAGCGTAATACACAAAGTGATGAAAGGATTAACCCTTTTATATTTGCAAGATAACGTTAACCTACCATAAACTTCGGAAAAGATTTTTCGTAAGATAGTCATTTTTTTTGTAATAAGTTCAAGAACTTGAATTTTACCACACATTTTTCGCGAGCTGCATGTATAATGGTAAATTTAATTTACGAAACAACCTGCGACGCAACCCAACCGGTCGCCCTTCTCATTTGCGGAGAGCACTGTTATTAATTATTTCCTAGAGAATTTCTAGCGACCACAAAGCTGTGATCTGTCGACCGTCTGAATAAAGAAACAATTGGCAACGCTGATTCTGCGGCGTCGTCCCATTTAAGTCGGTTCCGATGTTGTCTTTTACTTCTCTACGGTGTCGTTAAAGCGGCGGTGACGACTTCCTCGTTTTGAACCAGGAGATGAGGAGGGGGAAAAGAAGCGGAGGTGATGACGGTTGCTGAAATCGCTAGGAACAGATAAGGCCTGATGGGGTCGAAAGGGTTTTTCCATTCCTGTTTATCCCGTTTCCGTTCGGGTCCGGGATTTCTTTCTTTTTTTAAATAAAGAAAAATATACCCGCCGAAGGAGGAAAGAAGATCGCACTCGGATCGCGCAGATAATTTCCAGATTTTCGTACTCGCGCAATTAATATGAATTATTAAGAGTTATTTAGCAGCGAAGCGATAACGTCGGAATGCCTTAAGGTCACGTCTCGTTTGTCTGTCACGTCTTCCGTATCTTGAACCGCTTGACGGATTTGGATTAAATTTACTATAAGTCATTAAATATTAATCGCAGGAATATATTATTTTTGGGCCGTTTAAGAACTCCCTAACGAGTTGGAATGTAGATGAATATGGTTGTTTATGCGTGAATACATTGTTTAACATAAATGTCAATTTAAGGATGGAGAAAAGGTTTAAACTTGATCGGGAATCGAACCCGGGTCTCTCACTCTCCGGGCTAGTGCTTCGAGTGAGAACTTTCAGTGTTGTTGAGGTTTACTACTAAAGCTATCCAATCCTCACCGTAAATACCCCGATTCGAGAATGGAGAATAAGACGGGATTGGCAGCTTAATTGGTCAAGCATCTGTCCGGAAAGCGGGAGAGCCGGGTTCCATTCCCGGTCGAGTTCAGAATTTTTCTCATTCTCCAAGTTGACATTTAGAACTTCCGCATTACGTTAAGGACTTAAATGAACTTTCATTCTTATCTCGTTAAATGTCATAAAAATCCATCAAGCGTTGAATCGTTGAATATCGTTGGCTACGGATAACAATTAGGCATTCAACCATTAAGCAAACAACGCTAATTGTCCACATCTGTGGTATCGCTTGAAACATGCACTTCCAGGTTACACGGCCCAATTTGGATAAGATTCTGATTGCATATGCAAGGAGAGCGTGTTCCTATGTAATTATCCTATTAAAGTCGCCGACCACTATGCTAATTCCTCGCTATCGCGTTGCCACTGCGGCAGGCTGATTTGCAGCTGAAATGCTCATCGTGCTTGACGATCTATTGAGCTTAAATGGTTATTTCTAAGATCCCACGCGAAAGTATATTTGTAGCAACGTTGGAGAATACATTTATAAATAGACTTTATCGCCTAAGAAATTATCAGTTTTTACGTCAGTCCGTAAATCACAGTTGCGATAGACACATATATGAAACGTCATATTTGTAATTAAAATGAAGCATTCGAGAAAAGAGGAGAAACTCGATTGCCATGTTGAAAAGTTAAAAATACACTCACTTGCGTAATAGTGTGCTACGTTCCTAATTACCTTAAATACCCGCGTAAGTGGCGTAAACGTTTCCCTATTTATTCGGACTCAGATACGTGCTGCGTACTGCACGCAGGTATGGAATTATTCCACAATTTTTCCCGGTGACGTCATTGTGAAATGAAAAGCAAAACTCGTACATACATTTTACGAAAACGAAACATTTCTATAACTAATTTATATAATTATTTATTGCAGACAGCTTTAAATGAATGGACAGTTACGAGAGGTTGGAAGCTTTTTGTAGATTACATCTAAAAGGTAATATCTGTCAGTCGCGTTCAGATTCGATCATAGATTTGGCCCAACTATCGTGTTGTCAGTAAAGTTAATTCTCATATCTTTAAAAAAGTTATGGTGAAAACCGTTAGAGCATTGGTGAGCAACGTTTCCGCATTGGCGATTCTCTTTTTAATCATAGCTTCGCGAGCCATATAAAACGCTCCCGCGAGCCGCAGTCGGTCCGCGGGCCTTAGGTTGCTCACCGCTGCATTATATCATTTTTTGCTACAAAGAAGCCTACATCAGTGGTGGATCATACACCTAGAAAGATAACCGAGGACGGCTGCTCTTTGCAGTCGATGTAAGCATGTAGATTTTGCAAAGATTTTTTTGTAATACAGCTGCTGTAGTTATGTTGATCCAGTTTGGATCACGGCCATAAGGCGTGCTCTATAATTCAATCTCGATGCGGAGAGCGAGCGATTATCATTACTTCCTCCTATTAATTCGCCGACATTCTTGCTCGATGCGAGATTGTTTAGAAACGGCAGGCGTCGCCCTGTCTCCCTTCACCACATTCCTTCCGTGACTCTTGCATTGCATGGCAGTCCCACGTATACGTATATCCATATAACTAAGGAGTTACGCAACAAAGGTGCTGGTGTGTTTTTCGCTGGTACACACACGTTACTCCGTCCGCCTTCGTAGAAATTACGTGCCTGATGCTATTGTAACCGATTAAAATAGAAGCCGACTAAATGTTTAATGACGTAAGGCGGTGCCGTGACCTACCCTATGCTGAAGTATGATGAATAAAGATGAAGTGTTGATAAATAATCTATCTAATAATGACGCACATTATTTTCTTTAGGAAACGCCTCTTCTTAATTTTCTTGCGGTAAAAGTAGAAGAAATATCGGAACAATATGATGGGTAATTTATTGACTTTTTTAAAGTTAAGACAGTTCGGCGTGTCATATCTTCAGAAATTTTTAAAACCGAATGCAGTTTTGAAAAGTACGATTTCTTGTAATGGGATATCAGTTTTCTTCTAAACATGTAAATCCAAAGTTGTATTTTCTTAGAACAATTAGTTTTTCTCTTGCAGCCATACATGTTGGCATTAAGCAAGAAGATCGTTTCACTCTTAATTTAAAATCAAGTTACCGTGATCATCAAAAGAGTTACATGAGAAACATAACTTATATTCTCTTATTCGAATTGATTCGTATGTGTTATTACGAAATGTTAAATTTTAAACTAATCTAAAATCTCGCGGGAGTCTTTGAATTCTATGAATGAATAGGAATTCCGGCATTTCAGTATATTTTAAGAGCCAGCAACATATTCTGCGTCATTTTATATATTGATGCGTTAAGTCATAGATGTGTCGATAAAAGGAATTCAATAATACTTGAAGTGCAGTGTTCCAAAAATCAAAATGTAATACGTTATTAAGATAATTGCTTAGATTCTTCATAACGAACTAAAAGTTGAATTGAATCCTGTTCAATTGGCAAAGAAAATAATTATTTTTAGAACAATTATTCCCAAACTGGATGTCGCCAAAGATTTTAGGGGTGCGGCCAAAAAAATTTTTTTGTTGAATAAATGATCGATTTAGATGTTTAGATAGGTAATTAGGGCAATATTTTTCCTCCTTAATAAGTTGATTATGGTGTAATACCAACAAATGGATGCGTCTGAAGTTTTTAATACCCTACGTAAACATATAAAAAGGTTGGAGCATCGCGAAATTCTTTCATTTTCATTTTTGAAAGGTTTCCGCGCGTACAAAAAAATTGGGACCCATCATTTCAAGGTATCGTTCCTTGGGAAATTAGGAAACGCAGAAAAAAATGGTTTTGTCGCGCGGAATGGAAGGAAAGGAACGTAATATAGGCGAAAACTTCTCGAGAGAAAACCCAGATGGAAGTGACACGGAAACGGCCGACTCATCTCTCATTCCATCCTCAAGGCCCTTTTGTTTTCCATCATGGGCGATTTGGCTTCTGACGTTTAATCTCGGTGAAAAAATACATACATAATAAAGGTTTGCGCCTTAAGCGGCAAGGATTTAAACGGATTTGTATTGTTGTTTTTCCATTTATTCCCGACTGTGATCGATGAAACGGCAGAGGGTAAATTGTATTTTTGGGATTTTTTTATAAATAGAATCTATCATTTGAAAACTCGAGTTTTTACGTTTTTTTGATTAAGAACACTTTCACGAAAATAAAAGCATTTTATTCTGGCTGTCGGTTTTTCACGTCATAGAATTTATAGATTTCTGGAGTTACGATCAAGTTCGAAGTGAATCTTTCATGAGTATTTAGTCTTGAAGAAAACCCCTCCTCTATATCTGGAAAATATCGCAGTTAATAATTATATGGTTGTAAAAGTTTCCGCAAAGTTTAATAGGATTCGATTAATTTTATTCGGATTGGATCATACGTACGTAATCCAAACGTTAAGTACTTTTATGGGCTCTATGCACGCAATACCCTAAGGCAGTGGTACCCAACCTTTTCTACACGGCGGGCAGCATAGGAAGTTGCACTTCTTCTGCCAGCCAGATTATATTTTAAATCGGAAGTTACCTATACATGCTGAGGTGCCATTTAAGTGAAAATCAAATCAAAACGAGGTTTTTATGGTAAATATTCCAATGTTAAAAGTTTCATTACCAAATTTTTCAAAAAAATACGTGAATGTGTGTTAAATTTTTTGGATTACTTTTTCATTATGGCTTCGCGGACCTGACAAGAACCCTTCTGGGGTCGCATCCAGCCCGCGGGCCGTAGGTTGGGCACCACTGCCCTAACGTAAACGCATATATGGGAGGTCGTTTGACTGCGTCTTTCATTACATTAAAAGCTTGAGTAATTTCAGTGTGATTTCGTGTAAGAGATTAACTGTAAAAAGTTGTCGAGCATCGTTTAGGTCCACACTGGACGCATACTACGTCCCCTTAACTCAGTGGCTCCATAATATTTAGCAACGTTTTCAGAATTCTCGAGTCGTGGACTGCGCAAACTATTATAGCCTAGGAGCCTCGTATCCCCTAAATCTTCACCTGCACAGGAGTTCTCAACCTGGTTCTCGTGAGGTCTTTCCGATGTCCTCTTCTACGATGCGAGTATCTGAGGTCGAGTTGATTTCATTTGCAATTACTCCTATTTTTTGAGAAATTGCAGCGGAATTCGCATAATGTCGCGGAGAACAACTTGTGTTCGGCACGATGAAAATAACAACCTCATTATTCGCCGCACGTGGGTCGCATAAAAGTCTACTATAGAAATCACTCACTGTTTTTTTCCCGCGTCTCAAAAAGAGCGTTTTTTAATTATACAAAAGCGTTTCCTCTCGTAGTTTGTTTTTTGTACTCCTTTCCCTCCGGACAAGCGATCATCGCTTTATTTGTTCCTAATTTTTCTTTCGTGTGTTATCGTCCCCTCTCTCTCACTCACTCTATCTCACACGTGAGTTATTTTACACGCTTCGCCGTCCACTCGTCGCACTCATTCGGAACCGCTTCAAATCGTTTCGCACGATGAGTCGCTCTATACTAACCCCCCACCCCCGCCCCTACCACCACTCTTCTTCACCCCTTCCACCACTCTTCTTCACCCCTTCCATCGCTCCATTTTACTCGCAAAGTTCCCATTTGCCCGAAGTTTCCTCGACGTATGACTCATTCGCTCATTCTTCCACATACAACTTTACTCCCTCTCCTCTCTTTGTCTATCACGTTTTTATGCAGCCGCGGTGGAAAAAACTGACGACCTTTTCGGTCCGCGGCGATTTATTCGGTGAAAGAGTCGATGGAAAATGCCCCGGCTGCAGGAGGAGGCAGGAATTTTTAGTCGTTTTTTTTTAAATCCGCGAAGGTCGCCGAAAAGAGGTTTTTGTTTGTTGATATGCCTGTAGTAGTCACTTTCGTAATCTATTCCATTCTCCAAAAACCTTGGGGAAAATTTTACGGTGTGTTCAAAAAGCCAATGTACAATAGATTATTAAATTTTCCTCAATAATTAGATGTATTACACGCGACTCAAGTACATAGAGACTTTCTGATCACACTGTATAATAGTAAAATTATGTGATTTCCAAACGCAATTAGGAATTCAAGGAAGAAAAATACATTTTTTGAGTTAAAGTTAAAATCAGAGCTGTAATGCAATTTATAAAATAGGTTGCTCCGGTAGTGGTTAAGTATAAATTTTGGAACATGCCATTGGTGAGTTACCGCTGATGGCGTCTATTTTGTAGCCGAAATGCACATCTAGCTTCCTGAATGTTTTTGTTACGGCCATCTGAGGTGCCTTATGTGAAATCCGATGGACCGAATTCCGACTCTTCGAAACAAAGCAGTTCTAAAGAGATGGGGAATTTGATCAAATTAAAAAAAATTATTTTCATGCTTTAAGACATTCGAGTTATAGAGATAGTGGTTATTAATTAGAAGAAGGTGATGGTTGTGAGAAGACGAAGAGAAAAAGCCTTGGATCTGACATAACGGTAAAACAGTGGTGGACAAACTTGTCTGCGTGGAGGGCCGCATTGGAGGTTGCGAAATCAACAATAATCCGGCGGGCCAGATTAGACTTTAAATCGGAGATCTGAGATATCACATCAGTGAAAATCATGTCTAAATTAGGTTTATAAGGTTAAAATTTCAATCTCAAGTGTTTTATTGTCGTAATTTGAATGTGTATTATGTGAATTTGTGTTAAATCTTCTTAATTATAACGTCGCGGGCCGCATAAAACGCCCTCGGATGTCGC
Source organism: Uropetala carovei (assembly GCA_036926305.1). Classification (NCBI taxonomy): domain Eukaryota; kingdom Metazoa; phylum Arthropoda; class Insecta; order Odonata; family Petaluridae; genus Uropetala; species Uropetala carovei. Next base: position 2,373,541 of record JAXCHB010000003.1, read on the forward strand.
AAGCAGCCCGCGGGTCGTAGGTTGCTAACGACGGGTCTAAATCCTACAGAAGATAGATAAAAACTAAGAACAAATTTGGCGAAAAGGATGCGTTTTTACGATAAATGAAAAACAAATAAAGTGATGATTGAGTGGACATTACCGTCATGGCGGCCATCCCTTGTTGAGATCTTTTAAAGAAGCTTCATTTAGGACCTTGAGCTTTCAAAGTTATTTGAAACCGCCATTCCCGAGTTAGATAATTAATATTCTCGTCGTGTTTGGGTGACGCTGAATGTGCTTAATTTTCTTTTCTTCAAATGTTTACCGTGTGTATCTCCGAGGAGAGTTTCGTTCGTTCTTTAGGCAAGCAGTGCGGCGAACTTGCTTATTAGTTGACAAAACATGCCTCGCCATAAAGTTTGGGTAAAACCAGATACGCGTTTCGTTTACAAAATAAGGTCTTTTTTATAGAATCGACTACCGGTGAGTCACCCTTGATGCATTGTCTCCCCAATGCGCTTCTGGGTTTCCCAGTCTTTTTGTTAGCGTCTTTTTTTATTCCGCTAATTTAATCCCTTTTTCCGTCTTTGTCCGATGAACTGCTTTTATATCGTTCAAGTTTGAGCAACCAAATTTTGAGGGAATGTTCATGGACATAAGCTCTTTCCGCGATTATGATTTAAGGAATCCAGGGGCAGCCTAAGGGGTGTATTTTTTTATTAAGAGAAACAACTCTTAGTATCTTATTCATCAATTCTTTCCTGACTCTTGCCTGTTATAGAAAACATATGTCGATAATCAATTATTTGATTTATGCGTACATACACGTACACAAAACGTGCATATTAAATCTAATTCAGTCGATTTATTCTATTTAATGATAGGTGCATTTAATTATTTAACTCCGAAGAATATTATTTATTTGCTTTTTGAAAGTTTCGGAAGCTTTTCATGTTCCAGCTCGTATTTAAACCTTGTGAAATCGTAGCAATTCGTTTATAAAGCTCCTCCGTTCCAATCGATAAATTATGTCTGAAATAGCCGTAACGAGCAAAAATAAACTACTTTTAGAACCCATCATCGTTGTATCACCACTGATGGCGACTTATTTGTAACAGAAATATGCATATGTTCTTCCCAGTCATTTAAAAAAATGCCTATTACATCTACCTAACTGGCAAAAATATCACTTCAGATATGCTAAGCGAATATTTATTTGTAAAATAGTGTATGTTAAATTAATTCGCTACTGGTGACGGCTACTACTAATTACGTATCGCAGGTATCTTCAATAGCCACAAGAAGGTTATGAAAACTTTTGGAATATACTTTCGATAAATGGCCACTGAAGACGGCTGCTTTGTAGCCGAAATGCGCATTTGGTTTTTCATAACCTTGTTGTGGCTATTGGGAACACCTGAGACAATCACAGTAGCTAAACCCTGGACATTCGCGATTTTGATTATTTGCTGATTATGCCATTGAATATGTACTTTATTAAGTGATTGTTCTTGTTATATTCGTTTGATCGTTACAACCGTGAGAATGTATATACGAGAAATTTTTACCTAGAATTTCTACTGTTACATTGCTTCGTTGCAATGCTCGTTGTATCGCTACATCCGCTTTCGTCATAAGCGAGTTCTGTCGTATTTATAAAAAAAACATGGGTAAAACAGGCGTCGTCGCGTGCTCTCTCCCACTTCCCGCTTGTTTGCGTTTTTCTGTAGAAGTGCGCTCGCATTTAATCATCCAATTTCTACAATGTGTCAGTCGCGCACGTAATTAGCGTTTTTTTCTTTTGAGAAATCGCGGCGTTATTAGAAGACGGAAAAAATCTCAATTGCTCGTCGACTTTTTTTTATTCACGCTGTTCCGGGAAACAAATTGTTTCCTCTCCATCGCCTTCGCTTCGGCTTGTGATTGACGTCTCGTAAATGAATTTTCCTATTTTTTAAAAATGCACCTGCATTCCTTCCTTTCCCGCGAATAATTTTTTTTATTAGGACGATTCAATCTCTCTGATGGAAAAATACCCATGTAGTTCACGAGGAATCCATCCACTTGTTCGATTACTTCATCGTCAAACCGATGAGGGGGTAGTTCGGCCGAATCTCTGAAACTGGAACGTAGAATATGTAGAATTTTTATTTTTTCGAAGGGGATATTTCTTTTCGTGTGAACTCTCTTCGTCGAATCTACTCCTGTGATTCGAGATGCATATTTATAGATAATCGAGAACGGACTTTAGATCGAAGACAGGTGCCAGTGTAGATACCCATTTTTCGGGGAAAATATACCTATATAGAATTTTTTCTGCATATTGAATCATATTGGTGAGAATAGCCGTGTAGTACTAGGATTATAGCAATTTGACCTATTATATCAAGCGTTACGATAATTATTACTGCATGAACCTATTAATTATAACTATGGCATGAAAACTCCGGGGTGGAATTATAATCCACGATCGTCGCTTTGGAGTTTAAATAATGAATGTGTCATAAATCATACTACTCCTAGGTTTGTGCGTAAAGCGCTGCATCTCTCGCTAGATTCTTTGTCTCTAATCTAATCATATTCATAGACAGTGGTTAGCAACCTACGGCTCGCGAAACTGTGATTAAAAAGAGATTGAACACAAATTTATATAATATGCATTCAAATTAAGGACATAAAACATTTGATATTGAAATATTAATCCTAAAAACCTATTTTAGATTCGAGCTTCACTGATATCAGAACACAAATTCATATAATATGCATTCAAATTACGACCATAAAACATTGATATTAAAATTTTAACCCTAAAAACCTAATTTAGACTCGATTTTCGCTGATTTCATATCTCAGAATCTATAGTTGACGACCGATTTAAAATCTAATCTGGCCCATCGAAGCATGGACAACTTACAATGAGGCCCCCCCCCCTTCTCCAAGAATTCGTAACCCCTAAAGCGGCCAGTTTCAAAGAAATGGATACTACCACCGTTGATCTACTCCTTTTATTCGAAATCCCTGTTATCTTTACCTCTTCCATTGCATCATATATAAACGTTACTTAACTTTCAATCACTTTCTTCGACGGTCGGTCGTATATCGAAATTTTTACGCGCTCATTTCTTCAGTCTGTACTTTATTACTCTAATTTAGTTCCCGTAATTTCTTTCTACTTTGCGATTTTGAAATTATTGTTAACTAGCTAAATATCTGTAAGTGTGGTAAGTGTAAGAACATATGGTTCTGCTACTTTGAATTCCCCTTAAGAAACCCGCGGGACAAATTATTGTCGAGTGGGAAATTCTAATTTTCTCATTTAACAGTCTTCCTTTCCTCTCTCAAGTGTGGAGAAAAGAACTTTGGCTTGTTTCCAGGCGTATTTTGCACGTACTCTTTATGGTGTCTACGTTAATCTCCTACTGAATCGTTCAGTTTGCAACATTTGAAATCCAAATCGTGTGAGAACGGTAGTTTCAACGACGGAATCCAGCATCGTTAGGGGATATCACGTATCAGCCCCAGGATTCGAACTCCGGACTCTCTTTGTCCGCAGTTTTTGCATCCGCATTACCCTCTGTTATCATAATCTTGCCGAGATGAATAAACTATAGCAATGGATAATAGAGATCGCCTTATGACTTTTGCATCCAATAAATAGCGCAGTTGAACTTCTATAAGTCGAAATTTCCATAACTCGAAGTGAATTCGTTTTTCGTGTTCTTTTTCTTCTTAAAACTCTTAATTTTTCGTAAGTCGAATATGTTTTCGTTTTCCTTGAGGTTCGACTTATAGAAGTTCCACTGTATGGGTAAAAGTTCTGTGACCATGGAACGGTCGTGTCGACACTGGTAGATTTTATTATTTTTTATTTGCGAAAAAAAATGCGCATCTGGTATACTCGTTTGTTTTTATAACTTCGAAACATTTCACGTATTACCATCGTATCGGCACATCCATTATTGTAATCATCCCAATTTTAAAGCATTAACGAGCCTGGGAGCGGCGTTGCCATATCGTCCCTTAAAGCGAACGCTTAATCGGAGATATACAAAAGTGGAGAGAGAGAGAGAGAAGAGAATCGCGCGGCGTTCCAGAGCGAAAAAAAACTTGGGATCTTCCGTTGGTCAAGGCCTCGATTCCGAAAATTCCTCGGGCAGTATTTCCCTCTCCTTCTATTCTACCCCTTCCTTATCATCCTGTCCAAAGTCCAGGGAGGTTCCGTTTTATTTATTTTTTTGCCCCCAAAGCGTTGGGAAATAGAGAGGAAAAAACGCCTCAATCAGTTCCCCTAATTTTCTCCAGTCCTCGGCAGCAACACCCTTCCTAGCCGTCCGAGTGGATCGTCGTGGGAAGGGGAGGAGGGGGACGGGGGGGGGAGAAGGAGGGGAGGTCAGGGAGGGAATCTCCAACACCCCCGCAACCGGCTTTACCATTTCCTCCTTTACGCACACACGCACAGGTTCCTCCTCTCCTTCCCACCTCCTCTTTTTCCCATCTCCTCGTTTTCCTCCCCCTATCTTTTTCCCCCACTCGTTCCTCCCTTCGCTTCCCTTCCTCCTACTCCTACTATCCTCCATCCTTCCCCTACGCTTTCTCCTCCCCCTCTTCATCTTCTATCTTCGCCCCTATATCCCTCCTCTCCTCCCTCTCTCCTTTCCCCCTCTCTGTTCCCTCCCCACCCTATTCTCCCTCTCCTTCCCCTTTATCCTCCTCTTCTCATCTATTTCTCCCCTCCTCTTCTATCTCCTCCCCTATTCCTTCCCCCTCTCCTTCCTCTCCTTTTCCCCCTCCCCTCTCTCTCCTTTCCCCTCTCCTTCCTCCTATCCTCCCTCCTTCCTCCACCTCTCTCCCCTCCTCATCTCTTTTTCCCCCTCTTCCATCTCGCCTATTTCTCCCCTCATCCCTTCCGTCTCTCCTACATCCCCTCTCTCTCTCTTCCTTCCCCCATATCCTCCCATCTCTCCTTCCTTCCCTCTATCCCCAGTCTCCTCCCCTCCTATTTTCTCCCTCCCCCTCTTCTATCTCCTCCACTTCCCCCAGTCTCCTCCCTTTCTCCCCTCTCCTTTATCCCATATTTCTTTTCTCCCCTACCCTCCCTCCCGTCTCTCCTCACTTCCCCCCCCCCTCTCCCTTCCCCTTATCCCCTCTCCCATCTCTCCTACCTACCCCCTCCCCATCTTCACCAACATCACACACACTGCCTATCCGCCACCAGTCTCTTCTTCCATTTCCCCTCTCCCTCCTCTTCCCCTCTTTAATCCGCATTCCTTCCCTTCCTCCCCCACGTCGTCCCATTCCCTCCACTCCTTCCCCTTATTTCCTCCCAGCTTCCCTTCTTTGCCTCTCATCTCTCCCTCTCTCCACGCTAGGGGGCGCGCAGGAATGTTTGGTCCACCGCCAAACGCCCTCATCATTGGCCTCCTCTTGGTCTGCTCCCTGCTTTTCTCCCTTTGCCCCCTCCCCCCCCCTCCCCCCTCTCTCTTTCTCTTCCCTCGCAATCTCCTTGTTCCTGGTCGAGCGATATGAAGTCTACGAGCTACCGGGCCTCACTGTCTCGTCGGTTACGGTTTACCTATCTCTCTCTCTCTACTTCCCTCTCTCAACCTCTCACTCTCTTCCTATTTTCCTCGTCCTTCACTTTCTCTTTCTCCCTAATCATCTGTCTATAGCTGCTTCCTCTCTCTCTCTCCGTTCCTGTCACTCCTCTTGCTCTCTATTGTTCCCCCCTTTCCGTAGTCTTCCTATTGTCAGAATTGTTAGGTGGGTGGTTAAGAGCGAGTGCCTGACGACGGTTGCTACACTCTCGGGTTCGAATTCCGCCCATGTCGTGGGTGTTTGTGTTTGCCATGCAGGTGTTTGATGTAAGAATGAGCCACATTGTCTAAATATCGCCCATAAATAACAAGAAATAATTGCAGAGTCAGCATAAGGTGCTTTTTTCGAAAATTTGATGAAAGACTTTCTTTCGCTATTTACTCCCCAGTTATCGATCCTGTGTCCATCAAATTTTTACCATATGTAGCTCCGATGCAGAACTATCTATCTACATTGGAATTTTAGCGTTTGTAACCTGTCATTTTTGAGTTATTTTGCGCACAGACAGGCACTCGGATGAAGTGAATACATGACCGATTTTTATTTTTAAAATGCGCTAAAAGTGACGGATTATATTATTTTTCCTCTTGTCGTTTCCTCCTTTCACCTGTCTCACTCCTCCCTCCCACTGTTTTATCCTTTTCGCTCTTTGTTTTCTTCTCCCTTTTCCCTCTAACCTTATCTATCTCTCCGCCATTTCCTATTCTCGCTCATTTCTCTGTTTGTCTATTTCTCCATGTCGCTCTCATTTTCTCTCTCTCCATCTCTCAATACATCATTCCCCTTAGTCTCTTTCACCATCACGCGCTTTTTTCCGATTCACCATCATTTGCGTGTTAGATCGCCCGTCTTGCCGCGTGTGTTTGTATGTGTGTGTGTGATGAGGTGGATGGGGTAGGATAAGGTATGGATTGTAGGGTGGGGATCTCTCTCTCCCTTCCTTAGAGGTAAAAGGATGAGCATTTGTATCCCGATCAAATTGACGTATGCCTGTGGACATTATCTCAGACCATTTTTTCTTTTTTTTTTTGCTTATTCAACGTCATCGGCTATACGACGATGCTATCTGCGCGAGTTAAGTGCACCGATTTGCAGGGGGTAAAAAAAGAACGGAAGGTAAAATCGATGGTCATATTTAGAGTTTTTCTCTCCTTTCCAAGTTGGATATTACGAGAGACCGTTTTTCATTTATTTTTCGCTTCTCGTTTATTGGACGCGCGTTCCCCCATTCCCTTACGGAGAAACAGCGTCGTCATTTGCTAGCGATCTTATTGCTTTCTTTTTTTATTTCTCTTCCATTTCGATCATGCAACAGAGATAGTCGGTGCTAACCTGCGGTTATGTCGATTACTCCGTGCTTGTACATCGAGGAATGTCGAACATGAAAGATAAACATCTGTTCGTTTCGATTCTAATGTCAGGAATTGGACAAACAATCAAACGGCATTGGGTCTCGGAGTCACCGGATAAAAAAAAATTCTGTTTTGATTTTTTTTGGCGGAATTTTTCAATTTTTTGCGGAGGTAAAAAAATTAATTTATTCTCCATGGAGATTTATGTATATTGGTCGTATCCTTGGCATTGACAATCCTAGCGTAAAGGGAGTGAAGGACCATTTACGGAGGTTTTTTTGTCAATCTTTGGCACGTAATAGATTCCCGCCGTGCCCAACCGTCTGTCCGTATATACACCGGAGAGCCTAGGCTCTGAACGAACTGAATTTGGTGGCATTTGCCTCGGGAGGACCCTGAAAAAATAAACTACATCTGCGAAAACTCGATTCCAGTCACCATTCGATTTATGGAGACTACGATATTAAGAGGAATCCTATCAACTTGCCAGGGAAACAGGGCTGCCCCAAGATAAGCAGATTTTGACAAAATCTTGTCCGAGGAAAACACGATGGTAGCCAGAATGTAGATTGATATTTCTAGGCAAAAACACGTTGGTAAAGGCTGTGGCTTTTATCGTTGAAAAAAATAACATCTTGCTGTAGCTGTAAGTTATGCCTCGAATATAAAAATCATACGAATGTAGTGAGAATATGAGGAAAATTACTGCACCCTATTGATGAAGTTCATTTATAAAAGATAATATTACCACCATATGCCAAAAAATTGGCGTAAAATCCCTAATTTACGTTATGCGGCAAGAAAGCTCTCTCCAAATTTGTTTTATATTCTCCACGATTCGTTTTTTTTTTAACCTTTTCAGTCTTCATTTTTTTATTAATCTTTTCCCAAGTGGTTTCTTTCTTTATTAGGTTGAATCTTACGTAAACATATGTCTTTTATCAATTTTTGTAAATTCGTCTACATTTTTCAGATCTCACACGATCTTGTACGTTCCGTACCATAGGTTATATAATCCAAAATAAGCGTACACTAGCGCCAAAATGCTAAAAAAATATATAACTAAATTCGAAAAGTGGCTACGAAAAAGAAGCGTACATAATCAAGTACAGTCGGTATGAAAGGGTTAAAGAAATGTTAAAAAAAATTAATTTGCTCAGAGTGACCTTCAAAACTGCTAATGCGTCTTCAACGTGCGACCGTTCCGTCTCTCTCTCTCGCCAGACGGGATAGATGGCGTATCGTTTTTCTTCTATTTTTAATAACTTTTATATTAACCTCACTCGATATATATATATATACAAAAGTTCTAAATAAAGTTTAATATATCAACATTGTTAAGCAAGAAGGAATTTATTCAACTGAAATTGTTGTAAATTTTGTTCCTCCTTACCAGCCGAACTCACGATCGATAAATAAATAAAAATTTATTTTTTCCTTTTTAGTGCATAATATAAAAGTTATTTTTAAATTAATTTATTTCATCCCATCAGTTTCCCTTAAGCATTTCTATTCCGTGATTCGGTATCGATTTGTCACGCGAGATTTTCCCTTGTGATCGTGTGGCATTTCGATAATTCGGAATGTTTTCATTCCCTTTACGTCCACTCGGAGGATTTTGATTTTTGACTTATTTTAAAATTGGAATTCCATATATATATATATATATATATATATATATATATATATATATATATATATATATATATATATATATATATATATATATATGGGGTTTGGCTTCGCTCGGACGCGAAGTTCAATTTACTGCGTCGCTCTTAATGAAAAAATAATGCTTTTATCTTTCGCTCGCGGTTCCTGTCATATTAAATTTACGAATAATCTAGTATTGATAGTTTTCCTGACCGAAATAAAAATCCCCGGATTGAACTCTTGGATCGTATAAATTTGGAACTTTCGGCGTCGGCTAAATATTAAAGTTCATCTATATTTATCGTTCTCTTCGGAGTAATTTGCTCGAATTTCATTCAGCCTTTCCGGGGCAAGTTGTTGATGGCGCACAGGCACAATTAAAAAAATATACTGGAGGCAGGCTATTCCTCTTCCCCTCCTTTTTTTTTTAAAAGACGTGTCGTTCTATTCTTTTCTGCTCATGCAGTCGATATTTCAGTGAAGTTTACTTCTTGATGCTTCAAATTATTGTCTCTTATAAAAAAATATACATTCTTTAAATGGCATTACGTTAAGAGTTTTCGCATCAGAGGAGAGTAGAATATTACACGTGATGGCCATCGGCTCTTTTAAATTTGGCTATTGTTAATAAAATTTATCTTTTTAGCTTATCGTCTTTAGGGATGTAGACTCATATAAGAAAAAGTTCTTTCTTCTCAGCAAAACATCCATTTATTTGATACTTTGAATATAATAGCATATCTACAATTATATCTTACTGTTTTCATGATCAGTAATACATACGCCACAAAATAAGATATAAATATGCGCTGTAGTGTTTGCTCAAATGGGGCGATTGATTTTTAGTGGACTAGTGTTATGTCCGTTGTTGTTCGGATATTCGAAATACGTGTTTTTTTTACATCATCGACTCTCTTGATTGGCTTAATTAGAGGAAAAAGAAGTTTTTTATCGCTACAAAATCAATCTTCCTTTCATTCGTTCAAGCACGGGAGAAATTAAAGTCGTTCGTTGGTTTTTAAAAAGGTGGTCCCTTTTTTTTTGTGTTTTGCTCCTTGTTGCAACGCAGCTTTTACGCGACGACGCCGATCAAATGCATCCTAATTGTCCTATTATTTAATCTAATTTTTAGAAATTCTTTTCATCTTTTTCCGAACCACGCGCTTTTGTGACAGGGGGAGGAAGGGAGTCTATTGTACCCGCTCAACAATTAAGGCCCTCGATTATCTTCGGCAGTGGTCGTTAGAAATTTCCTTCTCCGAGGTGGCGCTTTACATTTACAGGATTAGCTAAAAAAAATCAAGTTGAAGAAAAAAATCAAATACGGAAGATAATGTCCGTCGCTAAGAGGATTCCTCTCCCCTCCGTTTTATCGGTGTATATTTTCTAATTTCTGTTGTTTTTTTTTCTAGACTTTTTCTTTCCCTGTTTACGGAATATCTGGTTCTTCCGCCTTCGCTGCCTGCTTAACTCCTTCCTCTCTCTACCCACGTAGCCTCTTTCCCCAGGTCGTATTTTTTTTACCTAAACTTCGTCCTGCATTGCGAACGTTGGATTATTTTTCTCTCGCATTGTCACCTCCCACTTTAGTATAATTTTTTAAATTTCTCCATGCGAGATATAGAGAAAGTATTGTTCTTGTGAGAAAGATCGCATTCGATATTTCAGTGAAGTACACGTTTTAAGGTCACCTGAGTACGTTTTCACTATTTTCGCGACGATGCCAGTGTGTGATAGAAACTTCTGGGCACCCTAACTCGAAAACTAATCATCATATCAGCACAAAATAAAAAAATAAAATTAGTAAATATTTCTCAATTCAAACAAGTTCTTTTTCACGTCGCATTTGATCTTTTTCTCAAAGGTATTTCTAAGATTGATTTCCATCGCGATTTTAATATTGGAATGTCAACCCTAAAAAAGTAACTTTGACGTGATTTTGACTCGTAATGATGGCTAAGAATCTCTAGGTAACTTAAGATTCAACTTTAATCCAGTCTGCCGAAGCGTTGACGATTTCCAATGCGGCCCACCGAAAGAATCACTGCCACCAATGCGGCCCACCCAAAGGTTGCCCACCCGTGGTTTAGAAAATCGCGACTTGGGCTGGTGACAGGCGTTCCTCGCCCTGCGTCTTGCGGTATATCTATCCAGTAGATGCATATCTCTCAACTCGCTTCTCCTCGCGGCGCACCGACGTTGGTGGACGTGATTGCAAAGCTATGCAAGACCTTACTTTACCCAGAGCGGAAAAAAGAGTCAACTTTCTCTTCTTCCTTTCTATTCAGAACGGTGACTCAATTGCTGCCAGCACTTGCTCAATCTCCTAAGATATATAAATGAAAAGCTGAGGAATTCCGCGATTGTTCTAGTTTATAAATTGATTCACGTGTCGTTTAATGTAGCCGCCGCATTAGTGATATATTCGTCGATCCGTCCCGTTTACCTCCTTCAGAGGAAAAGATATACATACATTCGCAGGTGGCTTTCGTTTACTTTACCGACGGCCTTGGCATCGTAAATTATCTTTTCGGTCGAATTTCTAGAATGTGCCTAATTATGGGTTTTGTTTGTTACCCCCATAAATGTCTAAGCGAAAAACGAACCTTTTGTGTAGATCTGTCCTACCATAGCGCGTTTTTTTATGCGCTTATAGTTTTACTTTGACGCCTTTCTGTCCTTGCACTTGTTTCAATTGAAATTGCGACTAATCCGTAGGCGATAGAGAGCTGAAACTTGCAATACAGATTTAGGTACTGCTGCCATTTGTTTTTCTTTAAATATGACTTTTGAAAAGTATACGGGTCCATTTAATTTTTTTTATATCTGGAAATCTGAAATTTTGAATTTTGATTGCACTTTTCCACATTGTTGTCACAAACGAGGCTCTAGTGACTATATGGAGGTATAACCACATAAAAATAAATAAAAACCGCGCTAATTTTATCCATGTTCATGGATAACACACACAGTGTATACGGAAGTGTGCGAGTTATTTCTGAAGCCTCATATGCTAGTTCTATCGATCCGTTTTTTCTATTGCCGGTCTAGCATTCAGTCGGCGTTCCTCAAGCACGCCAATTTAAATCCTTTTATAGTGTCCTAATGAACGTATAGGGTTATAAAAGATTTATCGGTGTTATCCGAGGTGGAAAAACAAATGGATGACGTTGATTGATATTGATGACTTTTTTTGCGTTAAAGAATTATTTTCCGCAATGTTAATAAGAGGATTATTTCATAGGCGAATGCCGCAGTGCCAATTTCCTGACTACGTGCATAAACGTCTCTCTATCCTCTTCGATGGATACTTTAACTCTCGAAAGGAATTAGATAAGACACTTTTCTTGATGATATCGCAAAGTTAAGAGTTATTTTTTTCCATCAACCTTCGCGGAAGAGCGATTTCTCATCCAATCTTGGTTCTCGGGGGCGGAATAAATTTGGTTCCAAATGAAGGTTAAAAGAAAAAGAAAATTCTACCTCCCCCTGACGTCACCGGATGGACCTATCTCTCTCTCCCTCTCTACCCCCTTCAGCCCTCCCTCACATCTCCTCAGGCTTTCGTTCTCTTGGGGTAGGTAAGACAGAGGAGCGACCTGTCTTTTCGCTAATGCTCTAAATGAAAAGGGGAAGGGGGGAGAAATGGCGTCGCCAGGGCGCGTGTGTGTGCCACAGTGCGATTTGTCGAGATCGTTTTGGGAGATAATGGAAAGGTGTCTCCTCTTTCTCTCTCTCTTCCTTCCTCCTTCAGTCACATTCTCACATCTTCTCTCTCTCTCTCTCTCTCTCTTTCTCTATATCTCTCTCTCTCGTTCCGCGTTCTCGGAGCATGGTTAAGGAAAAATTTTATATGTTAACTCATAATAATGTCCAAACATGTTTGTACAAACTGTATTATTTCCAACATTCAGCAGTCGGGGTAAAATTCTTCACACTTTTACACAGCCTACAAGCAATGTATATTAAACGAGTAAATTATTTTAGCTTATGACCAAATATGGTTGATTTTCAAAGGGAAAGAAAGTATGTACTTCAAAATACACCAATAAACTACGTTACAAACAGATGGAATCTATCGATTATATTATCCCTATGCTACAGGCATACTCTGGAATGTTGGAAATTTGGAAACAGGAGAAAAAACTTATATGATCGGGAATCGAATCCGGGTCTTACTTGCCGGACGGATATTATACGACTGAACTTCCGTAGCAGAATGATTCTTTCCTTTACGGAACGGGGATATTTTCTTGGGTTAAGACAGGGATAACCAATCCCAAAGGATGTCCTCGATGAGATACATCATAGAAAACCCCTACCCTCTCAATGGTTCGATTGTCTTAATTATAAATACATGGAATTGATGGAGCGTATGATCTCAATGCTACAGGAATAAGCTGGAATGTTGGGAAATTTGGAAACATATGAAAAAATATTCTTTTACCGGGAATTGAATCTGCGCCTTCCGCTTGCCTTGCGGAAATTCTACCGCTGAACTAACTTAAGAAAACATCCCCGTTCTGAAACTGGAGAATTACTCACCTACGGTTGTGATGAGAATACTGTAAAAAAAACTTGGACCTGGGTGGGATCTAGATGCTGTTAAATAGAGTTTGACTATGGCTGATTGTCGTTATGCGGCAGATAGCAAGATCGGAAGGTATGGATTATGATATGGACAACGACGCCGCATAAGCGCGTGGTCGAGAACAGGATAAAACAGAAGACTCAATTTATAAATTTCGAAGACACTCGTTAAAGCTCAGGATGGACTCTGTCCAGCTGTTGAATGTTTAAGTGTAAGATTCTCCAAGTGATAGAGAAAAAGGTCGGGTATAACAAATCTCGGTGTGGAACAACAACACTGCGTACTTTGCCTTGCTTTTACAAGACTTAAGAGATAGCTTAGGGTGGCAGGGTTGCGTCAAGGTTTGTTTTGTTATACTAAGATTCTGGAGTATCGCTGCAGTATGTATATTCACTGTATTTATTGTTACTCGCAGAGTAAAGTTAATCTCTATATTTTCAGGGAATGCGTTAATTAGAGTGTGCTTTTCCGAAAGTCATAATATAAAGGTAGGGAAAACCAGGTAGACATTTAAGATACAAAGCAGCCGTCATTACATGGTGACATTAAAGTCTAAAAAAAAAAGAAATATTCCTTTTTCAAAACCTTCTGTCGGCGAATCACACCGATGAAGGCTAATTTGTATTCGAAATTCGAAATCTTTTTTTCCCACCATTTTAGCATTATTGGAAAGTTATACCTCGTCAATTTGATTTCAGCCATAAAGCGAGCTCGATAAGTCATCTTTCGGAGCAATCGTTTATTCACGGTTTAAAATTAAATAATAAGTAAAGACTTGTTATTTGAAGAATGTAAAGGTTGGAGGCTTTTTTTTAGAAACGCAGTTCGCTGAAACCTCGGGTGTTTTTTAAATCGGCGCTCGGAAAAAAAAAGAACGTGAGTTCATTGGCGTGACTGGTAGATGCGTCACGTGCGACATTTAGCGTCCTTCTCACTTTTGTACTGTTTTGTTTCGCTTCCCACCGATCCAACCGTTCTCTCGCACGGCGAGCCGTTTTTTCCCTCTTCGCCTCTTCTTTTTTTTCAATCCTTTCTCGACGGTCACCTGCCATGTTTTCTATTAGTTCCGATTTTGTTTCTTTTTTCTTTTTTGAAAAAGGGACCTTGGCCACTTATACGGACCCTTTATTCGTGTGCGTTTCTTAGTTCTCTCTTAAAATGTTTTTTAAAAATCCTTTGTTCTTGCCTTAACGACGGACGTTTTTGGAGCTGGGGAGTGCCAATTAGCTTATTATTATTGCAACACTCTCTCTCTCTATGCGAGACAAATGACTGTAGAAATTTTTAAAAATAACTCGCCTCTCGTGGAACGGCGGATCTCTCTCCAAAGTGAAAAATAAAGTATTTTTTCAGACGCTATTTGGTTCTGTCGTTCGTTTTGATTCGAGAACAAACTGGAAATTTTCGTCCTCGGTTCCCTTATTCTTTTACGCGGCGATATCGCTCATACATCCTTGGCGAATGTTTTATACGGTGACAGGTAATTCGCCTTAGACGTGAACCGATAACGTCGGTATTTTAATAATCGATTCTCTTTACCGCCGTCGTCTTTTTTTCTTTTTGCCCGAGGTTAGAAAATTCTCTTAATGTTGTTTTTAATTTTCTATGTCCATAACTTAAGAGCTCGACGCGTTTTCTAGTTCAGCTCCACGTATTGCATAGTTTACGATCTTAGTTTTGACGAGCGTTAATTACTACCCCCGAGAAGCTGATGCAAAAAGGTATTCAGCTTGTCAATTTTGCGGAGTTAACTCGTGTACTCGCAGCCATTTATAGATACGTATATCCATGCTCGAATGTCCATTAAAAGCTGCTAATAATTGCGAGTTTAGAGCTGCTCGTATTTTGTTACGACGGAAAAATCCCAGAATTTCCCAACGGCCATAGCCTTGAGGTTTTTAAAAAAATGAAATGCATAAACTATGACGACATAAAATCTTCGAAGACTTTATCTCCTTTACTCTCTTAGTGACCATTGCTTCTCGTTTCGCAAACGAAAACATTTCATTAATGGTTTAGTTTACTCCTTCTCTAAGATACTTCATATTTTATACAGAATATACAAGCTTACGCCTGCCACGTATATACCATCCCTGGCTCAGTCTGTAGCAGGAAACCGAACAAAATTTATCGCGCTTCCTGAATATCTGTAACATCACAGGGATGTAAAATAGCAATTTAGCACTATAAAATATTCCATTTGATTAGATTATGAGCTTTATTTCTGGAGACGGTGGTATGCATTCTCCATTGTTAAACTATAGGGTTTCTCTGAACTAAGAGGAGGGACGAGTTCTTGAGCCATTGGGAGATTTTTCCCAAATGTATTTCGTCAGCATGATAACTATATGTGAAAATATGCGTGGGTTCTAGTTTCTACGGAGACAACTTTGTGATCGCCTTCCCAGAACCCGGATCCAATTATAGCAGTGATTTCCTTAAACTCCGACTGGGCTATATGGAGGCTCGTGTTTTCCCTACGATGCATCGCGATGGTCAGGGATGCTAATAGATGACTCGAACATACTAATGAAAATTATCAGAAGCATTTTGGTGCAATTTCAGGGTGATCTGAGGATCCTCTGAATATATAGAATTAACAGCGAACATCCCTTCCCACATGCAGAATAAACAACAAAATACATCTATGTACTCTTTATCCTTGTTAGTGGAATGTTATTGCCAGGGTCCGGAAGAGAAATCCAAAACACTGCTCCGGGACCCTTTACCACCCCTTTCCTCCAACATAATCAAGTTTATAATTTTCAGTTGTCAAGATTCACTATTCAGTTTGTTCAACTTCTCCATTGTCTACCATAATCTTTATAAGTTGATGTTGTCAGACAAACAGGCTTGTTCATATATCACTGTTTGAGCTTGGGTCCTCATAGAGCAAGGGGCTCGGTTAATTACACCGGATGCACCCCTCTCTCCCAGGCCCTCATTACTGCACGTTGGGAATCCTTAAATCGCTCATCATCAATATGGAACTTCACTTACATTCTCCAACGTGCGAAAGATCCAAGCGAATTATTAATCTCGTAGATCTGGCACATCTGAAACTCTTGCTCGATACACTTCTGACATCATAAAACCCAATTGCAAAAAAAAATCAAATGTGTTAAATAAATCCGGAGATCGAGACGGAATCAGTCCCTCTTCAACTAAATCTCAGGACTTAGCATCTTTGGACTTTTTTTTTGCAAGATTCTTCATAAAATCGAAAGTGTATCAAACAAGTTTGAAGATATACCAGATCAACGAGTTCCAACATTTCCGCTAGGTAGGAACTTTATATACACCGTGTATAAAATAATACGTATCAATCAATGGCGAGATACTGTCCCCTCGATCTCTCTGGTTATCGTGTCATAGCATTGGCGGTCGTGCATCCGGACCGCTCCAATTCTTTTTCGAACAATCCTCGCCATTTCCCATTCGTGGCCCGCGCGCATTCGACGGTCACATTTTTCTTCTCCCGTCCGATGCTTCCATCCGGAGCACGCCCTCTTATGGGGAGTGCAAGGACGATGGCGCGCGTAAAACCCGGACCCGCCGGCGCCCGTATTCTTACGGGGTCCCAATGACCCCGGACCGGCTGTCGCCTCCTCCCCTCCCCTTCCTCCTCCCTCTCAACAACCCTTTCCCACCCCATTCCACCCATTTCCCATCTTTCCAACCCTCCCTCTCTCTCTCTCTCTTTCCCGCCTCTAAAATATTCCCCTCAAAGAACACGTCTTGTAGCCGTCTGTCTGGGGCGGCGCGGGCAGCGTCAAAGTGGGAAGTTTTATAAGATGGGCGTTTGTGGAAGGGGGTTGGAGGGGGAGGAGAATATTAATAATGCCGTCTTTCCCTTTAACGGATCGTCGAGAATAAGTATCGTTCTCTCTCGTGGGAGACTCTCGCATCGAAGAGATAAAACCCTTTTGATCCGAGACGCGTCGTATTTGGAAGGATTTTTGGTCGAGGGTCGGCTTTTTGAGACTTTTGAGGAAGGGGAGCCTTGTTGTCGGGTTGACGGGAATGATCTTATGGGTAACTAAGCAGCGCGTCGAATCGAGCCTTTTCGGTTACGCGGCCGGTTTTTTTTGCAATTCTCGTGGACGAATGGAAAAGTCCATCTCGGGATGTCTTCTTTCTCTTAAAAATAAAGGTTCGCGGTAATGCGTATTTCCTGTCTTTTTTTCTTATAGTTTGAATGAATTGTGATTGTTCCTCTATTTGATGTTTCAAAGTTTATTTTATCCGTTACTTGTACCATTCAAAGTTACCCTAACTTCTGGTATTGGAATTTTTTTATTGGAATTTTTCTACTCGCAATGTTTTGAATTTATGGTTAATGTAATGGAGTTTTTTGGGGTCAAGTATCGACTGTTGTATTTTATTCATAGCTTTTGGGTTATTATTGATTTTTAGTGTTTTTTAAAGCTTGAGATAGCTCTCGAGACAGACGCCAATTCTAAATAAATACATATTTGTTTTTTCAAAATTATTTTTATAATTTCAGATACATGCAAATATGTGCTTAATTTCAAACTAGTACATCAGGGGAGTTACCTCTCGAATGTTTACGCTGGCCGACATTGGTTTTGAATGTCACTGGGCATTCTCTCTCAATAAAAATACCTATTGACGTAGAACAGAAAATTAGTAGAAGGGTCACAAACTTTTGCTGTAATAATCTCGAAATTGCTTTTTGTTGCGGAATTTTGAAATTGTATTTCACGTTAGATTTCATTAAATTCGCCTAATCGGAAGATTTTTTTATCTAGCTGTATTCATGATTGTGCAGTTCGGGAATAAACGAGCTGTATACATTATTACCTTTTCTTTATTTATACATTTCATATTTTTATATATATTTATAAATATAACATAAGGATTGTTTCTGCGGACCTATATCTCGGATCTATGCCTTATCGAGTTCTCAACTGTCTTTGTTACATCTACATTTTACGCTTCAAGGCACTAGATATGTGTTTTGCATTGAGTCCGCTACAACAGTTATTTATTCTTAACGAATGTTGCTTCGTTACGATTCTTTGTTATTCCGACTAACAAGAGTTATTTTTTGTATAATTTAGCGAAGATATATCGTCAGTCCTTTGATGGAGGCAATGAATAACCTTGTTATCGTAGCTGAATTTTTATTTCTGGGAAGTCTTCGTTTTTTTATTATTTCGTTATTTTTTTCCAATTTCTACCTAAATAATGCCTGAGTGCCTTTTACTATCTGTCGCTCCCTCGAAGATTTGTCGAGAAAATTCAAAATTTAAGTCAGTGAATACTCACGTATTCTCTACCCTTTTTGGACAGGTCACTGCTTACGTTTTCCTAGTTCTAAAAGGATGTATCTCCAGACCAAATGTCCTTCCATAACTAGCAGGTACTTTGGAGGGGATTTTAATTGCTCTTTAAATATTTTCCATAATATTTCACCGCTTCACTGCAAAAATGTCGGTAATAATTGCGTCACGCTGAAGCTGAAGAAATTTGAGTTTTGTTGACAGTATGCGACTCTTTGATTTCGATTATTCGATTTTATCAAGTGATTAATAATTTTCTCATGTAGATATTGGTAAAACCGTTTCTTATCTAATTGTATGAATCTGTTGTATGCGGAAAAAATTAACGAATTTTTTTTTCTTTTGCAGGTGAGTTTCTGGACAGTTTCTGTGATATTACGTGTTTTCATCCCAGTCAATCGGATTTTTCGTAAGTAATTCCAATTTAGAGTATTGTTTTCGGCCGTCGAAAAATTCATTGCTTGTCTGTTTTATTACTTACCTCTGAATCTCTTTGTGTGTGTACCTTAAATAAAATGAAAAGATTGTCTTGTAATTAGCGGGAAAAGTCTCCTTATTAATTTCCGAAATTGAGTTCAATAGTTAATGTCTCTTTCGTACGTGCCTCATCTTACATACGCCAACAATCATTTTTAACAAGCCCAGAGCATTCTTAGTTACAAATTATAGGTAAACTAGCAGAATTTCCCGTTGAATTTCAACGGATTTAGTGAAGCTACTACAGCACAACATACAAACTCTTTAAAATATCTAGTAGATACTTTTTAAATTACTATTAGCGCTTTTCTTAACAATTAATCATATTTGCTTGTAACAATCCGTTTCCGAGCCTATTGCATTCAAATATAACGATAATTTTATTTCCTATCATATTACTTTCGCCAAATCCAGCTTCATTTCTTTTGTAATTATGCCTCGCCGAAATATTTACTTTTATGTCTTGTAAGCAAGAAACTCGTGAAAAAGCAACGTACAGTTGTCCGTGATTGAACACTGACTCCGGTAAATGTACACCAGATACGTCAGCTTATTTACGTTAATCAACATTATAATGTAAAATATAATGATTTTACTTAAGAAATGTAAGATTCCAGTATTCAATAGACGAAAGAAAGTTCAATTACTTTCAACAATCGTTATGAACGCTTCCTGAATAATAATCAGTACCTAATTACGTTGCTATCCATAAACATCGATCGTTTCGTTGCTTAAACAAAAGTGCGAAGCGAATAACGCTAAACTTTCGTCTATTTGTAGGCTTCATTGAAGCTAACTGAATCGGAGGTAACAATGACGGCCGCCTTGACAACGCCCGGAAAGAGTACGAAATATCCACAAAATTTCGAAACAAATAACGTATTTCTGAAAACTTCGACCGTGTAACATGTAAACTTCACAGGAATAAGATATTGTAGAGTCTTATTCGTCGAATAAAGCAAAAACGAAAAAAATCGGTCCATATTTACATATTTTGATGCTTGAAGGAAGAATACCTTGCAAGTCAAGAAATGGATTCATACGTGTTATCTTATGGAAAAATGTTAATCCCCTATGTTGGCAGCACTGATTAATCCCGGTTGACCAAACCTTAACCATTCACTAAGTTAGGATGTAAGGAAGAATCGCACCAAATTTGGCTATTTTATCGTTTAGGAGGAGTTCCATAAACAAACACACAAATACACAAAACAACAAATACACAAATTCACACTTCAAAATATATTATAGTAGATAAGATATACCTCGTCATCCTCGCTACATTTTTACTTCTAGTACAAAGTCGAAAATATGCCTTATCTGTCAAGTTTTAGCGTCTGTTATTGTTTTACCGTCAAAAGAAGCGTTAATTTAATTGCTTCCGAAAGAAGCTTGCGGACCTCCGCATAGCTCACCACAGTCTTCCTGTCAGCCTAGACCACTTACTATTTTCAGTCTTTGGGGTACGGTCTAGAAAAATGTACTCATAATAAATAAATAAATAATTAGTATTAGTGTATTTAGTTTAACGTTTAAAATTAGTTCATCACTTCGATAAGCGAATAACTTCGATAGATATATTCCTGTATTGCCGCTAAGGAAATAACGAACAGTCGAATTTATTTACTTTAAAAATAATATTTGATGTTTGTGTATATAATACACGTTTGAAAACCTGGTGTCTACGATTGATTTGGAAATTCGAAAATTTTTCTAAAATAATTAGAGCGTGCGGTAGTGAAGGCGTTTGTTAAAACCTAACCGGTCAAGAGCGTTCGATTTAAACTCGGGTAACTTTTATGTCACAATGTTCTTTGTTAGAAGTCACGTCGTTTTAGAATGTTTCACAAGAATGAAAGAGAAGTGAGGCTACAACTGGGTTAGATTCTCGTTTGGAATGCGGCAGTTTAGTGCAAGAAGTGAAGCAGCTTAAAAACTCCAATCTCAATGAAGGATACGAAATACACGTAAATGCATATAGTCTTCAAGTGAAAGAAAGTTAATAAGTTAATATTGGCACCGCATTTGGCGAGGCTATTGCATGGGAATATTTAATTTCTCCGTCTTCTTTTTAATCCACGAGTTTTTCAGTTCTGTAATCCGCTTCTGCAGTCACTATATTACGATAAGCCTGGTACGGTGTCGCATTTAAAGATTCCAGCCCATAGGCCAAATTATTTTTCCACCTCCTTTTTAACTTTTTTTTTTTCAAAAATAGCTCATGGATTCAGTTTGTCTGTCCGCACAACAGTCTGCGGACCATAATAGTGCAATTCATCAAAAGTCTGTATATTAATTTTTCATTCCTCCCTTAAATGTCGTTTTTATTGCCACCCCTTAGGCCATTGCCTACTTTGGATTTATTGCAGATCCGCTATGATCTAGTAAACGTAGAACTTCATCGCGTATCCCTTAATTCGAATACACACACACACACACACATGTACACACACACACTTGCGGAAGAAGAAAGGTAAATAAGGATATTTAGGGCAACAAGGTGTTGAAGGAAACCCAGTGAGCACTTACCGGAAGGAGAGCCGCTGGGGTGTCGGAGAGAGACATTTGTAGAAGTTATTGGAGCTTTCGGGATGATCCCTTCGTCAGAACAAGAGACACAACAAATGTGTCTCTCCAACATCCCAGCGGCTGTCCTTCCGGTAAGTGCCCACTGGGTTTCCGTCAACACCTAGTTGCCCTTATACACACACACACACAGTGCTTTTATTGCAAAAAGAAATATGTGCCGGTACTCCCACCTCCCCCATCCATCTCTTTCTGCACCCTCTCTCCCTTCTCTATTGAATTTGTGATGAACTTTTAATAACATAGTTGATAATAAAAGTCAAAATGTTTAACATTTATAGAAACCGTTTATTACTTTAAGTTTTAAATAATTTAAAAAATGAAAATGAACTGAAATTAGACGTGGGTCAACATCGCTCTGAAAAAGGGTGCCGTTACGCCGTACCGGCGCGTACCGTCACAAAAAAGCACTGTGTATGTATATATAATGATGATGCGGACATTGACGTTTCCGACGCGTGATTTTTTTATACCCGAAAGTAACACCTCTATCGGAAGACTTGTTGATCCCTATCTTCATGTTGATATTTTTTTTACTAACCTCGCCTCTCCCGTTCCGAGCCAATGGCCACCTTTCTCTCTTCCATTCTCTCTTCTCACCTTCTTCTCTCCCTCTACCTCTTTCTCTTCACTTTTGTCTACCTCAGCGTACTCAACGCGTCGGAGATAGGAGGAGAACACCCCACTCCACTCTCTCCTCCTTTTCCTACTCTCTGTCTTTCTCTATAGAAAGCAGCTTTCTTCATCTCCAAACAAAGCCCGTCGCGAATGGAGGGCAGAAGAGAGAGAGAGAGAGTGAGGAGGGGTAAAGAGGGATGGTTGCGAGGTGGCTCCCTCCCTCATCCTCATCCTTCCTCTCAATCTCCCTCTCTCCCAGGGCGTATGATGCCTCTCAACCTTGGGAAACAAATGCCGCTCTCTGCCCGTGCAGCAGGAAGTCCGCTTCTCCATTCTTGGCGTTCCGTCGAGTTTTCGGTTGTGGAAAGGGGTGAAGTTGGGAAGGAAGGTGGGAGGGATAGAAGGGTGATAGGAAGGATGGAATGGGAAGGAGGAAGAGGAGGTACTCTTTGTGTGTGTGTGTGCGTGTTAGAGAGAGAGAGAGAAGGGAAGATAATGGAAGGATATCGAAAATTGAGCCGCAATTAGTTCCGAAGAAAACCGGGCGTTTCTTGGAAATTTGGAAAGGTTCGGGAAAGGTAGAAAAAGGAAAGTAGTTTTTTAAGGGGCGAGGGGAGGGAGAGAAGGAGGGGATGGGCGAATCTGGTTGCCAGGGTGGATATTTTATTTATTTTTCTTTCGCGAATTTATGAAGGAAATAAAAGGTAGGGAGAATCCCTATGCCAGTCGGTTTTCTTAAGGGATGCGAGGGAATCGATTTCGTTTTTATTTTCGCTCGTCCGTCTGCTTCGCTTCCGCTTAGAGTTTGTTTCAGGGTTTTTTTTTAACGGAGGTTAAAATACAATAATGGACTGAAGTTGAGTAAGTACAGGAGTAAATGGCGGGGTTTTTTTGTAGTTTCTCTTTTCGAGGTATGGTAGAATATTATATTATGCTTATTTATGGAGCGAACCTTAGGGTTTAATCTAGAGTTGAAAGGTTGATTTCCCCATCTGTTTAATATTTTTGATGCTCGTATGCATTGGCATATTAGATATTGTTCTACCCATATTTTTAAATTTAGCGGAAGCATCTTGTGACATTTTAAAAGAAAAAATCACGATATTCTGAACATTTACGCAGTGGATCTCTATTTGAATGTTGGATTCTGCGAAAATTGATTAAAATCGTAATATCTAATCACGTACACAAAACTGGACGTTTTATGACTATGGAGAAATAGGTGTAATTTTAACTACCTGTCTAACATATAAAAGACAGTGTCACGATGTCACTTTGTCGTGTAATGCTTTTTGAAGCTTAATATCTTGCAAACGACTGAACCGAATTTGATGATATTTTCAGGATAGCATTATGATATAATAACAAAACGTTTTAATGTATCGAACTCGAGATCAAAGACCCAAGTTCGACTCCAGGAGATAATTTCCATTTCCAATAAGATAACGCGATTTCACGTAAAAATGAACTTCTTGACGCGCAGACTTTCATTCTTTTTAGATTAAAATTAGAAAGAATTGACCTACGAACTTCGGATGTGAACCATTTTGAAGAAAACATTATAAAGGTTCTTATTCTGTCCGTCTTTTTCCGCCTATAGTTCGAAATCGCTCAATTTAAATGTTTAATTCACACAGTTTGAGGAAATCTAGCCATTTTAAGGGGATGTTGCCTTGCCTACCAATTCTATTGTTAGTCCTCTATATCATATTGTTAATTCAATCCTTATGCGTGTAAACATGCTTTGAATGCTTTTAATACGAGAGAGAGGGAAAGAGTGGACAAAGGGAAGGGGAGGGAGGGATGGTGAGAGAGGGAAGGAGAGGGAGGTAGAGGAAGGGAGAGGAAAGGAGAGAGGAGAAGGGAGTGGGATAGGGGGAATGAAGGAGAGGGAAATGACTTTCAATGCAATTTATGTTTTTGATGCCAATTTGATCTCCATAAATAGCTTGAACGATCGAATCTTTACTCCAGTCATTTTTCACGGGCTATACACTAGTAAATGAAATAATTTCCACTCCTTTTAGTCCAAAATATGGAGTCCCATCAAATATCGGCCTCTTCAGTGGATTATATTTTATGAAAATATTTCGATTAAATGGCTGCCTGATTACACAGCATGAGTCAACATATCCGAACCAACGATGTATGAAGATTGTCGATGAATTTATTTTATCAAAACAATATCCAAATAATGTCCTTTTAAATACTATCGTGGTCATTTGATCAACTAATATTGGATTATCTAATAAATGTATTTAACTCTACCTACATGCATTTTCATTCTAGTTTCGTGTACCTTTCCTAGATAACACGATTCCTTATCAAAACATCAGGAAATTTTGTGAATTTTCTTCATTAGAATCGACCGTGTTTTTTTTTTACTACCGCCCTCGTTTTAGCCATGTATGAATATCGGGAATTTCTCCTTTCCCGAGACGGCAAAACCTTGAGGTTCGTCGAGAAGATATTATTCGGCGACGGCGTTAGCGAAATTAATTCGCGGAATTAGTGTCACTCGAACGGTTTTAACGAAGATGTTTCTTGACGCTGTAAATTTCCCAACTGAGTCTCGTCTCCTTGACAACCACACAGAGTAGAGGTTTCGGATGCAGAGGGAGTTTGACCTTTACAAATACGGAGACGACTCTCCGATTCCGATGGGAGTTGGCTACATTGTTTTCACCCAGCTCTCTCGCCTCGCCGAACCACTAACTTCCGGCGAGTTTCTTACGCTTCTTGATACACTTCGCCCTCCTTAATCAGGACACACCTCAAGACGAGCGAATTTAGGTCACAGCGTTCGTGGTACTGACAAATGTGAGAGACTAACTGCTCCAAGGGTTATGTTCACACGTGTGTGTCTGATCGCATTAGAGGTTTAATCAGACCTAATCTAATATTGCTACCGTGCGATTTTTTATCCGGGATAGAAGTTAATAAGCGAATGGATCTATTTTACATTTCATTATCAGCGTGACACATGAAAAATATTGAAAATCATTTGCTACCACTTTATCATATTCAAAGTTGCATAGTCTTGCATTTATCGACGGATAGTAAGCTGATTTATCATAGGAATGTTATTATTTTATATAAGAAATAAGAAAATGACGCACCAAAAGGATTTTGCACTCCCAATATCTGCTACGCCACTGTTTTGAAGGTGTTTTATTGTCGTAATTTGAATTTATATGAAAATAATGTTTTAAATCTCTTTTTAATCGTATTATCGCGGATCGTAGGTTGCTCAACATTGCTATGGGCATTAAAAAGATAGAACGAAATGCGTGCCAATTTTAGCCGATAATTAGTCAACCTGCGTGGTATTTCATATGGTTACCAATTTTATGGAAGATATAAAGTGTTTGACAATTCATATTTTAATAAAATAGACCACAAGAATTTGTTTGTGTGTATAGTATATCTTTGACGTATTTAACATCACGTGGTTTCTACTTCGAATTTATTTTTTTCTCAGGATCACTTATACGTTCCCTTAACGCAGATTAGCTCTGGTTGGCAATTTACCATTTTGGAATATCGCGGGTTTAGGTGTACATATGTATTTCTATATGCTTTTCTAAAAACTATAACATACTGTATCTGCTTCTCAAGCATTAAAATAGCTAGTTCGAATTCCGCCGTGGGAATAGACGTCTGTGCTTGCTTTTAAAATGTTTACTATCCTTTTATAATATACTTTGGGGTACTTATTAAGAGCATATAAAAAACAAGCATGAAGTGAAATAAGGTCCACTTTTCATAGAAGGTACACTATCGAACAAATCCGTGTTAAAATCTTTCAGTCAAACATAATATAAAATTTTCTTAGATTTAATTATCTAGAATGGTCTTGGACGATATTTCTTTTAAATTGTACAGTGCGTGGTTAAATTTTTGCGTTAGGTCATGAGAAATCGGAATGCGCGCGTTTATGAAGCGATCTTCGTTAACAGTCGGAACATAAACGTGACCTTTTACGTATATCGCTTCTCTCCTCTTCTAGAGAATTTTTATACGGCATTTTGTTTAAAAGGAAAGAAAAAAATCATTTCAGTTACTGAACAAACGGATTTTATTTCGGGAGCACGTCATCACAGTGCTCGGAGCATGCATATCGTTTCCGTGCCTGATGGTGACGTTCTACGCCGACAACCTTCTAAATAAGAACCTTGGTTCCAAAAAGCTTGTTATTTTTTCCCTTTCTTTTCAAAATGTCGCAAATATGGACGGCAACAAATTTACAATCTCCTCGATTGGCAAAATTTCTTTATTCCTTTTTTTTAAAGTCATTTCCACGACCTCTGTCTCCTTTTCCCTCCTCCCTCGCTCTCCTCTACCTCCAAACCGAACAGAAGTAACAGGGCCGAGGGGTCTGCGAAATCTTCCGCGAAAAGAATGTCGGAATTCAGTAATTGAATGAGCTCACCGTCTTCTTCACAAGCCGATGCACAGACACCAGGAAGGAGGGTTGGTGGGGGGAGGGGGGGATTGGGAGGGAATCTAGAAAGGTAAAGAGGCGAAAGGGTTAGGAGGAGGGGGTGTGAGGGAATGGGTGGGTGGTTCATTAGCTTACCTCACCTCGCTCCATCTCTCCTCCTTCCTCCCAGTTTCATTCCCCCGAAGGGAAGGCATGGTTCACGCGTGTTTATGAAGTGTCTTAACCACCACATAGTAGTATTAGCCGTAATCTCCGCTCGATATAAATTATTGCATCCGCTCTCTTCGGAGAGCGGTGTTCTGGTTCTTTCACCTCGCTCTCTCCTACCTCATTCATTTTCCCTACCTCTTCCTTATCTATTTACTTTCCTATCTCCGTGTCTCTCTCTCACACCCTTCCTTTCTCATCTTCCCACTTTCTGTCCCTCCCACTCTCTCCCTCATATTCTTTCCCTCCATCTTTTTGCCTCCGTCTCTCTTCCTTCTATCTTCTTTCCTTCCACCTCCTGTCTTTCACTCCCTCATTCTACCTCCCTCTCCCTCTTTTTCATTCTCTGCCTCCCGTTTTTTACTTTCTCCATACGTAGTAATGGGAAAGTATTGTGATCACGAAAAAATCGACTTCGAGATTTCAACGGAAATACACGTTTTGAGGCCCCTAGAACACGTTTAGACTATTTTCGGAATGATGTCTGTGTGTGTGTGCGTGTGTGTATGTGATTGTGGGCGCTCTAACTCAAAAAGTACTTGCCATATCGTTACCAAACTTCATATATAACACTTTAGCATGAGCACAAATAACTATAGTTTTTGGACAATAACGGTTAACCGGAAGTCGAGGTTTATTCGAAACCGATTCGGTTTTTGGGATATTTCTCCGTTAAAACATCATTATTGTATATACAATTCTATACAAAGATTATAGAGAAAGTAATTTCCTACATCTTTTATTTCAAACAATTTTCCATAGCAGTTATTGTTTAGGAATTATTTATAAATAATCGGTTTTTTCGGTTTCCGTCAAATATCTCCTTAAAAACGTCGTCACTGGCAATCTTCGTGAGGACCAAAGTTGTAGAGAATAATATTTTTTCCAAGTTTTGTTTGAAACAAATTTTCGTAGAACCATCCATTTCGGAGATATTTTGCTTTTTCTTAATACCACTATACAGCGCCGCCACCATGTAGCGGTGAATTCTGTAAACATTCAAAATATACCTAATTTACGGCAATAAGGACGACTGTATTCTTTTACGATACAAAATAATAATTTTGCCTTATAATGATATTCATAATAATTTAAATATCTATACCCCAAATATGGAGAAAGTCATGTGTTGGCCCCACAAGGTTCTTTTTGTCTCCCTCCCTCACTTCGTTTTTCTTCATCTCTTACCTTTCTCCCTGCCTTTTTCTCTCTCTCTCCCTTCATCTCATTCGTTCCTATTTATTCCTCCTTCCGTCTCCATCCATCTCTTCTCTCTCATTTCCTCCCATTTCCCTCTCCTCTCCTTCCGTTTCCATATGCCTTTCTACCTCTCCCACTGTCTCATTCGCTCTCTCCCTCTTCCTCCCCGTCGCTCTCCCGTGCTGTATCTCTAAATCTCTTTTACTCTCTCCATTTCTACCTCTTTCTCCATCACTCTCCCTACACCTCTCTCCCACCTCTTTCTTCCACTTTATCTTACCCTCTCTTTTCTCCTTTCTCTTGTGCCACACTTTTTCTTTACGACTCTTTCGCTTTTTTCCTTGCATTCCTGAGGGCTACCGAGAAAAAGAGAGAGTGAAACGAGCGTTCCTGTTTGTATTTTCCTCCCTCTTTCTTCCACTCTCCCTCTCTCAAAACTGGTTTCTCGCGCAGATTTCGCTTTTTCGCTTCTTCCCCATATTAAAATTTATTCCTCGCTCGGAGACGAAAGTAGATAGTTATGTCGGCTACCAACAATATTTACCACTTGTTGGGCGTTTTTTTTTTCGAAAGAAGTTTAATTTCTAGCTGGGGAAGAAATCTGGAAGCGAGGAATCGGAATGCAGCGCTCGAAATGAAATCCTTCGGAACTTTGTTTTTTTTTCCGTGTTTATCCGCGCGTGGAGCTGCTGAAGTCTGTTATTTATTAAGAGATTTTTTTATATATGAGGTTCGTTATTCATCCACGCGTCGAGACGGTGTCGTCGTTCGTTTTGGCGTAATAAAAATTTAAAGATCTCGGTTTATTAAGGGGTTCCGCAGAAATTAAATATGTTAATTGAGAGCGAACGCAGCGGTAAATGGTCTTACGATTTTTAAAGGGAATAAGCTTGTTTTTTTTTAACCCGTTCCGCTTTGCGAAATGCATTTACGATGTCTAATGTATAAACTGTATTCGGCATTCCGAAAGTTAATAAATCGAGTTTTCGGCAAGTCAGAGCTAATATATTTTACTGTCTTCATTTTTATACGTTTTTAGTTAAATTTATTTGCTTGGTATTATTAGAATTTTTTATCTTACATCGAGGTCCGAGTTACTGGAATTCATTGTCTTATCTAACCATCTTATGTTCGACTCCCATGTCACAATGGTGTTAATAGGAGTTTTTAATTTATATATGGCTAAAAGGAACCTTTCTGAAGGGTAATCTCTTAGATCTAGGTTGCGAGAACCAGTGCAGTCATCCACAAAAATCTACAAGGATTTCATTTGTTATTAAGCCTAATTATAAAAATTGGAGCTTCATTTGCTGACTCAATATGAAAGATGCGTTTTTCTAGAATGTAAATAAATACGCAAGTAAATTGTTAAGATTTTGATAGCCTAATTTCCTCCATAAAACTTAACCTTATGTTTTCAGAATTCGCGAGTCGTGGCCCTCGCACGCTACTATCACCTAAAAGGCCTCGAATGCGACTCGCAGATGGGGGCCTAGCAGCACCAAAATCCGCCTCTGCTTAGCTTGTTCGTACCCATATATCTTCGCACTTCCTCTCTTTCACACCACTCTGCCGAAACTCAGTTTTGTTTCGTTATCTCGGATTCTTCCTTTGATAGCTCCGATCCCTTCGTGTATCCAATTATCTTCACTCCCGCTGAAGGTGATCACTATGGAGACAGAATGAGAGAGAGTGAGAGATGGAGGGAGAGACTCCCAATCCCAGTGTGGTACTGGTCACCGGACCCTGATTCCCGTAATTCTCCGAGAAATAACAACAACAAAAAAGAGGATCACGGTCGGTTTTTTTCCACCTCCCTCGGTCGCATCGAGGGCCATAATTGGCTCTTTTGAATAGGAATTCGAAGGGTGTGACGACGCTCACGCATCCTCACACTCAGCCAGCCCCCTTCCCTCAATTTCCCATACCCTTGCATGATTTTTTCCCCCTCTTCCGCTTCACTTCGATTCCTTTCTCCTCCTTTGCCCACTGACTCATTCCCTGTTATCTACCTTCATTTGCACATAATGCTATAGGACTCATCCTATCTCGTTTCCGCACGGCTGTGTTTTCTAATGCTGTCTTC
This sequence comes from Uropetala carovei, assembly GCA_036926305.1. NCBI lineage: Eukaryota > Metazoa > Arthropoda > Insecta > Odonata > Petaluridae > Uropetala > Uropetala carovei. The sequence goes on from JAXCHB010000003.1 coordinate 2,403,638, forward strand.
CTCCCCCCCCCCCTCCCACCCCCTCTCCCCCCTCCCTCCCTTTCTGTCTGACGTAAGCCTAAAAAGATCCTAGTTCCGGAGTCTCATACACGTTGGTCACTGGTTCCAAATGCGCGACCTTCTCATTACTTCGATTCTGCTGTAATTATGTGAAAGGGAATGCGTGATATAGACAACACGGGGTTACATATAGAAAGGAAACTATAGAAAACGAATATCATGGTTAGGAATCCCTTGTAGTTTGTTTAATAAGTATGACAGGACGTACGTATATATCATTTGAAATCATGCTAGGTTTCAATAAAATGTTAGTATGACATATATATATATATATATATATATATATATATATATATATATATTAAAATTACCACATGCGGCCCGCCGTATATTTCAAAATTGTCTATTTGCCCCGCATTCAATTTGAGTTTGAGTTTAAGTTCGTCTGCGTCGAAATAGAATTTTCCACGCTGGTCAAACTTGGAGCTGTCAATTCAACCACATTCACCGCATACTTATTTCTTATATTTTTCTATTGACCACATATTACCGTAGTAATTCCTTACCTTTATCTTGTAATAGAGGAAAATCACAAGCGATAAGATTAATAAGGAAGTTGTTGGTTGATTCACATACTCACTAGATACAACCGTATAATGTAAACAAATAAGAAAAGAACTGATGAATCAAATTTTAACCGCGGGAAGATCTTCTAGCCATAAACAATCCCTCAACATCTGGTTGCTCTACTTTGAACGGTGTAGAAGTAGCGTGACGGAAAAAACTATTACATTAGCGGAGTTTAAAAATGCCGTTGAAATTGTCATAAAACATTTAGAATTTCGGCTTCTGAAGAAGTATAGGTCGAAAGTTTAAGAGGACTTCGTAGAAATAGTTGAAACTCCGACGTATATCAAGAGGCACGATTACGACTACAAAATACTCGAAATCGATTGTAGGACAGAGGGATAACGAGGTTCGTTTTTTCCCTTATGTTTATCGGAGATCATGACGAGAGAGTCAAAACCTTCGAGAGAAATTTCTAAGTGATACTTCCGTGCATTGTACCTCTTGCCACTCACCGCTTTGGTGAAATAGGGGGTAAAATGAAATTAAACATATGGGAATGCAAAAATATTTTACCCTTAAATGACAGAGATAAATATAACAACCATAACTAAGAGACGAAAAATATGTTCCATCAAGAGGCTCACCATTTGTCTTTTTTTTTTTTTAAACACTATGCATTTTGAAACATTTAAGAGAGCTGCTTCTTTGAAAGCTGAAATGCGCATCCTGTTTACACAGCAGTTTTGCGGTCGTTGAAGTTCATCGCCAATCCCATAGCATCCGGAAGCACGGTTAATGCTCCATTACACGTATTTTACTTTCTCATACGAAGTATCGAGAAAGTATTGTTTTCGCGAAAAAATTCGACATCGATATTTTTACGGAAATAGACGTTTTAGGTGTCGCTGAATCCGAAAAAGTGGTTTTCGCAATGCCGTCTGTCTGTCTGTCACTGGCGCTGGAGCCTAGACGGTCAAACGAAAATGAATGAAATCTCGTACTTAGGCATTTTATCATACTGAGCAGAGTATACATAGAAATGGTTGACATTGATCAATAATTAAGAGTAGTTTATTATACGCATTTTTAACAACAATCCGATTTTCTCAAAAACGCCTTTAACTATTTTGATCAAATTTCGTACAGCTACTGGCGTTTACGTCTTCAATAATACTGTATAGTTCACATTTCTCAAAAAATGAATATAAGACTAGTTTATTCTAGGCAACTTTAGCAATAATTTGATTTTCTCAAAAACGGCTCAAACAATTTTCATCAAATTTCGTACAGTTACTTGAGTATACGTCTGCAATAATACTACATATTTCATTTTTCTCAGTGAATGAATATAAGGCTAGTTTATTCTTGGGCAACTTTAACAACAATTGGATTTTCTAAAAACCGGCTGATACGATTTTCATTTTCTAAAGATAACTAAAGGACGCATTAGTACCTATATATGAGAAAGTTTGTACAATGTATGTTGTACCAATTTTTCTAAATCGTAAAACGCGTGCATATTAATCTTAAATTTCGAGCGAAATTTCGAAAAAAAAATCGGTACAACATACATTGTACAAACTTTCTCATATATAGGTACTAATGCGTCCTTTAGTTATCTTTAGAAAATGAAAATCGTATCAGCCGGTTTTTAGAAAATCCAATTGTTGTTAAAGTTGCCCAAGAATAAACTAGCCTTATATTCATTCACTGAGAAAAATGAAATATGTAGTATTATTGCAGACGTATACTCAAGTAACTGTACGAAATTTGATGAAAATTGTTTGAGCCGTTTTTGAGAAAAACAAATTATTGCTAAAGTTGCCTAGAATAAACTAGTCTTATATTCATTTTTTGAGAAATGTGAACTATACAGTATTATTGAAGACGTAAACGCCAGTAGCTGTACGAAATTTGATCAAAATAGTTAAAGGCGTTTTTGAGAAAATCGGATTGTTGTTAAAAATGCGTATAATAAACTACTCTTAATTATTGATCAATGTCAACCATTTCTATGTATACTCTGCTCAGTATGATAAAATGCCTAAGTACGAGATTTCATTCATTTTTGTTTTACCGTTTAGGCTTCAGAGCCAGTAACAGACAGAGAGACGGCATTGCGAAAACCACTTTTTCGGATTCAGCGACACCTAAAACGTATATTTCCGTAAAAATCTCGAGGTCGAATTTTTTCGCGATAACAATGCTTTCTCGATACTTCATATGGGAAAGTAAAAACTGAAGATAAACTGGATTTTGAGGGTTCCAATTCGTTCAAGTTTCTGGTGGGAGTAGGATTCCGTGTTTCCTCTTTCCATAATCACCATAACTTCTTTTTCTCGGTCTCTCTCGCTTTATATATCCCTTGACCGCCGGTACACTTGCTCCCTCTTTCTGATTGCAATCGGTGTCGTAATTTTCCGGTCTTGCGGTTTTCGGAAACCGTGTTTTGATAAGGAAAGGGCGGAGGGAAATTGGAGGAGAGAGAGGACTTGAGTGTGTTAGGTAGTAGCTCTCTGGTATCTTTATATTGGTGTCCGTGTGTGTTTGCTAATGGGGATTTTTAAGGGGGAATCTCAAGGGGCCGGATTTATACGATTATACTCGTATTAGTTCCTTTTTTAGTAACTTATTATACCTCAAGCGTTTATGCATGTGATATGAATCTGTTTATGCATTTTTAACTATTAGTAGTTACCTGCCCGTCAAAAATGACTGGTAGATATGACTGAATAATTAAATTAAAACCCTTCCCATTCTCCCTCTATCCTATTCTTTTCTCTCTCTCTCCCTTCAATTTTCTCTTTATCTCCCTCTGCGATAGCGGTAGAATGTGCCCCTGTATCTTATACCGTCGGTGGTGCATATACTGTGACGGACAGATGGGCACTTTAGATTTAAAACATATAATTCTCTTTGTAAGTGTGTGTGTGCGGACGGTGTAACGCTTGGTTGCTGTATGGTGTTAGATGGGAGAAAAGGAAAACCGCTCATAACTAAAAAGCTTTTCAACCTTTTTCGATCAAACTTTCAGGAATCACTTGACTATTCAGCTTTTCAATTTGAAACTGCTCGCCGGACAGTGGGGTATTCTCTGAAAAACGTGGCCAAAAATATTTTTTTTAACTTTTAGGTATCGCTTTAATAATTATTTCTTTTAAGAACGTATTGCGCAACCATAAGAGTACCGACAATCATGCGCTGGGGACGAGACTACCCATCTGACTATTCCAGTCTGAACTTCGCTGTTTTCTGTGGCGCTCGCGTTCTCTTGAAATCATTGTATTTTTAACTGTTTTATTTATTCTTTTTTATGCATACGTTTTATTTACTGATACTGTGATAAAATGGATCCACAACCTGGAGGTATGTTAAACAATTAAACCTATTTAATTCTTTAATTTCTTTGTTAACTTTGTAGTTTTAACCTTTTTCTTTACGTCTAGCAAAATAACGAAAAATCCTCCATAAGTGAAATTTAATGAGACTTGTAGTAAACTTCCGGGCATTGCCCAGCTGAAAATCATATCACATTATGTGAAGTAGTTAATCTAGTATACTAGACTGTCGCAACATTTTGCGCATATTTGCGCCTTTTCAAAAAATGCCATTTTTACTTGAACAATACCATTCCATTATTCTCTTACCTGAAAACTCCTCATCCGCTTATGAATAAGAAAGTTTATATATCGGCTCAACAGAATGTCGTTTTATTGTCAGGGTCGCGCGATCAACATATGGCCATACCTAGGAGAACACTATTCAGCATCATGCAAGAATGTCCATCACGAAAATTTCGGGATCAGTGTGATCATTCGAAGAATCGTGTTATGGGGATGACGCACTGCCCTGAAGACTATTCTACAAATACAATGCGTGCGTTATCCCGTTTCACTTCTGCGTTTCGTGTTAAGTGGCAGTCGTGTTAACGAAAATATGAGAGATTTCTTAGTAATAACAATGACTGGTTAGAAACTGATATTACTATTCCAATTCAGGTTGTTTCTTCAGATAAGAACTCCGGTCGCCCTTCTCTAGAATTTCGTGAAAGCAGTGAGCGTACTAAACGTAGGAAAACGGAAAAGCTACGAACTGAATTCAGCGCTTCTGAGCTGGCAGATGCTGCTCAGATGAGTCTACGTGCAACAGGAGAGGTAGACGCAGCAAATGTAAAACAAGCGACATTTTCGATGCAAAGGAGAGTTTTGAAATTCAGACGAGCTATTAAAGAATATAGAGGTCAAATCAAGCCGATTTCGGCGGATGAGGCTTTATCAATGCTTGTTGAAGCGAAAATGACTAGACACCAATACAACATTGTTCGTTCCGAAGCCAATAGCAATAGTAATTGTAAATTGTTTCCCGCCTACTATGTAGTAAGAGAAGCGAAAAAACAATGTTGTCCTGATCGTGCCGCTATAACGATAACGGAAAAGAGCGCCGAAGTAAAATTGCAATAGCTATTAGACCACACCGTTTAGCGCATTATAAAGATAAAAGTTGATGTTATACAGACATTGAAAACGGAAGATTTTGAAAATATGTTTGATTTCAAGGTGGGGCTGCGATGGGAGCTCAGCCCGAAGCGAGTATAAACGGAAATTCGACAGTGAAACTGATTATGACGCAAATATATTTTTAACGTCTTTTGTGCCATTGCAACTAATATGCAGCAATCCTGAGTCTTCAAATAAGTTTATCATTTTGCAAAATACTCGGCCATCTTCACCTCGTTTATGTTGACCAATTAAACTTCAGGTTGTTCTCGAAACTTCTGATGTTACGGTGCAGGAAGTGGCTCACATTGAAAGCCAAATAACCGCTCTTGCTCCTTCGTTAGTTAAGAGCAATAATAAAGAATTTCTCGTGAAACATACCATGTTGTTTACAACGATTGACGGGAAAGTTTGCAATGCGGTGTCTTCAAGAACTTCTACGCAAAAATGTTACTTGTGTGGAGCCGCCTGGGAGTACGAATGACGGGAACACGGCACGCAGATTTTTTGAGCAACCAGAACTTTTGGCTTCCATAACTGGAGTCGATGAGAATTTATCAAAAGATTCAGGGTCGTTCTGCAAACTATTTCAATTGGATACGATATTCATATAGCAAAATTTCAAGAATATGCCTTTGAAACTGCCATATTGTTTGTTAATAACTATCCATGGTATAATATACCGACAACTGTCCACAAAATCTTGCTTCATCGTCCACAAGTAATACCATCTGCAATTTTACCAATTGGCCAACTTTCTGAAGAGGCACAAGAGGCCCGTAATAAATATATTAAGAAATATCGCGAAGGTTTTTCTAGAAAATGTTCTCGGGAAAAGACAAATGAAGATGTTTTAAAGGTGCTTTTGGTTTCTTCGGATCCATATGTATCGGGTCTAATTGTAAGACAACTTCCAAGGAAAACAACGAAGTCGTTCTCAAGGGGTGTTTAAAAGTTATTAGTGTCTCCAGATGTACATACATCCTCACCGGAGACAGAGAGTGAGACAGAGTCATCAAGTGACTCAGAAGAATATTCCTTCTCAGATTAATTAGATTATAAAACGTTAGAAAGTTCCTTTATTAAAACTTCTAAATTTAGTTTTTACATAATATAATTAAATTAATATGTGTATATGACTTAAGCTTTACGAGTAAAAATCTGTTATATGTGTCTAAAAAAATTATATAAAGATGTTTTGACTACAAAAAATGCTGTAATTAGTCGTTTTATATTATGGCCATGTTTTTCCGAAAATACCCCACTGTGCGCCGTGTACATAGTAGTGCTGGGTTTGACTCCAGGAGTATAATTTTTCCCCATTTGAATAACATGGGCAGAGCTGAAACGAAGCGAGAAAGCCTTTTTTCTCTAGCATTTTAAAATATCTTATAAATGATATATCGACGCGGGATTTTCACAGGCCGAGAAAACTATGGAAATGTCCTAGAAATTCAGATCTCATTCTACAAAAGCCGAAAATTAGGTTTAATGATTATTTATTCTTGATTTTTACGCATTTATTCAATTCATTTCCATGGCAGCTGCAACTGTTAAAGTCTGTTGTTGGCTCGATTCTAATGCGTAAGAAATGTACAAAAATTGTTATAACATCATTTTATATGTCCATGACTATTATTACTCTCTGGAACATTCGATTATGTGGATTTTATATTAATTTTTTACGTTTCAGTGCACATAAAAGTTTTAAAAAACCGCCCCTTCGGCTATCCACGGAATCTCCAAATTTCAACAGCGGGAAGAACTTATAGTCATGAAAAATCCATCAAAATTTTCTTGCTCCAACTTGAATGGTATAGAAGTAGTTCGTTCACCAGACACGAATGTGCAACGGTTATACGGAGAAAACGATTACATTAGCGGATTTTATTTTTAAATCCGCTAAAAATAGAAAATATTGGGAGTATTACTGCTTCTTAAGGCTAAATCGATCTTTAACGGTTGTTTACCTCAGCCATTTATGTACTTCTAGCGAAGCTCTGTGAAGAGGCAGGTAAACATTAAGGCTTGCATAATATGAATTCGACCAATACCGCACTTTTTAGCATAATGCTGCATCAAACGCAACTTACCCTCGTGGCAATTAAACGTAGTCATCGTCGTGGATAATTACTGCATCGTTGCCGTTGAATTTCCTATCTCGTTTCTATCGGGAAAAGTGAAGCGATTGATTTTGCGCAGTTCGTTACAATTCTCCTGGGAAAATGGGGAAAAAATAAAGGTCTCGTGAGGATTTTAATTAGCCGTCCGTAATATCGCATTTGCTGAAGAAAACGTGTTTACTACAAATAACTTTATCTGTTTATCCCTCTAACGCTCTTCCGCTTCTAAAAAAAATTATGTTGCCGTATAGAAACAGGATGGTGGCGGTTTTTTCTCTTCTATTTTGGTTTGGCGTGCTTCCTTTCTCTCTTTAGAACGCGCGCGTGGCGAAACATTGTTGGTCCTTTGGTCGAGGTAAATTGGAATTGGGTTGTGCGCGCTTTGAGTTTTGTACGAAACTTGCACGCAAAACGGCTTGTTGCCACGTTCCGGTTTAATTAAAATTCTAAATGCCTTTTTTAGTTGTCCGAGATCACGTTTTTTTGTATCTGAGATAATAATTATCCTTTTTGGTAGGTATGTTTTTTTTTGCCTTGTTCGAACGTGAATTTCCATCTTTCCTGTTATTTAAGCGCCTGTCAGTTTGGGATTCATAATACAACTCCAAAATAAGTCTGCAAAATAAGCGTTGGAATATTTTTTTTTATTTGCTCGACGCGAAAAAAAACTTTGTAATAAATAGTTCCCAAAAAGAATTTAACGCACTACACTGTGATTGAAATCGGAAATGAAAAATAATGTTTCTACAAAAAAAAAGTTGGAAAAGGAGGAATGCATTTCAAGTTGTAAAATTGGAAATGTTTGTCCATTGGTTCGGTTGCGGTTTGAAGGGAAGGCGGTCAATGTTACGAAATGACAACACTGAAACTCGACTTAAAGAGATAAAACGCGTTAGCGGCGCCATAAACACAGAGAACGATAAATATTTACCTTCCCTTCCAGGACTGTTAAAGCATTATTAGCGTAATTGTCCGAATTCGTACGATGATTCTAAGTAAATTTTAATATGCAAATGATTAATGTGTTACACTCACGCCCGCGTCAATCAAATGGAGAGAGTAAACGATTCTGGAATCGGACCAGTGATGTTATGATTGACGATGGCTTTCCTAAAACTTTGCGAGATGTAGATCCCAGTATGTTGAGAAAAAATCGTCGAAACCGTACTAACCGTCCTCGAGTTATTACGCTGAAGGTTCCACCAAATCCTTCTCATTGTCAGACAGCGAAGCGTTCCAGACAAACACACAGATCTAGACTGTCACTATTATAATAGATGGCCATTTTTTAAAAATGAGGTTAGTTCATTGGAAGACGTTTCGTAACAAACATTTAACTTTGGAATTCTCAGAACGGTATAAATTTTAAAGCATACGTGTATAAACGTTTTTTTTTAACGAAGCTCATTTAAATTTTACAGGTTTAAAAAAACTTAGCGATTATATTGAGTATTTTTTTTAGTTCCTTAAGCCTCTTAGTTGTAATAAAGTCTTTCTCCGCCTCAGTAAATACTCTCGTCGCCTGAGCTCTCAAGACTCGTCGGCCGATGACGTAAATCTTTTTCCGGGAGCAAATGGGAGGCATAAAAACTGTGGAGACGAATCAACTCCTGAAAGCTGGCAAACTTAAAAAGTTTATGGGGATGAAGTGCGGCTCTTAAAAACGATGCGTGCCATTCGGAGGAATTTCGTTAATTTCGTTTCCATAACTATCAAATTTACAGATGTTTCCTTTTCACCTTTACTTCACGTCTTCTTATTTTTTTCTATAACCGTTTTAGACCGAGTACCAAAGCCTTGCAATGGAGGCGTCGCAAGAAATGTTTTGCTATAAAGACAATTCCTTCCGCGACATATTTCATTCACTTTCCAACTCGTGCACAGTTAACGTATTAAAGAAGTAAGAAAAGAATAATTGGTTGATGTCAGGGGCGGATCCAGAAACTTCTCAAGGGGGGTGGGGGGGGAGCGATCGCCCCTCCACCTATCGAATCCGCCCCTGCCAACTGCCCTATACTTTGAAAATCCGTACCCCTTTCAGAATATTTCTTTCCCTTGCTATACAGACCTAATCTGCGGCGTATAATTGAGGATTTTTGCGCGGAATGAATTTAAGAAAGCGCCCATTGGAATGCAATGGGGTTATCCAAGGAGGGGGCGATCGCCCCCCCCCCCCCCCCTCTTGGATCCGCCACTGGTTGATGTATATCTTTATGAACACCAGGAAGGGAAATCCGCCCGTTTCTTCTTTTTAAGGAGGATCCTAAGAATTAAAAGGTTAGGCAAATTTTTATTTTGTTCGTTGGAGAAAGTTTTCAGTTGATGGACGATTCTCTGAGATTCTGTCCTGGAAGTATAGCATCTCATTAGTTGCTCCTTGAGTTGAGACCGAAGTTCATTTGTTTATTTATGGAATCCAGAAGTGCTATTCATCTCGCAGAGACTCATCTAATTCTCCTTGAGGTTGGATAATTATTTCTTACACGAAATACGTACGTTGGATTTTTTAATTGATGAGCGCCTTTTTTTATTTTGATAGTTTCGCTTGTATCTTTTATGTCCTGTCGATGGATTCGCAAATAAAAGGCTAAAACTGATTACTGGATTTTCAGTCGATGAAATAATTGTCTGAGTTTTCACAAGGTTTTATGTTTGATCTTATCGCTTTACTAGTGAAGGTGTGCTTGCATTCTGCAAGCGTTTTCCCTCACCCTAAAGTAAAGAGTATGAGCCGACAAATAATTTTTAAACGCAACAGTTTGCACCTTCTTGTCGATTTACGTGTTTTTCCTTATGGTGAATATTGGGGTAAAAACAACCCCTAAAATTTATAATTATAAAACATTTATAGGCTTTTAGCATTTGTTACGAATACCTCACATTTATGCAAAATTTCATCGATGTAGCACCTCTAGAAGTGCATTTATATGAATTTCATTGTTTAAGATTTATGAATTTTTAACAGCCACAATATAAAACTTTTTTGAAATTTTCAATGTTATTTAACACCGGAACATTATTTTCCAACTTTATTAAAATTTTCAGCTTCCTGGACCTTCAGAAATTACATAAACATTAGTCAATTTGTTTAACATTTATGAATTTATTACTGCCGAAGGAATAAAAATTTTGAAATTTCTATAAACCCGTTTTCATTATTTGGAAAATTCTACTACTAGAAAAAATTTCAGCTTCATAGCACATTTAGAAGTACCTAAACCATGAAATCTTAGTAAAATAGTTTATAATTTTCGACGGCCAAGAAAATAAACATTTTTGAAATTTTGAAATTTTTCCTCCCATTATTTTTTTCGGTTCACCTACGTATTAAATTTCAGCTCTCCAACTATTGTAGTTTGGGCCAGACATTATTATCCTCATATATATTATCCTATATCCTCTGTAAGATTTGAGCTTATAGTATAAAAAAATATCCTGAATTAACATCGTTATATTTTTTACGACCTGCTGATTCCCGCTTACTTACGCACAATGGGTATCAAAGCGGTAGTGCAATTAATAGCAACATCATTATATACTTTTCTATTACTTGGTTTTGTAATTAGAATAGGTTCCTTATGACAGATAGTTGTCATTGGTGTGTTGATACAAGGTTTGGGAAGATGACATGATTATGGATAGTTACATAGCTTGAGAATATTATGTATTAATAGAATAGATTCAAAACCATCACGCGACACAGGACTTAGATATGTGTAGCGCATATCTAAAAAATAATAAACCATTGCGCCACCTTCAAGCGGTAACGGTCTTGTTGGAAGTGAGGAAGTGTAAAAAACATTTCATCATAAAGGAGTTCTTACATGCTTCTCCCCAAACGTAGGATCAGAGAACTCTTAAATTCAATGGGATATCTGAGGACAGTCAGTTTCATAGCATTATGTTACGGTTTTATGTCTTATTTCTTTTTAAAATACGGGGGACTTGAAAGTCCCATCAGGACATAAGTGGTCAAATGCACGTTTACTGCGCTTACGCCAGCGTTTCGAGACGCACGAACATTTGCGTTATCATCTCGTCGTTTTCCAACGCTTCGCTTTTCATTTATTTATTCCGGACGACTCTCCCCAGGCTGCGGACTTTCGAATCAATTGGAAGAAACTATAAATAACGCCGTTTATTTCCCATATATCTTTACTGCCGGGAATAAAGAACTAATCTCAATTTCCATCTACTTGACGCTCGCCAGTCATCACCATAGAGAGAACAGAACGGAATAAACAGTCTTTGGACTTCGCACCAATGCGACTGTTTTTTTTTAGCGCTCGCTGATGCAATCAAAGACTACAGGATTGCGAAAAAGGAATATTCTTCCTTTTTTTAATAATATTTTTTTACTGCCGCCATGCTGGAAGCGAGCCCATGTCGAGTCGTGAAGATGAGTCGTTGGAGAGCATTCCCAACTGTCTTTTTGAGCGTTGAACTTTGCTCCGCTCGTCTTGCCTCATCGGATCCATAAATATATTTATATATAACGCATGCATCCACAGAGCGGCGGCTGGAATCTCGAATGGAAAACATCGGGTGTCCTTAAAGATGCGCAGGAAAACGTTTCTGACACATAGCGGTACAAAAAAAGATGAGTGGGACGAGATATATATTGTTTTTCCTTATTTTAGGAAACCGAATTAGACTCGTCGATCCCCATCGATATTGAATGATGAGTCGAAATAGAAGCGGTTTATATATATATATATATGTATATATACATACATATATATATATGGTTTTATCGAACGTCGTCTGCTGTTCGTTTGCGCCATTGGGAAATTTTAACATTTTTAGCTGCTTTATGGAGATGGGCACGCTGCTTCGAATGTTGTTTTTTTTCGAGGAAATGCATATTAATGCGGGAAACAAGCTAGGAAAAATTTTCAGAGCAATTAGCACGAGGCGCTTTTTTTAGCCAATTTAATAAAAGACGTTCTTTTGCCATTTACTCACTAGCTGCAGCAGCATCCTCCAAAATTTTACCATATGTAGCTCTAACGTAGAACTATTTATCCTGGAATTTTGGCGTTTGTAACATATACGTCATTTTTGAGTTATTTTTTTTACATGGACAACAAAATCCCCTCGCTAATAATTCGTACAAAAAATATTTCGCTATTATTATCGAGTGGATTTTATTTTGCATGTTTTTAGGCATTGTCGTTTTGGATGAAATTTCTACCGAAGCCTTAAATCTAAAACAGCATGCCTAAAACGTGGTACGTGTGAGCGTGCGTACCATTAATCGTGTTTAATTTGGTTTTCGGAATCCATACATTCGTTACACCTTTCGTCATCTACGTTCAACTAGGTGAATGTTAATATCTCGATTCAACTCGTTCGCTCTGTTACACCCATCTGTACATTTAGCATACAAAGAAAGAGCATTTGTAGCATCGGAGGGGGCATTAGAAAATATCGCTTGCCAATTTCACCCCTTTGAGGACTCGATTGCCAAAACCGTCGTTTCTGCGTTGCGCCACGACCTTGGATATGCAGGATTCGAAGCTACGACAGTGATACGAAACTTAATTAGATTACGCGCGTTTTTGTCTTAGGTTTCATTCCCGTGATTAAGCTTATTCGTTTCGGTGTTGGTTATCAGTCAGATTCTTGGAACTTTGGCTGTGTTATCTTTTGTAGAAGTTTTTTTAGAAAGTTTTTTTAAATCCGCTAATGTAATCTTTTTGTTTGTCAGCCCGTCACACATCCATTGCCAGCGAACTACCTCTATACCGTCCGATTTAGAGCCACCAAATTTTGAAGAATCATACATAGCCAGCCATTAGTTCTTATCGCGTTTGGAATTTGGAGATTCTAGAGGCAACATAAGGTTGGGAGGTAATAAAGCAAGTTAGGAAAGTGAAAGCAGATATTATAATGCGATTTTTTTTGCGTGCCCCATCCCTTTTGGTTCCTCCCATCCTCAGCAGCTGATCCCGGACCCACCAAATTCTTGCCACATGGAGCTCTGATATGTAGTAACTTACGTATACTGAAATATTTTGTTTCTCTAGGTTGAGCCGTTTCAGAGATACTCGTATCGCCTGCACAGAAGGAAGGACAGACAGACAAAGTTAATATATAAGCGGATTTTTTTGGTAAAAAAATCGCTAAATATCTGATTCGTCAGTTTTTGATTGTTTTTTGATTCAACTTGTCGTGCCCCAAATATATTTTTTTAAACCACATTGCACTAGGATCTATTGATCTTTCCATCTCAGATCGAATTTATTTTCTTGTTATTGAATTACGTGGCGGTTTAGTTTCAATGTACGGTAATGGGCAATTTTTAACACTCATGGATAGCGTCTCGTTTTTTACGACGCTTTTTTCTTGGGTCATAAAAAAGTACGATGGGCTATCAGTTACTGCGTACTTTCATATTTGCCGTCATCGTAGAAAAACTTTTTATGGCTCAAACAAATAATTCATTTGACCGTAAATCTACGAATTGGTCTCTATACGAGAAAGATGTTTACTATGTCAAAAATTTCTATCTTCCAATTCGCAGCTTCCGTAAAATAATTTCTATCCTACTTTACTTTGTAGTATTTCATTTAGAAAATTTTTCTCTTTATGCTAAAAATTTTCAATTTTGTGGTCTATTGCGCTGTTTTACTTTTATGTACCGTAATTTTCCGATTATAACACGCATCAAAAATAGTACGCACCTAGATTTCCACGAGTGAAACGTCAGAAATTTCCTTATCACCATGTAAAATACGCACCTAAATTGTAGTAATACGGTCAGTTTTACCTTTGCAGGTCTTATTGTTAGTATAAAGATGATTACGTATGTACATTTTGTATAATATAAAATGCAAGTTCACAAAATTTCCAATTATATACGTATTTAATAATTGTATTATGTAAGTATAGTAAATATTAAAAATCTAAAACTTTATCTTCTTAATTATCTCTTCTGGAGAGCTTCTTTATAAAGACCGAAAGTAAAACAATCCAATTTTTGCTTTTAATATCATTTAAATAGAAATTATATCGAAACGCAACTTTAATGACAACTATGCTTTATCGATGACAGTGCGTCCGGACAGGCTGAAAAAATTTGCGCATGGTACCATAACTTTGTGGTCGATTTTTCGCAAAAGAATTGCGTATTATACACGGAAGACTGTGTATACCGCGGCGTGGAAATATTTAAACGATAATAATGTTTTTGCAGTAGTTTAATGGTATCGGTTCTGCGTTCAGTTCATTCTTTCCTTATTGTAAACAACATCGAATCCTGCGTTTTTTCGTATGATATTATATGGATTATCGGAACGAAGAGACTAAATCAGGCATGGCGGGCCCTTTCTTTGTCTTACTGCTGCCCGATTGCTAATTTTTGCCCTAAATAAACAGAGATTTGATATATTTTTGCGAAAGGGGTACAAAATTTGGTCATATTTACTGAGGTAAAATAGACCGCGGTTTCCTAATTTTTTTCGTTGTGAAACAGACGTCCTACCTTCTGGGTTGTGTATTTTAACTACTCTGGCCCTCATTAAAATAATGCAGTCCTAATGCGGCCCTTCTATAACATCCATCTGTTTTAACGCGGCCTTGATGTGTCTTCGAGTTTGACATGCCTATACTAAGTTAAGACGAAACTTTCATTAAACAACGCATTCAGATTTTTTCCTCTCGATTTTTTTTAACGGTCGGCTTTCTATTCCGGATGCTTTTTTTTTTTTTTTAATTTTGCACTTCCTCATTCTTCGCTTATCTCATTTTTCACCGATGCGGGCGACGGCGTTTTTTTTCTTTTTAATCTCCATCCGAAACACATTTTAGGGACCGTTTCGAGGATATCGATTAGCTGATGGGTTCGAAAGGGGAACTCAAACTATTTCCCTCATTATGTGCGTGACTTTTTTCGTCGACGGGGAGAACGAAGTCTGCTTTTTTACTGTCTCCATATACGCAGTATAGAGAAAGTACATAGTTTTCATGAAAAAATTCGAATTCGATATTTCAACGGAAATACACGTTTTGAGGTCCCCTGAACACGTTTTGACCGTTTTCTCGATGGTGTCTGTGTGCCAGTATGTATGTGACAAATTTTGCGCGCGCTCTAACTCAAAAACTATTCATTAGATCAGCATGAAATTCTGTATTTGTGATTATGTACATACATATTCTTAAGATTTGGAAAGATTTTGATAACAATCGGTCAACCGGAAGTAGCGGTTTACTCTTGTGAAATTTTAGTTTTTCTTAAATATTTCGCTTAAAACTGAATTTTTGTTAATATATATATATAATAAAGGTGACAACAAGGTGTTGGAGGAAGCCCAGTGGACACTTACTAAGATTGGTGTTGTTTTTGTGTTTTTCGTGTGTCCTCAGCACCTCCAGCGGCTCTCCAATCTTGGTAAGTGTCCACTGGGCTTCCTCCAACACCTTGTTGCCACCTTTATTATTACCTTTTCTTTTCTTTAAGCTTATATATATATATATATATATAAGTTGTAGGTTTTTTTTCTACAACTTTTGTTTGAACTAAATTTTCATATGAGAAATATTTCAAGAGATATTCAATTTTCTTCGAAATTGACGATTAGTGGGCAGCTCGCGCGCGTGGTAGTGACAGCAGTTGAATCGCCAGCGCTGAAGCATGTAAGTTGAACTGTTTCTATCGCCGTACTTATTTGATTTTATTTGACAACTTACGTATGGAGAAAGTCCTGTGTTGGACACATCAGTTTATTTGTGCTTGTTACAAGCTCTTGATATTCTGATCGAGAGTCAAGTGAGGAGTAATTTTAACGTTATATGTACACACTTTGTGCATGCGTTTTCCTTTCGTCGTTTGTTTTTTATGTGAATGTGTAGGATTTCGTATACATATCTATAAATATATCCCGCGAGAGAGAGAGCTACGGTTTGTAAGGGAGGGAGAATGGAAGGGTGAAGAGGTGGCGAATGTAAGGGAGAAAGGGAAGGTAGAAGAGAGAAAGAGGGAGATATAGGAAAAAGAATGGTTGGGAGAGAGGAGAATGGGAGGTTATAAGAGAGAATGAGGGAGAGACGGGATTGTTTCAATTGTAATGCTTTATTTATGCATGCCCTTCGTTTTTGACTGCCAATTACTCTAGTTTGTAATAAATATACAGGATCGACCCAAAAATGGATTATCGGACTCACCTTGTGCGTGGAATCCGATTGAAAATCAAGATAGTTGCAGTTGTCATGGAATTGATAGCACTTTTTAGAACGAACTACTACTAGAGTTTATGGTTGTTAATCTAAATAGGCGTCTGTTTTTTTTCCGTGGCTATATTAAGGTGATTATCAGTGCGGAAATGTGTTTCATTACAAAAATAACCACAAATATTGTCGAATTCCACGAAATCCGTGCAATTAAAAAATATTGTTTTACAGTTGATTTGGTTCCATTATTTATCGATATTTATCAAATGTCATTCGGTGTCATCAAGGATTTTTCATCTAAATCCCATTAATACGATGAGCTCGTCAAAAAAAAACATAAGTTACGCCAGTGTGAACAAATTATTTTGCTGCGGATTCCTCGTATTCTTGAGAACAGGAGAAATATGAAGCGAGTTAGTTTGTTTGAATATTAAACTTGTTATTAAAGTTTTTTAGCGGACGAAAATTTTTGTCGCTTCCCTCTAAAAATGTCGAAGCGGCGCTGTTCTACTCGTCGTCAGCTATATTAATTCTAAAAGGACAGATATCCGATATCGAATACCGGAGTCTTTTTTCGCCTCATTTGAGAATTTCGTGAAAACTCCGCCATTTATATCGAAATTAATTTTTCGCGAGGATTCTGCGAGCGTAGTATCGTTCATAATCCTGCGAGATTTAAATTTTATTTACGCGTGGGAAACAAAGTTTTGCTGCATCCGCCCTTTTCATTCATTCATTCATTATTAATCGATCTTGTATCGCGTGGGAAAATTAATTAATTTTTTCGAATCAAATTGCTCTCTATAGATCCAGCGGAAAGTTTATTTATTTTTCCCTTTCAATATACGGCCTCTTTCAATTGCTTAATTATGTATATTGCAATGTTCGATCATTTTAGAAAATCGAATCATGTCAAACCAGATATTACATTCGTATTGGAAACTAATTACTTGGGTTATCGCAAATATTGCTCTACAACTTTATGTACACATTCCCAAGACGTTTTATTTTGCTGCAGAATTTCAGGTATTTAAGCTTTTTATTGATCAACGTCGGATATGAAATTAGAGCCTATGAAGCTTCCTCTTGTTAATTTTTTATGCACAAGTAATGTAAAAAGCGGTCTAAGACTTGAAAATACATTCTTTCTGTAAGTTTGCGCTATAAAACTGAATGTGTTACGTGTTAGGGTTTCTATACTTCGTAGTATGTGGGCAATGGCAGTTATCATTTATCCTTTCGACTCTCCGTGTTAATATGTGTATCTTATTCATATCGATGCGTGTTTCCTCATCAAATTTTCAAAATTTTAAAAATTAACTCCTCGTCAACTGCGCTTTTCTTTCATACTTTTTATTACCAAAGATTTCAAGAGTACTGAGCGAGTCATATTGCTTGGGGATGAGGCATGCGTTTTTCAGTACACGATCCAGAGACCGAAGTCTTCAGTGGAAAAGTCCTGAATCACTTAAGAGTAGCAGGGACCAACTTAGAGCCTGCGAAGCGTTTTTGTGTGGCCTGCGAAGCTATGATTTTAACACTCAAACTCATGTTTATAAAATTTTGATGATAAAATTTTTAGTGTCGAAGTTTTAACCATAAAAATCTTATTTAGACCTGTTTTTCACTTATATGGCACCTCAGAATATATAGGTAACTTCTGATTTAAAACTCGCCGAAGAATTAGTTAGCTTCCAATGCGGCCCGCCGAAGGTTTCGCAACCACCGATCTGGCGCGCCATGTAGAAAAGGTTGGGCACCACAGACTTGGAGCAGAAAGATGCGGAAGGCTAAATCAAAGGTGAAGACAATGTTGGTCAGTTTATGATACTGATGACATCGTTCACTAGGAATTTTCCACGAGATTCAAGACATTGAATCAGGCATTCCACATTCGACGTTTGAGAAACGAAGTTCGTAAAAATAATGAGGCCAAATATTTGGCCGAATCTCTGTATTCTTTACCACGACAACGCACCATCCCGCAGTTCTATCTCATTGAGGGAATTCTTAGCAAAATATAAAATCACTTGGGAATAACATCCTCCGTATTCCTGCGACTTTACCCAATGTGACTTCCTCCTATCCCGCAAGTTCTAGAACTCTTTGTTAGGAAGAAACTTTTGAGCAAGTGGCCAAACAAAAAACTACGGTAGCTGTGAAGAATGTTGCAAAGCAAAACATCCAAAGATGTTTCCAGACGTGGCTCGGCAAAGAGACTATTTTGAAGCGACAAAACGTTAACATCTTTTTATCTTATAACAATGATTTAATATATACACCTCGTATAACGGAGAGAGTTCAGACGTTAAATTATCGGAGTAAAAATATTCCGTAATTTTGCTTCTGCATACTATTATGAGTTTAAATAAATTTCAATGAGGTTCTAAAGATGTGATCTCAAATTCAGATTCTTCTTCAATGATTTACTTGTCGAGGTATAATTAACGATTAAAGCCTTAGTAATAATTTTCGCTTGTTTAAACTTAGAGAATAATACATTATAATTGTCACCAGATTCAAGAAAAAATAACCATTTTCGAGCATACATCATATGTTAATATTTTTAGACTCTCATTTGGCGATGGAGTCGAACAAATTATGTCAAGGCAGTGTTTTTGGGCGGATATTTTAATTTTAACCTAAGTTGAAAAAGTTAGATGGCATCAGCCCCATGAAATCGTCTTTAAAATTATAAAATGCTCCGAAAAAAAGGAGGAAAAAACATGGAGATGCCGGGGATCGAACCCGGGACCTTTCACATGCAAAGCGAACGCTCTACCACTGAGCTACATCCCCTCGATGAATGTTATGGAGTATCACATTGGCGTCTTTTACACGAATTAGCTATAATTTCAATGCAACAATTGCATAGCTTACCACAGAGGACTCCCGCTTTGTAGTTGAATGTACATCTTTTTTCCGCAAACAATTAAGAAAAAAGATGTATACCAGATTACCGGTTCAGAAATTTAAACGGAATTAAGGTGGTTCTTGTAATGAAGTATTCGATTGAACCATTCACCTTGCTCGGTGGTAGTGTAATGGCTTTAAAAAACGATATAGAATGATATTCAGGTTAACCTGTTGTTGTTTATTATTTACATGTTGAGGTGACTGTTAAGGTAGATATTGAAGTTCTGTACCTTTTAGAGACACGCATTTTCGTTTTCGCCGCAATAACTCAGATTTTTTAATTGTTAAATACTATAACGACTGGAACTGACTTTGCCGTCGATTATTTTTCACCAATGCTTTTTTTGGACAGTTTTTGAGTCTCGAGTAATGATTTTAAAATGGCATTACATTTTGTTTTAACCTTTTCCTCGTTGTATTAAAACCTACCCTAAATAGCACAACTTCCTCCAAATGTTGCTTGTTTTGGTCTCGGAGGACATATCGATCAGTGGATCCAATTTAAGCTCTCGTAGTTTTCCACTCTTTTCCCCTCTTCACTTCCCTTCACTCTTATTCGCTAAGGATTCTATATATAATATGTATTTGTGTGTTTGTATGTTTGTATGTATGTTTTTCTAGCCCATAATCAACAAACCAAGCAAAATAGAATTGGGTGCGAATAAACTAGCAGATCTTCTGTTAATGTGTGGAATCACGTGGTAAACCTTCATTTGGGAAATTTTCACTACAGAACTGAAATACATGATTCAATACCAGTCCTCTCCAATGCAGGGGTTTTCAAACCTCTCTAAGGCCCAATATTAATAATAGAAAATACGTTATTCGACCACCAAATTTCTATCTCATGAAATATTGTAAGTAATTATTTCTAAGAATGAATTTAAAATCAAAACGGAGCAATTTAATAACTTTTAAATCCCATTAGTTGATATTGAGCGGCATGGCAACAATTTATCCCGAATTTTGCCTCAATATATCGTATCTTGGGTAGACCCTTCATCGAGGTCTTTATCGAACGTGTTGAGTCGCGGCCCATACTTTGAAAAACCTGCTCTTATGTACCGAGTGCTGTCGTTTATGATTTTCCGTGAAATGTGATCTGGTTGGTAATCGTTTGGCGTTTATGTGACGGTTCTGCAGTCTGATTTCGTATTTCTCTTATCGTTGTGTATTTAATTTTATCGAATAAGAGTTGGATGCTGGAAGAATTGAAATACATGTTTTACAGTTTAACGATTTAATGCATTACTTTCTTTTGCATAGAAAATGAACTTAGCCACGATTATGGGTTTGTACCGTGATTTTTGATGCATAAGAAATGTATGGGAACAAGTCAGATGTGAACGGTAATAGAACCGTGATCAACCGTTCGCTGGGAGGTTGCTCTGACCACCTGTGTGGTAGAAAGTGGGGTTCCATTGTGAAACGTTTGCGTTTACACATTACTGTTTATTTCACATTAGTCATAAAGTTTTAAATTACAGTTATAGATCATTTCTGTTTGTATATTATTCCTAAGTAATGTGGGATTATAGTTGTCATCAATAATAAAATACACTAATTTTTGTATGATTTTTAGGTGTCATAATAAAAGTATTATTCTTTGTTCGTAAGCTATAGAATTTATGCCGGTTATCCATATTTGCCCATTCGTTGCATCATCCTTATATAATACATCTCAAATGTCCGTCCACCTGTCTGTCTATCACGGTATATGCCACACCGGCGGCATAAGATACAGGGTATATTATATTGCTATCGCAAATAGAGGAATGGAGAATGAGAGGGAGAGAGACGGTGAGGGAGAATGGGGAGTTTTAATTTAATTCTTTAGTCATTCTTACCCGTCATTTTTCACGGACAGTTCCACTAGTTACTTCAATATATCGTCAAAACTTATATCATGGACTCGAAAATTTAAACATTATCCCACTTCTATTCGAAATCTACTCAGTTGAAATTTTAATATAGATTGAAAATTGTTTATTCCTATTGAACCCAAGACAAAGTTTCCGAGCACGGCAAGTGCTTGCTTTTCATTAATCCCTAGTGCCTGGAATACTGTCATCATTTACAAAACTGAATTTCAAGAGACTCGAAAGTTTAGTAATTTGTTCGGTTTCCAACCAGAACTCCTACGAAATCCTTGTTCGAGTAAATGCGGAATATTACTTCCTAATTAGTTTCTTACTGGGTTATCCTCGTGGTTACATCAAAAATATATGTACTTCCTATAAACTATATTATTTAACTCGAAGGATTTTGAATTACAAAAGTAGCTGTAGCATATAAAATTTGATAATTAAAGTTTATCGTATTAGCATTTATTTTAATTTTCATTTATATATGGGTATTTGTTGCGTTAAAGTTATTAAATTTTCTAACGATATGCTTATTTTTTTACAGGTGAGTTTCTGGAGTCTCCAGGATTTTACAAATTTTTACTGTTTTCACCCCTATCAGTCAGATTTTTCGTAAGTACTCTTAATTTAGCGTGTATTTGGATTTCAAAATCATCAGGATTTAGAAATTTTGGCGCGTTTTTAATCGTTAATTGAGCAGATATGAATCTCATTGCACTTAAACAATGTTATAAAATGAGCCAAAATTTTTATTAGCGGTGAAAAATATCAATATTCATACTGCAAATGCAATCGCACGTTGAATTTAAAAAAATGTTTCTTCATATAAATGGCAATAATTATTGTAACCATACTTAGCTCATTTGAATTTAAAGGTTATAGAGCTTTACATGATTTGTGTTTTTTATTCCTGTGATTCATGTAATTAATTTTCACTTTTCTTAAATGTGTGTTATCGTGCTTTTTAATTTAATAGTAATTATTTTTGTCGTTTGCATACTGATGTTCTTTTTAGCCCAAGTTTTATCTGTGTTAATTATTTGACCTTCGATGTTAAGTTAAGTTTGCATAGACGAAAAATTCAGTGCCAAAACCGATGGCTAATATATCCTGCTCAAATGATATAATGTGGCCCGTTATGTTTTTCACATTAAATGTTAACTGGCAACAAAATCCGCTTTGATTTCCGCACACCGGCCGCATTGCAGTTTAAGGGGCGCATAGGCAACTCCGCATAACAAGTGAGGAAGTTGGGTTGCCGACTCTTTAGGATACTTTGCTCGAGAAAGGAAGCTAGCACCAATATAATATCTCTCGAATGGATTTCTGACTTTTCCTCCGTCCTATTTTAATATATATTTCGGCGTAATTTAGGAGTACGACCTTTTTGTGGAAAGAAACTTTATCGCAGAAACCGGATTGGATCTCGTCATTTCCTCCCGCGCTGCGAAACCCTTCGGGCTAAGTAAACTCTGAAAAGATGCGAACTTTGATTCTTTTTTTTTGGATCTTCGCGAAGTCTGTTTCCGGAGGAAACATAGAGAGTTGGGAAGCTAATTGGCGCAATTATATCCCAAAATTTTTTATCCCTTGGGTGAATTTCTCCTGAGCATTTTTGTCAGTTCCACAGGTTGGTTGGATATATATAAAAGGAAAGAGAAATACTAGCTTGAGTGGTTTTTTCTATTTCCTTGCTTGTTTATTTTTTCGGTGAAAGTTCTTCTTTCAAGATTACATCTCGTAATTTTTTTTAAATGGATCGGATGGAATCCATCCGTTGCTCAGGACATTGCTACAAAGTATTCTTTCCGAAGTGATAACAAAGCCGTGGATTAATATTTTTGCGAGAAAAATGTCCCGTCATTCGGGTTGAGCTGGAACGTGCAAGCTTTTGTATTCCGCAGTGTTTCTTTTATAAAGGTTTCGTGTATTTTTTTCTGCTCGCTCGGAAAACTGTGGCAGTTCTCGTGTTTTAATACCCATTGTGGCTGCGAACGTTGAGGGTATTTTAACTTCATTTGCGACGAGACAATGTTATTCGTCGTTATAAGGATTTGTTTTAGCTTCGAGGCGAGTCTTTTTCAATTTAACGACGCCCGCTTTCCCTCGCGCCTAGAAAAATAAAGGGAGCCCCTCTTCCACTCTTATTATTCATTAATTCGTTTCTAAAGAATTCTTTATATATATATATATATAATCAGTTTATTTATTTTTTTGAGGAGAAACCTACATCTCTCTGCGTGTCTCGTCTCGTGTGATTAAAATTGAAAGTTGTTCCAACGTTAGTTGTATATATGTATGTGTGTATGTATGTATGTGTATATATATATATATATATATATATATATATATATATATATATATATTAATTTCGGAATTAAATGGTTTCCCTCCCTCTCCGTGTCACTCCGATTAAAAAAAAAGGATTTTCGTCTCGTTATCGCACCTTAGCATTGAACTTTGGGTTTCGCTTTTGCGGACATAGAGGTCAGGGTATGTGCTCAACAGGTTTTCGTGCGCACTGGGTTACCAAAGGATCGCCTACCCCCACCCACTTCTTTTCCCCCTTTTCTCCCCATCACCATCATCCCCTCTCTCTAAAAACCCACTCCCCCTTTCGCAAGACTCAGCCCACGCAAGTGCACAAAGCACCATTCGAAAAGAGGGTTACATGGTTCCTACCTTGAATGACGCAAAGCTTTTTTCCTATTTCCTCCATTTCTCTCCCTTTGCTTTCTCTTTCTCCCTTTACCTCTCCTTTCTCCCAGAGACGGTTCGCCCGCCTCTCGTTTATTCTCTTCTCCGCCCTTTCTCCCCTCCTTTCTCCTTCTCCTCTCCGCCTTTTATCCCCCTTCCCATTATCTCCTTCCTTTCTCTTTCTCCTCATCTCCCCTCCCCCCTCCTCCCTCGCTCGTTTCCCCCACCCTTTCGCGACGTCGATTTTGCTTAAAGATTAACGTTTCCAGGAAGAGGATCGATATCCCGTGGCCGAATATAGACACGGCGAAGGGGGTTTGGTTGGGTTGGGAGAGAGGGAGTAAGGGGTTGGTGGGGGGAACGGCGGCGCGGAATGAACTAGGGCGTTTTACGAGTATGGCTTGTTTGTCGCATTTATCCCCAAGAGCGTGTAAGTGTATTTTTGGGCGCGGAAAGGGATGTATGTTTTGGTTGTTTTTTTATATCGTGTCTGGTTAATATTTTATTGAAAACGAAGAAAAACGGATGCCGCGGAACTAGTTGGAGTTGCGTTTCGGTCTGGAGGCGTGCGGAGAAAATCCGGGGAAATAAATTCCGCTTTTTATCCCTCGCGTGTTATTTTTTTTAAAGCCTATAGGAGAGATAGGCTTACTTGTGAATCGCGTTAACTCAAAGTCGGTGAATTTTCTTTAAATTTAAAGTCGCGATTCGAGGCGAACATTTATATTGCTTACTGCCTGACATTTATTTTAATCCTTATCTTGCCGCAATTATGAGGCGTAATACATATGACTATGACGTTTGTTTTTGCCGTGTTGTTTTTTTACGTGAGCAAACTCTAGAATTTAATTGAAATATGGAGGTGATATTTTTAGTCTCGTTGTGTTCGCGTTTAATATCTGACGCAGATCATCTCTTCCTGTTAATCTCATTTTTTCCCGACCGCTAAAGTGTGGATAAAAAAAAGCTGACTGGAAAGGTTTCCGTATTCGGTTAAAATTAAATCCTTAGGTTTTCCGGATTAGATCGCTGAAACGCCGATAAAGGTTGCAATGAGATAAGCACGATGGATATTTTCGGCTAAAGATGTTTATATTTAAGGTCTTCTTTAATCTGACTGTTTGTTTTCGACCGACCCCAAAAAATATTTACTTTTATCGTATATATAACCAAGTTAGTTAAGTTTTTGAATTCTCTTTAGACCCAGGCACTTCAGTCTCTTATGCAGCGACGTACTAGCCTCAAACTCTATTAAACATTAACTGTATGTTCCAGAATAATCACCGAAGTATTAAAAATTGAAAAATTAAGCACTTGTGTTGAGTTTCTCCAATAGACGTAACGAAGACACACAACAAAAGTACTCATTTTAAAATTTTTTTATATTTGAAGTGTAAGCGGAATTTTTTTATAGTAATTCTCTTTAATAACCCTAATTTAATAATCATGTTCTATAATATATAAAAATTTAACCATCGTAATTTTCCGCGTGAACTCCATACGTCACCTCGGTATTTACGCCTACGGTATAAACACCCATCCCGTCACCTTTCGAATTCTTTCCCGATTCGATCGATATAATCAGAGCGTATTCGATACCCGATTCGAAATTATCCGGTCGCGATAACGCCTTTTCTCTCGCCTTTTTCTTCGGGTGTTTCCCTCTCTCTTAACACTCGACTGTCCCCCTCTTAACGGTTATCGACTTTTCCTCCAATGAGGTTCCTTCATGCTTTTTGCTCTTTTCCGACCTCCTCTCTTTCGCATTCTCTCTCTCTCTCCTCTCTCCCCCCTCTCTCTCCTCTCTCTCTCTCTCCTCTCTCTCTCCCCCCTCTCTCTCTCCCCCCTCTCTCTCTCCCCCCTCTCTCTCTCCTCTCTCTCTCCCCTCTCTCTCTCCCCTCTCTCTCTCCCCACTCTATCTCCCCTCTCTCTCTCCCCCCCGTTATCTCTCCCTACTACACCGTTAAATGATTGAGTGGCAAAAAAAAGAGGTTTAAGGTGGTTGGGTTCACGTACGGCTCCGGGTCTTTTTCCCCTTCCGTTTCCTTCCTCTCTCTTTCTCTCTCTCTCCTTTTCCTACTTCCGCCTTGGATACGCCCAAGTCTCTCCCGCTTCCTCCTCCTCCGCACACCACGCCCATAGCTGTGTAGCGCTTCCCGTTGTAATTACCCACCTTCCGTCCTCACTACGCCCCCGCCTCCTCCCTAAGATTCCCCCTACCCACCCTTCTCCCCACCTCCACCCTCCAACTCCCCCCCCCCTCTCCCCCTAAACCCGCAACACAACAGCCATTCCAGCTATGTATAAATACCAAATACCTTTGCGCGTGCGGAACTTCCAAACCTCTTTTTGTTCGCGCAGAATACCAATTTATCGGCGTGCTATTTCTGGAATCTTCTCCGCTTGCGCCTCCCCTTTCTCCTCCTCCCCTCCCCTGACTCCCTCTCCGTCTCTAACCCTCTCCCTTCTCCGGGAGTCCCCTCCCCCCCCTCTCTCTCTCTCTCTATCTCTACGGCGCATGCTACCGCCTCTCTCCCGTTTTCCCCGCTCTCTCCTTCCTCCCCTCACTCCCATTTTGTGAGGGACCATTTAGTTACCATGGCAGCAAGCATTGAGCGACTGGGATGGGGGAGGGCGTTAGGGGGAGGGGAGGCGGGAAGGGAGGGGGAGGGGGGAGAGGGCATAAAAGTTGGAGGGAGGAGGGAGGGTGGAGCTATAAATAGTAACCGGATGACACTCTTTGCAAGGCTTGTTTATTGACGTTCTGCTCCCACGTCCCATAGGTTCTTTCCTTTTAGACTCCTTGTGCGTGGTGGGATTCTATCTTTCTTTCTTGCTCTCTCTGTCTCTCTTTCTTATTCTCTCTCCCTCTCTCTTTCCCATTCTCTCTCCCTCTTCTTTTTATTTTACTATCTCGATCTCCTTTATCTCGAGGTATTCTTGTAAAATTCCCTCCTCCCTTTTTATTTTTAATTCTGACCTCATTTGTTAGAGTTTTCTTTGCGCCTCGGCTCGAAAAAAATAATCGCTTTCTTTTTTATATATACACCCGTCTATATACCTTCCCCTCATTTGCGCAGTCGCGAAGATTTGTCGCGAATTTCCCGGAAATTTTCGTCGTAATTTGAGTTCGTGTTTTTATTTTCTTTGTTTTCTTCGCGTACCTTCACGCGTTTTAGTCGCGCGTTATGCTAAATTTAATTATTTGTTCGGTCGAGAAAGCTTCTTTGATGTTTTAGTTAAACAAAAAAGTCTCATGGGAATGAAAACGTGTTTTCGTTCGGTTGCAGTATTTTGTCGTACTGTGTGTGTAAAATTAATTTTGCATTATTTCAGTTGTTTTTTTTTATTCTAAACCCGTAAGCTCGAAATTTCTGTAGTTATGACGACATGGAATTCATTACCGTTGCCCCTTCGAAGCTCGTATTAACGTTTTGTTTTCCGCGTCCTTCGGATTCGATGACTCTATAAATATGTATCCAAAGGAAGCTGGCTGTAATTATATATCGAGTTATTTTTTATTTCTGTGTTTCCGTCCTTTCCAAGCGTCGAACTTTTTATAACGAACGAATTATTCTTTTGACTCTGTCCTTAGATTCCGTAAAGTATTCCTTATTATTTTGAGAAGAAATCATTTTTTAAAAAAAGTATTCATCCTAGATGGAAATAGCTTTTTTTGTCGTCATTAGCGTCGTCTTCGAAAGATGACGAGAGGAAATTTCTCTCGTAGAAAAAATTATTAATAACGCGATATTTGCATGTCTTGCGCTCCCCACGTTGACGGCATCGTTAATTATTAGGTTATGAAAAAATCGATTCACTAGAGGATTATCGTATTACGGCTTACGACGCGACGTAATCCAAAGTAAGCACTTACGAAAAAACATTGAACATTTTAAAAAGTTTTTAGATTCCGTTTTCAGTGTGTCACCACTGAATTTGAAATGCGCGTCTGGTGTTTGTCATAACCTTGATTGTAGTGAATGTAAAAATACAAGGCCCTCATTTTGCAAATGTCACCTTATTTAAACTAACATTATTAAACTATTTTTCCACGTATTCCCTTTATAATTTATACGTATAGGAAATTTCCTATATCCTATAATCGATCACACTCTGTTCATATCTCGGTTAAATCCGAATTTTTGTTCGAGATTTTCACATCAGGCATTATTTATTTTTAAAACAGAATTCGATCCGAGTAAAATTATTCGGCAAAAGCTTTACATATTTAAATTCTGAGGAATTTTTTTCGACACGGTTAATAATTTAAATTTTCAACCGAAAAAAAAACGGCGCGACATCACAATATTTCCTCTCCACTAGCCTATACATAACGCTATAAAAATTATAGCACGAGATAGCGAACTCTTCTGGTCTATTAAATCTTTACTCCGTTACGAAGTTATTAATGCCGCTGCGGAATGCCCGTATCGCTCCCAAGATTTCTGTTTTACCCGGCGCGGTGTTCGTATACTATACGAGATATGGCCCAAAAGCATCAACTGCGACGTCTCCATTATTCAGTTTCCGTCCCCCTCGCCTCCTCCCCCCCCCCGTCTCCCCTCCCCCTCTCCCCGCCCCCCCATCGTCTCACCTTTTCATTCTCCACCAACGATCCGTCTCCGACTCTTCCTCCCCCGACTCTTCCTCCCCCGCCTCTGTTACCCTCTCCCTTCTTCTCCCCCCCCCCTCTCCCTCTCTCTCACTTCTTACCACCTACCGCTCCATCCAGTCTCCTTCCTTAAGGAAGGGCGAGATTTTTCCCCCCGGATATGCGTGGGATGTCCAACACGGCAATAGCGGTCTCGAAAGGAGCTCCCGAAACATCTTCCCCTTTCGCTCAAACGAGAGAGTTCGGCGGACTTGTTGGCGTGTGGGATGATGGAGGAAAGGAGAGAGAGAGTGAGAGAGAGAGGGCGCTAAGGATGTAGGTGCCACGCCCACCTACTCCCTTATGATGTCTCCTCTCTCTCTCCCTCTATACTCCACCCGTACGTCTCAGGTCCAATCCATCCCTCTCGTTCATCTTTACTTCTTCCCTTCATCCACTACCTTGCTATTCCATCCATATTTATTCTCTCCTTCCCCTCTAGTATCTTCTACAACCTCTTCCACTCTACATCTCAATATATTCCTCTCAATTTCCCCTCTCAATCTTCTCCCTGTACTCACAGTCTCCTCGTTCTCTTATCAGTCTCTTTCTCCTCTCTCAGTCTCTCTAATCTGAATATATTCTCTCTCTCATCTCTATTTCCTCTGTCAATCTTCTCTCTTTTCGTCTACCGATCTCTTTCTCCTTATCATTCTCCTCTTTCTCCTCTCTCGGTACTCTATCCCGCCTCTCCTCTCCCTATCCTCTCTCATTCTCCTCCTCCGTCCCAATTCCCTTTCATTTTCCTTTCTCCTTATCCTCTCCATTTCTCTTTGATTCTCCTCCGGACCTATTTTTTTCTTCCATTTTCTTTTTCCTCCTACTTTCGTCCCTCTTTCCTTTACCTATGTTTTCCATTCTCCTCTCTCCCGTCCCTCATTCTCCCTCTCTTCTCCATCACTTCCTTTTCTTTTCTCTCTAAATATCTTCACCTCCGTTCCATCTCTCCATCTTCTTCCTCTTCTTTCTTTGTACTCATTTTTCCCTTTCTCGTGTCTTTTTCATTTCTCTTTTCACTTTTTCTTCTCCCTTTTCCTCTCGTCTTTTGCTCTTTACCTCTCATGCTCCCTTTGCGTTCTCCGTATCAGCGTTACCTGATTAATCCACCCTCCCCCCCCTTCCTCCCTTCCTCTTTTACCTATGACTTTTCTTCTTCGTTCCTCCCTCACCTCTTTCAAGCTGCTTCCCATTTGACCGTTCTTCGTTCCTCCCTCACCTCTTTCAAGCTGCTGCTTCCCCTTTGAACGTTTCTCCAATACATCTTCCACTCTTTTCTCCATGCCGTTAAATCCTCATCACGTCCCGCTCTTAAGAATCTTCAAAGAGAAGGGATTTTTTCCCCAGCTTATGAGACGTTTCTCATTCAAAAGGTAGGCTCTTAAAACAAAAAAAATTTCCCAGTCAAATTCATTAATTAAAGGGTAGATGCGTCGGAATAATTTTTACACCTATGGATAATTTTTCCTTCAATTCCCTGTGTTACTAAACTATTCCTCTTTGTGTGTAGATTGTAGAATTCAATCTGAAGTTTAAGTACGGGTGTTTTTTTATTTTCAGTATCTTGTGAGGTGTAAGTGTGGGAATTATTCATGTAATTCAGAAGGAGGATACTCAATGGTTTAAGATATATTTGGAGCGTTTGATTACGAATTATCATAACCGATGTGTTTGTGCTGTAGTGATGCTACCGCTCAAACAGCTTGATATCCTTTGCTGATCAACAATTTGTTCGACTTAATATCCTTAACTATTTTTAAAACAATTTGTCACTGGTCTAATTAGTTCAAGTTTCATCGCCATTTTATTGACGCTCAAATAATTTTAGTGAATATTATTCAAAATATTCAGATATTATCGCAAAGAAAGAACCATTGATTCTTCATGTTGTTTTGGTAAACATTCTTTCTCGTTAATTTTCACGTCAGAGGAAGTTTAGGTTATTTTATCAACGAATGAAATTTTTGTTATTGGCCTGACATATGTAAACGCGTATTATTTTTACCATAATGTATACACAAAACGGTCAATATGACAGTGTTAAAAATAACACCACCTTTTAATCCGACGAATTATTCAGTCACGAACAGATGGGTTGAAAATCCGAAATTCCCTAAGTGGCACTTTTTCACTGTAATTTGCGAGAAAGAAAGAAAAATAGGTCCACTAAGAAGAATTAGATTAAGCAATTACAGTAGCCGTTATTTTTTTTTATTCGGAGGGAGTGCGAGGGTTTGGATCGTCCATTTCAGACCGAAAGAAAGAAAGCAGTCGTAATTTCGGACCAATGCCATATTAGTGCGTTTTTAAGCCTCCCCTCTATATAACTGAAGGACGCGTGTCCGTTTACGGCATCACCCTTTCACTCGGACCTTGCAGATTTTCTCCACCCTCGGGCTCCTCATTTCCGTCAGGTCACTTCATCCTTTCGTTTCCGAAATATCGTTAGTGGCCTCTCTCGCGACCCCTTTGACCTCCCACAAATTCTCTCTCACTCTCCACTCAAACCTCGCCGCGAGTCAACCGAGTGATGCGTCCTCCATTTCCCAGCCAATTTCTAAACTTCTGTCTCTCCCATTATGTCCTTACTGACACACACCAGCGAGAATATATATACATACATACACATATACATACATACATATATACACACACACACACACACACACACCTTTCACTCACTCTCGCTCCACCAGAAACTCCACTTACCATCAAAAGGATTTTTCTTAATACCGCCAAACCTTTTTTATTCTCATCGAGTCCTTTGATTCACTTACCAAACTCACTCTTGTACAGATGTCTCTCACGGATGCCATTTATTCCCGCCCACCTTACCACTTTCTCTTCTCCTCTCTATGTTCTTTTTGTGCCTGTGTTACTTTTCCTTTTATTTGTAAACATTCAAATCCTTTATTCTTTCTTTCTTGATTATTTTTTCTTTTGTATTTAGGAATTTTTCGCTGTTATTTTTACACATACCTCCTCTTCGTAGGTGTTTTTCCGCAGTGGGACTTTTTTTCTGTGCTAAACAAAGCTATTACACAGTTTTTTTCATACCCACAAAACTAACATTATTCTATTATTCATCATGCTCAACTAACCAAATTTGTAGTCAATATGTATGTGAAATTTTGTAATTAATTTGTATATAATATCAAACCTGACGGAAAGGTTAAATGTAAAATGGGATTTTACGGTCTCAATTTCGTCCTAAATAAAGTCGTTTGTCTGTTTCTCTTTCTCTCTTCGTGTTTCTTTTTGCCACCCACATCTCTTTCTCACTGCCTTCCTCAATCTCTCATCCTCTCTCTCTCTCCTCCCTCTCCCCCCCTCTCCCCCTGCATCGCTCTCTTTTTCTTTTTTCTATGCTGATACACAAGTGTTTTCAAACCACAAACCTAACATTCTTCTTTAGTTTCTCTTGGTGCACTACTTAACCAAACATATCACTAATATGTATTTTATGTCATACATGACTGAAGGGGTAAAAGTAAGGAGGGACTACATATGTAGTGTAAACTTCGCCATTAATGAATTGTATGTCTCTTTCCCTTTTTCTTCCTCCTTTTTTCTTCCCCGTCTCTCCTCTCTCTTCCTAACCCTCTTTCTGTCTCTCTCCACCCATTTCCCCTCTCTTTACCTCTTTCCCTCTTTTCCTCTCTTTCCCTCTCTCCCTCTACTTCCTTCTCTTTCCCTCCCTACCTCTCTTTCCATCTCTTTTTTCCTCTCTTCCCCCCTCTTTCTATTTCTCTCCCTCTTTTTCCATCTCTCTTCTCTCTCTTTCCCTCCCACCCCTCTTTCCCTCTCCAACCCCTCTTTCCCTCCCACCCTTCTTTCCCTCTCCCTCATCTATTTCCCTTTCTCCGCACTCTGCCTTCTTCCCTCTACCTCTCTCTCCATCTCTCTTTCGCTCCATCCCCCCTCCCCTCTTCTCTCCCTCTCTTTCCCTCTATTCCCCCCTCTCTCTCTCTTCGCCTTCCTCTCCCCCCTTTCTCTCCCTCTCTTTTGTCATTGCGGACACTTTTTGTCCACGGATTCTCACTCGCACGCAAAATCCCGCGTCCGCTTATAAAAGCCCGTTACTCGAGGAAAAACGAAGAGCTCGACAGCCACGTTACTTTTTGTTATGTCGTCGTTATATTCCCCGCCAAAACCGGCGAAAATCTTTCTCTTCGCGTTCGATTATTTTTATCGTTTCCCTCCAACGTCCGCCTCCATAGGCTAGACCTTCGGGTCGGCGCATTCTTTCGTTTTTTTCTTTAATTCTTCTATTTATCTCGACCCGGTGGTGGAATTTTCGACGCTCTTTATCCGTTCTATTTTTAGCTTCGCCCCGATCCAAGTGGCGCGCACGAAACTTAATAAACCTTTTCTTTTTTTTTTAATCTCTCTCGGGGGATGTGCCTCGGTTATCCGCGTCGGATATTTTTTAAGGGGTCGATGCGTTTTATTTTGTTTGGAATTTATTTTTAAATTTCCGTACGGTTCTTGCGTGCCCTTTTCGATTTTTTTTCATTTCAGCCGTGGGTAGGATTAATAAAAAAAATAAAATAAAACTAGCCCGTTCGCTCTCATCGCCTGTATTCGATTCTCTCTTTTTTCCATGGGCGAGACGACTGGGAAAGGATGAAAACTCGGTTAGTGATTCGCTCTCGGTTTTTTTATTGTATTCGTCGCTCTTTTTTATTTCTTTTTTTTTTAAGGGACTCGCTACGTGGGTGATAGTCTGCGTTGTTGGGTGCTGGGACGGTGGTCTTTTGATCTCAGTGTCAGAATGTAGCGTCAGAATGTTCGGAAATTTCCTATAAGAATCTATCTCAGTGGGATCTGATTTATTATGACGTTTTCTTTTTATTATTTAGCCTTTTTTTTCCCTCGCCTCCACTCCGCCGAAACGTCACCGTGCGATGGAGTTTGCTCAGTTTTTACCTTTAAATATCTTCAGTAGTATTTTCAAATTCATCTTACGGTTTTTATCCTGGGAGATTACCTAAGGAATCCAAATGAACATCTCATATTGGTGGTGACGTTGGTAGCCTCTTCTTCCTAACACTCACTCGGGTCTTATGATCGAATTCTCCTTTTTGCGTGGTTTATGTTGTTTTATGTTCTAAATCTTTTTTAGAAAAGCAAAGAAAGTGCCGTTTGATAGCTATTCAAAATAAACAACATGGCGGGCTCACTGTTAAATCAACCGTTTTATGACTATAGAACTACTTTATGTACCTCAAATGTTAAGAATAAAAACTCCTCAGTTAAATGAATCACGTTTCTTTTTAGATTTTTCCTCCCGTCAGCCTGTTCAGAAGATGTGAGTAGCATCAAAACAAAAGGGAAATAATATAAGGGCCTCATCGTCCCTCTAAATATAATTAACGGCTGCGTCACTGGCCATCGTCCAACATTGGTCAACAATGTCACTCCAATTGCCATAGAAAGGGAAAATCAGACAAACGAATTTCGGCTGCAAAGCGATGATGATATTCGTCCATAGCGCAACTTGAGTTTCCCGACTTCTTCGATTCTCTTTCAGATAGATACAGAGTTTGTCAATTTTATATTTCAACCACAAGACGAGCTCTCTCTCTCTCTCGAACCGTTCCAACACGCGACGCGAAAACGTTTCGAAGAATTCCACTCGTGTAACTCGTTAAAAATAAATGAATATGCATACGCTTGCGAACGTCGAATCGTTTTCGAGGAAAATCTGTAGGAATAACGCCGCATGCAAGCCCTCCAAGCCTCATCGAGCCTTGACGCGTTAAACCCCTTGACATTCTCTCTCGACGACCCGACGCATACACGGTTTCGGTCCACCCCTTAGCGCGTCCGGTCAAACACGGGGAAAAAAATAATCGACGTTTTTGTTCTTTTTTTTTTTTTTAGGTTCACGTATTTCTTGGACGCACGTTCCGAAAAAAAAATAGTAAAATAAACAACGAGCCCCGTATTGACCATCCCCGAGATACCCTCGCAACCTGACGCACAGGGGAAGAGATGAAAACTGCGAAGCGAAGGAATTTTTTTTTTTTGCTTTTCATAAAGGTCATCGCCGGAACGGCTTTTTTCACACATACATCCAGAGGCCTTCCACCTCTTCTGATCTTCATTTTTCAACTCTCGCGCCCTCTTTCTGTCTTCGTCCCGCCCCACCTTCAAACATTAATCCTCACAGAGGATTCACCTATCCTGCTCCCCATCCAAAACTCCCTTTTACGAACTCCTAATATCCTCCATCCCTCTCTCTTTTTCTATTCCCTAACCTCCTCTCTCTTTTTTTTGTCTCGTATCTCTCGTTCTCATATATGTATATATTTTTTTCCTACCTCTGTCCCTCCAACGCCCATTCCCCAACGTAAAAACCGTAGCGACTACAAAAGCCGTAGCACACACTGTATCGGTTCAGATCGATGCCGTTATTCTTTTGTTATCGGCGATATTATTGCCGCTGCCACGCCGCCACCTTGCACACTCCTCTCTTTCTCCCCACCCCCTCTCTCTTTATTCTCTTACTCCGCACTCGATCCTCCGCCTGCCTCTCCTCTCTCTCCCGAACCCCCAATACAAACGCTGTGTTGAGAGGGAGGGAGAGAAAGGGAGGGAGAAGAGTGAGAAGGGTTCGGGAGAGAGGGGTGTGGGCGCGGGGAGGGTTTTTTGAAGGTCACACTTTGGATCGATCTGGGGGCAGAGTCAGGGAGGGGGGCGAGGAGGAGAAAGGGGGCTGAAGGAGTTGGGAGATAGAGGGAGAGAGAGAGAGAGAAGGATAGAGAGAGAGAGAGGGGTATATAGGAAAGGAGAGAGAGAGAGGGTGGGGAGGAGGAGGTCTCTCTCTCTCTCTCCTCGAGTTTGTATGTGAAAGCTTGGGTAGGAGTGGAGAGAGAGGGAGAGTAGAGATAGAGGGAGAGAGAGTGGAGAAAGGGTGGGAGAGAGAATAGAGAAATAGTGAGAGGGAGGGAGAATGGAGAAATGTGGAATGGATGGCGAGAGGTAGGGAGGGGTAGAGGTCGGAGAGGGAGGGAGAGTGGAGGGAGGGATGGAGGGAGAGTGGAGAGAGAGAGGGAGGGAGAGTGGAGAGAGGGTGGGAGAGGTAGCTAGTAAAAAAAGGGAGGTCGGTGGTAGGTTACTAGTGTATGTATTGGATGGGGAAGAGAAGTAGAGTGAATGTTTTTTGGTGGGAGATAGAGAGAGAGGAGAAAGGAGGAGAGAGTTATACGGAGAGAGAGAGAGGGATAGAGAGGATGGGTGGAAGACCCCCAGGAGGGAGATGGGGAGGGCGTGTTCTAAAAATATCTTCGCCTGCGGGAGTTGTAACCCACGCCGGCGCAGGGAGATGGCGGGGGCGTTATGGCCTCTCTCTCTCTCTCTTTCCCCGCCGTTCCTCGCTGCCCCAACCTCCACCTCTTCCCCTCTCTCTCTCCGTCGCCTCCCTTGCTTTTTTATTATTACGTCGCTTCCACCTCTCTCCCTCTCTCTCTCTCCGTCCTTTTTTGTTATCATTTTTTTTATATTCTGTTTTCCCGTATTCTTTATTCGTATCGAATGCGAGAGTTTGTGGAGGGGAGGGATTTTTATTTTGTACCTCGCGGAGTGGCGAGGGGCGTGTCGGGAAGGGAGTATGGGAAGTGGTGGCGTTTTCTAAATATAGCCTCCCGCATGAGACTAGGGAAGGGCTTTAAAAGAGGTGGGTGCGGGAATGGCGGATGGAGAGAAAGGAAAGGAGAAAGGGAGAAAGAAATTGGGTGTCCCGGAGGGGGAGGAGGATAAAAGAATGGGTTGAGGGAGGAGGGAAGGAGGGGGGGGGAGAGAGAGAGGAGGAGGAGTTGGCGGCAGCGGTGGTATATAGAGGAGTATTAACGTGTGTAGGATGGAAATGATGAAAATGGGGGATAATGATTGAGAAGGGTTCGGACATCCCTTTTCGAACCTTCGAGAGAAGGGGTGGGATTTATAAATAGAACGTGGGAAGTGCGTCGGTGGGGATTTAGAAGGTAAGGGGAGGGGGAGAGAGGAGGGGGAATGGAGATGTAATGAATTGGGAGGAGTCTATGCGCGTTCGAGAGGAGTTTTGGAGTGTTATAGTCGTTGGCGAGGGTTTTTTTGGAGGATTTCGGTGGTTTGGGGGGGGGGGGGGGGGGGACTCTCCTGTTGTTTGAAGGAAGTGACGTTAGAGGGCTGGGGTTGGAGTGGGGGGCGTGGTCGCTGGGGTTGTGTTGGGTGGGAGAAGAGGGTGGAGGTGGTGGAAAGAAGAGGTGGTTTTTTTATACAGAAATGGGCGTGTTTGGTGGTTTACTGTGTGTTTGTGTGGGAAAGGAACCATCGGAGATGTTTGGTCAAAGGCGGTTTATTTCCCGGTAATGCGGGGAATCGTTTCGCGGATAAGGCGGAGTGATTCCGTTCGCGGATAACGTAGCCGGAGTCGTTTCGCTAGCCCGGTGATGTAAAACGCGTGCGGCCCTCGTGTTCTCTCTCTCTCTCACTCAGTTTCGCCCTAATTAAAGTCGTTTGTCTGTCTGTCTGTCTGTCTGTCTCTCTCTCTCTCACTCATTCTCATTACTTTGATTCTATTTTAAGTAGGTGGGAGAGCCAGCGTAGACGGATACAGTCATGGAGTATCAAAGAGATGCGAAGCTATATGAAAGTGTTTAATATTTATTGATAGTTTTTGTTGTGTATACGTTCCGGTTTTCCTTGATTTATCCGGGTTTTCCGGAATTTATTTCCTGTTTTCCTGGATGCCCGAAAAAAGAAGAGATAGCCTTTCTTTTTTTCTTGTTTAAAATAAATAAGCGTATAGTTTCACTTGGGAATCTGTTTGTGCACTTGCTTAAATTGAAATTGTGACGAAACCGTAAAAGATAAATAGCCGAAACATTTTATTGTAGATTTCCGTACGGCTACGATTTTGGTTTTTCTCTATAGATTTGTGTTTTGAAAAATATACAGGGTCGGATAGGAGCTTATTTAATTTTTAAAAAATAATTCCGGTGTAAATTTTTATAACACGTTCATATCACGGTTTTGCTTCCTCCGAGTCTGGTCACCCTATTTGTTTATTTTTTAATTTAAATTTATACACTTAAATTGTGTGCTTTTAAGTTTCTGGAAAATGGTTAGGCTCGTTGTTACGACACGTGGCCTGACTTTTTTTTATCGAACTTATTAAGCCCCAAGCGGTGTTAGATTTTGAGACTCATGCGCGTGCCTGTTGCGATGTCGTGACTAAAGAGTAGAAAACGCGTTTTTGCGCGAACATTCGTGCTTTTGTTTGAACGTGACGGATTTTATAACGACGGATACGTGTCATCTTGTTCCTTTTTTGCCCTATCGGATTCGTCGCTCGTTCTTCTCTCATTTATTTCGGAAAATTACATCCAGTCATCTCTTTGAGAGATACGATGAGTTCTCGTGTCACTGTGTGTTGTGGATGCGTCTCACGTTTTCGTCTTTCTGTGATTTTGCTTGTGTGTATGTATGTATATCTCACGTATGTTAGGTCGTAGACCATTTAGGTGCATAAAACATTTTCCAAGGTTTTGTTTTACTGTCGATTTCTTTTTTATTCCTGTCTGACTGTTATTGCGTGTCATGATTGCTATTTCATATGGCCTAGATTATCAATTGTTGGTGACAATATAAAAAAAGAAAATAATTGTAATAAACAACAAATTATTAATAATTACAGAAAGTTATTTTTATTATTGTGCTTCACATTCTCATAGCACAGTTTAAATGTGAATTATATGTATATAAATGATGCAGAAAAAAATCACACTGCGTTTATGATAAGTCAGTTGGTTATGGAGCATTTTGTTTCTTCAAATAATTTTCCTTTCTCCCATTTTCAACTTCTTGAGAGATTGGCGATCGTACGAATGAGTCATTTCATTATTATTTCGTATTTATTATATGAATGTACGGAGGTAGCAATAAACGCGTCATAGGAATTATTGGATTGTGTATTTATTTCACCCGTTCTGGATTAAAGAAGGCTTGAAGTGAAAGAATAATATCTGTCGGGACGCAATCATTCAAAAATTCGTCAAAATTTCGAAAATTTGTTGCTATTCGTTAATCGTTACTAGAACCGTTCATTTATTTCTGCTCAGTGCTTGCGAGTGTGGCAAATTATTAAAATTAAATAGCGTAGGTTCCATATATTTTCCAAATATTATTTTTGCTTATAATTTGCCTTTTTTATACTTTAAAATATATGTCACGTGTTACTTCCAACTAAATATTAGTTTTTGTGCCATTTATTTTGTTCGTAAACGAATGAAATTGTTGCTGTTTTATAGTTTACACGCGGTGCGCTTAATTTCCCTACGTCGATCTGGGGGAAAAAGGGAGTCACATCCATCTGCCTCGACGTTTTCTCTTCCAAACCTTGCTCGCGTGCTCCGTATCCATGGTGATGCGTTGTCAAGACGGGGGCTATTTTTCACTCCGATTCATTTAACATTTTGTGCCTAAATTTCCCTTTCAATCTTTAGGCGGGAGCGTACGATTTTTTTAATCGTTTCGCGATGGATAAATGGGGAAGCGGTAGTCAATTGACTTAACCGTCGTATTTTATTTGCATGACGGCGGAGAACCTCTCTTGCGGGTTGGACGGGGAGAAACGACAACTCTGCAACCCAGACAAAACCGTGTCGAGGGATTGATGTTTTTTTTTTTAGTATTCTAACGTTGATTTTCGTCGATTTGTCTCCTCTTTAAACATATCAGGATTCCGCGAGCGGGACGAAAATACGATATCTGCATTAATTTCGGGGATAAGTGACGGATTGATTGATAAATCGCACGAAAGTGGCATTCGTCAAAATCTCCGCATCGATAAATCACCACGAAAATAAAAAGATTCATTCATATGCGGAGGAATGGGCGGCGGTCAGTGACTCCGTCGGCTAAAAGAATTTCGTTCTTCCTCTTTAAGAGACGGACGGACCGTGACTACAAAGTATTCTTTCCGTTCCTTGAATGGTAATATACCTATAAGTTTTCTTTACCCGGATCTAAAAAAAAAACAAGCGAAAAAATTCAAGCTTACCCGATCAGGTATCGAGACGTACGTAAATAGACGCGAAACGCATTTCACGAACTTTCTCATGTTCCGTACAGTTAACGTCACTGGTTACATCAGTTACGTATTTACGCTGTTTATCTCACAGCAACAGTGCTGCTGCTAGGCGTTAGCTCAACGAGGCAAGCAGGAGAGGGTATAGAGAGAGAGAGAGGGAGAGAGAAAAGGCGAAGGGGATGATTTCTGTTCTTGAGGCCCATCGCATGACGTAAGAGGTTTGAGAAAGGTTCGGAGGTACCTGGACGTCAAAACTCGGTACTTAATAATGCCAGTGGACGCGGTGAAACTATACTTTGTATTCATATGGCTAAAACAGTATCGCTAATGATATCAAGCTCTATATGTCCGCATGAATTTTAGTGGGTAGTAGTGCAGAATCCGTATTTTTGATATAATATTTTTCCCCAATATTTTGTAGGCGAGTCACCCTTACAAAGACCGCGGCAACTCCACCTTGAAAACATATTTATAAATTCGGGCATCGCAACATATGTACGCATCCATTTGTTACATTACATCATTGTCGATTTATTAGAGCAAAAATTGTTAATCGAAATATCTATCAACATTTCCAAATCTTTGATTTATTTATTTAAAAACATTTTTCGCGGAACCCAGTTTTGGAATCGCTGCTATAGACCATGGATGATTAAGAGGATGTCGTTGATTGCCTAACATGTGACTTATCGCAGTCTCCGCCACATCATACAAAATATGTTAACATTTGGGATGTATTCTCTAGAAAGTTGATTTAAGGTCGTAAACCGACTGATACTACTGTTTCACAGTTAACCCCAGTAGGTTAGGAGTTTTGAAATTTTCACGCGAAAGAAATATTTTTCCACTCCACATTCATCCAGAGTAGGGGAGTAAAAGTCAAGTATTAGACCTCCAGTTATTTATTATGGAAAACATGTATCTCAGACCCAGAGCAGGCCTTAGGAGCGGGCGGAGTGGGCGGTCGCCTGGGGCGCCGAAGGAACCCCGTAAGGAGTATAGGTATGTATAACCTTCAAAAAACCTGCTTCGCCCGGTATCGCATTTGTTCTAAAGCCTGCTCTGCTCGTACCTGAATTTCGAATATTGTTGCATGAAATTATAAGAAAAAAACCGACGAATGGCATGAATTTACCACGCGTTTATGGACGTTTCGCCATTGTGAAATACACCAATAAACTAAAGACAGAAGGAATTGAAAAAAGACGGGAGCAACCAAAACGTCTATTTTCGTTGAATCTCGAAGTCGAATTTTTTCGCGATCACTGTACTTTAAAGTACTGCGTATGTGACGATGTAAAACGAAACAGCTGAAAAACAAAATATCCCTTCAGCAAGTAGACATATATTGGTGAACGGTATCCTGTATTTATTTCGTTTTATTTTAGACGTCCGACTACTTTTCTTTCCATTTGTTTTTCGCATGTAACTGGCGAATGTTTTAAAGAGAGATAGGGGATCCATTTGTCGTGTCCCTTATCTCGGAGGCACTTTTGACAGGAATAGCGCGTTTTTTTTTTCGGGATCGATTGGGAAATATTCTTCCCTGAACGGTAGGTAGCCCCGGAGAGGGAGGTATTGCCCGAAAAGATCAGCAGATGGCGTGGGCGTGAGGTCTAGACGGCGCTCGTCATTTTTTTCGGAAAGTAGAAAGCCGGAGAGAGAGAGAGAGAGAGAGAGAAAAAGAAAGGATCTGTATCCCTTCGGAAGTTGAATAAAACAAACGGCAAAGGGTTCGGAGCGCGTCAACATTGTGTGCGTTACGCCTACAGAAATCTTCGACAGAGAAGAGTGAAAAGGGATTGCAATAGGAAATAAAGCTATTGGTACCGAATTGACAATATTGATAGTATTCGTGACGTAGGGAATTTTTATAGGTATAAATATATAGGTATAAATAAAACGCTTTCTTTCGTCATATTTAGCTATTATAGACCATCAGTGTCCAAACTACGGCCCTTTGAGTGCCTTCATTCCGGCCTGCCAATCAATAGTTTAACAATTAAAGGATATAATGGAACATAAAACGAAAATTATAAAAACAATATATTTTGTGTGTATCTATCTAATCCCGTAATAGATAAATGCATACAAATAAGGTAATTTCGGCTCACAACTAAATACTTAATTTCCTTAAGTTATTCTTAAATTCTAGTTTCGACTAGATGTGGCCCGCAAAGAGGGGGAGGTTGAGCTATGTGGCCCGCGATGAGTGCAGCAATGGAGCACGTGGTTCTCTGGTCGAAAAGTTTGGGCACCTCTGTTATAGACAAAGTAGTGAGGTTTCCGTTTCGTTGCCTTCACGATGGGCATCATTCCATGCTAAAAATGTGATCTTAGCAATGGCGTACGCAAGAATTACCAGAAAATTGACTGTTGGTTTTAAAGGAGTAAGCGAATGAGTTGAACACTTCGACCTAATTTTATTTTTTTTACGTCGTGTCAACATTTCATGTTACATGCAAATGTATCTACATATTTTTGAGGAATCTGAGCCTCGCCCAGCAATTCTTTACTTATCCTGGATATTCGCTTGCTCAAGTATCGAACGAATGCTACATGGGGGGATTCTAACCCTCCCCCCATATTTCCCCTCGTTCCATGCTCCACTGAACCTTAACCTACGGTTGCATTATATCGCTTGAGGAAATATACGAAAGGCATGCTTGCATTATTTACGTTTGATAACAACTTGTGCGTCAGCTTAACTTCATTGACGCATTTGCATACTTATAATGCATATATTCGGTACAGTTTCTCTAACTGGGTAAGAAATTTACGAAGTTTTATACTTCTTGTTTCGACTGAAAAAATATAGATGCTCTGTTTTCTAAAGCGTGATTATTTTATATGTCGAAAATGCTTAGATTTCATGGGATAAATCAAATTTTAAAAAAGTTTTATTTTGAGAGTTGGTAGGAGAAAACTATTACTAGTTCAGTTGCATTAGAATTCGCCTGTCAACCGTTTCCTTTTTACTTTCTCATACGTAGTAATGGGAAAGTATTGTATTCATGAAAAAAATCGACTTCCAGATTTCAACAGATATACGAGGTCTGACAAAAAAGTAATGAGACTAGTTCAAAAAAAAAATTTATGGTGTCTATTGATCTACAGTAATGTGGTCTCCTTCAAAATAACACCCTTCTGAGTGCACACACTTTTACCAACGGTCCTGCCACTGTCTGTAGCATTTCTGGAAGTCATCCTTTGAAATGCTGTTCAAGGCCTGGGTTATGCCTGTTTGGATGTCCTTTGTTGACTGAAAATGGTGTCCTTTCACCACCGACTTTACTTTTGGGAATAAAAAGAAGTCACAAGGGGCGAGATCCAGTGAATATGGGGGCTGCGGCAATACTGAAATGCTTTTGGCGGCCAAAAACTGCCCTACTGACAGGGCAGAATGAACCGGGGCATTGTCGTGATGGAGAATCCAGTCTCTGGCGATGTTTGGACGAATCCGATTGACTCGCTTTCAGAATTTCTCGAGGATTTCCACGTAGTACTGTTGATTGACTGTTTTTCCAGGAGGTACCCACTCTTTGTAAACGATGCCATTGGAATCGAAGAAGCACACAAGCATGCATTTCACTTTTGATCTGGACATGCGTGCTTTCTTCAGCCTTGGTGATCCCGACGAGCACCACTGTGAACTTTGACGTTTGGTTTCCGGATGGTATTGGAAAAACCAACTCTCGTCACCAGTGATCACTTGGTCCAGTAACCCTGGGTCGGCTGCCACACGTTCCAACAAATCCGTGCTTACCGTTGTTGCTCCGTGAGATTTCTGGGAACCATCTTCGCACAAATTTTTC
The DNA here is from genome assembly GCA_036926305.1 of Uropetala carovei. Lineage (NCBI taxonomy): Eukaryota > Metazoa > Arthropoda > Insecta > Odonata > Petaluridae > Uropetala > Uropetala carovei. Next base: position 2,447,019 of record JAXCHB010000003.1, read on the forward strand.
TCATTCCCAAATCTTCAGTCAATATCGTACGTACGGTTTCCCGATTCATGCCCAGTTCATCGGCAATCATTCTCACTGTCAATCTTCGGTCGGATCGCACAAGATTCTTCACCAGAGCTGTTTTTTCGTCTGTCCAAGAGGTTGATGGTCGCCCGGAGCGCTTCTCATCTTCAACGGTGGTTCTGCCTTCGGAAAACATTTTGTGCCAGTGGAAAACTTGTGATATTGACATTGTCTCTTCTCCAGAAGCCTGCTGAAGTTTTCCAAAAGTTGCGGTGGCATTTTCACCGAGTTTCACACAAAAGAAAATGGCATAACGCTGTGCGATGTTTCGCTCTTCCATTTCTGTAACGAGGTACCCAAACACCTCTTCACTCTTTAAGCGATTACTCGAGGCAGAACGAATGCACGCCAGTGAAATTTTGGGAAAGAGTGGGGAAAGAAACAAAGTAAAACATTATATGCGGTAGAATGCTACATTGTTGCCGATACAGACGGAAAAAAATCAGTCGCATTACTTTTTTGTCAGACCTTGTACATGTTTTGAGGTTCCTAGAACACGTTTAGACTATTTTCGGAATGATGTCTGTGTGTGTGTGTACGTGTGTGTCTGTGTATGTTAGTGTGGGCGCTCTAACTCAAAAAGTACGTACCATATCGGTACCAAACTTCATATATAACACTCCCATATTAGAACAAAGAACTGATTAGTTTTTGGACAATAGCGGATAAACGGAAGTCGCGGTTTATTCGAAACCCGATTCGGTTTTTGCGATATTTCTTTCTTAAAACATCATCATTGTATATACAATTCTAAACAAATGTTATAGAGAATATAATTTCCTACAGTTTTCATTTGAAACAATTTTCTATAGGAGTTATTGTTTAGGAGTTATTTATAAATAACCGGTTTTTCGGTTTCCGTTAAATATCTCCTTAACAACATCGTTATTGGTAATCTTCGTAAGGACCAAAGTTGTAGAGAATAATATTTCTTCCAAGTTTTGTTTGAAACTAATTTTCGTAGAACCATCCATTTCGGATATATTTTGCTTTTCCTTAATACCAGCCTTCAGCGCCAACACCATGTAGCGGTGAATTCTGTAAACATTCAAAATATACGTAATTTACGGCAACGACGTGTCTTCTTTTACGATACGAAATAATAATTTTGCCTTATAATGCTACTCATAATAATTTAAATATCTATACCCCAAATATGGAGAAAGTCATGTGTTGGCCACATCAGATTTTTTATTTAACTGGTTCTTTGCGAATTTAAGGAAATTCACGTTTTTAGACTGGTCTTTATGCTAAGTATAAGTGTTCCAGGAAATTATCTTATTGTTAGTGACTTCTGTTTTTTGTCGTGGATTTTCGTTAGCGAAAATCACAAATTTCATCCATCGCGAATGGAGTAAGGTCTGGGGGCCACCGCGTCACAGAATCTCATACACCAGGAGGCAATAAAACTCGCGGATCTCACTTCAGATGTGACCTCGATCCGTTGTATAGGAATTTTTTTTAGGGATCGAAGAGCAGTTCCCGTCTCCTTCGTTTTTTAAGCAACGCTGCCTTGCCCTATTCTCGGCATTTGAGAGTGGTTTCCACGGAGTATGACCTCCATCGACCTGAAAATGGTTCCCTCGTCGCCTCCTTTAATTCTCGATTTTTGCTTAAAAAGAACGGATACGATGTTATTTTCAAAGTTTGCTCATTATGTTTACGGGAATGTCATAAGGTCACAAACAGAGGTGACCTTGAGAACGGTTTGTTAGCAGTGTCAAACTTGACCGTGGATAAGGGCCGCAGGTGTGGGAAATCTGTTGTTAAAAGGTATCATAAGCACAATGCGTTTGATAGGGGTCACAGTGGAGGCAAATTGTCATCATCTACACAAGCGAAAACTGATATTGCTTGGACGAAAGTGAAGTATTTATTTTTTTAACGTTGAAATGACGTGAGGATCTCTTGACATTAATGGCCTAGTACTTCGAAAAGTTTATTTTTACTCTCATGCTTCTGAATGTCTCTTTCATTTTTAGTCAGTGGTGATATCTCTTTTCATTAAAAAATCTCGCGGTCATTTGTTCAGATATATTTGTTTTTAATGTCGTATAACTTGATTAGTTCGGTATATCTTGGTAGTATATGTGAAGGACCTACGTGATTAATGCGTCGCGATTCGTATTCACGTAGTTTTTTATCTTGCCGATAGGTGGGGGAGGAGTAATGGGCGAGCGAGAGGATGCCGTATCATCTCGAGTTATTTTTTCATTTACTGCGCTATTTGCATAATAGTAAAACGCTTCGGTGAGTGTCACTTCAGATGACATTTTTATTGGCCATTTGCTTTCACCAAATAATGCATTTTTTATATTTCAATTTTTTCCGTTTAAATTTTTTTTATTTAGTTTCAATAAATATGAAGCAATAAAGTATAAATGCATAATAGGCGAATAATTTATCGTCTACCTTAGGGCAGGGAATATTCATGAAGGCCCGCGAAATTTTAACGAAAAACTCTGATGTGGCCAACACATGACTTTCTCCATATTTGGGATATAGATAAATTATTACGAATAGCATTATAAGGCAAAGTTATTATTTCCTATCGTAAAAGAATACAGTAGTCCTTATTGCCGTAAATTATATTTTGAATATGTTTACAGAATTCACCGCTACATGGTAGTGGCGCTGTATACTGGAAATTACGAATAAGTTAAATATCTCCGAAATGGATGGTTCTAACGAAAATTTGTTTCAAACAAAACTTGGAAGAAATATTATTCTCTACAACTTTGGTCCTCACGAAGATTGCCAGTGACGACGTTTTAAGGAGATATTTGACGGAAACCGAAAAAACCGATTATTTATAAATAATTCCTAAACAATAACTGCTATGGAAAATTGTTTGAAATAAAAGATCAACTTATTTGACATACTTCATCATTTTTTATAAATCGAAAATTCACCGCGCAAAGATTGCGCGGGATCAGCTAGTTTATAAATAATTCCTAAACAATACCTGCTATGGAATATTGTTTCAAATGAAAGTTGTAGGAAATTACATTCTCTATAACATTTGTATAGAAATGTATATACAATAATGATGTTTTAACGGAGAAATATCGCAAAAACCGATTCGGGTTTCGAAAAAACCTCGACTTCCGGTTAACCGTTATTGTCCAAAAACTAATCAGTTCTTTGTGCTCATGCTAAAGTGTTATGTATGAAGTTTGGTAACGATATGGCAAGTACTTTTTGAGTTAGAGCGCCCACAATCACATACACACACGCACACACACACAGACATCATTCCAAAATAGTCTAGTTCTAGGGACCTCAAAACGTGTATTTCCGTTGAAATCTCGAAGTCAATTTTTTTCGTGATCACAATACTTTCCCTATACTACGTATGGAGAAAGTAAAAAGGGCTATGAAATTGAACGCAAACAATTTCATACGTGTTAACTGAAGTATTGGCAATGAACCTTGAATATCGAGACGTTAAAGCTAAAGAAAATGTTTCAACTTGATTTTCACTTATAAGATACCATAGCATCTCTACTTATTATCTTCCGAGATAAACTCTTATGCGATCCACTGAAGCATTCAAACGCCTAGGCGTTCGCAATCTTCCAGGAACTTTTGCCGGCTCCTAAGTTAGTTCCTAAGTGTGAAGTATGAACTATGAAAATCATCGATGTTTCTAAGACTTGCTGGTGCCTGTCTAAATATATTCCTGCATAAGTAGTCCTTCCGTCAATCAAGAAATCTTACCATTCCGCCTAAATTGAAGACCCTATGATGGAAATTTTTTAACCAATAAACTTAGTTTATAAAGCGAAAACGTGTATATCTCTACCAAGAGGTTAGCTTCATCCATTCTCCTTCGGAATAACTTTCGCTTTTAATCTTTTATTTTTCGGGAAATATTCGCTCGTGAATTTTTACCCGTGATAATATTTCCGTCGCTTTTCGGTCACGTGATGGGTTTTATTTCGGGCGCCACTCGTTGTCATGTCATCGATTCGTGGCGTGATGTGTCGAATGGCGATGGCTCTCGAATATTACCGAATTCTATGGAAAAGGGGAGAGGAGAGCCTTGGCTCCATCGGTGGGCGCTTTGTAGAGATCGCCGTTGCCTTGGAAACCTCACGTAATCCGATGGAACATTGTCTGCGGACTCCCGATGCCGCCCTTCGTGAAGGAAGATTTATTGGGCGTTACCTTCTGAGCCGCCTAATGAATGACAAATTTGCTTCCATGATATAACTCTTTTGAAAGCTATTTTTTTAAAGCATCCGCTGAGTCACGCGTATAAATTGTTAACATTTGCACGAGTTAAATTTTGAATTCGAGGTGGGATATCCCGTCGCACGCGTCTGCGAAACGAATGAGAAACTGAATAAAACCGTGATTTTTTTACTTTCTCCATACGTAGTATAGGAAAAGTATTGTGATCACGAAAAAAATCGACTTCGAGATTTCAACGGAAATACACGTTTTGAGGTCCTTAGACTATTTTCGGAATGATGTCTGTGTGTGTGTGTATGTGATTGTGGGCGCTCTAACTCAAAAAGTACTTGCCATATCGTTACCAAACTTCATACATAACACTTTAGCATGAGCACAAAGAACTGATTAGTTTTTGGACAATAACGGTTAACCGGAAGTCGAGGTTTATTCGAAACCGATTCGGTTTTTGCGATATTTCTCCGTTAAAACATCATTATTGTATATACATTTCTATACAAATGTTATAGAGAATGTAATTTCCTACAACTTTCATTTGAAACAATATTCCATAGCAGGTATTGTTTAGGAATTATTTATAAACCAGCTGATCCCGCGCAATCTTTGCGCGGTGAATTTTCGATTTATAAAAAATGATGAAGTATGTCAAATAAGTTGATCTCAATAATTCATATTTTACTCTAAAAATGCATTTCCTTACACGATAATTGATCGCGAACTCTTATGTTTTTCTTTTTATTCAAATATATGTCCTTTCTCACGCATAAAATTTAAATTAAAGGAGAATGGAGACACATTTTTTATACACATTACATGGTTTTCTTCTCTTCATTGGTATTCTACATAATGTGTTTAAAAAGGTAACGTGTGTCCCTATTCTCATTTAATTAAAAATTTATGCGTGAGCCTATTTGCGTTAATAAACATTATGGATGTATAATATAATGGTTCTACTTACAAAGAGATACGATTCCAGCATTCAAACGATGATAGGAAGATTCAACTGCTTTGATTGAATCTTTAGAAACGCTTCCCATACGCACTTAACTGAATAATTATCCGTAAATATTTATGTTGCTATGTATAAATGTTGACATTGCTACAGCAATAATGTCGATGCTTAAATAAAGTGCGAAGCGAATAACGCTATTCTTTCACCTACTTGAAGGTTTAATTGGCTTTAAATGAATCGGAGACAACAATGACGGTCGCCTTGACAACGTCCGGAAAGAGTACGAAATATCCGTAAAATTTCGAAAACAATTGCTTATTTCTGAATGAATCGACCGTGTAACATGTAATCATCGCAAGAATAAGATAGTATAGAGTTTTAGCCGTCGAATAAATCAAAAACGAAGAAAATTGGTCCATATTTACGTGTTTTGAAGTATGAAGGGAAAAAACCTTGCACTCTGAAAAATTGAAACTCCCGTGTAAACTTATGGAAAAATATAATTGTCTCCGGGATTCGAACCCGGTACTTTATGAAAATGAGAATAGTATCTAGGGGCCTTCCTAGCTTGTAGAAACAAAACGCAGTTTACCGCATATCTCTATGACGAACGACTTTTGAGATACAGGGTGGGACGGCCGGACGGACGGTCAGCTATTATAGATATAGATAATCGGTTTTTTCGGTTTCCGTCAAATATCTCCTTAAAAACGTCGTCATTGGCAATCTTCGCGAGGACCAAAGTTGTAGAGAATAATATTTCTTCCAAGTTTCGTTTGAAACAAATTTTCGTTAGAACCATCCATTTCGGAGATATTTAACTTATTCGTAATTTCCAGTATACAGCGCCACTACCATGTAGCGGTGAATTCTGTAAACATATTCAAAATATAATTTACGGCAATAAGGACGACTGTATTCTTTTACGATAGGAAATAATAGTTTTGCCTTATAATGCTATTCATAATAATTTAAATATCTATACCCCAAATATGGAGAAAGTCATGTGTTGGCCAAATCAGATTTTTCTCAAAGGTAGGCTTTTCGGCGAAAATGCGTTTACCCGTTGGATGGTTGGGGTTTTGAGAGTTTTTTATCGCGTTCTTTCCTCGAATATAGTTTCTAGAAATTATGGTAGAGAAGTATTGATACCGACACCACTGTATTCTTTAGAGCTAAGGTTCACAGTGTTGTCCGTGCAGAACAATTGAAAATACATAAAAATAATAATAAAATATAACAATAATAGAAAATAAGGCAAAAAATAAATAAAAATTTTAAAATATTATATAAATATTTGTAGATTCAAATACGGAAACAAAAAAACACCTCGCACTCACGGTGCTACTATGTGTGGTTTTCATGGAAAGAAAACCACATAAGAATTAACGCCTTTTCAAATAAATATTGAGGGTTGTTGAGTTGTCCGTTGTCTGTCTATTATAAACGTGATAGTCAACACCTTGAAAGGGATTTGTGGTCAATAACAGTATATTTGGAAAGGTAATTGATAAATAATCCATTGTTACTTAAATGAACCTGGAGTTTTTCACTACCAAAATTCGTTATTATTTTTAGCGATTTTTTTACAAAAAAATCAGCGTATGTATTCAGTTTGACTGTCTATGCAGGCGATATCTCTGAAACGGTTCATCTTATGTTAGAGAAACCAAATTTTCAGGATAAGTTACTACTGCATATGAAAGCTACATGTGGCAGGAATTCGTTGGAGGTTGGATCAGCTGCTGGGGATGGGCGGGGTCAAAATATCTGCTTTAGCAGTACATTCCTCACTTGTTTATTTTCTAGCTGCAGTTTCAAGCACATTATAAAACCGGTGATTATTATTCCGACAATTCCTGTCATAAATTTCCAGAAAATTTCGAGAAATAAAAGCCGAAGGACGCATTTTTTCCCTACTTAATCGATAACGAGGAAAATGTCGTTTTTAAAAAAAAGTAATTTCGCGAGATGGAAATTTTAATAAATTTCTGAATTAATATTTCGATTTTTTTCGATGGAAAATATTGCGGGTTTGGGTTGGTTGCGGATGATTTCGAAGTTTCGTCGCCCTGTGTCGACACATAATTTACGTTTTGACGGCCATGGGGAAGACATAGAGAACTATATATTCCGCTTCGTTTGACTAGTCTGGCTTCAGTCGAAGCTCTCTCTCTCTCTCTCTTAACATTTTGGGACTCCATTTCTATTATAGCTTTTCCTATTCTTTTAGAGGAGACGTGTCGGTTGCGAAGGTCGCCTAGTTATATTGTCTCTCTTTCTCACTCTTGACAGTTGAAAGACGGGAGAAAGAAGTGTGACTCCGTTGCCAATAATCTCAGCCAAACATTCGTCATCTTTCCTTTTCCACTCCCTCGCATCCTCCCTCCTTTCTCCCCTCCTTTTCCCTCTCCCCTCTCCCTCCACACCTCCACTCTTTTCCTATCATCCAAGCGTGTCTCTTTAGCCCGTCTATATTTACACCTCCGCTAGCCGCCACCGCCGTAGGATTTTTAAAAGCGGGAGTGTGTGTGTGTGTTTTTTCTTCTTCTCTGGATGTTCCATATAATGTAATTTCGTTCCGGTTGCCACCGACGCCGCCCGCCGACACTTCGGGTCGGGATATTTTGGCGACCTTGGTCGAGTTTTCGAAGGTCCGGAAACCTTTTTATTTTTTATTTTACGCGGAGGTTCCGTTCGGGAGTAATTTTTCTTAAAAATAGAATAATTTGCGTTTGGCAAAATATCTTGTTGTTCATTAGGGGAAGGGAAAGTTCCTGGTTGCCAGGAAGATTTTATTGTGCCAAGCTTCCGATTGTTAGGTGGGTTGGGTTGGATGGATTTTTTTTAAGAGGGGTTGGGGGAGACAACCAGTTTTGGATGTCGGCGAAGCTTGCAGAATTTCCTTAGCCTATTGGCTGGGAGACAGGACACGAGATAATGTGTGTGTGTGACGTTTCAATCTCTCGAATTTTATTTTTATTTCCGTTGTGGATTTGATAAATTCCACCCCAAGTTGAAATAGGAAGGCTAGCTTGCGTAGAATAAATTGTATACAGGTAAACGGTTTAGACATGAAACGATATTGTGAATCGTTAATACTTAAGTTATAAGCGATTAATAAATGATTTTAATATAAGCGAACTATATGTGTAGTATGTATGAAAAGGAATTGTCTTTAAAATGGACTGAAATTTACGTTACATACGTGTTCCTTTAAAACGATGTGTAGGTGAAGTTTTTAATTGCAGATAATCAATCATTAATTCAGTCGAAGCACAGAAAACGTTTGGAGAATTCACAAAAATTGAATTTCTCGTTTATCTAACTAAGCCATGAAAAATTATATATTTTCCGAATTTAATGTATTTTTGGACATGTTAGACGTGTGATAAAATCAGATTAGTAATAGTAATAAAAATGAATGTTGCTTTTTCATCTACACTATCTAGCTTTTTAGTTAAGCCATATATCTATATAATCATTTCATCCACAATTTGAAAGAAAGATTGGCAAATTAGCACACCTTTATAAAAATCCTTATGCAAATTCACTCGACTGTTTTGTTAGTAGATGTTAGCTGTAAAAATTTTTCTTACCATGTTTTACTTCAACTCTGCTCTTTGTTCATATTAGCGAAGAATGACTGTTTGTAACGTACCGTTGCCTGTTCAAACAATTCCCCGTAATTGTTTTACTACTCTCGTGTTTACTTTGGCTTTATTTTTTAAAAACCAAAATTTTTCTTTGTCGTGGAAATCAGTTGTCTTTACCGTCCAAATGGGAACAGAGAATACTCGACTCCTTTATAAGGCAAAAGTGTTGAATTTGATGAGCGATGTCCACGACACAAATGGTGAGTCTTTCAACCAAGAACTTAAAAGAGTGGAGCGTACAGTAGACCACTGTGCAAAAGTCTTCATTCTACGCCTGCAAAAAACTCTCGCTTATTCTGTCCATTTTCGAACATATAAACCTCATTTTTACCTTCAATGCATTTGTTAGCGGCCGTGTATCTTTTGACGTGCTTGAATCAACTACGAGAAAGTGCATTTTTAAAAAGTCGTTTGTTAAAATCGCACGCTGGAGTTTATTTATTTAAATAATTTCTCTTACAACAGAGAAACAAATTTATTAAAATTTTGAAGTTTTTTTCAGCCGTTTTAAAAGCTTTTTAAACAGAATGAGAAAAGGTTTGAAGTATTACTACGGTCTCTTTACCAACTTGTCTATAGTTATCCGCCTATTGTGACCGGGTTTAGTATCTGAGCCAGTAATTTACCCCTTTTGCGTGTGCTTTCTGCGAGTTCGTATGATATATATATATAGGCTCCCTCCTATCCCTCTCAACTACTAGTTGCAATCCTATATATACACACACACACACACATATAAGTATATATATGCGCATAAGAAAAAGGAAAGGTAATAATAAAGGTGGCAACAAGGTGTTAGAAGGAGCCCAGTGGGGACTTACCAAAATTGGAGAGCCATTGAGGGTGCTGAAGACACGAAAAACAACACATATTCGGAAGCTTTTCGGGCCGAAGCCCTTCGTCAGCAGCGGAGACCAATTTTGGTAAGTGTCCACTGGGCTTCTTCTAACAACTTGTTGCCACCTTTATATACACGCACACATATCCTACAAGAGCTTTGTTTGTAGCGTTTTAATTTCGCGGAGTTCCAACCTTAGAAATTTTTATCCCTAGTCCGCCTTATATTAAACCTTGTTCGAGTCTTTGTAATTCTATCTCATCCCAATCTTCGCCTCTCAACTCGCAGAGTCAGCCTTCCTCCCTCTCTCTCTCACTCACTCCCTCCATCCCTCCCTCCCTCTTTCTCTCTCTCTCTCTTTCCATTTGTCCTACCTTCTTTTTTGATCACCGCCGCTTAAGGGTAAAAAAAGGAACATACTGTTCGTGGAAGTATAGGGAAAATATAGTATATAGTATACGAGAAAGTTCATTAAATCTGACCCGTTTAGGAGATAAAAAAAAGTCTCCCGTTACTCATTAAACCAATTACTATCGCGTAATGACGTAATAAAAGTATACGCGGTATGGCGTTGTTTCGACAATGAATATAAAGAGGGTGGAGCTCCTGAAAGCTTAGAGAAAAGGAGGATTTTGTAGGGTGGAGGGAAGGAGATATTTAGTCCCTTCGTATAATTTAAATAAATAAAGTCTTTATTGCGGTTAAAAATATATCGTCGACGTTTTTATCCAGCGACGGCAGATTTGGAAAATTGCGACATCGGAGAAATTGAAACTGGAGGATGATGGGGGAAAAATCGATATTTAACGAAAAAAGCTTTCTTTCTGAGACCTCTCTCTTCTGTTTTCATTAAGGCTAAAAATAGAAGCGTGGGAGGTAGAAATATTTATTTTTTTCCGGCAAGCAGTTTTTTATACGTGTGTATGCGGTTTAAGGAGATATTCTTTTTTTTCGGACGTCATTGCTCGGAAAATGAAAATAGTATTATTACGTTGGAAAGAGAGAGAGCGAGAGGATGATATCTCTGGAAGACGGGGACAGTAATAATATTTTTTAAACCGAAATGATTTCTTTGTCGTTATCTCCTTATATTTTTTTTGACCGGATTCTTTCCGAGATGGTGGAAATCTATTGAAGCTGCGGTTTCATTAAATGAGGAATTTTTGAAATTATTGTGCCTGCCACGTTAAGATTGAGTCGATTAAATGTATCGTGGAAGCACCTCTAGTGAATATTTTATTTTGCCTATTTTATTCGTTGGTTTCGAATCGGTATTATTCTGGAGAAATTACTCTTGGATAAATTAGTCTCGGCGTTTATACGGTACTTTTTCGTGCTTTTTTGCTGTATTTTTCTCCGCTAAAGTATTTGTATGCATTGTGGAACGTACCGGGTACGGTATAATTTTAAATCGTTTTACCTCTTATTTACCTCGTATTTTTAAAAAAAATTACGATATAATTTTTAATCGTTTTACCTCTTATTTACCTCGTATTTTTTAAAAAAATTACGATATAATTTTAAATCGTTTTACCTCTTATTTAACTCGTATTTTTAAAAAAAATTACGATATAATTTTAAATCGTTTTACCTCTTATTTACCTCGTATTTTTTAAAAAATTTAATGACTACGAATAGACGGAAAATTTTTAATGCGATTGTTATGCGGAGACGTTAGCGTAGTTAGCATTTATTCCGTTCATCCAGGAACATTTTCCGCCATTGTTACTAAATATAATGAAATTTTCCATTGGCGTGAATTATACCAGTGGAAAATTGCCTTTTATTTCTTAACAATATTTTTAAAAACCACAAAGTTACGCTCTGAAATTAATAAATTAATTTTTCCACAATGCCTTTTTGCTGGATTCCTTCCTTTTCTCCGACATTTGGACAACTTCAGTTTGTTAATTACCATTCTTATTTCTCCGTAAAGTTATGTCACCAATTTTTTAATTGAAATCTATAAATATGTGTATATTTATGTACGCTGTGGATGCTGTTACTATATTAAGAGGGAGCCTGCGTTTTTTAAATAGAATCTCTCTCACGAAAGCAACGAAGAGGGTGAAATTAAGGCTAATTAAATTCGCCTAAACATCTAACGCGGTGCACTGTTATTCCGAATGAATAGTTTCGAAACCTGCGACCGCTACTAAAATTATTATATATATATATACCAGATAATGACGTCTATTTAAAAAATAATAGCTCCGATACAAGCAACTCGGAAACGGAACAATCTCATTGTTCGCCGTTTCGGAATGGTAATTTATTTTTTCCTTACTCGAGCGTCGTCGTCTCTTTGAAATCACGTCGTTTGTTTCTTTAAAAAAAACGGAAAAGAAACAAAAAAAATACACACCGGGAGGAAATTGTTAACTATTATTCGTGCGTTCACTCGTCAGGGAGGGAGGGAGGAGGAGAAGAAGAAGCACGCGTATGATCCTCTTTTCATCCCGCGGACACAAAAATAAAAGGAAATTTTAAAACAGAAGGCGGAAGGATTCTAAAGATAGACACTTAAACTTTATATTCCCCAAACCTTTAATTGCTTGGTATATTTTTATCCTTGAGGGATAAGGCTACGATATATAAACTCGGGTTTCTCAAAAACAAAATCTTCCCAAAAATTCTTCTTCCCTTTTTCTCCTCTACTTCGCTATCTTCTAGCTCCCTCCCTTCTCCCTCCCTCCCTTCTCTCTCCCTCCCTTCACTCTCCCTCCCTTCTCCCTCCCTCCCTTCTCTCTCCCTCCCTCCCTTCTCTTTCCCTCCCTTCTCCCTCCCTCCCTTCTCTCTCCCTCCCTTCACTCTCCCTCCCTCCCTTCTCTCTCCCTCCCTTCTCTTTCCCCCCCTTTCTCCCAAGCCTCACCTCGCTCTTCACGATCAATTACCGCAGATGAAACAATAATAACTCGGAAAATTCGTGTTCCCTTCCTATTAGCGCAATCTTTCGCGAAGGAGGGTCTTAAGAGTGGCTATCTGGGGGGGAGGGGGGGGGAGAGGATGGACGTGTAGAAGACGTTCTCCGAGGTGGGCATAAAGGCTAGGTGAAAGATTGGAAGTGGAGAGGGAGAGAGAGAGGAACGGAATACATAGGTAGCGTTGGGATTGCAGAGGGAGGTTCTGGAGGTGAGAGAGAGAGTTGGCTGTTTGGAGGAGTTTGCCTGTGGTTCGTGGGAGGCGAGTGGGCGTCTGTAGGGTGTGTGTGTGCGTGCGTGTGGGAGGGGAAGGGGTGGAGTGGGAGAAGGGGGTGAGGGAGATACCGGCGCCGAGACGCTGTGCTATTTTTAGCTCGAGAGGCGAACTCGATCCAGGAATAGAAGGCGGTACAGGAATAGGGCGGCGCTGGCGGGCGCCCCTGTCCAGTGGGAGTGGGAGGGAAAAATGCGCAAAGCTTCAACTCACCAACCTTCCACTTCTTCTTCTTCCTCTCCCTCCTCCTCCTCCTTTCTCTCTTTTTAAACCCTATGCCTCCTCCTTACTCCGTCTTTCTATCTTTTCTATCTACCTTTCTTTTTCTATCTTCGTCCTACTCGCTGTCTTCCTTCGCTCTCTTCTCTCATTTTCGTCTCTTCTCTTTCCCTTTCTCCCTCCCTCCCTCTCACTTCTTCCCTCTCTCTCCTTCCTCTCTCTCCTTCCCTCTCTCTCTCCTTCCCTCTCTCTCTCCTTCCCTCTCTCTCCTCCCCTCTCTCCTTCCCTCTCTCTCCTCTTTCCCTCTCCCTCCCTCCCTCTCTCTCCTTCCCTCTCTCTCCTTTCCTCTCTCTCCTTCCCTCTCTCCTCTCCTCTCCTCTCCTTCCCTCTCTCTCCTTCCTTCTCTCTCCTTCCCTCTCTCTCCTTCCCTCTCTCTCCTTCCCTCTCTCTCCTCCCCTCTCTCTCCTTCCCTCTCTCTCCTCCCCTCTCTCTCCATCCCTCTCTCTCCATCCCTCTCTCTTTCCCTCTCGCTCCCTCACTTTCCCTCTATTCCTCCCTCTCCCTTTCCATCTCCCTCTCCTTTCCTCGATCTCTGTCCCTCTCCTTTTCGCCCTTTCTTTCTCCCTCTCTCCTTCATTTCCATTACATATCGCTCCATCCCTGCATATCCCTTTCTCATTTTCTCTGCCACGTCTTTCAACGTCTTTCTATCTCTCTCTCTTCTAATATTCACATTTCGCTTCTTTTTTTCTCCTGCTCAAATTCGCAACTTTTTCGTTCTTTTTACGCATCCAATCTCTCGATCGTCCTTTTTATTTTATTTTTACGACGAATCTCTAATTTTTCTTCCACGTTCGTCTCTTTTTCTTAACCTTAACCTTATTTTCCAACCATGCCGTGGTTTTAACATGCACTTTTCTCTCTTTTTTGTGGTGGTAATATTTGTTTTACAAACCTTTACCTTCCTCTCTCTCTCTCTGTCTCACTCTGTCTGTTCCAACCACCAGCCACCGCCTTTACATATAGATCACCCTCTTGCGCTACTTCCTTTTTTTACCATTTTTTCTTCTCCCGGCATTGTTTTTTCTGCAGAACATCGTCCTCTATTTATTCCTTTAGACTTTAAAACCCTCGGTAAAACATTTTTTGTTCCTCTTCCTTTCGTGCTGCCACCTGCCATACCCTTCACACACGTTTTCCCTTCAACCACCTCGATCTGCCCCGTCTATTCCTCCTCCTCTTTTTTTCCTGTGCCACTTTTCTCCAACTCCCACGGGTTCGGTTTCTCCTCCCCGCTCTTTCTCCTCTTAAACCGAAGGGGAAGAATGTGGGTGTTACTAGGAAAAGGGGTGGTTGGAGAAAAGGGATGGCCTCACATGAGTCACGGAATGCTTCGCCCACGTCTAGTTTTGCGCGGTCCTCATCAACTCTCGGGGATGTTCCTCTTTATCTCTCTCTCCCTCCTCCCCCCCCCCCCCCTCTCTCTTTTATTTAAAAAGTTTTCCTGCTCCTTTCCGCTTTGTGTGTGTGTGTGTCATCTCTTATGAGTTTCTGCTCCACCCTTCCATCCTTTTACTTTTCGTTTCCTTCTGCGTTTATTTTTAAGTTGCGCAACTGCGAAGCAGTAAGGGTTTGACCCGATGGAATGAACCGGTCGATGTATACCACCCTACAGGAGTATTAATGGAAAGTCGGATTTTGTTTTTTTTAAATAATCTCCGGAAGAAGAATCCGACGCGTGGGCCGAGGGTTTATTTTTAGTGCCGCCGTGCGGCTGAATTTATTTTAATTTTTTGCCTTTTCTCTCTTTGCTCTATTTATTACTGTTTCGTGGAATCTGTTTCGGTTATTAATTTTCGGGAATTAATCGGCATGTCGGATTCTCGCTAAAAAATTATGTAAAATAAATGAAAATGCAGATAATAATATAAGTTGTATATTTACTTATGTTATCATAAGACATATATAAAAGACTGTGTCACTTTGTCCCTTTGTCATGTAATGCTTTTTGAAGCTTAATATCTCGCAGACGACTGAACCGAATTTGATGAAATTTTCAGGATAGCATTATGATATAATAAAAAAACGTTTTGATGTATCGTTAATTTATAAAAGCCTTATTCTGTCCCTTTGGTTTTTTGTCACTCCCTCTGTCACGCTCTGAAACAGAACTATACCTGCCAAGAGGGGACTAAGGTCAGCTTTTGAAGCACAATAGATGCGGCGAGGGTTTAGAACCTTCGCTCGGATCGAAGGCAACCCTCTCAGCAGGAGGTATGATTTCAGGTCAAAGAAGATTGCCTAAATTTTATTTCAGATTAATCGATAATCCCCGTCATTTTTGACGGGCACTTATACTAGTACTATATAAAAGCCCATGTCTGTGCGGAACGCTGCCACCAACGCCCGTGACGGCGATGTTGCGAATGACTCCATAACATACAATACATCCATAACTATAAAGCTCAATTATACAGCAACGCCGGCGGCATAAGATCCAGGGGCTTGTTGGTAAATCCCATTTGAGTCATACTGTCAGAATTTGCTTGGCTTTGCCTCTTTTAACACAGACCTAGGAGTCGCTTATCTTTATATGCATTTTAAAATTATCGAAAATCATCGTACAAAATTTAGTCTTGAACCAAATAACGACTAATGTAATGAAAATTAATTTTTTCGCCGTCGATTTTCCAATAGTTGTCGAATCACCATACATATTTAGGCCGCTAAACTATTGTTTTTTTTTGAGGTGGAAATCATTGATTTCTGAATATTTAAAATTTGCGCAATATACTAGAATCTACTTCTTGCACTTTTTATGTCTCTTTGTCTATCATAAGATCATGGGTTCGATCTTAAGTGTTTATTTTCTTAATATTATTAACATGGGTTTGAGTGTAATATATGAATCATTTGCATTGTAAAATTACTCGAAAGTTAAACAGGATATTTAGTCGGTTTTTACTTTGTTCCTGTATTTTCCATTCGTCTTTTGTTTTTTCCAATGTCGTTTTGTATATAGGATTTATAGTATATATCGCGCTGAGAGAGATGACTAAGTTTCTAGGGTAGAGTGAGAAAGAAGGAGGGAGACATGTGTCTTAATTATAATTTAACTCTTCTTTCACGTATCCTCAAAGAGTCATTTATTAACTAGTTAAAAAGTAATAAATTCTACAGACTGGGCTTAAATTTCTTTCCTTCTGGATGGGCACGGTTCTTTTTTTAAATTCTTATTGATATTTCGATCGAGATCTCGAAGCGAAAAATAAATCGCTTTCCTTAACGTCATTCGATAGGGTCGCGAAAATAATTTTTCTCCCGTGCATGCCTTACTCTCTCTGTCTGTCTTTCTTTCTCTTTTCCTCTATTTCTCTCTCGAATATCTCCAACCGCAACGACTCATACTGCGGATGATGAATATTGCAATTCCTCATCCTCCGGTTTCCATGGAGTTCGCGTGTCTGCCATTCTGTGTGTACGTTTTTGCAGGTAGGTGTGTGGGCGTTCGTATCCCGCCCACTCGTCGCAACCTGGCCTATTGGGATATTCTGGGGCATCTACGTCTATCATTCCCCGCCCTGTCCCTTTCTCTCTTACCATCCCCGTCTGCTTTCACTTTGCCTCGCATCGCCCCGTTCCCGTTTTGGCGTAGGATGGTTTTAATCCCATTTAAATATTGTATGATGCCAAATCTCCATGCAACGGGTCGCTTATATTTTTTGCCTCCTACCCATGAGCTTATGCTATCATACGCTTTTTTGTCGGTTTTCGCTCCCTTGATCATTAGACTTTTTTTGCTGTTTGGCGTTGTTTTTTTTATCGAAAGTCATCCGTTTGATGGACTCCTGTGGGATAATTGTAACACTCGTCTTGTTAGTTTCGGTACGACGTGTTTTTTTCGGTGGAAGCTGAATTTATAAAAAAAACTGTCGGGCCCTTTATCTCAGGGGTTCTCAAAAGGTGTGTCGTGACATAATGGCGTGTCGCAAAGGGCCGGGAGGTGTGTCGCCGAAAATTTTAAATACGACTGGTGGCAAACAAAGTAAATTTTGTTAAGTATAGTTTTTTGTCTTTCTGTCCCGTCATTTTCTAACAACAATAAAACAGTGACGAAGCTTGAGCTATTCTTCATTACACACGACTTCTGCTTTTGTTTTAGTTCGGCGGATTGCAGTGTGCAGTGTATCGCGCACGTGAACATTGACCTTCAGGTGTGTCGCGAAAGGGCAAAGGCTCGTGAACCTCTGCTTTAACTGATCTCGTACGTTAAAAAAGAAATGACATGCTCGCCTTACCGGTGTAATAGTTATATAGTTCCAATAGCCGCAAGATGTTTGTGTAAAAAAGTTACAGATTGTAAAAATCAAGGAACCGGAAATATCACTTCGCGAAGTTGATAAACAAGACGACTCCGACATTCATTAAAAGAGTTGGGAAAATTCGCACAAATTTTATTTTAAAATTTCTTGTTTATAATCAGCCGATGGCAGGTTACCACAAGGCAGCTGATTTGCAGCCGACCTTTTGTGCATCTTTTGTCTCGATCTTTTTTAGGGTTGTTTGAACTATCCATCTTATCAGTTGTAATCTTATGGTGACGAAGAATACCGAAGACAGCATACAACATACGGTAAATAAATGAGAAAACATTGAAAAGAATAGGGGGAAAGGGAATGACTGTACAGATCATAACAAAAGAGGAAGGCGCGAACTGTATCGGACATCACCTTAGTAGAGTGAACATAATTACATGGCAGAAGTAAAATTTCAAGGTAAAAGAGAAAGAGGAAGGAAACGGTTTCGTATCTTGCATTGTCTTGAAGAGTATAGAGAGATCTCAAGAAATGACGAAGATTGCGGAATACAGGAGTATATGGAGAGTCAGGTTTCACTAATAAGAACCATGTCTTAAGGACAAGCTAATATGAAAAATGCTTGCAAACCCAAGTATTCGAAGAAAGTGAAGGCATCGTAAGAGGAAAGATATTAATTTATATTTCTCTGGATTTAATTTTGCGTATCGCACTTATTGTTAGTATTGGAATACCATTAGTTTTCACGCATAAGGAAATAGTAATCAAATTAATTCTAGCTGTGGTGATGACGCTTTTATTCCTTATGCTGTATTTTTAACGTTCTGTAGCCGTTTTTTGGGTATCATTCCTTTCCATCCGTTTTCGTCCTGTATTTTCTTTTATTGAACGCGAGGCTTGTGATAGATGGCATTTATCAGGATCGTTTAGTCATGCTTCGATGACGTAGGCATGAGTGTGACCGCCTCTCATCGCTCATTTATTTATTTCTTTAGCGTGGAAATTTTGCTTTCTATATAGGTCGTGTGGACTGAAATAGATCCTTTTGTTGATTGATCTCTGATTAGGTTGCGGGGAGTTGGAGAGAGAGAGAGAGATTGGAGGAGAGGAAATTCTCCGATCCACGGTTTAATTCAGTTTCCCTTCCCCAGGCGGCACCTCTATCTATTTCGATTCGATTTACCCCATCGCCTCGATGGCCGGTTCGCGTTTTTGACTTGATTGACTCCGTGGGAGTGAATTTTAATTCTCCCAGAATAGAGGGATTAAAGGAAAAAAATAAAAAAAGGTTCGTTTTCATTAATTTTCGTTTCAAAGTTTTCGGCTTAACTTGGGGATCGTTTATTGGATGCATTTGCAACGGTTAAAAAAATAATAATTACTAAATAAGTAGCGTACGTCATTATTCCAGTTTTACGCGATTTGTCATTTTATGATTTATATCCTTCGCCGGATATTATTCATTTTCAGGTGGTTTTAGATTTGATTTTTCGCACGGCCCGTTTGCGCACGTTCGCTTCTCGTTTAAACACGCCCCTTTTGTAATCCTGATTATTTTATACTCGCCCAACGAATTTATTAATGCATGCATTAATGAAACTCCGGGAACGGCATAATTTTATTTCTTATTTCATCGTTTTATGCTCTAGCTGGCCGCGTTCTCGAATTAATTTATTGCGATAATTTGTGAAATTATATTACGTATTACTTTTTAAATATGCGTGTTACATTAGAGCGTGGGGAACAAAATGTTTCGCACGTCGCTCATTTTGTTGCGGCTCGTGTGATGATAGATAATATGACGATTTCCGCCGGAATATAATTTACGTCAGAGGAAAAATAAAAGTATCAAGTAACCGCGAATCATATAGATTTTTGTTGACCCGCCGATACCATTCTTTGTGTCACGACTCTTGTGTAATGTTCAAATTAAATCTAACGTTCTCTTCCTCATTAGCCAGGTATTAAATGCCACATCCTTTCCCTAAAGCAGAGGTTTCAATTACGTTCGCCACTAGCCGCATGCATTAAAAAAATTCTCACTTTTTTGTCCATGACAAACAGTTTTGCTTCAGGCATTAGCCATACATTGAATTTATCCCATATGTTGGTTGATTGATTGGAGTATTTATTCCGATCGAGGTAAAATTCATACTAAGCAACAAAAAGACAAATGAACAAATAATAGAGCAGTAAGCACAAGAAACAAAAATAATATAAAAATGCTTAAACGTCGGAGGCATGGTGATTGCAAAAATACTTATTCTTGACTGATTTTCCTTTAGATCTTCAAACCTACATACTCTCAAAATATTTAACATCCCGTTTATTAACATTACATATATTTTATGTCTTGTTGCGAATGTGATTACGTGATCGTCACAAGTTTGTCGGCTATCGGATTATATTGGTCACCTCTCCCCTGAGGGTTCTTCACACTTGGCTGCTTTTGGTAGCCATATATAGAATTCAACCTATTAATATGAAAAAACGTAATAATCACAAATTTAAGACCATTTGGATAAATCGAACCTTTTCTCACGTGTGGCGCGTTTAAAGTGGTTCCACATACGCGCCACAAACACGACGAAAGCGAACCCTTTGTGAGAGCGTCCCTTAGGGGACGGACATTTCAAAGAGGACTTCCGATGAGAGAAAGGGAGCTGATCTCTTTTTTTCCTCGTGAACAACTCCCACACACCTCAACGTCCAAGGGTTTCTAACCCTTTCCCCTTTCTCTCTCTCTCTTCCTCTTCCCCCCTGCCTCCCCCCCCCTCCCCTCTTCTCCCACCCACATCCAAACACAATCTCATTTCCTCCTACGTCGTGGCTATACGGCTTACGCCTACGTCATCCCTTGCCTTCCGGCCGACCACTTACGCAGACCTTCCCTTTTCTCTCTGTAGTACTTTTCCTATCTATTTATATATTTATTTATTTATTTATTTATCCGAGCGTGGGAATAAATCCTACAAAATGCTCTCCCCTCACAACTATATGAATGTGTGTGTCTATAAACCTCTATTTGTCGAAATGAAATGGAAATTTTGTTTTTTTTGGCATTTTGACATATAGGGTAAGGTGACAAACTTTTCAGGATGCTAATAAAGGGACATTTAAAACATTTACCGTCTATAGGAATGGACACATTACAGTGGGATATTTATGATGCTTTTATCGATGAATCAGGCTTAGATAGATAGGTGTAATATATATTAGGTAGCTTTGCGTGACCAGTGATGGTGGTTCGGGCGGTTTAAATGACAATTTGGGATATAAGCAAAAATTAAAGTTATATTTCACTAGTTGCTTTTATTTTCTGTGAAAGTAACTGGTAATTACTCTTTTTCTTTCTTCTAGGATATTAGTCCTGTGCTTATCTATAATTTATGCATATTCACACGAAAATCGCATATAAAACACTCTTAGATAAATTGATCCAAATTATGCATAAACTATACGAATCGTACATTAATAAATGCAAATTATAAATAAGTTATTGCTGTTGGTAGAACCTTGTCAATTAAACACTCGTCGTTACAGATTTTTGCTAAGTTGAAAAGTTTTTTTTTTTAGGTTCTTGAGTAAATGAATATGCGGGAACTTTGTATTGATGTTTAGCCGTCTGGTTGCGAAAACCGTCCTTTTCCCTTTCGATTTTGCGCAGAAACAAATCGAGTTCTATTCAATTGTGGCTCATTTTCGGATGAAGAATATACCGATGGTTAAGTCGCTGGAGAGAAGACAATTCAGTAATATTTTATTTCGCTATGAAGATTTCTCCTATTAACATTCATTAACAAAATGAAGAGAATTCGTATTTTAAATACCCGTTTTATGCCTAAATTTAGCTTATTTTTTGTGTAGTTATACCGCCACTTATACGGTCACTAGAGCCTTATTTGTAAATGTCATCGATGTGGAAATGTACGCACAAAATGTCAGCTTAAGATATATTTTATATCTTCGGAAATAATTTTATTAATGTGCCCCTATACGACCCTATGTATTTCCAAAAACTCAAATCCAAAGAAAAACAAATGGCAGTAGTACATAAATCAACTCTTCAAGTTTCAGCTCTCTATCATTTACGGTTTCATCACAATATCAATTTAAACAATTGAGCAGACAGACAGACTCCATATTGAGACTACATATAAGGGCATTAAAATAAACGCGTTAAAAATACCTCACATGTGGTTTCAAGAACGTAAAAAAATTATAACCAGCGTAATGCAGGGAAAATGGGCGAACAGGTAGACCCAAGCCGTTCAAAACGCGCGTCTAGTATATTCGGCGGCAGTAATTCATCCTCCTACTTGTTTTTATACACCGTAAAGCAAGAGAGAGAGAGAGAGATAACAAAATCGATTAAGCGAGAGCGTTACGCTCACCGCCATTTAATTACCGGATGTTTTCCTCGCGGGGATCGCTCGAACGTGAAAATAATAACGAGACATTTGCTCGTCATATTAATTTTTCGTTTTGAAAAAAAAAATAATATTATCTTCACGCTCGTTGTCACGCCGGCGGAGAGACGCTTTGCGCGGGATCGCATATTTTACGCGCGCGCGCGCTCTCTCCCCCTCCATCGCTATATATGTATATATTCAAATGAGATTCGTTTTCGAGGCCCCGTCGTCAAAAATAGCATCTCCATTTTTCGTTTAATCGGAATAATGGGTTCGTTGACTCGGAAAAATATCGCGGCGGCCTTTCGTTTTAATTACGCTGTATCGTTTTGCCGTTTCGTAATGATCGCGGGCATAAATATGCCGTACGTGAATGCGTACGGAGGATGTTTTTGTCTAATTGTTTTCTTTTTTTTCTCTGCGTGCTTCGGTTCCGAGTCCCCTTCGGGTTACGGTCGGTTGAAAACGTTGTCGTAAATGTATACTACATACACGAGTGTTACGGTTCGGATCGAGGGGGGAGAATATCGGAAATGGGCAGATAAACGATGGCCATTTTGAGGTTTGACGTTCGAATTGTGATCGATATGTTCAGCATTTTTATCGGCCATTTTTATTTTTTTTTTATTCGCTCGATTTCACGACCACGGATAATCGTGGTGTATAAAAAAAGGATAATACGTTTCTCTCCTGGCGGCTTTAACAAGCGATATTTTGTCCCCTGATACACGCGCTGGGACCATGCCCCAATTCCGGCCTGATAGGAGATAGGAGCCTCTCGTAATGTCGCTGGCCCTGTTTACAGCGGCTGCAGCTCAGTCAGTCTCTTTGTAGTACTCGCTTTATTTCTGGCGCTTGGGAGTGTGCGGACGAGCTTCTGTTTTTGAATGTTCCCGCCCATATTCCATGGAAGCGAATGTGGAAAATTATCGAAGAATGTTTATTTTTTCGCGTTCTAAATTCGTATTCGAAAAAAATGATTTTTTCCTCCTCGTCGGAGATAAGTTTTCAATTTTTGCGAATTGGCAATATCGGGAATGTGAAGAATGTTGCTTTGCAACCGTGATCGGAAGAGTTTTTAATGTGAAAAGCGGTGATGGAATAAAAATGTTGGCATATGATTAATGGCGATCCATGGTTATGTTCTGTCCCGGTGGATTGTTCGTGAACGCGGAAAAAGTTATGAAACCCTTGTTGTGATGCTGGTCTCGCAAACCTTCGGTTTTCGGAAGTTATCATGAAAAATTGTATTATTATTGTTAATAAGTATCATTGAAATTGATGTTACTATGTGTACAAGAGTGTACGTATCGTTGATGGAGCTTGATGTAAAGTCGAGCGAGGTACCCGGTTAGGTTTCATAATTTAAAAAAATTGTAAAAATTTAAAATATTATACAATATATTTTATTTTACCTCTACATTTTAAATAAGGTACTATTTTAAGAAATAAAATTGTATACGGAATACTTTCATTAGGAGGTGGACAATTTTCAAACCTTACTTCCCCACGAGTGTAAATTTGATAGAGAAGAGGTGACTATCATTCTTTTTATCGTACGCCAAATATCTCAGTCCTGTTTCAGCCTCTCTTAACTCTTTCAGTAATAAAAAACGTGGACTTGTGCGGTATAATTATTGCTCTCAAATCAGTCGACTCCAGAAGGAAATTACCTGCTTTGGCTGATTTCACGTTTTCAATGGAGTCCCTTGTGTTACGCTGATATTTCACACGTGTTTGTTTAAAATCTTTGTATTTCCACCGATATATCAAAATTTCAAAAACGAGAAAACTACCCTAGCGTGATATCCTCTAGGTTTTCAACAGATGCCGTGACTGCCACATGATAACGTTATGGAATTTTACGCTTAAAGGTCCGTAATATACGCTCTGATTAACCCGTGACCCGCCGATGACAGCCTAAAGGAAAATTCGCGAGGAACCGTTAAAGTTATAATTGGTGTTTTTATTCTACATAATGAATTGAATTAATTTGCATGTAATTCACGAACGGTGCATTTAAATATCTGTTAATTCCACAATTTCATATTAATATAAATGTGGAAAATAATATCTCTCGTCGACGTTCGCGATAAAGTAATAATTTAAAAAATGCTCGATGACCCTTAGTTTCGGCGTGGATTATGAAAAAATTACGATGGCCATTTAATACTTATGCAACACAACCGTCACATTTTGAGCGATTCCTTCCATCTCGGCATTGGTTCCATTTTACACGAGGCATAATTTCGAGTTTTTTTTGCTCCACGGTCGATAACCCCTGATAAAAAGACCAAGTATTCTTAATTATGGCAAATTTTTCTTCTCCGAAATGCTAGGTTTAAAACTTTTAGGCAAAAGGAACCCTTCTTTGGAGTACAAACTAGTCGTGGTAGAAGGGCTTGAGCGTTCCATGGACTTTGAGAGCTATACTTCCTTTAGCATCTGCTACTGGTACGGTCCCCCATGACTGGAATAGGTGGAAAGTTTTACTCATTTTGGTAGTATTCTGTCACAGGATGGAAGAAGTACGAGTGAGATCAAGGCAAGAAAAGCGAGAACAAAGGAGGCATTTATTGGAAGATGGGAGGTATCGACTGTAAGTCCGAATAAAGATATAAAAAACGTTACTGAAAACTTTGGAATGTAGTGTATTATATGGGTGCGAGACATGGAAGATGTGAACAAATTGGATGTCTGTGGCATAGACTGGAGAAAATCAATTGGACAGGAAGAAAAATAAATGAGAAAGCTAAGCACAGTACGGGAAGAAAGGATCTTAGCTAGAACAATTAGAGAAATATAGAAAAAATGGGAGGTCTGTTGAAGTCGTATATCTACATCTGTACATAATACCCTCCAAGTCACCTTATTGGTGGATGGCAGGGGGAGCAGTGCACCAAGGTTTCCTAGTTTACCTACGTTACCTATTATGTTCCCTTATCGTCCCAGGGAAAAACGGTCCTCTGCATCTCTCCGTCCTACAATTGATCTGGCGGAGTGAACTCGGAATTTAGTTAAATACGTATGCATATATCGCTATAATGCCTACCTGAGAACGTTTAATTGTGACTCCTGATTAACCTCAGAAAATGAATGCTCTTTTTAAAATAATCAATTATTTTTTATTTCTCCGCACCCCTAATTTTCGGTTGATTTTTATTAGGAATAAACAATAAAACGTTGAAACTTGGTCGTGTGTGATACTACTGAGTAATATAGTGGAATTATTACATAGTTTTGTTGGGTGTAGTATGTACAATTCGTTTCCGATAACACTAAAGGTTGGTACGTGTGGCTTCCTTTCCCGCATTATGACGTTAAAATCCTTAATATCTGTCCTACGATTTCGCTCAAAAAATGTCCATAATGTGTTTTAACGCAAAACCAATGCATGAGTTAATATTATTTTGATTCTGCTGTAAAATAATGTTGACTTTTAACTGTAAAAAAATCTGATGTGGCCTGACCTTCTCCATATTTAGGGTATAGTTATTTAAATTATTATTAATAGTATTATAAGGCAAAATTATTCTTTCGTATCGTAAAAGAATACAGTCGTCCTTACTGCCGTAAATTAGGTGTTTTGAATGTGTTTACATAATTCACCGCTACATGGTGGCGGCGCTGTATACTGGTATTAAGAAAAAGCAAATTATCTCCGAAATGGATGGTTCTACGAAAATTTTATTTAAACACGCCAAAATGAATGAGGATCCTTACTCTTACCGTCGAATAGTCAGTCTCATTCGAATTCGCTCATATTTTGAATTTATACTCGAGTTTTGGTAATTTTTTTAACATTTCTATAATAAGATTCCATGGTTATCGGTATTGTTATCCTCGGTAATTTCTGTGCATATGCACTTAAATAAAGGCTTAAAGATCAAAAATAAGATTAAAACTTGCTCGAAATGACCGAAGATATGAATTTAATGTAAATAAATCGAACGCAGTACAATTCATGTTATTTATATTTTTTATCTTTATTTCTGGTTGTCTGTCTCTCTCTCTCTTTAACGCTCTATACCTCAGCCATTTTTAATCTCCGCGAGTTTCAGTCCTCTAAGTTTATTTTTTATCGAGTTATTCAACTAATTTTCTTAATTGGTTATTAAAACCAACCATACACCCCTTATAAAATATATTCATTAAACTCATATTCAAAACATATTCCCGTGACACTAATCTAAATCCAATAGGTACATGGTAGGAAAGAAGAAACAGCGAACAAATGGGGGGGGGGGAGGGGGCGAGCGAGAGCGAGCAGGGGGCTTGCCCCCTAATAGTGAGAATAAAAAAAGATTGAAAGCGAAATAATGTTATGGGGTAATAAATTGTCGTTATAACCGCGACAAAGAAAAAGCGGGTAAACAAATAAGTGCTAGCGTTAAGAATAACTGGGATCGTAGAAATGCGCTTTTACTTACTGTAATACAATGTATTTGATCAGTCTGCTCTTCTCCTACAACTTTCCTCTACATTCATTAGTGATTGTTGTTAATGTTGTTTGTTCCTCATTTTGCTCTCTTTGTAATTATACGATTTTGGATTAGTTTTTTATTTAATTTGAATCAAAAGAGCCCCTTTATATGGACGAAAAGGAAGACTGCGAGATACAAAACATTTTTAAAAGAAAGCTTTGTAACTCACAATGCACACTTTGCCCAGGTTCGAGTAAGCGGATAAGAGCTTAAACCTTGGCGGAGCCTCCTCGACTTTTCGGGAAGTTCTCGTAAACATAAAAAGAACAATTTTTACGAGAGCGTCTAGCCCAGCGGAAAATTATAATTAATTCACCCTCCAAGTTATTCTTCTAATGGTTATTTTTACCGCTATTACTTACACTAAAGCTTTTTTAATGTTGAAAAAGCATTGCTTTTATCAATGATGATAAATATTAGTTATTAATAAAAACTATTTTTATTGATATTAATTATATAGCACACCGGCGGTACTGGACTGGACTTACGGTGCTATATGTAATTTCTTTTATATTCGATTATAAATTTTCATCTATGTATTAGAGTAGGGGTCGGCAACCTACGGCCCGCGGGGCTCATGCGGCCCCCGAGAGCGTTTTATGCGGCCCGCGAAGCCATGATGAAAAGGTGATCGATATAGTTTAACACAGCCAATTCCATATTTTTTCAGTGAAATTATGGTCTCAAAACCTTTTCTGCTTGAGTTTTAACGCTATATAGTAAACTAATTAGAATTGATTTTCACTAATATGAAACTACAAAATCTCTAGGTAACTTCTGATTTAAACGCCCATCCGGCCCGCCGGAGCTGTCGTGATTTCCAATGTGACCCTCCGAAGCATTCGCAACAACGAATGTGGCCCGCCATATAGAAAAGGTTGCCGACCCCTTTATTAGAGTTTTAGTGTAATTTAGATTGGAGTAGGGACGCCAAAATAAGGGGCGCCAGAATATCTTGCGCCGGCCCTGTCTTGTGGATTATATAATTGTTGTTATTTTTATCTGACGATTAAAGTAGTTTCATTTCACGAATTGCAGCTTGCGCGTTGATATCGATATCTGTGCCATGCAGATTGTTCCATAAAATTTTTAAATTATAAATCTGATGTATCATAATTCCGATAACGATGCTAAATTGGCGTAGGTAAAGAAAATAAACGTTCTCGGAGTTTAACGGCTATAACAGTCACCCATGCCAAAACGGCGCAGCGTCGGATGGGTGCTCCGGAGCGGTCCTTCACATACGGACCGCTGTATAACCAAGTTGGAGGAGTAAGTTTGACTTTTTATGGAAACATTTTTTAACGGTATAGCGTGAAAAGTGGAACTGTAAGTGAAAGAAACTAATTCGTGGATATTTTTACGAAAAAATAGTGAAAATGGTGCATTTTCTGATAGTCGGCGTAGAAAAGAAGTACGCGAAAATGGTAGGCCTCGTGAGGTGCTCGAACGAGTTTTCATACTTACCTGGCGTAAGGGACACCATGATCATTCAGGTGGCTCCCTCAGGTTGAGGCCAGTTCATTGCACTTTGAATTGGCTGAACCCTGCGATTGCCCCAAATGTGGGCAATTCGGGCGCGTAATTTTTGGTAGTAGGGACTGCGTTCGCGCGGTCCCTCCAAAATTTCGTATCCAAAGGAAATAAATTGAAGACAACTTTGATTGAAGTTTGTCTTAATTAAAGCGAATTTATATTCCATAGAGTTAATCTATGTTAGTGATGGGCGAATCGACTAATAGAAAGAATCGATTGATAGTCGAATCGCCGACCAAAAAAATCGACTAACATCTGACTAACGATATTAGTTGGTTAAAATTAGTCGTTTTCCAGCGCTATCTGTACGGCCGACTAACGATATTAGTCGGTTAAGATTACTCGTTTTCCAGCGCTATCTGCACGGCCGTCTAACGATGTTATTCAGTTGGTAGTACCAACTCATCTGAACAACAACGTTATTCTAATTAATTCAGTCTGTTGTAGATCTTTGAAAAAAAAATGAATTGTAGTTAAGAGTATATAATTTAGTTTCCTAGTTATTTAATCTACTTTACATGGGTGAGGTTGAGGCTTTAAACCCCAATCTTCCGTATACACTCATATAAAGATATATACATATAAACAAACAAAAGATACAACATTGAAACGTAGTTACACATATATAAAATTTGTAAGTATATGATGTGAAAAAATAATTTCAAAGGAATGCAAAAAATACCTGAAATAAGACACTACGAATTATACAAAGATATCAAAATTACTAGAACGTCCTACAGTAATTGTAAGTAATTTTAAAAGCAACGAAAAATGTAAGACAAAATATTCTATACCAGTTTCTATGTGGGTGGGGGTGCGAGGCACCAAAGTATCACTAATTTTCCTCCGTTCTGACTGAAGCTCTCCTATTATGTTCCCTGATTGTCCTATGGCAGGGTTTCTCAAACTTTTTTGGCCACGGAAACCTTATATTCAAATATTTTTTCCCGCGGAACCCCAAGAGAGAAGAGACCAAGAAGGTAAGCCGAATCGCAATAAAATTAACTTTATAATACTCTAATAGTCATTTACATAGTTTATGTATCCTAGATTATACAGTTTACAAGTGAGTTGGTAGTGAATGAAAACAACAGATAAAACTGAAAATTCGAATAAATTCGTTAGACGGCCGTGCAGATAGCGCTGGAAAACGACTAATCTTGATCGACTGATATCGTTAGTTTGCCGTGCAGATAGCGCTGGAAAACGACTACAGAATCCCACTAATCTTATTCGAATTAGTCGTTCTTGAATTCATTCGGATGTGAAACGAGTAATTAAATCGACTAATTCTAAAAAATCGATTTAGTCGATTATTATTAGTCGGTTTTGCCCATCACTAATTAAAGCGAATTTATATTCAATAGAGTTAATGTATGTCAGTGATTAGACTGTATCCAACTTGAATAATATAGTGTGTTCAGCATTAACTAACAATGCCCATTGTACAAGTAATTAATTTCCTATAAAAGAAAGAACGTCGCAAGTAGATTAGAAACGGTACATCTACAAACAGTATTAATTAAGCGGTTCTTCTTGGATCGCGGCGTGTATGCGCTAAAAGCATCCGGACTAGAGTCGAGGGTTTAAAAATAAGCGTAGCTTTTAGTTCACGTTACAAAAATAGCCCACTTCCTTGTTGCGCGTTTCTTCTTATTTATTGAATATAGCATGTGTTGGCGGACCACGTTGCGTCACCACGGAGAGACAATAGTCTGCTGCCGCGACCCCTCGCTCTATTCTTGTTTCCATAACCACCTCTCTTTCTCATCTCCTTTCATTTCTCATTTTTTTCCTCTCCGTCCTTTCTCTCTCTTTCTCTACCTCTGGAAATTCGTCCCTCTTTTGTTCCAAGTTTGTCCCGTTTTCGCCTAGCTCCAATGTTTCGCAACTTTTCTTTACATCCGTTCATTCCTTTGTTTGTGTTCTAGTTTTCCTACACCTCCGGCGTTTCCTTTCGGTCGTTAGATTTTCAGTAATTATCCTGGTAAGCCCGAGCTTAAAGTCCTTGCTCAAATAGATGCCCCCGCTAAAAACGTTGCTATTGTCCGCGGTCTCTCCGGGTTAACTCAGGATTTTTTGGTGTGATACAAAGAAATCTGGTTTAGCGTGTGTCAGGATGTACCTACGTTGATGTATGTTTAAAACTTAGCGAGATCGCAATGTCGTGGAACTCGAAGCTCGGACAAAAATAAATCTTGAGTAAAATTCGTGTGAAGTCCTTCCGGTTTATTTAAAGTTGATACAATATTTACGTCGATTTGTTTAAGTTCAACCGTTAAGAAGGTGTATTAACTTAACAAAAATGAAATATCTGAAATCTGACAATTAAGGTCTTCTATAATGCCGGATTTTATGAAATTAGATTATCGGGCCTCTCAAATCAATATCCTATACCTAATATCATGCTAATTATTACACACAGAATTACGTAAGTTTTATTAAATGCTTCGTTTTAAAATCTTTCGCGCTACTATTTTTGGTTACTATTGGTGCTATTAATCCATTAATTACTCGATCCTTGCGCCCAGTTTTTTCATCAAGGCCACCATGAAAAAACCTAAAATGATAATGCATTCCTTCAAGAACTATCTACTATCATGCCATACAATACAATGATAAAATTAATATAACCATTCATTTCATAATTATGTGAACGTTCGCAAGGTTTTCTTGCGTGTTGATTTATCGTGTTCCTTTTAATCACTGGAAAACTTAAATGACGTTTATTATGCCATGAAAGCGCATTTCAAAAATATGTGATTGGTCGAAGAAGTTAAACTGTAAAAATCATGACCTGGTTGAGTTCACGTTGGATGTTGTCGTTTTCAGGTTGCGTTCATGTTCTGTCGCAACAAAATCTTGTTTCCCTACCCGGGATTCGTAATGATGTTGACTTTTTGTTTCCTATGTCAGTTTGTGTTACATCTCCCTTTTCTCCGCCTCATATTTCTCTACCTACTCTGTTTTACGCTTATAAAACCTCCGGGATGTAATATTTGCACGCGCCCTGTTGGCGATCCTTTTGGCCCGCCAAGAAGTTTGGCACGGCTCTTAAATGTGTTGATGTTTCTCTCAAGTGTCTTGCCATCCAGAATGTATGTATTTCGCTCTCGTGTATATACAAGATCAATCCAACACGAAATCAAACGGATTTATCTCGGAAAATTTTGAAGCTGCAAGAACGGATTTAAATTCGTCCGCGACTTAAATTTATTCGCTGCTAAAACTCATCTTTAATTTGGTAAGAAAGAATTCGAGACCTTATTATCGCGGTATGGTGTCTTCGTTGCCTCGGGCACCGAGTGTCATTTGGTTAATGCGCTCGGGAGATGTTTTTCCGTTCGTAAATTTCCTTCTCTGCTAAAAGCGTATGATATCATATCTCCAGGAAACTACATAGCTTAGCCAGGTATAATACATGCATATAATAACGGAGGAGAGGAAAAAGCAAGCCGCATTTCTTTGCCACGTAATGGAATCAGCGTATCATCGTTATTGCGGTTCTCAACCAGCGACCGACCGTATCAATTACCCTCCCTTATCTCTCTCTCTCTCTCTCCCTCTCTCTCCCTCTCTACCTCCCACCTCCCCCTTAACTTGCTGTCCGCAGTAATTTTCTCAGCGATTCCTCCTACGTTTTCGCCCACGTCCAGTCATACCTAACTAACCGACCGATCTCCCTCTCTCTCTCTCTTTCTCATGCTCTATCTTCATCTCCCACATTCACATCCTCTACGTCTCTCCCTCTACTTTACATTCACCTCTATCTCACTCTCGCCCTCTCTCTCTCTGTCCATCTCTCTCTATCCCTCCCTCTCTGTCCCTCCCTCTCTGTCCCTCCCTCTCCGCCCCTCCCTCACCGCCCCTCCCTCACTATCGCCTCTCTCCCTCTTTCTCCCCCCTCTCCTTCCCTCTCTCTCCTTCCCTCTCTCTCCCTTCCTCCTTACTCTCCCGCTGTCCTCTCTTTCTCTCCCCCTGTCCCTCTCTTTCCCTCTGTCTATCTCCTTCCCATTCTCCCTCCCTCCGCTATCCCTCTTCCTCCTTCTCTACCTCGTCTCCCCCTCCTCGCCCTTCCTCTTTCCCTCTCTTACTCCCTCTATCCCTCTCTCTCTCTCTATCTCTTCCTCTATCCTACCCTATCTTCCTCCTCTCTTCCTCTCCCATCATTCTATCTTCCTCTCTTTTTTTTCTTCTCTGTCAATTCCCACGCGAAAAACATAGATGCTTCCCAATGGGCTCCCTCACACCATCCCATACTGAGCAATTTAGCCGCTAGTCCCTGCAAATATCCCAGCCCTCGCCCACGCGAGCACGCGCCCGCTCTCTCTCTCTCTATCTCTTTCCCTCTCCTTCCCTCCAATTCTCCCCCTATCTTTTCCTCTTACTCTCTCTTGGAAAACGAAAATTGGTCCGTCATCCCGATTCGTCATTCCGGCGAGAGACGCTCCACGCTCTTCGCCGAATTATTTCCGTCTCGCCAAGCGTTTTATTGTTTTATCGATCAAACTTTCGCGGTGGTTGAGAGAGTGAGAGAGAGAGAGAAAGAGAGCTCATTTTATAATTATTATTTTTCGGACGTGTTTACGGACGCAAATGACGGGCAGTTTCGTTTGTTTTTGTTTGTGTGTGTGGATGGTAAAATGTTTTTTAATTGATTAATTTTTTTCCTTTTTCTTTCTCTCTTCGCGGAACTGGTTATGATTTTCGGGTATCCTGGTTTGTGTTTTGTTTTGATTTTATTTTTATTGGGCCGTTAAGATGTGTCTAGTTGGAGAGAGGGGGGGGGGGGGGGATAGAGAAGGGGAAGTGTGAGGAAAAAGACACGATTCGTTCTTTACTGTTGTGTGGCGATTTTTTTTTGTTTTTATGCGAAAATATCTCTCCTTTGTTCTTTTCCGTTCCTTAACGAATTTACCTTTGTATCTGGATTTACGAAGGCGCCGTTTTTCGAAAGTTAATCGGTTTAGGTTTTTCTTTATCTCTCGACATATTTGCCTCTGCATTCTGATTTATGAAGGGGCTGTTTTTTAAAAAAAGTTTATCGGACGATATCTTTTTATCTTGAGCCTCGTCGGGTTTAAAGCAATGTTTACTGGTCCTGCTCGTGTATCTGCGACATTGAAATTTCGATTTTAAAAAAGGGTGCCACGTGCATTGCATACGCTTCTATTCCGTAAAATATCTCTGTTTACATTATTGTATAGAAATGTTAGCGGTAGCTGGGTGTAAAATGAGAAAACCGATAAGAATATAATAAAATACCTTCCGTTCTTACGAGATATATTTCGTTTCAAGAAATTTCTGGTTATACGCTATACGAAATTTTGTTCGTATTGTTAAAATTTTAACCCCTATAGGTGCGCAAAATATATATATTACATACATCAGATGGACAGAATTTTAAAACCTACGTTTTTGGTCTCATGGACACATAAAGTGTGTATGTTCATCAAAAATTCTCAGGTCGGCTGTTTTTGCAATCCCAATCCTTTCTCTACGTGCTACGTATATGGGATAATAAAAGCGTATTTCCCAAAGAATAACCATGTATTCTACGTGGGTTGATCAATAAGCAAACAGAGATTAGCGTATTTTCCCTAATTTATTGCCTAACTTTAATGAAACTAACATACTGCATGGTGAAATGAGTATATTGTTTCTCAAAATATCCTCCGATTTTCTCCAGGCAATTGTTCCGTGGCAACGGAAGATTATCTATGCAATGTTTATAATAGGTTGTGTCCGATGTAAACCAGAGACTATGCCGTCTGCAATAACGTCCTCTTCACATGTGATACGCCTGACGAGCTGGTTCTTTTAGGGGTCTTAAAAAAGAACACACAGCTGACGATTTTCACAGTTCTTTTTTTCTCGTTTAACGTCTAATACGAGATGACGGCAACAAAATTCTGGTCGCTCGACTAGTTTACAAAATAAGAAGTGTGTTATATTATCTACGAATCTGGATATAATGTGGTGTAATGTGTGCCCGGCAGTCAGTTTATAGCCAGCGTTACGCCTATTGGTTAAATCGTCGAACCGAGTCGATTTTCGTTGGAGCGTTAACATGAAAGATTTACAGTCGTGTAAGGCATTTGTCCGGTTTTCTCTTTTTCTTTACTCCTCCTTTTTTCACGTCAGGTTATTTCATTTTCGGTCGTAAAAAAGTTTTACAGCGCGGAAAATATATTTCAGGAACACATTCGTAACGCCATTAAAACAACAAGATTTTGAGACAAAATACGGCTGCCTATTTCTTTATCCTCTGACCCATCAAAGCAGGTGGCGTAAAAATCTCCGTCCAGATAATGGTGGGGACAGTTTTTTAAATGGATAATTGCAAATATCCCAGGATTTATTGAATATCCACTTTTTTATTCTGGTAACCTTTGTTATATGCTGTAGATCGGGGTTTCCATGTTACAATCGACATGAAATGGTCAAGTTTATTCAGTGCCGTTTATTTTAAACTATTGGAGTTCCTTTTATGCATGTCCTATGCCCTTTAAAATACTAGTTACCTGGAAATATATTCAAAACGTACATTTTTGCGTTTCTATGAGATATTACTTATTTTTATTTTTATAATTACCCAAATAAATTTCTAATCTTTTTTGCGCCCCATTTAACATGTGAAGGCTTGGGGAGGTCGTCCGAAACGCCCTCCGATATTTTTACGCGCGCCGCAAGTTTGATTGGACGAATAAACTCGTCATCTCACGTTTGTGGATTAAAATATCTGTGATTCCTACAAAACTTTATTGGAAACTTCGTAAGAAGCGAGGCAGGCTCGTTAAAACGAAGAGAGGCGCTTGTATATTTAACGATTTCAGCGAGTCACGTAAAAAAAATGAGTTCAGAGAGGGTGACCGACAGACAGACAGACATACGCGCAACTCGGGAGTCTTATTTTTTTCTTTCGACGCTCTCCTGGACAAGAGACCATAAACAACTCGTGGCGAATTAAGGGAACCCAGCCGCCGCTTGGGGGGCGCTCTGCTGGATCTCGGGGGGAAATCTTATTTTCGTGCAGGGCATGAACTACGGTCGGGGAGGGGAAAAAAATTTCCGCCTTTTCAAACCGCCTCACCACTTTGCATACAGCGATTCTCACGCCCCCTTTCTTTTTTCGCTCATTTCATCCCAACCCTCACGACCTCCTGCCTCCTACCAATAATGTTCACCCCTTCTCCCTTTCTTCTTTCCTTCTCTCTCTCTCTCTCACTTCCCCATCTCCCCGAATCTCGGTCCCTCGCTTCCTTTCGTTGCATCGCCTTTTATTCCGTTTTTCGTTTCTTCTTTCCTCTCTTCCTTCTCATTTTCTTCCACGTATCCTCTTTCTTTCTCTCCTCTATATCCTTCCTTCCTCTCTCTCTCCTTTCATCTCGACCGCTTTCCTCAACTTTCTCTTCTCTCTATGAATTCGTGCCTTTTTTGTTCCCGGTTTATTTCGCTTCCGTTTAGTCCCCGTGTTTTGTAACTTCTCTTTCCTTCGTCTTCTTTCGCTCCAACCCTTTGTCATTGTTTTTTCCTCTTTTTCTCTCGTCCCCCCCTATCTTCCTCTCTAGTTTCCTTCCCCTCTCTTATTTTCTCTCCATCCCTCTCTCTCTCTCTCTTGTTCTCCCTTTGTCTCTCATCCTTTCTCCACTACACTTTCTCCTCTACCTCCTTTTCTTCCTCCCTCTCTTTTCTACCTCCCTCTCTTTTCTACCTCTCCCTCTACCTTCTATTCCACCCTTCCTGTATCATCCCCACCTCCTCTCTTTCCCTCCTACCTCTTACTTACTTTCCCTATCTCCCTTTTAGTCTTTCTTCTGCCTTCCTCCTATCTTTTGCACATCCTCTATTCCACCCCGATGTCTTTACCTCATCTATCTTCATCTCTTTTCACTTTCGAATCTATCCCTTGCTATTCTTCTTAGCAAGTAGTGTATGTGTGTGTGTGTGTTCGTGACTTAAACTTCCACCTTTTTATACTCCTCCCACCTCCCCCCCTTTCCCCCTTAATCTCTCTCCCACTCCATCTTTTTATTTTTTTCGCATTTTCTTCCAGGTGTATTTTTATCACCCACGCGCGGTTCATTCCAGCAAGCACCCCGCCCACTCACGATCGCCCTTAACCGCCGTACGTCCCTTTTTATTTCTCTCCTTATTTTATCCATCCTCTCTCTCTCTCTCTTCCGCCCATCCCCCCCTCCTTGGCCATTTCCTCCGTACCCTTCCCTCCTTTATGTTCCCTTCCACCTTCTTACCTCCGCCCCCGCGACGCCATCTTACACTCCCACGCCTCCTCTAACTAAGTCCCTTTCTTCTTCTCCTCCCTACGTCACTCATTTTTCCATCCCTACTCTCCTCTCTCTCTCTATCTATTTATCTCTCTCTCTCTCTCTATCTGTCTCTCTCTCTATCTCTCTCTCTATATATCTCTCTCCCTCTATCTCTCCCTCCCTCCCTCCCCTTTTCTTCCCTCGGCTTCGCCTCCTTTCTCTTCACTTCGTGCCCAACACACACTTCGTAGCTCCACTTCAAGGAGTACCTACGTAACGCACTCACAAAAGGGAGGGAGAGAGGTGGGTGTAAAGGGGGAGGGAGGGGTGGTCGTGAAGTGGGTGAGAGGGAAGAGGAAGGGGGAGGGTTGGGTTGAAAATTGATTTTAGCATATGGGCCCTGCGACGCGGAAATTACTCTCTCGTAATCGAATCACAGGGTTGGCTTGAAGGATGTTCCTTCCTTACCTCCTCCTCCTTTCTCTCTCTCCCTCTCTCTCTTTCTTTCTCTCTCTCTACTTTTCCTCGCTGAAGACGGCACCGTCATGTGCGGGTATATTGAAAATAAAAAATATGTATACATCCTCAGTACATTTCTTCTTACGACTTCGCTTGGGAAGGAGGTTTATTTTTTTGGTGTTTTTTTTTTAAAACTCTCCGATGAACGGTTTTGCGTTGGAATACATTTTGCGACGCTTGTATCGAGTGGAAATTAAATTTCTCCCGTCTTTTAAATTGCGATAAATTAACGAATTGGATTGTTACGTATTCGTTTTGCATAGGATGCTAGTTAATTTTGGATCCGCAAAATTAATTATAAATAAATAGAACGAAGCTCAAAAGCTGTAAACATTCGGCACTTGCGAATAATTCTGGTGCAATCATCCCGTTGGAGCAGCCTAAGCGAGGGAATTGTTATTTTTTTGTGATATATATTATATTTGTCCTTAAAGTCTTTTGATTTACAAATTATAAAAGCTATTTCTGGTGAAATGGTTGAAAATATCGAAGCGTTATTACTTTGATCGAATTTGTTATACCATTGGTCATAAGTCGCATAAATTAATAAGCCCACGTTTTAATGCGTGCATACATATCGTATGCATACTTTATTTAGAATCACCATTTTATTGTTTTAAAAAATAGCACGTAAAAATACTCTCGCCAGAATTAAAATGAGGACCTTAGGATTGTGTTTACGATATTTCAAAACCAAATATTGTCTTTATGTTAAATAAACTAAACCTCGTTTGTGATAAGAAAAACCCCCTTTAACTTCTTAAGGTATTATTTTTCTCATAAACTTGCTCGGGATTAATATAAATGTATGTACCTACATTAAAATTTCCCTAGTTTTTCTGTTACTTCTCATTTATAAATCATATTTTCATGTAATTACTGAATTCCTCTAAATTGTGGAATAATGTATCTTTTATTAACGGTAAATTAAAAATAAAGGTCCCATAAAACGTTAATTTATATGAACAAACATAGAAACATTTTCCCGCCATTTTACACAAAGAGAAAGGCGATTTTTTCGCATAAAATTTCATTAAAATTTTTCATCATATCGCTGCAGGATTGAATATCTTATTTTATATTAGCGCCGATATAATTAATGAGACATTTCGATAATAGGTATTTGAAATAAAATTTTAAAATCAAATTAGGCTTTAATTGGCTTTCCCCCGAATACCATTCTCGCTAAATTAAACGACGTGCATTAAGCGTTTTAACGCTCGAGGAGATTCGTTGGACGAAATGTAGGAGCGAAAGTTTAACCTTGTTAAGCGTTTGACGAGCGAATCGATTCCAACGTATGCCTCATAAAAATGTCCCACGCGCTCCCTGTCCGTCATTTGTTTCGTCATTAACCCTTCGTCGCCCACTCCTGAAAGATCGTCCGTTATCTATATACCTGTCCGGGGGAAGTGTATACGCTCTCTCTTCCACTTATTTGCTGCTGGAGATTAGGTTGCCGCTTTCTTTATTCATCGCAAGAGGCTTGGACGTGGGCGTAAAGTAGCACGTAGGCCGAATCCCGGTACTAGGCAACCGTGTTTTTTTTTGTTATCAATTGAATCTCTCTCTATATATCTCTCTTTTTCCCTTTACTGGCACATTTACGGTTTGTACGGAGATTCGTCCGCGCGGCTTGTATTCGAGGGTCTCGTATTGTCTTGTTACGACTCCCGATGGCTTGTCGATGTCACAATGGGCGTAGCTTAAATTTCTTCCTGGCCGCTACTTGACACGGTGGGACGTTTACTCCTCCGGTTGGTATATCGTAGCGGAAATTTTAAAAATTTATCGGAAAAATATGTACATGCGCCCATACCTCGAATTGCGCGATTTCGCGTTACGCGTTTCCAGTTTATCACGGTTTACCTTTTTTGAAAAAAATGACCTCGATTAGCACGGCCGTCAGTTTTACTTCAGCACGGTTTCCAACTTCAGTACGACTACACTAATAGTAATAACGATCCGTCTTTATTAAGAGCGATATTTTAGACAATCGTGTCCATTCTTGCATATAACCCTGACGAACACAGTTTAGAACCCGCGACCTCAGTATTCGCCGGCAGATACTGTAACCATCGGTCGATCAAGGCCGACAGTTACGGTGTTATAATAAAGCGTACTGTCCTGTTATACCCCCACAATTAGACTGTCCCATAAAAACATTATCACATTGCTAGGTTCACTATTAACAATTGAGAGAACTAAGTTTTATTTGTAGATCGAGTTAATATCAGACCTGATTGGCCGGTCTCGACATTTAAAAACCCAATCACCGGACAACGGGGAGGCATTCTTAGGTTCCGGG
This sequence comes from Uropetala carovei, assembly GCA_036926305.1. Lineage (NCBI taxonomy): Eukaryota > Metazoa > Arthropoda > Insecta > Odonata > Petaluridae > Uropetala > Uropetala carovei. The sequence continues at coordinate 2,485,984 of JAXCHB010000003.1, forward strand.
CGAGGCGAAGGGCGCGGTAGCGCTCGGAGACGACTACCCATTAAAACAATGCGAGCCGAAGGCTCGTCAATATATCCTTTCAATGTTATATCCTCTTGACTGTTGCGCCGCAAATGGAAGGATATATTGACGAGCCTTCGGCTCGCTTTGTTTTAATGGGTAGTCGTCTCCGGGCGCTACCGCGCCCTTCGCCTCGCCCGGAACCTAAGAATGCCTCGCCCAGAACCAAAGTATCCCTCCCCGTTGTCCGGTGGTTGGGTTTGTAAATGTCGAGACCTGCCAATCAGGTCTGATATTTAAGTATCAATGCTTGGAAGTTCATCTCCACGTTACTATGTTTCTTATTTATTTTGACGTTTCCGTAGCGATAATGTTTTTATGGGACAGTTTATTTTTGGGGGTATAACAGGACAGTACCTAATAAAGAATGCAGGAACAGTTCCGAAAGCGATAGGAGAAAATTGGACTCAAAACAGCGCTCAAATGTAACCTAAGGTATTCCTTTGATTTATTCCGCTTTACAATGCCTTCTCTTGGAACGCAAGTACCGTGAAAAGCGAGAGACGTATGTATTAGGATCCACTTTTATCAACACAATACACGATCAGGAGAATTTGCAAAAGGACCTTCAGGCTGTTACGAAATGGTGTAAAGATTGGCAACTCGATCTGAATATAAAGAAATGCGCCGCAATGAACTTCACGCGCTCCACGAATTTCAACCGTTACCCTTACCAAATATCTGAACTAAAGCTAAAATACGTCAATAGCTACAAATACCTAGGAGAAATTCTCAGTAACAATTTGTCTAGTAGAGAGCATATCAAAACCGTTATAGCATCGGCAAACAGAATTCAAGGGCTTTCCTCTAGAGTCCTGCGGGGATGCCCCTCGAATGTGAAAGAAATCGCATACTTTTCCCTAATACGACCCATCGTGGAATACTGTTGCGCCGTCTGGGACCCTTTCGAGGAGGGCCTAACTAGAGAGCTCGAAATGGTTCAGCGTAGAGCGGCTAGATTTGTAAAAGGAGAATATCGGTATGATGCGAGCGTATCAGAGTTATTGAGGGATTTGAAATGGCAGACGTTGAAGAGTAGAAGAATTGAATACAAAAGGAAACTATTTGAAAAAATTCGAAAGCTCCGAATTCGTTGAAGACGTACGCGGCATAGTCGTCCCCATCGGTGTTAGTGAACGTAATGTTAGATCACAGTGCAGGAGAAAATATGTCGAGACTATCGCTAGAACAGAGAAATACTACCGATCCTTTTTCCCAGACGCGATAAGACAATCCAACAGAGGAATTACTTAGATTTCACTTGGTGTTGTGACACCCCCTGCCAAACGCTTATAGCGGCTTGCAGGGTATTGATTGATGTAAATGCACTGATTTCGTTGAGTAGCTACCGGTTTCAACGCTGCATGATGACTCGCTACGTGGAAAACGGTAGCTTCCAAATTAAATCCGTGGTGCCTAATGCAGAAGGTTTTCTATTTTATTTTTTGCAAGTATAGTTTTTTCTTAAAATTGCAGTTCAGTGGTTGTTTACTTTTAAAGCTGCGGCGCAGGTCTTTATATTGGGATTAGTTAGATGTTCATTTCCACTTACACTTGCGATCTTCGCTTTGATTTAATCCGAAGAGTCCTGTTTCAACATGCAAACGACGGATTTAACTTTTAAAATGGTACAATGGGAAAAGGTCATGCGAGATTTGTAACCATGGCATCGGTCCATATCAGCTGACCTACATGCCTATGGAGGTGCACAACAACGGCTGGTTTTGATGTGATATGCGAGGCTTAAGCTTAATAATACGAAATGTGCTTCCATAAATTGCTTCAAATTTGATTCATACAATGTTATTGAATATTAAAATTGAAAAAAAGGCATTTTCACTCTTCAAGTGTCCAATTAAGTTATAATAATCGAGCTCGTCTCATGGGCGACATCATTTGAACAGCTATGCTTCTCTCCTATAATTATCATTTAAACTAGCTGTGCCCCGCGTAACATACGCTGATCTATCAGATCTTAAATGTTCTTAATTAAACATTCAGGCATTTTTTTAACTTATATTTTTTAATCAAAGATTTCTGTAAAGACACAATTGTCAATTTCTGGTTCTTTCCTGACATTACAGTAAGTGTATCAAACGATCTGACTTGATAGAGCAACATGTAATTGTCCATGACTAAAAACAGGCTTAGGTAGGTAAAGGCATTTTATCAAATGTTTGGTCTTGTGACTTATTGATTGTCATTGAAAAAGCCAATCGTATGGATAATTGTTTTCGTTTGAAACTGAATGGTAAATTTGTGTCTGATGGAATCAGTGAGATTCGTGGAATAAGTACTGTGTCTGAGTTTGCTGCACCGATCAATTTTGCTTTGATTATGTTTGTTTGTATTGGAGTAACAGTAAGTCTTGTACCATTACATAGGCCATTGAGAAATGGTATTAGGTTTCTAAGGAGCATGATAACGGCCCCTACTTGAAGCTTCAGTTCATGAGGAGGCATTCCGGCTGGAGCTGTACCCACGTAATGTTTACACGGATTTCTTTCAATTAATTTATTAATAATAACGTGAAACAATTAATGGTGCAAATGACATCCCCATAGAAAAATATTCAATTAAAGACGTATTTTACTGTATTCTTGCATTATTGATAATCTCCCTCTCTCTCTCTTCATATCCTCCCCTCTCTCCCTCTCCCCCTCTTTCTCTCCTCTTTCCCCTCTCTCCGTTCCACCTCTCTTTCCCCTCTCTCCGTTCCACCTCTCTTTCCCCCACTCTCCTTTCCCCCCTCCCTCACCCTGTCTCCATTTCCCATTACTCTCTATTACTGCATTCCTGCATAACCCTTCTTCTCCCCTATTTCTCTCCTTCCTCTCTCTCTCTCTCCCCACTCCCTATCCCCCTCTTTCCTGCTTCCCCCTCCTCCTCTCTCCCCTTTCCCCTATCTCCCTTTCACCTCTCTTTTCCCCTCCCTCTCTCCCCTCTCTCTCGTTTTACCCTCCCTCTCTCCACCCTCTCCTTTTCCCCTTACCCTCTCTTCATTTAAACGGCTTGTCAAACACGTTAATTTTACGCTCGTAAGCTATATACGATGTTACAACAATAGGACTTCTTTCTTTAAAACGATCCAGTCCGAAGCTCAGATTCCAATATTTCGAATTTATATGAGCAAATGAATAAAAGCCTGCACATCGAAAAGTCGAGTTGTTGCTGACATCCTAAGCCTTTTATAGATATACTCGTAGATCTTTATACTATTAAAAGGCAAGAATCCCATATAAAAGCATTGTAGTGTTTCCATGGTAGATAGAATTTCCCATTGTTATAAATTTTAAAATTTCTCGTTTTTATACAGTTAAAATACAATATATAAGCTAATTCGGCATGAATTCGTATTCTCTTTTCAAAAATAATAATTTTCACTCCTTTTTCCGTTTAATACTTCAAGCCCGGAGTTTGTATCATAATTTTAAGTAATTTTAAAATGCAATTATAAAATGGCTTTCACCGATTTCAATGTTTTTCTTATGGGGTAATGAAATGGAAGTTTGGGGTCAAAAAAACACCTCAAAATGGAAAATGTTCGGATTTTCGATTTTTCCTGTTGATTGCAACCCATGACTGATCATCTCCTCAAATATCAAGTTTCTAGCATATCTAGAAGTACCTAAACTTTCGTGTCTTAAACCGACACACGTACCTAATATCCCCTTCTGGAAAACATACCTAAGCCTTTTATATATATATATATATATATATAAGGGTAGCAACAAGGTGTTGGAGGAAGCCCAGTGGACACTTACCTAGAATGAAGAGCCGCTGGGGGTGCTGAGGACACACGAAAAACACAAAAGAACAAAAACTACACAAAAATGGAGCTTTCGGGCTGATGCCCTTCTTCAGCGACGGAGAAACATATACTGTTTGAAGTGACACACTGGGGGGATATGGGGAGGGGGGAGGGGTAATGAGAGAAGTTCGGGGATAGGAGGAGACGGGTAGGAGGGACGGCCAATAGGGTTATCGGAGGTTAAGACCAGGTGGGGAGAAAGAGTTAAGGAGAAAGATGTAGGCCAACTCCCACTGTCGAAGTAGGGGAGCGGAGGTATCATCCGGTAAGGCACGGATAATCCTTACAGTGAAGCAATTATTGAAGGTGGCCTGGTGTGAATTGGCGTTCGTTTACAAAGAATACGTCTCCAGTGGTGATTCATTGACCTTTAATTTCAATTTTTTATGAATGTCTTGACTATCAATGGGATACAATTTCCAAAATGAACGAAAAAAAGAATTCTTTATATTTTAAAATATTTTTTATCCACTTCCGGCGAATCGGTATCGACCACAGCTGCTTCGTAGCCGAAACGCGCAAATTAATTCCCCGGCCGTTTCATAGCAGGCGAAGTTATTCAATACAGAGAATTATCGATCTCACGGATGAAAACATTTTCAAGAATGAGCACTTTGAGTATTTAAAAAAATGTAAAAACCATTTAATTTTTTTCATATGCTCGTTACGGCTATATGGATGTGCCTAAGATAATTGCGTACTTTGATCTTTCAGTTATTTTGACAAAGTGATTTTTCTCGAAAGTTAACCCATCTTTATTACGAACACCTGCAAGGTGACGTCCAACTCATCAGACCCATTCGATATTTATTTATTTTGCTTACTTCCGTGACGAAATCGTATTAAATATTAATCGCCTCGTTTTTACCTCACTCCGCATAACAAAGATACCTCGCAACGTCCTCGTACGCAGATTCGCGTGATACGGCTTGGTTTATTTATAACCCCTCTGCTATAGGCCGTCGCTTCGGAGGGGGGGGGGGAGAACTTTTTTTCATTTATCAGGAATGGAAATAAAATATAACATAGCTCCCATTGGACGTCCTAAAACTATCTCGACACAGAACGGGTTTCCAGATGGCGCGATGTGGTCATCCTTGACATTTCCCGGCCCCCGCTTCTTATGGGAAACCTTTCCCAAGGGAGGTAAATGTTTTTGTTTATTTTTTCTTACACCCTCGATAGAGCATAATTGGCTTAGAATACGTCTAAAAATAACCTCGGAGGAGAAGGAGAAGAAGAAAACGGTATAGGTCGCGGACGTATAATAAAAGAACTTATCGATATGGGGTGTTTTTATTGCGTTGTCATTTTCTGTTCGGCTGGAGAGTTTCACGCGATAACTTTTTCGAGCATTGTTTATATATATATATATATATATATATATATATATATATATATATTCGTCGTGTTTCCGAGCGGACGAGTTAAAAATAACAATGCAAGACCTCTCTCTCGTTCGCTTATCCTGCTAGGATAAATTATTTATTCTTTTGCTTTCTTCCGTCACTCACTCGATGATAAAACAAGAACGAAACGAAACTCGCTTCGAATGCGAAGGGTATATGTGAATGTTTCCGTCATTCTTTTTTCTTCTTCGATTATTTCACTTTTTCAAACGCGCGTTTTTTTCTGATTAAAAAAATTACGTAACCGAGTTTCCTTTTAGTTTTCCTGCGATGATTTGACAGTATTCGTGTGAAAACTGCGCTATTTCAACACGGAATTTTTATGTGTAAATTGTCGTATTTTACATAGTTTTTTTAAATAAAAATAGAGGAAAATTTCTACACCGATTATTCAATGCCTACAACACAGGATTTCGTATTCCGCGAATTCAAGGTTGGAGAGCTAAAAGGTTCGAGTATTATCGCAAAGGAAACACGAGAAATTTCCTTTTAACGCTGCGAATTAACCTTAATTCCAGGAATCGGAGTTGTATATCTACGCATTATCATCGTATGACCGCATTTTTTAATTTCGCGGTGGATTTCCATCGTAACGCTCGGTTATCTTTAGTTTCTTGGTCCGCTTTACGCTCTTAGAGTTGGAAATTTCGTGGTGAGTCCTTTATTATTCTCTTCTGTGTGTTAATCGACCTTTATCCGCTTAGTAACGCATCTGTGCACTTGTATGCACACACACACACAAACAGATCCTTGTTCCGTGAAGAAAGTAAAAAATAATATTAAAAACTTCTTACGATTTTTCCCTTAAATATATTTCACAATCTGATTGATAACCTTCCTGCCAATTACGATGGTCTTGAGTGTACTTTACAAATCGATCATTCTGTAGTATTTGAATCTAGACGATTCACAGGATTAAATATTTCTTCTCAAACTTTTTACCTCTCAGCGCTGGCACTCCTCTGGATTGCCCAAAAAGGGAGCCACTCGCGAATAACGTCAAAAAAAAACATGGGTGTTAATGTGGCACCGCGAAAAATATTTTCCATACTGAAATGATCCGCGAATCAAAAAAGCACGAGGGACGTTGGATGACGTAATTTCGCGAAATAAACGAGCTAACTTAGGCGAATGATCTATCTAAATGTGTGCGTACGATAATGCCCTTGACTGTTTTTTTTTGTAATTAATTTGGGTTTTATGATTTCCATTTTTAAAATTTCATTTCGTGCAATTGATAAGAATCAGTAACGAATGTACATAATTCAAAATTGTCGTTCTTCTTCTAGAATTTCAAATCGTTTTTTTTTGGTAATCCAGAGAACACAGCATATAAAAGAAAAAATTATAACTTCAGTTATATGATTTGTTTAATGTCTTATTAATGCTTTAAAAGAAACGAATCTATCATTTCATATAAGAAACTTAACTTTGACGGCATGTTAAATAACCTGCGTTTATCGCCACGGTTTTTATCGTTGTACATTCGATTCCGTTGTTGTATTTTCTGGTAGCATACATTTTTTATCGCTATTCCGACGATAAATCTATGATTAAAAAAAATGTTTTCAACAGAACACAATACTTTCTCTAACGGTAACTCAGGCCAATTCAGTGTGCAAAAGCCATTTACATAAGAAGTACACGCTCCTCTCTGCGCGCCGTAAATTTCTATTTTAAAATCTCCTGTACTCTCTTTATTTCCAGATCGTGACCGTCTATTCTGTTTGCTTTCTTTTAAGTGGCTTAACGTCGAAGCGTTCCAAGTCGCGGTCTATTCGTAATCGCCATCTCTCAACCCGTAAGTAGGTTGTCTTTTTATGTGCCGCTAATTCTGTTACCTCCATCAATGATCGTGCGTGTATTTGTGTTTTCACCTCTTTTATACTCCGATATTATTATTGTAGCGTTAATAGTTCCATCAGAGGCGTGACTGGGAGATAAAGGCACCTATGGCAAACTTTTAAGGAAAATCTTATTCGTGCAGAATATGGTATTTGCTGCGTTTTCAGAAAGAATTGTATCGTTTTTATTAGCGTTAACTCTAACATTTGAGTATAAAGTTAATAATTATTTATGGGAAATTAAACCTTTTGAATTTTTTGCGGAAACGTTTGGCACCTTTTGCAAGCGGCGCCTTTAATAAATGACACCTTCATCAAACCCTAGATACTGCGCTGAGTTCCAGACAAACTCGTGACAACCTTTTCGTTAATAATTGTATTTATTTAGATGTAACTGCATACACATTTTAATATAGAGAATTTATGACTCCATACCCGCTTTTGACTACTATTTCATTGCAGTAATCTCAAACGTTACACGGTAGCCATTTTAATCACAACTAATTTCCTCCTAAAGCCGTATTCTCGCCCAAATAAAGGTATTTGTCTTTCAGTCTGTCTAAACAAGATGGAATGTAGGTAAATATAGTTTTTTATGCATAAACACTTAACATAGATGTCAACTTACGAGAAAAAGAAAAATTCCGACTTGTCAAGTTCAGAATTTTTCTCCATCTCCCAAGTTGACATTTAATTTGTCTCTTGTTTTCGCGGCCGTTTCATCGTTCGCAGAATGGCACGCGAGGAGAAGATTGATAGATTAGCTCTCGATTGATTCACCCAACCTTGATTCGGTCGTGAACTTTCGATCGTTCGCTAAATATGCCGCCCACTCCCTTCGAATTCGAAACGTGATTTAGGTGCGTAGGAGAATGCATCGCCCTCTCTCTCCCGTCTCCTTAGAGAAATCTCCGCTTCGTCAAAAGGTCGAAATGCTGTCGCGCGCAAACTCAATAGCGACTCACGCCTCCGCAATAACGGTTTATTTATATACTATATATAAAGTTCCATTGATTGGGAGAGAGAGGGAGGATGGGACACCTTACGAAACTGTATTAACGCATCGATTAAAGCTCCTGTACATGTCCTCACCACTATTCTATCTTGGTCCAAGAGGTCGTGATTAAATTTGTTCATTAGAAGCGGCTTAATATACCTCGCTTCGATCTCTTCCTCCGAGTCAATTTTAGAATGCATAGAAACTTCCCTCGGTTATTTGTAATTCGTTACGTCCGGGATGGTTTTGTATAGGTTGTGCTGGGAGGAGAGAGATTTATCGAGTGCGTTGTTTGCGTCGCGCGTGGGATGGAGGTTGTGGAGAGGGAGTTTTAAGACCGTTCTATTTATCTATTAATCCGATAGATGACGCCGTGTGCCATCCATCATCCGACTATCTCGCTACCCAGCAACGGTTCGTTCTCTCGCAGCGAATTTCCGTACGAATGTAACGTTATGAGGAGGGGGGGGGGGGTCAAGTGCCAGCCTTCGTGATACGAGGTCAAGGGTCGGAATTTTTCGCTCGGCAATTATGAGTGGTGTGGAATATGAAAAAAAATATTGAAATTATTTTGCAATTTATTAAAAATTGATTATAGCGCGTATATGTAAAATTTAATGAAGTTTCCCATTCGTTACGTTGAGATTTCAGTTTCAGATATCATGCGTAGAATGTCTGCTGAAATACAATTAAGGCAAATGCATTATTTTAACGATGGGAAAGATTTTAATTTTTAAGTGGGTAATTAACTTAGTCTTATCTGTGAGCATAATTCATAAGCCGCTTCCCTTTATGTTATTTCAGCCATAATTTAGGATGTTTTCGGTAGATTGAAAGGTTGATATGTGTTGATGTATTTTTTGTGTCTTTAGAGTTAAGCGTTTTGTAACAGGTATTTGCTACGCGACTGGTGTGTCTCGGCACGCTGGTGCGCCGCGACTAAGTATACTGGCGTGTCCTGATACACTTCCAACTATAGCGAGAGGAATAGCACGACCGTGTTTAATTTATTCTCCAGCGAAGACACGTTGCGACTGAATCGATTTTACTGTTTTAATCCCTTGAAACAGAAACTAAGTTAATTCTTAAACTGGAGGAGTAGCAATTTTTAAATCTTTAAATTATTTCGCAATCCGACTGAAATCTTTGAACGATTTTTATAATATAGTTTCTTTTAGCTTCGTCTATGCTCGGATGGGTGATATAATTTTCTCCCATTTTTATCTACCAATAATAAAAATCTTTCACGCAATCTCATGAAATTTTCTCGAGGATGGAGCGTGTTTATCGAAATGAAAAATGCAGTGGAACACACACACACATATATGCAGTACATCTTTTTAACCTCAATGAAAATTAATAAGGTAGTTCATTAAATTTGTGACAGATGAAAATAGCTCCTTTTGGCTGTTTGTTTGCCCTTTCACTAAACGTTACCAGTCCTCCTCCGTGCACTTTGTATTTTTTTAAGGTTGAAACTTAAAAATTCTTTTTAATGAAGCGATTGTTTGATCTCATAGGCACGGTGCAATTTTTCATATCGAACGTGACTTGACACTTTTGAAGTCCGTTAAAAATTTTCGTTTCAAAAGCCTTCGATTTGCGTCGAATTTTTTTACGACACAAATTTCGTTCAAAACGCCCGTGAATATAGGGAGGGGGAGAAAGAGAGCCTCGTTTAATTTTAAAAGCTCTCAAAGAAGGTCTCGAGAGATTTAAGAAAAAAAATTTTCCGAGAAATCGGAGGAAATCCTTTCTCCGGAGTTTTCGTCTCTTTTTCCTGTTGGGTTTCGCATTACGTCAAAGGTCGCGGTCTGATGCCGCAAATTCCGTGTAATCTCCAAAGCCACGCCGCGAAACGACCCTTTCCCAGCGCCGCTCGTATTCGGCGGTATGGTCTCTTCTTCTTGCGGTCGTCTATTTTATTTTCTACAGAAAATTCAAGGTCATACCGAAAACATTTTTATGCTCTACCACGTTTGTTTTATCGAGAACGAAGTAAAGAGTTTTCTATCGGATGTGTCGTTTTTTAACGTCTTATTTTGTCGAAGAGAACGTGGTTTCGGCGAAAACCGCCGGTTTATTACTCGTCACCAAGCGTTCTTTTTTTCTTCAAGATAGTTCGAAAATGTAGTCACTTTCGTTAGTATTTCAATAAGGGTATCTTTTAATGTGACTGAAAAATTATGTGAAATTCGGAAAATCGCTATTATATATTGCATGGTGTATTTGTGAATCAACGAGGTGTCGAAGCTGTGACAATGGCTAGCTGGTGAAAATAAAGTGTCAAGTATTTTTTTTATTCTGGATCCTTATGTTTGGAGACGGAGTAAACAAAATTTTGTGTCACAAACACGCATTTCAAATTTGTTAATTCTGAAGTGTCAACAAAATTTCTTTAGGTAGGATTTGAAAATTTCGCCCCTCTCCTAATGAAACTATAGAGTACATAATTTTATCTCTCAATACTAATTTATTTATAATTTAGATGTAAAATAAAGTACATAATATATATTTTACAATGTAAAACGTTACGCTTAGAAGTTCAACTTGTCATTTGTCGTGTCACTAAGTGTGCTGCGCCCTAGACGGGTGCCTCGCACCGTAAGAGGTGTCACATGATAAATATGCGACAGTCATTGGTTATTCCAGGTTTTGTCGCCGGTGCTGTTTTTGTTTGTGCGTGCTAAACCTCAGACAAACGTCAGCGTTAGGGAAATAACGAAATCGGTCTAGAACATAAAAAAATTCCTGTTAGTACAAACGTTAATTTACCGTGACTCGTGGTAAATATTCACGCATCTTTATTTTTCATTCTCCGTATTCCAAATTTGCGTTATTGTTAGCATTTTGACAGCTATTTTAAAATTTCAGTTGTGTAAATATGTAAAGAGATTTAGTTTTCGTCGCTTGTTTGCGTGAGTGAATGATCTTTCATGAAATCCAATTCGGAATTAATCATCCTCGCTGTCGGCCAAAGATAAAGAAGTAATTGACTCGCTACGGTTTAAAGTTTTCCGGTTTCATGGCCACCTTTTTATTCAGCGTCTAAAGATTTGCTTCCTAAAGATTTATCTCCAAAGAATATACAAAAAATAAATGGATGTAAATTAATGCTTTTTTTTTTAAAGGTACAGAAATTGATTACTATCATATTCCACTACCAACTCTATCCCATGATTCTTCTTTTTTTTTTACAGAGTTTACACTTTTTTTTTAAAGGTAGGATGAACATCAGGGCATCGATTGAATATTTATTTCCGATCGGAAGACTTTATGTTGTGAGTTTTGTCCATCCCTACTGCGCCATCCATTAATTCATAACAACTATTTTTACGAATAAGTCACTCTGAAGGAAATTCCCTATGCTCTTTCACGTGTCCATTCGTCCTACCTTCTATTTTTCAGTAGAGTTTAACGGGAGTTGCTAATGCGTGGACCTTTCTAGCGACCTATCGCGATTCGGCGTTCGTTTAAATAATTATACAATGAATGGATTTGAGAGCATTTGTTAAAGCAAGGAGGCAGAGGATGGACATTAAGGATTAAGGGATAATTATTCCATTAATCATGATAGGGTCGGGCAAACCGGATGCTCATTTCGTCTGAGAAGCAGTCGTCATCAGTGGCGATTCACCGATCATAGATACGAATGGTTTATTTTTTTAGAATTTACTATCGATGAATCCCCAAAATGATTTAGTAATATGCTCCTAGAAAGTTCCGAGTGTCCAAAAAATAATTTTTTATATTTGAGTTTGTTATAAATTTAACTATATACCTTATTAAATCATTTTTACTTCTGGATTTTTTTAAACTCCTAATTTATTTTCAAACTTTCAGTTTTTATAAGGCTTGCATAATTTGATTTTTAATGAATTTTATGAAGTTGTTTTAACAAAATATCTATTTAAATATGAATATTGGAATTGTTGTGAGCAATTTCTATGGAAAAGTAAACATTTTTAACGTGCAGCACTTCGTGATAGTGACAAATGCCAATATTCTGGGTAGGTAAACACTGCAGGGGTCACTACGATTCTAAAAAGGTATAACAATAGAAAATCCATTGAGTAGTTTTCGAGAAAATTGTCTTAAGAGATTTGACTAGAAATATGTAATTAAGATAACAAATAGTCAATCAGTCAAATTAAAACATTTTAAAAATATAACCGTTCTCAAAAAAAGGTAATGATTCGCCAACCTCCTATTATTTCACAATAACGATGATATTTCCATTTTAACCATCAGCGTTTAACTCATCCTTGGTTTTTCACGCATTTTTTTTCTCAAAAAGGCGATGTGTACATAATAAATGTCATGTTCGCGCTTGGACGACTCCACCCTATACAGGGGGTGAGAGAGAGAAACAGCGTGGCACATATTTATATTGTGACGTAAACCTTGGCAAAATATAAACTCTGTGGTATTGTTGTTTCGATCGCTATTTGTTTAGCGAACTTTTGAAAGTGTCTTTCTTCCCGTCTTGATTCGAAGTCAACTGCATTCATTGATGGCTCTGAAGTGGATGGAAATTTCGAGTCTTGTTAGATCGTCGATTTTTTTATATTCGAAGTGTTGTAGTTGCGTTTTTGCGTTGTTTTACGAACTAGGATGACTTCAGCCTTGTTGGACATGTCGTCGATAGAAAATTCACGTTTATCTCTCCGAGAATGCTGCACATCACGGTTATTTTCGTGACGCTTAAAAAATTGCAGATTCCAAACGCGTCTCCGTTCCGGATGTCAGGGTTGGCGCTTGCGCTCTTGCGACTTTCATTATTTTCCAAACCAGTTTTGAAGCGACTAAAGTTTCGTCGAATTAAAAAAAAGAAATGGAAGGCTGCAGAAACTGTCGATCATTGTGTACTTTTTTAACGACGAGCTACCCCGACGTTATATAATCTCGCCACGCCCTTTTATTGTCTATGCCATAGACCACATAACACCACAGACTCTTTGGTGTTATTTTTACAGAAAGAAGGAAAAAATATCCTTTTCACCAAAAGTGTGGACTTTTTAGCGTTTTTTTAAATCCGCTAATGTAATCCTTTTGTCCGTAAAACGTTCGATAAGAGCCTCAACGAAGGGTCGGATCCAAGGTATTCTGACGCAAAATTCGGGCTAAATTGTTGCCAAGTCGATCAAAATCAAATAATGGTATTTAAAGGCTATTAAATTGAACAGTTTTGATTTTAAATACATCCTTAGAAATTCTTATTTACAGTATTTTATAAGGTAGAATTTTTGGTGGACCGGATAACGTAATTTCTATTATTATTGGACCGGAGTTAGAGCAACCAATATTTCAGGATATTTTCGACTGGTGACAGTCATGAACATTATTGATTTCGGGATCCGTCTTTCTTTCAGTTTATCATCAGTTTTTTCCGTACTCGCTGAAAATTTATTAGCGCTCATATATTCGTAGCACACGTCATGGCGTTATTTCTAATCCTCCAAAGTAGATTTGAAGCTCGTTTATTTCCTAGGGAACTCGAAATGGATGTTTTCTGCTATTTTTTTCCGTCTGGTAATCGTGTGATAGGTCTTCCATGAGGATGTATTTCATCGCTGTCAGAGAAAGTTTTCTGTTTCAAAATTAAGAGAGATAGAGTCACTTTTATGGGTACTGGATTTCATTGAAATCATATATATTTACGGGACTTGAGTTTTCTAATCGTTTTAAGGCGTAAAGTAAGGCTTTGTAATTTGATTGGATGATCTATCTGTGGTTATCATCATCTAGAACAGTGGTTCTCAACCGGTGTGCCGCGGCACATTAGTGTGCCGTGAGGAAGGGACTAGCCACACACTCCGAAGATATTTAATTTTTAAATTATATATGTATTTAATGTACAATAAAATTATAGTTATTTTCCAATCATAACAATCTAATATAACTGCGACTTTTACTTGTTACGCTAGTTGTTATCTTTCAAAATGAGTATTTACGCAGTGAAATTAATTATGGGTAGTTTGATGTGCCGCGATGTTCTTAAACATGCATGAAGGTGCGCCGTGGAGCAAAAAAGGTTGTGAAGCACTGACCTAGAAGCCGACCAATCAGATAGATATAGGCATTTGTCTCAGCTTAAGCGTAGTAGGAATGATGTCATTGAGTTTATAACGTTTAATTCATTTTAAGATTCTGTAAATATTGTAATGGAACATTTTTAATTGTTAGAATTTTATTTAATTCATTTATGAGCATTCGCTCGACAGTGATAATTTTTTATATACATATTTGGACTCTAACATTAATATCTTTCAAGCCATATACATATATTTCCATGTAACGTCACACAGAACACTTATTGTTAGCAGAAACAAACACAGGCAGATATGCTCGACTTTTATTCACTAAATTCTTCACGAATTGGCGTCCAAAGGGTTTTTAATGTTTAACGAAAGACGGGGTCGCAATTTAAGCGAAAAATATATTTCGGAATTCATCCGCGCCATGTTCTGCTGGTCTCTTTCGTATTCGTCTTAATTTCAGGTCTCTCTCCCTCTCTCTCCGGCACCTTTTGTGCCACCTAATTTTTACTCCTACACAGTTGTAATGAAAAAAAGAGAAGTTCAATTCTACGGTCATTTTCCTTGTTTACTCTTTAAACCTCTCCTCCATTTCCTCCCCCTCTATCTCCTTCTCTCCTCTTATGTTAGCACGAATGCAAGATGGGCCCCGGCCAGTCTAAAGGTTTCCTGCCTTGCCAAAATGTTTCCTGTCCGTGCGCCTTCCAAATTCGTTCCGCGGAGGCCTCGTCACCCACACGTGTGTTGTCACAAAGGGGATGACAATGGATGGTTTTGGCTTTTGTTCCCCTCCACTCCTTTCGAGTTGAGTAAGTTGCCACTGGCGTCTTTGTCCAAATCTTTTCGCGCGTAAAAAATTTAACCCTTCAGCCGGGGAAGAAAAGGGTTTTCATTATGCAGGAGGGGTGAGGTGGAGTAGTTGTTTTTTTTACCCGGAAGAGGGGAATCGGTCACCAAAATAGTACCTTAATTAATTAATTAATTTTAATCCGGCGAGTATCTGTGTAGTGGAAGGTTTATATCCCTCGTTAATAATCCTCGAACGAAGAAGGGAAAGGGGGTAAATAAGCGTTAGCTGCCCTTTCACTCATTTAAGGCGAGAACTATTTGATTACATTCGTTCGCAAAAATTTGATTCTTAATTTTTTTGCATAAAAAATGCCAAAATGTTTTCAAAGAAAAACTTTTACAATGTCAACTTTAGTAATTGAGACATGACCGGTTTTTAGCGAGTTATATTATCCGTATTATTATCTTAAGCGCACTTTTTTTTTAATTTCAGTTGTTCTCAGGTAACTCGCTCTTGCAGAAGAAATAATAACGCTACGCGTGGATGTTAGGTCTGCTTGATGATAAACTTTCGGAAATTGTGAGAGTCAACGTTAAATCCGTTAAACTTATCGGGAACTATTGTTTAATAAAGGAATTTAGACCAATATAACATTTTATTTCATGCAGGTCTCAAGTCATTATTTAGGGTAGTGGTGGTCAACCCTTTAGCGGTCGAGTGCCATTGTATATGCGTCATAATTCCGATGCGACATTGAATTTTTGGCGGGCAATAAACGTCCATGTAATAATAACGTCCTGCCTTTTTTTACTCAAAACAAATCCGATAAAGCGATGTAAACCGTAATTAAATTTTATGATCATCGTTTTCAAATCAAGATACATTTCACCGTGGAAAATGAAATGTTTATATATATAAATTGTATTAATCAAAATTCACCACTTATGAGACTCTGATGGGCCAGAAGTTATTTAGGATATAACTGCATCGCACTGTAGCTAAACAAAAATTATCAAAATCTTGGTAGGCGAAAATTCGTCGAATTCGAGTTCATTCATCTGTTCTGAGTTTGCGTTTAATCAGTCGTTTATACCAGAGTCTGACGTGTAAAATTAAATAATGACGAAGGGGAACCTTAATTGAAACGTTCGGAAAACTCCTCGTTGTTTTGTTTTAGGGATTATTTTTAAAAGCGATATCCCCCGGGGGTGGTCCCGCAGCCGAAGCCAAAGCTTTATAGTGGCAGTGATGGGATCCGATGTATTTGCGTCCCATTGAATTAATCCGTCTCTTTTGTGGACTTATAAATAGAAATGTCCGCCAGCCAGGTGGAGGACGCGGGAAAGTCTGATCATGACAGCAGAATGGCGATTATATTCCATTGCGAACTCGTATTACGTTGCGCCTCAGATGTGTTTTATGCGTCGCATCTATACGAACGTATGTATGGTTTTTCGCCAAATTATTCCGCGTTGTACAAGTCCTGTTTATCCCTGTCGTGAATTTGAGTACGTCGCGTCGAATGAATACGTTCGCGGACTGTGAACACTTGGAAATTAGAAGCGTGGGCGCCTAAGGTATTTTTTCTGCTTATTTTTTTACTTATAATAATGACGATGAAAGTTTTTTTCCGCGAAAATGTAACTGTTGTTAACCTTCCCAACCGATAAGCGTTTACTTACACCCTGAGGTGGGACAAGATATTTTGTCGCCCTAGACAAGGTTTGAAAATTACACCTCCTTGCTAATGAAAGTATACAGTACAGTCTTACCTCTAAACAATGTAGAAGTAATATAAAATATATTTTATAATATAAAAATTAAACTTAAAAGCCCAAATTGTCATTCGCTGCCCTTTTAAGTGTGCTGAACCCTATGCGGATGCCTCGTTCGCCTAGACCTTGCCCCGGCTCTACTTTATACCGCGATGTAAACCTTTTCCTTACTTAAATTCCGAAGAGATTATTTTGGTGGATTTTAAGGTAAAACTGAAATAGACAACTAACCCCTAAGGATTTATTTTAAATCCATCTAAAAAATTATCGTAGGCGTGATTCTATTTAAGGAAATTATTTTACCGGTCGACTTTGAGACTCGAAGATCGCTTTTGAGCTTCGAACACTATTATCTGAAGAGTTGCTTGCTTCAAAGACGAACTTCTACACGAATCTCGCTTTTATCGATACGGAGATGTTATTTTTTGCTTCGAATAATTAGGGTGCGATTTTCCGAACTAAAAGAAGAGTTTCTGCAGGACCTGGCGAACCACCGAACGTTCCCCCCTCCCTCCCCCCAAAAGATTCCTATTCATTTCGTAAAAACGCTATTTTCGTTAAAAAAGTATTCGCTAAAAACGGGATATTACGGTATGTAAATTTTTATACTGTTATATAAGACTTAAGCCGGTGTCCCACGGTCAAACTTTTTGATAAAAAATTTTCTTCAGATACTTTTAAGTATCGTGTGGCATCTATAATTTGAAGAAAAAATGAAATTTGAGCAAATACGCTTCAGAAAATTCGAGCAAAATACCTTTGCTCAAAATGAATAGAAACGCTTCTATATTTTTGGTCAAACAACCAATTAGGGAGAAGCTGAATTCAAGATGGCTGTTTCCGTAATTCATCGCATTCGCTAGCACGTGTCGAAAAATGGCGACAACGTGGTCAGAGAAGTTCAATCACTTTTGATTGATAGTTTTTCAGAACACGCTAATTTGTACAATACAAAATCAAAACTCTACCACAACAGGAATTCCAGGAGGGATTCATTAGCAGAAATCCTGAAGGAAGTGGAAGTTCTGCGTCGTGGAACAAGTTATCGCAGCCGCTATGCTTGCGGAACCTGGCGACCCTGGCGACGGTATGCATAACTAGCGTGAATTTTTGTCAAAATTTTGATGAAACGATGTGTCGTGTGAAATGCAATTGTACTTTTTGTCAAAACATATGTTTTATCAAATTTTATTTGCTCAAAAATTTGTACGTGGGACCCCGGATTTATGGTTGAAATAAAATTCAAACGTGCCTATTTATCCCATTAAAAGGAAAGAAAGATATTAGAAGCTTAACACCGAAAAGGATGCAATAAAAAATGAGGAAATACATGTCATGAAGGTTGAGAGGGAATATGGTGATAACGCAAATGATTAGTAGAAGGAAGGCTTTTCCGAGGAGAGACACAATGAGTAAAGATGCGACAAGGATAACTCGAAGGCAAAATAAGGAAAAGGGTTTATCTGATAGACGACCTGAAAAGAAGAGTTACCAAGGAATTGAAGAAGGGTGAGGAGAATCGGAGAACCCGGTTTAAAATGCAATCACGAACCTGTCAGTGGACACATGACGATTGGTTGTTATGAATAATGTTTGTAAATTGCAACTTATTTGTCGTGGCATGGAATTAAATTTCAGATTCTACACAAATACGTTTGTGTATCAACGGAGTGTCTCAAAAATAGAGATTATCGATTTGTAGACGTTTACATAGTTATACCGTCTGAAATTGTTCATTGCAGCCTTGGTAGAGGGGGTGGTTAGCGTGTCTAACTCCCACTGCAAGGGTCGCGGGTTCGAATCCTGGGTTCGAATCCTGCCGAGGGCATGGTCGTTTGTGCTTGTCATAGAAATGTTTTACAACACATGTAATTGGGGTAACATGTTTGTGTTAAATAAATGATTATGTGTGTTTTTATGCCTTGAATTAGGTAAATATATATCTCGTGAGGGTTGAATAAGCTGTACAAGGAAAACATTTGACGAGCATTCTCCGCTTCTGTTGTCGGATACATGTGTGTATGTTCAAGGTGACTCCCATATCCATGAAACGGTCGGGTGAACGTAGTTACCTAGATTATTTATCGAAATCAAAACGTTAAATCTTGGTCTATGATTATTTTAAATACTTTTTATCGCATTTTAAATGTATTAATTTTGTCCCATGGAATAGATTAAATGCGGCACTGTAGGGATTCTCTTCGATATGTAAAGAGTTTACTTACACTGCTTTTTTTGTGACGGTACGCGCCGGTACGGCGTACCGGCACCTTTTTTCAGAGCGATGACCCACGTCTAATTTCGGTACATTTTCATTTTTTTAATTCTTTAAAACAAGGTAATAAACGGCTTCTATAAATGTTAAACATTTTGACTTTTATTATCAACTTTGTTATTAAAAGTTCATCACAAATTCAATAGAGAAGGGAGAGAGGGTGCAGGAAGAGATGGATGGGGGAGGTGGGAGTACCGGCATATATTTTTTAAAAAAGCACTGCTTACATAGTATATAGATAAAATTCGAAACATATTGGAAGCATCGTCCTCTATAGTTTTTTTGTAACACTATTTTCAATTTAAATGGAGGAGTGTCCATGGATACAAAACACCTTGCTCCCGTGAAAATAACGGCGTATAAAGTATCCTTATAAAGGACGAGGAATGATTACTACGCAGTAGGTCGACCCTCAATTGTTTAATTTTTTCTCTCCAAAGATGGCGGTCCCGTTTCAGCGATGCGAAGTGAAAGTCGATTCTAACCTTGAATAAGAATACAATTCAACGCGTAAGTGGCACGTTACCTGCACCCCTATCCCCCTTCATAATACACCTCGCACATTGTTACATTTATTACGCGCACTTTTATCGGCGCCAGCTTTGGAAAACCGAGCCCCGTGTTTCCAGCGGTTTCTATGCATTGCTAACAAAAAACGAAACGTCAACTCAAAACTTCACGAGTCTTAAAATTTCCCTTTCCATTCCTATGGAGAGATTGAAAAAAAGAAAACGGCGTAAAAAAGCTGGTCGGAGAAAAACGTTTTTTTTTACCTCGAACGTATTTTCACCTCACGGCGTCATCTCTAAAACTAGTCTATGAGTTGGTTTGAAGGAAAAGGGCTTTTCTGAGGGGGGAGGGGGGGGGGGAAATGAGTTGGGCGATAGACGGCGATTCTTCTTCTCCCGATCCGAAAATGATCGCTAGGCGCCTAACTGCCGCACGGGACGAGTCATCGAGGCGACCACTTGAAGCTCCTGGCCGATGACAGTCATTCCTCCGAAATGGGAACGGTTTAGTCACGGCTCCGAAATCTCTCTCTCCCTTTTGAGTTTTTAGGCGCGTTTCGCTTCCAGCGTGAGCGCCTATTATCGTCGGTCCGTCTGTCCGTCCGTCCGTCCGTCCGCATGTTCGTTCTCGGCTTCTGCCGAACGGATTTTCATGTAATTTGATATTAAGGAGTTACAATCAAATATAATAAGAAAATCGCAAAAATGAATCACGTTCGCCAATCAGCGATGATGACAAAAAATTAAATTTTCGTCATATCTCGTCAAGTATTGCTCATATCCAGATATTTTTCAAATAAAAGTTGTAGAACTGATAAAGAAGCGTATTTCTTTTCCTACACATTTTTATCGTAGGAGTAGCCATTATCGAGAAAATCAAACAAAAATATCTTAATTCGAATTGAACTTGGAAAATTTCTTGCATGGTAACTTCTTCATTGCTGCTAACATAAACAATCTCACAAACAAGCGTTTAATTTCCTTACGTGTGCATGTAATATTATTAAATAGGAAGAAAATGGATTATTTACGATGAAGAAAAAAACTTTAGAACGCTATTTCCCTCACGTACAGGTATATAATTTCTTTCTAATACTCCATTGCGCGAAACGCGCCCATTTGTGGTACGTTGTACACTTTCCTAACTTGTTATTTAATACAGTCGTCATCATCAACGCTCTCTTTATACTCTCCCTCTGACCTGCTCGCTTATTCTTGGGATTGAGTCGTTTTCTAGGTAACGCTTCCCTTAGGACAGCGGCTTCCAAGCATTTTAAAAAAAGCCCTCCCCTCCTCACGCAAGAAAACTGTATTCGCGCCACCCCCTCTACAACATGTTCAACCATAGTGCCGCACATAATAATAACAATACCTACTGGTCATCTAATTGCATTTAATATAACCATCTTAAGGAAAAACATGAACACAAACTAGTACTAGCCATTCGACTAGGATTCGACGATTGCGTATTGCAGGTCCCAGTATTATGATGGTTAAACATACAGTAAATAGATATAAAATCCTTTGCTCCCCCCACTGTTTGTAAAGTACTGCTGTATGCCCTCAGTTTCTTACATGTGGTCCTGCTGTAACATGGAGGATTTGTTATGAAAAAGTGCCGTGTAATGTGAATCAGGTTTTACATAGTCGGACACCTTTCTCCAGTACCAACATTTTCAAATATATTATAATGTACAAATAGTGTTGTTGCCTATTATCTAAACTTATAAAGAAATTAGTCCGGTCCTCCGACTCGTCTCTTCCTCGCTCTGCAATCTGGAACGTAATTTATTCTTTTTAATAAGGCCTAAGTAATGCACCAGAGAATTATCGATCTCGTCTTTTGGCCGAAAGTAAATCAAGAATAAGCACTTAAAAATAAAAACATCGGAAAAGTACTAATCTCCAATAAGGTTATGAAGAATAACATTGTTGCAAAAAAAACCCTAGTTTCCATTTTCCCGTTCAATTTTTTTCCTATACGTACATACCTATTATTTTACGTCTTCATTCGCGTTACTTGCTCATATCTTTATGTTTACCTTAAACTATGGCTTAGGTAACATGTACAGTAACATCACAGTCATCATATACTAACCAACCGAGGCTCGGAAAAATTCTATAGTCTAGAACAGTGGTGCCCAACCTACGGCCTGCGGGCCGGATGTGGCCCATGAAGGGTTTTTGTGCGGCCCGCAAACCCATGATGAAAAAGTAATCCGAAAAATTAAACACACAAATTCATTTATTTCTATGAAATTTTCGCTAACAAATCTTTTAATAACGGACTGTTTACTATAAAAACCTCATTAATACTGTATATTCACTTAAATGGAACCTCAGCATATATAGATAACTTCCGATTTATACTGTCATCTGGTCCGCGGAAGAATTGGCAGCTTCCAATGCGGCCCGCCGAAGGATTCGCAACCACCGATGCGGCCCGCCATGTAGAAAAGTTTGGGCACCACCGATCTAGAACGCCTCAGGCCCCGAGATTTCCGGATAAGAGATATTCGACCGTATTTTTGAAAATAATAAAAAAAAAGCGAATTATCTGGAAAGATTTCCGACATTCGGCCATCGCAGCCGAAAAATTCAGCCGATTTTGCTGAACGAAAAGTGGCGAGTGGCTGCGTAATTAATCGCCGCCGTTGTAGGAAACGGGAAACCTTCCTCACCGCGTTGGTTTGAGGGCGTGCTCGCTCGTTTTTGTGTGTAATGGGACGTTCGGGAGTATGCGTTGGGGGGGGGGGGGGGGGGGCTTTGATATGGGACGTGTCGGATGAATGTGGCTGCCGGTGACATTTTGTCGTTTCTCCGAGTGGCCTGCGTGCGTGGGCAGGGAGAGAGTGACAGGGGCGTGATGGGAGGTTTCGGCTAACGGAATGGGCTGATGATGGTCTCTCTTTCCTGTCCTTTCCTCCTTCGTCACCCTTTTCGATCTGACTTAGTAGGTAAAAATAAACCTTCGCAACCCTCATCGTGCAGTGGCGTAACTATTAGTATGGTAAAGCGTCCACGGAAAAGTATTATCCCTCATCAGCAGGCGAATAAATATGTTCAAATTTAAAGTTGAAACTTCGAGTGTCACTTACTAATCGATTATCAGGAATATGATGAAATGGTTAGGTTTCTCTGTCCAGATGCACAGAAATCTCGTTTTTACTTACATTTACATTAATACCCTGCAAGCCGCCAGAAGCATTTGGCAGTGGGTGTCACAGCACCAATGAGATCTAATTCTTCTGTTGGTCTTTCTTATCGAATCTGGGAAAAAAGATCTGTAGTATTTCTCGGTTCTACCTTTCGCTCCCTATTTATTTTTCAAAATTTTTATTGCCCCTAAACTAAAGGGAATGTTAAAGCATTTCTTTCACTAAATCGAATCTCGTTTATTACTGTTTACTTCATTGCGACACTAAAAAGATTTATTTTAAAACTAAAATTCAACGAAGGCTCCATCATTTACACAGGTTATGCCTTTAGTGGTAAACTTTCAGCAGGTCTATTTTTTTTATAGTTGTAACGATAGGGCGTAATGGAAGAGGCCTTCAGATGGAATAGAAGTCTTTAGGTTATATTTCTTTGACTATAAAAGGAGTTGCAAACCACATACAACATCGATAAAAAGCAGCTTGATTGTGGAAAAATTAAATTTAGCTTCACTTAACAAAACCTTTCTCAAATCGAGATGTTTAAACCCGTTGCAAATCTTTGCCGAAGAAGTGAGACGTATCAACTGACCCAGATGTTTATCCTATATTTATTGCTGTCGATCATTACTCTTTTTGGAAATATATGTAAGGTAGGCTTCCGTGGTTTGTGACACTTTGTCGCCTCCCTCCCACCTTACCATCCTCCCCCTTCCCCCCTTCCACAACCCTGAGCTTTTCGGCGGATTGTGAAAAAGGGAAATCCCCAATTCGGAGCTAAATCCATCCCATAAGCATGGCGTCAACTTTATTCGCGATGTATTTATTTTTTACTCGAATTGGAAGAGTTCCCTCCAGACGTTTGAATCACTTTTCTATTGTAGCGTGGCACAGGTCACAGCACCGCTCGTGTTTATATTTACTACTGCGTCTCCTGGACACGTAATCGTGTGACGAACGACGGCCGGCGTATATTTTTTTTATCCTTAAGTTTATTTTTCTGCTCACTCCATGTAAGGAAGTGGTTCCCTATGAGGAGAGGGTTAAAAGACATTTATAAAATATATTAATGTGTCCAACACATGACTTTCTCCATACCTAAGTTGTCAACTAAAATCAAATAAATACGGCGATAGGAGCAGTTCAACTTATACGCTTCAGCGCTAGATTCAATTGTTGTCACTACCACGCGCGCGAGCTGCCCACTAACCGTCAATTTCGAAGAAAATAGAATATCTCTTGAAATATTTCTCATATGAAAATTTAGTCCAAACAAAAATTGTAAAAAAATAATATCTACAACTTTTATATATATATATATATATATATATATATATATATATATATATGTATTATGTTAACAAAAATTCAGTTTAAGCGAAATATTTAAGAAAAAGTAAAATTTTACAAGAGTAAACCGCTACTTCCGGTTGTCCGATTGTTATCAAAATCTTTTCAAATCTTAGTTTTATATATATATATATATATATATATATATATATATATATATATATATATATATATATATATATATATATATATATATATATATATGAATACTTTTCGAGTTAGAGCGCTCACAAAATTTGTCACACACATACGGACACACACAGACATCATCGAGAAAACGGTCAAAACGTGTTCAGGGGCCTCAAAACGTGTATTTCCGTTGATATCTCGAATTCTATTTTTTTCATGAATACAATACTTTATACTACGTATATGGAGAAAGTAAAAGTAGCAAGACGCTGAATTTTAGCCCCGAAATAGAAGGAAAAATTACTTTAGTTTTCGATTTATCCCGCAGCGCTTAATTGTTAACCCTTCGATTTGTCCGAATGCCAATGGGATTATTCTGTATGGCGCGGAAATTATCGATTCTTTGCTATACACACGGTTTAAACATTTTTAACTCGTAGGATCAAAAGTACTCGGCATAAGGAGAAAGGATGCGCACTTTGGTTAACAAAGACGGAAATATGGAGACCTGAGAAACTGCTTTAGAAATTAGTTTTTAGGCATTAAAGAAAAGAATACGGATGTAAAGTCATTGAATAGTAGTTCATTATGGTTGTACTTAAAATTGGTGATTTTTTTAAATAAAAAAAATTTGTCAGAAGTGGGATTCGAACCCACGCCCTCTTACGAGGACCAGAATTCACAGAACTCGCCACAAGCGCGAGCAAGGTAGAACCTTGAGTCTGGCGCCTTAGACCGCTCGGCCATCCTGACAACTGGGAGAGAGTGTGTTAGAAACGAAATACATACTGCGCGTTGTCGCTAGCCAAATGGATTTTGAAAGGTTTCATATTTGTTTTAAGTATTGATGGTTGTATTTTACTATTTTCTTTTACTTTTATGTTTCGTTATCGTAATTTTCAACCAACTTATTGCGTAGGTTGAATATTCAGCTAAATTCTACGTAAATGATATCGAAGAGTCTCTAGTCTCTTTGGTATTACTTTTAATGAGTTTCAGCTATGTTTAATGCGTGAACGTATTAATTTATTGCGTCATTGACACAACTTCTTTATATTGCTCCCAAAACGTTTTGATTTTACGGTTATAATCATAATATTGGAAATAAATAGTTCTGATATTTTGTATGTTTTTATATAAGGAGCTTATAGACTATTTCATCATTATCTTTATTTATCAGTATGTAGCGTTTCGAATTCTTTTATTCTCGAATTCAGTGTGTTACATATCAGTAAAATATTATGCAATACAGGATATTCGCCGCGATTTCTCTGGATGCTTCGTATTATATATTGGTGGGATTTAAACGTTTTTTGACATTTAAAGAATTGACTATTACAATGTTGCATTAAGAAATTTGCTATGAAGAAAAGTTAGTGTTTTAGGCCAGTCAACCTGTAGTTAATGCGTAATAACAAAGTTTGTTTTTAATGTCTGAGTTGATGGATTAAATGCAATCTATCCAGAAATGTAGTTATTTTTGAAAAATTTTGTTTTAATTTTAATTATTGAAGCAACTAAAAAATAATAATGTACAATCATAGTAATCGAAAAATACTTAGACTACGTGCATGATAGTAACAACCATAAAATTTATTTATGTATTTATGTACTTTATATATGGCGAATGTAAACGTATAAAAGAATATTATCGAAATTCCAGAAAAATATAGTTACTCCTTCATTTTTATTTTTAAAAATCTATAATAAACGTCAGGATTGGTCGTATTGATTAAAGGCCCGGAGATGTACAAAAAATAATTAAATACCGTTATCTAAAAGAAGTACATATTGTAAGTTTCCCTATCGCTACTTGTTAGCATGTGATGTATTTCGGAATATGTCTATGGCTCGTCCAATAGAACTTATTCTGGAGGTCGAAAGTGTGAAGTCATTCGCATGCATCTTTCATTTCTGGTATAAGTTGGCCTTTGCGCCACTGAATACGTCGCTTATCTTAATACTGATAAAACGTGAAGTGATTCCTGAGATGTACCTTTTACATATTATAGCGTAAATATGTTAAGCTTCAGGAAAAAATAACCACTAAATTTTAAAACATATACATAGGGTATTGTAGCTATAAGTTTTAAAAAATAGCCGTAAATAAAGCATTTATTATACATCATTTATGAAAATCGAAAAGAATATTAAATTATTGATGAATTTATTTAAATTTCTTCCTTATTTAAACCATTATGGACGCATTCACGCAGCATATCTTCAGTCAGTGATTGGTAATTGGGGCTTGTAACTCGAAACAATCTTCAAGGTGTTCATTGATGAGTGGATTTCTGGTTTTCGATTTAATTTGGTTCATATTAGAAATTATAGATTCGCATAAATATGTGGAAGGAAAATATGCTTTCAGAATAAACACAACTTTTTAAATATTTGAAAATGTTTCAGACGAAACAAGTTTCCAAAAATTTGAACCCTTGTATTTTCTCTGTATCACTTTGCAACATAATTATTTCATTTTACAGATCTGTTGCATCCATGTTGAACATATCTCATATTCTACTAGAAATTTCTCCAATGTCAATTTCGGCGATAGTAAATTTAAAAAATGTTACAATGGGCTCTAGTTCTTTAAAATATAGAAAACGTTCTTCGAATTCATTTTTTAATTTTTCTAGCAACTCGCCACCTTCGCGGGCGACTCCAATCTTTCCCGAGGGCGACCGGTCGCCCACGGGTGTTATAATGGGCACCTCGGACTTATGGCGACGGTGCAATATGGCGTAGGTTCGCTGAAGAAATTGATGCTCATTCAAAACAGGAGCTAGCCGCTGTTACATTCGGTAGTTCTTTTATTTATCTAACGGCAATATTTTTTCTGCCATATTAGAGGTAGATTAGATTAGATATCGTCTTTATTTCGGGCGAGATTGACCCCTAGAGGTAGACCAGAAAGCGAAGAGAAGGTGGGGAGAAAGTTATCAATTACGTATCGTACATCGAAGATGGAAATTTCGAATTCACGTCCATTGAAAGTGAGAAAAAGGCTTTCCTCTCTTCATTGTTAAAAGTAATTATGCTTTACTTAAAAAAATACTTGATAAAAACACAAAAGAAAATAGGTTCAGAGCATAAAGAAGTATATGCCGTGAATCTTTCATATAGTTTTCCAATTCTGTCTTTCTTTCTTTCTGTGTATAACGCTGTTAGAATCATTCAATATCTCAGCACTGGAAGCAGCTAGAGATATGAAATTTTGTGTCTTCTTAGATGGCCACATTAACTACTAGAAAATGTTATTACTTTTACATAACGTGTCCTTGGTTCGACTCCAGATATTCTTTCGTATTGCCATTTAAAAGCACCGGTAAAAAACGATTTTGACCGTGCAGACAATTTTTCTTTTGCTCATTAAAATACCTAAATATTAACTTAGAAACTTCAAACAAAAACTGAAAGACGAACGACATTCTAAATAGTTTTATTATGGCGGTCTTTTATTGAATCTTGCCCTTTAAAATTTTTAAAAAATACGTAAAAGTGCGTATATTTTGTGATTTTAACGCTTAATCTAGCATGAGTTGCTATGCAACCTTTATTGTTTTGTTATTAATTAATCAAGTCACTACAGTATTCCAAAGGTTAATTTTCTTGAAAGAAGCAAGAAGAAGCGTATTCAGTGTTATCAATTAAAATAACCTAATTAAAGCATTTAACGAAAGGTAAAGTGCACAAAGTGTCATCTATTATTACGATATTAACATAAATATTATAAAAATTAATTTTAGTGTTTTCGGTATGTTATAATTTTTAATGTTACCCGTCATATGACGAGTTATTATTCTAGTTCATTATATAATGGCAGAGCAGCCCCAGCTGACGCCACCCTCCCGACTTTAACGCTTCAAAGAACCTTCTGGTAATACCAACGCTCCCATAAAACTTTCTCGAACCTTCAACTTCTGCAAACTCGTGGCCTTATTGGAGGGGGATTGCAAATTTCCTCTTTCCCTATGTCTCTCCTCGTAAATAATAGTACGTAGTTTCTTCAGAATCATTTTTTTTATTTTAGTAAAATTACCGCACTAGACGCGGCACCGCGGAGAACCGCGGATACTCAAGACTGGTTACCGCGATTGGCAATTTTCAACCGCGGGTGACTACCCTACACAGAAAGACTGTTATGTTCTATGCAGTATACTGCGAAACGTCCTTGAAAGATCCGTGTATTCCATTTCCCAACGGGAAAAACAACGACAGCAAAGAAATTAGGAGCGAAAGACAACCGCGATTCAAGACGTTTATAAACGTAGCCCTAGCTCCTGGTTATGAATCGGCCTTTTTTTTCCCTCTCTCGAAATGAATGGTGACGTCGGTCAATGGAACAAATCCGGTAGCGGTTTTACAGTAAACTTCAATGCCTCGTTGCCACCATGGTAATGAACCTCCCTCTTGAGACCTCCTTCTTCTCGGAATACACGGCGGCGCGAGACAAAAGGATTATATTGCGAAGACGTTTAGAGCGTGCGTGTGTGTGTATGTGAAAGCGTACACACACACGCCGCCGATTTTTTTTTCATTTGTTAACTACTTCTCCCACCGACAGGTGGACACGCGATCGTCGAAGATAAGGCGCGCTTTTGTCTCTTTTCTTCTTCCTCTCCGTTCTTTTTGAAGGGCCGCCACGCCAGATAAATTCCTCACACTCCCTTCTTTCAGCACTCCCCTTCCCGCCCAGCTAAACTAAACACACGAGCCGCCTCTATTCCGCCATTCTCGTCAGGTACGTTATAAAACCAAAATCGCCGCCGGAGATGTTTTTTCTCCCGCGTTTGGGTGTCTCGAAAGGAATCGCTGGGAAGGAGTTACACGGAAGGGACGCGAGGTTTTTTTTTTCCCTTCCTCTTAGGAGTCCGTAGCTGGCGCCAGTGGGCCGTTACGTGCGGAATCCCTTTAGATAGATGGAGGAGTTCCTATAGAGAGGAGTAGGACGCGGAGGATGGCATATCCTGTCGACGACT
The DNA here is from genome assembly GCA_036926305.1 of Uropetala carovei. Lineage (NCBI taxonomy): Eukaryota > Metazoa > Arthropoda > Insecta > Odonata > Petaluridae > Uropetala > Uropetala carovei. Next base: position 2,515,108 of record JAXCHB010000003.1, read on the forward strand.
GCGGCCATTTTCTACGCGGTTATTGTTATTATCCCTCTTCGCTTGCATACCTGTGCGACTTTATTGAGCCTCTCCCACGTCGACTTTAAAAAAATGCGCTATTTCCAGTGGTCGGTTTTTGGTGGCGCTTCGTGGGAAGAACAAAAGGAGGCCGTAGTTTTGCATGTAACGAGGGACTTTTAAATATTGCGATCGTTATTTTTCAAGTCTTGGAGTTTTAGTCTTAATCGAGTTGGGACATTGAAAATTGACGTGCGTGACATCTAGAAACTCCGTTGCAGATTGTGTGTGCTAATAGTTTTACGGAAAGAACTTACACAACAGATAAATACTACTTTGCTGAGTGATATTAGATACTCGGGGAACCAGGCAATATTGTGACATCCGTATTGTTCACACACTGTATTTAGATTTCACTGTATATCTCTCCCTCTTACATATATAAGATATGTGATATGAAACCTAAGGTACTTCTAGTGCAGTGACGTTACTATAAGAAGAAGAGGTTCGCGGCAAAATATTATTGATTACCCCTATCCCTCTTAACTCCTCAACCAGCAAATGCTGAGTTAACGTTGAAATACATTGTAGTAAAGCCCCTCGGGTTGATCCCTATTAATCAATTGTCAGGAATATGCTGAAACGGCCAGACTTTTAAAACCATTCTGTCCAAAATAATGATTAACAGGAAATAAATTAGGATAAAAAAGAGAAATTGATAATAAATCTTAGCTTCTTGTATATTCGGAAAAAAATCGAGGGTCCCCAAGAGCCCGTGGCATTTGGCCACCCATGTAACTGTTGATATTTCTCATGATAATAGATCATTGCATACAACCGACGGAGAAATACCGTACATTCCAAATTATATTTCGTTAAGTTTTTCCGACACAGTCGTTTTATTACCAACCCCCGAAAGAAAAGAATACAATTTAGTGCCGGTTTTTATAAAATTGTATGTTTTTAATTAGCCAAAATTTAGATAGGAATTCGGGACATGAACAGTTCTATAGCTTGTATATCGAAGTTTATTAGGGCCTGGTAGAACCCCTAATATATATGTATAGAAACACATACGCCCATTACGTTTATTCACTTCTCCATAAATAGTTTTTATCTGCGTTTCAAAATTACTTTAAAGGGCTTTAAGCCTGTTCCCCTTTTTTGGTTCAGATAGACTATTTCTAAAATTCATTGAAAATAAATTAATATGGCGTGCGAAAAAATTTAATGGGGCGTTTGTGGATCTATTTAGCTTAATGCTATTTAGATTCATTATCGGCGGATGCGATTGGTTGGATTAAAAAGGAGAAACGTTTGGGAGCCTTTATGCCAATTTGATTCGAACTCTGCCCTTTTATCTGGATCTAAAAGCAGGCTTCGGTGTTCCCACAGATCAAAGCCTTTTTAAATTGCCCACGGTGGTTTGATTTCGCCTTTTATAGAGAGAACTAAACGCTTCTCTTTCGCTCTATTTTCCATTTGGTTGGCGTCGAACTCAATTATATTATTATACTATTAAGCGGCTGAGTTATCAAAAAATTATAGCTTTGGATATTAGTATTTCGATCTCGTATTAATATAGAGTTTAGCGGATGAGCCAGAACTTAATGTTTATTCGTAGTAAAATCGCTAAATAAAATAACTTACTAATTTAAGGAACCACTGTTTCATTAAAATAGAGAAATGTAACGTAGTTTTCGACAAATAAATTTATAGTCAGAATTATAAGCGAAACTGAAAGAAAACAGGGTACATCTTTGATTTTTTTTGGAAGTAGAAAATTATAAGGAGTAAAAAACTTTTAACCCTTTATTGGTATTACTATTTTCTCTGAGAGTTTGGATCACTTCAGACTCGAATAAATCACCGATGACATAACTTTTCAATCATTGTGCCGTTATCGCAGTGCTCGAAATGGAAAATGTTACGAAACGGAACGCTTGTGTTGGTAGTGGAACGGAAATGTTTACGAAACGGAGCTCAGTTATAAGGGACGGTATTTCTAAATGTGTGACGAGACGGAGCGGCGTTCCGGTGCGTTCCGGCTCATTTCGAGCACTGTGTTATCGTAAGGTTTTTTTGGAAGCAGGAGGAGCAGGGATCCGCAACCTTTTTACTGTGACGATCACCAAATTACATTCTAGAATACGGCCGCCCAACTTCTTTGGTGTGGCGGGCCAATTATGCTGAAAGTCACTGACATGCGAGCCTGACTGGGGTTGCGGGAGGAGCTTAGTAGGAGAAATTTTGTTCGAGCGAAGATCAGAGATAGGCCGGAAAGCATGTGCACCCAAAATGCATCACTATCGTATCGCCCATGCCCCTCTTACTACCAAGAGAAATATACGAGCAGAACCATAGTGGATACCCTTGTTAGCTGATGTGCGGGGGAAATTTTTCGGCTGCATTTTTCTTCCCGGTTTTCCCCATCCGTTATCGCACATTGTGGTAAAAATTTCGGAAAAGGGAAGAGGCATTCAGAGAAAAATGTTTTATGACTGGTAGGGTTTAGGCAGCTTACCAGTATTCTATAGATACAAACAAACCGACGGTTGTGGCCCTAGAGCTTTGGCGCAACGGGCGGCCGCCCCGCTTGCCCTTACCTTGGGCTGGATAAAATCATGCCGCGGGCCGCTAGTTGGACTGCCCTATTCTAGAACATGCAGGAGCACTACTATGCATTTGTAAAAGTAGGAAATCTCATAAATAAAATCCAGGCAACGTCAAAATGTCCTTTCGTACATTTAGAAGGAAGACAGGCGAACAAGTCAAATGTTCCAAGGAAAGACGATTTTGTTTTAAAGTTGTAATGATTGGTATGTCATCACTTTATGTAATTATCCTTTCAGCTGATAATGTCAAAGTCCCATGAAAGCTCACGAATGTTTAGTAATTATAATTTAGTGAAATTAATACGTGTTCTCTTCAATTTAGAATTACTGAGGTGCAATGTTTTCTCTCGCAATTTCATCGGCGTCAACACCTCGCGTAATTTCTCCCCCCCCCCCCCTCTTTTTCGCCGCACTAACCGACACCTGTTGATCTCGCCTCGGGAGGAGCGTGTGTGAGAGCGATGAAAGCGTGCCTCAAAGAAGCTTCGCGGGCGCGCGCGCGAATTTAACCTACGATGACGCCGTTGTCCGAATCACCTCTGTTGTGCGAGACCAGCGCTATGTATATCGCCGTAAACTTCTCCACGGACCCTGTAGCCTCGAAAAAATTTTTTCCTATTCATTTGTTGACTGAAGCGACCATTGTTTTCGGAGTCCAAATTGGAATGTGTTACCTAAAATAAGCAGTGAATTCGTTGTTCACACCACCTGCAGTGACTCAGCTACGAATTTACTTTGGGGATGGAAAATATTAAAAGGCATATTTTGTAAGCGGCTTAAGTTGTTATTTTTCTTTGATAGTTTCAAATAATAACTCATAAACGCAGTTATAATTTTTTTAGGAGACGATGACATTCATTTAATGAATATACTTATTTCCAAGTTAAAGCTGAACTTTGTGCGAAACCTGTCGCAGGTCTAATTATTTGCCATGTATGAGTGACAAATTCTCGACTGTCCACTGGCCGTATCGGTACAAAATTCTTTAGCTGAAATGTATAAACTTTGCAAAATATTTCGTATTGTTTTTTTTGTAAATATTCTACGATAAAAGTTCAGTCTATCGCTGTACATTTTACGGGCTTGAATAGGTACGAAAACAACGTTTAAAATAATAGAGACAAAAATCGAGAATGTTCAAGTACATACATACAAGCGAGATAAGTTTTCACAGAAATACAATAAACCAAAGAAGGAATTAAAATATTTGTAAATCAGTACAAAATTCAGTACAGAAAGTCAGTCAGTGCAATACAGTGCTGAATGTACCATTACGCTTGGCCACTTCAGAACTCTTATGTCGGAGTACACATTTTTTCCAAAGACTTTCTTTTCGATGAAAAGTAATAAACTGTAATTTTAGTTAATGGATTATAATTACTTATCAAAGCGAGCGCGTTCAAGCGATGTGTTTTATGTTCGATTAGCGATTAAAACCGCTGCGGAAACGTAAAGGTCAACTTTTATAGTAACAATGACTATTCCATTAATTTATGAAAAGGCTTTGGTTCAAATGTTAACTCGCGCGTAAAAGGGATTTTCATTTCAAATCCCACACAACGCTTAATCTTTGAGAATGGGTGGATTGTATGCAAAACCGGCCAAGCTTCTGTATGTATTTAGCATTTACCGAAAAAAATCCGATTTTTAATACACATTAAAGCTGATTTCCACCAAAATGTCAGAAAGGTAAAATCGAATTTGAAGTTTTATATATGAATTTTAAGCTAAAATTTTACCATGACCCATCCGTCGTCCCTTGTTTCGGCAATGTTTCGTAACTCTATTTAAAGCAGTGTATACTATCCGAAATTGGCATCTGAAGTATGGTCTTCCATGCAACGCTGAAATGAGAAATGTCGATTTAATATTACATGAATATGCCAGATCTCTTATTTATTGTTTCCATAGATTAATGTGGTTAACATTAACATATGTATGAGTTTAGATTTTTTTTCTTCCGCTTTCCTTCTTGGTATGGAGGTGTGGCACTTAGTATCAGAAGTAGAACAACTCAATAACGATGTTGTTTGCAAATTTCTCGGAATGTGTTTAAATCGCCCATATTCTACGAAACAAAAAATGCGTAAAGCAGGGGCGTTTTTAACATATGTGCAATCAATGCAGCATATCGTCGGGCCCCTCATATTCCGGGCCCCAAAGTGATGCTCAGAAGCTTGACTTTGTGATGGTAGCCATCGGATTCTCTAAATAATTCTTCCTTCATATGCACATTCGTCATTTTATATTAAATTAAGTTAGGAACAAATAGTACAATAAACTAAGTAAAAATCCGTTATTGTATTATTTGTTCCGAAATGTGGAATGCACCAAAATTAATCCTTCACTTACGGGATTATAAATTAAATTAATTACGTAAATTAAAATTAAAAAATTTGTTAAACGAAAATAAGAATTCTTAAAGCTGATCAGTACAGCCCTCTAAGAAAATTGTATCGCGTAGTTTGAAGAGTTGAATTGGATGTCGCTAGAGGACCGCAGAATTAGCGCTAGGTTAAGGCTTCTGGAGAAATTTAGGTCGGAAGTACTACTAGGGAGGTTTCAGGAATATTAGAGACACCTACTTACATGGGTAGGCACGATCACGAAGATAAAATACGAGAGATCAACTATAGGACAGAGCGATATCAGGGTTCGTTTTCCCCAAGGACCATACGAGATCATAACATGAGAGTAATTCCCGCGAGAGAAGTTATTAGGTAGGCTTTGGTGCGCTGCACCACCTGCCACCCACCTATCTTGTGATTTGCAGGGTATCTTGTAGATGTAGATGAAGTCTTTGGTGTAACGATTATGCTGAAGGTGAAAACAAATACGGTAATATTGAAAATTTGGAGTGTGAACTTAGCGGTTTCTCGCCTATTGTTCCATATTTAGCGTCATTGTCATTTTAAACTAAAAAAGAAAACGATTCGCGAAAAATAATGAAAATCCCGCGCGGTTTGCCAGAGGAATAACTTCGTCTAGGGGTTGCCGCTTTTGGCACACGTGTCATTGGTGCCCTTGTCTACTCGTCCTATTTATAGACGGCCCCGTGTGGGAAGTAGCTTATAAAACAATGGGAAAATTCACGGCTCCATCTGAAGGGCATCTGCGCTTCATCTGAAAAGCTCGGCCTCTCCATTGTATTGCCCCCTAATTGAGATCAGATTACAAACAAGCCGAACCATTCAACCTTTTGGAAATCCAAACGTTACGAAAGGCGGAATCCTTCTACTCATCGGCGAATAGGAGAAAGGGGCTTTAGGAGCGATTTTCACCGCTAGCAGATTGCAATCGCGGTTTGTGATCACTTGTCACGAAGCGTGCAACGCGGTTTTTCCAATCTCCGTTCCATCCTTCACGCTTCCTTCTCTCTCTCTCCCTCCCCATTTTCTTCTCGGCCTCGCTTTTAGTTCGATTCGTCGTTAATTGTTTTTGTTATAAAGGTAACTCCGCGATCCGTTTTTCTTTTTTTCCTTTCTCTGTATTTCATTTTCCTGCTGATGTGAGTCGTCCCGATCGTCCTATTAAGAACCCAATATCTTTTTTTTATAACTATTCTTTGCAGCAGGAATGCGCCTAAATGGTCGTGCTATGGTTTCTCGATCGTTGTCTCCTCGGTTGGTTTAATTGAAATAAAAAGTGAATTCGCCGCGGTGATTGTCTTCTGCGCTCGCCGGATTTTCGTCTCCGCTACTATCTTGAAGTGCAGAGAGGAATTTTATATTTCATATACATAGCTTTAAAATTTGAAATCGAGAGTTTCGAGTAATAATCTGTGAAACTCATGCAACGAAAAAAGAAAGACAATAGTCTACACAATATTTTTATTATAACACGACCTAGGTTTCATCTAGGCATCTTCAGGAGTTTCTCTTTTGTTGAAACTTTTAATTTTTTGCTTGTTGCGTTCATTGGACTTGGAAGGGATACTTTTAAAATATTTTTTACTTAGAAAAATTTCTATCGAGTGTCTCGTGATGGAATATCTTCATGATGCTCCTTTTTCGACAGTTTTACCCTTTTTATTGTGTTGTGATTGAAAAGCTGTGTTATATTGGGATTGCCTAAGTTTTTTTAATTGTTGCCGTTACCTAGCTGTTAAGTTGTTTTATATGTGTAGGGTATTTTCTTTATTTATTTTCATTAAAAGGAGCTTAACGGGTGGTATGATACATAGCGAAAAAATTCTGTTGGTAGCAAATAAATTTCAATTATTTTGAGGATCCTCGTCAGAAATATTGTGATAGTTGTAGCTCTCTACCGACAAACGGAAAAATTACGTTGACCTCGGGTATGTCTCGCTTCAAGATAATTTACAGAAAATAAAGAATTAAAAAAAATTAATGACAAAACAAACAATTTTTGATGAAATGCTTCTTTGTAGTGAGGGTCCCCTTGACTGGGAGGCTCCCAGGTTCTCTATTAAGTACTCTACGCCACTGAATACGGGCTGAACGTAATGCCGGATTTACCGGAGAGCAGTAGCGCAAATGCGCCATGGTCCCGTGAATAAATGGGCCTAAAGGAGGCCCCGGACACTCTTAAGTCGGGTGTGGGGAGGGGAGAGGGGGTGATCTGCAAAAAATGCTGCGCATGAATCCCTAGAGTGCCTTGGTTAAAAGTTATTGCGAGATTATTAGAAAAGTTATTTGATGATACGGAACATGACGTAAAATGCTATAATACAGCGGTTCCTACACATCTACGAGTCCTCTTAAGACAATTTACCTTATCGCGACCCCCGTAACCCTATCCAAAGGCCAATTATTATAATATGTATCATATATTTCTGAATATTGAAATATTAATTTTATTTTTCGAATAATTAACGTCAATTCTTAATATATCTATGAATAAAATTTTTTTTAATATCCAAAAGCATTCGGTCCCCCTAGAAACATTATGAGGCTCTCGATTTGGTAATAGATGCTATAATATATAATGAGTTTGGTCAAACTGACGTGTCAGTATGATCGGATTTTTATTTTTTTCCATCCTCTACCCATCTGGTTAAAAAATTTCAACGTACATTACCTCATCTTACCTGCTCACAGACGCAATATACCGGCATTTCCATGGAAACGGATAAAACATTTGAGCAGTTACGTTATAAATCCTGTCAAGGAGGAGAGAAGACTCCTTTTCGGAAGAAAATAACGGAAAGCAGAGGAAGGGAAACAATAATAAAAAAACAAACATATTTCCTTCTGCCTTTCCTTGTTACTTTTTCAATTTCCGCAGACTCGAGAGAAGAAATTGGCTATTTTTGGAGAGGGTTAAAAAAAAGGAGAAAAGGTTTTCCACCGGTGACTTTTTCCCCCTTTCTCTCTTTGTCCAAATGGCATCTCTCCTCTCACTCCCCCCCCCCCCCCCACCACTCTCCCTTCCCGCCCCCTGGGAGAGAATCTTCGCTTTGTTTGGGAGTCCTAGGGGCTGGGTCCACGAGGGCCTGTTGACCGGAAAACGAGGTTGTATCATCAACGGACTGTTCCAAAAATATTTTCGATACTAGGAAGGGTCAAGAGAGCTTTCTTGTCCAGGGTCTCCTGGGAGATATAAATAACGTTATTCTTCCCTTAAAAATACCGCCTTCGGAATCTTAGTCGTAAAATAAAGAAGGGGAAGGAACACTGGCAAAATGTTGTAGGAGCCTTCTCGAAATCTGCTTCTTGTTCTCTCATCCTCACTTGAAACGGAAACGATTTTGTTTTATTTCTGATGGAGGAGTTTCGTTATTTCTTCTTCCTACGATAGAACGATGATAATATGTCCAGGGTCGTATTTTATATGTTATTTCTTTTGTCCATTGAGATACTTCAACAGGAAATCAGTCCGTACCATATAGACCTCAAGTAAAAATGTTTATAAGTTATAATCCTAGTGTAACTATAGACGAAGATGTTTAGGAAAAACGTAAGGAAATGTTTAATGATTATTTACTCAACGTAGGTTTACGTAAATGCAAGTTTAATATCCGAAAGAAAGTACATGTCAAACTCATTGAAATTTTTTACTTCGCATTTTGAATATTTTTACTTGAATTCAGTGAATCCGCGCACATTTTTAAATGCAAAAGTGGTCCGTTTATCCGAACTAATCGGGACTAATGATAGTTCGGGTGATAGAAAATGCGGATAATTGGTCCAAATAAAAAAATGTGTGTGTGGTGGAAGAGTATCTATATTTTGAACGATTATTTTGATACGCAATTCGTAATACGCTAGCATGCCCGTTCCAGCTACGATAGCTATTAATGGGCACCATTTACCAAGTAGTAGTAGTAGTGGAAGAGAAGCGACTTAGTAACAGAGGAGAATTCTGTCAGACTGGATGAATTTATACATCTACATAATACCCTGCAAGTCTCCAGATTGGCGGGTGGCAGGGGGTGTAATGCACCAAAACCTATCTAATAATTTCTCTCGCGAGAATCACTCTCCTGTTATGATCCCGTATGGTCCTTGGAAAAAACGATCCTTGATATCGCTCGGTCCTACAGTCGATCTCTCGTATTTTATCGTTGTGATCGTGCGCGTAAGGAATTTGCCGCCTACCGATCCACGATACTCACAGATTCACTCAAAAACGACTCGAAAGAATTATGGTCGTACGTGCGAGAAGTACGAGGAGGGCAACCCACAGTATCTCATCTACTTACAGACGACGGTGAAAGTGTGCACGATTCTTTTATTAAGACCATTATGTTAAGTCCATTCTTCGAAAATTGCTTCACAATCGACAGCGGTCATTTCATTGATTTCCCTACTCGTATAGATTCAAATATGAGCGACATAGAAATATCCGAAAGCGGTATCGTTAAAATGCTAAATCAGGTCCATAGAAGAAAAACGCCAGGACCGGAAGCCACACCTGCGTTCATTATAAACTCGCTAGCGAACGAATTAGCTCCGTACCTTAAGGTCGTAATCACAAAATCTTTAGACGAGGGAGTAGTTCCTTTGATATGTAAAACAGCCCACATTACACCTATACACAAAACGGGAAGTAAATTAAAATTGGAGAACTACCGCCCTATATCATTGACATCATTCTTCAGTAAGGTTTTTGAGCACATTATCGGCAGCTCAATAATGCGATTCCTCAAAAGTAAAGGTGCTCTGAATAGAAACCAGCATGGTTTCCGGAGAGGCAGGTCATGCGAGACACAGTTAGCTCTATTCACACGTGATATTGTGAAAGCAGCGGACAAAGGAATAGGAGTAGATACAGTATTTTTAGACTTTAGGAAAGCCTTCGACACCGTTTCCCACGCGAAAATCGTGCAAAAATTGAAGGCTTATTCAATTAACGAGAAAATTGTAAATTGGATCACCTCGTTCCTTTCGGATAGAACACAGAGAGTAGTTCTCGATGGAGTTGCATCAGACGTCGTCAAAGTGACTTCCGGCATGCCTCAGGGAAGTGTAATCGGACCTCTGCTATTCTTGATTTCTTGATATATATATATATATATATATATATATATAAATGATATAGCGGATAATATAAAGTGTAAAGTCTGACTATGTATGGTGAAATCAACTCAATATACGACCAGGAGACATTGCCAAGAGACCTTCAGGCTATTACGAAGTGGTGTAAAGATTGGCAACTCGACTTGAATATAGAGAAATGCGCCGCAATGAATTTATTGCGTTCATTGAATTTCAACCGTTACCCGTACGAAATATCTGGGTTAAAGCTAAAACACGTCAAAAGCTACAAATACCTAGGAGTCATACTCAGTAGCAACTTGTCTAGCAGGAAGCATATCAATATGTCATAGCATCGGCAAACAGGGTTCAAGGCTTTCATCTAGAGTCCTGCGGGGATGCCCTTCGAATGTGAAGGAAATCGCATACTTTTCCCTAATACGACCCGTCGCCGTCGTGGAATACTGTAGCGCCATCTGGTACCCTTTCGAGGAGGGCCTAACTAGGGAGCTCGAAATGGTTCAGCGTAGAGCGGCTATATTTGTAAAGGGAGAATACCGGTATAATGCAAGTGTAACAGAGATCTCGAGGGACCTGAAATGGCAGACGTTGAAGAGTAGAAGAACTGAGTACAAAAGAAAACTATTTGAAAAGTTTAAAAGCTCCGAATTCGTTGAAGGCGTACGCGGCATAGTTGTACCCATTGGTGTTAGTGAACGTAATGTTAGATCAGAGTGTACGAGTAAATTTGTCGAAATAATCGCTAGAACCGAGAAATACTACAGATCGTTTTTCCCAGACGCGATAAGACAGTCCAACAGAGGAATTAGTTAGAGTTCATTGGTGTTGTGACACCCCCTTCCAAACGCTTCTGGCGGCTTGCAGGGTATTAATGTAAATGTAAATGTACCCATGTAAGTAGGTGCGTCTAATATTACTGAGACCTCCTCTAATAGAAATCACCACCTAAATTTCTCCAGAAGCCTTTACCTAGCGCTAATTCTGCGGTCCTCTTGCGACATCCAATTCAACTCCTACAAGAGTGATGTGACGCTTAGTTTTTGCTCATATTTTTGCTTTACAAATCTGGCTGCTCTGCGTTGGATTCATTCTAACTCAAGTATCTGTCCCTTTTCGTACGGATCCCATATGCTGGAAGCGTATTCGACCTGAGATCTGACCAACGATAAATAACACGTTTCTCATACCTGTTCTGTGCTACTTCTTACTATTCTGCCTACGAAGCCCAATTTCTTACATCCCTTCGAATATGCATATTCCACGATAGATCACGGCAAATGGTGGTTCCTAAATATTTAACGTATTCCGCAGATTGGATATTCAATCTATCAATTCTGTACTCCCAGTCTAATTCATTGTTCTTGCCCTTCCAGAAACTCAAAAGGGAACATTTGCCGTGATTAATTTCGATTTCCCATTCTTGACTAGCACGAGATTATGAGAGAAGAGACCAGGCCTGCGGAAAAAATTGTTTTCAGTCCGATAAATTAGTCATTGACATAGCTATGTATTTTGCCGTAAAAACTTGCGTGGAATAATTTATATTACCATTAAATTAAAATTAGCAGAAATTATTAAATAGTTTACTAAAACGGCGTCGTTTTGACTCGTGTCAGTTATAAGATAAAAAATAGGTAGAAACATTGGAATAATTTGTCGTCAGAGCCACTGTAGCCCAGGAATATTTTATATTTTCGCTATGAAACTGGCATCAAAGAAACATGCAGGAATTTAAAATTTAGTTCGGGTAATTGAAGTTCTGTAGTTGTCGAATGAAAAACCTTTTGCGATAATTATAAAAAAGTATAAATAAATCATGCTAGGACATGTGTATATGGATTTGACTAAAAATCTTGAAAAGAAGCTTTTATTGGCGTAGGTTTGGATAATGTTTAATTATCTTCCTATTGGGTAGTCCCTCGAATGGCCTCGCGTCAGTGGTCAATATGGCCGGAAAGAACAATCATTGCAATTAGATTTAAAATCGATAAACGGGAATCGAAATTTGCCTCCTAGCCTTCCTAGTCCGTCGCGGGGTATAATTGAAACGCCCGGAATGATCGCTACATCAATTAACAAAATAAACATCACGCGCGTCGTAGTTCATTTGTATCGAAATCGAGATAGACCTATTCTTACGGGCTTATCTCCATCTCGCAACCAATCGGTTAAACAGCGATGTCCAACTTTGAACGTTCGAGAAATAAAAAGAAAAAGAAAAACGCCCATTCGTTTTTGACCGCGGGCGCCATTTAAAGCGCAGACGGAACGGTAAACAACGACGCACTTTCCCGTCGTTTATTTGCGTTTTGGATCTCTATTTCTCTCTCTCTCTCTCTTTTACTTTAATTCTCGTCCTGTTAGTCTGCATACGAGCCAAAGGCGATGTCTTTCGTGTCACTAATTTGGCCGCTAGCTTTTGCACCAAAACCTCCCCCCCCCCTCCCCCCTCCCTTCATTCCCTCTTCCTTACCATCCTTCCTCTCTTCCTCCTCTCCCTCCTCCTCCTGCCCCTACTCTCCCTCTTTCTCCCTCCTCCTCTCCTCCTTCCCCCTCCCTATCCTCCACCCTCTCACCCCTTCCCCTAAGATAGTCGGTGTCCTCTTGTCGGCTCTGGTGATGTTAAAAAAAAACTGGAGAATTACTCTTATGACAAGTGTTGCTAACCCTCCTGCATTTTTGGACGTCTTCCAAACGCCATATAGACGATGTCGACGGCTAGGACGTGTTAGCTCGTTCGTGCCGTTACCTTCCACGTCGTTGTGAAACGGCAAAAACGGGACCGTAATGAGGTTTTTATGAATGTCATTAACTGGCGTGAGGCAATCCTCTTTAGGACTGATTCATATCGCGCGGCGATTGGTTAAGCCATAAAGAAAGTAACGTGTGTGTGTGTGTTTGTTTTTGAAATGGCGATGATTAGTTTATGGGTCCCAAGTTTTATCAAAATCAAAATGGATCGGTGTTTTTTTTTATTGGGGAAAAAGCCCCGGCCTTACTGTTTATTGACGTGACTGATGAAAAAAAGATGGCGCCTGTAATCGTGCGTAATTCATTCCATTTTTGTTTTTCGAATTGCCGTCGTAAATTCCTATTGCCGGCATAACCTATGTTATATCGTTAATAAAGTTCTCTAAGCATTTTATCTTATTCCAAGTGAAGTTGTATTAAAATGAAGTCGCTCCTCTGTAGACGTGAGTCGCACATTACATACTCTAAAGAGATAATTCTTTACAGTAATTACACTTTTACGTCGGTCCTAATCACTTGTGACTCCTAATATGTTTCTTTCCTCACTCTCTATATTGAAGCCATGGAGATTCCGCTGTAATGGTTATTATTTTGTTACTTGGTGTGTAAGGGTAGCTGTAACTGAGACAACGTCGTAAACAAGGCTGGTATTCCGTTGGTGGTTAGGATAAATTTAAAAGTGAGAGCATAATTTTTGCATTTCAGCGAAATAGCAACAGTCCTCATTTTTTTATTGTTATGGATTGAACGGTCGATGAATTTCCACTGAAAACGCCTTCTTCGCAGCCGAAATTGGAATTTGTTTAGAGCAGTTTTTCCCCAAATAGGAGTCCACGAAAGCTTGCAGAGGGTTCGCGACACTTGTAGGAAAAATACTTTCTTTCATTAATTTAGAGAAGTGATAATAAATTAATTACTAATAATTCAAAAGGAATCTGTTGCCATGGAAACATTATTCGGTTGTCAGGTCTTTCAAAGCAACCAACGCGTGATCCCACTCCTCAGTTTGTTGTCGAATGTTAAATCCCCGCATTAAAGGGGTCCGTGGGATTTTATATGTTCCAGTAGGGGTCTGAAGGTTGAAAAAGATTGAAAACCCCTATTCTAGAATAGTCTCGGAAACCGTAAGGGCCGCGAGGTATACGCTCAACGATTTTTCATCTGCTTCTAAAGATAAAATGGTCATTACCATATAAACTGAATATCTTCTTGTTCTTGCCCATTTTCCTCTGAAACTGGCCTGCAGCACAGTATGGGAGCCATACCCTTCTCTTCCTTTTCATTTAATTAGTGATTCCACGTTTTTACATTTACATCAATACCCTGCAAGCCGCCAGAAGCGTTTAGCAGGGGGTGTCACAACACCAAGTGAACTCTAACTAATTCCTCTGTTGGACTGTCTCATCGCTTCTGGGAAAAAGGATCTGTAATATTTCTCGGTTCTAGCGATTGTTTCGACATATTTTCTCGTACACTCTGATCTAACATTACGTTCAATAACAGCGATGGGGACGTTAAGGACACCTCTCTACCTAAAACCATCTTCACCTGCAGTAATATTTTCTTAGAAAATGCTATACGTATTTTCCAATGTTCTCTTCTCGAAACTCTCATACCATAGGTGAATCGACTTTGAATTTCATTCTCAGTACCTTTTAATAGATTATTTTTCTCCCTCGCCTCTTTCACTGCAACCAAATCACTCAATGAACCACTGTTGAACAAAAAAATTCATATCAGGGCCGCATGATAAATTCGATTTTTTTTATGTAAAAACATAATTTACTCAATGAAAAACTTGTTTTTCTTTGTATTGACTCAAAAATCTACGTCAATTTTCGCAGTAGAAACTCTACTGAGTATCTAAATTAAGATCTTTCAACGAACCTCGAGATTTATTCTTAACGTATTTCATTTTAGAAAACAAGTGCTCTCAAAGGGAATTACTCTCGAATGTACAAACTATTTTTGCTGCAAAATGTCGCAAGTTCGGGAATTTTGATTTTTCAAAATCTATGTCCAGACCAGATCTAGATTGTCAGTTGCATTTCGGCCGTAACAACAACTTATCGATACTTCATTTTTGGAACGGCGTGTTTAATTGTTTGCAAGTTACGTCGGTGTATAGCTGTTTTTTAACGCGTGGTGTTGTTCTTTCACTTTCCCATTCATTATTTTACGGAATCCATCCTTCGTTCTGTTCCGTTGTTACATCTCTGATCCAAATGATGTCCGCCATAAGCGTTTTATCGCCCGGGCAACGTTAATGCCTCCCCCTCCGACCGTCAAAAGGATGAAATTTAAATTTAAACTGAAAGGCCGGTTTCACATGCGAAAGATTATCCGAGATAAAAAGCGTGCGGAATAATTGCGCGATATTTCATTTCGCATGGAGAGAAAGAGAGGGAGAAAAAATAGCGAGTGGGCCTGTGTGTTTTATGTCAGCGAAATGGAACTCGTTCGGCGTTATAGTACACGGTTCCACCGAAGCGGAGGCTGGCGGTGGTGTTTTCGCCATTGTAGAGCCCGTGGAAAAGAGCTTAAGTTTCGTAACATGCGTCTCTCTCTCTCGTTCGAAGCGCTCGATATAGACGTAGGTGTTCTCTCTTGTCGGATTCTCCATTGAGGAAGGTATCGTTCTGATTTTTTTAATGTCTTTTATAAGAACGGAGATGTTATTTCTTCTGCGATTTGTTTGACGGGAGTTTCGTCTACTATATTTGACGAGTCAACATTCCTGAATATTCCATCTTATTGTTGATTGCCTGAAATACAGTTTGAAAAATATACGTCTTTCCTAAAAGTAAATCTTATTTGCGAATTTGGAAATTTGCCATTCAAGTAAAAATTGTTTTTTTTTTAAATTGTCGAACCCACGCCCTCTTACGAGGACCAGAATTCGCAACAGCTCGCCAATTACGAGCAAGGTTTTTTTAATCCTTGAGTCTGGCGCGCTAGACCGCTCGGCCATCCTGACAACCGTCTGAGGAATGTTTATGGGAAGTTGAGAAATATAGGGAAGTTTAAGTGCACATGTGAAATTTGATTTTTAATCGTGAAGCACATTCAGAGTATTTCTTTGTCACCGAATAATTAACGAAATAAACTTAATTGCTTTATTCATTATTTGTGAATTTATGAGCTAACAATAAGACGTTGATCACGAATGTAAGTTTTTGAATTGCTATAACTTTCTTCGGATAAATAACGCCATGATCAGAAAACCAACTACCTGAGAATCACATTTTAAAGCAGCGATCAAGTGTATATGAGGAAGAAATTTTTACTGCTCATTCTTCGGGTGCATGTGTTTGTGTTCAGTCCATCTTTCTCCCGATTAATCATATGAACAAAATCGTCTTTGCTACAGCAAACATATCTGTGTGTCTTATCTTATTATCATCATTCAAGGTAGTCCCATAGCAGCTTAAAATATTCATAATACGCATTTTGGAAATATTTATTTTAGGAGAGTAAATATTGTTTAGTCTGTTAGGGTATGGGTCACAAAAGCGATCAGATCCGAACTGTTTGGCCTTCGTTTTTTCCCCGTTAATTTCTTAAGTTCGTAATATTCTTCACCAAAATCTGCACCGGTTAAATTGATATTATTGCTACAATAAGTCAAATTTTAATTTTTCTCTAGTTAAAAAGCGGGTGCGTATTACAAATGTGAAACTGTGTGTGTGTGTGTGTCGAATCGTAGTTGCGATGACAACCGCATCACGTGTCTCATAGGTCTTTTCCTAATTCCCTTGGGATATCCATGCGTCTTCCTTTCCATCTCCCGATTACTAATTAATTCATCTCGTATCACTTCCGCAACCTAGCGTCTGTCTCTCTCTTTCACTCAATCCTCTCGTCGGCAATCCTCTTAAAAACGTTCTATCGTTCCTTTTCACCTTCACTTTAATTAGCTC
This sequence comes from Uropetala carovei, assembly GCA_036926305.1. Lineage (NCBI taxonomy): Eukaryota > Metazoa > Arthropoda > Insecta > Odonata > Petaluridae > Uropetala > Uropetala carovei. The sequence continues at coordinate 2,531,854 of JAXCHB010000003.1, forward strand.
CCTCTATGCTTCGCGCTCAATCTTATAATCCTCTCCAAACGATGTCTCTATCTCTCCCCCTCTCTCTCTCTGTTTCCCCCCTTTTTTTCTTTTTTCTCTCTCTCGCTCTTTACCCCTCTCCTTTCTCTTCATACTCCTCTCTCTCAGCGTTTCCCTTTCGTCGCCCACAGAGAAACTACCCCGAACGTTCACTTCCTCGGCCGTCCATCCTTATACGTGCACATTATCGTTATCCCCCGGTCATTTTCCGCCATTTCCATCCTTAGATTCAAGGACTCGCCGTTGGCGGCGCCCTCGTGCTTTTTTTATCGCCCAGGAGGCGGGAGTGATCAGAACAAAGAGGATCGAATTGTGGTCTACATGCACTGTGCGCCTTTATTTTTTCCCTCCTCTTTCTCATTTCCCTTATGTTTTCGTAATCTTTTCCATCCTAAACTTTACCTGTTGGTCTACGTTGTATCCTTAAACTGCTGGATAGTTCATGATGGTTAAATAGTTATAAAAACAGAGGCTTTTGGATTTCCGCTAAGTTTTACCCTTAGACCCACCCTCCCTCCTCCCATCTTCATCTCCGTAAACTTCCCACGAGCGTGATTTGGCTGAATAATTCATTCAGGAGGTTCTTTGACTTATTCACCACTCTCTCTCTTTCTATTTCCCTTTCTCCGGCGCTTTCTCTCTTTCCCTATATCCTCCCTTCTCTTCTGTTTATTTATTTTTAAGGATCCCAAATAAGCACGCGGAAGATGTGTATCGTGATTTCACCACCAAAGAACTTGGATGAGCGTGCACGGTTTTTATTTTGATTGTGATTTACCGTTCCCGTAAAGCGTGGGTGTATTATCTGTCAGCGTAAGGATTTTTCCATTTTCTGCTTTGTGTTTGTGTAACTCACGGTTTGAGGCTTGAAACGTTCGTTATCAAATCGTTTTTTGCTTTAATTAGCTAGGTTTCTACGGAAACGAACGTTTTAGGACAAGTATAGCCATTAACTTGATAATTCATTTGTATTTTGATACAATGTATCTCCAGGATAAAGTGGGAGGCATGCTTTCAGTTGGTTTCGAATGTTTTGTAAGAAGTTGTTCTCTCTCTACATCCACATGTTACCCAGCATATCACCAGATTGGTGGCAGGGTAAGCGGCGTATTTGGCTTGGGAGAAAAACATTTATCGTAATAACCTCGCGTATCCGAAAAAACTATTAATATTTCCGCCTCTTGAAAATTATTAATATGATAATGAAATGCAAATGAGATACTTGGCCATGTATTGTTTCAGGAAATTTTCCTTAACGTGGAACCTATGATATTGCTTTTATTATTCATAACCGCGTACTATTATAATGTCCGTTGTTAAATGAGCATTTATCGAAGCATAGATAAGATGCAAAACACGATTTATTGTGAAACTTATTTTGTCTGGGAATAACAGGTAATATTTTTTTTAATGGTCGTTTATAGAACGCAAAAATAAGTGGAAGAGCTCAAGTTTTCAGCCATTGAATGAAAATCATAATAGCCGAAGGGTTTCCTTATCTTTTTACGATGAATATATTTCACTTTAATTTTCTTGAGCGATTTCCGTCCTACCCACGGAAATCACGAGCAAAATGGATGTATTTCGGCAGTTAAAAAAAAAATCTATAAGATAGGTCGAGTCAACGTTTCTATTTTTGGACATGAAGAGATATTAAGTGGTGCCGTGGAAGTTCCATTTCATGTTTTGGGTAATTTTAACTTTCCAAATAAGAACCAGCTCTCACTAAATATTCAAGTTTTCTTTCGTCTCATCCTCATCCAATAAAAGTCAATAAATACTTTTCTTATCATTGGCACAGAAACAAGAATGTAAGATTTATTAACGTTGGTACGAGTAAGTCGATTTATATTTTAAAACAAAGCTGGGAAAATATTAATAAATTAAGAGTGCCCCTGAACTTAACTTCCATTCATGGGAGGGGAAAAAAAGCATACTTTGGCAGAGAGGAAAAATAGGCAATATATTCGGGTTTGCATAAAGTTAATACATACAAAATATAGGATGATAACTGAAAAATGTTGCAATGCCCTTAATAATAAATCCGATTCCCCATATTGCAATAACTATTTCGCCGATTTCCAAAGGAAAAAAGTTTGTCAGAAGTGGGATTCGAACCCACGCCCTCTTACGAGGACCAGAATTCACAGAACTCGCCACATTACGAGTAAGGTAGAACCTTGAGTCTGGCGCCTTAGACCGCTCGGCCATCCTGACAGTTGAGTTATATGGGTTAATTACTGCAGCACTATTTTTATCAGTGGAAAGGAGGTGGAAGTTTTTCTAAGTGCGTTAAGTAAGAGTTGAAATTCTCTCCTTCGTTTTTCTTAATGCGTCATGTCAGTGGCTCATAATGCTCAGAAGTTATTGCAGTCTTTAAAAAAAGGCTTTTAATGATGTCAGTATTTAATCAATCGGAAAGTGAGCATAAACACCTTCGATTTCCTCATTCTCTCCAGTACAAGCTTTGATTATAGATAAGTGCGTATGTCTATTACATTCTGTTTAAATTTGTCTCGCCTACATTGATCATTTAGCGTTTGATGTTTCCTGGTGCTACGATAGTAATGTTTGGAGTCTCCTCTTTTCATTTGTTCTGCTTTGGGTGATTTCAGCATGAAAGGGGTTTCATTAAAAAAATGTATTATCGATGATCGTTTTGGAACGGTTACGTGACGAAGATTCATGGAGTGAGGTGGCGTGGGACAGCGGACTTTTTATCGAATTTTCTTTTTTTTCCGCTGTCAATCGAACTGCGGGATTTTTTTTGCGTCCTTTGTTGGGCGAGATGAAATTCGGAAATTTGTACTCAAGCTTAGCCAATGCGTCGATTCATTTTTTGCTGCTTTAGTTTTATCTCTTTACCCGCCGATAAGCTCTCAAATGTCTTTTGGGATTATTTTTGCCTTTTTAGCCTTTTATTTCGCTGACGCGCTTATGTTTTCGCTGTCTGCCCGTGTGTCCGTCTGTGTAATAGATTAAAATAGAATAGCAAGTAAGAGAGATAGAAAACTGAAATTTGCAGGGTGTATGTGATCTAGGATGCTGTTTATTACTATGCCAAAGAATATTTTTGGAGAAATATGTGGGTGGCAGGGAGTGCTTTAAAAATTATCAGATTAATATTCCGGGTTAATAGTTAGAGATTGAAAGTTAAATTTTCTATTGAATAAGTTATTTCGTCCGAAGTCTTTCTCTTAAAGTTCTCATTATCGATTCCTTCTTTTAAGAGATCTAAAATAACCTTTCCTCTTCCTACCTCTTTGCCTCTTTCCAAACATTCTTTCTTCTATGACTACTTTCAAAATTTGACTCACCTTTCTCTTCTGTCTGCCCCTCTCTTCCCCCATTGCATTAATAAACTTTCTCGTTCGTTTTCCTCTCTAACTGATTTTCTAATATATGCCATATAAACATCTCAAACTTACTCTTATCTGCTCACGTATTCTTTGCTCATTGTCTCGCACCCATATACTAATGATACACTTCCTATCAGAGTTTTCGCTAACCTCTTTTTTAGTATCTTAATTCAGATTGCCTGCCAACAACTCTCATCGTCTCGTAAATGCCTCCTCTGCTCTTACTATTCTTGTCCTGATATATTTCGTACTTCTTTCATACTATGACAGAAAGCTATTTTCATTGCGTTTTTATAGGACGATTCGACATTTTTCGAGGCTCTTTTAATTTTATTACTTAAAGAATAAACTTTTCCGGTATAAATTAGTCCGTTTCTCCCATTTCCTTTCACCGCTACATCCGAATCGCAAGTAACGTAGCTACGGATATACTATATACTGATTATTTGTGACACAGTATTATTTTTTAAAAATAACATGGGATAAGAAAAACAATTTGTACGTGCGTTTAGGATCATTTACCGATTAAAAATAATGAAATAAAACTTTTAAAATAATCCATGTGTGCTATGCCGACACAATTTTCTTGCTCCCAAATACTTAAAGTTAGTCATGAAATCACATTCTAAAAACATACTAGGTCAAACTTTAAAACAAATGTCGACGAATCCAGATGTTTCTCACGACTTATGTTAGAGTGAGCGGATATTTTCGTTTCGAACACGATAAAAAAAATATAGAAGTTGCCAAACAAACATTTCTTATCAATATTCTCGAAACAAAACATCGCTCCAGAAAGCCAAAAAAGGTACCCCGAATCATCTGCCGACAGGTATAACGATCCTGGAAAGAAGGGAAAAAGTAGGCATTCGGCCTGTCATATTTCATTCGGGAATCCGTCACGCGAAATCGGGGAAACATTGGATTTGAATAAATTCCGTTCGCATTTTCGCGTGTTAACCTTCGAATCCTGGGAGTGAGCGATTTATCTCGTGGGGAAGAAGCAAGGGGAGGGAAACAGGAAGAGGAATCGTACCCAAAAATAATTCAGTCGGAGGCAAACTCGGTGACTAATTTATTCTCCTACGATTCGATCCGACCATGCCATGGCCCACGGAAGATGTTTCGTCATTATCGACGGAACCAATATGTATGTATATGTATAAGACACGCCCGTGGCTCATGCCGAGTGAAACGACGGCGGAGCACGCGAAGGAGGAACGAAAGTAGCATGCGGAGATGATCTTCAGTTGGGAAAAAGTAGAATGAAAAAGGATCGGAGGAAATTACGTACAGTAGACTGCCCAAAACAATATCCGAGAGACGCATGTGGATATATCGGTAATCTCCTTATGGAGTGACCATGGTTACCGGGTTTTCTTTCATTCTTTTCTTTGAAACGCTTCCTAAAACAAATTAAGATCCTGTACGGGTGATTTTCCGTAAGACGCAATATTCTGTTAAACATTTGGTATTCAAGATTTTTTTTAACAAATCCTGACTGGAATTCCGTACTTTAGTGAAATGGTTACGCCTGCCCTATTGCGGAAAATTCATTTTTTTTTGTTTTATTTAAGTAGCTCATAAACAGCACTTATGGTCCATTACAACGAGTGCATTAACAAAAAAAGATATCTTGTTGGGATTCGGACCCGCGAACAGAATCAGGCACCATAATAAGAGCTTTCGCTTGAGGTGTGTGATAGGCGCTCGCTTAATGCGGCATTTTTCTAGGGACGGCTTTATATTAGTGTTGTCGCCGATCTCCACCTATGTGTCGTAAACTGGGTCGGCATTTTGTCTTCTGGCCCTCAAACGGCAGATTTCCACGCAGCGGTCGTGACACACCACCTACATCTCCATCAAAGCCGGTTAAAAAAGAAAAATATCTGTTGCCGGTTGTCGAACACGAGACTTATGGACAAAAGCGAAATGTGTCCTAGCCACTGTGTCACATATGGATCATTATAATTCAGCTAATGAAACATATAACAGATTTTAATTAAAGTAATTACTTAGGCCCGGTTGCATAAAGATTTCGTTATGGAACCAATAACTATTGGACTCATAAAGTCATGGGACTCATAACTTCCCCCGTGTTTCTTGAAGCTATTGCCGTCATAACTTACCTTTCAATAGCTATTGCTCCGTTCACGTAGTTTTGTGGAAGCCGCTAGGTGGTAGCACGCGCGAAAACAAAAAAAATTAAGCGAGAAACTCTAGTTGAGATGACAAACTTCAATATGGCATCGTTTTCTGCAGTTTAATTATAATAGATAACCCACACTCATAGTTTTGGTAGTTAGATCGTAGATGCAACATTACGTAATGAATAGGCAATAATGCAAAAAATGTTAATACGAATAAATCAAATTGTAATTCGTAAAATAAAAAATAATAGCAAAACGTATTCTATATTGAACTATCACGAGACAAACGGGAAAATGATAGCTAACAATAATTCACGATGTAATATTAATTATTGAATTACAGCGAACTTTAATTGATAAACAATCATAATATTAAAGAGAAAAGCACGCTAATGTCTACAGTAATAGTAATGAGACGGTAATGTCAACAGTAATTATAACAACACGCTAATGTCGGGTATGTAAATATAGCATATGAGAAATTGCATCTTACTTAACTCAAAGAAATTCTGCTATTTATCGTAATGTTATAAATGCACTGTTCCCGTCAATGCGCACACTGTATAAACAATGTAACGAAAAACAAAACGTAAGGCGTAGGCATGTTATGACAAAACATCCGCCATCTTAGATTCTTATGGAACTCATAACATCTTAACCGTACCCATATGTAGAGATAAGTTATGGAAAGGCTTATGGAACCAATAAGTGCTATTGAACGTTTCAGAAACTGCTTTTAGCGATTTTTCATAAGTTATGTAGTTTATAGGCCTATCGGTTCCATAACTCGCGTTCAAGAAACCGGCCCTTAGAAGTTAAAAAAAGGGCAATTACATAATTAGTATTTTAATCATGTTGATCTGGCTTACCGTCTCTATGGATATGATAGTTAAAATTTCCATCTCATAAACACTTTCTCATTTTTTACTTTCATAAGAAAATACCTTTTTTTTCGATTTCGGCACGAATTCGGATTCTCTCTTGGAGAAAAATACACTTCGTTTTTTTCCGCCGTGTAATCTTCATTCTAAATTATATAACTTTAAAATGGATGTTATGGATATAAATGGCGACGCAGTGTGTATATCCTGCGGAAAATTGTTTGTTTAAAAAAATTCAGTCATAACTAATCGACATTCAGTTATTTCAAAATTTTCCGTATCCTTTCACGTTTATACCTACATACCAGGAAAATTCCAGATTATAACATTCCGGATCTTTCAAGATTTTGAAAATTACGCCCCTCTCCGAACTGCTTTATTTAAAATTTAGTTGCAAAATAAAATATATTTTTTAACATAAACCGTTACGTTCTACCACTGAACTACCGTAGCAGACAAATTCTCCTGTTTCAGAGCGGGAATATTTTCTTAGGTAGGAACCGGGCCCGGCAAGTGGAAGACCCAGGTTCGATTCCCGGTCATAGCAGATTTTTCCATCTGTTTCTACATTTTCCGTCATTCCAGCTTATGCCTGTCCCATAAAGATCATAGGATCATCCATTCCATCAACGGTCGAAGTATTTTTACCGAATGTCATTCTAATACCCCAAAGAAAAAACACGTTTCACCATAATCAGTCTTGATCGATGGCGTTTTACAACTTTAAGCCATACTTTCGTGTAATGTGACGAATTTGGTGAACTCTTCACTACGAATCTGGTGAGCTTCGATATCGAGGCAGTGTTTCTCAGCCATTTTAGCTAGCGGGATTTTATCGGACGCTAAAAAATTCCCGCTGAAGGCCGTGAGAGCTTTCCGGGAATTTTTAATTAAAGATGGAATATTAAATTCTATAAAAATATATTTAATAATAATATATGCCGTGAATCCTCTTTGTATTTTTTATAAGTGCCTGTTTGTTCGTAGTAGAAACGTAAAATCTGATTTGGCTCGTCTTGAAAAACTCGTCGGTCTTGAAAGTTAGAAATTCGAAATTTCGTGGCCTCGGTATGCACCGTTCGCGGCTCCATGTTTTGGAAAATCCTCTCCAGAGATAATGTGGCGTGAAGCGACAGCGGACGCGGCGTCGCTCCAGGGAATATATCGATCTATGTATAATATCGGAAATTCGAATACCTTTTTGTTCCGAAAATGTAATTCTCTGCTGCTTTCAACATTGGTGGATTGTAGCCATTGATTCAGTATCCTTAAAACCCAGCTCTTTCGGTCTAATTTTTGGCGGAGATAGGAAGGAGGGACGCGTCTTGTCAACAAGTTTGGAAACCACTGCACTAGCCTGACCTTAGCGCGTGAGAAATGCCATATTCTGTAGCCTGCCTCGGCAGTTCAGTGGTAGATCATCCGCTCGGCAAGTTGAAGAACAGGGTTCGATTGCCGCTCGCGGTGGGATTTTTCAGGATGTCTACAGTATACCGTGATTATACTCGCAGTCCATAATCTGCGCTCGAGAAATCCTTTGCTGGAAAATAAACGCTCGATAAATATCTCGGAGAATGCATCCCCCGCCAATTAAATCGTCGGCCTCGGTATAATTCTTCCTTTCCCATATAAGGACCGCGGGTTCGAATTATTCCACGGGCTGAGATTTCGGTAATCGTAATGTTACCGTTAAGACACGGCTCAGGAGCTGCCATTACGTGCAAGAAAAATGTACCGACGATAAAGGAAATAGCCTCAAAAAAAAAACACGAATAATTCTTAAAAACCGAGAGAAAGAGAACAGAAGGTTTATCGAGCGGCTTTCGGCGCGTGAAATTAAATTTAACAGCGCGGGGAAAGGTAATTTTGGGGTCTATTTCAATCGATACCTTTCTTTTTTCATTTTATTTCGCGCGCGATTTCGAGTCCACGATCTGATTATCGATTCCACGTCCTCGTTAAAAGTTTTCCCCCAACTTCTTTATATCCCGAAGAGACCGAATACGCGATTGATATAATGCCGTTTTGCTCGATAGCGCTCTCGCGAACACCGTTTTGTACTCCTCAGAGTTTTTAGTATCGAACCGGTTGTTTTTTTTTTAAATATAAAAAGGTCCCGAAGATTTTGTTTTTTGTTTTTTTAATCCATGGTACTCTAGTATTTTATGGACTTTAAGTACATGCTAACACATGTCCCGTTCTCGCAATTAACTCGATCGTCTAATTTTTAATGTATTCTTTTTCTCTGTCTGTTTCAGGTACGTTGTTTTCCACGCCCTCCTTGTTGATCGGTCCAAATCCTCGCCGTGGAGATGCATAATGGTCAAGCGGTTGGAATTTCACTCACAGTGAGCCCGTTCAATTATAGTTTGCCGATGACAATTTGTGTGTGTATGTGTGTAACATTTTTTATTTTCGCAGTCGTTTTTGTACCTGTCGGCTGCCAGGTCGTTCATAATCGCATTGTTTTGAGCGGACTGCGTCGAGGCTCGCATAATGGGTGGGGAAAGGAGGGTTCTCACTGTCGCGTCATTTGGCCGTTTGGGCGTTGTGATTGACTTGGTTGGGGGATTATTTTTTTCTCTCGTGCCTTCGACCGTGTATTTATATCGCCGAATGAAATTTAAAAAAAGAATAAAAGACCTATGGCACGTACATCCAGATACCATCGGGATGTAATTAAGGGACTCATAGTGTGTAATTATGCGAGGTTGTGAGGCGTTGTTTTTTTGTCTGTAATGCGATGTTCTCGCTGGTTTCCTCGTTACATTCGTATTGCTTTCTTAATGTAATATAATTTTGGGTCTCGCTGTTAATCTCTTGGTAATAATTCCTCGGTTGTATTATGGGGTTTTATTTTTCGATCGTCTGGGTTATTTTGAATTTAAATTAGTTATATCAGCCGATATTACGAGCGTGAATTTTTAATTGAACACCTATTATTCTAGATGAAGGACTAAACGAAGTAGTAAATAACTACCTTTTTTGACAAAATAATTTAGTATCTATGCGCTTTCAATATTTAATATTTCAGTGTAATCCTAGATAAATTTCAGACTTTTTCATTTTTCTTTAGATTTACCTACCAAATATTATTTTTTTATCCAGCAAATATCTAGCCTAAATATTTAGTGGTATTAAGTAAATATATCTCAATTCAAATAGGTACCTTTTATTGTTGTCTTTGATCTTTTCTCCAAGGTATTTCTAAGATTGTATTCCATCATGATTTCAAATATTTTAATGTTCACTCTAGAAAAAAACTATTTTCATTCATACGGTGCGTAAGAATCTCTAGGTAATTTCCGATTTAACTTTAATCCTTTCCGTTAAAACATTGACAATTTCCACTGCGGCCCACCGAAGTATACACTGCTACCAATGCGGCCAACCATGCAAAAAAGTTTGCCTACCCCTGCTCTAGATCAGTTTTTCAAAGTATGGGCCGCGGAACAATGGTAGGTCGCGGAAACCTTCGTGAGAGTCGCGAGGTCGTCGGCCAAAGGATTTCCATCTGCTTCGAAAGATAAAATGATCATTACCATTTAAACCGAATACCTTCCTTACAAAATTTCCCTCGGAACCCCGCTGCTAGATCCCTCCTCCATTGTTCTTATCCCTTTTCCTCTGAAACTGACCTGCAGCACAGTAGGGGAGCCATACGCTTCTCTTCCTTTTAATTTAATTAGTGATACCGCGTTAAGGACACCTCCCCACCTAAAACCATCTTCACCTGCATTAATATTTTCTTAGAAAATGCTAAACGTATTTTCCAATGTTCGCTTCTCGAAACTCGGGGATACTTTGTGGTGAATCGCCTTTGAATTTCATCCTCAGAACTTTCAATAGCTTCTTTTTCTCCACCGCTTCTTTCACCCCTTTATGTATATTTTTAAAGAAAACCAGTTCTCCCCGGTTAAATCCGCACACGGATAACCGGAGTCTCAAATGTGACGGTAACAACCTATGATAGCAGAAAAAATTAGCGAGCCAGTTTTAATACCGCGTGGATTTTTTTTTTTTGAGATACCTCCATGTCGAGGACGTCAACGCCTCAATCGTTGGGGGAAAGGGAATCCAGTGGCCATCCCTCGATTCTCGGCATCTCCCCATTCCCTCTCCTACTTTCCTCCGATCCACTTGACTCTTTATCAAACCCTTTCAGGAATTCGCGATCGATAGAACGCCGGGAGTCTTCTCTCCACTCTTCGGCCTTCTGGGGAAAAAGGAGTCCGTGCACCTCGTCCTTCTTAAACGTCGTGTCCTTCGGCGGAATGAGGAAAAAAAGAAAATAGTCCTCCCCTTACCACCACCACCACCTCCCCACCCCCATTTGGTGACGCCCTACTTTCCCGAAATAAAACCTTGTCGTCTCCTTCGGAATCGTCTTTTCTCCCTCCTCTCCCCCTCCCCCCCTCTTCGTTGCACCTTATTCTTCCCTTTCACGATTCCGGGAAAAGAAACCTTTGGATGCACGGATCAATCGATCAAATGTCTGTGTGTGAGCGAGAGAAAGAGGGAAGGCTGCAGAAATTGAGAGGCCGTCGAATCTTCTCCTATTTTTTTCTTTTCAATCACGACAACTTGCAAATGTCTAGAAAGAGAGAGAAATTGCAGCGAATGTCGACCTGGTCTCTAAAGTAAATGAAACGTGTTTAAACTCCCGTGGTTCGATAGAACGGGCGAGTAAACTCGTTTAGGTTACTACAGTGCGGACGTCGTGAGATGGCGTCACAGGAGTGGTGATCGGTGCTTTATTAAAATCAGGTGCAACCAGGGCGAATCCAGAAACTTCTCGGGGGAGCGATCGCCCTTCCACCTATCCACCTACCAACGGCCCTATATTTTGAAAATCCCTACCCCTATCAGAATCTTTCTTTCCCTTGCTATACAGACCTAATCTACGGCGTATAATTGAGGAATTCTGCGCGGAATGAATTTAAGGAAGCACCCAGTGGAGTTCAATGGGTTTATCCAAGGGTGGAACGATCGCCCCCCCCCCCCCCTCCCCGTGGATCCGCCATTGAGTGCAACGCTTGATTCACGTGCGCGGGACGCAAAAAAAAATTGAGAATAAAATTTAATAAAATACGGGAAAATAAACATTGAGCTATTGCCGGCACAGCCAGACATTAAGTGTGGACTGGGTGAGGGGAGGGGTGGCAAATACTTTTAACACCTTATGGCAGAGTATTATGTAGATGTTATCTGAGCACTTGCTTATCGATTTGTCTGCAAGAACCTTCATGTAATGATAGAAGCTAAGGAATCACGACACTGATTCTGATTTGAACACCTTCGATCGACCTTGTTTATATCTGCCGCTCGCATACTTGTATGCTTTTGTTAAGATTATCTCCGATCTTAGTGAGGCAAATGCCTGGTTGCCACCTACCTGTCTGCACCACTCCTTCCAGCATGGTATATAGTAATAAATTTTGTATATCCCGCTTTACTTCATCTCATAGGATTAAATCCAATTGATAACATTAAGGAGATGATAAATTTAAACGGGAGTCTGCCTTAAATTGCAGTTGGTTTTGGAATTCTGCCATTGATTGCAATTACCTTCTGGTTACAATAGCCAGGGTAAATAAGCAGCACTTGCATAGATTTTTTAAAATGCTTTTTTTAGAGAGATGTGTTTTTACCATGTTGGGACGAGGTTCTTTGAAGCGTTTTAATAAACCGTGAGCTCGATCCAACCGCCACGTAGACGTCGTCACCGACTGTTGATTTTTCAGTGATTATTTAGCTGATTTTTCTTAACACATCCTTATTAAAAAGATCGGCGCTAAGTAATCAATGCCGACGAAAAAATTGTAACGGATATGATCGTGTTGTTTGCTGTATAACAAATACATTTGGATCTCAATAACTCATACTAGGAGCAAAAGCAAAAATTCAAGCTATTGAGTTATAGTAATATTTACAGGAATAACAAAGGGAATAATTTTTCGTTGTTTTGTAATGGTTCAACTACATGCAACAACAAGATACAATCGTAATTCAAATCGGATCAGAAGGGAATACAAAAAATCTGAATTAACATACTTAAATTCAACGCATAGTGATAATAAAGATTTAAATGATCTTATTAATGTAGTAGTTACGTAGATTTTACGAAAACCATCAAGTTGATATTTTTTAAAGGATATCGCTTGTCGTAAGATGTCAACACGACACAGATGGATTGCTTTCGAACAGCAAATTTGGATTTCGATGCGCTCTTTAACGTTCCCTATCGACTTCCGAGAACTTTTGAAAGTGTTGGTTCGCGCGCAGGGCTGCCAGTCGCGAAGGTTCCTCAAGGCGCCCGTCTGTATCCTTCACACTTTTCCTCCTGCGTTCTCGGAAAACTGTGTTGGTTCCGGGAATCGTCTAGACAGTTCGAAAGCTCTCATATCACGTGGATGTCCCAAAACTTTGGTGCCATTCGTGATGTGGTTTCTTAGGATCGGTTAGATTAGTTCTCTCTCACTTTTCCTTCCCTCAGTCTTCACCTTCGTGATGGAATGGCGTGTGGGTGTTTTTTTCCGTATTGCTCTTGATTCGATAGTGTTATTTCCGTAGGTAACGTGATGCAGACTCGCTGTTTATTTTTTTTTATTTTGAGAGATGTATAATGAGGGTGTACCGTTACATTTTTCATTAAATGTAACGCTGTAATCGGCGATGGGAAATACCCGAGCGTCCAGGAAATCCTTGTATAGCGGTATGCCGCCACCTAACGGAACGCGCGGTCGAACGTAGCTGTATCCTTTGTTGTGCACTGCGTGCGATGAATTTGCGACGGAGGTTTTTCGCGAATCGATACTATTTATTATTAATTTTTTCTTATAACTTTGACTTCAGAAGAAGCCCTCAAGTATGTATCCGAAATTGAAAAAATGAGCACTCGTGTTAGGCATCTCCAATAGGTGAGATAGATTATTTTTAAAAAAGCACATGCGCGTTTCGGCTACAAAGTAGTCGTATTCAGTGGCGATTCATCGAAAGTAGACTAAACCCTCTCCTTCCTGGTTAACCTCTAAATATTGTAATTCATGGCTTAGGGAGGATTTTTTTCATGACAAAACTGAAGCCGTCCTTCAGTTATTTCACGTGAAAAATGTTCGCAGCGTTCCTCATCTCTTCGCCGCCATATTCTCCTTTAATCTGCATAATTACAGAGAAACAAACGCAAAGAGTGGTTCCGTATTTATTGTAAGGTAAACTGGAGGGTCGCGTGTTTGAGTTTCCCATTTTTAAGGGTATTTGAGTGGTATGCCTATCACCGATCTTATCCAGTCAATTACGAATTGTCCAGAAAGGACATAGTCTAGATTCTGCGCTCAGGTTGAGAGAAATGCGTTAAAATCTTCGTCAAAAAATCCCTAGTTTTTTTAACGGACAACGTTGCTACTGAAATAACCTTTGACTGTATTTCGGATACGAACCCTGGCGTACTTTTGTAGTTTTGAGATTTTTTTTCTTTTTAACGCAAACATTCCTAAATATTGCCTTTCTTCACTCATTGGACTTCGAAATGTACGTCGAATAAATACGGCTGCGCAGTGTTGTCTCATTTCAGCTGTCCGACTGTGCCTCTCTTGTGTTCAAATCGATCTTTTCTCTTTGCAAACGGACATGTATGAATATCTTTGCACCTTTTTTTGTCGAGTTGAGCGTCTTATGTATGTAGCGTTTGTCCAAAAAATGGTGTATTTTGTTCAGTTGCTTGTTTTTCAGCGTCGGCATTCATCTTTTCATACTTCTGCATTTTGCATATTGAACAATAGTAAAACTTAACGTGCGTCGTTGGTAAATACGAATACGTCATTCTTATATGCATATGTATACAAGTAACCTTTACTTAAGCATTGTATATGAACTAGTGTAATTGCCCGCCAAAGTAATGACAAGATTTTAACCATAAAAGATCAAGTGAATCATTGTGGTCTTATAATGGCTTTAGTTCCAAGCTCTTATTTTATATAGTATTTAAAAACTAAAAGCCATCTTTGTTACAGTGTATTTTTGTTAAACTCTCCCTCCTATCTCTCTCCCTTTATCTCTCTCTCCCTCCCTCTCCCTCGCCCTCTCTCTCTCTTTCTCTCTGTTCCTTTTCCTCTCTCTTTCCCTCCCGCCCTCTCCCTCGTCCTCTCTCCCTCTTTCTCTCTTCCTTTTCCTCTCTCTTTCCCTCCCTCTCTCTCTTTCCCCTTTCTAATTATCGCAATCCTAATATACGTACGAAAGAGTAGAAAGAATACATTATGATTTAGTTCGAGGACATTTAAATGCATGCCCCGTCATTTTTGAGTGGCGTTTATTCTAGCTTTTTGTAATAATTGGTTTCTTTTGTATTACACCTGTGTAGCTTTCATGCAAAAGACCGCTGTTATTAATGTGTAATTTCCGTGTTGTTTGTAGATCGTCATATCTTATAAAAACATCTATTCTATAACTATGCTAAACCTCGTAAAACGTTGGATTTAAACTTAGTAATGATTAAGTAGTATGTCTCGAGGTCCGCTTAGCGTATTTCCGCCGCTGCGGATAGGTGCTCAGTTTAATACATCCGTGGAAAGGTTTTCTTCCTCTCAAAATTAAGAAATAAATGACTCTCGAAATAGACTCGCGCCGTCCGAAAACATGTTAAAACGTACTTTGGCGTGTCACTTTTTAAGTCCGGAAAAATCCGCCCAGACTCATTATTTATTCGAACTGACCTCGCCAAAAAAGAATACTCAAGAAAATGCCCAAGTGATGTGTGCGCGGGACATACTTGGGGCGCAAATAAACTTTGCAGCTGACACATCATTAACACACGCCGACCGCTGAAATAAATCGTTTTTTAACGTGTTAACCACCTGCTTCCTCCCACTTTGTCGGCCGAAACGCGACCGTAAAATGTCCGGAAATATTTTTCGCTCGCTGTTTGTTCGACTCTTGTTTAACCGGCGACAGCGGTGGACCGAATTCGGATTTTGTTTAATTTCCATAGCAACGCGTTTTTTTTAATTCTGATATACTACTAAATTTAATGCCAAAATATATTGTGTTAATCAGTTTCTAATGAATTCAATATATAATTGGGTGTTTAGGTATAAATTTAACCGAAAGCTAAACTTAAGATGCTCACAGTTCAGTTACAAAGCTGTCGTCTACATTTATTATTCGCAGATGGATATTACGTTAGTATCAATGGACTGGGGATCATCGTAAAATGTTTACTCAACATTTTTATGGCTGCTGCAGGAGTTATCAAGCTATTAAGAACAGATCTACGATTCCTTTATGAATACATTTGCGTCGGAAAGATGATTTTTTAATTATTCGGTGAAACTTGGCGGTGTAAGTTTGTCTGTAACGATAATTTATGACCCAAATCATGAGAATCCGCCTTAACTGCTAAGTAACATTTTATCTTCTGAGTAGTAGCATATAAGTTAATGGCATTTCGAATGAATTTATTTTTTCGTTTCCTACCGTCAGTGACAGGACTTTAAATACATATTTTAAGCACTAAATGAGATCGTTTTTAGATCACCAAGATGGACTTTATTGATCTCAGAATGAGAAAGTAGTATTTTTTCATTGGAATATTGGCCAGGAATTTGGTATCCATATCGAAACCCAAAGGAATTTTTATTTTCTTGTGAAATTTAGTTCCTGAAAAACGTAATAACGATTCGTTTTAATAAATATTTTGTAATTGCTGGCTATGCAATTGAGATGGTCATATCATGCTGGAAAACATTCATTAGTGAATACGCTTTCTTTTTGTATTGACTGTTACGCGATTATCATGCTCCAGAGCGGTAGAGATACACATCTCCGATAGCTAACACTCTGAACCATCTTCGGAGCTCGGTAATTCTCTACGGCATAAGGAAATATGTCAAAATCCTTGTTAAAATTCAAAAATCTATAGGGATAAATGCGAAATTATTTTTGCGATGAAATACGTGTTTCGTTATTGCATAATACATTTCGTCATCAACGTCATTGGCCGTCTGTTGGTAAACAGGTCCGTGATTATTTATGGTTAAACCTATTTCCGTAATCTTCTTCATGTCTTGAGAGCTCTCTTTCCCTTTTAAGTCGTCTAGCAGCCGAAACCTTTTCTTACCCCCTTCTCTTTTTCCTTCCAGTTTTCATTCTAATACGTGTCTAATTATGATCTTTCTCCTCTGATAATGTTCAATCCAGTTCGCCTCCATCTTTCTTATTCACTGAATAATCATTCCCTTTTCTCCCATTCTTAATTAGCATTTTCTCGTTTTTCATCTTATCTAAATTCACGAAGAAGCTTTTGTTCACGTAATACCGGTGAGATTATTGGATTTTACATTATGTGTCACATTGTGACCTATTGGCCTACCCTCACATTGTTTCTCTCCCATTACTATCTGCATTCGCTCCCCTTTCCCCCTTCCAGCTTTTCTCCTCCTCTCTCATTCCCCATCACTGGTCTTATTTTTATTCGCCTCCATTTCGCCAATGTCCTCGCCATCTCCTGCCTTTCCTTTTTTTTACGGTTCTAGAAGATTCCCGCTCTATATCCCCCGTCTTCCCGTCACAACTTCCTCCTATGTTCGCGCGCCCATATCCCGACCGCATCTCCTCCTCTTCTATAGTGGCGGTTACTTTTTAAATCCCCATTTCCCGCCGTAAAAAGAACTTCAAATTCTCCCTTCTCACGCGTGCCTCCTCGTAAGGTTTCCGCCTTTTCTTTTTCTTTCTCTCTATCTCTCTCCTATTCCGAAAATTTTCCCCTTTTATTTTATCCTTTTATGGATCTATTCAACTCTTCCTCCTCGGAAGCGTTGCTCGGTTCAATGTTCTTTTTCTCTTTTTTGTTAAACCTTAGCGTGTTGTATCTCTTTTTCTTTCTTTATTTTCCTTGCCTTTTTTCTGCCGGGATGTCCCAGCTCCGTATCGACGTATCTTCCCCTCTTCATCTGCAGTTTTGCCGGTTTTATAATATTTTTGTTCTCTTTGAAGCGTTCGCTGTTTTTCACCCTTTTAAATTTCTTATACAAGTACGAAATATTTTAATGGCGAAAAAATTCTACCTCGAGGTTTTGATGTAAATACACGTTTTGTGTAGGTGTCGTCGAGTAAAAAAACAGTTGTTTTCTCCATGGTGCGGTTCTAGGACAGAAGATAATAGACGAAATCGAATGATATTTCTTGTTTATGCTTATCATCGTCCAGAATAGTCCCTCCGAAAAGATGAACGGTATAGCACAACAATAAAATGCGGCTTATGTTTTTCGAGTTCCACAAAATATGGATTTATTAAAAAAAAGTGGCTCCAGCTATTCCGATCAAAGTTCATTCTGTTATAGCGTTTTGCGTCATGAACAATACTGCATAAGCTATATGCATCGCTTGCATAAGCCACATTTTTCATTTCCGTTCTCTTGATCATCCGTCGTTAAGGTTGTTACAAACGCTCCATACGTTTCTATTTTACTCAGGCCGAGAAGGTTGAAACGGTAGGCCTTTACGGAATTGGGCTTTTACATCCAAACACAGACCCACACACCCTACTCGGTTAATCTTGGAGCAAAGAACTCGTTTTGCTGCACGACCTGGGTTAAGGAGTTCTCCCACGCAGGGTGATGTGATTTTATTGGCCGTGTGTGGTTCGAGTGTTGTTAAGAGAACTAGGGAGAGAGAAGTTCGGCCGAACTGCAGTTTTGTCGGATGAGCTGCCAGGAAATTTAATTACGGTAGCTACATGCGTGTTAATTAAAATCGTGGTAATAAGACGTCGAATGTTGAAATGTAAACGGTAAAAATTGTATAGACTTAATTAGCACTTAGGTGATATTGGTGACTTCGGATGTAAACTCTTTTATGGGTCCCACGGAATGATTAATTGTCCACCTTGGCATGCTTAATTCTAATGCTACACTCCATTATATTCATCCATTGTGGAAAATCATGTAGGAAAAGGTTGTCGACGTCTGCTCAAGACAATTCCTTTGACAAAGATACGGACATTAATTTTCATACAGTTTTATTCGATAGGGAAACACGTGGTCGGCCACGTTTTTCTGTCGAGTGCCTCTATTTTCAATATTATTCTAAACCTTTGACTCTCCTCATGACCCATTCTTAAATTCATTTTGTCCGTGACGCTTGTGAAAAGCGATTCTTATAAGGCATCTTGAATATAATTCTGTACAAGAGGGAATACAATTCAAATATAAGTAAAATTCTTCTTAAAAGCGATGCACCCGCCAAGGACGCGGCGCACTCAGGACCGCGACAAATGATAATCTGAATTTTTAAATCTTACGTTTAGTATTATAAAATATATTTTTATTTTACTTCTACGTTGTAAATAAACTGGTTTTGAGAGAAAAATTGAGTAGTGTATACTTTAATTAGGAGGGTGGCATAATTTTTAAACGTTGCCGGCTCTGCCCCTATCCTTTTCAATAACTAGTTGCCCCTTACTACACACGAAACACTAACATAATTTTTTTCATTCTCGGAATATTTATTTACCCTATTTCTCTTCCCTTTCATACGCTTTGTCCCATTGTGTGTTTCCCATTTCTTCTCCCTTCTTCATATGGAAAGAAGTTAGAAAAGACACGAGATGTCTATGTCCTCATCCTCACAGCCTTTCTCTCTCACTCACTCTCTCTTTCCAATTTTCTTTCCAAGTTATTTTTGTGGCCCCCTCCTCCTCCTCTCCTATACGAACTCCTCTCTTATCCTCCCCCCTCTTGATATGCTGTTATCCTATTTCCCCCTCCTCCTCTTCCTCCTTTTGTGTATCGCTCGTTATTTCCGCATCCACCCCGTTGCCATGGAGACTTTGAGAGGATATATCTCTTTCCCTTTCTCCTAAAACGTCTTTCGCCAGTAATTGGGTTAGTTATTTCTGTTTAATAAATTTCCGAGCGTATTATTCGGTTTCTGTAGCGAAAGGAACATTGTTTTTGTTCGCCCGCATGCGTGTTACATGTAAAACGGGTTGTTTCCCGCAAGGTTTTTTACCTTTAGTTCAACGCACCCACCACAACACGTTGGTTTCATTTTCATTGTCTTAAGGTAACCACGACGAAGGAGATTTTAAAAAACCTCTTTATTGAAGTAATATAACGCCGAAATGATTCCAGTTTACTTCGTAACTTACGTCAATTGTCCATAACGTTGCTAGAATATCTTCCAAAATAATGCCTCGCTTTATCCAAGAAGCAGCATTAGTTACGATCCTTGAAAGCAAAAATGTCAGAATTGGTTTGATTTTTGGCATTTCAAAACTACCGATAATTTTTAACGCATACTTGAATATTATTAAAATAACCATGTGTAATTTTCTCATCCATTTCGATTATATTATGTTAATTTTAAACATAAAAAAGATTACAAAACAGATTCACGTGGAGGCGGCTCAAGTGTTAAACTGAATATGCATACGACGTCAGGGAATTTATACTTATCGGGTCAAGTTCGAAATTGCAATTGCATTTGACTATTTATTCAATCATTCTCTCGTTAATAGAACAAATTTACAATTGTTGTTTTGGAAACGGTTGAAGTGATATTTTTGTCTTAGTCTTAATAAAGTTTCTATATCCGTGTTTTAACTGCTGAACGTTTTATTCAAGTTTACCTCGTATGTATTATAAGTTGAGCTCGTTTGTTGAACTTTGAGTCTGAACATTGCTTACGTTCCCGCGTGTGGTTTTTCTTATCTTGTTGTATCAAGTGAAAAATGTTAATTTTATATGATACCGTTAGTTGTGGAAGCCCACCCATGTCTTTATTGTGCTAATCTGCTGTAGTGTTTTCGCCTCGGTTTTAAATTACTTTGTGTCCAGTTATCTCATAAGCGACACTTCTCGGTCATTAACAACGAGAGCATTAAATGCAACAGAGATCACGTTTTGCTTCCATAGCGATCAGAAGGGTTCGAACTCACGATCTTACGATTTCTGAAGGCCGACACGCCTCATACCTATCTAGAAAAAATGCCTGAAAATCGTGACAGTCAGTGTTTATTCGGGATAAGCCGCTATCGGTAATGCAAAAGTTTTTTTTAAATTCTCAGTATACATAGTTTAACTTTGGTCCCACTTAGTCTGTATGAGCACTATTATCTCCTATTTTTTTTACGTCCCCGTAACTTTTTTAAAACCTATATTTGTCCTCAACTTTCGTGACCACGCCACAGATCCCGTGTCCTCACGCGATGAGAGAAGTCCGTCTCAGAGGACATCCTATTTCGTGCTTCCTTTTTTTTATTTGTCCATCCCATTCGTTCTTTCTTTTCTCTGCAATGTTTATCCCGGTCTCTATCGCATTATTTTTTCCAGTCCAGTTTTGTGGGGGAAGTGCTTTGTGAAAATAATAACTCCAGTACATTTTTGAGGCATCTGTACGTTAATGAGAAATTACATATAGCTATGGTTCGTTAAAAAGAAGTAACCTTGGATGAAACGGGTTTAGATGTGAATGAAGCAGTCACATCTTTGTGTGATCTTCAGCAGTGCATTGTTCAAAGGAGAATATGACACTCCAAAGGGCCCAAAATCCTCACTGTTGGCGATTTTTTTTCTAATGAAGAAACGCTCTGCGCCTTATAGAAAGTGAATACAAATTTTATAATTTTCCGGCAGATGTATCTAAAACTCTCAAATAAAATCTGCAGCGCAATGTTTTTAGTTCAACGTTACGGAATGTTTGCTTTATTAAGCACTCAAGATCAATTCAGAAATACCCAAAGGGATAACTTCCCGTTAAGAAGTGCCCATTAATTTATATGGAGTACATATTTGGAATCGGATTTTCGGAAATTGTGGTAAAAATCTCCGAAGTATTTCAGTTGGTTAGCGTTTGATAAGTAAGTATGTTGCGATAATAGCTATTATTGGAATCTAATGTGTGTGGATCTAAATAACATACGAGTACGCTAACCTACCAATTAGTAGACATTAAAATGGGAATTTAAAAATTTTTTGTAACTTTTCTATTTAGTTTAATGGAGTTAAAAAAACTTTCAAGATTACGCCAATACGATTGGAACTGCGTTCTTTAAAAAAAATATCGCTTTCGTGATAACTTCTTGGTTAGAGGTTCCATCAGACGTACGCTGCGTTCATATATCTACTCTAATGGTGTATTAAAAATCGACGATAAACGTAGATTGATCGAATGAAGTGTGCAATATTAACTTTTTTTTTAAATCGAAGCGACATTTACATATTTTTCATTGCATCGTGATAGTCAAAACCCACGACTGTACGATTGTAAGCAAACCGGTGTTCGAGGGTAGTTACGACAATTACCTCCTTAATTTTTTTTCATTTCGTTTTTCCGGTTCCGATCCATTTTCCTCGTCTAATTTTAAATCGAGTTACGGCTTCTATTTTTAAAACTCCGCGGAAACACCATTAGGAGCCATTAGCGAACTGTTTTCTTTTTCCCCGAACTTCTGTCCAACTTCGGTTAATGAATTAGATCCGCTCGCACGACGCTGCTTTCCGTACCTCTGCCGCGTTGATGTTTTAATATTCCTCCGGTCTTTCTGCCTTTGTTATTTTTTTACGCGGCAATTTGCGTTAATTGGGATACGTTCCACGGCTTATCCCTTCAAAAAAAAAAACCAAAATAATAAGTATCGCCGTCAGAGTTGTTCGTTTGATTACAGAAGCCTTGTTACTGTCTTGCTCTCGGAATATGATGAAAGAGTTTTGTTTTTGATGATGATAATGAAGTTCAATGTTCGCCCTTCGTGTGGCTTTTTCTTTTTTTAAATCTTGTAATTTTTTTTTTCGTTATACCCGCTTTGAATGTTTTTCTTTTTATCTTTCGTGCTTTTACGTACCGTTAATCCGAATTTTATTAAATTATTTTTAGAGCTGAAAATATTGCGTTTGAAAGATGTTCCCACTTTCCTGAAACCGAACGATTTCTGTTTTCCCTGTTAAAGAGTAAATGCGTTATTCGTTCAGACCGTTGGATTGCATAATAATATCTAACTATCTACATCTACATAATACCCTGAAAATCACCAAAGCCTACATAATAACTTCTCTCGCGGGAATTAGGTACTCTTCTGTTATGATCTCGTGTGGTCATTGGGAAAAACGAACCCTGATATCGCTCTGTCCTACAGTCGATCTCTCGTATTTTATCCTCGTGATCGTGCCTGTCCATGTACGTAGGTGCCTCTAATATTCCTGAGACCTCCTCCAAGAGAACTTCCGACCTAAATTTCTCCAGAAGCCTTAACCTAGCGCTAGGTCTGCGGCCCTCTAGCGACATCCAATTCAGCTCCTTCAGGAGCGATGTGACGCTTAATTTCTGCTCATATTTTTGCTTAACGAATCTGGCTGCTCTGCGTTGGATTTTTTTAAACTCAAGTATCTGTCCCTTTTCGTACGGATCCCATATGCTGGAAGCGTATTCGACCTGAGATCTGACCAATGATAAATAATACGTTTCTCGTATCTGTTCTGTGCTACTTCGTACTTACACATTTATAAATTTTTAGACCTTATAAATTATACTGGCTGACATTTTATATAGCAACAGGGGCCAAACTTACCCACGTGACACACATTTTGTGCTCATTAATTTACAAGAAGTAATACATAATCTCTATCCAAAGCGATTCAGATATAATATGTGTCCTTTAGGTATTTTCAGCACGTCTCAAGTCACACTACGTCATTGTGTTCTGTAGTAACATTGACATGCCACCGAATGGAAATTTAAAGAGCCGCATTCTAAGTCAAAAGAGCTGCATGTGGCTCGCTATCCGCGGTTTGGCCACCCCTGTTATATAGTTATTAAAATTTAGTTGAAATAATATTCTAGGTATTTTTTTCCGGGAAGGTGCTTACTGAAACTTAGCAAGCTGCTGCTCTGTAATAGATCGAGAGAATGCCATGCAGTAATTCAACTGAGTCATGCCCGTCGTTCTGAAAATCCCTTGTGCCTCCCTCACTGTTCGTAAAGATCGTATTGCGCATTAAATCCTTCGTATAATACAGAAAATGTTTCTCCCTTTTTCCCCCCAGCGAGAAATGGCGGTCAATTCGCAAGTAAAAGCGCGTACAATGTTTTTTTTTCTTCAGCACGTCAATTTTTCGTTCGAATATTATTCCTTATCGGAAGGATAACGGCTCGGAAAATCGTCGGTCGAAAAAAGCATCCAAATTATCGGTTTTCAATTTCTTCCCCTTATCTAGAAACTCGAGCGTATATATCTGTATATTTTCTCTCTCTCTTGCTCGGATTACTCGCCCACGTACCTATTCCATATCTTTGTCGTTCGTAGGGAGCTTAAAATGTCAAAGGTTAAACCCCGCCATGATGAGGAGATTTGTTCCCCAGCCATTTTTATTCCCTAGGGAGGCGTCTCGTGATTCTTAACGGAAAGTCCGGATGCCTATTAAGTCTCGCGTTTTTTTTTCCTTTTTTTACACTTCTTTTTCTTTCGAGGAATTTTATTAGGTTTTTGTTTTTTTTTAGCGGGAGCCCTCATTCAAGAGGTCGGCTATAGAGCTGATAGGGAGAGAATGCCCACGTGTGAGTAGCGTGAGGGCGCCCTCTACGAATAATCAATGGCGCGGGTTATTTCCGAGGTGCGATTCTGAACACGGGATTCAAGCGAGGGAAGAAAAAATTCTTTTAAAAATTTTTCTTTGTTTCTCTTCCTCGGTTGGTCGAAACTCCTTGACCTTTGCCCTCTCTTCGGTCGGTTTTTTTTTTAATCGGGAGTCGTTTCCCGAAATCCATTTCCTGTTCCCTTATCCTTTAATCCTGGGAGAGGGAGGAATGGGAGGGTGAAGGGGGGAGGATAAGGAAAGAAATCGAGGTAAAAAAAGAAAGAAAAAAGTTAATTTTTTCCAGCACGTGAATGATCCCTAATGGGTTTTATAGCTCTATGAATTTGTTTCTTTCTCTGTTTTCGTTACAGTTCGACTTTGAGGAGCGTGTTTGTCTTATAAGAGATAAAAATGGCGACGGCCGCGGATCTCCCCTCCGATACGAATTGAAGAAGTACTCGTTTAAATATATTTTCAAGGACTCGGTCGCTTGATTCAACAATTTTTTTAACGAAAACTTTTTATCCCCCTTTTATGGGCGAGGTCGAATGAGATCTAATCTAATTTTCCAGTCGGATTTATTTTTTTCCAATATACCGAATGTTTACGGACGTTTTTGCGCTTGATACGCCCCGGGAAAAAAAAATTTTAATGGAATTTCTCAGCTCTCCATACGGCTCGGATTTCTCGAAGTTTTCTTCGTACTTCATTTGCGAATAGATTATGGAAATAAGTGAATATCGCTCAATGACAAATCATCTACATCGGCATTATTTTTTTTGCTAGCTGAAATATTTTTGTAAAACTTTTCTGACGTAAAGAATGCAATATAATACTATGTGAATTCTCAACTGAAGGTCTGCGGACCACTGGTAGCCCGCGTTTTTTTTTTATAAAAATCGGAGTAAAAAGAAGCGATCATGTAGCAGATGTGTTCATATTAGCGGTCGAAAAGTTTTAGTAGCTGTAAATTTTTTTATCTGGATAAGATTTTTATAACCCAAAAAAATCAGCTGCAGCACCCCAATGTTCCACAGCACCCAGTTTGAGAACCGCTGAATGCAACTTATACAGCTACAAACATTTCATGTAACATCGTTAACGTTTCGTTTTTAAAGCAGCCGTCATCAGCTGTAACTTGACGCGCTTCTTTTACGTCAGTTAATGACAGACACTCGATGCGCATCCATCCTACCTTTGGGTATGAAACGAATAAAATACTCGACGCTCCCGTTCATTTTTAGGATTATCGATCCGTGAATTACCGCTGAAGACACCAACTTTGTTACGGAAATGCAAACCGGGATTGATTTCCCAATTTTTTCACCATGCATGATGCAGAGATCAAATATCGAGTAAGATTACGCTTATCATACACTGTTCAGAGGAATAAACCGGGTGAAAACAATTTTTTTAAATGAAAAACCGGGACACGACCGGTACGTGTCTTTTATTATTCTTGTTTGTTACTTAAACTTTAATGCAATATAAACGAACTCATTTACTATGAAATAATTTTGCCAATTTGCCAAATGCGATATTTTAATAGTTGGAATACCGTAATATTCCAACCAACCTACCGGCACGTTGGAAGACGAGGGGAGATGGGAGGGATGGCGGAGGTGGTAGTCAAAGACTATCTAAAGGAAATAAACCGTAAATGTTTTTAATATTACACTATTAAATTTAAAACCAAGTGTTTTAACAAAAAGAGTTTATTCGACGCTAGGAACAACTTTATTTATTTAGGAACAATTTTTTTACCACTACCGCTGACTTTGACCCATATTTATTTTCCGGGATGGAACAGCGAACCGACCGAGACAATACCTCGAACTCGGGACAATCCCCGTCAAACCGGGACGTATGGTAAGCCTAATTAAGATGAAACCGTGATTGATCAGTTTTTTTAACGATACAGAACTTGCGCGAATCTGTTCCCTGGAAAACGCTTGGATATCCCTCAGAATATATATTTTTTTTATGGCCACTCTCAAGTGGTCGAAAAGGGTAAGGGAAATGTATATTTTTTTGGGCCACGTACGTTTCGGGTCAGTGACCTTTGTTGACATTTCCGCGTTGGCGCAATTTTTTCGCATCTCCCAGCACTTTTGTTTGGGAGAGTCATTTCGTGGTTCCGGGAAATTCCTTTTCCTGTTTGTTTATTTTTACGCGGTACCACGCGTTGTTTTTTTGCCACGTCATTCCCAGTAAAAGATATTTCCTGAACTGGTTTATTTTTACATTCGACTTTGTCTTATTCAACATTCACGTGATTGTCTGATGTCTGTCAAAAGGATATCATGGAGAATGCCGTTGCAGCTTATCTACGCTAGTGAAAATTCGACGACTTATCACTCTAATGTCTGCCGGTTTCAGCAATCATTTCTATTTTTTTAGTACTGAGGTCTGTCGCTACCCTCATCAGAAAGAGTTATTTCAGGTAAATCCACAGAAAATTCCGGGCTGCTAAATTTTTTTCGAAGATTGTCCGTTAATAGTCAGTTATTCTGCACTTCTTGGTATTCCAACTCAATTCACTCAAAGGATTCGTTTTTTATAGCATTATCAGACTTTTCGAACTCGAAAAATTGACCCATGTCTCGTATAAACTCTGCAAAACGACGATAAAATCCTTTTCGCGCTACCGTACTCCGTCGATTCCTCGTTTAACCTTTATTTAAATTAAAATAGGGTATAAGTATGCGAATCAGCTTCGACCAAGTCAGTTTATTCAAAACACAAAAAGATGTTCAATGTGAATCGTGTCGAAACACCGAAAAGCTGACAGAACTTGTGATAACTTTATTTATAGTGCTGTTGACAGCATTTTAAAATAACCGATGTAGTTCTTTGTGTTAACTGTGATACATGGCTTAATAGTGAAGTTTATGAGCCGTCATTATGTGGTAATTCTTTACAACAATATTTTTAAAAGTATTTTTAATCTGTGAGCTTGCGATATAACTTCACCGAATGCTCAGCCCGTTTTTACATTTCAAAATTTAAGTATTTATTTATTTTTTCTCACTTTTTGTCACAAATGTATTTCTTCGATTTACCGTTTTTTCATATAAGAATTTTTTGACAGAAAAAATAAATATCTTACAAGAAAATTAAGTATAAAATTCACGAAACTGATCGTGGTTTAATAAACAATTTTCGCGGAAGATACGCAGTTTATTTTCTTTGCGTCGTATGGAAATCCCACAAAGTGGAGCCTGAATTTATGAACAAGAATAAAAAATATTTCGTTTCGTTTAAATAAAAAACAGAAAGAGTTGTTACGCGTTACAATAGAAGTTTAATATTTTTCTTTGAACCAGCCGATATTGTGCATTGACCTATGCAAAATATATTAAGCGGTAAAAGGTTTGACATGATGACTGTAGGAAATGTTGTCTCACACAGTGAGTGGGTGATTCATCCTCCTCCGCCGCTCTCTGTCTCTCTCCTGCTCAGGAATTCCCTCTGATTCCCCATGGCGCGGATGTCACGTCGGTGAAACGGTGCATTAACTTTTCCGCACATTCCCATTCCATCGTGTTTAGGGATAAAGGGCAACACACGCAATGGAGTCAAACCTCACCGACGGATATTGCCGGCAGACGTCTTTCTAACCCACCGGAACGAGATGAAATGTTGCTATTTATTTTTTACTAGAGACTTCTTTTTTTCTCTTTAAAGTAGTACGTGCAATGAAGAGTTTCTCTTGCCTGGAAATAATTTTTCCTAACCCGTAAAAATAAATATTCTTTCAAAGATTCGCCGTGATCTCAAAATTTTATCGTTAATTGAGAGGTTGATGGTTTTTATACAATTTTGAACTTGTCAATGTTCATATGACATGGCTACGTTTAAAGTGAAAAAATTCTTGGTATTATCTGAATAGTGCTGAAACAATTTATTGCCTTAATTCAAGGATGTTTAAACTGTTTTCCTTCGAATCCTATAGTTGTGTTCCGTGACAGACAGACTGACAACCATTTAAATATCTGCATTATATTCTTTTGGGTAATGTTTCGGAAAAAAATAAATATAAGGCATGGATGGGGAACATCCAGCCCACGGACCGTATGCGGCCCCGAGGGCATTTGATGCGGCCCGAGATGTTATTATGAGTAATCGTAATATTTAACACATTCATCTCTTTCGGTAAAATTATTATAACAAAACACGTTAATTTCGAAATGTTAGCCCTAAAAAATCCTTATTTATACTTGATTTTCATTATATGATCTCTCAGAACTTCCGATTTCCTTCTACTCCGCCCCGCTGAAGCATTGTCAACTAACAATGCGGCCCGCCATGTAGAAAAGATTGTCCACCTCTAATACAAGGGAACTGTGGCCTACATAAAGTTTTTAAACTCCTGTTTATTTGAATGTGTATAACGATGTTTTGTTGTAGCGGGTTTTGGGTGATTTTCAAATTTATTTCTATTTCGGCCATACAGTGATTTATTCCGTTTGCGATACAATTCCCGTTTCTATATCGAAACGCGAGCGTAAAGAAACTTCGAGATCTTCGTTTCGAGCTAAACGTGATATGTTTTAAATTTTATATCGAGTGTTCTAATAATGCTCGTTAGATATCTTGACGAGTTTCTCTCTAGTTCAGTGGTTCTTAACCTTTCCGATGCCATGGACTGTTTTCAATGTCCCTAAAAAACATATGATATAATTAAAAGAACAAATCTTATTTTATTTTTATGAAATAATATTGACATTGTCAGACATATTGACGAAAGGTTTCAAGTGACCAATTAAAAATATACTTATATACTTACTTACACTATTATTGATTTTATAACTAAATACTCGATAATACAATTATAAATTATCTCGTCCGAAGGTTATAGTTTCTATTTATCGCTTACCATCTCGGCTCTTTGTTGTACATAAAAGCATTTTTTCAAATCACCTTCATAGTCCAGCTCTCCGAGCCACGTCCCTTGATTACGATACGAGCTGTATTTGTTACTTGGTCATGCATATTACGTCGCATTTTAACGATCACCTGTTTATTTTATCAATATATATCCCTCGCCAGGAATTCCTTCTCTGTGAGACAATTCCGCAATTAACCTCTTTTTTTGTTAACATTTTCTACGTCGATACGCTTTCTAACAACCACCTGAATTACGTAGCGCATTAATTATCTCCTCCGCCATTGTGTTTATTACCCTTTCCGTCGCTCGCGAAGAATCGCAAGGACTTGTGCATCGAGAACCTCGTGCCAACATTTTTTTTAAAATGTTACCTCTTCGTGCTTGCTATTTTAAGTATTCTCGTGGCGAGATAGAGAAAGAGGAGGCGGGAGATGAAAACCATTTATTTGCCTCGATAATCGGCGTACATCGGCGGCTGTTCTTTCACGTGAAGTTCGACCTTGGGAAAACGCAACGTTACAATTACTCAAGGGGAGAGAAATCATTGGTCTTGATCTCTCTCTCTCGCTGTCTTTTCTTTCCCATTCTCTCTTCTCCCCACTTCCCCATCCATGCTGTTGCACTGGACTTATTACTGGGTCACAGATCGCATGCTTTCTTCTCTTCACCCTCTCTCCCTCTTCCCTTCCGTTTTACTTCCTCGGAAAAAAGCGTGTCGCATTTGTTTTCGCGGGAAGATAAGTGGCAATTAGTGTTCCCCTCCGCCGCTAGAGAGCTATGCATTTCTCTCTCTTTCTGTGTGATTCTCTAGGTTTTTTCCCTCTCTGTGTGGCCAACTATGGCAGCTGTTCTTAGTGTCGCAAAACTGGATTTTGTTTAACTCGTTCGGTAGTTACCTTTTATCTCAGTTACTGGTATATAAGTCCGTCATATTGACGGGAAGGAATATATTATTTAACTTAAAATCTCGTACTTATTATTCTTATAAACAATATATTCATATCTTCCAAATGTCAAAAAGTTATTCAAAATTTTATCGCAAATAACTTCGAATTATGTCATCACATATAGTTTCTTAATTCGACTTTCATCCACGCCTTAGTAACGGCGCTGCAGTCGAGCGTCAGTGACATAAGCGGTGTCCCGAACCCTGATTGGTTTTCCATTCAACCAATGAAAACGCCGGCTGAGAATTACACTATCACGCATACCCAAACAAATTATATAGAGGCCCGGGTTGATGTGCGGTGTTGTGTATTAGTTGCCAGTGCTTTTGTCTGCGAAAAGGTTTACATTACAGGATGCTTATTTCAACTTGCAAGTTTAAGAAATTTCTCAGATCAGTATAAATTTTGGTCGTTTTGCCTTATTTTTATCAACAAATTTCATGCTTATGAGAATGAATTATTAATTACTGATACCTTCGTACCTATGAAATTGGAATTTTTATGATTTTTCAACTGAAGATAAAAATTGATTACGGATAAATAAATGATTTCATACGAAATTATATTTTTTTATAAATCGTCAAAGCAAACGAATATATTTTTTTTCTTACGCGTGAACCTCTTCTACTAGTCTAAAGGAATCCTTTGCGCTAAAAGGAGCCCACTGCTATCCATCAGCACAGTCGTTTTGTCTCAAGTCATTTAGTCTATGTTGCGACGCTGTTTTGATTTCAGATAACAGTTCCTTTACTTGTGATTGATCATATCTTAAATAAATTTTACCGACACAAGTGTTTGCCTTAGCAGAATATTAAGAATTATTTTTGTGACGATATATTATCTGGTCGATGTGTCATGAACGTAACTCCACTTTATAACATTGTTCTTATGGGTAAATACGCTTCGGCATTCAGGAACCAATTTTTTTTCGTAAGTGTGACGACTACCTGTAGTTGCCTGCGAATATAACCTTTTAAAAATTCCAATAATTCGATTCCTCCTCAGCGCTTGCTCTCGATTTTCATCTAAAAAAAATAGAGAACAAACGTGGTTACGGACTCAAGGATAAAGAGTTTTGGCTTAAAGAGGACAGGTAAACACGATTGCAGAAATTTACGGAAGCCGCCGACGTGTAGCAAAAAAAAAAGATATTAGGGACGAATTTTCGATTCGGAATTAGTGTCTTCGGGAGTGCGCATACCCATCTTGTTTGCTTAGATTGTATAGTGAGACGTTTAGATATGGGAGGGAAAAAATGCCGCGTGACGCACAAAAGGCACGCGTGATCGGACCGCATTAAGCTGGTGGGTTTCGGATGGCCGTGTAGCCGTTTTTAGCGTTTATTGTTTTCTCGGGAATACCCGAGGATGCTAAGCAATATGACGTCTGATTCGTGTCAGGTGATGCTATGGTGTCGTGGGTTCGAGAAGGTCGCGACTGATTCGATTCAACAGTTAGCAAATCACCTTCTTCCTCTTCTTCTTCTTCTAAAGTGAAATCATATGAAACGGAACTTGCGGATTAAATCCGTATTTATCTCATTTGTGATACGTCGTACACTTTCCTAACTTGTTTATTTTCGATTACGGATCGTCCATGAAGGAGACAGATTGGACATGATTCATGGGAAGTTGGAAGTGCTTTAAATAGTCTTGGAAAGGATATGTTACTAACTCTAGAACGCAAGCTCCTCGTTACAAGGTCGGAGTGATCGATGTTAAATCAAGCATATTGTGGTGTACTACTTCGATGTTTGTTGACTCAGTCAATCAACGTGTATTTTCTGATAGAAAACGCTATTTTTTGCGCGACCTTCGCTTTTTTTATGTAGCAATCGGTTTTGCGGCGTCTATTTAGAATGTTGGAAACGTTTATATGAAGTAACTAACAAGTTAGGAAATTAGTGCGAAAGCAGATATCATAAGACGATTTTTTTACAAGCCCCGCCCATTTTGGCCCTGCCCATCCCCAGCAGCTGATACCGGACACACCAAATTCATGCCACATGTAGCTCTCATATATTGTAAATAACCCTGAAAATTGGTTAATCTAGTTTGAACCGTTTCAGAGATATCGCCTGCACAGACAGACAGACATAGTGAATATATATTCGGATTTTGTAAAAGATCGCTGAAAAGGACGAAATTTTTCCGAAAACGAGTTGTAACACTAGGTATTTGTTTTTTTCCGTTGCCATGGAGGCGTCCATTAGGTATTTGATTTATGTCGAGTGTGTCAAACATATAAAATTTAAGAAAAACTATGTTAACTAAACGTACTCAAAAATACGTATAGTGCCTAGTTGAAATTCTATCCTTCTAAATTTAAGGGAAGGCAAAAATAATCAATATAGTGAATTACGGCGATCCTCTTTTACGTCGGTTTCCCCATAGAACCAATAATCTAGTTTTAAGCCGCAGAATCCAGTTTTACGTAAGAAATATTGTGTACATTATGTAATTGTTGTTATCATTTTACGTATTTAAAATATTTACATCTTTATGTTTTTAAAATTTTAAAATAGGTGTACACATATTTGTATTACTTCTATAATGTCCACATGCACCAAAAATAGTAACATGTTCCGCTTTAAGTCGGAATCCGCTTTGCAATGTAGGCCCGGAATTTAATCTGTCGTTGACGGTATTGCTAACTTTCATCACATCATAACGTGCGTCGACTAGTTTTTTAAATTTATATCCCAAAATGCAAAACTGTCGATCTGTCGCCAACATTTATCTTCCTCGAGAGGCCACAAAAATCCCCCATTCCTCGCGATATATATACGTGTATACACGAGAGAGAAAAATTATCCAAGAAAATAATAAATATTTTAATTAAGGTTCCCGCTTCGCCCTCGAGAGAGTAACGAAATATCCCGCTTCCCTCTCGAGAAAACATCACATCATCGCAAATTAAGACGCGAGTCTCCTTTTCCATCACGGTTCTCTCTCTCTTTTTTATTTAATTTTCCATTTCCCCGACCCGGCGCGCCCCGAGGAAAGGAGGAAGACTGGGATGGAAAGGGAGAGAGAATAGTAGGTGAGCCAACCCATGCCGGAAGCTGCCACCTGCAGAAAAAAAAGAAAAAATAAAATCGGGTTCGGAATGGAAGCAAGAGGGAACCCAACCGCACCCTGGTCTCTCCAACCTCACTTACTCGTACACCCCTTTCCTCCCTCCCTCCCTCGTCTCTCACACTTATTCTATATCTTGTTTCCCTGCTATTACGCTTACACTCTTCCTCTATCCTATTGCTTTCCCTCTCTCCCCCTCTTTCTTTCACGTACTCTTTCACTATCGCTTTCTATATCGCTCTCTCGTATTCCATCCACCTCTCTCTCTCTCAACCTCTCTGCCCCCCCCCCCCCTCTCTGTCACTCCCTCGTCCTCTCTCTTTCACTACTCTTTCTTCTCTCCGCCTCTTTTCCTCCATGTTCAATTTTTCTCCTTATCCTTTTCTCGTTCTCCCTCTCTTCCCCCCTTCCCACCTCCTACTACCTCTCAATTTCTTTATACATATTTCTTTTCCTCTCTTTCTCTCCCTCTCTTGTTCACCCCCTCCCTTCCTCCATCTGCATCCATCCCCCTTTCTCCGTACTCCCCATTCCTCTCTCTCTCCTCTTTCCCTCTTCCTTCCTCCCTCTCCCTCTCTTGTTCACTCTCTCCGTTTCCCTTCCTCCATCTTCCTCCTCTTGTTCACGATCCATCCCTCTATCTCTCTCTCCCTTCCTCCCTCTCTTGTTCACTACTTCTCTCTCTGTCCTTTACTCCCCTCTCTCTCTCTATATATATATATCCTTACCTCCCTCTCTCCCTTCTTCTCACCCTCTTTTGCTCCCTCTATCTACCTTCCTCTTGCCTTTCATCCCTCTCCCTTTTCCTCTCTCTCGCTTTACCTCTCTGTCTCTCTCCTTCCTACAAACACTCCTTTTTCGACCTTACCCGTATGGAAGCCCGACCATTTCTTCCACCTCGCCCACTCTCTCCGGTCCTCACCCTCCCTCTCTCCTCGGGGCTGATGGAGTCGAGAAAGAGGCGTCCCTATAGCAACCGTTTCCCTGACAGCGTTTCCCTCCTCCTCCTTAGTCTCCATCTCCTTTCCTTCGCGACGACACCCTGTTTCCTGTTTACTTGTTGCTGACTTTTTATTTTTGTTTTTAATTTTTGTCCTTACCTATGTTATTAATTTTATTAACTTGTATTTAAGAATTAGCGTCATACAATGTTAGGTCACTGAGAACGGAGGCAGGTGATGTAGCAACACGATAGCGCGGAAAAAGTGAATTTGTTAAATGAACACTTTCAGAAAGCGTTTACTTCGGTGAGCAACGAATTTGAGGAACCAACTTTGAATGATGAGGGAAATTCGATGGAAGATTTGATATTCTCCGAAACAGGTATCGCGCACCAACTAGAGTCGATTAAGCA
The DNA here is from genome assembly GCA_036926305.1 of Uropetala carovei. Classification (NCBI taxonomy): domain Eukaryota; kingdom Metazoa; phylum Arthropoda; class Insecta; order Odonata; family Petaluridae; genus Uropetala; species Uropetala carovei. The sequence continues at coordinate 2,566,119 of JAXCHB010000003.1, forward strand.
AAATAAGTCTCCCGGGCCGGAGGGCATACCCGCGCGTGCGTTAAAAGAGCTAGCCTCGGTAATCGCACCTTACTTGAAAATAATATTCGAAAAATCCGTTGCACATGGTACCGTTCCAAAAGACTGGAAACTAGCGTACGTAACGCCCATCCACAAAGGCGGTGATAAAGAGAACCCCGAAAATTATAGACCGATTTCCTTGACGTCATTATCGTGTAAGATTCTAGAACATGTAATCGTTAGCTCTATTCTGCGTTATTTAGATGGTCGTTCAGACGTTATTAGGTAGGTTTTGGTGCGCTGCACCCCCTGCCACCCACCAGTCTGGTGATTTGCAGGGTATTATGTAGATGTAGAAGAGAGGCTTAACTGATCCTAACTTTGGTAATAAAGGGTCAGTCCATTATAACACTCCCTCTTAACCGTTCTTGGTATTTTGATTTCGCGTTTATCCCTATCTTTAAAGTCTTCTACATGTACGTATATGCAGGTCTAGACAAATCGAGAATCCACTTCTAAAATCCAGAGTTCAGATTAGAGTCCATTGTGATCAGATTCATAATCAGCTATTTCAGTTTGTGTACATTACATATACACCATATTTAAAAGTGTGACCTTCATCACCTTCCCCTTCTTTTAACGCGAGTCTGTTTTTAAATGAAAATCCAACAGGCGAATCTTTTACCTTGCAATTTTCATTTCATTCATGCTCCAAAAATATCGTAGGATTTTTATTGATATCTGAAACCCGTTTTCTCAAGTTATTTAATCTATTCAGTAGTGATTTAAGAGGCTATCACGTTAATTTGTCTTCGAAATAAATGCTCTTATGGAATAAAACAAAAATATCGTTTTTCCGCTCATTTATAAACTTATTCTGGCAAAAATGCGACAAACAAATAGTTATACTCTTTATATACTAGGCAATTGTGTGAATCGCGAATTCTGTTTTGTCGAATTCCAGTCGAAGAATAATTGACGTTTCGATACGAGAAGCGGTCGATTTTATCCTTTCGCTCCGCTTTCCTCCGTCGTTAATAATTAAAATAGTTTCCGCACCGCCGTTTGTGGCGCTAGTCCCGCCATCTCTTCGCTCCTTTTGTAAACACGCAGCTGGCGATCTAGAAATAAAGATTTAAAAGAAAAAATGCGCCCCGTCAACAGACAGCGTGCTGCCTTGTTATTTGCGCATATCCCTCGAAGATATAAATTGTGTTCGTGAGAGGATTAGAGAAACTCGTAGTTGGAATTGCACAACAGTTTATCCACGCCGCTTATCCCGGATAACCCGAGAGAGCTAATCGGGACGATGATGTACTGCTTTACCATTATCGAAAGCGTTTTATGCACGCTCAGCGCTCTTGTGCGCTGCCTGACTTCGTTTCACAAGGAGCTATTACGTTAGCGACACGTCCGTGAATCTTCGGAATGGTAACTGTGCATGCAATAAACGGGTTTTTAATGTCTTGTTTTATTTGGGATTTTTAAAATTACGGCATCGAACGGGATAGTCGACTAAGTTTTGAAGTCCTCTCTCTCCTGGGTAACGTTTTTGCAGCTATTTTTCATCCGATCAATAACTGACAAAGAAAATGTCTGTTTTGTTTGTTGTTACGAATGTTAGCCGCATTTTTACTTCGATATATTTCGATATATATGTACTTTTTTTTATTTATTTCAATATGTATGTACTTTTTCGATATATTTAAATTTTTACTTGGAAGTGACTTGTATCTTTGTAATGGGAATGCTGGGTTACTCTACGAAGATATTACTTTCCGCTAGTATTTGTAAATCAACATGTAATCTCGCCAAAGTGATATGTGAATTTTCTCTTCCAGTTTTGGCTCTCTTGTGGTGTGCATCGATAAATTCTTTGTGCTAAAATCGATCTCACATTCTTTATCATCATGGTCGCATCTACATATGTATGTTGTTGCTTTAGCTATTACCAAAAACATTCTCTGATAGTTCTTCCGACCTATGTATATTTCTCCATAAGCCTTAACCTATCTTCAATCTGCGATCATACACGTTCCTCTACCGTAATTAGTTGGATTAATTGTTGTCTTCCCTCATGGTTTGAGTTTTGACTGCGATGTGTGGTTATGAATAGATGCGTACTTTGACCCAGACATGGTGTTCAAAAACGTAAACAACCTTAAGCTACGCCCCTGGTTGGAAGTGCCCGACGGACCATGTGAACGGTTGTGGGATTTCGTTAGGCGGAAAGTGAAAGGGGGGAAGATATCCTCATTTTGAACTCTTGGGGTAGTTAATCTACGAAATATCCGGATTTCAGTGTATTTTAAACGTTTCGCGGTTTATCTATCGTGTAAAACTAACGAGAAATTTTTATTATTTCTTCCAGCATTTACAGGTTTTTTTAATGTGGATAAACAGGGCAGAGATTTATATAGTTATCTGTAAGCGGCAAGAGTTCCCAACCCTTTCACCGCGTAAAATATCAAGTTATTTCATGGAAAGTGGAGAAAGTACCCCTACACCTTTGTAAAAAAATTCGGTACAATATACATTGTACAAACTTTCTCATATACTAATGCGTCGTTGTCTTTTGAAAAATATGAACTATGTAGAATCATTATAAACATTAACTTAAATAAGTATACAAAATTTGATGAAAATCATATGAGCCGTTTTTTAGAAAATCCAATTGTTATTAAAGATGTCCAAGAATAAACTAGCCTTATATTCATTTTTTGAGAAATATGAGCTATGTAGTAAAGACGTAAACTTAAGTATAACTGTACGAAATTTGATCATAATCATTGGAGCCGTTTATGAGAAAATCAAATTGTTGTTAAAGTTGCCAAGAATTGACTTCTCTTTATTATTAAGCAATGTCAACCATTTATTCATAGTTTCTATTCTGTATGATAAAATGCCCAAGTACGAGATTTCATTCATTTTCGCTCTACCGTTTAGGCTCTAGAGCCGCGAACAGACAGATAGACAGACAGACAGACGGCATTGCGAAAACCACTTTTTCGGACTCAGGTAAACCTAAAACGTATATTTCCATCAAAATCTCGAGATCGAATTTTTCCGCGATTACAGTACTTTCTCAATATACTTCGCATATGATAAAGTAAAAATGTAGGAATGACCATGTATAAATATGGAAAAATATAGTTATTGACAATGTGTTTAATACATTTAAAAGGTAGATAAGTTTGGGAATTTTATTCTTCAAGCTGAGAAGCACGATCATAGGCAATCCAAGATCACAGCGGTGATCGTGATCGCCAGAGTGGGAATCACTGTACTACGGCAACTGAATCTCATGTGGGTGTGAAAATGTTACCTTACGGCGACCCACCGGTGGGTCGCCCCGACGGACGCGTGGGTAAATCGCCCCGGCGCGAACTTGTGAAGGAAACCGACGATAAATGGTAAGATTAAATAACTTAAAGGTGAAAGTGGACAGTTTCAATGAATGTAATAAACATTGCTTTGGTAGAGGAAATCTTCGAAACTTCAATAGATAATAATGCGAGATACAGCTTAAATTCAACGAAAGGGGATACTAATGAGGAAAATATGCCTCCGATGTAACGGAGATATTTATTTCAGGGATACGAATCTACAAACGAAATTGAATTCACTATGTAAACTTCCGCTTTGTTTTCGCGACCGGTTTCGCTGTAACAACCGCATCATAAGGATTCGTATCTACTTCGAATTTAAGATAAGACATTTTTCCTGTGCGCTCGTGAACGCTTCACGAAAAATTTCCGTTAGCGGAAAATGGGGGAAAACTCCGTGATGGAATGCTGTCTTTAAATGGTTTTGAAAAACTGATCTAATGGGAAGCCTTATTTCAGTCGCAATTTGCTTCGCTGATTTTGGCTTTTATCTTTCGATCGGGTTTCCTCTAATAACAAGAATGCTTATATCGTTCCAGCTTCTATTTCCTCCCTACTCTCTCCTTACAATCTCCCTCCCTCCCATTCTCTCCCTCCTCTCCTCCTTTCCCTATTTCAACCTCTCTCACTTCCTCCGGTTCCGTCTCCTCTCTCCCTCCCTCTTCCTCCCCTTTGTCACTCCATCTCTCCCTCCCAACCTCTTTCCTTCCTTTTTCTCTCTCTCTACTTCTCCCCTTCCTCTCGCCCTTTCTCTCTACCTCTCCACCTTCCTCCCTCCCTCCCTCCCTTCATCCTCTCCCTTCATTTCTCCTTTGCTCCCTTCCTCATTTGCTCCCTCTCCGCCTCCCTCCCTCCATCTCTCCCTCCTTCAATCTCTCTCTCCCTCCTTCAATCTCTCTCTCCCTCCCTCCATCTCTCTCTCCTTCCCTCCATCTCTCTCTCCCTCCTTCCATCTCTCTCTCCCTCCTTCCCTCCCTTCCAGTCTCCTTCTCTTCCCCCTTCCCTCTCTACTTACCTCTCTCACCCTGTCTTCATCTCCGTCTCCCACGCTCCCTCCTTTACTCATTTTCTCCCTCTCTCCCACCCTCTCTTCGTCTCTCTCCCTCCCGCCATCTTTAACCTTCTTTTCTTCCCTCCCCCTTTCCTTTCCTCTTTTCCTTCCTCTCTACCTCTCTCCTTCCCTCTCTCCCTCCCTCTCTACATCCCCCTCTTCCTCACACTCTACCTCCCTGCCTTCCCCTCTACTTCACTCTTCCTTCCTCCCTCTCTTTATCCCTCTCTTCTTCCGTCTTTCTTTCCCTTCCTCTTTTCCCTCCCTCTTCTCCCTCCCTCTTCTCCCTCCCCCCTCCCTCCCTCCTCCCGCTCTCTTTCCCTCCAGCCTTTCTCTCCTCTCTCCAATCCCGATTCTCTTCGCGTCCATTTTTTGTCCCTTTCCGAGTTCTAGCATTGCCAAGGACGCTTGTATCGTATCCCTCTCCTTTCCTATCTATCTCGAGGTCTGCTCCAAGCTCATTTCTATGAAGTCTCTCTCTCTCTCTCTCTCTCACTCACTCACTTATTCGCGAAAGGGAAAGTTCTTCAAAGCTATTGCGTTTCGCAATTTTTCTTCAAGTCGGGTAATCGTCGCAGCTAACTCCGATATATACGACGTTGGATTATTTTTCGCGTTTCTTTTTTTTTAATCCCTCCTCGTCTACCCTTCGGCATCTCCTTTGTATCTCTATACTTTGCGCTTTCCTTTTTTTTCCTCTCCCTATGTTGCAGTTATTTTCTCGCGTGCATTTTTTAAGATCATAATGTTTTGAAGAGACGGGACGAGAGGTAGCTTAAGAGATCGTTGAGCTTTAATGGAGGAGAAGTTTTTTTTTGTAATTTTCTTTTTTTTTCGTTCGTAATCGGTGTATTTCCTATCGAATAAGTTTGGTTTTCGTCCGCGTGGGACGGTTTTCTCCAAGGTAATGGGGCAAAAACTGCTTCAAGATTTATCGGAATGTTGGTTTCAAAAAAAGGGTATATTTCTTTTCGTGGCTTATTCGTTTTTTTTTCTTTAATCTCCGAAATGGGTCATATGTTTTGTTTTTAAATAATATACATTTGAGAAGTCGTCCGTTTAAAATTTTGTGTTTGGACGTATACTTTCATTATCCCTCGTAATATTAAAGTTTACTGACTTTCGCCTACTTGCAGTACGAATGGAAAGCTGTATAATTTTTTTATCGTTATAAATGCCGCTATATATATATTGTCGTGTCTTTTTATTGTGCATATTTATTTTAAATGCACATAAACTACAGAACCCGGTGGCGGGTAGAGAGTTGTTGCTTTTAGTCAGACATATCCCGGGCAAGCAAATGACGGAAGAATTAAAGTGCAATTTGCAAAAGGCTTTTTTTTCCACCCACTGCCGTCTTTCCAACAGGGTAAAGAATCGCAGATTCGAGTAATGCTGGATGCCTATATTAGCAGGAACGTACTTTTAGCAATTTTTGCCAATTACCCAACAGCAGCTGATTTTAAATCCGCCATATTTATACAACCCTAATGTAGAATTTGGCGTTTGTAACTTAAGTCGTTCTTTAAACTATTTTGTAGACGGACAGGCAGACGGACGCATGAGATGAACCGAATACATAATCATTTTTCTATATAAAAAAAACTAAAAGTAAAGAAAAATTAAACAAGTCGACCATCGTTTGCTCCTGTTTTCAGCTGACACAGTAAAAAAAATATCGTGCGCGAAAATTGCGCACCTGAGGAAGGGCAGAGTACCGATTCATAGAAGTGAGCTAGCAATCACGGTGACTTGATGAACAACGAATGAATACTATAAAAATGACACATTAAAAAAATTTTATTGTATTTTAATCTGAAAACTGAACATTTTTACTTAAACTTGTAAACAAATGGTCACAGGAGATTGATTAAACTGATTTTTATTCGGTGGACTCAATACTTCTCCTTCCATCCTCTTCCTCACGCCCATTGATCTAACATGTTGTTAAAAATACCTTGGTTTTCCGATTGTCAAATAATGAAAAAAAAGATAAGAATCGTATCCTGCGGCGCAAAGTTCCACCTTTTGCCCTTTTAACGAATTCATGGTTTTATCTCGCGAAATTTTGCGTTATATTTTTTTCTCCTCCAAGATAATATTTTAACAGGAAACTTCTTGTGTTTAATCTCGCCACTTATACGGTCAACAATTTTTATCGGTTTGTTTTTCGTTCCGAATAATTTATTTCCTTGTCTTCTTTATTCTTCCTCCCTTTCTCTACTGATGGCGGGTCTTCTTGATTTTTTTTTATTTCATCGGCGCCGCTAAGGAAGAAGAAAAACACGAGACTCGATAATTGATATATTTAACCGCTCGTAGCGCATAAGAATGCTCTTGTGTTTTTGTCCATTATTTTCCCCACACACACGCACACACGCTCTCGTTCATCTCAATTGCAAATGTAGTCGACGAGAAACGGTAAACCTTTCTCATTCGGAATTTGCTCGTCAAATGTTTGGACGCCTGGCTAGCGGAAATATTTGCCTTAGGTTCTTTCATTTGTTTTGTTTTTTCGTTTTATTTTTTCCCCTGAGAGTGCGCGTTTTTTTCTACCGACACACACGTTCCTGAAAGTGGTTGCCCTTCCGTTTCCATCCCTCGTATTAAAATCCCTGATATTCGACTACACGTATCATCTCTCCCTATCTCTTCTCGTCCCCCCCCCCTCTATCTCTCTCTTCTCCCTCTTCTCTTTTCCTTCCTCAACGCTACTACCGTTATATTATTTCAACTCCGGATTCGAGCTCCCCCCAAAAGGCTGCGCTTACGGATGTGAATAATTGATTCGGCGGTCTGCGGGCTCTTTGCTTCCCGCTCCATCCACCAGAGGGAACTCGTTTGACGATACCTCTTCCTGTTTGGGCGGCGTGGCGTTTTGGGAGTGTCGCTTTTTCGACACCTCCCCTATAAGTTATCGCCGCCGTGTCGTCGCCTTTTTTTTTGCCAACCCTACTTAGCGTCTGTAAAGTAAAATACCTCTTGTCTCTCGAGAGGGAGGGAGTAACTTGTAATGAGCCTCAAGAACGAGCACTTGAAAAATACTTGCCTCGGGTATCTCCAATAGCCGCAAAAAGGTTATAAAAACCATATGCACGTTTCGGCTACAGAGCAGCCGTCTTCAGTGGTAATTCACCGATAAAAGATTCGAAATGCTCATTTGGTTTTTATAACCTTGTTGCGGCCATTGGAGATACCTAAGGGCAGTATTTTTTAAGTGCCTGTTCTTGAATTTTGTCATTCATAAGACGAACTCTATAGTTCTCTGTTAAATGTAAAGGGTTGATAAAATGTATTTTACACATTCTCTCAACAAAAAGTGCAGAGTTTGGATTTCACCTGGCTTAATGTCCATAAAAAACAATCGCAAGGATAGGTCGATGCAAACATAGATTGATTTTAGAGCTACATGTCTGATGTTTGGGTATTTATCCTGATTTCCAAAAAGTAAGAGGGACCTGTTGTATGAAAACATTTCAGTCTGCCATCTTCTAAAAGTTCTATTATTTCCATCTGAGGCTTAGCTTCGTCATTTACTAAAGGGGATGTCAAGACATTCTGCTTCAGCACTAAAAGGGTCAATCATAAATCATATTTGAGCTCTTTTCTTTTGCAAATCTCTGAATATTTCCTAGAAAGTCGTCCTTCAAATCGTTAATAATACATGTTTATCTATTTGTACCACCTTTTGAAGATTTACATTTACATGAATACCCTGCAAGTCGCCAGAAGCGTTTGGCAGGGGGTGTCACAACACCAAGTGAACTCTAATTCCTCTGTTGGACTGTCTTATCGCGTCTGGGAAAAAGGATCTATAGTAAGATTCTGCTGCATCCCATTTGTATGTGGTTTGTACTTGTGACATTTAGGGAAAGTGTGTCAGTTCTTCCTCGAGTATTTCTCTATGTAGCAACTGAAGTTTGTTTATGAATGCAAACACACTTTGCACTAGATCAAACGGTAAAGTTAATTTTTCTTACAATTCCACATTTAATTTATCGAAATTCACTGACGTGTCTGCAAGAAACCCCAAGTCTAGAACCCATCCAAGATTACGCAGTCAAAGTTTCATAAAGCCGCGTTCAACCGTCAAAGAGCAACATGCGGCTTCGGAGCCTCCGGTTGGCCACCCTTGCTCTAAGGGAAAGCGAAAAATATTCGAGTTATACGAAATTCGAAGTGTGGAATTTTAGCTGACTCGTTGGAATTCCGATGGGAAAATATTTTCTTTCCTAACTAAAGTTTCATTTGCTGAACTTTGCTATACTTCTACGCCTTCTTTTTATATTTCAAAAACTCATCGCGTTAAGTCACATCGGTAAATTTGCTTCTGCGATTTCCAAGAAAAGTAGAAGTTCTATTTCACTGTAATGATTGTTTTTTTTTTTTGCTCCCCTCGTCGGAATCGGTCTTATCTCTCCCTCAGTAAATTAATAATAAGTCAAAGATCGTCCATTTTAAAGAACAAGTTAGGAAAGTGTACAACGTATCACAAATGGGCGCGTTTCGTGCAGTGGAGTGTTAGAAAGAAATTATATATCTGTACGTGAGGGAAATAGCGTTTTAAAGTTCTTATATTCTTCAAAAATAATCCATTTTCTTCCTGTTTAATAATATTGCATGCACGCGTAAGGAAATTAAACGTTTGTTTGTGAGATTGTTTATGATAGCAACAATGAAGAAGTAACCATGCAAGAAATTTTCTACGTTCAACTCGAATTAAGACGTTTTTGTGTGATTTTATCGATAACGGCGACTCCTACGATAAAAATGTATAGGAAAGAAAATACTCTTCTGTACACTTTCTACAACCTTTATTTGAAAAATATTTTGATATGAGCAATATTTTACGAGATATTACGAAAATTTAATTTTTTGTCACCAGTAAAGTGGTACCCCTGATTGGCGTACGTGATTCATTTTTGCGATTTTCTTATTATATTTCATTGTAAGTCCTTAATATCAAACTTATGAAAATCCGTTCCGTAGAAGCCGAGAACGAACATGTGGACGGACGGACAGACGGACAGACCGACGATAATAGGCGCTCACGCTGGAAGCGAAACGCGCCTAAAATCGTATCTTCATAGCAGCCTTTGTTTTTTAAGCGATTTGTGGTATTTTTCAAGACGTACAGTTGATTTTTTCTTTTTTGTTTTATTCGTTGCGGTAAATCTTTCTACATAGTACTCTATTTTAACGTAATTTTCAGGCATCTTTTTTCCGAGTATATTATGAAAAAATTCAATATTGCATGTTTCAATGTAACGAAGTTTTCATGGCATAAATTCAAGTGGTCTGACGGCATAATTTCTCATTATTATCTCATTACCAGCAAAAAAATAACATTGCGTATCGATTAATTTATGGCTGACACACGTTGATGTACAATTAGCTTAAAAAGCACCACACGAGAAAATGTATACTACAATCCCGACATTAGAAAACTATATAAAAGATGTTGACAAAAATTAAACAAGAAGAGTTTTCAGTAGCAACGTACCGATCCACTACGATGTCTTTCTAGCGCATTTTACTTTATAAACGTCCTTCTTAATTCTGTCTGTCCGTCCGTCCGGTCGAATAAATAAAAATAGCAAGTGAAAGGCAAGAGATAGAAGGATGTAATTTGCAGGGTGTACGTGATCTATAATTCCATTTATTACGCTACCAAAAATATTTTCTTTGGAAAAATCGGAGTGTGTTGCAGGCAGGGTTGCCACCTCAAAGTCCTCACCAACCCGGACATTTTCAATTCTGACCCGGAGATTTCTCTGGTCTGACCCGGAGATTTCCTAATTTGACCCGGAGATTTTTAAAGGCCAGCTTTTTTTTACTGTTTTTGCCCTTCCAGAATGAAAATAGGATTATGGTTTCTTTGTTGTAACTGTCTATGATTCTGTCTTTGTTTGCCGGTCCCCACTATCAAATTTTGAACCAATGCACCAACTTTCATGACAATTGGTTAGAAACTTTCTACAGAGACCAAGATCATGGGGATAGGTTTTATGACGGAAATTGAAGTTCCGGGATCGATTCCATGAATTATCCTTTCCTTTTGATTTAAATGGGAAATCTGAAACCCATCGTGCAGGGTTATTTCCCTACCCACACTAAAATACATAAGAAAAATTATAACAGCTCTGGATTTTCGCTATTCTCTGCGGAATGGAATGGAAATTCTAACTTTTGTCGTAGAATTTTCTTATCGATCGTATAACTGATGATGTTACATAAAGTATGTAATGTGGGAAAACAAAGAGCAGCTTGTGTTGCTTCATACACCGTACTGCATTACTGTTAAAAAAAATATTTTCATGTATATTCGGGACCGGCCAAGCATTTAAGGCGGCTCGGATACAAATAATTTTGGGGGCCCTACTCCACCTCCTACACACGAAAAAGATACAAAACTTACGAAAAATATAGTTTTTAATAAAAATTTATTACTTCCTAACATTTGAAATAATTATAATGTTAAAACAGCAATATAGTAAACACAAAAAACGAAGTATATTAACTATAATTATTTCGATCAATGTTTATTGATTTATTTAATGCCGTTTTCTCTATGAACTTGGAGAAATCGTAATTTTTTAATAATAGTTTGCACAAAATTTAAGGCAGATTCTTTAATAAATAACTAAAATCTCTAAATTTTGGGGGCAATAAACGAATGTCTATTCGGGGGCCCGGATACCTCGCATCCGCTGAACCCCCCCCCCCCCCCCCCCCCCCCCCCCGCCCTCCCTTTGACCGGCCCTGTGTACCTTCTACCAGATTAATTTCATGGCACAGCCATTCTAGAATGAAATCTTTATTATCTTAGAGAAGTTAAAAATAAATCGTAATCTTTAATGCCAATTTCGAAAATATTCTTGTTGACCCGGAGATTTTTTCTCTCGCCCGGAGGCAAGTCCGAAAACCCGGAGACTTCGGGTCAAACCCGGAGAGGTGGTAACCCTGGTTGCAGGTGGTGCCTTCAAAAATTTCATTTTTAGATTCCGTGTAATTGATTTTAGTTAGAAAGTGTAAATATTTAAATTAATTATTGGATAGATTAGCTTTTGTCACACGATGCTATTTAGTAAACTTATAAAGAATGCTAATCGTACAATTCTAAATACATCTCAATAAATAACATTCATATTTCGTCAAGAAGTAAAGCTCCCAGTTTTTAGTCTTCATTTTTGCTGTGCAGTCAACCAAAATACAGTATAACGCACTCTCTGTATAGTTATAAAGAAACGCAGGCGTTATAATGGAATTTCCCTTCTCTAACATTCCTACAAGCGAACATCGCGACGTTTAACGTGACGTCCAATTTTTTTCTCCCAACTCGTTTGTTTTTCTTCGTAAGTCATCTCAGATAATCATCGCTCTCCCGGAATTTCATAACGTGGACGGATTTAAAAAAAAACTTCTTCCGAAAGAAAAATAACCTTTTTATTATTTTTTAAAAAGCCGGCGTTGCCGCGCGCGGCCGACTTCCCCGCGCGTGGCGCCAGCAGTCGGCCGGGCAACAGCGCCTAACCTTGACGTATATTTTCGTACCGCCTTTGATTGGACCACCATGTCGCCACAGCCGCCAGTCGATTGGTGGCGCGCCGTTCGCTCTATCCGTTGTGGGCGTGTCTTAAGGAGATCGCCGCGGCATAGACACTGACGCGCTCTCAGTCTGAGGCGGGACGTCGGAGGAGTTGTATGGTGTTATTATCGTGGAAGTCGTCGTTAATCTTAGGACGGCTTCTGTTTTTCGATATTTAAAGATTTTGAAAAATCATCTTCACAGAAAAACTCTAGCTCCACACCTTGGAACGGTTTTGAAAGAGACTCGAGGCGTCGCTAGTGTGCAAGGGTTGTTTCGATGTGTGGGTTCTCCTGCTTTCCAAGGGACTTGATGACAAGACCGTCTGCCGGTCGCACTGTTTTCGTGTGCATTTGTTCCGTTTTACTAATTGAGTGAATCTTTTTAACGAAAAGAGTGGTCAAAAGGAGACGAAGTTATATAAGGAGGAGGTGGAGGAGTTTGTGTTTTCGATAGGAAAAACTTCGTCCATATTTTCGGCAGGTGTGTGTGTGTACTGAAACGACACACTCGCCTGAAAGCTTATATATATATAATATATAAGAAAAACGGATTCCCGCCGTTTCAGCATCCGCAGAGGGCTTTAGGGGTGGGGGGCTAGGGGAAGTCTTTTCCCGTGTCGAGTGCTTGAGAAGAACGAAAGGGGGGAGACCCGTGGTGCGCATGACCGCTCTCTCGGAGTCGAGGGTTGAGTGATGGCCCTGGAGTATGGTATGCAGCGTTACAGCAGCATGCCTCGTCAGCAGTTAGGTGAGTCTCCGGGGTGATCCCGCCGGCATGTTTTCTTTTTCCGTATATTTTCTACCAATACACGATCGAGCTCCATTGCTATGAGAAAGGAATCCTGGTCGTTAGGTTTTTTTTTTCAAAGAGCTGTTGTTTTATCGGTTTCATGGCTCGGCGGCATCATTGTTGCGCGCCTTATTTGTTTTTTTCAAAGAGCTGTTGATTTATCGGTTTCATGGCTCGGCGGCATCATTGTTGCGCGCCTTATTTGTGTTTCGAGTACTTCTGCCAGGGTAATAATAGCCCCGCCTAGCATTCCGGTGTGCATTGTTGTTCCGCGGTTCCTGTTTGTTGGCCGTATATAATTATACAGTTTTGGTCGTTCTTAATTTTCGTCATTGTTGTGGCTTATGGTTAGAATTTGTTGTTGTGAATCGCAGTCAGTTTCCAATAATTATGCGAGAATAAAATTATCCAATCATAAAATGTTATTCGTTAGCTATTATTTTCGTCATTTTTGTGGATTACTGTTTGAAAGTTGCTGCGATTCGTTGACAGTTTCCTATCAATTTGCGAGAATAAAATTATTCAATTAAAGTTTCCTCATAAAACGATATGCATTGTCGATGTTCTTCAATAGTATTACCGGCAGAATCGTGTGACAGTATCTTGGGGTTTCTCCGTTAGTGGCACGGGGTGTCAATAAATCGACAGTATCTGGGCTGGAACTGTTTCAAAGTCACCCGGAAATGTTTTGTTTAATTTTTTTTCATAGTGACGAATTTAGGTCCATCCTTTTTCGTTATATTGGTTTTTTTTGGTTTTATTCATGTTTTATCACTTCCTTGGTCAAATATAAACGGGAACCGTATAATCGGGCTTATTAATAGTCGTATTCATTTTCGGAAGGACCTCTTTTCTTCATTCATTCGTTTTACCTTCGGAAACTCCTCGATTATTGGCCGAACCTCAACGAGTCCGTTTTAGTTTCCAAAATTCTTATCCGTGGACGTGAACCGTTTATACTTTTATATATACGCGGATGGCGAGCGCAGCTTTCGTCGATTTCGTTTCGTTTTTTTAACGGAATGGTCTTCGTATCTGTTGAATGTTGCTCGCGAGGGATATACTTTCCTTCGCGATTATTTTTTTACTTTGTTTTTTTTTTCTTCATCTCTGAAACCCAACGCCCCAGACTGCGCTTGCGCTTTGACTCATCTTAACGAGGGAAACAGAGTTGGCTTACAAAAATGGCGATTTCCCAACACCGCATGATTTATATCTCTCTCTCCGCTAGCTTCACGGAAAGATGGAAAATCCCTGTCGCGTCCATGTGTCGTAGGAAAATTCCTTAGCTTTTTTTCTCTCGTATATCGTGTTATTACTCATGTCTGCGGCGTTATTTACGTTCCGCCGCATGCAAATGGTCGATCGGTTAGTAGTAGTATAAAAAGCCGACTTCGGTTCGCGGAGTACATATTTTGTATATATATTTATATATACACATACATACACAGTGGAAATCGGTTAACACGAAATGCAGGGGACCGGCACAAACCTTTCGTGTTAGCCGAATTTCATGTTAACCGAATTTCATGCAAACAGTTTTTAAGATAAATTTTCATTTTCAATGCACAAAATCTCGGGGCCAATGTATGATACTACTATGATCTATCAGTATTGCTGTGTAATTAACAAAATTATTGCATTTAGTTAAATATTTTATCATATAATTATAATAACAATAATGTCATGCCTTAACTACATTTAAGACAAATTAATTTAATATTAAAGTCATTACGACAATTATAGCCTCTACTTTTTGGAGAAGAAATCAGTTACTTTTTCTGTACTGCGTTAACGATCGTTTTCTTTTCCACAAATTGTTCCAAATTGTCCAACACTTCATACATATTTTCTCCATCTGATTGAGCTTCTAAAAATCTCCTCACACACTTAAACATTCCGAGGATATCCGCAGTACTTTTCGAGGACAGTACTTCGTCATTATTATCATCGGCACTTTTGTCACTTTCACTTTCACTTTCTGCTGTTAACCCAGGTCTAACAATTTCTACAATATTACTGTGTTATTTATAGGGATGTAGAGAGGAGAAAAATGGGAAGGAATTTGCTAAATGTAAATGGAGTAGGAGGGATTTGTTTACAGGAAATATGTAATTGGTTGTCCAGTAGGTATTGGGAGATACCCACCAATCTCAACGCCAATAAGAAGCCGAGTTTGCAAGTCCGTTTCTTAAGTGTAAAGATTGAAGTTCCAGGAATGTGTTTATTGTGGAACAGGTGCTCGGAATAAAGCCTAATCTAGGTGAGAACTCTCTCCACGGATTGCCATAGACGTTTGCACGTTTGGGATTCGTTGAACTACTATTTTTTTATAATGACTATGGTCAATGACAGATAAAGGCGTAGGAGGGTGGGTGAGGTAGTAATTTTCGGTGCTAGTGGGTTAATGAAAATTCTCAGTGGGGGTGGTGTTGCCCGTGAAGGAGCCAAAGAGTTGATGGTGAAACCCTGTCTCAACTGCCATTTCATGTTATCCGAAGAATTTCGCATAGGTTTATTTTATTAGGACCGAAAATTATTTTCGAGTCAACCGGTATTTCGTGTTAAGCGTTTCGGGTTAAGCGAATAAAATTACATTGAAAAGTATAGGCATCGGAACGGACCGAGCAAGCAATTCGTGTTAACCGATATTTCGTATTATCCGTTTCCGTGTTAAGTGTGTTCCACTGTATATGCTTAAGGAAAAGGAAGGTAATTATAAAGGTGTCAACAAGGTGTTGGAGGGAGCCCAGTGGACACTTACCAAAGTTGGAGAGCCGCTGGTGGTGCTAAAGACACAAAAACAACAAAAATTCGGAAGCTTTTCGGGCCGAGGCACATCGTCAGCGACGGAGAACTGACGAAGGGATCATCCCGAAAGCTCCATCATCTACGTCTACAAATGTGTGTCTCCGACACCCCAGCGGCTCTTCCTCATGTAAGTGCTCAGTTGGTTTCCTTCAGCACCTAGTTGCCCTCGATATACTTATTTGCCTTTCCTCTTCCACAAGTATTTATATATATATACTCGACGAAGGACCCTTCATGGCTGTCTGGCAGCGACCGTTGCCCCCGTAGTGCACGAACAGGATCTGTTATTATTACGCAACGCATTTCGGCTCCGCCGGCGTGGTCTAGATTTCTCTGGTATCTCTTTGATGCTCGAAAGCCTGCTTCTTTTATCCCCGAGTTTCGCGCTCCCGGCGTCAGTCCTGCAAAGCCCATGCATTTTTTTAAAAACAGGAATTAAGTAAAATTTTTGTCTCCCGCTAATGTTTTCGTATCGTAGATACCAGACTGTTACCGCACGTAACGACCAAGATAAAGGTATCTCTCGAGTCCCGAGGTTGTTTATAACGTGTTGGAAATTCGTCCTAATTTCGAGAACCGCCGTCATTACGAGAAATTTACCGATAGAAAATATTTTATTTGAAGAACGTTAAGCTTTCTTCGATATTAGGACGGTTTGGACCGGTTTTGCGCGTAAATGCTTGGTCGCTTTCTCGTAATCACTTTTTTTAAATATCTAGTACGCGGTGTATCTTTCGTTTTAAAAAAAACGTTGGGTATTGTCTTGTGCTTATAAAGCAAAATATTTTTCTGCTTCCGTATTTTATTAGTATTGTGTTACGGTTTTGATTCCGTATAATTATATTATTTTCGTTTTTATTTTTGCGCTAATGCTTTGTGACACTGGCTGGCCAGGCGGCAAGTGCTCTTTCTCCCCTTTATCAAGGCTTTGAAGGTCACGGCCCCTCCGTCTCTCCCTCTCATTCTCTCTCTCCTCTCTATCTCTCTCCTTCTCTCTCTACTCTCTCCCCACTCACTCTCTCTCTCTCTCCCCTCCCCCCTCCTCCCTGCCGGCGTCTGCGGTGTTTTGAAGCTAAGTTACCATAGCAACGGTAACATGGCGACCGAGAACCTTCTGCTCAGTCTCTCAAACCACCCCCTCGGCAAAATGGAACCGTTCCCTCCTTGCCTCGTCTCCTCGCACTTTTTCCTTCCGCGGAAACCATTAATCTAGATCTCCAGGTCTCTATCGGGCTTCCTGAAATCCTCGAAGTGGTTTTTTTTTCTTTTTCAAGATTCAAATGAAAGTTCTCTATCTTTTTTATTTCTGCAGAGATAAACTTTTTATTAGAAACGATCGTTTGTGTGCGTGTCGCATGTTGTGCACTAATAGTGCCGTTTTTTGCGCTTTATGCAGATTTTTTTGTGTCCCCCGCCTGCTTGTGGTTCTTTACTTATTTAGCCGTTTTATTGTCGTATTTTCGCGTTTTTTTACTATCTCGATGTTTTTTTTTGTGGAAGGCTGTGGAAGGGTAACGGTAAATTTTGGAATTTTTTAAAATTTAAATTTGAAAACAACGGAGATAAGTATATCACTCTATATACATTTACATCAATACCCTGCAAGCCGCCAGAGCGTTTGGAAGGTAAGGATCCTTTAATTTAAGTCTGTACTCGTAATATTTTCAGCCGCATGCTCTTTCCGAAGACTATAACAATAGAAATAACCTGGGAGAGATAACTTTCTGTAGGATTAGGTATATTGCATCCCCCCTGCCACCCACCAATTTGGTGTATTTCAGTGTTAACATGTAGATGTTACTCCAAAGTATTCTGGCATGCGTTATATATATATATATAAGATAGCAACTAGTAGTTGAGAGGGATAGGAGGAAGCCAGTGGACACTTACTTGGTGTTGTGGACGTCCATGGCGATAGAGGAAGGCTTTTTCTTGGAGCTTTCGGGCATCCGCCCTTCTTCGGCACAAGAGTATTACTAAAACTAAGTGTCTCACTGGGGGTAGAGGGGATGGGATGAGGATGGGGTTCGTGGAAAGGAGGCTAGGGTATTTGAGGTGGGGGTGTCAGCGAAGGTTTAGACCGGGAAAGGAAAGAGAGCGGAGGATTTCTATATGAGCGAGCTCCCATTGGCGGAGTTGTGGTGCGGGAGAGTCTTTTGGGAGAGCCCGGATTATTTTGACTGTGTGTTTGTGTGTATATGTCTGTGTGTGTGTGTGTGTGTATATATATATATATATATATATCGACGGTTTCTTTTTCGCCTTCGAAATATTTCCCGGGATTCGTCCTACTATACAGTCGAATTTCTATAAGTCATTCCTCTATAACCCGAATTTTTCGCAACTCGAAACGAATTCATTTTACAGAACAAACTGCTTTTCGGGTAATTTTTTAAATATAAGTCGATTCTTTTTCTGTTTTCCTTGAGGTTCGACTTATAGAAGTTCTACCGTATGTCCATCCTGGGCAAAGAAAAAATTTTTTCCCTAACCTCGGGATATTTTTCGAAATTTCCGACGTGAATAATTTCGCCTTGCGGAAAAAAAAAGGGCCGCCCCGCGCATCCCCGTCGCTCCAACACCCCTTCGCGCGTGGAATAGGCCCGCTCGTAAAAAAAAAATATATGCGGAACTCTTTGGTGCGTTAAGGCTTGGTGAGAGGGAGAGAGAGAGGAAGGGGGGAAAGTGGTGGAGAGGAATAAATAAAAAAAGGGTCTCGGGTGGGGTTAATATTATAATTTTTTCCCGCGGCGGAGGGAAAGTTTTTCGGCGTGCGAAAGGCGCCTTCAGAATCGATGGGAGATCGTTCAAGGGATGGGTTAAGGAGAAGTGGAGGGTGGGGGGGGGGGAGAGGGGTAGACGAATGAAGCGGATACGCAGGGAGAGAAAAAAATTAATCAATTTGTTTTAAATTACCGAGTGGGGGAGAGAGAGAGGGAGAGAGTTGTTTTATTTTTTTGTGCGAAATCGACTGGGGTTTACCACATCGATTTTTCGCGCTCTTGGTCTCAGGGTCGATGGCGAAAGATAAATCTGTTTTCGTGAGAGTTATAAATACTTCGTTTTTGTAACGCTATTATCCTGTTGCAGACCTATGAAACTCCAGTGAATTTACTCACTCGATGTATCGATGTTTCATTCGATTATCGATATCGCGTTTAATCGATGTATCGATAGTTTAGTCTTTCAATTTGTCGATATTTTATTTTCCTGTCAGTGATTAAATCTTGTGTTACCCAAAACGAATTTTCTTTTATCTCGGATAATGTTGGCTTCCCCTTCCTACTTGGGAAAACTACCAGTTTTCCTCTGTCTCGAATCACGTCTCGACGAGACTGAGTCATTTTACAGGAAAAAAAGCAGACGGAATCGACTTTTATCAAAGGATGCGTTAGGAATAACTCGACCATATCGCTAGAAAACACATCGAGTATGAGCAAATGAGCGAGGGTAAAATAATACCAGGAATCAATATAGTATGTTGCATGGACGTGAGAGTGCATCCGCGAAGTTTGAAAAGTTTCCTGATGACACAAGGTCCTTATTATATTGATGGCATTAGGATTTTACCCTACATGAATTACTCTAGTGTCGATGATACCATATGAGCATTTTTATGGCTTTAATTTAGGTTAGCAATTGCCACGTGATTTATTGCCACTGAGTCAAATAGTTCACGTCGTAGGAACGTTACATTTTCCTCTGATATCACATTTCGTTTATTTTATAACTAGCTGAAAGTACCCGGCGATGCCCGGGTTATGCCAGACGTCTTTGGCGAATAAAATTATGTATTATATGGTAATGCAATCATTTCACCTTTTGCGCATTTTTTACCAAAGGATGAAGGCATTATAAATTAGAAAAATGTGTTTTAATATTTATTTCATGAAAACAATACTTTCTCTACCCTACTTATATTGGAGAAAGTAAAAACTAATTCTGAGATATCTCTGATACCTATGAATTGGGCCGGGAGGGTCTATGGAGGTCCGGAAAGAACGTGAGCATACGTGAGAGTAATAGGATTTCGAGTTTAACAATGTAATCGGTTGGCAAGGCAACTTCAGGCTAAAAACGCTAAATCTTGTCAAAATTTTATATTAAAACAAATTCGAAAGATTTAGATTCGAAAGCGATAAAAGACGGTAAGAATAAGAAACTGCATTTATTTTTCTTTAATACAGTCCAAGTCCGAAAATCGTAGGCCAAATATGCTAATTTTAATAATCAAAATAAAATAAGGTTGCAGGTCGAAATATCGATTTTTTCATGTTATCTTATGAGGAATGGAAATCATTCTCGGGAATCGAACCCGGGCGATTTTGGAAATTTTTTTTTCGTAAATGGCTTCTACTTTAAGAACCGAACATTCCTACCAAATGTCAATCTTCTAGCTACTCGGAAAGTTTGTTAAAAATAGCATTACAGAGTTCCGATTTCCCACTGACGACGAAGAAGTCATTTTTATATATTAGACTGGCAGAATTTCCCGTTGAATTTCAACGGATTTAGTGAAGCTTCTACAGCACAACATACAAACTCTTTAAAATATATAGTAGATACTTTTTAACTTACAATTAACTTTTCTTGACAATTAATCATATTTGCTTGTAACAATCCGTTTCCGAACGTATTGCATTAAAATATAACGATAATTGTATTTACTATCATATATATCACTGTCGCCAAATCCAGCTTCATTTCTTGTGTAATTATGCCTATGAAATGTTTACATTTATGTCTTGTAAGCAAGAAACCCGTGAAAAAGCAACGTACAGTTGTCCATGATTGAACACTGACTCCGGTAAATGTACACCAGATACGTGAGTCCATTTACGTTAATAAACATTATAATGTAGAATATAATTATTTTACTTACAAAAAATGTAAGACTCCAGTATTCAATAGACGAAAGAAGGTTCAATTACTTTCATCAATAAACACTTCCTGAATAATAATCAGTATTTATTTACATTGCTATCCATAAACATCGATGGTTTCGTTGCTTAAACAAAAGTGCGAAGCGAATAACGCTAAACTTTCGTCTATTTGTAGACTTCATTGAAGCTAACTGAATCGGAGGTAACAATGACGGCCGCCTTGGGAACGCCCGGAAAGAGTACGAAAAATCCACAAAATTTCGAATCAAATAGCGTATTTTTGAAAACTTCGACCGTATAGCATGTAAACTTCGCAGGAATAAGATAGTATAGTTTTATTCGTCGAATAAAGCAAAAACGAAAATAATCGGTCCATATTTACATATTTTGATGCTTGAAGGAAGAATACCTTGCAAGTCAAGAAATGGATTCATACGTGTTATCTTATGGGAAAATGTTAATCCCCTATATTGGCAGCACTGATTAATCTTGGTTGACCAAACCTTGACAATGCACTAAGTTAGGATGTAAGGAAGAATCGTACAAAATTTGGTTATTCTAGCTTTTATCGTTTAGAAGGTGTTCCATGAACAAACACACAAACCAACAAACACACGCTTCAAAATATATTATAGTAGATTAGGGATGTCTATAAATTTTAAAAATCTGTACGTGCCCTATATATAATATATGAGAAGGATTTCATAATTCCAATTTTTCTCATGTAGATGTCGCCTATCGTTATATTTATTTAAAATAGTTAAATTTATGGCTGTGATGATATGTTTAACAGATCTAATTCGGATTATGGTTTACATGCACTTACTCAATTCTTATATGGATATGACACAGCCGATGCAGATGATCCTCTTTCGTTTTCAATCCATCGAAACTAGAGGCAGCGACAAGTGAAACGACCCTGATGACGGCTACTTTGCTAGCTAGAGTGCGTATGTATAGTCACGTTCGTCGTCTTAATCTTCGAAGTTCTTTCGATTAACAACCGCGTTTTTTTTCGTAGCATTCGCGACGGAAAGGTTAGGTGACGGCATCTGTCGTCTCATGTACGAAGCTTTTGTCAGTTCCTCCCGAGGGTCCTTGTCTCCATGGCGACAAAAGAAAAATCTTTTTTATTTTTTCTTGTTTCGGATTTTCCAATCCCAGGAGGCAATCGCGGGGCGCAATGCACGCAAAGGTATCCATTAATTGACGCGTATCGCGTCCTCATGCCTCGTTTGTGTGTATTTTACATCACGTCCCGAGCTTCCCTCGGAGTTTCTTGTTTGCTAACGGATTTGGTAAGTGGTAGAAGAGAGGGCCAAAGATGCGTTTCCGTTGGCGCAATGACGCTGACCATATTAGGACAAATAATATCGCGCATGTCTTAAATTTGCGCCCGTGTGTTTATGTGCCTACATATGGGGTGTTTGTTTCTTACATCGTGTTTGCGCCTTGGTTTATCGTCCACTATCCCCATCTCTTTCTCTCTCTCTCTCTGCCGAATACCGTTGAAGAACGTTTTGCGTCTCTTAAACTTATCGGAGACACGTTACGTTCTTTATTAATGGAGGCGAAAGTGTTTTCAAGCCCATCGCTTTTTTTGTCCGGTGTATAAATAGGTGTATGTTGTGGTAATATAGTGGAATTTTATTTTTTAAATATTTTTTTCAGGTTTTATCGTTTAGATTCCTTTTTTCTGTGCTATTTTTGTGAGTATGAATAGGGTTTTTTCTAGCGTTTTTTTTGTTAGGGTTTTTTGACGGCCCTGGGGTGGATCTGAAAATATCGACGGTGCTAAAGATCGGGGGTATAAAGTTTTTCGTTATTATTTTTTCCGGGATAAATGGAAACCTGACGTAACATAGTGATGCTTTGTTCTAACAGACGCTTTTCAGCCTAGAATGCGCTACTTTCCACGGTAATTCTGTTTACTGCACTAAATACAGTGAAGCATTAATATAATTATTTATATCTGTCTATAACAGTGAAATGGATTATCAAAATTTACTCCAACAAATAGTTTTGGCAACACATGCGTTGAAAATGCGGTGTTGAAGTAGGTTCAATTATTGAATAAAAGTCGGAGCGCAGAAGTCGTTTTCACTGCCGTGGGAAATATTTCAAGATAAATGCTTATACTCTTCAAGGAAGACAATGGTAAATGTAGCAAAAAGTTCTGCATTCTCTTTTGCTGTTGTGAAGCAAGACATTCTTTAGCCGGGATTTTATGTCATACATCCAGTTATTACCTGTATTAGTGCAGTCTTATCATGGAAACAATAAATTGTTTTGTCACTTTGTTAAAACTGCCTTTTAATTGTTACTGTTGCTCTAGTGTCGTAGTAGAGTGGCAATTTTAACCATCCTGTTGATTTGAAGCATTGTACTTAACGACATCTATTTGAGATAGGTGCAAATAATCGTCGTACTTTGTCCACTTATGGTTTTCAATAAATGTTGTTGAAAAAAATATATTTTGGCAAAACATATTGAGTTGAATTGATTAAAAGGTTTGCGTGTATCTGTTGTGCGAATATGCTTTTTGCGGTTAATTTATTACTGGACCATAATATTAATCACGTGTCACAAAAGACCGCCACGTAATTCGTGTCATCAAATTTAGATGTATACGCTCGCGTTCCACTACGTAACGCCCCGAGATTGTCTGTTGCCATGTGTGTGGGAGTAGGACCCCACGCATCGTTAAGTTCAATTGTTTGTCCTCTCCGTCTTCCTCTCTTTTGTTTGTGGACATCTTTATTCATTTCATTGGTACTTCTCTCGCGGGGAAAGTGAAAAAAATGCGAAACTTCCGACCATCATCCCCCTTTTCCCGTAATCTCCCTTGCGTCACGGGGCCACAACCACAAACCTTCTTGGTGATGTGATCCGTCCCGTATTGTGTATTAAAGCCGTAACCCCCTGGCTCCTCCTCCTCCCATCCCTCTAAATCTCACACACACAAACACGCAGTAGTCTGTGTTCGGTGGACTTTGAATTGTGGGGGGGCCTCCGCAATGGAGAGACCATTTGTCACAGCTTGGACTCGGTTTATCAGGAGGCTCTGGCACTAATTGCGCGGCGGCCGCATAGATGGAGTTAGTGAAGGGGGAGTGTGGGTGGTTGTTGAAGGAATGGGTTTTGGATTGAGGGTGTGGGGGGAGGGGGAAGGAGGCGGCTCCTTTGCCACAGCAGCGGTCCCATATCCTCTCTATTTCTGCCTTTCATCATCCCCCCTCCCTTCTATCTCCTCCCTCCCCCACTCCCTTTCTCTCTCTGTGTGTGTTGGTGTTCACTTAACCAGACACCGCCACAAGATGCCGCTGCCGAACCAACAAGTGGGCCCTGTGTGACACGCTTCGAGGAAGTTGCACCGTCGTTTTTGTTTTTTTCTCTCTTTGTTGTGTCGATATATCGATACACCTGCTTCGATTATCGATACTACGTGGCTCACGTAAAGGTCGATCGATATATCGATACTCGTAAATATGTTGTCTCCAAAGCGAGGGTAAAACTTTTCTGCAAAGTTTTCAGAGGCGTACCCTATTTCAGAGTTGAATAAAATGCTTATTAAATGTCGATTAATTCTCACTTTTCATATAATAAGTGATCTGTTTTTTCTTTTTGAATATTATATTATCCCATAATTGAATTTTCAGTCCGATTTCTGGCGTGATAATCACAAACGGTTAACCAAACACGTGTTATGCTTCAATATATTATACAATTCGTTAATTTTCGAGACGGTATTTACCCAATCTCCACGCGTTCGGTCGTCTGTGAGCGACATAAAAAGGTCGGTTTAATTTGCGTTTCTCTCATCAATGTTTTAGAGTCGTCTCCTTCAATTTTCCTCCAGTAATTTGCGAATGCGTGCACGTCACGTGACCGGATGCATCGTATACCAAGCACGCGGACATTTATTCCTGCGCACGAAGCCGATAAATCGGCGAACCGAATATCCGGCATCGTATCGGAATCCTGTTAATAATAAGCCGTGGTCGTCGTCTTCTCAAACAGTGCTGCTCAAGTCACGCGCACCTATTCCAAGCAAACATCAAGCAAGCCATCGGAGGAATTTCTATCCCCCTGTGGTTTACAACCCCACCAGCCCTACCGTTACCGTTAACGCAGGGCGTCGTCTCCATCTCACGCAGTGAAAAATGGGAGGAAAGGGTGGGATGGGGAGTGAAGAGGATTTCCTCCCCGCAAGACCACCAAGAAACCAGTTCGATTTCTCGCAGGAGAGGTTTCGATACTAGTGTTTGCGGTGTGTTAATCGATTCGTCGTAATTAGCGTCGGTAGCTAATAAACCCGATTAGATAGGATGGCGGAACGGGGAGGGGAGGTATAAGCTTCGCTTCTGACAGGTGGCTCTGCTGTTGCGGAGGGAGCGGGTTTTCGTTCGTCACTGTTTTCAAAAAATTTTTTGTCGGACGAATGATTATGCGAATACGGTGGTCGGTTATGAGCTCCTAAAAGATAGCGGTTGGCTGTCGTTATAATTGCGATATATTTCTGAGAGATGCTGTTTTTTTTTCGTGTTGCGTATTTTGTTGTGATAGGGTTGTTCGATTCTTATAAAGAGGGGATTTATTCATGACCGATTAAAAATGTTTCTACTGTCGTGTTTCGAAGCGCACTAGATCATTTTAACTGTGGACAATTTATTATTGTAATTGACTTCCTCTCCAACAGAAAACAGATAGTAGTTATTGATGGGAAATCTTCATACCCGGTAAAAGTCGCATCAGGTGTTCCACAGGGAAGTGTCATAGGCCCACTACTATTCCTGATATATATAAACGATATCTGCTAGGTAGTTCGCTATAAAATAATACTTTCCGCAGATGACACCGTTTTATATAAGAAGATAACGAGCCAGGATGACCAAAAATCGCTCCAGGAAGATTTAAACGCCCTTTCAGAATGGTGTCAAGATTGGAAAATCGAAATTAATCACAGCAAATGTTCCCTGTTGAGTTTCTGGAAGAGTAAGAACAATGAATTAGACTCGGAGTACAGAATTGATAGATTGAATATCCAATCTGCAGAGTACGTTAAATATTTAGGAGTCACCATTTGTCGTGATCTATCGTGGAATATGCATATTCGTAGGATCGTAGGCGCAGCTAATAAGAAATTGGGCTTCGTAGGCAGAATAGTAAGAAGTAGCACAGAACAGGTACGAGAAACGTGTTGTTCATCGTTGGTCAGATCTCAGGTCGAATACGCTTCCAGCATATGGGATCCGTACGAAAAGGGACAAATACTTGAGTTAGAAAGAATCCAACGCAGAGCAGCCAGATTCGTAAAGCAGTAATATGAGCAAAAATTAAGCGTCACATCACTCTTGAAGGAGTTGAATTGGATATCGCTAGAGGATCGCAGAATTAGCGCTAGGTTAAGGCTTCTGGAGAAATTTACGTCGGAAGTTCTCTTAGAGGATGTCTCAGGAATATTAGAGGCATCTACGTACATGGGCAGGCACGATCACGAGAATAAAATACGAGAGATCGACTGTAGGACCGAGCGATATCAGAGCTCGTTTTTCCCAAGTACCATACGGGATCATAACAGGAGAGTGATTCCCACGAGGGACGTTATTAGGTAGGTTCTGGTGTGCTGCACCCCCTGCCACCCACCAGTCTGGTGATTTGCAGGGTATGATGTAGATGTAGATTGTAACATGAACGTTCATATTGATGTTTGTGTCTGGCTGTAAATGTAGTGGTAAATCACGGCGGCGGATACATTGTATGTTAGTTTCTCCAGCACATCTGAACACGGGTTTCTACGAACTTCAATCCAATTTGCGCTCGTGATGTCATACATTTCATAAATATTTGAAATGATAACAGCAAAAATAAAATTGTAACAATTTATTTTGCCTCGTGGCTGAACTTGTCAGCGGTAGATTCTTGCTTCACGGAGCACAACTTTTTGAGGTTAAATATCATTTTGGGCAACGTATGAGAAGGAAAAATGTTTCTTTTAAAGAGTGTACTATGTTTAAAGCTGTTTACTCGGACTAGGCTAACCCATATCCATTTATTGGGTAATGGAGTGGTGTGTGCACATTGCATTCGCTGAAGGGATTCCAAGAGTTTCCCGGTGGCCCTCTTTGCGATTAACGAACGGAACGTAGGCGTTTAGCATCAAGAAACAGTATTAATCGTGGAAGTATGGCTGTGTTAAACCAAGCACTGGGCTTATCGTTTCCTTCCCTCTAGGTGGGACAGAATCCCCCCTTCCCTGCTCGTCGTAACCATCGCAACCGCCACCTCTTGGCTCTATGCACGCAATTGCAACACACGACGCCTCCCTCCTACTTCACTCTTTATCCTCGGCATACACCCCCATCTGCCTTGTATACAATCCTAGATATCGGGATTATTTTAACTGAAGGCCACTGCTTGCTGTTCTATTTCTGTCCCATGAGTTCATCAGCACTTATCTCTTCCCCCCCCCCCCACTCTCTCTCTCTCTCTGTTCTCTATTACTCCCATATTCTTTCTCTCCCACACGCTCTTTGTTCGTCCTCCCACGCCGTGTCACGTGGTACGAGATACGTCTGGTTCGCAGTTTTCCTCTCCATGCGCATATGTTGGTTATCCAGTCCCTACCGAGGTGGGGGATGAGGGAGAGGGGTTGGTTATCCAGTCCCTACCGAGGTGGGAGATGAGGGAGGGGGTGGTGTAAGGAGGAAGAAAGAGGGGGCGGAGGATGTTTGTGCGTGTACGGAGGCGGGTATCATATCTCCCTTATAGGTGGCCTGTTCACTGTTATGTTTTTGATTTCGGTCATCGTACATGGGGGGGTGGACTCCTGTTGGGGGCATGGCCTTTTACTTTTGCGGGCGGGTGGGGGGTAATCTTTTTTTGTCGAATACGAGATGGAAGTTTTAGAATCTTTTTTTATCGTTTCTCTGTGATCCATTTAAGGCCTAGCATGGTGAATGTTTGTGTGTATATATGTATATGTGTATATACATACATACATACATACACACACATATATATACACACACACACACATACATACACACACGCATATATATATATATCCACTGATATCGAAATGTATGAATTGTTTTGGTTACTTGCTGCTTAATTACCAGTGGCTCCAAGTTAATTTCTGCTGTACCAGTTGTATGAAATCACATCCTCTGCCAAACGAGGTCTTATTCAACACAAGTTAGGAAAGTGTACAGCGTATCACAAATTTAATATAAAATTTCATGAAAATCCGCTCGGTAGAACTGACGGACGGCCATGCGGACGGACGGACGGACGGGCCGAAGCCATGTAATAGGCGCTCATCCTGGAAGCGAAACGCGCCTAATAAGGTCTACAAATTGGTGATGCCTACAGCTCTTTATATTTATATATTCGCATTGTGTAATTATATGTTAATCTTAGGCACTCTTAGACATAATTTATACGTTATGGAATTATATAATTACAATATAGTCAGAAAAAAGAAGATGGAATGGTTTTTAAAAACATCTTTATCTATCCGGGAGGACGTGTTAGGCAGTGTGCTAGGTGAGTGATCGTGTGTGAATTCGAAGTTAGAAGTCCTCCTTATGTGAATAAGAGAGACTAAAACCGTTTGCAGTATAACGGTCGATTATATGTCATGGAATGTCCTCCGGATTGCTGAAGGTTATAGTAATGTTCAGTCCTCTTCCTGCGTTTCAGAAAACGACAGTTCATTCGCAAACAGGACGACCGACGTCTTGCATCGATGACGTCACCATGTACTTTTTTTAATCAGCCTTTTCGTCGTTTCTTAGCACGTGATTGGAAGTTCTCTGAGAATGTTTAGCGCCTTTAGTTCGACCTCGTCCTTCGACATTCCATTAGAACGTAGTCCCAATGCGCCCGAAAAAAACTATTATCTCAATTGTTGCCGTAAATTTTTTATTTTAGAGGTTTTTTCTGTTGATTTTTAAATAAATGTATATCCGAGTCTGTATCAGTTGCATTTTTTGCTTGTTTTCGATAAGTCGAAGTCATTTCGACTGTATAGGAATGACATCGTTTGAAATCGAAGATGTGATGTTTAAAGGAAAGGCTTTGGTAATTGGAACGCTGTTGTTGTTTTCCTACTCATTGTTTTCGTCGTGCTGATCGCAGCTTCATTTTTCCTTAAAGTGATTTTCTTTCATTTGTTAGGCACTTCTTCGCATTTTTTTTGAGAAGCTGGAATTATCCGTTATAACGTCAACGAAATTTAGGGTTAAAGAAAACTCATATCCCATGCGTTCAGTCAGATATCTTCGAAAAATACATCGGTGTCATAACAGAAGCCCTACCATGAAACTTGAAAACTCCCAACTCCGGATTAAAGGTTATGTTGATTGAGTACTTTTAACTTAATGTCACGGACACTTCATTGCCACGGGTTACTTTTTTCATTAGCCACGGATCATGTTATTTATGTTACGCATTAATTGGGTACTGTATATTTTAATAATTTATGTAATGTACGTTTGATATTGCTTTACATATTTTCTAAAAAGTCCTTGCCACCAGGCTTGTGGCCTTCTTGCAACGTAATCTAAATAAATAATGATGAATCAAAACATTTTTGTTGAAAATTCAAGGCCGCACCACTCAAAATGTCCTATTGTTACAAAAAACAATCGTCAATTTATTCTAAATGAATATTAAACATCTTTATATGTTTATTAAGTGTTGTCTCGTCCGCGCTTTCCCTCTCTTCCACCTAGGTAAGCGTCAAAATAATGGCATAATAATAATAAAGCGTGTTTGAAAACCCCTTATTCAAAATCAAAATTTTTATATTCATCTCGCCGACAGCATGTAGTAACTGACTTCGCAAACTTGTCCTTTGATACGAGGTTTTTCCGGTGAACCGCGTACTATGCTTTTAAACAATTCCTTCCCTTAGAACGTCCTCGTATGCTTATCCCCCTCTCCATCTCTCTCTTTTTGCTTGGCCTACTGAGGGGAGGTGGGGAACGGGGGGAGTAAAGGGGGAGGAGGGATTCGCCATGCACAATGTCGTCCCCTTGTTGCGCCGTTTCATTCCGTACTTTTTATTATTATTTTTCGCTCCCTTTTTCGTCTCTTTTTTTGCCGTCTGCGATTGGCCCTGGGAAATGGACACACAGCTCATCCAACCGGTTCTCTCTCTCTCTCTCTCTCTCTCTCTCACTCACTCACTCCATCTCATTCCTCGAAGGGGTGGTTGACCTTTCAGTCTACTTCTCTCCGACGCACGATTTTTCGCACACCATAGGCACATGACGCGGCTGAAACGCGCGCGTTTTGTTTTACGTGTTTTATTTACGAGGAAACGTTTTTTTTCCAAATTTTTTGCATGGAAAAAAATAAGAGAATTGTACTATCAAGGCTTTCCGAAAAATCTCGTGCGCATCCGGTGGTGTTTTGTCTCGCGGGAGAATGGAAAGGTCTTTTCATTTGATTTTTTATGTCTTCTGTATTGTCGTGTTTTTTTAATTTTGTTTTTTGTTTTTTTTTCTTCTCTCTTTCGGACCTCTAGTGGAATTATTGGTAAGAGGTAAAGAAACGGATGAGTTCCGAGATGTGTGACCTCTGCTCCGAGTCGTCGTCCCTTCGCTTGTTAGTTATATATTTTCGCCATGGTTACGTCGTGTTGTCCGTGGTATTTTAGGAAGGGTCGCAAGAGGTCGCGCTCAAAAAACATATTCACGACATCATAAAGTTGAAATTAATTTGAAATCAGTCTCAGCTCAGATTATTTGCGATATTGGAGAGGTGTGGCAAATAATC
This sequence comes from Uropetala carovei, assembly GCA_036926305.1. Classification (NCBI taxonomy): domain Eukaryota; kingdom Metazoa; phylum Arthropoda; class Insecta; order Odonata; family Petaluridae; genus Uropetala; species Uropetala carovei. The sequence continues at coordinate 2,596,416 of JAXCHB010000003.1, forward strand.
AAGTACATACATTCAGACACTTCTATGCGTAAACGTTTTAGTGTCCCAAAAAAATAATTATTTTCGACTTAGGTTATCTAAGAAATTAAAATTTTCAGACGTTTTTAAAGGTAAGGAAATGAAATATGGGGGACAAATGCTATCGATAAATAATTGTCTTTTTTGTTGATAATCTGATTCCGTGTTTTTTTTCGCCGTGTATCTACTAATTGTTTCCCGCTATCTCTCAGCGATGAAATTGCCCCTTTTCTCTTTCCATATTGCGTATTGGGGGAAAATTGCCCGAGTGTTAGGAAGGACCGTAATCAGCTCCTCGGCCTTTTAAAAATGTTTTTATCATCGGAACGGGTAAAAATACGACGTCGAGAGATATTGGTTTTTTTTAAAGCAACCAAGGACACGAAAGTCTCGACCGATAACGAACGCGATGCGCAAATGTCTAATTATAGAGCCGGAATCATCTGCGGCTCTTGAGATATGTCAGTCATCTAGCGTGATAAAAAAACGAACTGACGTATACCGCGAGAGAGAGAGAGAGAGAGAGAAATCGCAATAATACCGGTTCATTTGCTTTATCTTTTTTATTTTATTTTTTCATTTACGGGCGGGAGTAATTTTCCTTAGAAATTTTCGAATCGTTATCTCTTTCGTGCTTGCTTACGGATTTGAGAGCGTTTCGCGTGGGTTATTTTTTCCAACGCTCGAATTGGGCAATAAAAGGACTAAAAATTTCTTGTAGTTTTCCTCGTCGTGGTGATGTGTGTTGCGTCAGTGACTGAGTTATGATCAAATGCTGTAAAGAAATGCGGTATGCCGTCGTTACTCCTTTTTTGGCATATTTTCCTTGTATATATTTGGTACGGTCATGAAACGGAAAACCTTAGGACGTTTTTTTTCTTTCTCTTACGAATTTCAGGGCATATCGGACATATTAATCCTTTCATCGCGGCTGTTGTACGTTTTACTGTACTGCTCGTAATATCCCTCGTCTTATTATGTTGGCATGGATACGATAGCATCCATAGAAATAACGTAGTTTATGGCAACAAGGAAGCCGCATTCATTCGTGTTTCTTTTCTTATTTTATCCTCGTGTGTTTACATTTTTCAATAAGGAAAAACGGTTATTTTTTATCGCATTCTTCCCTGTACCATAATATCTTAACCTTAACTGTATTATTTGCGCGCTATTTTTAGAATCATTGCGATAATTTTTATTACATAGAAGGTCGTTTTAAAAATGTTTTTGTGTGCGTTTGAAACCCCTTCGGCCCATCTGGTTTTAGTTAGGATGCTTATTTTATCACGCATGGAACGAGAGACTTTTCATTTTCACGTCTCCTTTTTTCTTGAAAATGTAAAAAGAATTGGTGTCACGTGATGGTACCTTGCGGAACATCTTTCTTATTAAGTTAATCGCTTCAATCTCTCGTCAAGTATTTGACTCATTCTTGAAAATCAATCATTCCGTCGGAACTATGTTTTTGTCCCATTGCCACATACCTTTCTTCTTTTATCATCATCGGCGTAACGTCGATATAATTTTGCGAAACGCGGATCGCGAATAGGCTCCACCGCGCGGTAAACATTCAATTGTCTCCGGCGTCATTTTTTTCTCCCCATCCTTCCGATCGCTGAATTACCCCAGATCCGCCGTATCAATCCGATCCGCTTTAAACGATCAATCGGAGGCCGTTCCGAGCCACTTTTTTTTAATCGGTTACGTCCGAGTCGACGAATGGACGCGCTTGCTGATTTTTCCTCCATTCCTAAAATCATCCTACGCCTCCATCCCTTCTCCACCTCTCCTTCCCTTAATGCCCTCATGCTCTGTTTTTTTTTTTGCCCACCAGCTCTTTCGATGCGGACACGTGTTCGATATCAAGCCGTTTGATTTGCGAGGAGTCGATGCGAAGTGGAGTCAATTGGAATGGCAGTGTCGCCATCTATACCGGGCATCATGCGGTCGCTCTGTGAGAGAGGGGAGGGAGATTGCCCCCTTTCTAACACGGCGGTAGACGGAGAAAGAGAGAGAGAGAGAAAAGGGTCAAACGATGATAATTCGATCGAACTGATGAAGATCTACTAAGTCGTCGTCGGTTGCCACGAGTCTCTTTTGTTGGGGTTTCATTTTAGGCGGATTCTCTTCTTCGGTTGATTTCGGGAGGTATTTTGTCACGCGTATTTGTTCGAAGGGGTCGATGGTGAAACGACGTGAAACTTTGTGCTAGCTATCTAGAGTAAAAAGGGGAAAAGTTTTGATCGAGTTTCTGCTAAAGTTTGTTCGTCAAGTAGCGAGTTACCGCCCTACGGTTTTCAGCGGCGATTTAAGACAATAGAATCGTCCGGTTTATAAAATTAATGGTATCGAGGAATCGGCTTTGTTTTAAAGATTCTTAGTTGTGTTATGTGAAACGTGCCTGTATATTTAGACTAAAGATTGTATCCTCTTCCGTTATACGGCGCTTTATTAATGTATGTAAATTAATATATTTACCTTCGTGTATTAAAAACTCCATCCAGTGGCCTTACTCCCGAGACATCTTGTGTAATCCTAGTTGAAGTTTATCAATCTCATTAGTTATTGATGAATGTCCAATGACCGTGACTTGGTTATATGAATTACGATTGTGGTTTTCTCATAAGTTTCAGATCTAACAATAAGAGAATTTCCCGTATCATTCAGCAGTTGTATAATATTCGTTTCCATATTTAAAGCAAAATTAGTCGAAGGCTTTAAAAATCTTGTTTTCGATTCTTTTGTCGCAATATTTAGCTTCTCCTTCGCGAGTCGTTTTCTGAGTACAAATTTATCTCGTTCGTTTCTTGCGAACTTTATTTTTTCGGTGCTTGCTATTCACGCTTTGGAATTCGATATCCGTCGGTCGATCGATTTTGATGCTCGTCAATATCGATACCATTCCCGTTCGTGAAATTATCGACCATTAGCGTTGATTTATCGACGGAAACGCTCGAGCGAAATAATCGAGGGTCATCAATCAGTCATCACCCCGCGTGTATGACGGAGAGAGGACGGCAACGGAAATACTATTGAATTTGCTCGCGGCTCGTGATGCATCGCTCTAAATTTGATGTTTTGCGTAATTTATGGATTAAAAAGATTTTGCTTTCGTCCTCATCCTCGCGTCACCCTGACAACGTAAACGTCTCGTTAGGAAAATATGCGCTTGGATATTCATGCTCGAGGTTTCTTTTAATGGTTACGATGCTTTAGGTATTCTGTAATATTAATATTTATCATCAGATTATCTTATAATGGAATGTGAAGCTTAGTTTGCAAGAGGGGAAAGTGGCTCGACAACATTTTAAATGAGGTAGTTTTCTGTCATAAATCATAAGGCATAAATCTACATCGATTCCAACCGTAATAATGACTCCGTCGCTTTATTTGCTACTCCTTTATATCGTAATTTTTTCTTGCATTCGTATAATATGAACGCAAACTTCAGAAGCATGCTATGCTTTAAGTGATGAAAACTTGTGCGTAATCAGAAATTCGAATTTCTTTTATATATTTTCTTTTAATTCACCGTTATAGCTCTGCTTAGAACGGCTAGTTATTCCGCAGATGAGGATAACGCAGGTCAAATCAAACGGAAATGTATATATTTTTCATTTCGCTGTACTTTTTTTTAAGCTCGCTTAAGTAAATTATACACGTAGTATCACTTGTGATACTAATGTAACTCTTGAAGGCAATGAAACCTTAATTTTTATATAAAAATTATATCATATAACCGCTTTATAACTAGGCTGACCATATCCCAACAAGACGAAAACGGGAAATTTCCCATCCAGAAAACGGGACATTTTCGCACGATTTTTTTTAAAGATGGTTGTTTTTATCGCTTCAATAAATACATGATTTGAAAGAATTGGAGTAATTTTGAAGATTGAAATTTTATCTACTCCTATTTATCTATCTTAAATAGAGAGAAAGGACCCGTACTTCATGTGTTCATATGAGCTCGGAAGATAAGTTGAATACATTTTTAATGCCAAAAATCTCTTTTTTGAAAGGAAAAATTATTTGCCACTACGACTATAATGTAAGCAAATTAAGTAAATCTTTTTAAAAAGTTGTTTAAAGTGATTACATTTTCTAGAAATATTCTCGTCTATTACGTATGTACTTTGGTAACTACGTATTAACGGGAGACCCATTTAAAAAATACGAATACCATTTATACAGTTAATAATGCCGATGAGTTTTCATAAGAATAAATTGCTATTAAAGTGAATGACTCAGTAATCTTACCTTTCAGAGAAATTTCTCTTAATTTTATCCCACTATCGCAACGTATATCGCTACCTCTGCTTGCTTCACTTCACTTCACTGAACTTAGAAGGTAATACTATCGGGGGAAACCCAAGAAGAATATTTCAGCCGAATCAAAGCCTTAACTACATAGACATTGTTTCTTTAAGCGAGATAGAACGGACCTAAAATTTTGTAATATGTTGATGCCTCGGCATCGGTTTCTTTGAATACCGCGATTAACACAGCAATAAAGATGCAAGTAAAGAGCAGATGAAGACATTTCCTGTTCAATAAAGTGTTAACTTGGCTTTATTCTCGTTTCTAAACTGAAAAAAAATTCTCATTTAAAATCTAATATGATCCACGTTTTGAGAAAATTGGAAAATCTTAATTTTAAAGGCAAAAAGCTGTAAAACGAGACAAAATGGCTTTTTTTCACGAAAACGACGGGACGGTCTGGAAAAGGGACTGTCCCGGAGAAGACGGGACATATGGTCAGCCTATTTATAACGAGCTTCTACCGTATGCGATTGCTAATTAAGTATGATATTATTAAAATAAATCGATCCACTTGAGGATCCTACTCAATATAATACTATAGTATCCCAGTATGCGAAAGAGAGACAGACAGACAGCGAAGAGTGCCAAGGTTTTTAGAAATGTGTGGAGCGTCGGCGCCTGTTTGGCCTTATTATAAAAATGGTCTAGGAGAGAGTGAGAGAGAGAGAGAAGGAACGAGGAAGAAGGAACAACCAACGCAGGGAGGGAAAGAGAGAGAGAGAGGTGGAAGATGTATGGGAGGAGGGAAAAAAAGAAAAAAACAACCCCTTTTCTAAAAATGGAATGACACGGATAAGGGAGGGGAAGGTTGTGTTTGTGCTTTTAGAGGGAGGGAAGAGATCAGGGCATTTTTAGGAGCTGAGGAGGGAAAGGGAGCCTCTCTCACTCTCCTCTTCCCCGTAAATACGTGGAATCTTTGGGAAAGGGAGGTGGTGGTGTAAAGATTTCTTTTTGGATGGTCCGAAATTCAAAAAATAGAACCTAGGAGGAGTTTTCGAGAGGAACCAAGGGTTGGAAAATTCCTCGCCTGTTAGAGGAAGGGTGGTTGTTTCCCTGTTCATAATGCGAGTAGTAGGCGTTTTCATCTTGCGAACGTTTTAATGGACATGCAAAATACATTTTCGTTGTTGGTAATGTGCCTTTTTTTCTTGATTGAAAGCAAATTTTTACGCTAAATAGGATTCAGTTCTATCAGCTTTGAAACTATCCATGTCCCAGGTTTGTACCTTAATTCTACTAATTTAAAAGTGCAATTTCATAAATAAATAAATTTCATGCTTTTCTTATCGCGAGTATAAATTAAACCATGTGGTCGAAAAAACCCTTAAAAAGGGAATTTTTTTTTTTGGGATTTCGAAATTTTTGTATCCAATGCCCTTTCATCACGTCGACTTTCAGGTCTGTACCCATTCTAAAAGTACCTTAACGTTTACGTCCTCCTGTATCCTATGTAAGAAGCAGCTATTTATAATAGAGACAACCGGGTTGGGGGAAAAGCGTAGGGGATTAGATGTTTATAAGTTAAAAATATTTTATTTTTATTTATTTTTTAGCGTTCCCTGGCTCAAAAATACTCCCTCTGTGACCGAGTCCACTTCAAATAACTACCGCCCACGATACACCTATTTCTCTTTCTCTCTATTTCTTGCCTATTGCGAGTATAATTTGGACGACTTTAAATTGTCCTCCTTTTCGTACTCCATTCTCGTGACCTTAATCCTTAACTCGCACTCTGAGTATCTCTCTCTTTTATCCTTTAGCCTTACCCTTTTGCCTCCCTCCTCCTGTCTTCCGACCATTTCTTTCCCCCCTCGCCTTTCTCTCTCTTTCTCTACCCTCTCCATTTCCTCTCCGACTTTATTTTTAACCCGCTCCCTCCAGCTTGGAACCCATTTGCCTTTTATATATATACATCTTCATCTTTCCGCCTACCTTGTTCCCTTTCCTCGGCACATTTTTAGGTCTCGGAATTTTTTTCCGGTGTTTGTTAGTTTTTTTTGGAGGCGGAAAGGGGAGGGGGTGGATGGAGGGGGAAAAAGGGGTCTGTTTCTCTCTCCTATCCTCTCTCCCCCTCTCTTCGTCATTTTTGGTACCGTTTCTTCGTTACGATCCATACAGTTTTTCTCTCCGGACTCATATAAAGTATTGTTATCGCGAAAAAAAAAACGATCTCAAGATTTTGACGGAAATACACGCTTTAGATGTTCATGAGTTCAGAAAGTTGTTTTCTTCATGCCGTCTGTCTGTGCCGGGCTTTCTAGAGACTAAACGTTTAAACGAAATCGAATGATATTTCGTACTTAGGCATACTATTATCCAGAATAGAAACTATGAAGAGAGGGGCGATGTAGCGCAATAATGATTGATTCTTGTCGACTTTCACAAAATGTCGATTTATTTCAAATTGGCTGTGCTTGTGTGCCTTCGCCTACCCGCATAATACTTTGATATTTATGTATTGTATAACTGTTTCCGCGGTTTTGTTGTTTATGTGCCAATGTGAGTTCCTTGCAGTCAGGAAAGAGTAGTGGGACCGGATGCGTACTTAGTATATGAGCAAGTTTGCGCAATGTATATTGTACCGATGTACCGACGTCGCACTAATTACTTTTATTCCCTGGCGATTTTAAGAATTTAAGATGGGAGGTTTATTTTTTAAACATTCGAGGTGGTGGGTATGTGTGTAGTTTTGTTTGGTCGACGTGTCCACCGACTCGACGGTCCCTATACATAATTGGTATTCTCGTTGTTGTACAATCAGTTGGACGGACGATTCCGTTTATTTCGGCTCCTTTTCCGCCAAAAGCGAACTATTCTCTCTTATAACACGCTCGGTTTTTTTTTCGCGTTTACAAACATGTAGTCTTTTTTCTCGTTGCTATGTGAACTGGGGATAGGGACTAGGGGTGAATAATAATGGTGATTATTTACGCGTTGAAACCAGGAGAAGAAAAAATATTCGGACGACGACGACTGGATAAGCACGGGGGGCGATTAACGCGGAAGTTTAATTTGTTCGCCATTAAATTCATTACCGGTCCTCCGGGCAAAATGTCGAAATTATTTACTCTTTCGCCTTTTATTTTTGAAGCTTGGAATAATCCGTAAAATAATTTATTTGATCTCATTAAAATTTTCCGTCCGTGTTATTTTTGATTACGGTTCTCTCTCGGCCGGTCCGAAAATATTTTTGCGCCTTTCGAATTCGTATGTAATATATATGTATGTAAATATATTGCCTCAAATATGTGTCTGCGAGCCAAAATATGCGCTTAAATAATGATGCCGTTTCGGAACGGGAGGCGAGTCAACATTGTGAAACGTTTGTCATTTGTTTATTTTTTTTATTGCGACCGCCTGACTCGGTCCGGGCTCATTTGGCAGCCGTCGTTGAATTTTTAAACAAAAGGGTTTTATTTCGTCGGATTTATTTAAACGAAGTTTTAGTTCCTCGCGCGGGTTTATTTTTCGATCGCAATCCGTGCACGTTATCAATTATTTCACGCCTCCCGATGCTCGGTCTATTTTCGTTTATGACTTTTCAAAAAATTCGCTATCGAGGAATCCACGCGTGAAAAAGGGTAGCGATCTCCCTTTGCAACAACGATGAAATTGTCTACGTGCGCGGGCCGCATTGGCGGTTGCGAATTCCTTGGCGTGCCGCATTGTAAGTTGTAAATACTTCCTGCGGACCAGATTAGACTTTAAATCGGACGTTCACTTGAGATTCTCATTGCAAATCGAGTCTAAATTGTGCTACTTATGGTTAACATTTCGATATCAAGTGTTTCACTTTCGTAGATTGAATGTGTATGATATTAATTTGTGTTCACTTCCTTTTTAATCGTGGTTTCGCTTGCCCACCACTGGTGTAAAGCGAAACAGTGCCCAGTTAGATTTTCCTGTAGGAATACATGACGTTCTATTTGAGCGCCGTCGTGAGTTCAGCATATATGCTATATTCCCTGTTGCTTCCTTTGTTCTTTATAATTATAGCATATAGCAACTTAAACATTTGAAATGATTTTCAATCCCTGGAATCGGTTTTAAAACCGTCCTAAAGTGAAATTAACGGCGCAGTCGGAGGTAGCTCTCTGAAGCGAAGACCGTGCTAGTCCGAAATCGTGTAAACATAAACCGTGCAAAGCGAGGGACGAGCGTAGTTTATCTAGTCAAGCACTTAACGACACCCTTACTAGATAGTCCGTTCAAATAAAATAAAATTTTTCTAGATTTTAAAAACAAATTTATCTCCTAACCAGCGTTCTTTGCATATATGTATGTGTATTTATCCCCGAGATGGAGTTTTATTTTCTTCTCATTAAAGCGATCTTACGAAACCAATTATATATATATCTGCGCAACGTCATTAATGTTTGTGCGAGATCACACACACTTGCCCGTATAGTATAGGCAGTGAGAGAATGTTTGGAGGAGTTGCTTGATAGGGTAGTAGGTGGCGTCCGAAAATAAAACCCGTCCTTCTCCCACTCTCTCCCTCCTCTCTCGCCCCCTCTCTCCCTCTCTCTTTCTCTCTCTCCTTGCTTCTATCACGTGCGAAGTTGGTCGTGAGTTTGCGGCTTTTGTTAGCTCATGGTAGAGCCTTCCTCTGCTTCTCCATTCCATTACTCCTCTCTTCTATCCTCCTAGTTAAAGGGCTTTTTTTTAACGTCCTTATCAACTGCGCCATTATCCTCCCACCTCTAACTCTCTCAGAAACGCCCACGCTTCCTCTCCTTCCTTTGTCCTTCGTGGGTTCCGGGAGAGCTCTCTCTTTCGAATTCGTGCGATTTTTTTATACATATTTATGTATTTATCCAATTTCCATTCTGGCGTAGGTTTTTTTGTCATTCGTTCCACGTCGAAAGAGGTTTTTATTTTTTTTTGCGTTAGATCTATAAAAAAAAGCGTCCCTTGCTGAGGTCAGGGTCGCTAGTGGGTCGTTTTTGTTTTGTTTTATCATCATCCTGCGCGGATGGACCGAATGGCTTGCATGGCTGTGGGACATGTCAACCCGAGGTCATGGTCCACGTGATTTTTAATAAAGGTTCTATATTGGTCGAATTCGGGTCGCTTTTTAAAATAAGGATGTTATAAATTTTAAAAACAGCTTTATAGTATTCGTCCAAATTTTAACTTTTCGTTTGATTCTTGTTTGTAAAAACATTCGCGTTTGATGAAACATCGACGGCCTTACGGGAAAGTTATAATAATTTGACCTGTAAACTAAATTAAAATCGCAGTAAAAATTTGAAGTTATGGATGTTCATGGTTTGGAGGGATAATTATATTTTTTTATGCTAAATTTTATCTCCGGAGACGTGACTTGGAGAGATGAAGCAATCTGAAGTTCAGTGGCCGAGACAAAGCGGGGATTTGTTGGTCGCTATCTTCGCGTCGTGGCTGTTCGCAGGAAGAAAGATGGAATGCGATCTTTCCGGTACGTTTCCTTAGCTCAATCGCACTGTTGTTCGTGGCTCTGGCGTTATGATTACGCGAGAACGAGATGGAATGTTGGGAAATGTAGTTTGTATGCGTGGAATACATAAGACTAAATACAAATGAGAATTTTGAGGACTTGGCCAGGAATCGAATCCTGGTCTCCCACTTGCCACTTATTGTTAGATAAAGCATCAACCTGAAAAGTGGGAGACCCCTGTTCGATTCTCGGTCAAGTTCGGAATTTTTCCTCCAAAGATTCCACATTTAATTATCAAGAAATTGATGACATTCATAGTTTCTTTGAAGAAGTGTATCAAAATTCATTCTTCATGGTTCAACCACCGTTAACCAAACCCTCTAGCTCGATTTCTAAATGTATACTACTTTTTGGAACACTCGAGGTGTCGGAAAGGAATTTCAGGGCGAAAATTTGTCTGTTTGCGTAAAATTCACGTCTCGGAGACGCGACTAATTTTACTCTCCGCGCGATTTTTCCAAGTGTCACCTGCTTTTAACGTGTCGAGGCGCTCGAATTAAAAATATCCCACGACGCCGCCTGGAGATAATACACACACACACACACACCTTCGATGCTTACTGTTTACGTAGCCTCACGGTTCCAAATTTAGAAATTAGAACGCATTTTGTGTTTTTCGGACGTCCGGAAATGACCCACACGACCCGCCCCAAAATGGAAGGTACGAAAAGATTTAGTAGCCTTGCTGGAATTTTTCCGTTCTATTAAAATTTCCGCGTGATTTACCGTTTTGTCTCCCCTCTCTTCCTCCGTTTACTTTCGTTTTATGACCGCGTTATTCCTGTTGCCTTGGATGCATGGCGGTATCGTTGCCTCGCAGTATCGCCGAAGGGCTCCTTCATAATGACGCAAATTCGTGTTTGTTAAGGTTGATAGAGATTTTTAAGTTCCCGTCGTAAATTTTCGAGCTTATGAATAAGCGAGAGAGGAATTTGCCGCGCGTTTCCGATTAGCGCTTTACGACGCCCGAACGTCATTGCATTGTTCTGTAATAATATTTTGTGGATCACCCTATGCTTTCTAAAAAAAAACCCCCTGCGGCCTCCTTTAATTGCTGCGACTCGCGAATAAAGACTTAAGCTGTTATATCTTTGAGGAAAAGGGTGTAATTTGCTAGCGATATTACCTCTACCGTATTGGTTGAGATATTTACCCCTTTTAAGCCTTAACGAAACATGCGCAAAATATATCTCTCTACCGGTTTTATCTCAGCTATGAAAACCGGAGTTGTTTACCGTTTATATTTCTGTACACACGTTCGCTTCCGCAAACACGTCAGGGTGTTACAGTCACAAGGTCTGGCGATTTTTCATTCTAATATAAAAATAGAAATCTGAATTCTATTCTGCTATCCATTTATTAACATTCTTTTTTTCCGCCTCGCGACGCTTTAAACAGCTTTCGTCCCCATGTCATTTCCAATCCGATTTGTTCATCCGTTAGGAATCGCAACTCCCGCTGCATTTTTATAGACGTCCCTAGTGGTTGCAAAACGATTTAAAGCGGAAGGAATGCTAGAATGGTCAATGAAAAACTTCGCGGAACTGGGTGGGCCCTGAGCGATTCTTCCGGGCGCATAAAGACGTGGACAAGGCAAGGTCGGAGTTAATTTAAAGTCGGAATATACGCGTCCTCGATTCTCGGTGAAGGCTTCGACGTACGTTTACTGTCAGAGTTCCGGCGCGGCCGCCATTACGCGTGTATATTTGTGTGTGCATAATGTATGCACGTATGTATTTGAGGAAGAGGGTATGTAACAAGGCAGCAAGGTGTCGTAGGAAGCCCAATGGGCATATATTATGGTTGGAGAGCCGCTGGGGGATGTCGGAGAAACACGCGTGCAAGGATATAAGTTGAAAATCTTATCTTCTTAATTGCGGAGAGAAGAATATAGGTACCTATTTCTTCTCTGCGCATACAGACGTGCAAATATATTTATATACAGACCCGATTTAGTGCCCCCTAAATAGTGCCACCCCCGCATACCGCTAATACATCGTGAACAGAACTTCCATCTTGTGAATACATACAGCGAGCATATACCTCGATTTACCGCCACCTCCTCTTTAGTGCTAATATTCATTCTTATGCTGACGTGTGTGTGTGTGTCTCTCTCTCTCTGACACCCCAGGGGCTCTCCCATTGGTTAGTGTCCACTGAACTTTCTTCCCTCAACACCTAGTACCCGTTCATTTACCTATTTACATTACCTTTTGATCGGTACAGAGAGTTGGCTCACTGACGAGATTGCAAGTCAGGAGGTATTCCCTCACGACTATAGAGTTTTTAGAAAGGATCGTAGTATCCGGACGGGAGGTGGAGTATTTATAGCAGTCAGCAAGGCATACGAAAGTTTTCCACTACCGATTAATGACGCCGAAATAGAAAGTGTTTGGTGTGGAGTTAGAGGAAGCGATTACACTATAGCAAATATATGCGCATTTTATAGGCCTCCCAATTCAAGTTTAGAAATGATTCATAATCTCGAGAAACAAGTAGCAACGCTAATATCGAAAAATAAAGAGAGGGCCATTATAATAGGAGGAGACTTCAACTTACCTTCAATAGACTGGAATCATAATTGCTTTGATCCCGGTGGTAGAGAGCGTGAATCATGCGAAGCACTTATAGAAACCTTCGTTAAACACTCGTTGTGTCAGCTAGTAAGATGTCCCACGAGATCGAACAATATATTAGATTTACTCGTAACGAACTACCCCGAGCGTATGAACAAGCTTTCCATAGAGGAAGGAATAAGCGATCATAATGCTGTGTACGTCGAATTTAAGCTAAAAGTGGAGAAACAGGTTAAAGCTAGAAGACGCGTATATATGTACGCCAAAGGCGATTTCTCGAAATTTAGGTCTTTTTTACAGACACAATTCCCTAATTTCTGCGAGGCATCTATCGACGCTAGTACTGAGGAATTATGGTGCGTGTTCAGGGATATGATGCGAGAGGGTACGGATAAATTCATTCCACATAAAGTTAAACGTGATGATGCGGAACCAAGATGGTACAACCAGAAAGTTAGATGCGCTCTTAGACGGCAAAGAAAACTTCACGCTCGCTTAAATAGTAATTCTTCAAAAGTCACAGAGGAACAGAGGTCAATGATACGGCAAAAATACAGAGAGGCGCGGTCAAGAGCTAGAGTAACAATGCGAGAAGCATTTAATGATTACAAAAAGAAAGTTTTGCATAATAATTTGAAAGAAAATCCGAAAGCATTTTGGTCGTACGTTAGGGAGGTTCATGGTAGAGGTCCCACCATAGCGTCATTGAGAACGGAGGCAGGTGATGTAGTACACGATAGCGCGGAAAAAGCAAACTTGTTAAATGAACACTTTCAGAAAGCGTTTACTTCGGTGAGCAACGAGTTTGAGGAACCAGTTTCGAATGATAAGGGAAATTCGATGGAAGATTTGATATTCTCCGAAACAGGTATCGCGCACCAGCTAGAGTCGATTAAGCAAAATAAGTCTCCCGGGCCGGAGGGCATACCCGCGCGTGTGTTGAAAGAGCTAGCCTCGGTAATCGCACCTTACTTGAAAATAATATTCGAAAAATCCGTTGCACATGGTACCGTTCCAAAAGACTGGAAGCTAGCATACGTAACGCCCATCCACAAAGGCGGTGATAAAGAGAACCCCGAAAATTATAGACCGATTTCCTTGACGTCATTATCGTGTAAGATTCTAGAACATATAATCGTTAGCTCTGTTCTGCGTTATTTAGATGGTCGTTCTTCGCTAAGCAAAAACCAACACGGGTTTCGGAAAGGTAGGTCATGCGAAACGCAACTCGCCCTGTTCGTAAACGATTTGTTGCAATGCGGAGAGAAAAACAGTCAGGTTGATGCAATTTTTATTGATTTTAAAAAAGCGTTTGACAAAGTACCCCATAATAAATTAATAGGAAAACTAGGAAAGTACGGCATAAACCCTAATATCGTGAGTTGGGTAAAAGACTTCCTCTCCAACAGAAAACAGATAGTAGTTATTGATGGGAAATCTTCATACCCGGTAAAAGTCGCATCAGGTGTTCCACAGGGAAGTGTTATTGGCCCACTGCTATTCCTGATATATATAAACGATATCTGCTCGGTAGTTCGCTGCAAAATAAGACTTTTCGCAGATGACACCGTTTTATATAAGGAGATAACGAGTCAGGATGACCAAAAATCGCTTCAGGAAGATTTAAACGCCCTTTCAGCATGGTGTCAACATTGGAAAATCGAAGTTAATCAGAGCAAATGTTCCCTATTGAGTTTCTGGAAGAGTAAGAACAATGACTTAAACTCGGAGTACAGAATTGATAGATTGAATATCCAATCTGCAGAGTACGTTAAATATTTAGGAGTCACCATTTGTCCTGATCTATCGTGGAATATGCATATTCGAAGGATCGTAGGCGCAGCTAATAAGAAATTGGGCTTCGTAGGCAGAATAGTAAGAAGTAGCACAGAACAGGTACGAGAAACGTGTTATTTATCATTGGTCAGATCTCAGGTCGAATACGCTTCCAGCATATGGGATCCGTACGAAAAGGGACAGATACTTGAGTTAGAAAGAATCCAACGCAGAGCAGCCAGATTCGTTAAGCAAAAATATGAGCAAAAATTAAGCGTCACATCACTCTTGAAGGAGTTGAATTGGATATCGCTAGAGGATCGCAGAATTAGCGCTAGGTTAAGGCTTCTGGAGAAATTTAGGTCGGAAGTTCTCTTAGAGGAGGTGTCAGGAATATTAGAGGCACCTACGTACATGGGCAGGCACGATCACGAGAATAAAATACGAGAGATCGACTGTAGGACCGAGCGATACCAGAGCTCGTTTTTTCCAAGGACCATACGGGATCATAACAGGAGAGTGATTCCCACGAGGGACGTTATTAGGTAGGGCTTGGTGTGCTGCACCCCCTGCCACCCACCAGTCTGGTGATTTGCAGGGTATCATGTAGATGTAGATGTAGATGAGCATATAAATATATATGAGATAATCGCGTAAAGGAAATGTTTCCTCTCATTTTATTTGTTTTGCGTAACACATTCCTCGGTTGCCTTTATATATTTTTTATTGCAGTGACTCGACATATTTCTTTCTACTACCCATGGCAGCACGTTTGATGGCTTATCTGATTGTTCGGCTTTACGACTCATCGATTCCGAGAATAGCGTTTTTTCATTTTTTTTTCTGTATGTCGACTCGGCGGAGAATTTTAGAAAAGGCTGAATCATCTCCTTCGTAGTGGGAGTATCCTTTTCTTAGCGTTTTCCGCGTTCTTTGGAAACCATCGCTCATCGTCGCGAGCGTTTTGGTAATTTGGGGGGAAGGAGGAGTAGGGAGAATGGAAAATTTTGCGCAACGTTGTCATGGTGACTCCGTCGGGATGCCATCCTTGTCCCGTTGTTGGGGAGTGACAAAAAAAAATCAAGAATCGCTTTGTCGCATTGTTGCTGCCTGGGAAAAGAACCTCGTCGTAAATTTCAATAATAGATTTTTGTTCTTTGGCCTTAACTGACCTATTTCGTTTTATAGCCCTGAAAGTCTTGTGTTAAGTTCGGATGGAGGTTATTTCGTGTCTGTTTCACATGAGTCTCCAGTCAGCTACAAGTATTTGGAATTGTTAAAAGTTTTCATACACCTTATTATTCGATCCCCATGTATAAATTGTAAATGAAATAACGACCCATTTGTTATACATCTTAAATTACCCTTGAATAGATTAATTTGAAATGCTGTTGAAATCGTTCCTCATCCTTTCATTGGAGTATTTACGTACGATTATTGGTTGGAGTTCGTCAAGGAAAATTGTAGATTAGTGTTACTGTATGAACAGTTTTGACCGTGACAGACTCGCTAACTCAACCAGTTAGTCAAATTTGAAGGAAAAAAGCCCTCAGATCAGTCACATAACGATACACTGGCCATAAATTAATTCAGTATGATGCATAAGTGTTTTTCGAACTGTTTGTCTCGCAACCATAGTGGATGGGAAGGCTTCCTGAAGAAGAAATTTCTCTGATATTAGTTTCTATAATCTCGCCACAGAAAGGAACATTACTAAAATGTTGGTATTATCCAATAGGATCGTTTCCTATCTTCCCATTTTCGATATATTTCTGCTGCTCACATCTACCTTCTTAAAATCTTTCCGACCCATTACTGGGTCGCGACCTGTGCTTTGAAAAACACTGCGATGGATGTATCCTTTGGCGACGAGAACGGTTATAACCAATATAAACACTAGTACCGCGATAAAGCTATGTCCTGGCCAGCCCAAACATCGGAGTGTGTTAACCTCAACAACTATGTCCTAGTCGTAACAGAATATGTATAACGAAATTACGGTATAAGTGACGTATCTGGAAATTTAGCTTGGCTTCGGCCATTTCGTATTTCTGTAACCACAGCGAAAGTAAAGACCAAATATTAGGTCATGTCGCTTCTCTTTCTTGACCATAACTCCTTTCGTCCCGGATTTGCGTCTACGGGAAATGGTAACCCAACCCTATGCGTGTTTTCATACTTTATTTTTAAATTGGTGAGGTTGACTCTATTTAGCCACTCGTTCGACCTAATCGCACTTTTGGTTGTCGTAAACGGACTCTCTCTCCCTCTCTAAATATATCTTTTAATTCATCCTCTTCCTATGCGATTTCGCTGCCCATACATTTTCGGAAGTGGCGTTGACCGCGAAAATGAACTCTTTGCAGCACGCGTTAATTTGTCGCTTAAAACTTCCTCTTCATAAACCAAAGTCGTCCCTTAAATGTAATGCTTGTTTTTTCTGTCACGGTTACGAAACCGGAAACCGTTAACGATTTCACATGCGCTTTAGGTTGTGTCGAAAGTTGTTCAATCGTTCGATCATTTCGACCGATATAACTCGGTTTAGAAACTAGCATTCCTGGAAATATATGTGGTTCTGGTGCTGACATGGATATCGTAATTGTTGTTTAGCTCGAAAAAGTAAGGTCTCAGCGCGTATCGCGTCTTACAGACATGTCCTACAACTCGGTGTGAGCGATGCTGTCTTCAGACCAGGTCTCAAGACGGACTACATTAATCATTTATGTCCTAAATAAAAATCTTTATGTAGTATTGCATGTTTAGCTGTTTTTTTCAGAAAAATCCGTTTGTACATTCAGTTTGTCCGTCTGTTAGCTCTCAAAACAGTGGTTCGTAACCTTTTTTTGACTGCTGCCCAAATTTCTGTCGCAGCGACCCATGTTCTCCAATAGTTCACGTGATTAATGATAAAATAAACAGTATTTAAATAAGTCAATGAATTTTTTAATCTCTCAAGCCATTAGCATCGAATAGGTTATTAGGAGGAATGGTATATTTTGATATAAACAGTCACGGAAGACCTTCCACTCAAAATGGCTCAGCGAACCAGAGGTTGAGTTTTAACCTTTCGATTAAAGTTAACATGCCTTTTAAGTAGTGGGACTTTTTTTTTCAGTCTTTAAAAGGTTAAAACGAAGAGATTCTTTTTTGGTCCTCATCCAATCGGTTGGAGACAACGAAAAAATCACCTTGCAGCTGTGAATGGTTCCATTTTCATTCGTCTCAATCGTCCGGACGAGCAAAGGAAACGCCGCTATTATTGCGAAACTAGGCTAGGGGAACAAATATTTGGTCAGTAATCCATTCCGTCGCCGGGTTCAGAGAACTTTGGGGATTGTCGAAGTATCGTCAACCTGTTACGATCGCGGTTCGTTTGTTCGCGTCTCTCCTCTCCCTCACACACACACAAACGCGCGCGCGCTTGCCAGGCTCGGGTTTTGGGGTCTTTGGCCCCTTGATATGGGGCCAATAATATGTCATCCGATCGGTTCCAGTGTCTTCCGGAAATTTTCGCACTCTTCTCGCTTCACTAGTTGTGTGGGTTTGAGAAAAGGGGGGGGGGGGGGAGAGCGGAATGGAATTGGACGGGAAAAGAGAAAGGACACGAGGAGGCGAACGATTGGTCGCCATCTCCTCTTCGTTGCGTCACGCGTCGTCTCTCGCGGGTGCTGTGTGTGTGTTCTTTTTTTAGAACCTGCTCTCCGCGTAATGCGTCAATTACGCTGTCAATTCGTCGTTTCCGAACCTTCTAAAAAGAGTCGTCTGGTAAGGGTCGTCGTTCACGCTTCGCGATAGGTTTGGATGTCGGTTGTATATATTAAGGACGTCGTCAGGATAAATAATTGGTATATTTGTTAATGTAACGCGAGGATTTTGATTGTCGGATGGATCGATATAAATGTGATTTTGCATGTAGTTGATTGTCGTATGTATGAGTGGTGTTGCTTTCTCGGACTTTGTGCTTATTTGTTTAAAATCGCTTATGTATTCGGTTCATCCGTCCGTCCCTCTGTCTGTCCGTGTACAAAATAACCCAAAAGTGACGTATTTTACGGACGCCAACATTTAAGGATAGATAGTCGATGGAATGAAAAAGGCCGATGACGATTAGATAAATTGTATATAACAAATAAATAAAGGAAGCAATTGTGAGAGTAGTGTTTTTTCTCCATCGCAGGTACAGTTCTATATGAGTCGATATTAATTCTTTTTTTTTCTGCACAGAAAATTTATTAACAACTTAGCATGCGAGGCGAAAAGAACGGAATTCTAATTTATTTTGCACGCCTGCTTTAAAAGTCTTCCGTTGTTTTTTAACGGGAAACGTAACAGGAAAATTAAGAAGACGCCACATCTAATTTGCCAAATATTTTCTGAAGTTGTTACTTAAGGAGGGTAGTAGAATATTGGTGCTTTAAAACATTCGTTGGTTTCAATACGGAACTTTATTGGTCGAAATGCATAAGAGAAATGCCATTTTACTTCATGTTTTATCAACCAGTTTTTATTTATTCATTAACATTTTGTATGTAATTTTGTTTTTATAATTTTTGTGAAAGAATAGGTCTATTAGGAAAATGAACACGGAAGAAAATGTGTATCTTGTAAAAAAATTAATATGTAGCTGTATATGCAAAGCAACGCAAAGGAAAATATTACGAAAGAAAATTTTAATCGCATATTAAGATTGATGAGGATGTACATCAAGATGTTCATATGTGGAATTGGTTTTGCAGGCCATTAGGTTTTGGGATCTAGTTCACACAATGTTTGATGGGATTGTCATACTCCACTCATGTCGGTAATTTGATTGTTAATCTGTAAATAATTTGTAACTGATCGCTTCACTATTAACTTTATATATTTAACCTTCGCTAGTGTCATACTTCGTTACGTCAGAGTCCTCGCGTTCCTTATCATGGTCTTCATTATCATTATTAATCTCCCCCTGCTACACACCAATTCAGATTCAGATGACCATCATCATCAACAAAATCTTCGTTGTAACCGCCACTAAGTATCCCTAGTATAATTTCACTTTCATTAGAATTATCAGGACCATGAAGAATTCGATCTTCATCCATGTTCAAATTAAACAAAATAAATCAACGGGTCGTCGCAATGTACCTGTTTGAAATAGAAAATTATTGCCCAAATCATACTGAAACTTGCCTCATTTTATTTATCGTTAAGGAGACACGGGGGCGATATGACCAACAATTTTACAAACCTCTAATTATTAATTAGAATACTTACGACGTCGTTCATCTTACAGACACACATCGACCGATGGAAGATTTAAGGAAGAACTGGAAGTCTTCAGTCTTCCTCTTCCGAGTCTTAAAATTCGTGACCCGTCCAGCTGCGAAAGGAGTCAGTCCCATCGTAAAAATCCTCTCGTTCTAATTGAAAACCGCCGTGGATGATGGCCCAATTCTTTTAAAATCGCCAGCCGAGTTCAAAAAACCTCTCAATAAAAAAATCTGGCCTCTTTATTTTTTTTAAGAAAACCTTCCATCTAATTCCCCGATAGGTGGATATTAATCTCAATTGGTAACTCAGCTATCCCCCTCCCCCACCACATCTCCTCTGCCTCTATTACCATCCCTCCCAATATCTCGTGTTATCGTCGCATTAAACCGTTTAACGAGTATCCTACTGGTTTTTCCACCACTCCCATGGCTTTTAGGTATGGGTGTATTTTAAACGAACCTTCTGGCGTTTCGGGAGAGTAGTAAATAAATCGCTATTAATACACCTCCGTTTCTAGTTGGGGCTCACCTCGAGAGAGAGAGGGAGGAGGACGTGCTTGCGTGCATTTGTGTGTGCGTGATTGGTTGCCATAGAGAGGAGAGAGGGGTAAAGAGAGGGAAGGAAAAGATGGAAATATCTATTTGCGCTCCAGTGTTGTTCGTAGAAATATTCTTCCTCCCTCTCTTCTTTTCTCTGGAGGAGTGGATTGTGGAGAGGAAGGAGAGAGCAGAGAGGGGGGGGGAGAGAGAGAGAGAGAGAGAGAGAGAGAGAGAGAGAGAGAGAGAGAAGAGGAGTAGGAGATAGATGGAGAGGAGGTAAAAGAAGACCAAGAAATCACGGCTCCTACGGGATAGTAGGTCTATGTATGGCATGTTGCTGCTTATATGTATGCGTGCGTGTGCGTGTGTGCGTTCTCGCTCAAGAGAGCGATCGCGTATTTATTCCTGGGTCGAGTGAAGGGTGTTTTTTCCCCGTGGGCATGACGGAAATAGGACACGGCGGTCTATAATGGTGGAGAAACTATTCGCAGTCTTTGCGATCGTGTTTGTGTGTGCGCGCGTGTGTGTGTAGGTTATGTGTATGCGTGCGTGTTAGGACGTTCAGTTTGTAAGAAACTGTTCGAAAGTCTGTATGCTACGTAATGGGTGAGGATTGAACCATCGATATGATTTTAAATCATTTTTCTGTTTTGCAACGTTGGTGAATTTTAATGCTTTTCGATCGCTTTGTTCACAGTTAACATTTATTTCCGGTTATAAATTCCTGTTATAAATGTTATTTTTTTACTTTTGTTTTGTTTTTTGGTTCGCTATTTTATGGAATTACTTGTATTGATCAGAGGGCGCGCAGTTTTTCCAGTGGGTATGGCGAAGGTGTCATCTGTCATAGGCAAAAGGTGCGACACATTCCCTCAAAACATGCCAAAAGTTTATTTTCCCATGAATAAGAATCAGTTTAATGCTTAAATGGTAAATGTATTGTTTTAATATAATGACACTGAACTACCGTGGCAGACTAATTCTCCTGTTTCAGAACGGGAATATTTTCTTAGGTTGGGACCAAGCTAGCTATGCTAGTATCAATCAGCTCCAACGGATGTCCTCAAGGAGATACATCAAAGAAAACCCCTACCCTCTCAAATGGTGAGAATGCCATGATAGAAATTGATAGAAAGGATGATCCGAAGATCCTTATGCGACAGGCATAAGCTGTTATGATGGGAAATGAGGAAACAGGTGAAAAAATCTGCCATGACCGGGAATCGACTTGCCGGGCGGATATTCTACCACTGAACTACCGTGGAAGATTAATTCTCATGTTTCAGAACGGGAATATAACAGCATAAGGATCTTCGGATCATCCTTTGTATCAATTTATATCATGACATTCTCACCATTTGAGAGGGTAGTGGTTTTCTTTGATGTATCTCCTTGAGGACATCCGTTGGAGCTGATTGATACTAGCATAGCTAGCTTGGTCCCAACCTAAGAAAATATTCCCGTTCTGAAACAGAATTAGTCTGCCACGGTAGTTCAGTGGTAGAATATCCGCCCGGCAAGTCGAAGGCCCGGATTCGTATTCCCGGTCATGGCAGATTTTTTCATGTTTCCTCATTTCCCATCATAACAGCTTATGCCTGTCGCATAAGGATCTTCGGATCATCCTTTCTATCAAAATGACAATGTTCTCTAATAAAACGTAGGAAAAAATAATACTCCACACAGCTAAGGTGTTTTCTAAAATTTTGACATACGCGTCATATCTCTCAGTTCTGCCGTATTAATGGTATTTCAAATTTAAGCATAAAGTAAAAGGTACACTTTTCTGCTCGTATTAATCGCCATTGAATAATGGTCAGATTTTAAACTGTCGATACGTGTGTTTTTTATTTATTTTCCGCATAAACGTCGCGTCATCGCTTTGTCACAGTTCCATCGTTGGCTATAGTGGGCTAAATGGAAGAAGAGATTGTCTAGCCATAATTCCGCCCAAATAAAAACGTGTCTATTCGTTAATTTACGCAACGCGATTGTATTGGAAACGGCATGGTTCAGTAAGCAATGTTCGTCACTTGCGTAGATTGTGGCTGTTGCAAAAGGTTCCGTATTTAACTACTTTCTGCCGTACTTTCACTTCGTTCAAAGTTGGAACGGCGTGAGCATGAGACGTAGTGGCTTGACTAGGTAATATGGGAGAATGCACTATTTTCGGAACCATTTCTTTTTACTTTATTGCATTAGTTTTTATTTTTAAAGGACACAATAATAAACTTCATTGTAATTTTCAATGTTATTTGCCGATGGGACACCAAGTTCTGACTTTCTGAAAATTGTCAGCTCCCTGGCTCGACCGAAAGTACATAAACATTTCTCTATTTGTTTAACTTTTAACGGCCGAATAAATAAATATATTTAAATTTCTATAATCCCGTGGTAGTTGTTTAGCGAATTCTGCCTATAGAAAAAATATCAGCGTTGTAGCACATTTATAAATACCTAAACAATTAAATATTTGTTTAAATTTTGGGATTTTTAACTACTTAAAAAATACACATTTTTAGGCGCGTTTCGCTTCAAGCGTGAGCGCCTATTATCGTCGGTCTGTCCGTCCGTCCGCATGTTCGTTCTCGGCTTCTGCCCAACGGATTTTCATGAAATTTGATATTAAGAACTTACAATAGAATATAATAAGAAAATCGCAAAAATGAATCACGTACGCCAATCAGCGATACCACTTTGCTGATGACAAAAAATTAAATTTTCGCCATATCTCATAAAATATTGCTCATATCCAAATATTTTTCAAATTAAAGTTGTATAACTGATAAAGGAGAGTATTTATTTTCCTATACATTTTTTTCATAGGAGTAGCCGTTATCGAGAAAATCGAACAAAAATATCTTAATTCGAATTGAACTTGGAAAATTTCTTGCATGGTTATTTCTTCATTGCTGCTAACATAAACAATCTCACAAACAAGCGTTTAATTTCCTTACGTGTGCATGTAATATTATTAAATAGGAAGAAAATGGATTATTTATGATGAAGAAAAAACTTTAAAACGCTATTTCCCTTACGTACAGGTATATAATTTCTTTCTAATACTCCATTGCGGTACGTTGTACACTTTCCTAGCTTGTAATTTTCGATTTTCTCGTCGGTTTTGTCACTAGACCTTCCTACATACCAAATTTCAAGTTTATAACTCATGTGGAAGTGCCTCATAATTTGTTTATTCCTCCTCATTCTCCTATATCCAATGTCAGAAACGTCAATATATTATAGATAAGATTTTTAACTTTTTGCACTTGAATCACCCTTTTAAAGTTTACAAGGTAACCGTTTAGCAACGCTTTCTCATGCGCGGTCGTTCTTAGCGCTATAATGAGGCGGTCTTCGTCAAAAATAAAAGATAAGATCAGCCTCAAAATCTCGAATTCCCCGATCGGGTCGATCGCCATGTTCTTTTCGCGCGGATCGCTTCACCGTTCGACCGCGCCATTCTTCGTTTCGCTATTTACCCTTTGTTCCCGAATTATATTTCGTGTCGATGCCAAAGTCCGTCCTCTTCAAAACCGCCGCGGGTTCCTATCTTTCTCTCTATTTCTCCTTCTCTCCATTCCTCTCCTTTACTTTTGCCTCGGGACGAAGAGCGAACGGAAGCCGTTGTTTATTTATCGCCGCGATTACGTGGAGGAAGAGATCCTGCGCATGCGCGGCGGCGCGGTGTTTGCTGCTTGCCGATAAACTGGGGAAGATAGGGAAGTCTAAAAATAAAACCCGCGGACTTCGCTTTCAATTCAGTAATTCCTCGTCACCTCGGTTGTTGAGGCTAGAATCCTATGAGGCGCTGTGGAAAAAAGATTGGGAAATAAAAAAAGAAATAGGGGAGTATTTGGGCAGGGTTGCCACCTTTTTAAAAATCAATTTAGGACGAAGGCGGATCAATTCAGCCTCTATTAGCCTCCATCCGCTAATCCGGACCTTAGGTTTATCCGAGTCTTTTTTGAGCACGAATAAACTGGTTATATCTTCAATTTACGTATTGCTCTAACTTTGGCAGTTAATTTTTTTGATTTAATAATGGTTTATTTAATTTGTAAGACCTTTTTTAACTATAACCTACTTTTAGTCTTTACGTGATAATGTAGATAGTTTCGTGTTCATCAAATCATTTGTCCCATGCATTAGATTCCTCCTAACAGCATTTAAAATAATCACGAGAGATCAAACCACTCCTGAAATAGTCATCCCGTACGCCTTTCGATAACGCACCTACTTTAACTTGCTGGTTTCGTGGTAATGAAACCCTCACCTAATATCACTTTTATATTCAGAGGTTTGTCACTTCTTTAAGGTACGAGCATGTTTGTGTTATGAATTGTTTTTTACACTAACTTTCGCGATTATCCGAGACATAAATCATGCTAATCTGGCCAAAATCGTTGCGTAAGATGCGAGCGAAATTGTTTTTTTTTACACGCTGCGTGAACCGCGTTACGGCGTGCGCGGAAAATCGGGCATTTTCCACATTTATTGCGTCCGTGTTCAGTTTTTCTCTCATGCCATACATTTCGACAATCAGTCCGAAACATCAGAACAGGTGAAACGAATTTTTGTAGTATTCCCAGAAACTTTGCCCATTAGTTCCTCAACGACGTATTCACTTCCGGAGCGTAACAAAAAATTCCAGGAATTTATCCTTTCCAGACAGATCAAATCTCGCACTTCCTGATGATTGTTTCAAGGATCTCGACTTCCGGATGAGTGAGGGGAGGGGCGGTAGGAAAAAAACCCATCCAGCAGGATGTACACCTGCGGTTCGGGGATTTAATGAGCTCTGCAGCCACACCGATAAAAACAATTAATTATATCTTGTTTTATGTAATAACTATAATGTGTCCATCTCTTAAGTTCTGTAGTCTCGATTAATTTTTGTAATGGTGGTACTAAAAGGCAGCGAAAAGGATTCATGGTTGACCTCAAAGTCACGCAAGGTTAACAGATCTTTTTTTAGACGAGTTCGAAAGGATATAGTTATATTTCACTCAGAATTGTTTTAAATACTTACCAGCTCCTCAAGAACTTAACATTTCGCGATAATCACCTCTCCAAACTCAAATTCGGCAAGAGTTAATCGTTCCTGGTTCCGAGAAAGGAGAGCAAGAGACGCGAGGAAGCGTGAGGAAGAACACGCTATAATGTTATTAACGTCTCGTTTTTATCATTTCCCCGAATTCCGCGAAATGCGACTCTCCCTTGTAGGTATATATATATATATAATAGCCGAGTGGCCCTGCGTGGAGAAGTCATTAAAAATGTGGCAAGTGACGAGTGTGTTCTATTAAAACGCGACCGAGTCCCGAATCAGGCGTTCGGAAAAAAAGCGTCGTCTATCTCTCTTGTCGCGACCAAAGAGCCTCTCGTAGGACGCGGTTCCCATCTCCGCTAAATGGCGAAACCCGTCCTCTTCGTCCTTTCGCGTTAATTGGGGTCCAGTTTGGTCAATGTCGTATGCATGTCGTTAGCGGAGATCCCTACGGACGTCTCTTTGTGTCCGCTTTATTTATTTTTCATGCACCTAGTACGCCTGGTGCATTTACTAATTGGTTTTTCACGATCCCGACTAACTAAGGATGTAATCAGAGGACGTTGGATGATCGAAAATTGATGCCTCTGAATCACGGGAAGTTTGCGGCGTGTTCTCTCTTGTTTATTTGTTCCCGGATTGAAACGAAAAGGTGATAATTTGATGCGTTTGGTATGCATACAGTGGGAGAACCTGGATGTCGAAGGACAACTGATTTTTGGTGAGTATGGAGAGATGATTCCAAAGACCGGAAAACCGTCGAAATAAACGGATGAAAGTGTTATCCAACGAGTTTTAAATTGTCTCCGAAGACGCCTGCTTTGCCCGGAAAAATTCGCGCCTGTTTGTTCCATACGTTTTTGGCCTTTGAAATTCCATGAAGGGATGACATTTATATCTTCATTCATTTCGGCTATTTTGGTGTTCAGTTCAGAATATACGTAGATTTGGAGATCGTCGGAAAATTGGTGATTTTGGCGATATAGTTTGTGGAATCTGTTACCTTAACCATCAGTTCAGATCAAGGCCGGATGTAAGTCGGAGTGAATGGACTAGTAACCTAATGAAATAATAAATAACGTTAATTTGAATTTGAAGTTGCTCCGTGGCTTACTACCGTCTTAACCCCCGGCACTGGTTGAGATGAATCCATAGTCGATAGATCTTAACGAACTCATCTAACCTCTCAAGTTGGTTCGACATACACGTGTACGGAACTCTTAACTCAAACATAAATAAATTAAATTAGCCGCTTTAAGAGGGGAGCAGGGATTAAGTAAAGTAACGACTCTAAGGCTATAACTCGCAAATGACCTCGTTAGGAAAATTCTCTAAATTTAATTGGTAATAGACATCTCTCCTGCTTTTCCCACATTATGATGAGGTGAATGTTCCAGGTTCGTTACGAATCAGGTGCTCAACAAGATAAACATTCTTCCATTTTATTTTTTTTAATGTCGTCATCCCGGAAGCATCTTCGTTTATCCCAACAAAAAAAACAACTCGTTTTCGCTCGATGTATGCACGACGCGAACGGGTAAGGAATAAAAAAACAGAAAAATAACCTAGTTAAACCGTCCGGAAAATGTATTTTCGTCGCGTTGAATATTTTCGCGTTCACCGAGGTACAAAACATAAGTTTCTCGCTGTTTTCAAAACTCGGTAAGCTGCTGCTGCGTTAAAGAAGTGCGCATATCACCACGCTGTTTGTAAAGAGAGGAAGGAGGAATGTTATGGAAGGAAAGGGGTGGGAGAGAAAAAAAACGAAAACGACTCCTCCGTGCATTGAAACTTTTCTTAGCAAAAAATATAGAAATCATCTCTCGGTCTTCGCCGCGTTTATTCCGTCATCCTTATTGCTTTGATTTTTTTTGTTGGGATAGAGAGAGAGAGAGTTCCATAGCGTTGCAAGGTCAAGGGTGTCGCGACATCTCTTATGGGATGGGGGAGTAGGACGTCTGTTGCTGCTGTTCTTTTCGCTTTCGTCTTGTTTTTTTTTCCTCCCAAGAGTCCGACCTCCCTCACCTGTTACTTTTCCCTTCCCTTCCACGGCTTAATGTCTCTCTCCCTCCCCCCTCTTCCTCCCCCTCTGACAACTCTCCCTCACCCGTGTGCTATGGCCCAGTGTTTCTCAACACCAGTGGTCCTCAAAAGGGAGTTGAGGTGGGCCGGGAATATTTGGAAAAAAATCGATATCGGTCAACAATATTTAAAAAAAGAAAACTCGCAAAATGAAAGCAAAAACGGTAATAGTTTGTAAAAATCAAATGATATAAATAACCGCTGAAATTTTTAATAAATTGCTTTATGATTTTTTTAATTAATATAGAATTTTCTCCTGCCTATATACTTATTGTTAAGTTTTATTTTATTTGGTTATTATATTCCAATTTAAAGGGTCAATTATGGCTGTCTTTGGATTTTAATAAATAAATAAATTCCAATTTCATTTCTTTGCGTAACCTGACGGATAGAGTGACTGAAATCTACTTCCAGTCATAACAGGTTCTATTTCTAAGCCGTAAAATATTCACCTATTGATACATAAAAAGGTCGAATAACATAAAAACAAATACCGTTTGAGTAACGTAATTTGTTTTTTGTTACCTTCAAAATATGACACTTCTGAAGGTATAAACTTGGTACAAAGTTTGTGCAGTTATTGGAATCACATTTCAAACGCAATCTTTGGTAGGTATGGTGTTTAATTCTTTCGTCGCTTTCGTTTGTATCTACATGTTACCCTTCAAATCACCAGATTGGTCGGTGGCAGGGTGTGCAGCGCACCAAAGGCTACCTAATAACTTCTCTCGCGGGTATCACTCTCCTGTTATGCTCTCGTATGATCCTTGGGAAAAACGAACCTTTATATCGCTCCGTCCTACAGTCGATCTCTCGTATTTTATCCTCGTGATCGTGCCTACCCATATAAATAGGTGCTTCTAATATTCCTGAGACCTCCTCTAATAGGACTTCCGACCTAAATTTCTCCGTAAGTCTTAACCTAGCGCTGTAAGTCTGCAATCCTCCGTAAATGTCTTCAAATCTGCATCCCTTTAGCTTCAACTTTTAGTTTCGGAAACAAAAAGAAAACAGCAGGAGCTAGACCGTGTGAATACGGAGGGTTTTCTAGTTCTACCTTGCTTTTTTGCAGTAATATCAGAATACCAGTCCTGAAACTTTTTACACACACGTAGGTGGAATGGTCCTGTAGCTAAAGGTGGTCCGTGTTATCAGTATCCGTATTATTATAGACTTCCTCATCCTCTTTAACCCTCACCTTTCTTCCTTCTCTGCTCTTCCTCTTTTTGCACCGTGGAGGATGATATGTCTCGGGACCAAGGCCAAAAAGATGGGGAAGGGAAGCGGGAGGGATGAGAGAGAGAGAGAGTGAGATGGAGTGTCGAGGTGGAAGGAGGTAAGCTAAACGTAGACGCTGCCGTTGCGAAGTAGCTGTGAAGTGAGTGGATTTATCTTTAGTACAGGGGTGACTTACTTGCATCGAAGGCTGTTGCTGTGATGTTTTTATCGTCGAGGAAAGGAGTTAAAGAGGGTTTATTTTTTAGGGACATCTTTTCAGTGTCGTAGGAGCGGAAGGGTCAGCGGCAAGATATTATCGTGGGGTCCTATCCTCCTAACCCAATAAATACTTATGTTAAATTTGAACTGAAACCCATCGTATAAACTGAGCAAGTTGAGCTTATTTAATACGTAAAGGCTGACAAAAATATGATTAACTGGAAAGCCATCCAGAAATAAGGATTAAAAATAAAAATCGCGAAAGAAATCTGTATTTTTTCTATATTCGGAGAAATTCTTGGCTCCCCCAGGCCCGTGGCATTTGGCCACCCTATTGTTACGTCATTGCATATTTTTCTTACCCCAACGCGATTGGATACGTCAAACCTAAATGATTGGTTTTCCATATTGGCAACGAAATGCTACGTCGTCTCTGTAATGGATGATAGGATTATCCAGAAATTATTACAACGCGGAAGCGACAGTTGTCCTGGAAACACAAGATTACGCATTCGAGGATGAATTAGGGTGGTGATATTACGACTTCTATTAAATAAGTGATAATGTTAATTCCTATAGCCTCTGATCGATTTGACAGTTATACCCTTAAGGCAGGCTTCGTCGGCATTAAATCGCCTTATGCTCTTTATTGTAAGATAAGATATTTTCCATCCGAGTCAAGGATCAGTAAAATTTTCGATATGCGACGATACTTATTAGTTTTAAGATACAATTTAGACATGCTCAGTGCCTATTCGTCATTCGTTAAAATAATTATTATTGTATCCATCCGCTATACTCGACGGAAGGTCATAATCCCTGAGGGTCATGAAATGGTGCTTCTCAAAGTATTAAGGCTGGCGTACTCCGATTGCTGGAACGCGTTCATAGTGCATCCTTATCTTTTTTAGGTTATTATCTGCCGACCTCATCCAATAGCAGGCCAGCGGGAATTTTCCAACGAGAGAGTAAATAAAAATGACATTTTTATTTACAATAATATCTTGTTTTTTTTATTGAAATCCTTTCTAATTCCCGCAAAGATCTGATAACGCGATACCAGGGCAGCAAAAAAGTCACGAAGTCGATGCTGGATGGGATGCCTAACTTCCAGGGGCGGCGATAATAGCGGCCCGTTGTTATTTATTTAGCAGCGCACCCATGGATCAAAGCGACTGTAAAATTAACGGAGTCCAACCGGATTTATAATTTTCGTCAACCCTTCTTCAAATTGCGGCATTTGTAAATTACGTAAGCGACGAATCACTTGATTAATCAAAAAGTGATACAGTTTCGGTTGTAATTACGAATGGCCGTGAGCGCATTCGATTAATTTATTCATTCGTCCCTCAGTCCAATCGCGGGATTAATTGAATAGCAGAAATTATTGCCCTATCCTCTGAAATTTTTACCATTGTAGATCTGATTTGATAAACTGCTTCTCTCCTAATTACCTATGCCTCTGCAAGCTAGGGAAAGCAAGATGCGCAATCTAAAAATAATTCCCACTGATGCTGGCTGCTTGGCAGACAAAATACGCATCTAGTTTCCACAACCTATTTTTATAGTTAGTTGAGAGGAATAGTTCTTCAGTTATGATTCATGCCGTAATGCGAGCTGGGTTATTCACTTCTGAATCTTAGATTTGGTTCGGTCAGTATTATAATTTTAGGAAGTGATTAACGACGGGGAAATAAATAAACATTTTAAAGATTTTTTGAAATTCGTCTCTCTGCCTAAAGGACTGCAACATTTACATCGATCTAGGTTTTGCAACCGCAGTTTCAATTTCGACGAGTATATATAATGTTCTTCCGAACTCAAATGTAAAGCTGTGAAAACAAAATTTTAAATTCATATTGGTATATAGCGCTGAAAATACGATTTTGATGCTTTTAGAGCAACTTTAATAAATCGCAAGCTTTCAGGAATCTAATTACAATTCGTCGTTTAAGTCTGTGTCAGGGTTGGATGGGATGGACGATGGATGAGAAGTTGATTGGTAAGTGGTAGGTGGTGGTGGTGGTAGGCAGCGACATCTTCACTCTGTTGGGGGGTTGGGGAGGAGTGGGAGGGAAGGGAGGGAGGGAGGGAGAAGGAGGTAGATGTTTGACGGGATGGTACAGAGTCAAGATGACGTAAGGGGGTTAGGAGGGAAGTCATCTCCTCAAGATTCATCTCACGCAAACGCCTGCTTCCCTCCCACTCCTATCCACCCCTTTACGTCTTGACATTTAAGAGAACGGCAAGGGGGCGTCTCCTGTACGCATTTAAGCGACTTTTTCCCCTCTCTCTTTCTCCCTTTCTTTTTTTCTTCCCACTATGGGTTGATGAACTTTTGACGCGGCGGCCATCTTTTTTTTTCTTTTTACAATAATCGCGTTTTCATTACTTACCAGCTCGGGGTAATTTCTCTCCCTCCCAGATTATTTTCTCCCCTCCTCTTTCTCTCTCTCTCTCTCACCAGTTTTCCGTCGTTTTTTTATTTATTTTTTAGTCGGAAGTACGCGAGACGCGGTTATTAATCTAACATTGTCGTTCGCGTACTCCCCGCGATGACTGATGTGTTTCATTATTTTTCGGATCGCTAAGTTGGATGGGTTCAGCTATTGAATTAATAATTCGGATATGATTCTGGATTTTATACTTTAATCAGATTTTATTTCCACTTTATACCGTTTTTATTGCTGTTGTCCCCGGTATAAGGTGACAAAAGATAACTTTTAAGTAGCAACACGGTATTATTTACTAAAATAATAAGTTCTTTAACACAGACAGGTTTCTCCAATTACATGTATTATAATGGATTTATGACAGGCACAGAGGATCATGCCCTAGGCGTGATTCGAACCCGCGACCCTCGCATTTGGAGTTAGACACGCTAACCTCCCACCTACAAGCGCCGACGAATCGAGATTTGATACAATTTTATTTGATGTTTAATATTGAGAAATTACGGCTATAGACATCAAAGTCACGTCGACTCTATAAAACAGGACGTCTTTTATCGACATTATGTCAATATAAATAGGACGCATTACCATACCATTTGAACAAATAAAATCTATCATATCAGCGCCCCCTTTAAGCTTAAAATTCCTTCGTGAATTCGACTCGAGACATAGTATATAAAAAATTTGCTGGGATGTCGACGCGTCTTTATTTTTACGACCACGAATTAAAAGCCGTTTCCCAGTTATCCGAAGCGACCAAAAATATTCTTGGAAATTCTTCTCCGATGCGATTTCTCGCCCATTTATCTTTCCGCCGAGTTGTTTTTCGGTCTGGGCTCTTTTCATTTAATCGCGTATTAGGAACCGGTCTTATATTTAGATCTGGTTGCTTGGAACTTATTCCGTCGCCTCGTGGTGTTTATTCCTTAGGATACACCATCGATCTAACCGCCCCCTCTCTCCGCCTTAAAAGATAGAAATAGATTAATTCCGTCTCGGCCATCAATGTCCACTACGAACACCGCTCTAAAAATATGTCCCCCGGTGTTTTTTGGCTCAAGACAATCAAAACTCCCACTCAGTCGTGAATTTCTTCTCCAATTCCTCTCGCGACTCCCTTTGCGTGAGGTTTTTTGTATTTATATTTTTAGCGGCGTAATTTCTGACCACTGGGGATCCTTCCTGGGACAACAAGGTAAAGTCAATTAAGTTTGTCGAGTGGACACCTGTTGTCGAGTGTTATCTTGCTCGTCCCTTTCTTTCTTCGTTCCTTCCTCTCACTCATCCGTCACCGGTGCGAAAATATATATGGCGACGCAAAGCGAAAAAAAAACTCGAAATTACTGAAACGTTTTGTTTATTTTTTTCTAATTTGCGAAGTGAATATCTTGCGAGGTTTTAAATGGGTTTGCTTTTTTGATTGCACGGTTTCATTCTTTCGTGAAAATTCGTTTTTGCGACTGCGGCGTTTCACACGGAGCTTCTATTTATAATGCGAATTTTCGATTGTCGAATTTCGATTAGTCGAATTTTCGATTGGTAGAATTGTTTATTACTCGTTTTACTCTCTTTTTGTGCCTATGCGGTACAAAATTTTTTTACTAGATTTTTCCACAACTTGAATTATTATGTGCTTTGAGTTTTTACTTTTTTAAAGGGGTTTAATTGTAAACTGCGGAGTGGCTCGGGTTTACGTTGTAAATATCACGGTATTAATGTTCTTCCCTCAGAAATCTAATTCGAAATTTTGTATTTCTCTTAAAATTCTCCTTCCGTGTTTATCTTTCGCAAGTGTCGCAGCTTGATAACAAAAATGAAGACGAAATATCCCCATTAATATGCGACCTTAATCCTTTTCCTCTAATATCCAGACAACCTTCGCCAATTTTATCCCAGCAATTAGGGCCGTCCTGTGCGCGTTTAATATATTCCGTCCCGTTCCGCCCGTCCTATTTTAGAGTTGCTTAGCTCTCCCATTACTTTGCCCCCCCCGACCTCCATCTCTCTCCGTCTTTCCCACTCTTCCTCTTTAACCTCTCTCCCTCCCTCTCTCCATCCCTCTCTCCATACCTCTCCCCCTCCCTGTCACTATCGCAGTCTCCATTCCTCTCCCTCCCTCTCGATCTCTCTCTTTCCCTTCTTAACCTCTCCCTCCTTATCCCTCCTCCCTCTCCCCCTTAGATACCTCTTCCCCTCACTCCCTCCTTCCCTTCTTCCTTCTATCCTATCCTCCTCCTCTCTCTCCATCTCACCATCCCTCTCTCTCCCTCTCATTGTCTCTCCTGCCCACCCTAACTTTTCTCTCTCCCTCCATCCTCTCCCATCCTCCCTCTCTTCCTCCCCACTTTTCTTCCCTCTCTACCTCCCTCTCTCCCACGCACCCTCCCCCTTACTCCCTCTCCCTACTTCCCTCCCTCTCTCCCTCCCTTTCGCGTGCCGCACGTGGAGTCACTGCTCCCGGTAGTCTTGAAACTCCAATTTGCGTTATAATTATTTCGCCTCCTCCCTTTTGCCCTCCCCCCTTCTCTCCCCTCTGCCCCTCTCTCTCCCCTCAACCCCTCACTCCCCCCCTTTCCCCATCCCATCTCTCCAGGAGAGAGACGCTTTCCCTGGGGACAACGTAGACTTGTGTGTGCAACTTAACGATCCGGGGCTACTCAATAACTCACGACGCGCGGCGTCTCTCTCTCTCTCTCTTGCATAAGGAACCCACCAAAGTAATGTTGCGGCTTACTTTAGATGGAAACAGCTTTGCCGCCTAGCCTAGAGAGGGGAAGTCGTTTACGCGCACGTCAATACCCTGTAACGAGATCGTTGACGTGTAGATCGTATCCTTAACAAGAGTTAGTGTCATTGTGGAACTTTACAAGAGCCCCAATTCTCTATCTGTTGCTGGGGATTTGATGGAGTGTTGAGCCATCAGCGACATCTGTTGAGTTTTACCTTCTCATATATTTCTATATAGAAAAGTAGTATTGGGATCTCGAAGCAATTCGAATTAGGGTTTTTGATGAACGTGTACGTCTTGAATACTTCTGATTTGAAAAAAAAAGGGCGAGTTTGCGATTCAATCTGTAGTCTGTCGCGTATGTTCCGTTCAGGTACTAAACGGTGCAATATATTCCGCTGAAATCTCGTATTTAAATATAATATTGCTCGGAATAGAAGACTTATTGAAACCAAGCACGCTGCGCAACTATGGAGGCTAGTTTGTCCTTGTTGATTAACGCAAAATATCGATTATCTCGAAAATCGTCGTATGGATTTTTATTAAAATTCGTCATCTAGTAAGGTTTAATATCATAAACATTCATACGTAAGCCATATTTATCAAATAATGAACATATAGAGTACAGTTGACATTATAAGACGTCGAGTTTTACGCCCAGTTACCGCGCTCTCCCTGCTTACAGCAAGTCAATTGTTGCTAAAACTGAAACGTTGTAAAGTAATCGGTGGCATTATTGCGTGGACTGGAAGTGTACGGTTTGTGGCCGATTTTTACTTGTTTTTGTGAGATATTCCTTAGGTGCAATGTGATATTCTTAGCTCCGTCGTAATGACCTTTATAAAATACAACGTATAAAATGTTTCGTAATCACCCAGATACCATGTCGGTTATCATAGCAATTATTACAGTTGCACGGCAATTAGAAACAGCGACGTCCTTTTAAAACAATAACAATCATCCCTTTAAGTTTACATGACCGACTGAACTCATTATATAAAGGTGTTAAACATGGTATAAAGTGTTTAAGGGTAGTCGTCAACAGTATTTTCGTCCGCTCGATTCTCGGTCCTCGCCGTATCCGTACGGTATGCGAGAGAGAGAGATTTTCTTTTTATTTATATTTTAATGTGCCAGACAGCCTCGCACGAATGTGTAACCCTTCCTAGGTTCTATTTTTCGAAACGTGGCCATCTCTTCCTTTTTTATATATATATTCGGCCGCAAATACCCTCGTCGCTCTCTTTCTCTCTCTCGCGGAAACAGTTTGCGAATCTTTTTATTTTCTTTTTTTTTATGTTTTCTGGTGGTTTCCTGCTCCCCGGCGATTTGGCAACGCCGGACGGCGGGGGACGCTTTAACACGCCCACGCGCCGCCGTCTCCTCCCCGCCTCCGAGACAATCTCTCTATTTCTCTCTTTCCCCTTCCCTCCCCTCACTTGAACAGAATTGGACGTGCCATTATATATCTCGTTTAATGCGACGCAGTGCTGAGGGTAAGAGATGGTGGAGTTTAGGAAGGGGTTTGGAGGGGGGGAGGGGGGGGGGGTGAGGAAGAATGGAATAGACGAGGGTAAAGGACTACCTTACGGGCCCCTGGCCCGCGCTGACTGGGAACCTAAAGAGAGGCGGTGTATTTCTGCGATGGGCCGAATCCCCGCAAGCTCTATTTTGGGCCCTTCCACCTTCTGCGACCCTTTCTTTGCCCCCCCTCTCCCTCTCGTCCTACCTTACGTCTCTCTCTCTCCCTCTCCGGACTGCCCTCCCACACTGCCTCTTCCCACTCCCACGCTCTAAACTCTATCCTCTTGTGTGTGTCTCTCTCTCTTTCTCCCCCGTCTTCGCCCACTCCCCCTCTCTCCCGCCCTCTCTCCGCTCCTTCCTTCCTTAATTATCAATCCTCTACGGACCTGTTTTTTTAAATTGAGACCTTTCCCTTTTCACCTCGTCAATCGTATTCCGTGTATTCGCGAGTATTTATTCGTTTCCGTTTCTCTCTCTCGTGGGAGGTTGTTTTTTTTATTTGCCCCGAGTCACTTTGGGATCCGGAGTGCTTGTGTTTATTTTTGATTTCGACTTCTTGGATTCTGCTAATGATTACGAAACTCGGAGGGTTTTTTTTAATATTTTTTTTAAATGAGTAATAATTACGGTGTTTTCCACCGATTTCTGACGGAAATAGTTTCGGGTTCATTTTTATAACGATTGGCGTAATTATTATTTTATTTTTAGGGCTTTTTTCCTAAAAATAAGATTGTGTATTCGGTTCATCGATCGGTCTGCCCGTGTACAAAATAACTCGAAAATGAGGTGAGTTACAACAGCCTAAATTCCAGGTGAGAGTTCCACATTAGGGCTGAATGTGGTATAAATTTGGTGGTTCTGTGGTCAGCTGCTGGGTAGTAATCTGAAAAATGAAAAAAATAGCTTAAAACCCCTAAATCCATGCAACCAACAATACACAGAATCTGCTATTCTTAACTCCTGTGCAGTCGATGAAAAAAAAGCGCCTTATGTAGCTTGCTGTGCAGTTATTACCACCCTTATTTTACATACACATCAGTAACTACAGCTGTTTGCTTCTCTTTATGGCTGTTTTTATATCCTAATGCAAGTGCCAATGCGCAAATGCCTATTTCCAAAAGACCGACAATATCAGTTAGTCGTAATACGTTTGAATAAAATCCATTAAAGGAACTTCTTAAGCAATTTCCGATTAATTTTCGTCCGACAGTTTGGATTATATGGACGAATTGAGGTTGGTTCGTGATTGCCAGATGAGTTGTTGGGTTTGGTCGAGAGATTGGTTCGGATTGATGGGTTAATTGGTAGGTTTCTACCTAAAGGAATTAAAGTGATCGGAGCGATCCTTCGGGTACATTAGTTGTCAGGTGTCTGCCCTTTAACCCAAAACCGTGTATGGGTAAATATTTCGATGTTTGTCTGTTTGGTTTATATGTACCTCACCAACAACTTCTTGGATGCTGTTTTGCCTCACGAGGCATCTTGGCAGTGGATTATGAGTCGTAGATGTTATCGAACGCTTCTGATTTAATTTGGCAATTGTTTCGCATTAATTTACCGTTTATTTATTTATTTTTCCAGAAGCTATAGTCATATACTTGGAATTGGTTCAACCTGATTTCGTTTGTACGTATGTGTGCATTCACTGTTGTGATTGAATTTAGGAGTTTTAACCGTCTTATTTCTTTTATTTTGTCGACCTTTTAAGAGTTTCGTTTCCTGCCCTCCTCCCTTACACTCTTCTATCCCTCTTTCCTCCTCCCCCTCTCTCTGTCTCTCTCTCTCAATCTTCCCATCACCTGATCTCTTGGCTTCCTTTTATGCCTTCCCTCTAATCCCCTTTAACCTCCCACCCCTCTCCCTCTCTCCCTACACTCTCCCTTCCTCCCCTTTCCCCCTCTCCCTCCACTCTTTCTCCTTCTTGGGCCGTCCTACGTCAACCCACCTTTTAATCTCCTCTCTCTCTCACTCGCTCCTATTTTCTCCTTTCTTAAAAAAAATTCCCGCGGAACTTCCTGCCTGAATTCCAATTTGGAGATTCACTCAGGGTTGCCGTGCTCCTCCTGCCTTCTTAACTACTTTTGCATTATAGGGGGAAAAAAGCCCACCCTTTTTTTCTTTTTCCTTAGTGTCGTCTTTCTTTTTATTTATACCGTCGTCTTGGATTTCTTATATGTGAGGTAGGGAGAGAATTATTTATGAGGATGAAGGGTTTTTTTTTCTCTCGAGGTAGGATTAATAAACTTGAGCGGCGATGGGAGGATTACTCGTCTTGCAATAGTTTTCGGGGGTTTATTCCAGTTGGCATTTCTTGCGATTCCTTCGCCTCAAATTACGTTATGTTGAGGGTACATTGTAATATGTCACTAGGCTTTGGTAAATATATATAAACCTGTTTTAAATCTTAAGGAATGTACTGAGGTCAGAAAGAAAGCTTAGTTGAGGAAATACATGGAATAATTGAAGTATCCACTTATATAGAAAAGCAAAACTACAATCAGAAATACTTTACTGTAGGACGGAGTGACATCGAGGAGATTTTTGTTTTCTTCAACTGTTATTCAAGCCTGCAAGTGAGGTTTTATTTAGGAAATTCGATGCTATGCACTCACTGACACCCTCCTATCTGGTGAATTGCAAGCATGTAGAATATGGATGCATTTGTGGAGCGTGGAAAACATAATTTTTAAAAGCGTAAAGGAGTTGAATTTGTTTCAGATTTGTAACAGTCCGACTCGATAAGTCTGTGAGTTTGTTGGTTGCAGGGAATATCTCGAAACTATCTGGTGCGAATGACGGCAATAAGCGCATCGTGCAGTTATTCGACATAAACACGCCTTTTTTATAATCAGCAAACCCTCGAGTAGATCTGTCTTATAACCAAACTGCTTACTATTATTCATTCATCTGGTGATGATCACGGTGAAGCATTTCGTGGTCAAATATACGTATATTGTGGAAAAGTACTGTTTCATTATGAATAATATCGAAATCTTCCACGAAGTCACTCCCGAGAAAGTTAGTTTAGATGCTGAACCGTTTTGCGGCTACATGATTTAATCTCGTTCGTCTGCTTCGTTGATATTCAGATTCGAAACAAGGAAAACTCCCATTGGTTTCCAAAACGTTTCTTAGGCGCGGCACCCTTTCAAAGATAAATAGAATTAACTTTGAAGCTGAGTTTTCTCTAGTTTTGCATACGGGTGTCGCAGCCTTTGGATGCATCAATTTATTGGTACTACACAATGATCGATTTCTTAAACAAGAAAATTATTGTCCTAATTACCCATCGACGTATCCAAATCGTCGATACGTTTACCAAACTAATTTTTTCGAGGCACCCCATAATGAGCTACTTTGGTAACTACTGCTTTCGTTTGATCCAATCTCAATGCCCTCGCAATAATTCCCGAAACCTTACATCGCTCTGTCTCTGTCTCCTCTGACCCTAACCTTGCATGCTGACCTAGGCCTCGTCCCATTCGAACGTTAAGCCGGTGTTATTGGAGGCGCCGAGGATGTTGCACCTCTCAATATCCCTATCTCTCTGCCTTTGAGGCAGTGCCTCGCTCGCGCGCGCGCGCCTCCCCGAAAAGCACGCCGCAGTATTTTTGTCTTATTAGCTTGGGAGCGAGTCAAAAACCTCGCCTTCCACCTCGCATTAGCACCGGTCGAAAACACGGTTTCGTCACGGCGCGCAAGTATATCCATAACTCCTCCGCGTACGAGAATAGAATGGGAAAGTAATGACGAACGAACGTGAATGGTCAACCGGACAAGATATGAAGGTTAAAGAATGAGCGCAATCTTAAGGATTTTTTTTAATGGCGGACTTGCAGAGGATTGGGGGAGGGATGCGTTTTCTATCTTTCAAACTTAAGATATACTAGACATGGCAGTAGATTACTAGGATAACTTTGATGATGAAAATACGCAGATGCATCAGTATAGTGTTCCCGCTACACAGTGCATCGAGAAAGCACCGCGCCGTAGCGATGGAGATAGCTTTGGTGAATAAACGAAAATCTCCTCATTGCAATCAAGTATTTTAATCATTACAAAAAATAAAACGTATAGTATTAAATACGGAGAAGTCGATTCCGTGTCATAAGAATCCGCTTTTGCTTGATTAGATTGTAAAGGTGGAACGCCTCCTTAATAGAATCTTTTTATCGAAATGGTGCCTTTTTGTTCGAATAAAATTTTCTAGAGGATCGTGGTCATCAACCCCACCATTTTCATCGCGTTATTCGAAAAAATATCGTTTTTATTGTTCGCTTTGCAGGCATATGGTGTAAAGTATTAAGTTATTATGGCCGCGTAACGAAAATCGGTTAGTATTTTATTTTTTTGTCTGTTGATGGGAGTGTATTTTAATTTGACCTCGGTTGTTTCCTTTGCTTTTTTTGCAAGAATGCCACACTAAACGTCACCGGTGTTTGATCATGGCGGTCATACGGGCTCATTTGCGTCAATGCCGCTTCCCTCCCTTCCTCCCTCTTCCCCTGCACTTTCCCCTCTTCCCCCGCACTTTCCCCTCTTCCCCCGCACTTTCCCCTCTTCCCCCCTCCCCTTCCATCCATTTGCCCTCAACCGCGGATAAACTACCGGCACTTAATCATCTTTCTCACCCATTTATTGCCCTTCGCCCCGTTTCTTAACTCTTTCGCCTTGATCCTCTTTATTTTCGCATCCTCTTTATTTTCCCTTCTCCTTAACACTCGTTTCAATCTTTCATTCTTTTCCTATTTTCTTTCTTTATTGTTCGCTTTCTTTTGATATGCCATTCGCCGCACCGAGCTGTAACCTGTTAACGACGCTTTTGTCCCATCGTATCCCATATTTCCATAACATTGGCAAAGGAAGCACCGTTAAACGGAGTTCGTCGGTCAAGTTAAATTTCGGTCCTTAATTGACGCGAAACGCCACTGTTTTCGCGCTAGTGGACGTTCTTTTAACTTATTCTTTTGTTCGACCGACCCTCATTATGACGATGTTTGACTCTTTTTTTTTCTTTTTACACGTTCGTCGTTATCCTATCCCTTTAACACGCTCCATCCCTCGCAAATATCCCGCTTCCGTCATCTTTCTCACCTCATTATCTTCCTTTCTCCGTCGTTCCGTTTAATATTTTCTCTCTCCATTTCAATATTTGCCCGTTTTTTTTTCTTGTTGCCGGT
Source organism: Uropetala carovei (assembly GCA_036926305.1). Classification (NCBI taxonomy): domain Eukaryota; kingdom Metazoa; phylum Arthropoda; class Insecta; order Odonata; family Petaluridae; genus Uropetala; species Uropetala carovei. The sequence continues at coordinate 2,636,837 of JAXCHB010000003.1, forward strand.
GTTTTTTTTATCTCTCAATTTGTCTCTTTTTTCTCTCTTTCTTTTCTGTCTCTTATCGTTGCGTCCTTGGTTCGTCCACCCTTCTGTGTTCTTTATATTAGCGTCGTTTACTTTTTCTGTCGTAACTTTCTCGCATTCTCTCGATGTTATCGCCTGTCCTCTTTCTCTCTTTACACGCCATTCGCGTCGTATTGTTTAGTTTTTTCCTTCTCCCTGAATTATCTCGCTTTTCCTCTGTTTTATTCTCCGTTCATTTTCCCGTGATTCTTTTCATCGATCTCTATGTCGTTCGTTCATCATCTCATATAACTTTTTCCTTCATTTGTTTCTTCTTGGAAGTCTTCATTAACTCTTAATTATGCATCCTTAGTTTTATCCCCCTATTCTCTCTTTCTCGCTTGCTTCAATTTTATATTAGTTGTTTGCTCTCTCGATATTCTCTTTTTATTCACTCCTTTCTCCATTACGCCCGTCATTCTTTCTCTTCCCTCCCTCTCCACCCTCCCTCATCTCTTCTTTCCTCCTATCTCATCCTCCCCCATCTGTGTCCCTCCCCACTCTCCCTCCCACTTCTTTCTCTCCCTCCCTCCTCTCTCCCTTCTCTCTCCCTCCTTCACTTCCCCCTCTCCACCCCCTTCTCTCTTTCCTCCTCCGCCTCTCACTCCCCCCCTCTCCTTTTGTCTTCCTCCCCCTTCTGTGTACCTCCCCACTCTCCCACCACCTTCTCCCGCTCAATTCTACCCCCCCCCTCTCCCTCCCCCCTCTCCCTCCCCCTCTTTTCATTTCTCATCCTCTCTTTTTCCCCTTTCTTCCTTTCCCCCTTCTTTATTTCCCTTTCTTTTTTCCCCTTCCCTTCATTTCCTCCCATCTTTCTCTCTCTCCCTTTCCACGCTCTTCCTGGAACTCAGTTGGCCGTGCTCCCTTTGCGCCGCGGAACCCAAATCTCCCCCTTACCAGTTTTAATTTAAGCCCTCTCGGTACTCGGAGGAGTTTTACCGCGGAGGAGAGAGAGAGAGAGAGAGGATGTTTTTCTGGACGCCTCACCTATATAGTATATATAGTATATTTATAAAATAACTAACCCTCCCACTCCGTTCACGTGCGCCTTTTCTAGGTCCACGCCTCTCCGTTTATGAGACCCGGTCGGCAAAACAAAAAAGTCGCTTTAATTTTCTCGCTCATTTATAAAAAGATGCGAAAAACTTCGCCGCCTTTCTCTTTTAATGTATTTTTCCTTCCACGCCGCCCGTCGTCCTCGATGTCGTTTTGTCGTCGTCGTGTTCTCCATTCAGGTCTTTTGATTGGTGGCTGCGAAGAGAGAGAGAGAGAAACTGGTCGAGGAGGTCCTGAGGGCGTTGTGACGTAACCCGGAGGGTTATTTTCGGCCCGGTTTGTAAATACGTCTTGCGTCAATCGTTATGCAAGGTTTTTTGAAAGATATGGCGGTGGTTTTGGGGGTGGGGGTGAGGAGAGGTGGGGGAAGTGCGTGGGTGGTGATTTAGTTGGTTCATTCAGCGGTTCCAGGAGTGGAAGAACGCTTTTGCCGGGTTTCGAACTCGATCTTCTTTCGTCGTGGCTTAAAATGGTGACTTCGCCGTCTTGAACTCTTTATTCCACGTGCGCGGATGACGTTTTCGCGGTGCTCTGACGAAATCGCGTTGACTGTATTAATGCGTCGGAAGAACTCGTTGGGTGATTGGGTTTGCGGGTTTGAGATGAAATGGCCTCGTTGTGCATCCCACTGTCATATAAAAAAGGGTAAAACTTAAGATGCAGGATTAGGATTTCAAGTTGTTTCACAGTGTTTAATTTTGAAAATTGTAATTTTCGCGCGTAATTTGTAAACCATGAATTCTAAAAATGTTATATCTCATCTTGGGAAATATATAGTAATTATATATTCGATATTTTTTGTTAACTTTTCGGAGTCAGTTTTTATCACGCTGTTTTGATGTAAGATGATACCCTTAACTTTATTGTATTATATTTTAAATAATCCAAGGAAAACTGACAAATCACAGATAAATGCGGAAAGGCATTCTCCTAAGCCGTAAATGTAACGAGAATTTATTTCCACGGTCTTCAATTTCTTTTTAGCAAACCTTGGTTTATTAGTCAAAAACCTTTCACCCGGTTTGCCAGACATAACACCATCATTATATCAAATCTTTTATTCCGTAATTGTTTTTTCAAAAGTCAGTTGACCTCCGATTCAGTTATTTATGCTGCTAATTTTTATTTACCTTCTACTATTGTTATTCAGTGCCAGTTAATCGTGAAGATCTCGAAATTACGATATTGAAATTACCGAATAAACCCATACCAAAAAGTGACTTTGTTAGTCGAGTTCTTGATATAAATGTTTCTCTCATAGTGCACCCCTGGTGGTCATATATTTCTGTTTATCACAAACAGCGTAATGTCATTCATCGGATATTTGGGTCATTCGCTTTAATTTCATAAACTCATCGTGAAAAGCTCAAGAACCAAATTTGCTGTTTTTTTCTCTTAGAGAGCTCTTCTTAATTTGATTAATGTATTTCCGTCGGTGATTTTTCGTTAATTTTTGGAGCTGCTAAATATTTCTTCTATGGCAAGCGTCTTGTTTACCATAAAAGGATAGATAGATAGATAATCGGTAAGCGCCGTGGATGTCGTTGACTTAACTTCTTTTTCTTGAATGAACCAACTGATTGTATATAGGTAACAGTTTTTGCTCTTGTTTCTTTGTCCTGATACTATCATCTTCACACGTTAGAAAATTCATTTTCGTTAAAGTAAAAAACGTTTTAGTTGGAAAATCAGGTTTTGTGATGGCCTCTGTTTTTCCTCAACTCAACCATTATTTGCAAGGCGTTGCATGTCTGCTACATAATCCGATAAGTGCACCAAAACACCTTTACCAACTGTAATGTATGGTGCATATGGTAAAGCATATATTCTCTTCGGCTCAATCAGTTCTCCAAGTTGTGGCAAGTTATTTTCGAGACTCGTTGACGAATTGGTTTGACGTAAGAAGCGTAATTCTTAAAAAGAAAAAAAAAAGCCTTTCGGCGAAGAGTGAGACGAACCTAATCCTCTTTGCTGGAGGTCGTCAAAAGAAACGTTTCCCGTCTGGTGGCATTTTACCATCCCGTCTGCGTTTTATCCAACTTCCTCGCGGCAATCTCCTTGACGCAGAACTGCGTCACTATCTCCTAAAGCGGCCGACCATCTTCCGCGCTCCTCCTTCCCTCTCCCTCTCTCTCTCTCTCTCACTGATTCTACTCTGGTCATTCTCCAACTCTCTCTCGGACGAAGAGAAGGACTCTCTCAGGGAAGGCCCTCCTCGTGACGAATCTCATTCATTCATTCGCTTCACGTAGAGAGGGAGAGAGAGGTGAGGAGGAGGGAGAGAGAGAGAGAGAGAAAAGGCTGAGAGGAGGGAGAGAAAGGGAGGCACTCTCTATATAAAAAAATACCCTTATTCATTCCCTAATTCAACTCCTGTTCTCTCTCTCTCTCCTTTTACCCCCGTTTCCTGCTTTCTTTCCCCTCCCTTCTTTTTCACACCTTTCTCTCATCCCCCTCTCCTCCTCCACTCCCCTCCCCCCCCCCCCTTTACCCCTTCCACGACCACATCCTCCGAACTTTATCTCTCCCACTCCTCTTTTTTCCTCGTGAAACCTTGCTTTCGTACGCCATAAACTCCCTTCTCTCTCTCTCTCTCTCTCTCTCTGTATTTCATCCACCTCAAACCTTTCTCCGCTCGCTTTTCTCTTTCACGCCACTCTTCTTTACTCTCGCTGCAATGCTGCCGTATAAATACACACACCTCCATCCCATTCATGTTTTCCGTGTTCGGCAGTTTGGGAATTCCCATGCCTCGCGATTCCCCCATTCCCCCGAGGAAGTAAATTGTATTTTTTTTAGAGTTTAGAAAATAACAAAAGGCGGAGGTTGCGAAATTGTTTCTAGCTCGCCGGAAAGTAGATCTCCGAGGAAGTATTTTTTTTTCTTAGGATGTTGGGTAACGGCGCGTGACGATGGAGTTTTTATTTTTAAATAAAGGTGGCGCCCTCATCCCTAGTGTACTAACGTCTCGGATGGGATACTTAAATCTCGCGATTAGCGAGTAATTGCGGACATTAGGATCCGGGCGTTTTATCCTCTCGTTGGCACTTGTTTATCGTCGTCGTTTAACTAAATGTTTCTCGTGGAATTCTCTATTTCAATAATTGCCGGGATACTCCGTGAGTATCCCACTTACCAGGGTATTGGAAGGTTTTCCCCCTTGACAATGGGCAAGGTGGTCATAAATGCAGGTTTCCACGTTAACAAGTGGGGCCAGTTGCTTAACTTACCGGATCTGAAAGGAAGGAACGCATTTCTGCTGCATTTACCTACCTTAAGCTGGTAGCATCGCTCAACATTTGCAACACTCCTTATAAATGTGGGTAGCTTTATAATGTTATGTACAAGTTCGATGTGGATTATACCAGGAGATTAAGTTAACTTACGTTTCAAATTTTTTCCTTTACATTCGACTGTTTAATTCCATATTAAATTTTTAAAGACAAATTTTTTAATTTTAATTTTTCCGTTGCCTCGAGATGTTACGAGTGACCTTTCGTCAAAGAATAGAACGGTTCTATAAAATACGAAATAATTTTCGCCGAGCTGCTAAAACGCCCCTTTTCCTCTCTATTTAGTGAAGTACGCTTTTTTTACAATCCAATCATCGGCCACATTTTATATGATGCAAAAAACACGCAACGGCGTTTTATTTTCGAGATAAGACCGATTGATAATCGAGATGGCTTCTGAAGATCTGAGAAGGGATAATCAATTATATTATTGGACAGCCTTGGTTCGAAAGAAAAGGCAAAAATAAAACATTAGGACCTCGATTGTAAGTCCAAGGGGGTTGGTCACATCCGTCGATTATATTTATCGGCGTTTCGAAATCGGATTGAAAAAATAAACAATCACGTGCCAACGTTTTATAATATCACGTTTTAATCTCGTGTGTCAATCTCTTCCGTCAGTTTATTTTTTTTTTATTTTTTAAAAATCTCCTCGCGGCTGCGTATCAATGTCATAAGTACGCGTGAAGTCAATCAGTTTAAAAACGGTTTCCGATGCACGGACAAGGTAAATAAACTTCGACGTTATCTGTTCGTTTTCCTCAATGATGACAATTATACGCGAAGTTTATAATTGATATTGCCGGCCCTGGTGGAGGGGTGGTTAACCTGGCTAGCTCACACTGCTAGGGTCGCAGGTTCGAATTCTACCGAGGCCATAGTCGTACGTGTTCGTGTGTGTTATGTAGTTGTTACTCTCATCGTAAAAGGTCGTCAAGTGCTGTATAAATATGAGTTATTGGAAAATAAATAAATAAATTATAATTTTCTCCAGTGTAACTTATGTGATAAAATGTCTAACAGTCGTAGTTCTTTTTCTCATTTACGTGTGTTTAAAAATACAGCAGGACCTCTATGAATCGCATTAGTAGGAAACGAATCTTCCATGAGAAGAAAGATTTATTTAAAAAAATATTATTCGTGTTCGTTGGATCAGAGCTGTATGGATCGACTTTTCTTTCGTTAAAATGATTAAAAGAAATTATTCGTGAGACAAGCTAAACGTCAGATAATTATCGAAGGATTTGTATCGGATATCGCCGGATGAACGACATGTTGACACTTCTGGTGAAGTATTTGTCAGGTTTTAGCTGAGGTGTCTTTAGTAATTGTTGGAACATCCACGAATATCGTGTGACCAGATAAGGACGATGAAATATATTAAAATCGATAGCAGGACAGAGCGATGTCGAGGCACTTTTTTTTGCTACTACAGGAAACATAATAGGAGAATGCGAGTGAAAATCACGTTGTATAGCACCGACTGGCACCCACCGCTGGTTAACATATAGGCGTAGCTTTGTTTTCCCCGCACGAGTTCCGAGCTTTTCGGGTTCATATGTACTCGTGTAAGAATATGTATCAGATAGGAGAGTTAAAATTAACCTCTGACTACCTTGCTTTTTCCGATTTGCGACACGGAAATTTCCCGTCTTACCTCTTTATTTCCAGACTCTCCTTGCATACATTCATTGCGGTCTTTTTTTTTTTAACACTTCCTTTCCTCTTTGTCTCCACCTTTAGCCTCCCAAAGTCCATCTCTCAGCTACCCATTCCACCTCCCATCACTAACTCCACCCAAAACTCGACGTGAGCTTTCTACGTTTCCTTGCCAACAACGCACTCGCCTTCGCCCCTCCCTTTCTCCTTTCTTTCGCGCTTTCTTCGTATGCTTTTCTTCCTCTGCCGTTTCTGCACCCCTCATCCCTTTCTCCCCCGTTCCCTTCCAATCTGCGATGGGACATAAGAGCAACGCCAGCTGCTTTTACTCCTTGATGAGAAGCCCATTATTGCGTCACGCGTCCTACTCCCGAAGTGGTTCGCGAGCGTGTACTGTTCCGCACGTATTTATTTTCTTCGTGCAGGCTTTTATAACCTTTTTTTGCTCGTACTCTCGATAAATGACGATATTTTTTCTCCCGTTGCATCAAATATCTAATGTTTTTTTATCGTTTTGTTTATTTTTGATGCCACGTAACATTGTTTGTCATTGACATATGTAGAGGATGGTTTTTTTACTGTTTTTTTTCTCTACCTCTTAAAAATAAAACCATTCGTCATTTTCTCTATCGTTGCTTCCTGTTTACCTGCCAATCAAGTTTTGCTTCTCCCCGTTCCTCTTCCCATCCATTATTTTTATATTTAGTCTCCTCTTTGCCACATATATTCCAACTTCTTTGATCCCTATGGAAGGTTCACCGTACGGCCCTTTCTATGGTTGTCGTATGCGTCTACGGATCCCGAATTCTTTTTAATAAAACCTAAATTTGAGAGACATCTAATTATGAATTCCTAAACCAAAAATTTAAACACACTGGTAATGCTTGCACTACCTCTTATTATTTCACCTTAAACTAATTACAGAATTGAGGAGTTTCGACTTAAGGCAAAGGTATAAACATTCCAGTTATAATTCAGCATAGAATTATCGAGCTCCTCTTCTTGTAGCTGAAAATTATTCAAGATCAAGCGCTTAAAAAATGTTCATCCCAGACAACAATTCTATAGAAATCCAGATGCCCATTTCGGTTACAAAGTAGCCGTCTTCATTGTTAATCCTTATAGACCAGGCGTCTCAAACTCACGGCCCGCGTATAAGACGCGTAATAGAGCGATTCCTCTCTTGTGGAAAGGGAGAGTGAGTATAATACAAAGAATACGAATAGGTGTGAAGACTGGGAAAGTAATGAATGCGGCCCGCGGATGGTCAGAGAGCCGTCATGCGGCCCGCACACCAATGCGAGTTTGAGACCCGTTATAGACTCTACATTCGGTGAATTGCCACCGAAGACGGCTGTTCTGTAGCCGAAATGTGCGGCTTGTTTTTATTATAGCCTTGTTGTGGCCATTGAAGATACCTGAAGTATTTTTTTTAACTGCATGTTCTTGAAATTCAGTTATAGCACACTGGGTTATTAACGATAAAAAGTACCACTTTAGGTCTTTAGCGAAATTTCAACATTCAGTCAATCAGCCACACCTGTCTTTTTTTTAGTATCCTTGTTTTTTTTTCACGATTAACTTCACACCGAGGTTTGACTTAAATGTGTCAATGTTCTAATAGATAAAAAGCGAAGCGACCATACTCCAGCACCAATCTTTCATTTTCTTTATTTCTCCTTTCCACTTCATCTCCGCTCCCCATTTTCATAGGTGTCTTCTTCCCCCCCCTCCCATTCCCCTCCCCCTCCACTCCTCCCTACGTCACGCTTTTTCATAGTTTTCCGTCCCTCGTCTTCCCTCCAATCTCTCACCTCGCCCACGCAAACCTCTTCCATATTCGGGAGACTCGCGACGCGTCGTGAGATTTAGCGTTTCTTCTCTGGTCGAGTTTTTGGCAGCTTCTCCATTAAGCCCAGCGCCATAATTGTTGGGAAAGAGGTTGTTGAAGGGAGCGAAATAGTAGGAGGGGGAGGGGAGACGAAGGAGAGAGAGAGAAAGGTGTCGCAATGAGTGTTTTGAGGACGGGGGGGGGGGGTGTTAGGAGGGGGATATGTAAGAAAGGTGGTAAACACGTCCCAACTCTTTTTTTAGGTCCGACAACAGAAGAAAAAAACGCAACAATGCTTGTCGAGGGAGTTTCTTCTTATTTTTTTTGGGACAGTTCTCTCACTCGAAGGTTGTCTGCCTCTTTTGGATTCGTGGAAATTCGCCCTCTCTCTCCGGCTGGTCTGTGTGTGAGACCCTCTCTGGTGCGTCGTACAGTCACGCCTCTCCTCAAGGTCTCGTTTTTCTCTTTCGCGGTCGTCTTCCTTTCAAGTTTCATCATTTCGGTCCGGAGCTCGGATCCAGGCCGTAATGGACAATGTTATATTTTTTCTCCCCTCCCACGAGGCGGGGGCATTTGAAGAGAGGGGAGATCGTCCTTTTAATGGACTACTTACAGCATTGCTCTTCAAACTTTTTGTTTTACGACAGAGAGTTGTCGAGCTCGTCGGCTGAAAACATTCAAGATTATAAATAGGTACTACATTAGAATGCTTTCAGTGAACCACTGAAGACGGCTGCTTGGTAGACGCATCTGGTTGTTGGTAACCTCGTTGTGGCTGTTGGAGATACCTGAGACAAGCATTTTTTAAAGTGCTTGTTCTTGAAACCTTTTTTGCATGTACCCTTGCACAGTTTTATTAACAGCCTGGTACCCGTACATGTTTTCCTAAAAACAATAAATTGTCCCCAAAAATCATATCAGAATCATCGCGCCGAAATGGAAAAACTTACACTTACCCCGTATAGGTACCAAATAGTTTAAGAAATTTAATAAAAGTTCAAGTTGAGGTAGATGAAGGATTTTCGTACTCTACTTTGCACTCATAAAGCGCCTAAAAAACATTAAAGTCACTCGTGAATTCAGTGACTGAATGTCCACGTTTACTTGTAAGGATGTCCAAAAAAAATAGAAGATAATTTTTGTAGTAAGAATAGTCTTATTCACGTGTTGTTGAGTTTTGTGCTGAACAGTAAAAAAAAAGCTTTTCTTCACGTTCAAATGTGTCGCCGATCTCCTGGCCATCTCCTCATAGATATTGTAAATTTTGCTATTCTTCTCTTCCCTTTCGTAACTTTTGTTCACTTGTGATATCATTTTTAGCTTGCTAGACGCACAAACCGTCGACGAAATGAAATTTAGTCAAATGAAACGATTGCGTTGGACGAGTGGACTCGTCACGGAACGTTTATGCGTTAATAGACGATTTATTAGCGCGTTTCCAGATTTGTGGAGTAGATTTACGCGTCTTTCATTCTATTCGACGATCTTCGCGTCGTTATTTGGGGCGAGAGGGGGAGGGAAGGAGGGCGAGGGGGAGGAAGGAGGCTTTGTCGAATAAACGGCTCACGTCACGTCAGGTTTACACGTTATTTTCGCACGGGACCATTTGGGCAACGACCCGAACGCCTTTCCACCACCTCGACACAAATGATTTCTCTTCGGACCCCGGAGGAACTCATCCTCGGCTGTTTTGAATGTTACAATTTGTAGACCAAACACGTTCGCGCGAGTTATTTCCGTAGCTCTCTTTTCTCTCCTGGCGATTTTAAAGTGGTTTTTAAGGGTGGTGTTGGTGTTGGGAGGCATTTCAAACTTCCTGTCCGTCCTAAATATCGCCCTGCCACTCAACCAAAAACGTATTTCTCTTTTTCCCACATAACGTTCTCTCGCTCGCCCACACGTCTCTCTGTCTCTCTCGCCTGCCATCTTTCGGAGGTTTTTTTGAACTATCAGCGGCGTCGTCATAGCGGACTGCGCAACCGTGTTAACCTTCGTCCGCGGTCAGAGAGACACTTTGTATCCGTCGCGGAATTTTAAATGGCGTGGGAATGGCGGAGCGTCCCACGCCGGATTCGTCACGGGCCATAAATATAAACCGAATCTCTCTTTCTTTATATATATGTGTGTGTGCGTGCGTGTGTGTGTGTGTCTATAGGCTTTACTCTGGCACATTCCTCGGCGCCATTTTTTTTCAACTCGTTTCCGAGAAAACGACCCGAGTATACTCGGGTCTTGGCTAAAAGGCGTGTCATGCGACTCTCTTCGTCTACCCACCTCCCTCCCCTCCTCTCGCGACCTCCTTATACTATGCATATATTTCTTCGCGATCTTTTCAGGTGGCGCGTGCATCTCCGCGAAGCCGCGTGACTGTGCGAACGCGCGAGTTATTTCCGTTTGCTGAGTCATTGTTTGCATTGCGATGCCTTCGTCACGTTCTCTCAGTTTCGTCCCTTTATGGGTTTTCTTTGCGCTTAAAAGTAGTATCTATAGGTACGGAACGCCTCTAGAAATGAGGTCTACTATTGCGACGTTGTAATAAAGTTTACTATGGGATTACTTCGGTCGGTTTGAATTATTTATATCATGCGGCATCGTAGTCGAATGGAACTGGTTGTTTATCTCCGTGTATGTTAGCGGGTAGGTGGTAGGTAGAGTCTAATTTATTTTTCACAAAGTTGCCTACCGTTGTGATTTGGTTTTATGTGTTTTTTTTTTAAAACGGGAATCTTGAAAAAATTCTGCTAAAAATACCTAAATCGCAAAAAAAATTCGTTCGTCAAAAATTTAACGTGACTCAGTGCGAAAAAATCCTCAAAATACATAAGGAAAATCACACGGACATGGATTCGACTCTTAAGTGACTCGGATGAGTCGAAAACATGGATGGATTTAAATGAATGAGTGAATTATCGAGCTTTCGTCTTATGGTCGAAAAAAATCAAAAAACGAGCCTTTAAAAATCAAAAGATTCCTTCGAATTACTACTGAAGACGGCTGCTTTGTAGCGGAATTGCGGTTTTTTCGTAATCTTGTTGTGGCTGTAGGAGATAACTGACACTTTTTAAAAATCTTATAATTTCTTAAAAGTGCTTGTTTTTGTGTAATAAGTTATATTTTTTATAATTTAATTTTATATAAAAGGAATTTCCGCTAAGTCACGCTTCCTCGGCCGATATCGAATCAATCGTTCTTCCATTTTGTATGATAGTTTCGCCGCCTTCTTAAGTGACGAGTAACTTATTATTATCACTTGCTGAAACCAGATCATAGATAAATGTTGCGATATTGGGATTATTTTTAGAATGCAATTAGACTAAAGTCTCGCTTTTCAAGTGTTTTTGTTATCAAGACCCTTAACAATTACTTTTGTATAAAAATAAATCGAGACAGATAAAGTACTTTTAGTTTCGAGATTCTATCCGTTTCTATTAATAATTCCTCTTCATCAGATACGGCAAATGAATCATTCATTCTAATCCGAAAATCTTTTCTTTTTTTTAAGTTCTGTAGTTATTCAATCTTCTGTAGCTGCCGACCGCGCGTGAATACTACTTCCTTTGTCACGCAGCTTAATAATTCTTTGATTTATGGCAGCTAGAATGAGAGAGACGCAGAAATAATTCCTTCAAATTGGAATGTCTCCTTATTTTCCCTGCAACCTTGAGAACGTTCCAAAGATTTTTTTGTTATCTCTATCCCGTTTTGAATTTCGCATTCCGAGAAAATTGCAAATGAGAGAAGGGGAGAGAGGATCTTATTAACTTCTTATGTCCCGAAGGTGTCTTTCTTTTTATTTCGACGTAAAACGGTGTGACGATAATTGGGTGGTTATAAAAGCTACCGCGTCGTCGTCGTGTTTCCTCGTTTCGTTTACAACGGAGGGATTTGTCTGCACTGGGTTAATTGGCAGTTTAATCGTGTTTCGTGTGGGGTTAGCAGATCCACGCGCATCTGGATGCATGTCACGCCCCGAAGGGTAGTTTATGTAAACTTCGCCGTAAAATAAAAATCACCCAGACCACTACTTCACAACGGTGTAATTGCGTTCACGCGAGAAATCCGTGTTTTGCCTTCGTTTGCTCAGTTTTATTTAATTAAACCTTTTTTAAGGCGAAGTACTTTAATAGGTCATGCTAAGGAATTGATGTTTCAAATATGTTTTCATTGCTTGCCGTGAAAATTAAAAATTGCGTTACCTTTTATGGGTGACGAATATACTTTTCGTCCCGTGCTTCCATCTGCCGTTCGAATTCGGAAACTCGCCTCCAAAATCGCCTTTACGAGGAAGAAAGTCGGTGAAAAAGGGAGCGAATATCCGTGTGTGCCCTTTTCGAATTCGCGGGAACATATTATAAAGATGTCGTAAACGTGAAAGTTGGGAGATTTTCGTGGGCGTGGTGGCTTTTCCGAGAATAAACCCGACGGGGAAATTTTTAGCGAAAGCGACCGTTTAACCACCCGAGCTTTTTACACGATTCCAATTATTATAATTTCTTCTTTTGACGTTCGCCGACTATAGAAAACGCTGGAGGGAGAAAAAATGTTAAAATTCTCCCGATCACCCAGTTGCAATAACTTTTCGCGAAAACGATCGTGCTACCTAGAATCGTTTTTTTTTTAATTTTCTCTTCCACCCGAGAAATCTTTTTTTTAACCATCTTTCTCTTTCGATTTCGCGCTCGGAATTTTAATTTCGCGGCGAATGCTTTTTTTCACGGTTGGCTGACGGCCGTGGCCGTGGAGAATGAAAGGGCGTGAGGAATGTGTCGGGTTTGAATGAGTCATTCAGTTGAGAGGGCGGACGGTGAAGGAGAGGAATTTTCACGGTGTCGACGAGGAAGTATCGATATTTTTTGTAAAAAATAATAAAAGACTGCAGGATGTTGTTGTGTGTGTTTCTTAGACGACCGACTTCCACCCCTTTCAAGCGTACCTTCTTTTTTTTAAAGCAGGATCCCTCGCCACTCTCCCTCCTTCTTGGACGAGAATATCGAATATTTCGAAGTTTTTCCCAGTTTAGATCCATCACGCTAAATGCGTCGTATTTACCAGACAGATGACTTTTTAAAATATAGACGTGTTATTTCATTTTACTATGCAATTTTAGGACTAATCGATTTTGGATATTTCAGAGTTCTTTTAAAAAACGTTTAAAAAAAATGTTTTGCCGGAAACTTCGGTCGTTGGCCAAATATTGACTCTGTCACGTAAGTAAGAAATATTTCTCCGGATGACTCACGGGAGTGTGAAATTTTTTCGGCAATTCCATAGCACTCGCCAACTCAAAACGGCAATCGATCGCCCGCTATTAAGGTCTTCTCTAACGTTTTTCCAAGCTTTTGAGGTCTCTGACATCAGAACGGAAAAACCATCCTAACAAGTAACGTAAAACTAAACGCTTTCGGTAGAGTAAATTTGATATTATTTATAGCTCGTTTAACGTATTCATATCGATTAAATTCACTTATTCGCCGCTCAAACTTTTAACGTTCGTTTAATGAAAAAGTCAAGTTAATGTGTGGAATTGCTACTCGATCATAAGTTTTATTTTCTAGCGCCTTTAGCGTATCATATCGCAGTAAATCCGTTCAAAAAAGAATTGCCTCTAATGGGTGGTATACAATCGATATTATATAAAATCTACTTTTGGCGCATCACCACTGATGGTGAATGTTTTTTTTGTGGACTGGAACGCGCTTCTATTTTTGTCTAACCTAATTTATCAATTGTAAACCCATTATCCAGCACGCGATTTTGATCATCTATTGCCTAAGCTTATTTGCCTCAAAAAATGTTTTAATAATTTTCCCTTAAATATATCTAAGTATGTAATGAGTAAGAGTTGAAAAGGCGGTGGTTTGTTTTTTTCCATTTGGCGTGAAATTGCACATTACATTTAGCACATTGGTTGCCGAAGCTGAAGTAAAACTTTAGCAGAAGAAGAGGAAAGGGACGCCTCGCTCCATCCCATGCAAAGTTTCAAAAATTTTGTCAAGTCTCAATTCCCACACAAAATCCTTCTTCCCCCATTACTTACCCTTTTGCACCGTAATTCCGATAATATGTCGCGAACGCCTTTTCCTGCCTGTCTGACTTTCTCCTCTTTCCTTTCCCCTTACCCCTCTCCCTTAATAAAGTCGTTTGTCTCTCTGTCCTTCTTCCATCTCTTCCAACCTTCCCCTCTCTCCCTTACCCTCCCTCCATTCCTCTCTCTCTCTCCATCTCTCCCACTCTCCTCTGAACACACACACAACCCTGCCATTTCTTTTTTCTCATTTTGTTTCACGTTTACACACGATCAAGATTCAGTCTGAGGGTAGTTTCTGAATTGTAAACGTGTTTGAAGTTCATTTCTATCTTGTCGTATTTTCGGGAAATCGTTCGTTTGTCTATTCAGCCTCGGCCAATGGGAGGGGATAGAGCAAACTCTGTCTCTCTTAACGTTCCGGGTTTTTTTTATTGGTTTTATACAGACGTTGAAAAAAAAAGAGTCGGGGCTTTTATAATGCTCTTGGGTTTGTCGCCGTTTTCCCAGGTTTCCACGAAAGAAAGAAAAAAGAAAATCGAGACGGATTTTTGAAGGGATTCGCTTGTTTTGAGGCCGTATCGTTGCCTTCTTTATCTCATTTATTCATGCCCTCTCGCGTTATGGGGTGGCTTTCTTTTTTTTCACTGGCTTTCTTCGACCCCGAAAGTTTGAGTGAGAGGAAGGAAGAATAAAAAACAGCTTTTAAAAAATCGAGGCAGGCGGGATAAATATAGCGATCAATTGTTCTATTGGTCGTGTCGTGTGTTTGTGTGTGTGCGTGTGCGACCAGTCACGTCAACGTTATACACTTTTAGATCGATTATGGAAGGTTTTGGTTATTTTTTATTCGCCGTGCCCGTTTTTATGCCTGCACGTGAAGGATAATGGGGTGTTTTTATTTCTGGAGTTTTTTCTAAGGGTGCCTCGAAACGACGACGGTATTCTTTTTTCAAAAAAGAAAACTGCGACATTTCGATCGGTTTTCGAAAGAAATTTTCTGTATTATTTCGGAGGCGTTAATGTTTTCTCCCCTTCGTTTCATTAAGGTTTCCGTATACGTAGCGGAAATGGAAAACTTGTTAAGATGTGTTCTTTTAACTTCTTAAGTAAGTTTTATTTTATAGCAATTTCCAATTCATCCAGTTGCGATACGTTAGAGAAATTAATAAAAATTTGCGCGAATTTAGTGTACCTATCTTCTATGGTCCCCGGGATCGAATCTTGTCCTCTTTAAACATGTTCGCTGGAAATTTTATGGGTACTTAAATCAGACGGTTAAGAAACAAATAAAGCGAATCGATTAAAACGTTCTCTATTGAGAAGGAGTTTTACGGTATTTTCCTTGTTCTCAGCAACGCAACTTCGGTAACCAACATAAGTATTTAATGCTAACCTCGGGCAAACATTTTTTTTCTAACGAGGCACTTGTTTCGTGCAGACCGCACCGTTTCCTTCTATCTCGAGATCGTCATCCGGGCACACGTGAGTCGCACGCACACGCTTCAAAATTTCATTTAAAATAAAAAGTCGAAATCTTATACCTTTTAACCGACTTCAACAAAAAACGGCCTTATCTCATACCCGAGTCACTTGTAAAAAAAAGTGCGCGTAACGTGCCTCTTTTGTTTTTACGTGGATTCGATCTCTGTTCTCCTTCCTCCCCTCCACAGATCCCCCCAGCCTTCCGTCAAAGTTGAAAATAAACGACTTTTTATTTATTTTAATTGGATATTATTATCGTTTCGATAACGATTCTTAGTGTCTTTGAAGGCCAAACTTAATGTTTCCCGAAATAATTCATCGCAGTTAGGCATCGAAGTGATTGCATATTCGAGTTAGATTGCCAGTATATTATATCCTAATTTTATTTCAGATTAAATTGTATATATCTATATATATTTTTTACACAGGCATTTCCGGATTCAGTCTCTTACTTTTATCTCTGAAATGGAAAGGTGGAAGGGCCTCGACCAAAATAAAAATTCTCATTATATAATTCCGCTCGCTTTGGCGTTTGCGTGAAAAGGATAAAAATGGGTCCAAGGTTTTCCATTTTGATAAGATGTTTATATATTTCCATAAAAGTCGGAAATGAAAAAAATCGAAGTTTTCCGAAATAAAGTAAGTGACTGCTATTCGTCAGATTACCGCTGAAGCCGGATTAAAATAAAAGTTAAATCTCCGAAAGTGTATTATTATGTGCGTTAAGTAAACACTGTCATAAAAGGGGAAAGTTTGCCGTGACAGATAGCGTGCTTTGTGTATCAATAAGTTACCGCGAAAAAAAAACCCGTTTGCTATTCCAACAGAGTGAGTATTGCGGAGCTGCATGGCCTATTTGCTCTTACCGAGAATAAATACGAAACTGTAAACAAAATCACACCGCCGATTAGATTATGGGGCTGGTTAAAGCGACTAGAAATTTTCGAGATAAGTAAGGGAATAAGTTTATAACTTTCGTCTTAATTAGACGCTATCAAGATGAATTTAGTCCGTGCATTTATTTCCTGGAGTAAAAAACCATGTATGTACATAGAAATATCTGTATAAGATTCCCGCATTTGAAGTTTAAACCTATAAACCATTTAACTTCATTTAACGCGTTAAATGTTTTCTTCCCTTTGTTACTACTAACACGTTATACCACAACAGAAAACATTTTTTAACGACTAACACAGAAATAGATACCATTTAGTTAAATCTATTTTTAAAATGTAACCTTCTTAAATAAGGATTTTCTATTAAAAATTCGGCATATCCCCATTTTATTCCATTTCCTAAAATTGGCAATTAAGGATAATTTTTGTGGTCCCAGAAACAACTCCAAGTGTAAAAAAAACTTCCATATTCTGTTATTTCTCCATTTGAATACGCAAAATTTTATCTCCTCGGGAATCTTTGAATTGGGATCGTATATAATTGTATACAAAATGACCTTTTAGCGATTTATTTGTTTTGGAAGGTTAGTGAAGGCTTTATGAAAATATTCTTGCGCGTGGGTTATTGCGTTCCTATCATAAACTTTCTTCGTACTCTGCCTCCCTTTATTTCACCCTCTTTCTCTCTCTCTCCTCACTCCCTAACAATTTATTCCTCCTATTTCCTCCTCCACATCCGTTGCGTGCGCGTGCTTCGGCCCTTTTGGGTACTCTTTCAAGGTCGGTCGAGTCGGATAGGTCATTTCGGGATTGCCCTTCGTGTCACGACGCTGCCCAATGGTCCTTCCACCCCCGCTCCTCCTCCCTTCGCTATCCTTTCCCGTGATCGATGAATGAATTTCGTGAGCTCTTTTCTCCTCCGTTCCAAACACCATCCCTCCCCTCCACGCCCTCTTCCCCTCCACCTCTCCTTATGGTCGAGTGTATTTTTCTTGGCGCTATCGGTGAACGGGTGTATTCAAGGAAAGGTGGAAGGTTCTTTAGGGGATTGGTATGGGGGGGGGGAAGAGGGGTGGGGAAGGAGATAGGAGGAGGAAGCAGGAGGAGAGGGGAAGGGGATGATGGTCTAAAGGCGAAAGGCGCCCTTTCCGAGGAATGGGTGTAGAAGGGGAAGGGGAGGAGAGAAGGAGGAAAACTTCAGTCTCCCAAGGCTTGGGGATGCTAATGCAGATTTAATAGCGGTTTGGATTACGGGATAGAAGTGCGTTTAAAAATACTGCTCACGCAAATAGGAGGAAAAAGATTATCCGAGAGAGAAATTCGGACTCGGTTGGCTGTTATTTTGCGCCGTCGATCGTGAAGTCGTTACGTGTATTTTTAGGAGTCTATGTGCGTTCCGTTGTTTCGGTTATTTGTTTTTTGCGCACTTTTTCCAGAAAATAATCACTTGTGTATTCGGTTCATCTGTTTGTCTGTATGTCTGCCCTAGTACAAAATAGCTAAAAAAATGGAGTAGGTCACAAACGCCAAAATTCCAGAATAAATTGGTCTACATTAGTGCTACGTATGATATAAATTTGGTGGACCTAGTGTTAGTTGCTGGGGAGTAATCGAATAAAATCGCTAAAAAGTACATGCTCCTAATATGTAGGCAACCCAAATTACATCGCATCCACAATTCTTTGCTCCGATGGAAAGATAGTCGGCGGATAAAAAAGCGCCTTGTGTTACTTTATCTGCAATTCTCCCCTCTTTTGTTTGCACATTCGGCGGATTTTACTTACACTACTTACTTATTTACTGACTCTAGTTTGTACTTACGAGAAAAATAAAGTTGCAGTGAAATTCGTGGCAATTCTTCACGTCATTTCGTCGTTGCGAAAGTTTGTTCTAAAAATTATTGCTCACGATTTCATAAAAAAGCCTTTATTTACTTTGAAAGTTTTATTAATTTTTTAGACATTCATCTGATACGTTATTAGAAAGCACACATCGATTTATCGTATCAGTGATTTTGCTTCCGTAAATGTTAACAATGTTTGGTGCTAGCATCAAAGCGTCATTGAAAGCGAGCGTGATAATGTCTTTGGTGAGACAGCATTACATGCCAAAATAATGTCATTCCTCCTTTCTACCCTGGCATTTGGCTGATGTCATTCACTTTTGTGAAATCAGGATTGGTTGATATATTCCCTACTTCCATTTCGTCACGTCCGTGTTCATAATAAATTGTCGTTAAGTTCTTTTTGAACCAATCTTACGTAGCTTTGTACTATCCTCTTCAATGGTATCGCATGTTCTTGAAATACGTTAGTAAGATACTTGTTTAAAAGTTACGCCTTTGCACTTCATTAATGTTATCCGATTCCCCAGTTCCTCTTTAAAAAAATCCGCTATGTTTCTCTAAAGAAAACAGAGCTTCTTTCACTTTTCGTTCTTTGATGGCTTATCGGTACCTCCCAACCTCTTGACACGTTTCATCAAAATGCGTAGATGTCGTACGTTTTTTTTTTTGAGAAACTAGCCTAAGCGTTTTCTTTTTTTTTCGGGAATATGTTATCGAAATATTTTCGTTTTGGCGCAATTTTTCGTTGATGGAAACTTCCATGACTCTTTTATCCTTCGGCGTTCGTATCGAACGTATATTATCTCTCTCATCATATAAAGATCGATATAAATATATGTGTTTGTGTGTTACCTAATAGTTAGATTGCTTATTTCCCACTTATCTTATAAAACGTGCCTCGCAGGTGTTTCGCGAATTCCTCGAAACTACGTGCACAAGAGTTATTTTCGAATCGATGACAATGAAAACGTTTCTGCGACGTACGATTCTTCCGCTGATGTTATCGGAAACACGTCACGTTCATTGAAACCTGGCTCAGGTGGTTGGCAAATAATTTAATCAGGGCGTCATGTTGAAGAGAGTAGTTCAGATTGCGTTGTCACTCTTAACGCTAAGTAACTTCTATTCAATTACAGTTTGATAATAATTTTTTAAAAATATTTCTCGTTTTTCTTCATAATTGTCCGTATACTTACTGATAAATCGAATTGCAATTAATATGGCGCCCCATAGTTAAAATATTTACATATGTCATATTATGCATATTTCTCTCCGTGGAAGCGTTGGAACTACATCGCTTATTCGCGTGTGGTTAATCATACGCTCAAAATGGTGTTCACGAGTTTTTTTCTATATATTCCAACTTTTAAGAACAGGTTGGATTTCGGTCATATGACTCAATCACGCAGGTGGTCGCGTGAATATATTAACCATATGTAATACCACGGGCCCCATTTTAATTATTGTCATTTACAACCCTTAATAATTTCCGCCGCTCGTTTTTACCGCTTCGAGGAAAAAATTCGCCTTTGGCTATCCTTGGAGAGGGTTAAGTGGTCGAAATTATAATTATTCGATTGAATATTCATAATTTTTATGGTCCTCAGGCGACCGCGTCGGTGATATTCGTAGGGATTTTCAGGAGTGACGGAAAGGAGGTCACATATTTGGGTTCGTATCATGAATTTTAAAATTTCTCCCAAAGCCTTCAAAAGGACTTGATTAATGACCCGGAGATTTTAACGTTCGTTCCGCGAAAATAGACCTCATCGCGCCAAAGATAAGAGTAAGTGCCAGCATTTTCTGACGGAATGCCCTAATCGTTTAGCTTTTTATTCGTAATTTTCAGTTCCCTGGAATGAGAACTTTTTTTGTCTTTTTTTCTTCTCAAAACTTCGTGAAATTTAACGTTTTCTCATCAGTGGTAGAGTATTAATATTCATCTAGTTCACCTCGAGATTAAAGTCGAATAGATAATTCGTCTTTCTCAGATGTGCATTATATAATAGAGAAAACTAATTAGTCTAATTAGAATTTGCTATCTGTGAATCACCACTTATGACGGCTGCTTTATGACCGAAATACGCATCTGTTTTACTCAATATTTTTTGTAGCTATTTGAGAGACATGTTAAAGTGCGAACATATGTCTACGCTCAACATAAGAAATAATAGTAATAAGTACGGAAGACTCATTGCAGAAAGGAGAATGAGTAATGAATTCCACTTACCACTTACGATATATCGATCGATAACTATCGACTCTCTTGACGCTGCGATCAAACCAAATGACATTATATTATAACTACAACTCCAAAACACACACACACCCATATCGCAAAGTCATCGGTGCGGAAATCCAGCGCGTATGTCAAACATTTTAGCATTCAATTTCAACCCGACCTCATTTAAACTTCGTAGCCCCTAGCTACGAAAATTACTTTCCTCGCGACGATCCATTTAAAATCGCTCGTAATCGTCTCTCTCTCTAGCTCTCGTTCGAGTCCGGAGGCATTACGCAAACACCGATGCCGTCTCCCTGAGGTTGTACGTCATCGTTTATTTATGGTGCGCGGTTTTCATAATTGCCATAGTGGCGTGTCGAACTTCTCCCTCCTCCCCCTTCACCTATACTATCACCTCCCAGATGGATTCCTTAAGGGGTTATACTCTCTTTCGCTATTGTTACTCTGTTTGGTTAGCGTTGGGGCAGCTGAGCTAACGGAAGTTGCGAGTTGACACAAGTAATCTAACGTTTGCTCCCACAAGGAGAGAGAGAGAGGTCTTTCGAGAAATTTTGGCTGTTAGGTGAGAGGGAGAAGGTACATGGACCCGCTTGTTACTTTCCGTCTCTCTCACTTTGCAGAATTTCCTCCTATTTTCAGACGCCCGAGGCGCCATATTACGTTCGACATAGAGGGTGTGGAATTTTCCTCAGGCCCCCACCACGCCCTTAATAGCTCCTCGATCTGCGAATTTCGGGACCCTTTATTAGGTGGGATTCCATTGTCCTCTGCTCCGCGATATTTTAAGAAATTCCCCCCGCGAATGTAATGGGGAATGTATCCTCACCCAGGGAAAAAAGGTGCCATTGGACGAAGACGCAAGCTTTTATCGTATTTTTTCCTATTTGATGGGAGGTCGTTCTCTTAAGGGGTTTCTGAGTAAATTTTGTCTGCTTTCATCGTCTCCCGTTCGTTTTCCTCGTTCTTCAAAGTCGCGTTTTCCTCCATCCGCGACGGCATGAATCCGTGATATATGTTTGGGTGAATTTAAAAAAAAACATCAGCGTGCTAGATTCGATGCGCAAATATGATCGATTTCGAAGGCGTGGAATTTTAGCGATGGTAAACAGAAAATAATTTGACTCATGTGAAATTCAAAACTCCAATTTTTGCGTTACATGTGCGACGTTTGGAATTAGCCGAAGGAATATTCTGTGGTCACCCAGTAAATATTTCATTATTCAAATTTAACCTTCAAATCCTTATTTTTCAACTTTCTGGTGAAAGAATCTGATACTACCCGAGGGTTGTGAAATTCTTTGGAACTCTCTCAGCATAAGTCATGTAATGTGTAATATTCTATCATATATTGTACATTAGCATTTTCCGCAAATTTTACGAGAAATTCTTTTCATTTTAAAGGACCTGAAAATTCCACGAAACACCGGTATTGATGAACACCGATATAGGCATAATTCTAGAAGCGAAATCATGCAACGATCTCGTTTGAGAGGCGGATCGCGCACGAGATGACTTTTTTTTAGTCTCGAGCGATTCGAGCCACGATATTTACAACGCAAATTCTCCCTGGGGCAGCGTGTCATTCATTCCCTTTCTTTATCTCTCGATAGATAAGAGGTCCGTTACGATGTTTTCAACCTTAGAAACGTAAAATATGCGGCTATTTCTCGGAAATTTCCCCCGTCGGTTTTATTTTTAGGAGCCTCCGGGATTGGTCTAACGCATGCCTCAGATGCCATGTTACGTCAATTTTCCGATGACCTTTCGTATCGTTCGAAAAAGATTTATAAGGGGCGTTCTAAAAATATTCCCATAAAAAAGATCTGCTCCCTCTCAAATTTCTCCTGGGTCGATGGTTCGACGGGCGTAAGGTAGACGAGGATAAAGGCTCGAAAGTGCTCCATTTCCGTCTCTGCCCCCCTTCCACGTCTCCCGCCTCGCATTCATTCGCCCTAACACCAATGATATTGGAAGAGAGAAGTCGACTTCTGTTAGGCGAGGGATGGGACGTTACATAACGCCTACGGGTGACTCCAACCTCTCGCAAAAAAAGAAATGAATTCTTTCGAAGAAATAAAAATGGGAGTTTCCGATCATATGGGATCATTGGGGACTTCTTTCGGAGTGGGGTTTACGCGACATATACGTATGAGAAGAAAGAAAAAGGTTGTGATTTGTGTTTTCTCTTTCGAAGCCGTGTTAGCACTGATGCGAAATCATGTAGAGTTGGTATTAGTTTTATCCTCGAGAAAACTTGTGTTTTGAAAAGTATAGGTATGAATGTATTCATAAGCAGGCGTACAGATGTGTGTTGATGCTTTGTATATACAGTTAGACCCCTATTTAGTGCCCTGTATATAGTGCCACCCCCCTATACCGCCGATGAATCGTTTCCACCTTATGATTACATGGAGCAAATATATATATGCCTCAGTTTCGCGCCACCCCGCTTTAGGGCCAGTTATGGATGGCGCTAAATCTGGGTCTGGCTGTACATCATAATAGAAAAGCAGATCTCTAAACTTCCAAAGGAAAAGGGTAAGCGATCGCCATCCTTTTTTTGTCCTCCGATGACGACGATCGACGCTCGTTTATTCTGCATAAGGCTTCCTCCGTTCGGTCATTTGTTTCCATTGTCCGAAGGACCTTATTTTTGGCACCAAATCGAGGAATTTCGTACGGAATGGTTTTGTGCGCCTTTAAGAAAGAGCGGACGATCATTCTCGTTAGATAATATTGCTGACACACCGGCATACGGATGCGTTCAGACATGCTTCGATATTTTTTTTAGATTGCCGGATTTTCGTCATGCCCAATGTTCGTCCGGTTGTGGCGATGCGTATAATTTTGAAAATTTAACCGCCATCTTCACGACGCCCTGTCACGAATTTCCTCGTCATTAGCAGAGTGTCTCGTGCGTTTTTCTTTTTTTTCTCCTCAAAATTTCCCGAATTTATCACTGAGCTGTACACACACACACACACATATATATATATAAGCACTACCTATCACCCATAGCTTTTGTATATTGGACCGTTTTTGTTTTTACAAATGGAGCGTTAACGACGGATGGCCGTCGCCTTTTAAAAGAACTTAAAAAAAAAGCGCGCGCGAGTGTAATGACCGTTGCGTAATGAAATCGTTTTCGCGTGCTATCTCCTAGTAGTTAAAAACGGACTAAGGCTGCATTTTGCATCACGAAATGTATGAATGGTTTGTATGTATATGTGTGTGTAACGCGCGTAGGCGTAGAGGAGAAGGTAGGGGTGGGGGATAGAGGATGGGGGTGGGAGTTGGGGAGAGCGAAAGGAGTTGAGGATGGGGAATAACTCTCGCGTGGAGGATTCGGAAGGAGGATGGGAGAAATAGGGGGCGTTGCTCGCCATGCACGACACGGCAGTCAATCATTCGCTGTCACGTAGCGAGGAAGAGAGAGAAAAAAGTCAACTCCGCCCCGAAATAGGACACTAACCTTTCCCACATCGAAAACGGTATGTGCTCTTTGGAATTGAATGTTCCATCTCCTCCCATAATCCCTTTCTCTAGTGCGTCAGCCGGAGGACGTAACCAAAAATTTATAAAAAACTTTACCCGTGGATGTTTAAAATTCGGTATGACCCATTTTTAGGTTCATTTTACTTTTTTGTGGTCACAGTTACTACTAAAAATTTTATGGTTGGTAACTCTGTAGGTGTTTAGATTTTCAGTGCGATAGTAGTAAAAAGATGAATTGTTTTCGGAGTTTCATAAGATTAAGGAGATTTACTGGAAGGCCTTTCTCATGCTCAATATTCAATCGACTTTTAGTACTATCTGTAAGTTTTTCTTAAAATTGTTTCTTTTTAATAACATCGCTAAAATGAAAAGGAAAATTAGGTAGACGGTGGATAAAATCATCATTTCTTGTAAACAAGTATCACCAGCAGGGGACGCCCCTAGAGAGGCGCGGGACCCATGGCAAATTGGCTTGTGCGAGACCCTGTTTACATTTACCACCAAATTTAACTAGTTTTTCCTTTGCGGGGATATCGAAGAGAAGGGGTGGCGCAAAGTGCGGGGCCCGGGACGATTCGCCCTGCCATAGGGACGGCCCTGATCACCAGTGTCATCTAGACAGAGATATCGTGAATTAATCCATCGTGGCGATAGCAACATTATCATCCGTTGTATTCCTTCGAAATGTTTCTTTTTAATACTATTTAATACTAACGTGCACTATGTCGCCGCCTGCTCCTTTCGAAATAAGCAGTCTTGTCGTTAAATCTCTCGTCGATGCGTCGATTTTTTCCCACAACGCTCTCCATCGGTT
This sequence comes from Uropetala carovei, assembly GCA_036926305.1. NCBI lineage: Eukaryota > Metazoa > Arthropoda > Insecta > Odonata > Petaluridae > Uropetala > Uropetala carovei. Next base: position 2,661,539 of record JAXCHB010000003.1, read on the forward strand.
TTCATTTTTGTTCGGCATTGTATCCGTTTCTTGCAGTTTAATGGGACTTTGATCTCCTCCTTAGGACAGCGAGTCCAGAGACCTAACAGATAAGCCTCGCGAACTATGGCCTCGATAATGATGTCGTTAAACGTCTGCCTCTGAAAAGCTTTTATTTGTTTCCCAACTGGATTTTACGTTGGATAAGTTTTCTTTTTTTCGTTCGAATAAGGCCTTATTATCGAGTGTGTACGAGCGTTTGTAGTGTATGTTTTTATAAAGTGTGCAAGTGGGAGTCCCGGATTCGATTTCCAGTCATGTTCGGAATTTTTCTCTTGCTTCAACTTCACATTTTTATAAATTTAGCCGAGTGCGTATGTAAATATTATATATTTATATTTTCATGTACATTTACTTCTATATTTATATTTATTTACGCACAAAGATGCAATTTGATAAATCTGGTGAAAAATGGCTCATTCTTTTGCTGTAGGCGTTGTTATTCAAATTTTTTATTTTGGGGAAGGCTTAATTTTTTTCCGGCTATCAATCTTCTGCCTCGTGTGTGTGACTGCGCGTTTGCGTGTGTGCTAATATTGCTACCAAAGTGATCTCATTTTCTGGAAAAATATAAGACTCCTTGTGCCTAAGACTGGTCTGTCAGGACGATTGCTCTAGATCCATAAAACCTCGTTTCGTTTTTCTTTTTCGCTGGAAACTTGTTATTATTTTTCACTTATTTCCGTCCTTTACTTTTTTATCTCTTTGTGCTCAAAGGAAACTCGGGAGATTTGAAATGTTTTTGGACGCTAAGCGCTTCCAACAGCAGCGCCGTGCTTTCTTGTTACATATCCACGTTCTTGAGCGAGATGACCTCATCTAAGGGATGATATTCATAATCATGGTTACGCACCTTCAGGAAATACGTTTATTTTCAAGAGATGGCAAAAATATTCGTGAGTATTGGAAGTTAGTCATCTCGTAGGAGTGAAAATGGCAATAAATCGCTAACGAAACCCTGTAACGCGAATTCTCTGTAAGATATTGCTAAAACATTTTTCTCGTCTGTTTAATTTTATTCATTAAAATTAGGTTCTATTAATGGAGGATTTCTGTCGCCCTGTTGTGGTTCGATTTATCGTAGTTCGATCGCATCTTGGGTTAATCGATAATCGAGTTACAGGCCTTCGAATAATGGTGGCCTAACGATACTCTTTTATTTTTTTCACTAGTGTAAGTTCCCGTAAACAATGACAGGACACGAATGTAAATGTTCTTAATTTAAACCATAAAGTACTCTTTCGACGTATATTAGGATCGAGACAACACTAGAAGCTCGAGTTTTGACAAGACAGCAACGAAAAATTTGAGCGATTTCGAATTGATGGCTAAATCCTACGGTAAGAATAAAGCGGTTCCAATCCGAAACTCGACGGTCAGTTTTTTCTAATTTTTAATGTGCGAAAGAATAAAATCCTGCACGGCGAAAAATCGCTTTCTTACGTGTTATCTTACGAGAAACTATATCCGGGTCTTTTTTTTCGGGACCGTTTTTCGCCGTTGACTTTTAATGCGTGATTGAAATATTCCTGCCACATTTCAATTTTCTACTTAGTCGGAATGTTTGTAAACAAATACGTTTAAAAAGCGTCACGCAGAGTAACAGAAGAAACGTTTTATTTTGAAACCTTATATCTTGTATGCATTTCCAGTTTGTTTAGCGGTGTGTTTGACTACAAAGACGAAGGTCGCAGGTTAAAAACCGGTTACGTGCAATGCCATTAGTGTTCCTCATTACTTTTCATAAGATCGTCGAGAAAAGCCGTTAGTTGAAGATCTAACGATAAATAATAAATTATACGAGGTTCTCGATTGTGACGAACCAGCTCGTGAAAGTTAACCGTCGAGTTAATTGTTTTTAATGCTTAGTTTTGAGCATATTTATCAATTTTTGATGCCGTTTATTCAAATCACGATCGTTAATATTCTTGCGCAAGTAAGAAAACCTCGTTAGAAGTCACGCGCTCCTTTCATTCCTGGTTCAGACCAAATTGTAAATTTTACCGCATCGATGGATTTCGAAAGGGTAGTTTCTTCGTTAAGAATGAAAATTATAAATATCATCACGGAAATCTAACCACCGATACGTTTTATCGCGTTTCCTTCTTTCCATTCCACGAATTTTCCCGCAGCAACGCGGAGTTCCTAGTTGAGTAATTACTCTTGTACTTAAATTATATATTTATAAGCAATTTTTGCCTTGGCTGTATGACTAACTTCTTTTTTCTTTTATCTTTCAGAAGACGTTGGACCGTTTCGCAGCGTTGAGATAAACTCATCGTATTCACATCTCCCTCAGAAAGGTGAGTGGCTTCATCTGAACCGTACTAATCTACTTGTACATTATTCTCTAGTTTTCTCCTCTCCCGATCCACCTTAACTGCTCTCAGTTTAGCGATAGAATATAGTATAGCACATATAAAATATAATATGAAATTTTCGGTCCAAGGTCATATAACCCGTTGCTGCACTCATTGCGGGCCACGTAGCTCAATTCTGTACTCTTCGAGGGCCACACAAAGTCGGAAATAAAGAGTTGAAGAATAACTCAAGGAAATTAAAGATTTAGTTGTAAGTTGAAATTACCAGATTTATTTTTAATGCATATACCTATCTACCATAGGAGTTGAGGGGTAAACACAAAATATATTGTTTTTATTACGTATTTTTATTTTCATTTTTTGTTACGTGTCCTATAGTTGTTAAATTCGTGGCGGGCCGGATGTGGCTCGCAGATCGTAGTATGGGCACCACTGATATATTTAGAATATAGAAAGCATTTGGTCTTATATTAGCTAATTACTACGAGGGTCGTGATCATCCGCTATTTTGTTGCAACGTGCAAGCTCTCTTTCGTGGAACTCGTTAATAGTGATTTATAACATCGGGTGGCGCCCTTAACGTTTAATTCAAAGTTTTAATACCAGCTTCCTTTCGGGGAACCAATGCAAAAGTCGGGTTTTCAATAAAAATGTGTGCGTATATATATATATATATATATATATATATATATATATATATAACATATATATGCATGCATGCGAAAGCGCGTGTGCATAATATACGCACATATACGTGTATGGATTTTGCGGATAAGATGCACGTACTAGCGATTCGTGTTTTTTTCCGTTTCTGTAGTTCTCTCGTTTCTTTCTCTTTCGTCTTTTTTCCCTTACGTTATCTCTAATCTGTTTCCCTCTCTCGTTACCTTCTTTCTCGCTCATTTGCTCTCTCTCTCTCTCTCCTTATTTCCCGATTTACGAGAAAGATAAAAAAATAACATGGAAAATGAGGCCAACAGAAGCCCTACTGCATCGCCGCTCACGGAAGTGTAATGCACGAAATTACGTTGGCTTCTTTTTTTCCTTAAAAAGTATCGGATGTTTTGCGTGGTTAAACGTTCCGCTGGATCTTTGACTTAAAGGGTGTGTAAGCTCAAATGCGTTATTTCGTTGTGTGACCAAATGCTGTGATTAAATGTACACTTTGAATTTTGACAGTGACTATGGAACCTGGTGGTTTATTTTCTTATATTATTACTATTAGTATATATTATTATTATTGCATAAACTTACTGCATTAGAGAAGTCTGGTCTTATTAAGATGTCCTTAGTTACAGAAATGATTACTTTCGACGTGTTAACTTAATTTACTATTTGAAAACTTCGGTCATATATTTTTTTGCTGTATTTGAATTGGTTATTTATAATTCTTTTAAGCGTACCTCCACTTTCTTCCCATTTAAATAGCTTTTCGCAGTCTAGTCTAAGGACCTGTACGTCTATTTTAATTATTAAACCTCGCATAAATCGCAATTTTTACAACGTTAACACTTTGACCTTTAAAAAAAATGGGAGTTTCTCAAGCGACTTATAATTTTATCATCATCGCGTGAATATAGCAGCTCAAATAAGGGCGCACCACCACACCCCAGAATTCGCGCTCAAAGCTACGTATAAATGTTTTGCAACTAATTGCCCTTAAAAAAAGATCTCGTGAATCGTTTTAGCGCGTTTTGTAATTTTTTCCCTTCTCTCCCGCTCTCTCTCTCTCTCTCTCTTTCTCCCTCACGAGGCACTCGATGGCAGGAAGTTCGATCCGAGCCAACAAAATAAAAATCCAGCGTTTATCCGTTTAACGTATACTTTCGAGGGCCATTTTCCTCTCCGTAAATTGCTCGGGGGAAAAAAATAAAAGGACCGAGGGAGGGTAAACAATTTTTACACCGTCCCCGTTAACCCCCTTTTTTCTCGAACCTTCTCTAGCATTGTCCAGAATGTACTTTTTATGCTCGCCAGGGGGAGTGAGAGAGATTGTTTTATTTTCGTCCTCTTATTTCGAACCCGTACCGAAAGTAGCGAAAATGAATAATAAAAAAAGAAAATAAGACTGCAGCAGAACAAGGAAAACGGCTTTTTTTTAAAAAAAAAAAGAAATAGGCCAGGGCCACACCCTTTCGCCTTCGCGGGTGAGGTTATATTATAGCCACTCGATTGTTTCGCGAAACGGGAAAACAATGGGCGCCCTGTGGTCGTTGGGAGTAAAAACGGCCTGTTAATGGGGGGAGAAAAATAAGAGCATAACGAAGAACAAAAGAGAGTAGAAGTGCGTCGCTTTATTTTTCTCCCCCATCCCCTTTTACTCGCGGGAGAGGGCGATTACTCCTTTTTTTATCCTTCCCTTTTCCGTCCGTTTTCCAAGATGGCGAGGCGCGCGCTGGGAAAGATTTAGGCGATAAAGGACCTCTTTCTCCCTTTCGAGACGGATTTTTTTTATTTTTGGTATTTTTACTTCCTCGCATGTGTAGCGTATAGAGAAAGTATTGTAATCGCGCAAACAGATCACCTTCGAGATATTGTCGAAAATACGCGTTTTAGGTGTCTCTATGTCAAAAAAAAATGTTTTACTGTCTGTGCGTGGCTCTAGAGCCTACACGGGTAATTACTTTTCGTATTTAGGCATACTAGCATCCAGATTGGAATCTTTGTAATTGTTTTAACGATTTTCATGAAAATTTATTTTTATTTTAGATATTAAATTCATAAACAATACACAAGAGCTATATTTTTCAAAATTATAACTATATATAGCCTCCAACGACATTATAATACATACATAGTTTCGAGCGAAGCCTTTCACAGCGTCGTGGTTGCGAATTACACGTGGCTTTCGGTTGCAGCTTCACCCTGAAGATACACCCTGTAACGAGTGCGAAACGTTGGAAAGAAATCACACAGATACGTTTGTAACCGAGTGTCATGTGTAATTCGCAGTATAATATACATACAGAGTTTTACGCCCAGCTACCGCATATATTTCCCCATTTTTTTCAAAGATCTTCGTCCTTTGTGGCTTCTCCAATTTTATATCATTGCACTATATAACTATTTTTTCAGAGCCGATTTTCAAATATAAGAGATTGTCAATATATCAATATCATTTACATCCAAAGGAAATTATCCGCGGGTTACATATATGAGAAAGTATGTGGTGTATATTGTACCGATTTTATATTTTTTTCTCGTCTCCTTTCTTCGCCGGGAGGCGTGTACGATTATTTTTGCAATTTTTCCTCTATTTTTCTTCTTTGGAAGGTTGGGAGGGAGGGGCGGGGAGGGAGGAAGGGGGAGTGGTTAGCGGGGCTTGACCCGTGATCTTATCGCCCGCCAACAGATGGCTTTAGTGAACGGGATGAGTGAAGTTTCCGAAAAGATGTTTTGACTCCTTGTGACGTCTTTGTTTCGCAACTTTTCTCAATGGTCTCGCTTCATTCGGCGTCTCTCTCTCTCTCTCCATCTCTCTCTCTTCATCTCTCTCTCTCCATCTCTCTCTCTCTCTCCCTCTCTCTTTCTCTGTTTCTTCGAGTTTGTGTTCTCGAGAAAAAAGGGAGTTTGATCGAATGTATATTTCGGAATTATAAAGAAAAAAGGATGTTCCGTGTCTTATCGTAGCGGTTTCCGGTCATTTTGATTTCGGTACGTTTCGGAAATGTTTGGTAAACAAAGCCGCTTTGCAAAACAAAAATTGCGACGGGATCAAATGAAATGTTATTATTGTTCGGCGTGTAAAGGTATGTTATCGTTGTGAGAGTAAGGGAAAGATAAATTTTAAAGTCTTAAATTATATTTAGCCCTCGCGATTCAAGAGTAAATTATCTGATCCCTGTTCGTCCCTCAAAGCGTCCATTTTAATGTATTTTCATATCCTTTATGCTCATTTATCTGTTGAAGGAAAGTTGCTATAGATGACTCTAAAATGGTTTGTGTAAAGAGAAGTACGTAGAACTGCCATGGAGATTTAAATATGATGTATGATAGGCATATATTTTACTATATCATTGGTAACTAATAATAGTTCGTGCTGTCGGTGAAATATAGTAACCGCAATGTATTAATCGCCTGGAATGAGTCATGTTCTTTAACTTTCTCACAGATTCTGAGAAAACACGTTAAATGTGAAGCAAATCGTTTGTTTTCGCTCATTCGTCCACTCGTTGAATACTTCTGCCTGGTTTGGGTTTCATTTGAAAGAGTGCTCGTCGAAGTATGTTGCGATGGTTAAGTGTGGAGGATATACTTTGTTAAGGGCGGGCATATTTATATTGATAGCGTATCTGAGATTATGAGACTTCCTGTGAAGCGCAGGAGATATGAACGGACTCTCCAAAAAAATGTAAATGAACACAAATATATTGAGGATGTACGGGGTATTATTATGACCATTCGTGCCAATGTTCGTGGCGTTGGACCGCTATGTGCAAGAAAATACGCAGAAATAACCGCTCGTGGCGACAGGTACCACTGGTAATTTTTTCCGGAGGCGAAAATGACGGGCTAATTGAGATTTTCGTAAGAGCGTAGGCGTGGTTCATTGCCTCCTCTCCGTGTCGTACGATTTTTTACGTCTTGCCCGGTTATAATATACCAGGAACTGTTCGTCGATATTAGAATTTATATTGTAATTGATGTACCACAGAGTTCAAATACACTCCGCGAAAGCTTCATCCTCAGCAATTGTATAGGACCCGACGAATCTGCTTCAAGATCCAGCAGCCATTCCCTCTTAAGGAGTCAATATTGTTATCAGAATGTTTGAAAATATTAGTATGTAGATACGCCTCAATGCTAGATATATAAGCGGTTGTTTGAAACCCTGCACGTAAACATACAATTGGCCTATAATGTTTAATAAAAGTTCTGAATAAAGTGGAGAAAATAGTAGTGAATTAATAGTAGTGCTCAGAATTGATTTTATATGTAAACATTCTTATCTGATCGTTATCCTATATAATGGGGCCGAGTGTTTTTGTATACCTTACTTTACCGGGACTCGAACCCGGGTCACCCACTTGCCGGGTAGATGCTTTAACCAACTAAGCTATCAAGCCAGACTAATTCTGCCCAATTCGAAATGGAGAATTAGTCTGACTTGGTAGTTTAGTTGGTTAAAGCACCTACCAGGCAAGTGATTGACCCGGTGTTCGAGTCCCGGTCAAGTTTAGAGTTTTTCTCCTTCTCAGTATTCACATTTGTCACCGAATAAGCTTTAATTTTGTAAGATTTAATTTTTCGGGAAGTGAAACGAATCACTTTGAAAACTTCCACTGTATGCTGTTGATGACGTCACGTCGAATAATACATCGGAATTTTTCAAAGCGTTTCGTTTTGATTTATTTAATCAAAAATCACATTGCATCGTCGTATTCGTGCATCGGCGACGTCACGTAACTCTTCATTCCCGAACACGCCAATCCGTGGATGTTTCCATCACCACGATGCGTTGGATGCGTCATCAGTTTTTCATGCGGACAGGTGTATTCAGACGCAGTATCGCTAACACGCCCAGAAAAGGGAAACAAACGAAAACCAGTTATTTAAGCTTTCATAACGCGATGTCCTTCCATCTGTTACGAACGTACCCGGAGGCAGGTACATATTTTTTAACGGTATAAGCGTGGGAAGAAGGAATTTCTTGTATTTTTTTTGACGAAAAAAGAATTTTTGCTTCCTTCTCCCTTTTAATGACTCGCCGTAGATCTCGGATCTTTTCGACGTCGTGGCGCGGTATTCTCGCCGTCGGCGTTTTAATTAAAAACTTCGCGGGGCGAGTGTATTTTTTCCCTTTCAATGCGACGAAGGAAAAGGGGCCTGGAGATGAAACGAGCGTCCGCGGAGAATATTCAATACAACATTGACGCAGATCAAACGGAGCGTTTCCGCGTGCTACATAGCACGTCGCCGTTAAATATTTAATCGCGCGAACGCGTTGGCAAGGAGCCTGAATCGATCGCGGAGTGAAGGAATCCGAAGATCTTGGAAATATCGTCGTGGAATCCCGGCGTTGGTAAACTTTTTTAATTGCCGACGACTTCACGAGTAAACACGTGAATTCAAAATGGTAAATAAATATTCTTGGGTGCTGCGGTATTTGTTTCAACTATTTTTCTAATGATTCTATTAGGATATTTTTTATTTCGGTAATGTTTTGATTTTTTTCCTCTCCACGTTCTTCGCGATGAGGTATATTTTTCGCTTTCGACCAAGCTTGAATATTTTCAGTGTTTTTTTTAACTGCGAAAAATGCAAACTCTTTACGTTATAATGAGCGAACAATCTTCCTAATAACCATAAAAAATATTTGAAAAGGAAAGTACTACTCTCATAGGGGAATTAACTCCACGCCAGGGACCAAACACGCAATCTCACATACACCGGGTTTAGGGAGAATTACTCCAACGCCAGGGACCCTTTTTTGATCACAGCTACACGTTATTATTTTATTCTAAGTCGTTGTGCCTTGATGATCCTTTTATTGGTCAATATTCAGATTTCGTACTTTCGAATTTTATTATAAATCTTCCTATTTTTCATGTAAGTACTTAACACGTAATAATTTTAAGTTAAATTATACGAAGAAGATTTGATTCAGCACCGTAACTACCTGTTATAGCGTCCGGAGCAAACTACTAAATATGAGGCCCTCAAAAAATGTTTTGTAGTTCACTACTTACAATTAGTCCTTTCCGTCGATAATATTTTGCGCTCCTTAATTAATTGTGCCTGTTTGATGTATATTAAGGTATTACTCAATGTCGACCTCCGAATGAAGGCTTTGTCAGTATGAATTCCTCATTCTGATGACACCTTGACCGTATTAATATTAGTATATCGAATGAAACTTTGGAGAAACGAATATTTTTGGAACAAATTGTAGAGCTTTCAAATGTGGCATTTTTATTAGGCATAACTCGTTATGCAATTGAAATCTGTTAACATTCGCACTGGGAACACTAAAATACGTGAAAATAAAAAAGGGTATAAATTGTAGTAGAATATTACCAATGCAAGTTAAACGTATCTTTAAAAAAGTTGACGAGGCCGAGAGTTGTTGGAATTTCGTAATATGAAGTAAATGTGGCTTTGTTAAAATAAAAACAAAAATTAAATTTTTATAACTGTTTAGATGATTAATCACCATCACAAATGTTATTAAAACTACGTTGTTGTAATTTTTGTTTTTATTTTAACAACGCCATATTTCCTCCGTGTCTATTTTAAGCATATGTCGTATTCACAAGGTGCTTTCACTGACACTCGGTTCCGATGCCTAAATAGCAGTCCTCTGATAATTCGATTACTCTTACCAAACAAACTTCCGAGAGCCGCGCCGTACCAAGTCGTCGTTTCGACGTTTATAATTAGGACGACTCTACCTAAAAGGGAGGGGTTTATTTTGACGAAAAACCGAGTCGCTAGTAGTCTATGGGATTTTGTGAAACCGCGTACCAGAAGACATGCGTAACCGCTTACATTCAGGGTAACCAAGGTGATGTAGGTGGAATTGGCGGAATTCTCGATTTATATGCGAGTCGCAATCGAAGATTCAACGTCCAAATGAATTTAAATAGCGATGGAGTGTGTCAAGTGTCATAAATGATTATATTCGGCTTCTATGCACTAATATTTAAGAGCTAAATCGTTCGCGAGAGGATAGCAGGTATTATAACGAAGTATATGCGTAAATGCAATGGTAGCTTTTTATGTAACACTCATTCGCGTCGCACTTTTCAATACGTAAGCTCGTTAATAGTCTTACGTAAAGGGAAAGTGATAATTAAAATTCGTCGCCGAAGTCGTGCGTGTTGTATTTTGATCCAGGAAAAGCCGTGAAATTAGAAACCGAAACCTTGAACGAGATGACGAATTATTCTATAGCTGGAGAAAACGAGAAAATTCTACCTGTAAAACTTCCAGTTATTGAACTGGAATGTCAACGGGTAAAATACGGCTGTACTATTACATCCCGACGCATAGAGGGATAACTCGAGTTATGGGAATGGAAACCATCGTATCCATTATGCTCTAGCAATGAAAACTTGTTTTTTCGGAAGATCGAGTGATATACGCTCGACGTCATCTTGAAAATAATAGCTTCGCGAATGTAGATTTTCGACCGTTGCTTCGGTTGGTGTAACTATTTTTCCATTTTAGCGTTTTTTTAACCCGCTAATGCAGTGGTTCCCAAACTGTGTGCCGCGGAAAACCTTGTTTGCTAAATAAATCCACGATTTGGAAGTGTTGATAGGCAATTAGGGCAATAATTTTCCCTCGAATACATTGATTATGGTCTTATGCTAACAAATGTATCTATACAAAGGCTGTGATACTCGTGCGTAAAAATATAAAACCCTTATTTCAAGGCAGTGGTGGCGCAAAATTATCTTTATCTCTGAAAGTGTGCCGTGCCTACGAAAAGTCTGAAAAGCACTGCGCGAATGTAATCGTTTTGTCCGTCCGTCCGTCACACTTCCGTGTCCCGTGAACTATATGCGCACAGTTCAAGTTATAGCAACCAAATTTTTAGGAATTTTTCGCCAGCGGTCGAAATCTGGAGACAACAGGGGAAGAAGCCTAAAGGGTGTAGTGTGTAGCGCGATAAAACAGTAAAACATTAAATTAATGAACTGTGTACTTATACGCCGGTGAATTTTCAGGATAATTTCTGTCCGTTTGCGTTTTAGCAGGATTTTACAAATCTTATTAACTATCTATACGGGTCCGTTACTACGGTAAAATTTCGTTTCTTGTACGTTGCTACAACATTAAATATCCGTCATTAATATCTGATTCATCAGTTATTCCCTCGCTTGTTAAAATATGTTTTTAATGTTGTCCTCGGCGGTCTTTTAAAAGAGTCCATCCTACCGCTTTAAAATAGACCGGCTGTGGCCGTTTTCGACTCCTTTATCTCTCAACTCTCTCAGCAAACTACGCAGTACAATGATATGCAATGTACCCAGTGACCTTTTCATGTTGTCCGCTTTTTCGAGGAAAAGGCGGTTTTCCGCCACGTTCTAATCCGGGACGCTTGTGGCATCTTCCAGCGGTCTCGATATTTTACACGCTTCGTCCGCAGGATGTCGGAATACGGTTCCGTCCTGTATTATTATCATTAATTTTGGGGAATTCCAACGTTCGATAAACATCGCTCCGAGAGGAAGAAGAGGCTTTTTTTTCTGTCCGGTCGGCGCATGCGCGTTTTCTTTTTCTTTTTTTGTTCGTTTGATGTAATTTTTCGCGGTCCCGTATCTTCCCGCAGGGAATGCATTAAAAATACCCGTTGCGGAAGTCGGCGAACGAGGAAAAATTTTGCGTCGTCGAAGAGTCTTTTATAATCGGCGTACGAAAGAATTCGTGAATGAAATTGTTTTAGGAAATCAGTCGATTCACGAGTATCGCTTCCTGGATTTTGCGGCATTTCTTCGTGCGTTTGACGAGAGCGGCGTATGTATTCGGGGTTTGCCCTTGTTTTTTCTTTTAATTTGAGTTTTTTTTATTATAGCGTTCGTCCTGCGCGCGATACGGCGATTGTTATTTTTTTTATCTTCGCCGATCCCCGAGAGGAAGAGGGGTTGTTGGTTACGAATTAATGCGTTACTGGGTTATTTATAAGAAAAAAACACTTTTTAATCGCGGAATCCGTTCGAGCGTTTAATAGGTTTGCTTTGTTGTGTTCAAGTGTAATATAATAATCAACGATTGCTGTTTTATTCAAGAGTTTCGTTTAATCTTTTGACGGTCCGGATGAGATAGTGAAGCAAAACGTAGCAAATGTTTAAAAGCCGCTTTCACGAGGGATTCTCTTTGGCATAATTTGTTATCTTCATATTTTGGTATTAAAAGTGTAAAAATTATCGGTCACGCGAAATATTTATCTTCACGGACCAAACGAGAAAGTTGAGTAAAATTACGCGTTATATTTTTTTTAAATAAACAACTTTCACGTGGAATTCGCGTGGGTCTTATATAATTTATTTTTTGTAATTAAATGTGATCATTGTCAGATATGCGGTAGATTTATTTTGCATTCTCCAAGGGCAGATTATTCCAAAGACTTGTTTAGCATTTTTTCATTTCGTTTGGTTGGAATAATCCCACACAGTAACAGCTTCGCGTGTGGATTTTTTATCTACAGCCATAATTTGTATATACAAGGGTGGTTCAGATGAAAACAACAAAAGACAAATACAATAAAAAATTATTTTTTGAAACCTAGTAAATGAACCTCTTTACTTTTGAACATAGCCTCTTTCTCTTTCGATACATTTCTTCTTTCACCAAACTAGTTCCTGGATTTATTTATCTATCATTATTTTATAATTATTATTGAATTATTCACTTTTCATTTGAACACCCTCGTATATATATACACAAGATGTCGAAATTCACTTGACTTGGGTATTCCTTGGGTAATTGAAATAAGTCATTCTGACCTTGCGCTCCTCGCGTCGTTTCGATTCCAAGAAATATGCGTAAATCACACGCGTTTGGGCGGGGTAAATTGAAACGCGGCGGCTTTTGAAGTTAAGATCCGGGTTCAACACTCTGGCGTGGAGTTTCATTTTTCTTTTCTTTTTTGTTACTTTTCATGACGCGAGATTATACTCTTGAGTATAAACCTCGGAGGAGCTGATAGGTATATTTGGTGGGTTATTTTTGCACGTAAAATCACATACCTCTTTTACAAATACAGTTTGTCCGCTCAATTATTTCCCCGAAAATGATATATACCTTAACCGCCCCTTGATTCTCCAAATGAAAATCTTTTTTAAAAAAAATACCGTCGGAATGCGCATCGAATATTTTTTATTGACGACCTCTCCCCCGCGTCCGACGTGTCATTGTCAACCACTTATCTACATATCCACGCGCAACAGACAAACGCGACAAAAACTAACGAAAATCAAAATTAGCGGTAATCGCGTCCTCTCGCTGGAGTCTGCAGAGGTAAGAGGAAAAATCATAGTAGAGAGGGAGTGAGAGAGAAAAGAGGAAGAAGGGAGAGAGCGAGGGAGAGAAGTGAGCGGTTTAAGCCATTCTCCCGTATTCCCCTCACCCCCTCATTGCGATTCAAGGACGAGTTAGGTCATTTTTTTTTTTTTTTAGAAGGTTAATGAACTGCTCAGCCGGATTCCTCTCCGTTCTCTCTCTCTAACTCACTCCATTTCCCCTCTCTCGCGTTCTTTCCTCTCACCCTTACGTCCCATTTCGTTCTCCTATCAGTCCCCTCTCTTCCCTCTTTTTTTACGACCCGAGTCGCATAGAGAGAGAGAGAGATCCGCTTCTCAAACAAGGCATCCGCTGTTGCGAAAGGGATGTAGCCCATGTGTGGAGAGAGCGCGTGTGTTTTTTTTATATGCGTGTGTGTGGTTTCGCGCATGTGGTCACTTCTATATTAAGTTCGCTTCGCAAAAGGGGTGGTGGCCGTCTTATTTCTTTTTTTTTTTCGTCCCAAGAGTCCGTGTGTGTTTTCTTTTTTGTTCATCACACACGCACGCACGTGTTCGGGAATTATGGGGTGGAGGGAGTTGCGAAAGGTTGTGGTTGTGTGATCCTCTTTTTGTTTTTTGTGTGTTTTTTTTTTTGCGGTGGTTTCGCTCCGTCACGGGTCAGAGGACCTGTTTCGTCTTGCGTGCCTTTTTTTTTCGTGGTTTTAAAAGAAAAAGTTCGGTTCTCGTTTTTGTTTTTTTTTAATTTTTTTGTTTGGTTTATTTTTTGGAAGCCCTTTGTTGCGTCTTTGTGGTAGTTTGTGCGTAAGTCTGTATCTTTTTGTACGTGCGTGTGTGTACGAGCGCGTGTGAACGTCGATCTGTTATGGGATTCGCTTCGGACTTTTGCCGCCTAGGTTAAAAAAAGAAAAGATTACAGTTCATTCCGAGACCTTTTTTTGCTTTGGTCGTTCGACCCTTATGCGGCTAATTATCGCGTCGAAAGGTGTGTTTCGAAGATACTCTTTGTCTTTCAAAGTTTTTTTTAGCACTCCTCGATGCGTGAGGAATTCACTCATTAACCTCTTCTGAATCGTAAAAATACACGTGTTGCTTCGCGTCTAAATTGAAAGCCTGGAAAGTTTGTATCTCTTTGTTTCGTTATACTAGCGTACATGATAATTCTAACTTCCGGTAGGTTTTAGGCACACACTACCAAATCTGGTTTCGTTATATGTGTAGATAGAATTGAACAATGGTGGATCCCATTGTTATGTGTGATTTATTCCGGACAAATATACATATTTATTTAATGAAATACATTGCTTATTTTACCGTTCAACGGAGAATTATCGAGTTAGTCCTTAGGCTGAAAATAATGCAAGAACAAGCAATTAAAAATACTCGTCTCGGGTATCTCCAATAGCAACAACGAGGTTATAAAATACCAGATGCGCATTTCGACTACAAAGCAGTCGTCTTCAGTGGTAATTCACCGAATGTAGATTATAATTGTTATTTATATTGGAGCATTTTTAAGTGCTTGTTCTCAATTTATTTAATGTGTTTATTTTGATGTGTAGGAGTACTTAGCCAAACCTATTATTCTTTATAGCAAATGGCAAGCTATGCTCCTCCTATAGCTACAAAATAATTGTGATTTGCGATCATTAGCTTCGTTGTTGTAATCTCCTTTCAGATTTTGTCCAACTAATTTATATTGGGGCATCATCTGGTGATATAACTCTGCAAATGAAGTTTGTGTTACGTGTAAATAAAAAAAGAATACCTTTATTGCTTTTCTGTCGGAGATGCCAAATGTCATGCTCTCATTCCCACAAAGCCACCGAAAAGGTCACGAAGGTGGTCAGATAGCCATTCGGTTTGTGACCTACCGTACAAAAGAATTCCATCGCAATGATTAAATCCACCGTCTATTACTTGATGGTTACCAGAAGCCTTGACTGCACGTGTAACCCAAAGGCAGATCCAGAAGCCGCAGCTTGGCCCCAATTTCCTTCCTTCCTCCCCACCTCCAAGATGACGGGAAGGAAAAATAAAAAGAACAATAACGGTACAAGTGCTGCCCAATTGTGTGTATTTCGTTTAACTGCCGTTTTATTAACCTTAACCTTCGTAATTTTCCGAATAAATTTTTGTTTAAAAATTTTAATGTATCGGCAGCGCGTTTGTAAGTAACTTTTCCGGTAATTTCTTCATATATAGCTTTGACGTAACAGCGTAGCCAGGTTTTTTATCAGACCAAAAATGACGCATCTCAACGGGGAAGGAAACTGAATTTTAAATCTTGAATTTTCTTTACGATATATCGAATTTTAAAGCATTAGTTTAAAAAAATTACACTTGAAAAGATCCGATTTTTTTTAATCGCGTCATTCATTTTTGGTTAAAAATCGTAAATTTTAGAGACCGTGCTCGAGACGAAGGATCCGCAAATGTTTACAAGCCTTTTAGCCTCATGGCTTAACCTGACGACCTCCGTAATTAATAATTTTTGGATTCCTTTTTTTTTGTTCTAACATTTGGAGTCGTGGCCTTTCGAACTCGATAACTAAAGCTCGTATTTTTTTTATCTCTCTCTCTCTCTCTACGAGGGTGTAAATTCCGGAGTTTCAGGTAGCTCCCGCGAGTAGTTTTGGAACGATCCTCTCCCAACTTTTGCAAAGAGAAAGGGATCCCGAAGAATGGGCTGGCACTCTAGGACTTTACGCATTAGATGAGTTTGGGGTTGGAAAGAGGGGCAGAAAACGCATGACCCTCCCTCTTCCCCCCTTCCCTTCTTCCCCCCTGCCCTTCTTCCCTCCCCCCCTCCCCCTTCCTCTCTAGGGAAGTTTCCTTCCCGTCCTGAAACTTTGGAACTCCTTTCTAGAGAAGTCTTGTTCTACGATCGAGTTTTCTATTTTTTCCATCTTTGTCTTTTAAACGACCCATCTCTTCTTTCTCTATCTCTTTCGCTTTACTATTTAGTGGTTATGTACGCCGGGACTTTCTCCACTCTCACTTCGCTCTCATGGGAATTCCCGCAGATTTTTCATTTCTCGTACCGTTAAGGGGTTTTAGTTGTCTATGTTGTGTATTATCGATTCTCTCTCTCTCTCTTTTAATAATGTAGGAATATAAATGACTTTTCCTTTTTGCTAATTGACGGGAGAAGTTCTTATTATGACAGGTAGCTAATTATTTTTAATAATTTTTTTACTTAAAGCAATTAAAAACAGAAAGATTTACGAAAACCACTTCAGTGCCTAATTAAAGTCATGCGAAAGACCGGTCCTACCGTATAGGCAAGGTAGGCAATTGCCTAAGGCGCCATGCGGTTAGAGACACCTCTTTTACGTTCTAATTGTGTATTTTTATTTTCTTCGTAATTTGACAGCGCCCAAAAAATTTAATTTAATTTATTGTTACAATCAGAATCTAAATATAATATTTTCTGTGAATTTTGCAAGTGTTTCATTCGAAGAGCACCGTTTAGACCTCTTACCTAGGGAGCCAAAATACTTTGAACCGGTCTGATCGTACTGAAATCATAATATTATGGTTTTAAAGATCCGACGATTTTCTCCTGCATGGCTTTATATTGATTTTCGTGATTTTCATCAGTGTAACGTTTTTAGCTTGTATTTAAAATAAAGTTTCCACAGTACTGCAATATGGCTGCAGAAGTTACCTTTATAATCTTCACCAATCGTGTCATCATTCATCTTCGGTACGAATTTCCTAAAAAAATATCTAGTGTAAGCGAAGGTCATTTCGGGTTTATTACAAATTCTCCTGTTATTCGTATTTCGTCTGAATCTAGCGTTATTTATTCCCTTCGTGGGTCGACATTTTTTTTTCTTTTTTGAGATCGGCACTTAAATTTCGCGATAAAGCCACCTCCCATTATACCCTTCAAAATAGCATTGGCTTCCCTCCCTGAGGCGTAAGTACGTATATGGGTTCGCGGAGGAAAATTTACTCGTCCGTACTCGGCGGAGTTTAATATTTGCGACGCAATTAAAACAGTAAACAAGGAGTGTAGCGAGGGCACGACTAATCTCGTTTCTCTCCCGGATACGGAATCCCATAATACTACTAATACTAGCTCACAGGTCCCTAGTTGCCTCATAGCGACGACGAGAGGCTGCTGGTTTTATTGCAGCAAGAAAGCTTTATGATTTTCCGACTATTATCTCCAGGATTCGGTAATGCGGGGTTAGAAGAGAAGAAGAAAAGGGGAAGGGGGTTAGGGAGGGAGAAAGGGGGTGGGGGAGAGTAAAGGGTAATTACATCTTCCCGGAATCTCCCCCCCCCCCCTCCCTCTATTATCTTCTCTGTCTCCCTCTCATTTTCCCCTCCATTGCACTTTTAACCTTCTCTCGCCCCGCTGTAATCCCCTCTCTCTTACTCCATATCTCCTCCTCCTCCCTACCTCCGCCTCCCTCACTCCCTCCCTATCTCCGCTTCCCTCTTTCCCTATCTCTCGGCTTATTATCTCTCCTTCTCGGAAACGGCTTCTATCAGTGCTTCCAGATATCTAACTTATTTTTTTCTCTCTCTCTCCCATTCTTCCACCCATCTCTTACGACTCCTACCAGTTTCATATTTCACTTTCCCCCCCCTCTCTCTCTCTCTCTTTCTCTCCGCTCTTTCTGTCGTTTATTCCTGTCTCTCTTAGCTCCTGTCTTCGTTTCTTTTCTTCTCTTTTGGATCTTTCTCTCGCGTTAATTTTTCATACTCTTTTTGTTTCTCCTTTTATCTCACTTATTGTTAGATTCATCGTGTATTTGTCGTTTAATTTTCTGTCTGTGTCTGTTTATTCGTCCTTTTTCCTTTTCTTGTTATATTTTTTTATTATTTTCCTCTTGATTTCTCGTGTATCTCTCTCTCTCTCTGCCCTTAATTTTTCGCTTTCTGTTATTCTTTTTGTCTTTTCGATCTCTTCCTTGTCGTCCCTTTCTTTATGTTTTCGGTGCTTTCTTTAAGGGAAATGCGTCTGTAATTTTGTTTTTATCCTGTTGAGTTCGTGTTCTCGAATGCATGGGGCTTTTACCGCTGGGTCTTTCCTCGATGAAATTTGGTATTCGGATTTGATGTAAAAATAGATAAGGATAAGGACATGGTCCGAGCAAACCATCTAATAACGGCTGTGATTTTACCAGAAAAATACGAAATGTATCCTCCAACTCCTAAAATATTCGTCCATGACAGAAGTTAAAGTAGAACAAAGTAAAACCGTGTACTTTTTTCAAGAGATATATCTAGCTATAGAGTAAATAATAGCACCATTTTTACGGCGTATCTGTATCGTAGGGAACCATTCATTATGTCATCACTTATTTTTAGCCTTCTTCAACTTCTTTCCATTTTTCTTCTTTATCTTATAGTATCTTTACCCTACTTTCTACGCTCATTTTTAGAGCTTCTTTTTCTGAAAAAAAAATTGCTTATGTATTTAGTTCATCCGTCCATATTCCTGTCTCTCCGCGTACAAAATAACTGATATGTGACGTAAGTTACAAACGCCAAATTCCAGGATATATATTTGTACATTAGAGCTACATATGGAAACCTTTGGTAGTTCCAGTATCAGTAGCTAGGATTAAATGACAGAATAACGCCTTTTATTAAAATTTCTTTTAAAAAATGCCTTAAAATATCTACAATTCTTTCCTCGCTTGTTATTTATCGTTCTAGTTTTCTCCCACTTAATCTTTAAAACTCTCTGCTAACTTTCGATCAATATTTTATTACTCCCAGCATCTTCCACGTAATTCGGCTTCCATGTTTGTTTATGTATTGCGTTTTCTGAAAGGGAGATATGTTCGAGAAAAAGAGAGCGAACGAAAGAGAGAGAAATATGGAGTGGGAGTCTGCTGCTTCGGATGTGTTTATACTGTTATATTCTTTGGCAATCTTCATCCTGTCGTTCCTTGAGAGAGGGAAAATTATCTCACCACCTCCACGACTCTTTGTGAAAGTTTATCCACCGTGTTGCATTCGGGTGCTTTGGCGAAACCTCCGTTATGGTTTTATTTGAAGGGGTCTTGTTTGTTTCACGGTTTTTTTCTGTTTTGTTTTTTTATGGGATTGGGGTTTTAACGACGAGGACTCATTACTTTCGACCTGCGTGTTTTTTTCCCTCCTATCTATCCTTAGCGATGACGTGGAGGAGTAATTAGGTTTCATATGTACATACGTATTTTCTTGCTGTGTCATGATACTATTAAGTCTCGGCGTAGTTGTTTTGTATTTTCTTGTGTTCTCTTATCGTTCATATGTATTCGTGGGAAACAAGTTTTTCTCTTTCGCGCGTAGTTTTTGTTGTTTATCGATCGAGATGTTGAATGGCGTAATAAATAATAAACTTTTCGGTTTTCGCAAATTTTACTCCATATCGCTAACTAAACTAAAAAATGCAAGCTCCTCAAAATTAAAAGTTTACAAACAAAGAAAGTTTCACTCAAATTCTTATGAAAATGTCTTTTTATTCGTATCTTCTTCGCTTGTTAATACTATAGCAACAATTTTCTTCTTCTTCCTCGGTTGAAATTCGTCACTACTGCCACTAACTTCCTCGGAACTAGAATTTTTTTCGAATTCATTTTCCATATGAGACATTATGAGCCTCATTTCAATAAACTCCGTTATCAAGTTTGTTTTTGATTTTTTTCCAATTCCTTGTAAATTTCCTGGTACGGAGATAAACAATTTGTTTTAATTCCCTTTGAAATTTTAAGCTGCGATCCATACTTGGATCATTATCAAGGAAATAATTTTCCAATTTTCTAGCCATTTCTAGGCCTTTACTTATTGTGTTGATAGTGAGTGTTGGAACTGGGTCATCGCAATCGCTTTCAGGATCACTGGAAGTGGAATTGATAACCATGTCTACCAATTCATCTTCGTTCAAACCTCTTTCCACCAACAATTCTTCAATTTCCCCAACAGCCAAATCATCTAAACCTTCACCTCCCACTAGATGTGCCAGATCAGTAATCTGTGAATATTCATTCTCTGCTGGTGGGATACTAACACCACTCAAAACTACGTCGGGCCATATAGCTTTCCGACAGGCATTTAAAACTGATGTTTTTATATCACGAACTGACACGCCGTTATTTTCACACAATCTAAAATTGTAAAGTTTTTCCAAACTTGGCTGACACTAAGCGTATTGTCAGCATCCAGTTCATCCAGAATTTATTGAAATGTACTTTTTTGAAATTTTACTTGCTTCCACCATCAGTACCGTGTAAAACCGAGTCTCTTATCGTGTAAAACAAATCTAGTTACATTTTCCTGACCGTGTTAAACCGAAACCGTGCAAATCAAGGGATAGGTTAGTGTGTGTGTATATATGTTACCGTTAAAGTATATAATTCAGTTAATGCATAGAATAACTAGTTATATCATCTCCATTTGCGACAGAGGAATTATATCTCTTTTGACTGTTGCGCCGAAAATTGAGAGGATATAAAATTGAAAGGATATATTGACGAGCCTTTGGCTCGCTTTGTTTTAATGGGTAGTCGTCTCCGGGCGCTACCGCGCCTTTCGCCTCGGCCGGAACCAAACTCCCTCCCCGTTGTCCGGTGATTGGATTTGTAAATGTCGAGACGGCCAATCAGTTTCTGTTAATGTTGTTTTAAACTTTTATTTCATACTTTAACCAATGTATTTAGTTATCGTGTAGAATAACTAGTTATTCTATGCAGTAACTGAATTATATACTTTAACGGTGACACATATATATATATATATATCGATTATTTATTTTTTCGACATATCTCTCGGTGTTTATTCTCAGCTCGAAAGAAACTATCTTTTTCCTAAGAATCGACCGATATCGTTTGGACTGTTTGACGTCTTCGCCGCGTGTTTTCGAAAGGCGTTCGACTCGTTATGTAAGTGCGTGCGTTAAAGAAGGCGCCACTACTCTTACGCCGTATTATCTTTTTAAAGAGTTTCTTTCCTTTTAAAGAGTTGAGCAATCCGGGAGTGAGCGAGTATTCCCGGCTTGATTTTTTCATTCATCCGTTTACGACGAGGTAAGAGTAAGGCGCTTTAAAACCGTCTTTCATAATCCTTACACGAAAATGAACTAGTTCAAAGTGATTTTTTTTAAGTGTCCGCGCACGATGTTCCCTCTCGTACACATGTTTGCTTTCTTGACCCAGTCCCAGGTTGTTGAATAGGTATAGCGATGATTGTCGAACGGAAGGAAAATCCCACATATCCAAAGCGCTGGTGTCGAAAATTTTCGGTCGGAGGGCCACATAACCTATTTCTGTACGCATCGCGGGCCACATAGACCCTTTTCGACTTCTTCTTCCGGCCCCTTCTATACTCTTTCGTCCTCTTCTGCCGGATGTGGCCCCGCTACAAATATTATTGTGCTTTAAGTCACGCCTTTCTTTTTGTTCATTCTTCAGATATTGCGGGAAATTCACCGCTTGGAAGCCCGGCGATATCTCGTCGGAACGACTTGAACAATTTGGCAAACAGCTTCCACATGGATTCTGTACTTCAGGAGCAGGCATTCCAGCAGCAAATTCTTCAGGTGAGTTATAAGCCATGGATTACCTTGGTGTGGAGCTCCGGGGAAAAAACCGTATCGCCACCTGCACTGCCTTGTTCTTTCGCATCATGTTTACCAAGGAATCCCGAAAAAACGGATTCCATCTTTGAAACGATAATTGTAGCGAGAATCCGATAATTTCGCAATGGGGAATATTTTGTAAAAAAAGAACGTTCGCATTTCTGTATAAACTTGTGTTTCCTATAGGTACGGCTGCTCTTCCTTCAGACTTTTTATCATAACGAAATTGAAGCTAGGCTGACGCCGTATAAGTAACAAAAAGATGGTAATAATCAATGAGGTGCAGTGGCGTACTGGAAATGTTCACGCATATTCCTTGATAATTGGGCCCCTTTTCGGTGTTGGACCCTCACTTCACGCAGGTGTCCGGTAAATGAGATTACACCATTTTTTTTACAGAGTTGAATCTACGTATCGTGAAGTAAATGCTTGGTTTCACCGTCAGTGGTGTGTTTTGAAAATACGTACGCATTATATTTTACCGCGAACAGATTTTTTTTCCAAGGACCGTATTTTTTCCTTCCAAAAACCGTTTTCTCTCATGGAAGACTTCGTTTGTTTTTTTCAAGGAAAACTCATCAAGTCTCTTTTTTAGGGTTTTTTTAAAAATCCGCTGATGTAATTGTTTTTGTCCGTCCGTCCGTCCGTCACACTTCCGTTTCCGGTGAACCACTTCTACACTGTTCAAGTTAGAGCAGCCAAATTTTGAGGGATGTCCATAAGTTCCATCCCGCGGTTGAAATTATGAGACCCCTGGGGCAGCTTAAGGGGTGTAGTTTTTATTTTTTTTAACTGCTCTAAATATCTTATCGTCAGTTCTTTCGTTACTTGTTATTAAGTTTAGTCGTTCAATAATCACTTTTTAAAACGAAATAAGTAACGGCCTTTAACATCTGAGCAGGAGTCGATTAAAAAAAAACGTTCGTTTCCTGTGTCCAAGCAGTGAACACCCATGTGGAGGGGAGTTTATCAATTTCAGCTTTTCGATCTTTTTTCCCCCCTCGCGTCTCGAAATTTGAGATATCGATCGATCGTTGAGATGGGAAATTCGACCAGTAAATTTAAAAAAAGATGACGGTAATAATATAGCCTCATCTTGTTTTTTTTTACCTTGACCTTTGACCGTGAAACCGCGTGACCTTTAGTGCTCATTATCGCGTCGTTCTTCGGCTCTCTTATTTCCGTCGATTTATAAAATAAAGAAATATCTGGTTCTTTGGTCTCGAATGAAACGCGTGAAAAAATTCGGTAGTGCCTTCACGTGATCGCTCTGCTAAAAGTACTGCTTTTTTTACTGTCAGGATGGGCCATAGTAAACGATGATTGAGCACTATTTATACGTAACCGAATTTGCGTAAAATATCAATTCCTGCTCTCCAAAAGTTGTTTAAACATCCATTTATCGAAATACTTGATCGGGAATTGTTATTGTTTTATTGACTTTGGATCCGTCATTAAAAATTCAATTTTTTAATTCACGTGTATACGTAAGACCTAAGCACCAGTCTTATTTTATGCGAAATATGATTTCGTCGACGTGAGGTAAATTCGTAGTTTTGTTTTCAAGTTGACACTAATTCATATCTGCGTAACAACTACGCGTCTGTGTGATAATTACTTTTAACAGATAATCACCAGCCTGCCCGCAGATAGAGTGATGGTAATGGTAATTAGATGGAATTAATGAGTCGAAAATGTACTTTTTAATGGAGTAGTGATCATTTCGTCGAAATGGCGCTTATTACGGGTCCCTTCAATACACCTACATCGATACATTTACCAAATAATTAGCAAGGCACCATTAGTGACCATTAAAATTAAAGCTCAGAAGAATAAAATTCCCATTACTTAAGCTAATTGATACTTCTTATGGATTAATTAATCAGATATTTTGCTCGTAGAAAAGCACGTAAACTATTCGCGTGAATGTAAACGTGTCAACCCATGGGCAAAATCGCATATGGTGATTTCAACGCCTAGCTTCTGAGACCACCGTTTTAACTTATGATTGGACGATACGGTAGTTACCATTAAACTACTCCCTTGTCCTCAAAGTGTCAATGAAGCGCTCAATTCGAGTACTATAACATTGCGTTTAAGAGTGGGGTTTATTATTTTTTTTCATCTCCAGCCTGGACGATTCCTAGAAAAACTTCGTAGCTAGGTAACGGTGGCACCTACTTCGCCTGTGAGGTAGGCAACCGGAGTTGTTGATTGGGAAGAGGGAGAACGACGCGGCAGGCGCTATATACGTAAGATGACCGATTTCGAAGTATTGGCTTAAGAAATAACCTTCGTTAATATTTGGACTTCCGAGAAGATTTATTACAGCCTTGTTTCATTCCGAGAGAGGAAGGGCGCGGTATACATTTTTTAAGTGTGTGCTTAACTAATTTTCGCGAAGGAAGAGCGGATGTTCTTTTAAGCGACGCTAACATTGCATCGAAGGTTCGTGATTCGTTATTCCTTCATTGCGTGTGCGTTTCGTTTTTTTATAATTAAATAAGTGGTTCTGACGAATTCCATTGCAACGTTTTATCCCGTTTTTCATTGAAGTCGACAGTCTTTCATTTTTCCGATATTTTAAGGAAGTTTATTTTTAAATGTTTTGTATTTATATCGATTCATAAACGATATCGCTGGTTTCGTTTTGCAGTAAAATCGCGAAGCCTCTTCGTAATTCATTAATTTGGTTGTTCCGCGTAAGAGAGAGAGAGAGAGCAGCAGCGTCCTTTTCGCAACCGGTGACACATAGGGGAAAATTTTTCAAAAAGTTGTGCTATTCCTTCCACTCCCGCCCATTTTCATGTCTTGCAATTTTTATCGCTCGGATATAAAAACTTGTATTTCACGTTTCTTCGAATACCAGCTGACGGCTTTTCTGCTTAACTTCCCCGTTCTAAGTTTTTGTTTTATTTTATTTTTTTACCTCGAGGAGGGAGCGGATAAAAAAAGTCAGCTGACTGGGACGATCGTATGTATTCCTTGTAAGAGCTCCCTTGAACTCTCCGTTGGTTCGTTATTAAATATTTGAGCGCCGTAGGCGAAGTTTTAAAATTACGCCCCATCCTAATGAAAGCATACGGTACACAAGTTTATTTCTCAAAACAGTAATTTATTAACAATGTAGAAGTAAGGTTAAATATATTTTATAATATAAAACTCGACACTTAAAACACGATCTTTATCTCTCAAAATTAGTCGATTTACAATGTAGAGGAAAATTATTTATTCATTTTCAATTTTCGGAGTTTGCTTACGTCCGTATTATTGCAGTAATGTTAAAATCTACCGGATTTTCCTTATGCTGTTATGTTACATTCTGTGGTAACAATTCGTAAAAGGCGGTTGCGTTTTTCCCCCGCTCATCCATTACATTGTTCCGCGTGGCTCTGGCGTAACGTTCGGTCTAAAATATCTCTTCAAGTTACAGTAATTACTTGTAAACAAATTCTAGTGTGCCTTACTTCCTCTGCGATTGTTCTAGTTCCGTTTTCCTCACTGGCTTAATAAACTCGTACGAGACATAATTATTGAATTTGAAGTTCTTTTAATAGAATTGCGCGAAAATTGTTTATCTCGTTTCACTAGTTTTGTAGCTATTTTTAAAAAATATCTACACTTTGCATCTATGCTGTGTAAAAATTAGAATGCAATTTAAAGAAAATATAATGTTTACGTGGATTTAAATCCGTATTGATTTGGTTTTAATATGCTTTGTCGGATATCTCAGGGATTGACGTTTAAGTAAACACGTTGAGAACGGCCGTTTTCGATTTTTTTAATGTAAAAATTATAAAACAATTTGAAGAATAAATAATTCTTCAACGTGGATTTAAATCTGTTTTTAATTTTTGTTGTCGGATATCTTACGCATTGACGTTTGAGCAAGCACGTAGAGGATGGCCATTTCCGAATTTCTTTGAATGACGTGTAAACCCCGTGCTCTAGCGCTGTCGTCTCCGTTTATCTAGCGAAAGTTGAATCACGGAAAAATTAATATCCTCTTCCTCGTTATATCTCTAGTCCGGCGGCAGTGAGTCTGAGCGGAGCAACGCTTCCTACCGACTCACACCCAACCCCTTCAAATGTCTCATCCTTAGTCAACACTTTTCTGTAGCCTCAGTGGGTGTCTTAGTTACAGCTGAGTCTCTTCTCGCCATTATCATCTCGTTATGTTTATTTGATATCATTCCGCGTAAATATTTACCTTATGAAGTCTTGTCATTTTTTTCGGAGATATTACTCTACCGAGCTATTTTTTTATATGGGTGGATATCACTGATTGTATTTTGTTGTTTTCATGGCTCAAATTTCGCTCAGTTCCACTTTGTCCTGTTTATACCTCGTGATTATTAATTTTTCGGTTAATTTTTTTATGCGTTGTCTCAAGTTTCTACGAGTCATTGTTCACGTTAGAATATTTATTTCTCACGGGTTTGACTTTTATAGCGCAGGGAGCATTCATTTGCCTCAACAACAGCACGGCCGAGTGCCTATGGCATTGAAGTTTTCGTCAAGATCTCCATCTCAAGTCTTGGTGATTTGCGATCGCCCTTGGATCTCAAATGTAATGGTCACGATTTAGATTATAATTGGGATAAGTCGCGAAGAATTGCTTTATTGTGTTAATTTTACACGTAAGTAGTTCGACTGTCTCTCGCTTTTCCGTCGTTATCTCCATAAAATGTGCCGGAAGTCGTATTTTTTATCGATATTCGTTCTTATATGAACACATCTGTCCATCTAGATTTCGTTTAACGTGCCTTTAAAAAAATGGAAAAACATTACTTAAGAGATAGATATCGAAGTGGTTATTTTGATAAAGAAATCAATTAGGAGATACCGCTCTAACTATAATTATTTGCGCTTTATTATAATCTACACTGCGCCGTATTGTTCGTTGCAAGGCGGGAAATATTATAACCATTGTAACCGGTACGGTTAACATGCCGTGGTTGTTAAAAAAATAGTAATGGTAATGATCACAGAGTAACCATTTATTTTGCGTAATCAAAGTGTTTTACTGTGACGACCTTATTGTCCTATGCGATGACCCTCTATCAGGAGGTAAGCTTCTGTTTAACTGCAAAAAAATTTAGCTTGTTTTTTTCCACACCGGAAAACTACCGTCAATGTGTCAGCAAACCTACGCATTGACCGGAAAAATCAAAGCGAACTATAAGTTGTTATTGTTCTATCTTCTTCTCGACACGTGATAGGCGTGTTTATTCGTTCTGTCGTTGCTGTTTGGATTGTTCGGTGTTATCGCTAAAGCGTTAGATTCCCATTCTGCCGTGGTCGACGTTGTCCAGACAGCATACGCCGTAGTTTTCATAACGTTTAAACGAGGACGGATGGTCTCATTTGAATGCGAGTTTCCAAATGGTTTACTATTCCATCGGCTTGAATTTTATTTTCTGTATGACGACCTCAAGCGCTGCATTTCCGCTCTAATGCGATGTTTTTTTTTTACGTCAACGAGAAAAAGATGGTGGTAGGTACGTTTTTATTACTCTTTCCGTTTAAACGAATAATATTTTATATGCTCTTAATTACTCGACCCGGCGAAGTTTTATCTCGTGTCAGTGTCATCGGAATCGCAACTCTCCGTTAACGCAGTCCATAACGATTAGCGTCAGAAATTCTGATAACGCAACGTTGTTCGAGTATTTCTCATTCGCAGTGCGATATTATTTCTCCTCTTTTTGATTGGTTTTTTCTCATAAATGTTTTGGATGCAGTTCCTACGTTGTTTTTCTTTCCCTCTTTAGAATTTGTGCAACATTAAAAATTTGAATGGGGTATATTGTGGTGGTTTAATGGATGAATGTCATTTGCTGGCTACAAAACCTTTATATTTAATGAACGTTAAAAAATATACTGTGCGATTCGCTAGAAAAGATTAATTGTTTTAAATAGTATGTCATACTTAGAGAGGTTTTTGTCGGTTGTAGAACAACAAAAGATTTTTTTACAGCATCGAAACCATCTAAACCAGGGTTTTAAAAATCTTTTTTCAACCTTCAGACACCTAGTGGAACATAACAACGTGTTATTTGCTTTGAAAGACCCGAAGGCCGAGTAAAGTTTCCATGGCAACGGATTCCTTTAAAAATATCACTAATTAATTAATCTATAATATATTTTGAAGCGTGTGTTTGTCCATGGAACTCCTCCTAAACGATAAAAGCTAGAATAACCTAATTTGGTACGATTCTTCCTTACATCCTAACTTAGTGAATTGTCAAGGTTTGGTCAACCAAGATTAATCAGTGCTGCCAATATAGGGGATTAACATTTTTCCATAAGCTAACACGTATGAATCCATTTCTTGACTTGCAAGCATAAAAGCATAAAAATATGTAAATATGGACCGATTATTTTCTTTTTTGCTTTATTCGACGAATAAAACTATACCATCTTATTCCTGCGAAGTTTACATGCTATACGGTCGAAGTTTTCAAAAATACCTACTCTATTTGATTCGAAATTTTGTGGATATTTCGTACTCTTTCCGGGCGTTGCCAAGGCGGCCGTCATTGTTACCTCCGATTCAATTAGCTTCAGTGAAGCTTACAAATAGACGAAAGTTTAGCGTTATTCGCTTCGCACTTTTGTTTAAGCAACGAAACGATCGATGTTTATGGATAGCAACGTAAATAGATACTGATTATTATTCAGGAAGTGTTTATTGATGAAAGTAATTGAACCTTCTTTCGTCTATTGAATACTGGTCTTACATTTTTTGTAAGTAAAATAATTATATTCTACATTATAATGTTTATTAACGTAAATGGACTCACGTATCTGGTGTACATTTACCGGAGTCAGTGTTCAATCATGGACAACTGTACGTTGCTTTTTCACGGGTTTCTTGCTTACAAGGCATAAATGTAAAGATTTCATAGGCGTAATTACACAAGAAATGATGCTGGATTTGGCAAAAGTGATATATATGATAGTAAATAAAATTATCGTTATATTTGAATGCAATAAAAGTATCTACTATATAGGTATTTTAAATAGTTTGTATCTTTTGCTGTAGTAGCTTCACTATATCCGTTGAAATTCAACGGGAAATTCTGCTAGTTAATTATAACTTCTCTAAATTAATAAAAAATTATGTTTTCTACAAGTGTGGCGCATCCCCATTTTGGGAAACCGTAATCTAAACGGTGATTCTAAATCATTCGTACATTCAGCTATCATATTTACCATTTCAAAGTTTTTTTTAAACAACGCTCTTGTTATAAATATGTTATCGCTTATTTCTTGTTACCGATGAATATGCAAACGATATCAGTTTTTGCGTGGCGAATCTCACTCGAGTATCCTCCGGTCGTGTGTTTAAAATGCACTTGCTCTCGAGAGTCTCAAGCGATCCATTAATCCGGTCGAGGGATAAGATTTCCTTTCCTCGAATCTCGCCCTCTCTTCCTGTTACGCGCTTACCGCGATTAATCCTCGGATACCTCTTCCGACCGTTGATTACCAGAGAGTCTCGCCTTGCCGTCTCACCTGCCAATTAACCGCAGGTGAAGGTAGGTGCGCAGGGAAAAAATTCTAACCCCGTAACCTAAGGAAGATGGTCGAGCGTTGTTTATGAAATCGACCGTCTAGATTTGAGCGGGACGTTGACGCTGTACGCGAGATTGGCATTATCGATCTTAGTAAAATGGAGTTTAGATTTTGGTCCAATCGACTTTTTCTTGTAGAATTTTATTTCGTGTATTTTTCATAATAAGGAACTGCATACATTATGTGATTGAAGCTCTTAGCAATTGTGGTTTTCTCTTTTTCGCATTTTATATACATAGTTGTATCTTTTTATGTTCTTTTTTATCGTATATGTTATAGGGAATAAACAAATAATGAATAAAGACTATTATCATTATAGGTATACGAGGAATTTTTCCTTATTGATTTTTATACTCTTTTTTAAATTCAAGTTTCTAATCGTGTTAATTTGAAATAATTCACGTGGAGTAAATTCGAAATAATACAATTACCGTCACTTACGTAATTCGTTGTGTTTCGAAAGTTTGAATGATACTGTGCGTTTGAATTTTCCAAAGGTCCAGGCATCGCTATACGAACTTTTGGGTATTACGCTCATACGGACCAATTTAACATGCATTTTATCATGTTTCGCACTTTTAATTCTTTTTTTAATTCGTATGGCGAATGGCAATCCATATCTGACGCAGCTGCGTCTCATTTTCTCTGAATAAATTTCATTTCATTTTGTACATCTGCTTTGGCGATAAGGGTAGTACATAAGTACTTTTACTGCGGATGTCAACACTACCGATGAAAGCAGATTTGTTTTCACTGAAACCGTTCTGTTTTATTTCATAATAGGTTTTCTTTGCATTTTACGTGATTAAGAAAATCTTGGAGTAGAATCCAAAGAACGCTCTATTATATTGAAATTTCTCGTTTTGTTCTTCTTTTATTGCCAACTATTTTCCCAGAAAGTTTAGATTTTTTTTAAATTTTCGTGGAAGGAAGACAGAACTCTACAGATGTCAGAGTTCCTTGATTGTCTGTCATCAAAGCGAGCGAGTAATTTTTTTTCTGAAGCGGTAATTAATTTAGGTGGAGTAACGACTACATGAGTCTCTTGAATGCCTCAGTGCTCTTTCGTTTTATTTAAATGCAAAACGGATAATCCGCAGTAAAAAAAACGCATTCGCGTTTCGTCTAATCTCTTTCGATCTTCTATTTTTTCCCCTCTCTCAAGGCGTAACTTTGGGATCGTGGGAAGGGAACGCGTTCGTTTCTTTTCTCGCGGGAGCGATGAATAATTTATTTCTTTGTCGGCGGACAGACCGTCGCCTCGTATTCTTTATCATCTCTCTCTCTCTCGCTTCCTCTCTCTTTCCCTTTACCTCCCTTCCCTCCTTTCTCTCTCTCCCGTATAAATCTTCCGTCACATTTTTTTAAATCCACAAACCTAACATTATTGTATGGTAATTCTTTATTTTCTACTAACCAAATTTGTAATTAATATGTAGTATGTGAAAAATTTTAGTTAATTTGTATACTGTATCAAACCTGACCAAAGAATTAAACGTAAGAAGGGAATTTACAGTCTCAAAGTCGTTTGCCTGTCTGTCTGCCCATCTTTCTCTCTCCGCCTTTCCACCTCTATGTATATATCCTTTCCCCTCTCCGTCTTCTCCCCCCGCCCTCTCTCTCCCTCTCTCCTCCCCTCTCTAACTCTCCACCTCTCTCTCTCTCCCTCATTCCCTGTTCCGGTCTTGATCTATCTCTACCTCTCCCTCCACCTCTCTATCTCCCTCAAACTTCCCCATGCTCCACCTTCATATCCTCTCAATCTCTCCCCGTCTCTCTTCCTCTTCCCTCTCTCCCTCTTCCCTCTCTCTCAACCTGTATTCGTCCCGCCCTCTCCATTCTCTTCCCTCTATCACTCTACCGCCCACCCTCTTTTAGTTTATTCACAGTTTTTTAACCCATAAACCCAACGTTATGCTGTGGTAATTCTTTATTCTAATTACCAAATGTGTAATTAATATCTTACGTTAAACATGACAAAAGGGTTAAATTGTATATGTTAGAAGGGACTATAGTCTCTATAATAAAGTCGTTTTTCTGTCTGTCTCTCACTCCCTCTTCCTCTACAACCCACCCTCTCTCACTTCCTCCCGTTTTCCCTTCATCTATATCAACCTACACCCTTTCTCTCTCTCCCCATTTTCTCCCACCCTCTTTCTCTATAACCCCCACCCCTTTCTCTCCCGCCCTCTCTATCTCTCTCCCCCTCTTTTCTCTCTCTCTCTCCCCCTCACTCTCGTGGGTGCATCTATCACTTCGTGTCCTTCGCACGTGTAAGCAGCGTGCGTGTCTCGTTCTTCGCGAGGTCGCCGTTTCAATTCCCTACACTCTTCTTCAAAGTGGACTATTTTTAAGGGTCTCCTCCTCCTCCTCGCCTCTTTTCTAACTCTCCCCTCTACTTACCCCTCTCTATCTCCCTAACTCCCATTCTCCTCTTTATAACTCGCCTTCCGTTTCATCCCCGTACGTTACCTCTTGAGGTTAACGAATTGAAGGGTTAAAAGTGGTGGGGGGGGAGAGACAAGCAAGGTCGGCCTAATTTATTCGGGTGAACAGAATGTGTTTTTCCTCTCGTTTTGTCTCGCTTTCATTTTTCTCCCTTTGACGGAGCTCAGAAAGCTTTCCCACACCCAAATTTTCACGTTTTTTTTTTCACTATCGTGGGCTTCCAAATTTTTTTCCGTAGCGAATATCGGGTTCCATAACGTTTCGCCCAAAATATGTAAATTTCTATTTCGAGGTTTTACAAAATGAAATTTATTTTATTGAAGTAAGAAAATCGGGTCAATATACCTTTATTCCCCTTAGAAGCTAGAGACTGTATTCGAATATAAATAACATTGTAACAACAGCATGGATGAAACGTCGCGTTTGGAGAAACTTCTGATGGGTGAGCTGACTAGTGGTTTGAAAAGTCTCTTCGTGCAAGTCTTTGGGTGAAACGTCTCGTGGTTGGCACTTCATTGGGTAAAACGTCCGGACACAGAATATTGCCATAGTCGCTTTGGAGTGATTCACTATAGCCACTTCACGATCCACGTGTATCAATGTATGAATCGGTTTTTACTTTCGATCTTGAGGCTTATTTCAACGTAGCGCTAACGATTTTTTTAAATTACTGAATCGCGGGTATTTTTTTGCATCGACTCAGCCATAAGTCAAAAAAACATTATCACACACATGTCACCCAGAGAGTAGAATTTTTATTATAAAATTTCATGGTCCTCGTTCTTTTTTTCGATTTCATTCTCTCAGCATTCATGTGTCTCAGACCGTCTTAATTTATTTAATTCTGCGCCGTAATTTAAAACGCCCTACGCTGTACATGTTTGGCTTTTAATTACTTTAACTTAACCGTCGCGATAATCATACAGCGGTTCTTTCTTTAAATAAAAAAAAACCTTTTCGCGAAAATTAAATTCATTTTTGACTCGAGGTAGTCATTGATAAAGCCTAATAGGGCCGCCACATGTTATACCAAGGAAAAATCGCAATTAATTTATTAAGGCATTATTCACAGTACCTCGAGAGGATATTATCGCGGAATCTCTGTTTTTTTCGCGCAGTTTTTTCTCTTTCTTCCTTTTTCTTCGCTCGAGAAGAGAGAACGAGATCGGCCGGATATTGTGAAAATAAAAAAAAAGGAAACGGGGCGGACGAAGGTGGGTCGTAAATCTTCTTTCTCTTTCTTTCTTTCTCTCTCTCCCCTGTTTTCCTTTCCTGGAATTCCTAGGAGGAGAAGGGAATACCGTCGCAAATAAGCTTCCGTGTTTATGCCTCTAACCCTTATAAATTATCCACCTGCTTCCATCTTCCTGCTTAATCGCATTCTCTCTCTCTCTGTCTCTCCTCTTTCGTTATCTGCCACCCGCAATCAGTCTTCATCACATACCCGTCCACTTCCACCACCCTCCCCTCTTTCCCTCCCTCTCACTCTCCCCTGTTTCCACCCACTTTTCTCCCCCTCCCCTTTTCTCTCTCTCTCTCTCTCTCTCTCTCTCTCTCTCTCTCTCTCTCTCTTGTCTTCTCATCTTTCTGCCTTCCTTTTTCCGCCGCCAACTCAAGGAATCGGCGACCTTGAGTTCCTCATCACGCACCCCGCTATCACTGGCCCCTTCCAGGTTTAAAATCGACTCCCCTCCGCCTCTCTCTCTCTCCCTATCCTGTAATCTGTTTTTCTTAGTCTTATCTCCGCTTTCACGGTCAGTATTTCTCTCTCTCCCTTTCTCCCTCTGTCTCTCTCGTGTATCCGGTATGGCCAATCGGTGGGTCTCCATCGAGATCCTAATGGTTAGGTACCAGTAATTGTCCCTTAACCCTTAAGTACGTGGGCGCCTGGGGTATGTAAAAGCCCCGTTATTTTTTTCTCTATTATTCGTCATAATGTTGCTTATTCTGTTCTATTTATTTCACCTATGAAAACATACAAAAATGAAGTACGAGAGCAAAAAATGTACGTGTTTTTTTTTTAAACAAAATCGACCACAAGTTAAGTCAGGTTTTTTTAATGGTTTAATTGTGCGTCAAATATCGACTGGAATCACGCGTCTACTTAATGGGTGACTTTTCTCAGTAATTTCTTATCTCGGACATCGACGAAACGGGACAAATTGCTCCTTCGAAAGATAATTCGCGGCTCAAAAAAAGTGGGCGAAATGCAATGTGCGGTTTTTTTTGGATGACGGTGCGCAATTCTTTGTGGGAGTTTTTTTAATTACCATCTCGCGACTCGAGAGATAAAAATGTCCGAGGATTTGGATGAAATAATTCTGTCGGGGAATTTGTTTCATGTGGTGGTACTTAACGGTGGAGAAAATTTTCCCTAAAGATTCTTAATTTGATGCGAGTTTGTTATCCGATTGGCGTCTTCTTTGTTTCTCCTTGGGATATTTTCTGAAAAGGATAAGCGGCTCTCATTAATTTCCGCAGTTCCTAAGACTTACGTGCGTCGCTTGAAATTTTCCCTTAATTTCATTTGATTGTTTATATTCTTTTAGATATTTAAATACGTTATAATAATTACAGTATTTGATGCTAAACTGTATACGTGCCTAAAAAGCCCCTCGTCATTAATTCATCACGAAAAATGTTCAATATTGTGTGAAAGAAGATCCTAATTCATTGTTTATTTTTTCTGCGTCTTCAAACTCAACGGGAAAACACGTATGACTAATCGCGATTCTTACAGGGTTTCATTTTTAGCTCCCAAGGGTTGACTAATGTTTTCCCATGAATGAAGGGAATGTGTAATTTTCTTTTTCTTTTTACTCCTTTTACCACGTCAGGTTCAAAGTAAAAGGGTCTTTACTTCTCTCTGTCTCCCTCCATCTATCTCCCTCCTCCCTCTCTCTTCCTCCCTCCCTCCCTCCCTCCCTCCCTCCCTCTCTCTCTCTGTGCGACACTAGCTCCACAGCGGCGAAAAGGGTAAATAGAGCTCCCTTAATTTCTTTTTTTCTCCTCAAAGCTTTCACAACACTCCCCTCTCGCAATCCTTTGGTGTATTCCCTGACCCTTATCTTTCCCCATATTTATTCTTCTCTCCCATTCTCTCCCTCTCTCTGTCGTTCTCCCTCCTTCCACACCTAGTTTCAAGTTTATAACCCCTCTGCCCGCCCTTCCTGCTCCTCTCTTTCTCCCCCGCCTCGTCGCACCCTGCTGCCGCTTTAGAGATTAGGACTTCCTCAAGGCGCACCCGACGCCCCAAGGTCGCCGGTCTACCACGGGGTGAGAGAGAGAGAGATTTTTTTAACGATTCATTTATTTATTTTTCGCGAGACTCTCTCTGCGTGAGAGCTTGTGTGTGTGTCTCTCTCTCTCTCTCTCTTAATTAATGATCCCCTATGACCTTGACACGTGACACCCTCTGTGTTCTCTTCTAAACCCCTTTCTGTCTTCGTTCTTCTTTCTCTCTATCTCTGGAGACAGCTGGTGAAGTGTGTGGCGTGCTTAGTCGGCGGCAGTAGGTTAGGTTTTTTGAAATGGGTAAAGTGGACGGAGGTGTTGTTTTTTTTTTTCTCACTCGTCTTAAAGGGTGTTGTGTTTTGGTTTCTTTCCCTTCCTCTAGTTAGGGGATGCGCGATGGGGTGTCTTTCTTTGGGAGATTCTTTTTCAGGAGGATCAGTGTCTTTTCTCTTTGGTCAGGTAGCATAGCGATTTTTCCTTTATGTAAAGCTCATTTCAGGAGGTGTTTTATCTTATATTTTTTTAATCGAACGATTTTTGTTTGCGTTTGAAATTTAGTGATAATATTTTTCGTTTTTTAATGTTTTACCACCCCTAAATTTTGTGGTCCTCTATTAACCCTCGTGACGCCGAGGTAGTTTTAATACCAGGTTAAATCAAGGATAATGGGTACTTCAAATCAATAAATTAAGTGAATCGTCGATTTAATATTTACCTATATAAAAACGAGTGAAAATGTTAAGGCAGTCGGTTGAAATAAAAAACATCGTGAAATATAATTTTGATTCTGTTAATTCGTTGTTCAGAAAATTACGGTGATTGTTTGCTCTACTCTAGAAATCGGTACTCTGCCCTTCATCAGCCGCACAGTTTTTTCTGATGATTGTTTTTCGACCATGCCGCAGACATAGCGCTTGTTTATGACATCGACCGCAGTCAAGGGAGAGTGCTTTATGTCTATCATCAGGTTTACTATTTACTGCGTATTTAAAATAATATACTTACTCAAGAAAAAAACGTTATCATATAATTATAAGTGAGAAAATGTTTACAGCATTATATTCCCATTTTGAGAAAAAGAAAACGTTGTAATAAATAAATTGTTGACGACAAATTTTAAATAATGTTTTTTAACATTCCATTAGCACAAAAATCGTCAAACGTATCTCTTCAAAAATTATGTTAGAAAACGATGGCACATGAGCTCAGCAATCGTGGGATATTTTTCTCTACATAAGCGGTCGCAACCTATTCTGTATGGCGGGCCACATTCGTAATTTTCGATGCTTCGGAAGGCCGCATTGTAAGAGTTATGACGCGCCGGATTACCGTTTATATCAGAGGTTACCTGGAGATTCAATGGTCCCGTATTAGTGAAAAACGAGCCTTACTAGCGTTAGGACTTCGCCAGAAAATGATTTGAGACCATAATTTTACTGAAAAAATATGAAAATACCAATGTTAAATTATAACGAGAGCTTTTTCATCATAGCTTCACGGGCTCTGCATCATCCTTGATCCACCAGAACGAAAAATTAGCAAAGTAAAATTCCTCATTTTCTTCGGGTCACTTGAAGTTTTTCTCGCATTTTATCTTTTTATCGCCGATTTACCCTTATCTCTAGGCGGCGATCATCTTACGGAATTTTCGAGGTCCCTTAGAGATCTTAACCCGCGACCTTTCACTTCTTATTGCCAATTATAAATTGCTACCTGTCTTCTCTCTTATAACCGCACGTGTCCACCGAGCCATGACGTTTCATTTTCATACTTTTTATTTTTTGTAACATTCTCCGTTTATGGAGCATAACATCGCCTCACTTCCGGGGAAAATCTTTCAGATCGAAGGGTAAAATGGAGGCGAATCCGTGATTTATTTTCGTTCTTCGCTATAAATTCTTATGGTTGCCGGTAGGTGACCGTTGCTTGTCGGTTAATCAGAGTTAATTCTCTTTTTTTTTCTACCGGATCAGTTTCGTTGCGACGGGAGCGGTCAGAAGTACCAAGGTTATTCCAATATTTTAATGCCTTTAAAATTTTAAATATTATTATCGATGTAATTTCTATAGCTGTAAGAATCAACACCTACTTTAGGTTTCAAAATTTTAAAAGTTCCTCGTGTCATTGCATGTCATGTGCATTGAAAAAAATATAACCGCTTTCAGCTGAGGCAAAACCGCCCCCGTTGCAGAATCCTGCCTTCGCCACTGTACCGGATAATAACTTGTTTACTTTCGTCTTATAATCGAAATAAAACGCTCGTGGCTCGAATTTTTTCTCCGCGATAGTATTTTTTTTGTTAGAGTTCCTCAGAATTGTTTCGACGAAAGAATTAATTTGAAGTTATGCGTAAATTGGCGGATGTCATGAGTTGGACGCGATTAGATGTAAAAAAAACTTCAGTTTCAAAACGTTTTATTTTGCCGGTAAAGGAAGTGTCAGGGGTGCTGTCGACTCGAAATTTTCGCGCTCATGTTTTTAGTTGCAAAATATATAGTCGCTTCTCACGCAAATGTATACGCTAAAATACACCCCACGTTGAAGAGTAAAATCATTGCGACAAATGCTAAATTAAGCGCGACAGCCGTTTTCTTTATCGGCTACGAATACGAAATTTCTTTCTCTCTTCAATATTTACATCTGGATGCGGAATTCGAAAAGATGCAGTATCTCTCGCCCTATGTAATTGTTATCGCGGGCGATAAAAACATAGAAATATTTTAAAGCCGTCAGTAGTTGCGTTAAACATGGCAGCCTCCCTGTTCATTCCGAACCTCAAAACTCGTCGGACGTAACGCGTGACCCATGGTCATATGCGCCTGATTGAGATTTTCCGCGCGGATTTTTCCCAGCGGCGTTTTAACGCTTTTCGGGTCATTGCTATATTTCTCCCGAGGGTGTCTCCGTAATCACGCGAATCCCGTTCGCCCTTCCGCCTCACCGTCTAAAAGTTAAACCATGCGTTCTTAATGCCTCCCTAAAGTGTTTAGGATGGACCTTGGCCCACACGTGGAACGTTTATCAAATTTTAGGAGGTTTCGGTGCTCGCCGTTGCGGCGCTGGTGTTGCACCGGTCTCGCGATCGCGAAAGGTTGGGTTAGTTCGCTTCTAACTCTCGTCTAGCTTACCGCGATACCTTTATTGTTCAGCTACGCGTGTTCAAAAAGTCCATGTGCACTAGATTATTAAATTGTCCTTAATAATTACATGCATTACACGCGAGACAAGTGCACAGAGACTTTTTGAGCACCCTGTACTTCATTACATTTCCATGTTCGTATGATCTTGTCTCGTCTTTAAGCAGTGCCGG
This sequence comes from Uropetala carovei, assembly GCA_036926305.1. Taxonomy (NCBI): domain Eukaryota; kingdom Metazoa; phylum Arthropoda; class Insecta; order Odonata; family Petaluridae; genus Uropetala; species Uropetala carovei. The sequence goes on from JAXCHB010000003.1 coordinate 2,700,023, forward strand.
CGTTTTTCTTTAATAACGAATCGCCTTGTTAAATATTACCATTTCTATTGTACATAGTATCATTGACGGATGGTTAAATGTAAGAATGAACCTAATAGTTTAAATTTCGCCCGAATATAGACGATTATCTCTCATATTTCCGTGGATGTTCTGTTAAATCGTGTCTATAATAGGAATAGATAACATATATAATTTCTTTAGCAATTCAACATTTGAATAAGATGTTTGCACATTTTCCATATTCAAACTATTCGTCCTTGGTAGTGAGTGGCTTGATTTTTCGCATAAACAATCTCGTACAGTTTATCGTATATTTGAAATAATATCGATAAAATGACATAATTCAGATAATCCGTGACTCCATATTTTCCAGCAACAATTGGCCCAGATAATCTGGGTTTCACTGCAGTCTCATCCCTCGTATTGCAAGGTTTTACTTTACACGTTTTCAGTTTCTCACGATTCTCGCTGCCATCAATTTTTCAGCCATGCTGTATCCAGTGGCGTAGCAAGGTGAAGCCGGGCCCTGGTTCCAGAATTCTTTACGCCCCCCCCCCCCCCCCCCCCCCCCTCTTCTCCAATATATATTTTTTGGTTATTTTATTTTTTAAGGGGAAAATTTTAATGAAATAAGTGATGTGCGATGCTATGGGAACCCAGTGAGAAAAATAAAATAAAAAAGACTTCATTATATACACAGACATCTCGGAGCTAGATAACCAATAAAGAAGATACGAATTTTTAAGGGTATATGAGAAATGCAGCACGTGAGCTTAAGAGCTGAAAGAATATTAAACTGACCCAAAGCGGTGCTATGGGAAGTCGAGGGTAAAATGAGAATATGCTTTAAGGTAAACAAACATCTTAGATGCAGTCGGATTAATCTGAAATGAAGTTTCGTTGAGGAGCAGCGATACTCGAGTAGGAAAGTAATTAATGCCTAAAGATAAGCAAGGAAAAAAGTATCTGGCCCCTCTAGAATGGAATTTGAGAGCCGTGCAGATTAGGTCTTACGACAAAGACAAAAGTGATATTGTATCAGCCAAATCTTTCGCGCCCCACAGTATGGTAACCATTGTTCTGTGGGAAGTAAGGAGAAATGGACCATCTTGTCAACACCGGTTATTTGCACCAACTGCATCTGGTCCTCTTGTTTATCTAATGTTTTACCATTCTTAACTTTCGTCTTACAAACGAAAGAAGTTTCATGATCTCGGATTCTTTTCACTGTATTTAGCAGCTCTTGTGGTTTAAAATGACACAAAGGGTAAAATTTTGTATATGTCGACCACGGGCCTTCGGACCCCCTTGACCTCCGGGCCCTGGATCATCGGATCCATGGTCCCTACGCCACTGGCTGTATCCATAGATACTTTGATGGCTGAATCATTAGCATGTCGATCTCAATACGGCGATCAAATGTAGTCTCATTTATTCCCATGGGGTAACCCGACCCACATTGCACGGTTTTGCTTTACACGGTCTTTACCATGGAAGCACGTACGGCTGAGAGCGAGCGATCTTTGCACGTGATTTTTCATCCTTATACGTAGTAGCTCAGCAGTTCCTACCGCTTCCTCTTCCAATTGGATAATTTTTCGCTGACACTCGCGGAGCGAAATGTTATTCCCGTGGGTTTTTTTTCAAAATGGTAGATATATTAATCATTTCAGTCGAAGGATCGTTTAGTATTCCAGATAGAGTTGTTGTTCTTTCCTCGGGACAGTTACAGATAATTTACGGTCTGGAAGAAAAGGGAGAAGATCAGCAAAGCTTTTTACGACTTTTTTGTTTTATTTTTCATTCAAATCGTGTGTGCTCAGGCGAGAGAAAAATCCTTTCACGAAAATGGATTTTTTTCTACAGGTTTATCACGTTCCTTCAAGAAATACCTTTTCGAAAATGGACCGTTTCGTCCTAGACTATTATTATTATTTTAGTTTTTTGCTCCAGGATTGTTTTGACGTTTAATTTGTCGTTACAGAATGGCGGAAAGTTCGCTCTCCGCGAACAAACAATCCACTCCAGTGGAGAATGAGAGAGGGAGAGAGAGAGAGAGAGAGAGAGATCGTTCAGGCAGTAAATATTTGGAGTTTGAGAAAGATGGACGTCCTTCTCCTCTCAGCCTTTATATTTACCCCTCTATGTCCCTCGGAATTCATTTTTCATCGTCCCATATATCACCCAAGCAGTCAGTCCTCCCATGTTTTGACCTAGGATTTTAAAAAAAACGAGGACACTTCTTTTTCTCTCTCGCTCTAAAAATAGAAACACGCTTCACTTTCCAGACTTTCCATCCCTCCCTTCCCTCTCTCCTCATACCGTCAGTTTGAAGATTTGAATAATGCATAAGATGCAGTTCTCCAGCTTACTTGCGCTCTCTCTCTCCTTTTCCTTTTTCTGTCTCCTTTCCAAACAGTTGCACCTCTCTCTCTTTCCTTTTTTATCCTTACTAAAGTTTCTTCGCCATTCTCTCAATCCTCTCCTCAAACTCTCCATCTTTTAAGTACAATGACGCTGAGGTCACGTTCAAGGACATCCTTTGCAGGAAGGAGAGGGAGTGAGTGAGAGGAAGGGTGGGATGGTAGGAGATATAGGGGGCGTGGAGAAGGGGGCAAAGCATCGTGCTCTTGAGAGAGAGAGAATGCGAAAGGGGGAGAGGCGTGTGTCCCTTTGGGGATGGAATGAGGAGGAGGAGGCGTTCCTTATTTATATATACACACACGCACTATGTAGGGGTCACGTGTTAATCGTCGTATCGTTATATATACCTCATGATTATATACGTATTAGGTTTTTTTTTAAATCGGCGTCGACCGAGTTAAAGAAATTGATTGTTCCGCTTCTTTATTGGAATTTTTGTGGGAGGGCGTGGATATCGACGGTCGTTCGTAATGAAGAGCAAATAATATATACCCTCGTCAAAAAACTCGCCCCGGATGTTCTAAGAGCAACTTGGCAGCCGAATTAAGTCAATTTAATTGCTGCCGTCGTCTCCAATTCGTGTAGTTTATTACAAGAAATTGAGATTCGATACTGCGTTGAAGGATGAGCGCTGTAATTATCGTGGAGTGGAGCTTAGAGATTGGTGTTTTTTTTTTGTAGTGTCCCGTAATATGTAAGCCGCTATTTAAACTTCAAAACGGTCTCGTGTTTATTTTGATAACTCGAGAGGGGGACGGGTGTCGAATGGGATCAGTTGAGAATGGAGGACTCATTTTAATTGCGATTTGACCTTAGTTAACAAGTTCAGTTTTTGCAAAGGGTTTCCAGTGGTGTAGCGGGTAGAGCGTTTTGGTTTTTCCACGAAACGATCCCGGGTTCAAATCCGGCGGTGGTGGGATTTTTCAACCCTTGTGTGTTTTGAGGAGACTGCACATGTCAGCGCTCCGTCCTTCAGAAGGGACGTTTAAAAACCCCTTCGGTGCCCTTTGTAAAGATTAGGCTAATGCCGACACCCTGGAGCTCTTTGTAAAGATTAGGCTAATGCCGACACCCACCTTTCGTAGGTTTGTGTAAGTAAACTTTCGGCGATTAAAGTCTGATAACTGATTACAGGCTGATTCGACATACACAGTTCTTGCAAATAAATATATCACGCCAAAGATTACAGCGGTTCGTAGAATTTTTATAATAAATTATTCAATTGTTTAAACTTCGATAACTGAACAACAAAAACATCTTCATTTTATGTGCAGTGAGAAATGAATCGCTTGTATGATACCTGTCCGGTATTTTATAGGACTGCGAAAACGTTATGACCTTGGTTCCAGCGGAATCCGTAGACAAAAAAATATCGGGTTTTATCATTTTTTATATAGAGCCCGGAATTGGTCGTTCTGTTTTCGATCGATCGGGAATTGGGTCTGGATGGGAAAAAAATGAAATGTTTTTGGAATCGGGAAAGCTTCCGTTTTCCCGCCTGCAACGTAAAGCGCCTCGAGCGGACGAATCAGTCATGCCACTCTTGACCTCCGAGGCCATCCCAAAGACGACGCGTCGGATTCCTGTATACATCAAGCGTAAGTGGCGTGGCGTACCGAAACCGTACGTCATCAGTCATTCCGGGCGAAAACTTTATTGTCCGTGTAAATAGGCTCCATTAGTCGTCAACAACGTTTCTCTCTTGAATATAAATAGCGTAAATATAAAAGATACTTGATACTGATTGAAAATACGTGTGTGTGTGTGTGTGTGTGTATAAACGCGGTTACCCACCGGGCCTGATCCGTGATCAGATCCGGAGGGCAATTACTCCCGCAATCATTAAACACCACCCTCACACTCCTCCTATTCCTGATACTACCCCTTCCCTTACCCTTACTACCCTCTTCCACCCCGGGATCCACGAGGTCCTCAAAGAAATCCTCCATGCTGCCCACCCAGTTCTTACTTCCACCTCCCACCAATCCCGCTTCACTAATTCTCCCATTCTTTCCTTCCGCCGGCCTCCCAATTTGGGAAATATCCTGTGGAAGAAAGAACTACCCACTCCCAACCCTCCATCCGCTGCAGAATCTCAACCCTGCGGCAAACCCCGTTGCTTCACATGCCCCATCCACCCACCCTCATTTTCTTTCACCAGCCCCTCCTCCAACATCACCTACCCCATCCCCTCCAGAAGTAATTGCACCACGAGGAATGTCATTTACCTCCTCACCTGCACCCTCTGTCCTGCTTTTTATGTTGGCCTCACCAGTAGCCCCCTCAACATCAGAATTAACGGCCACCGGAACAGCGTAAATACCAAACGTCCCCTTCCGGTGGCTTCTCACGCTAATTCACACAAGGTAACTTTCAATAACTGCTTTAATGTAAGGATTATCCGCGCCCTACCGGACGACACCCCCAACCCCCTACTTCGACAGTGGGAGTTAGTCCACATCTTTCTCTTTGACTTTCTCCCCCCCCCCCCCCCCGGTCTCAACCTCCGGTAACCCTATTGGCCGTCCCCCCTCCCTGTCTCCTCCTATCCCCGAACTCCTATCATTACCCCCCCCCCATATCCTCCCCAGTGTGTCACTTCAAACAGTACATTTATCTCTGTCGCTGAAGAATGGCGTCAGCCCGAAAGCTCCATATTTGTGTTGTTTTTTGTGTTTGTCGTGTCTTCAGTACCCTCAGCGGCTCTCCAATCTAGGTAAGTGTCCTGGGCTTCCTCCAACACCTTGTTTCCACCGTTATTATTACCTCTCCTTTTCTTTAAGCATATATATATAATTATATATATATAACAAAATTTATATATATATATCGATTGGTTGGTAAAAATTACGCTTCCATTTAATGAAGTCGTGGGTTCGAATCCTATTGGAAATATAGAATTTTCAAATATAATTTGTGCCAAGTAACCAATTTGGAAAATATCGCCAGCGTTCAAGAGCAAGCGCTTTAAAAAAGTGACAGTTCACCGAAAATTGATTCTAAAAGATACCTGAAACAAGTACTTTTTTTAAGTACTCGTTCTAGAATTTTTACAGACGAGATAGAACCGATGTCGTTGTTTACAACTAATAAACAAGTAAAAATTCTCTGCAGACAAAATTCCTACGCTTTAATCTTTTCCACCTCTTGTCAACATCTTACCGCACGAAAATTTGAATTTGAAATATATACGGATGTTTATGACCTAATGATACGTAAATAAAAATGAATACATTTTAAAATTTCCCGTCCTTAATATTATGGCCCGAAATTTTTATCTAGAGCACGTAACGTGTATTTGAATGCAAAAAAATGTTACGGACGCGAAAGTGGTACGTTAAAATAAATAAAGTGAGGAGAGAGATAGAGAGAAAGAGTACAAATGGAGTGGTTACGGGGAGAATGGGAGGGTGATTTGTGTGTGTGTGTCTGTTATGTGTGGTGGGAGGGGAGAGAGAGAGGGGTGGGGGGAAGGTGACGGTCGGGGGCTGGAATGGAGAGAGAAAGAGAGAGGTTGAAAGGTGTGAACGGACTCCTTCATGGTCAACTCTCGAATCTCCGCTGTCCCGTAGGTAATGGCTTTTGAAGGCCTCTGCGAAGCGATCGATCTGGCGAAGGGTATTAATACTTAGGGACGCTTTCGAAGGAACAAATTGCCCGGGCGACTTTTTTTTCTTTTTTTTTTTTGTTGTCGTAAAGAGTTTAATACGTCTGCCCGTGAGAGAGGTGGTCCTGGATGGACACATCTGGCTCGCGAGAGCACCTTTGGCCCGCGATGCCTTGATAAAAAAGAACCGTGAAATGTGAAACATTAAATTTCACATTTGGTGGTTAAAATTATGGCCGGAAAACCTTATATAGCGAAGCTATTGTATTAAAAATATATTAATAATTGATTTTCACTAATAGGAACCTTCGCATTCTCTCAAATAACTTCCTATGTGAGACCTAATATGGCCCATCTAACCGCCCACAACTACTCATGTGGCCCGCCTCGTAAAATGTTTGCCCACCCCTGATCTAGTTAATACGGAGCGACGTTTTTTTTTATTTCCTCTCAAAGGTTAAAGGATTTTCGAGCCGTTTTTTCTTTTTTGTTGAAGGGTGGGATTTCCAAAAAAAAAATCCGCGGGTTTATCTTCTCTCGCTGAGAAAGGGCGGAAGGATTTTTGGGAAATGGTATTTGTCCCGCGTGTAATTAGTATTATGCCCGTTCGAATTTTCGACGCTTCTATTTGGGGGGGGGGGAGAGGGGGGGGGGGGGGGGGGGGGGGAGAGGGGGGGGGGGGGAGAGGGGGGGGGGGGAGAGGGGGGGGGGGCGAATCGCTGCCTGTTTTTGGTAGGTATATTGATACGGGAAGATTTTAGGATAAATTGCAGTCGACGGTGCGAACCGGTTTTTCCGAGACTCCCGTATTTCGGTAGGCTTCTTCAGTCGGCTGACGCGATTTATTATTTTTGTGAAATTGTGGCGATTTTTTTGGCATATTATGTGTAATGAACTTATATTAATGCTGGGCGAAATTAGTTTATTTTTTCAGTCGTACAGTCGTGAAAATGAATAAATTCGTGCCTTTTTTCCGGTTTTTCTTACTCGTTAGGTTTTTGTCTCGGTTTTTATACCAAAGAACCGGTTTTCAGCCTTTTTTTGCTGACTTGTCCCTTTGAGCTTAATTAATGTCGTGTATCCCGTAATACATTTTCAAGTGATAACGAAATGAATAGCACTTGTATTAAGATAGATAACTCATGTTTATAACGTTAAAATTCACTGTTTTGGCGTACTTTTGCGTCTTATAACGTTGTTCTTCGTCGTAACATAGCAAAGTTTTTGATACCGAAATAATGAATGAAAAGCGAAGTAAGAAGAAAAATTATAATATGTAACACTTTCGCTTACCCCTTCAAAAATCCTGACGTGTCCTCAAGGGAACCTTATGGTCTAAATTTCGCCCGAATAAAGACGATTATTCTATGAATCAATCTACATCCGGTTTGAAAACCCCTGTCATTGAACATGTTTGTTTTCTTCGTAAGAATCTGTTCAGCCGGTTATAAACGGCAACTGCGACAAATTTAGTTGTACTGAATTCATTTTAGAGTGAGCGAGGCGCAGGTGTGCCTACTCTTACTAGTAAAGGTAAAGGTCGACCTCATTCTGAAATAAAATACGTCTAAATAAACTCTAGAGCAGGCATATGACGCTGATAATATTTACATGATGCGGTAAGACAGGGCATTCGAAACTTCCGTTAATGTAGGTATGTTTACATGAAACCTCTTGGCGGCTATTAGGGTAATTACGTATGTTTGTGTGTATACTCAGGAATTGCTGTATTCTTGAGACGCTGCTACGTCCCACGCTTGAGAATTGGATGCGCTCTCTTTCTTTCTCTCATGTAGGTGGGAAGTTCCATGAAATCCTTACGTCATGCCCCGTGGTTATTTTAGGCGGTATATAGTGGGACGTTATATGGGACTGTATAAGTGTTTGCGAGTGCCTCGTCGATTCAGAAAAATCGCATTCAATCCGACGTAATTGAACTCATCAATTGAGGCGTTGTCTCCTCGCCAGCTTTGAAAAATTATTCCTTTCCCATTGCGTCAGTTCTCTAGAGATCCTGCTATTAATCTTTTGAGGTCAAAGGTATTTTGACGCGAACTTGCTATCATTTTACTCGATTTATCTTATTAGTTCACGCGACGATGATAATTTGTTTTCGGCGTCGTCGCTATATGCACAAAATGAACGTTCAGTCTATAAGTCGAATTACGGTGTGTCGCATTTCCAATAGCTCAGCTCGAGGAAGGTATTTTCCCCACGTTGGTGCTTATGCAATTCGTTGACAACGGATTTTTATTTGCCCTCCTAAGGTTCGAGATATGTTTATTGTTTAAACATTTTACCGACTAGAATTTATTTCAGATTCGTGGCATTTTATCGCCAACCGAATAAAATTAACAGAACGCGACGGGAAAGTATACATTCCGTACGCTTAAAAATATTTTCGCGGATTAAGCGCCAAAGGATTGCCCTTATTTGTCCTCGGCGGTTTTTGGCCCATTTTCAATCTTTTTTTCGTCGGCTGGCGACTTTCGAATGTTTTTGGCCGTATACTGGTATATACGTACTACTCGACGGGGGCGATTTGTTTGGAAGGGCAGCTCTAGGTCATAATGTTCTCGAAATAGAGGTGAGAAAGCTTGCGGCGATATCGATTTCGTTCCCTCCGCCGTCCTTGAGGACTCGAATCGCGAGTTCCAAGAAGAGGTTCTTTTTTATTTCGAAAAGAGGGAAGAGGGTGTGTGCGTGGGTGGGGTTGAATCGAGTTTCGGTTCGCTTCGAGAGAACCGTCGATTAATGCATACATTGAGAGCGAATCGAGATGTTTGTTCGATCGTTTGGAAAATTCTTTTACACGCGCGACAGCCGAGCGTCGCAGAAAAAAAATCAATGGGGCCCCTTTCATAAAAATGCTATTATTTTGTTTCCATCGCTTCGAACTCGTAATTGTGCGCCTTTTCTTCTCCATTTCTCTCTTTTTCTGGCGGAAAGGAACGCGTCCCCGGGACTGCTCAGATTCGGTCACGTGATGCCCCCTTCTGTATTTTTTTTAAATACAAAAGAACTCTGGGAATAATTTAAAATCGGGAGAAATATTTTCCGTGACCGGAAATCGAAAGTGGAGAATTGAGTCTGATACCATAATTCAGCGGTAGGATATCCGTCTGGCAAGCGGAAGGTCCGGGTTCGATTCTCGGCCGCGTCGTGATTTATCTCCTAATTTGAAATGTTTCCTAAAATTTCAGCATATTCCTGTCGCGTACTTATCTTGTGCTCAATTCATAACCAACTATGAAACAAAAATTTCGATAACGCGGATTATGGTTCGAATTAACGCGGTTTGGTCGGGATGTGGGATTCCAGATTGCATTGCAAGGAAGAGTACTTGGTTAATAAGCTTATATAACGGGCAGTGACATTGTATTTGTACACATATATGCATTTAAGGGAGTTTTTGGACTGAAGGAATGTGTCCGAAACAGTACGGAACGCAATCCCCTTTTACTATGTAAAGGTAGGTTCACATAACACGAATTCGGATTACACGGTACTTTTTTCAGAGTTCTTCCCCCGCATTATAGGAGGTCCAGGGTGTGTAAAAAGAAATTCGCTCTCTTATCCTCCTTCCTTAAATTCCCTCCTCCTCTGACTGTTAAAAGTGCCCTCCATTCTTTTCGATCCGACATCTTTAATTTTCCCTCGCAAGAGCTCGATGCGTTATTCATTCAAAGGGATAATAATTTCCTATCCTCCTTTCGGATGACAAAGAGAGGAGAGAATAAAATTTTGCAACGCTTTCTCTCTCTCTTTCTCTCGAATTAAATGCGGTCACGTGACTCGTTCGAGCGAGGGTAAAGGGCGAGTCGTCTATTCTCTTTGATGATTACTCACAATTCGTCGAAATTGCTAGGTTTTTTCCCCCTCGTCTTTTTCGTAGGACTTTGACATTTTTTTCGAACCTTTTTCTTCTCTTTGTCGATGCATTAATGACCGCCCAAGCAAGATCTCGCCGTTAAATTTGTGTCGCTTCGTCGAATCGGGCGTCTTTTTTTGCTATGTTGTTGTATACGCTTTTGAGTAGGAATTATTTGATATACGTTGACGTGATATTGGGAGAGGGATCGGTTCCTAGGTACAGTCGAACATCTATTAGTTGAGCGTCTATAACTCGAAGTGAATTCATTTTACAGGACAAAATCTTTTTAATGTTCTTTGTCTTCTATAATTCGAATTTTCTATGATTCGAATAGTTCTTTGTTTCCCTTGAGGTTCGATTTATACGAGTTCCGCTGGGTATACTATGTTTCTTGCGTTTTCACTACCACTCCATCCATGCTGTTGCCTTGAAAAGTTGTCCAAAAAAAAGCGTTTGGCTTTGGATTCATTCGTTTTCCTGCTCCGCCCTCGACGAACCGAATTCCGAACGTAAAAATTTCGGAACGCTTAATTCTTCCTTTTACTACATCGCGTTTTTAACGGCACCGTGTTGTTACGGGAGCGGTCGCCTGGGTCGTTATTACCTCGATGTATTTCATTAAGAACGCATAATGGAGGGAGGGAGAGAGAGGTGAAAACCTTCGCATTCTCCTCCTGCTCCGTCTTTCCCTTTTGCTCCTCTCTTAAAAAGAAGTGGGTAATTCACCCCCTCGGGAACACAATGGCCACTACCCTTTCTCTCTCTCTCTCTCTTAATCTTTTCCATCGAAAAAGTCCTCTTATTTTTTTTTTCGGTTGGCGGCGCATTGGTTCCAAAACCACGAGGAACAATTTTCTTTGATTTCAATTTCGGAGCAATGAGAAGAATCACGAGAGGTAATTCTCGGAAAACGGGGAAGAAGAAAGGTTGGTAAGGGGAGTTTACGAGAGTTTAATAAGTGTGTAAGAAGGGTGGGTTGGGAAGGAAGGTTCGAGAGATGGAGGGGGAGAGAGAGAGAGGTGGCGGATTGGAGTGGGAAAGTAGGGGCTGGAGGGGAAGAGTTGGGGTAGGAGGGGAAGAGTTGGGGTAGGAGGGGAAGGAGTGCTGGGGTGGGGGAGTTTGGATGGGAGGGGAAGGGGATGATGAGATTTATAGACAGAGATAGATAGATACTGATCTGTATTTGGGCGATATTGAGACTGCATTGTCAATTACAGACAAGAAAAGAATAAAATAAACGAAATGCTACATAAAAAACGAAGTGCCAAGTTAGCAATTTTTGAAAATGAAAAGAGGTGGAGATTTGTTTGTGGGGGGGGGGGACCTAGGGATACTTAGAGTAGTACTATAACAGTGGTGTAGCGTACATGTAGCAAACCGGTGCAATGGGGGTGCCAAAGGGGGGCCCCAAATGACTCGGACATCATATATGTTTCATGATAAAATTGATGATAGGGGCCTCAAAATCGAATTTTGCACGGGGGCCCCGTAAGAGTTTGCTGTGCCACTGTACTATAACTTAGGGAAAAACCCCACTGCAGAAAAACAAGAAGGGAGGTGTGAAAAATCTGCGAAACCTACTGACAGCATTTAAAGATGGAGAGAATTACAAAAGATAAGTCCATATACAACATAAAATACGTCCAAATGCAGTTAAACCTAAAATCTTAGAAAAACTCACAAGTGGGGGTGGGGTGGCGGAGAGAGTTGTATTGGGAGGGGGGAGAGAGAGAGTTGTGTTGGGAGGGGAAAAGGATAGAGTTGGGGTGAGGGAGTTTTGAGCGGTTTGACGGGACGGAATTGCGGTTTTTTCTGCCTTTTCCCATGGCGCAGTTTTCCCTCCACGGTCTGGACGACGTTCCTCTCCACGCTCCGGTCACGTGATAGTTGAGGGAGGAGGATGGAGGTTGGGGAAGGGCTAAGATTTTTCTCGGGAGCCACTTGCCGGCATTATGGCGGTCGCGGATTGGTCGCTCACGATACGCTGGCTGGCCTGTCACGGGCCTGAAACGATATAAATCAGCCATATCGTACGACAATTGACCTATACTACCACGTTCTTTTTGATGTATTGTTTTCTTGCACCCTCGAATTAGAGGTTGTATATCTTTTCCTCTTAGTTGGTCTCTCTCTTATAAAAGGGTTAAAGGCACTGACGGATGAGTCATGCCCGAAAAGTCTTTTTTTATCGTGAGATGATTTTTTCATTTGTCAAACGTATGAGCGTAATTGCATTAAACTTCATCTACGTAACGCCTACTGTTATAAAACCATTCAGTGAACCGGACTTAAGTATCAGCTTAAAAAGTGACTGTCATCTACAAATTTATCTATTTTGATAATCTATTAATTTTCGTCAGAATCAGTGGTCGGTTTATTACCACTGAGGATTTCGCTTTTATAGCTGGGATTCTCATGTTTTCAACCATTTCATGAGTGCAGCAGTTAGCTAAACTTATCGGATTTTATAGGTAGAGCTATAAAAATAATCAGTAAAGCAGATATACATCTCAGCTACTAAGTGAACGATTCCTGGTAAATTTTCGGGGCACTGAGGATGGCGATTTTGTAGCCGAAATGCTCATAAGGTCAACCATCAAATGACCGCAGCAGCTAGTAACGTAATGATGTTATACCCCATTGAATCATATAGGTAGGACTATTGCTATAAATATGATATGTAAAGCACATATACATCTAAGCGACTAATTAAACGACTTCTAATAAAATTTCTGTTTACTGAAGATAGGGAGTAGTCGAAATTTGCAAGTTGGCAACCCTGTTTTTGTCCGTAAAAGTATTCTTGTTTTTAAGAGTACATATAATTGTTTTTATTTATTTGGTTCGTACAAGGGTGGGAGCGCTTTAATTATTTTATTCCATTATTTTTTTCATATCGAGCGCAATTCTTTTGTTTTCCAGTTACTCTTGTTTACCGCTTTCCATCTAATGGATGAATTCCTTCAGTTTGCTTTAATTTGCGGGACTCTTCTCGTCGGTCTAGTACTACTAAAGAGAACCGTACACGCGTTACAAATTGTTTCATTACATCCCAACGCCGGGAAATGCGAATAACGTCATTAAATTAATGGAATATGGAGTCTTTTGAAGGAGCTTTGCGTTCAGCGGTTCTCGTGTTAAAAAAAATTTTTTCCCTCGAAATAGTTTTGTTTTCCGCCCTGCGATTTGTCCGCTGGAGTTTTCGTTATTTTTTTAATTCTCTTTCTTCTCTCCTTGTGTTCGCGTGTGGGGATAAGTAGTCACGAGGGAGTGAGTTAGATAGGGGTCGAAGGGAAGAGGGGAGTCAGAGGGTGGGGAAAAGGAGTCTCACACAACAGCAGAGCGGACGAGTTCAATGAGACCTCTATCGGTGGGTGAGGAAAGCAGTGGCGTGGGAGAATGAGGTTTTCGTTTCGCCTTGAGAGAGGGAGAGAGAGACTCTTGCTGCAGACCAAAATCAAGGTCGTGGCCTTGAAACGAGACCGTGGAGTTTTTGGTTCGTTCCGTGAATGAGGGGAGAGGGTTTTTCTTTTTACCCATCTTTGTCTTCGTGGGAGGTATGTTGGATGAAAAAACTGATCTTTATTAACTTCCACGAAATGGTGTTAATTTTGAGATTATGTTTAATGAATTCAGCAAATTTGTGCTGAAGTTCGTTTATGTGATTCCTGAAAGGTGGAGGAGAAAAGAAGTTTGTGTATGATATGTATTTTTTTATAGGGAAATCTCCGTGGCCCATGGTGTCTGTTTAAAAAATAATGTAACCGTTTTGTCCGTCCATCATACTTCCGTGTCCGGTGAATAATTTCAAGTTAAAGCAACCTAACTTTCAGGTTAGTTTCTGATTCGATTTTAGTTTAATCTTAAAAAGTTTGTTAAGTTTTGATAAGCCATCGGTTTTAAGATTGAAGAAAAAATATATTTTTGTGAAATTATAACGTGCACCAATATATTTTATTATATCTGAAAACACGAACTTAATATCAGATTAATCTGTTTTTTCATACTCTTTTTTCTTTTTTGTTCTCGTATTAGGTGAGAGTAGAGGGTTGTTGGTAAAGAAAAAGGGGGGGTTTTATGGCGATGTGTTTTTGCGGGTGATGTTGTCTGGATGTGCGATTAATTCGTGTCCAGTCAGAGGGATTTTTCGAAACACACTGCGGTCGGGCGAGTCGAAAATCGCGGCCGCAGGATGGAACACTGTCGGCGTTGCGGCGAATACGTCGCGTAATTCAACGAGGACCGAAAATATTAAAGTTTTTATATCTATAATGGATATTTTTTATCTTGTATCATCGTATCTGTAACTTTTTTAAATAATTGTTTTGATTGTAATTCTGTTTACCTGCTTCTTCGGTCGCTCTACTTTTTATTCCACGGTTGAATTGTCTCCATTTTTGTTTACGCCGATTTTGGTATTTTCTTCATTCTTCTAGGAATTTTTAATTTTTTAGAATTAAGTACTTTTTGTGCGACTCAATAATTTTATCAGGTATAACGTGAATTGGTTGTATTTACAGATTTTGATAAATATTAACCATTTTCGTAGTAGAAGTCAATACGACCCTGGATCGTTTTTTTTTAAGGTTAAAGTTGTATTATTACTGTGTTAATAGTTAGTATGGCGGACAAGATATTTTTAAATCCATTCAGTTAACCATATGCTTATGCATCAAATAAAGTTATCACCGTGATGCATTATCGGGATTTTCAACCATGGTTACATTTTATTAATGTATTAATCTAACTAATGATGAACGGAAACGAAACGTTATTAACAAATTGAGGTAAAGAATTAAATGTTTCCTAAAAATGTTGCTTGTCTTGTAATTATATTATACGGCTCGGCACTTTTTCCACCATACTATTATTTTTTTTTTAATCGTTCCCTTTTCAAGATCAGGCACCCTTTTTTACATTACCTCATAGCCTCGCCCACCTTTCCACCCCTTCGCTTAAAAATCTCTCTCTCAATGGACCCTTCCTCTCCCCTTCCCCTTTTGCTCTTCGGCACGCAAGGTTGCCGAGGGCGTGTCGTCGATGCAGGGCGAGGAGGGTTGCCGCGTGCAATCCACGCCTCCACCCTCCCCCCCCACCTTGCCCTTCCTCCTCATTCCTCCACCTCCCTTTAGAGCACCCAGGTGCCCTTTACCTCGCCCAACCACCCCCTCCCACCCTCTCTTAAGGGGAGGGGGGAGCGCCCCTTCGCGATATCTCAGCCACCCCTCTGTTCCGGGAACCCACGCTTCCTCTTCCCTGAGTCACCTCTTTCTCTCATACCTTTCCACGTCGGAGCACGGTTTTATTGACAGCCATCGACCAACTGGGAAGTGTGGTTGACTTCGATGGCATCGATGGTTCGTTCTTCTTTTTTTCATTTGTTTCCCTCTCTCTCTCTCTCTCCTCTAAAAAGTTAGATAGGAGTCACGCCACATCTCGTAATCATCAGAAAATGTAGGATTACGTCGCTTTCATCTTTTTTCTCTCTTCCTATCCCAGTATTAATTCCGCCGACCTTCCTTATCGAGAAAGGAGCTCTGATAATTGGATGCCGTTGGGTGGGGAGCGTTACGTTTTCATTGTCAGGGGATCCTTATTGGCTGACGTTTTTTTTAAAAAGGGTTGTTTGATACTTTGTTGTTGTTGTTCGGTGGAGGAGGAAGGAGTCGTGTTTTTTTATTCGTGAGTGTCGGCCAATACGCCGTGCTTCGATTAGGTTTTGAAGTTCCTTTTGTGTCCTGTCGGTGATTATGGTGAGTCTTGTTTCTTTACGAAAATGAGGGTGTTGAATTTTGTTCGTTTTTTATGATGGCTTCTCGGTTGTTGACGTTGTTGAATTTTTTCCCTGAATGTTTTGTTTTAAATTGTTTTGATTGTGTCACAAAGTGGGGAATTTTAACTTTAGTCTGACTATTATTTTTTTCTTATACGTAAACAGCAAATTCTTCCGTATTCTTTCAGATGAAATTTCTATTAACTGTGTCAATTATTCTAAAATCGATGCTGTGCTTTTTACTTTCTGATATACGAAGTATATTGAGAAAGTATTGTAATCGCGAAAAAATTCGACCTCGAGATTTTGATGAAAATATACGTTTTAGGTGTACCTGAGTCCGAAAAAGTGGTTTTCGCCATGCCGTCTGTCTGTGGGTCTGTCTGTTCGCGGCTCTAGAGCCTAAACGGTAGAGCTAAAATGAATGAAATCTCATACTTGGGCATTTTATCATACAGAATAGAAACTTTGAAGAAATGGTTGACATTGCCCAATAATTAAGGGCAGTTTATTCTAGGCAATTTTAACAACAATTTGGTTTTCTCAAAAACGGCTACAACGATTTTAACCAAATTCCGTACAGTTACTTGAGTTTACGTCTGCAATAATACTACTTAGTTCATTTTTCTCAATCATATAAATAAAATAGAATGTGTAAATGAATATAAGGCTAGTTTATTCTTGGGAACCTTTAATAACAATTGGATTTTCTAAAAACCAGCTCATACAATTTGCATCAAATGTCTTGTAGTTATTTGTTGATGTTTATAGTGATTCTACAAGGTTCATATTTTTCAAAAGATAAATAAACGACACGTTAGTATATGAGAAAGTTTGTGCAATGTATATTGTGCCGATTTTTTTTTACAATTTTTTACGAAAATTTAATTTATCGGTTTAAGCTCGGAGAAAATCCTTCTTGGCCGTGATTTTATGCATCTCAAAAATGTTTTTTTTTCTCCAAGAGATAAAGTAAAAATGTCCTCGCCTTCTCTCTTAAACTTATGTTCTTCTTGTGCTTCGCATGTCCTCAATTGGCGTCGCCACCTGCAGCTGAAGAAACAGCAGCAGCTGCAGCAGCAAATCCTTCTGCAGCATTTCCAGGCCCAGCAGCAACAGTTAGCGGAGCAGCATGAGCAACAGCTGAGACAACAGCTAAAGGTAAAAAAGGCTCGCGTCTACACTTGCATTTTCCTCCCTCCGGTTGTCAGATGATGTTAAAATACAGAAAGAAGGGAGGGGGTCGTGACATTTAGTGTTCCCTTTCGTACGAATTCTGCTATTTTTGGATTGAAATTAAAGTTAGGATTATTATGTATTGTATCACTTGAACTGTATATTCCAGTATGTGAGCAGTGTGACATAATAACTTGCAGTATGTATTTCAATATCCCACCGTAACTAATGCGTAATGTATTTTAAATTCGTGAATTAATTATTAGTCAATTACTAATCAAGTTATCGACTGTACAGTAATGCTTCGGCGAATGAGTAAGATGAATTATTTAAAAAATGATTTTGAAGTTTCTACCACTGTGAATTACAGGCATTATGCTTTCATCGGTCGCTTAAATAGACAAATTCTTTATATTAAAATTCGTATTTATATTTTTTTAAATGTCCTCGATGTGAAAAATAGACGAGAGTTTAAAAATTCATTTTATTCCACAGCAAATATTCCATTAATAAAATTATGTTACAGGACCTGGCATCGAAATGTTTGCCCTCTTTTGATATGGACGTCATGTAGAATGGTGCATATAAAATTAAAAGCTTTTCAAATTGTTTTTCCGTATAATATGTATGGAGTTGTAGTACCAAAGATGAATATTTGAAATGGATTCAATTTTCATTTTAAATGTAAACTATTTGATTGAGTTTCATTATCATGATTGCATAAACCTTAAAATCAATGTGAATGTTTAAAAAAAAATAACTAAGCGCACCTTGAAAAATCCATCTTCTTGTTCATTTAATTCAGAAACAAAAATAATCAACAAAACCTTGATCTTTTGTGTGTAAATTGTTTGATACGGTTTGCCCTTCATTTTGATGATCGACCCAGAAACGTAATCGCGGCATTTTTCCATTCATGAGGGGAAAAAACAAAGCACATTTCTGTTCGCTTGTGCTCCGAAGTGGGTCTTTGTTGAGGTTGTTCCCGCATGTGTTAAAGTGACGATTGAGGATATTGAGACGAGTTTCTTCTCCAATCTCTTAAAGGTCCTCTCTTTCTCTTCTCACCAGGAGTTCTGGGAGCAGAAGAAGCAGATGGAGGAGGAGAGGGAGAGGAGGGAGAAGGAGAGATTGGAAGCCTTAAAGAAGAAGGAAAAACACGAACAGAGCGCCGTGGCTTCCACGGAAGTCAAGCAGAAGTTGCAGGTTGGTCGGTTGGACGTCGCTGTTTGTCTGTCTGTCTGTCTGTCTGTCTGTCACACACCCCCGCTTCCCATCCCTTTTTGTCCAGTTTCCTCTTTTTCTCCCACCACACCTACCCCCTCCTCCAATCCAATGCACGTATCGTTGACCGCAAAATCGCCTCGTATGAGCTCCTGCCCACGCTTTAAATATGGCTCTCCGCAATGTTAATGCGGTAGCAAATTTCGCCCATCGGACGGGGACGTATTTTCTTTTTTGTTGCTCGCCCTTTGAATATTTCGACGCGACGCACCTTTAATATCAACCTTTTCCCTCGTGGGTTTATTAATACCGCGATGATGTGTCTCGCGTCAGTTCGCGCTGGAATAATAATCGACTCTACGTTAGCGGCGGCGGTGGTGTAGGATGTGTTGCCTAACCCGCAGGATGATACTTGTCTATTTTTCCCCCCCGTGGCTAAATATTGTGACGTGTTAAAAATCAGCCTACAAATCCGTAACTTCGGGGGACTGCCTTTCATAAAATGTAATTTTCAGAAATTTAATGTAATATGGTTTTTAAAAAATTACGTCAATTTATACACTAACAAAATCACGTGACCATTGTATCGATCTAGTGGTGAAACCATGGTCGAGTGATTTCGTTTACCGCTATTTGCTAGAATTATTTTCTAATTCAAATTACATTTCCGATAATTTTAGTTTATTATGACATCTTATTTTCAAATTGCGAGTGCACGATTAATTTTGGCGTAATTTGGTAAATAGGAATATAACACGTGTTTCGTGTTCTTTTTACTTTTTTCGATTTTTAGTAAAAATGTTCTTGAACGTCACTTGTAATAAGAAAGTATTTTAAGTTTCATATAATCGGTCCTGCATGTTTTAATATTTTAGAAATAAAAAAATCCGGGAGATTCGTGATCCTAGAAATTTAAAATGATTTTAAAATATCGTCCTGCCATAAAATTCTGAGTTTCGTGACGAAATTTAATGTTTAGCGACTCTTCGTCACGGAAAATTCGTACCAGCGATTTTTCGTCACACATGACAATTGGTACCTGCGACTTTTCATCATGGAAAATAATTCGTACCTGCGACTTTTCGTCTCAAAGAAATTATGGTCTAAGAGTGTTACACCATTACTATTGCTAATTAGTTAAATTCTTCAGGAAAAAGGAAACTACTGTGACTCTTGGTAAGCAATTATGAACTAATTTGTAGTTTTTATTGAAAATAGTCAACACTTAAATTTTTATACTGTTAATAATTCTCTCTCGCGAATTATTTTTTAATTTTACAAAAATTCTTTGTTTTGATTTTAATTAATTAGACAAAAAATTTGTTTGTACAAATTATTTTATTTCATAAATTGTAATTCTTGTTTAAAAATAAGAGCTGTGACTTCAAGTCCTAGAACATAATTTCTATGAGACGAAAAGTCGCTGGTAAGAATTTTCTGTGACGAAAGGTCGCGACACCAATTTAATATGTTTCTTGTTACAGAAAGGGAGCGACGTGTGTCTTGTATCAGTATGCGCGTTATTTTATCGTGCATCATTAATTACGAGCGCAGAAGAATTTTTATTCCTTGAACGATCCAGCATGAAGTAGACATCCTATTAATCCATTAATCCCTGTCATCTTTATTTCGAAACACCCTCGCATTCTCTTCGGTTTACATCATCATTATTCCGCGGCGTTCTTATCGGATACGTGAGCCATTCTCGTGATTTAAACGCTCGGTACAGGGTTCAAGACGGTTTTACGAACACAGTGCTTTTAAGAAAAAGAGAGAGATGCATGGCGTTATGCTCTGAGACTCGCTTAATTGCAAAGCGAGATCAACTTCGGCATTGACCTCCCGCCGAGAGAAATTGCGGAGAAAAGAGGGTTTTTTTCTTTTTAAGAGAGATCGCTATATTTTTGCTACGCAGCATGGAATGGGCGTTTCCTGGGAGATCGCTCACCCCGTTTTGAACCGGAAGACTCTAATTCACTCCCCCGCTGCAACAAGTAGTCGGTTGTGTCGTAGAGAAAGAGAGAGGGAGAGGAAAACGGAGGAAAGAGAACTTTATCCTCCCCACTCGCTATATATCCGACCTCTGGATCGTCCATTAGGGGGTCTAGGACATCTCGACGCAGCCATCTCGCCGCGGCCATCTCGCCGCGGCCGTCTCGCCGCGAAGACCTTTCGCCGCAGCCGTCTCGCCGCGAGACCTTTCGCCGCAGCCGTCTCGCCGCGAGGACTTTCGCCGCGGAGACTTTTTGCGGCGGATGTTTTTAAGTGCATTCCAGAGTTGAATTTTTAGAGAAGATAGATAAAAGTTTACTTCCGAATTGTAATTTTTACCTATGGTATTATCTGCAATACAAACGATATACAAAGCATATAAAATGTATAGTGTGTAGTAGTTTAATGTTTTTACTTTTCTAGAAGCGAGTCCAAGTTGAAAAACATCAGTATGTATTGATAAACTGAGAGAAAGTCTTTGAATTTTAGTAAGTCGAGTGTTTAAGGGAATTTTTATGGT
Source organism: Uropetala carovei (assembly GCA_036926305.1). NCBI lineage: Eukaryota > Metazoa > Arthropoda > Insecta > Odonata > Petaluridae > Uropetala > Uropetala carovei. Next base: position 2,720,613 of record JAXCHB010000003.1, read on the forward strand.
AAACGAATGTGAGTTAAACTAGAAACGAAACTCTAAAATTCAGAATAACCAATTAAATATTCCGAAATTCTTTTTTATTAGGTTATCTTGACTGTAAAATTAAATTCTTTAAGTCAACCCGCATGAATGATCATCATGAGTTACATTCATTTTTGAAATGCATATAATTATAAAATGTGCTTTTACGCAAATTATTATCTCCTCTTTTGATCTAGAAAACTTTATTAAAGCGTCTATTCAGTACATTTTATTCGTATTCTGAAGAAATTATTTTCTGTATCATTTGAGTTTATAATGGAACTAGGGGTTAATCCAAATTAGACTTCCTATATTGTGTACGTGCTTGATATCAGCAGTCATAGGAATGGTTGACTGGCGGCCATTAATGTAGAGAAGTTGTCTTAAACTTTTGAAAATTATTGCATGATTTTGCCTATCAAAAAGCACAAAAACAAGGTTTTTGTATAATTACCATTTGAATAAATTTTTCTTTCTGAGAGGATACCCTATTTTTTAAAATCGACTTATTGAGATGCACTAATGGCTTCAAAAAATTCTCTCGATGAGATTCATGCATAATTTGCCGTGGTTATAGCTCGATCGTTTTACAATGGCAGGCGACGACGCAGGAGTTAGTGGAGGAGAAACGTAATTTAATAGGTGAAAATGAGTGGAGAACAGTATGCCAGAAAAAATACAGAAAATGAGTACATTCAAAGAGAATGTGTAATGAACGGAATTGAAGAAATACTTGTTAATATAAATTTGGAGAATGAAAGTGATAGCACTGAAGCAAGTGACTAATAAATATCAAAATAATTATTAACTATTATTGTAACTATTATATTTTGCATGTATAAAATGATAAATAAAGGTTTCCTTAAAAATATATTTCAGTAGTTGTTATACTTAGTATCAAAGAAGCTTCCTCCTCTATTGACCACCTGCACGAGGAACTGAACTAGAAAATAAAACTACTCCCACTAGGCATTCATAAGATTCAAGGAATTCTCAAATGAGTAAATTTCCCCATGGAATTTCTGGAAGTCTTTAGATATTATCTTAATGTCAAATTTGTGGAACGAACCAAGGGACTTGAGGATTAGTGAATTTGGTTGGGGTTTGGACCCCATGGCGACAGGGTATGGGAGCGTGAGGGTGTCGATGACCATGGAAGGTAGGACAATTCGGCCTTTCGCTAAACAATCGAGCTATAGCCTAAGATCGACCATGATTATGGCAGTCTTATCTTTGCTACCGTATGGTAAACATCCGTCCTCCGAGTTCCCATTCACGGTGTGATATCGTCTGTGGATCCTTGCTAACTTGCTCAGTGAACATTTTTATTCACTTTACAATAACATTCCGAAAGTTTTTCTAACTTTTACTAATCCCTTAAAATGGAAATTATTCTGTCTATCCGTGGAAAGGAGAAACTATTAGTGGACGGTTTTGTGTATCTGTTTGAGCGGTTAAGTAGCGATGAGCGTGAGAAATTTTGGCGTTGTGAAGAACGTGGAATGTGCAAAGCTAGAATACCCACTTGTATTCCAAAGTGAATCACATATTAACGAAGCGGCAACTTCGTATTTTAAGAAAATCAAATTATTGTTAAAGTTTTCTAGAATAAACATGAACTATGTAGTATTATTGAAGACGTAAACTCAAATAACTGTACGAAATTTGATCAAAATCGTTAGAGCCGATTTTAAGAAAATCAAATTGTTGTTAAAAATGCGTAGAATAAACTTCCCTTAATTATTAAGCAATGCCAACCATTTCTTCATAGTCAATGCTCAGTATGATGAAATGCCTAAGTACGAGATTCCATTCATTTTCGCGTTACCGTGTAGGATCCAGGGCCAGTAACAGACAGATAGACAGACAGACGGCATAGCGAAAACCACTTTTTCGGATTCAGCAACACCTAAAACGTATATTTCCGTAAAAATATCGAGGTCGAATTTTTTCGCGATAGCAATACTTTCTCAATATACTTCGTATATGAGAAAGTACGAAGCATGCATGAAAACAATTCATAGTTTTTATCACTTCAAAACTCCATATTTGGGTACTCGTATTTGAAAACTCAACGCTTCTTTTTGGTTTGTCGAAATCTTCTTGCTTTATCTCAATTCACTCAATTTAATAGTGTATAGTTACATGTTAGACGAATCGCACCCAAAGCATTTTTATCAAATTAGCGATGGATAATCGATTAAATTTCTTCGCGATCGTCAGAGTTTTGTTGCTTCGGTAGAGCAATATGTTAATTGCATAGGATAATCAGCACGTTTAATATTAATATTATGTTAAACACTTATTATTACTAAAAAGACGAAAATCAGACAAACACGTGAACGTCATGTTTTACAGAAAGTAAACTCAGCATTGCTCACATAGGCCGTGAGATTTTCATATATACCTACTTAAAAATAAACGTATAATGTAAAATAAAACTAATATGGAATATTCAACGTGATTTTCTGTTAATTTTTAATAAATCACGGCGAGAGAAGTCCTCGCGGCGAGATGGCCGCGGCGAGATGGCCGCGGCGAGATGGCCGCGGCGAGATGGCCGCGGCGAAATGTACCTTCGCGGCGAGATGGCTGCGGCGAGGTGGCCGCGGCGAGATGGCTGCGGCTAAAAGTCCCATTCCCTCCATTAGGAGGTGTTTCGTTTCGAACTTTTCTTTTTTTTAATTCTTTATTGTCTGTTTTTAAAATTTTTTTATAAATGTTGCTGTTGTTCTATCGGTCGTTCGTATTTCGAAAGGTAGCGGCTCATTTGGAACTTTTTTTTTGTAACGCAAGATCTTTGTATGAATATATGTGTATGTATATGTGCATTAAAATCCTGAGGTGAAGGTTTAACTGTCGATGCCGGAGAATGATTCTCGTTCCCATTGTTTTCAAATTTGGCGGAAATGACGTTGTCCACTTAAATATGTCGAAAGTGATGGGATTTTTATCGCGTCTACTTGTTTCAACATTGAAAATGTTGACGTGGAATGGCTCGATTATAAAGTGGAATTTTAAAAAAATAAAAAGGAGTGATGGTCGGAATACGAATTTAGACGGTAAGATTAAAGATTATAATATTATGTCATTTTTTAATATTTAAAATTAAATTAAACTATTTGGGAAAAATTATCTACGAACGTTATTATTTTCCGTTGCGACATTTATCACTTCCTTGGTGAACGATAAAAAAAATCATTTTGGGAACATGTTGTATCTGCGTTAACATTTTTCTACGCGAGTAAATAATGGTTTTAGGTTATTAGTCGCTATTAATTTGTTTTGAGAGACATGCAGGAACGTGGATCATTATTCCTTCCCTTTTCGCCTTCTTATTCCCTACATTTTGCCACCCATTTCAAGGGATTCCTGCTGAACAAAAAGAGGGAAGCCGAGGCTGCGGCCGCAGCAGCCGCCGCTGCCGCAAACGGCCCTGGAGCTGGCGGAGGAGCAGGAAGCGCATCTTCTTCTGCCGCGGGAAGCGCAGCCAGCGCTGCCGCATCTGCCGCAGCTAGCGGAGGACCCTCTCAGGGTTACAGGAATTGGTGAGTGTAGATCTTGATTTTTTTTTACTCGTTTCTGTATTAAATCCTTGAGAAAATAACATCGCAAAGGAACATGTACATGTCAGAGGGTGCAACTGAATCATAATAAATAAAACGCCACAGTAGCATTAATAAAAATGGTCTTAAAAATCAAAGCTTTGAAATAAAGGGAAGAAGACATTAAATAGTTGTTTGCTTCAAAAGACGATTTTAAATATTAATTAATAATTTTCTCGATGTACTGATTTATTTCGATACAGTTTAGTTTTTAACTGCTTATGAACGGGTGTTATTGAAATGAGCAATAGTTATACTTTTAGCTAAAATAAAATGAAACGGAAATGCAGTAGATAATAATAATTCAATTCGATTTCTACTTCCAATTCAATTTCAGTTTAATTATTGTTACAAATGTTACAAAATTAATTGCTTTTACAGAAACATTTTGTTTAACAATGCAAGTTTTAGTATCAACAAACTAAATCGCACTGCCTTAGGTAACTAGCCACGTCTAGTGACAAACTTTCATTAAGGTCCTGCTAAGCGACTAAGACTTGTCAGTAGATTCCTGCTTTATACTTGTTGTGTTTGTTACTGCGCCCTATTCTATAGCATCATTCTTCATCTAAATAATGATAACAATACTAACTCTTGAAAATTCAGCCTATGTCCATTCGGTTCATTCTGGTTCGCTGATGTGGCCGACTGTTTTATTTTCTTGTTTACCTTTTGTTCCGTGTAAAAAAATTCCAACTGTTTGGGCCATTCATATTGCTTATTCGTTTTTTGTGAATCTCTAAAAAAATTCCGCTAAATATTTTGGTTGTACTCTTAATAAAACGTCCAAATTCTCGCCGTGTCGCTAAAAGGCAAAAAAATTTCGTCGGATCCAGCTAAAAACAATCGATAAATTGGCAACGCCGTGGAAGGCGGTTTTTTGTTGGGTTTTCCCCCATGGTTACGCATCGGCGGAAGAGATGGAGGAACCATTGTTTGCCTTTCGAATCGGCCGTATTTATTAGCGACTTTCCTAATGGTCTGTGAGCTATCGTTGTGTATTCTCGTTTATTTTTATGTTTGTATTATGAAACCAACTGTCGTCATCCGTGCTTATTATTATTTTTAAAAAATAAGATCCCTAACATAGCATTTACAATAGATGTCAGGAAATAAATATGGTTTAACAAAATATCATCGGTAACAGAGCATTTAAATAGACATCAGCCAATAAATTAGTTAAGGGTGTAGTAAAAAGTCATCGGTGGTGATGTAGTTCAACCCACCTGGTTTTCTTCAAGGTTTAGGAATGACACGTTTTATAGCATTCATTAATATATGCGTCGTAGTTTAAAAACTTAAATCTATTTTTATCGCTAACATCAAACGTTTATTAAACATACGATTCGTGCATGTTTCGAATCGATTTTTTTTGAACGCACGTAACGGTTACTCGAAGTATTTCAACACATGGGATGTAGACTCTCTCTCTCTCTCTCATTCTTTTTCTCCTATGCCTCCCGAAAATTCCGATTTCTCGAAAGAATTTCCGCCGTTTCTTAAATCACGTGTACTTATTTTTAGCGGGATAAAATTCTTCTGGAAATTATTACGCTGCAGCATCGATTTTTTCCGGGTTGAAATTTTTCAGTGCTTGTTTTGGCTGAAAAACGACTTCCTGCTCACTCCGCTTTCGCCCTGAGGTTTTCGCTATCTTGCAGATGTTTTTTTGCGCATCCGAGAATGTCGCTTCCGAGACGATTATTTTTTTTATTAAAAGGTTTTCCTTTGGAGACTTCCGTCTTATTTTTATTTTAGTATTTCTTTTTTAATCCGTAAATTCATTCATCCTGTTTTCATGACCCTCCATGTCTTCAAAGGCTTCGGATATTACGACCGGGTTTCGCGGTTTCTAATTTTTAATTTGCGTCTGTAAAATGCTATCATTAATGGGCCTAGAGCATTAAAAACTTTTTGCCGATTTTGGATCCTTAATTAAATAAAAAAGATAATCTTTTGAGCAAAATTTATATGGTATTCACCATTTTCTTAGATCCTTATTTAGTTCTCGTTAATGATTTTCGCAACTTAAATTTTTAAATAACGAAAAGCGTCTGCAGGTTTTAGTATTCGATCAAAATATATCTTACGATGGTTTTTGAAAGTTTGCTCTTACTCTATAAAATAATTCTTCAAATTATGCGTTATATTTTAGGAAAATAAAACTTAATATCAACCACCCCGCCATACGAATTTCATTCGAATTTACACCAATTTAAACTTGTCTAAACGAGCGATTCAGGAATTTTATAGTGTAAATTACGATTGAAACTTCTCGTTGACCTCGCAAATCATCAAAAAGATGACATCAAAATCGATCTTGTAGCTTTCTCGACGATGTATCTCAAACGAACTTTTGCGTGAAAGTGGTCATCAGCGAACGTTATTTATATGGCGGAACAAGCTTTCTATTCTAATTGGATTCCGATTTAAATTAGAAGTGTTGTCAATAATTGGACAGAGACGTTTCCTGGGAAACCTCCCGAATAAATATCGCCCCATTAATTACCCATGTAACCCCGTTTAACGCGCGAGAGAAACGGCATACACTTTTCTACTCCAACCGATCCACTTCCCTTCGCTTTTCTGCTGCGTGCCATTATAAATAGAGGGACGACAACCGATTAAAAATAAATGGCGGAGCATGAGAGGGAGAAGTGGGTGGAGAGAGAGAAAAGGAAAGAGTTCGGGGACTTTCCAATGTGTGTGTTGGTCACCTTGCTTCGCTTCATCCCCAGAAGGGGGCGCACTTCTTCTATCTCTTCCTCATATGTAGGAATACACTTGGCCAGGGAATTATTATTATTGAAGTAAAATATTCGAAAGCCCCACCCATGTAAAAAAATCGTTATAAAATTCTTTTTATATTAGTATATTAACTTTTGATTTTTTCGCCATTTCAATTCTGAAAAATTTCTCAATCAACTCGTAAATTTTCATTTTGCATGCTTCTGTTTTGAACTGAAAGGAGTGATAAAATCTTCTTCTGGGTTTACGAGTGCGTTAGTAGTTTTGTATTAACTTTAATTTTGAAAAAGACTTTTTCGCTTGAAGACACAGTTATTGGCAATGTCTAATATATCATTAAATCTGCAGGCAAATTGTTATAGACTGATGTCAGTCTTTATTTAATCATTATTAATTCCAATAGTTCCTTGGTGCCCACACAGCTTTCAATCTTATATTTCGAAAGTGTTGATTAACGAGAGTAGTTCTTCTCGGTCAGTAAATTTCTCATAAACTTTTGATAATATTCTTTGATTTATTATTCATTCAATTTGCTGATAGTCCTCTTAAGCATTATTTTCGGGGTTAAAAAAAACCTTGGGCCCTTCACGCACTACTTGTGCCTGAAACATCCCATGTTTCGCCCATGCCCTTGGCATATACCTTTTGTATGTTCCGCGCTTATTTATATCCATCCTCCCCTCTACCAACCCCTTTCTTAATGCCGATGTGTATCTTTCCGTTCGCCGCGCAGAATGACGAATGTTGGAAATGTTTCTTACGAGGGGTTAAATGGGGGGGAGGGGGGGTAAGAGGGAGGTTGGGGTTCCCGTAAGAAAAGAGATTATGCCGCCGCCACCTCCGCTCCCTGGCGTCACGGACCTAGGAGTGGCAACAGGATGTGGACGATATCTCGTTTAGCAGGCGTAGTTTTCGTAATTTATTCTCTTCCCGTGAAGGATTTCAGGTCGTTCTTACCGTATAGGTAATTCGTCGGAGTTACTTCGAAAATTCGTCATTCCGTGACGCACTTTTTAGCGTTTGATGAAATGAGTGGAGCACCGAAAGAGGGATTCCAGGGTCTCCTTCCCACGAGAATGTTAGATACATGCGTAAAGAAATCACGATTAGTCCTTAAGAATTTCTTCGTCACAAAAACCAAAAGACTTGAATTTTAATTATGAATGACTGTCAGTAATGTACGAAAAAATGTACTTAAAATGTACTTAAAATATGAAGGAGCGATGAATAGATAATTTTTTTTAATGTTTCGCATTTCTCAAATTCCTGGGTACTGAATGAAAATGCCCAAAATTTTTGCAGTGCTAATTTTTGGGGGCTATTGATGGACTTCTTTTTTTTTAGCAGTTAACAATAGTAATCAAAATCAAATTATTTTTAATGACCTAAGTGTTCAAAAAAATACATTGATGCCTAGGATTCATCATCTAAAACCGGGTTTGGTTTGGGATTTTTATTGCGGTCGATTTGGTTTCGTTGAAAACTTTAGTGCTTATAAATGCTCTGCTATTTCGTTAAAGAGAAAGGAATAATTTTTCCATTCGATTTGTGTTGTTATTGCAGCGTTTCTTTATACTAAAAAAGTACAGTATACGTGTCATAAAAATTTGGTTTGATGTTTAAGTTAGCGATCTTTTTGAAAGTTTTCGGAATATGCGATTTTAATCATGAAAAGTAGCAGCTTAACCTAATCGATCGTTATATTTTAATAATAGCGTGGGAACCTCTAAAAGTCTATTAGTTCGTTCTATCGCCAGCGATACTTCTAGAAACATTAGCATAATTATTTTCCACGCTTTCGCTCAATTAAGTCGCTTAAGTCTTTCATTTGGTATTGCATGATAATTGCGCGAAACATTCACTTCCAAAATTAAAGAGTCGTCGATAGCAGTGACATCATATGCCAAAAAGCAATCACTTATTTCCTTCCCAAATGACCTTATGTCCGTTGATGTCATCTCGCTGCTATTTCTAGCGGATCCATAATCTCCATAATGACTATTTTTAGGGTATTAAAGGATGACATTATCCCATGTGTGCTCGCCACACACGCGTGCTTCCGTCGTGTCTCGCATCCTCACTTGCGATGGAAAAATAACGTCGTCATCGATTCGAGAAATAAGTCACGTTTCTTCGTATGTGGGTGGAGTTGAAGCGTTACCGGAATCGGAGAGGTGGGCGGGTGGTGTGGAAGGAGTGTCGGAGGAGTTATGGGGGTGGGTGGTAGGGGGCAGGGTGGAGGCTAGTTATAAAGGTGTGTCTCTTTGAATTACGGCTCGTGCGGTGGAGTGGGAGGAGGTCTGGTCAGGAAACGTTCGTTTACGACGCACGCTCCTCCCTCCCCTCTATCGCTTTTCTTTTGTTCTTTTTTTTTCCTCCTTTGTTTTATTGGAGGCGGTTTCGGAAAGGGTGCATTCTTCCTCGATACTTAACTTCCTGGCGGTGGCGTAGGTCAAAGCTTTATTTTTTCTTCTTACTATCGCTCCTTTTCCCCTAAACTTCCTTCTGGACGTGTCGTTTTTTTCTTCTTCTTAACATCACGCCGTGGCACGGGTCGGTGGGAGGTTTTAAAGCCTTCCTGGTTCTTTGATACGTTTGATTTTTTTTTTTGGAAAAGTTTTATTTTGCCGTTTTTGATTTTGCTTAACGCCGTTGATACAGAATAGAAGAGTTTGTTAAGAAATCGATTTCCCTCTGTATTCCTTCGATCATTCTAATTTCTTCAGGCGTTCATAATGTTTTCTGAAAAATGTTTCTTATAATTTTATTATTATATTCGTATATCGAACAGGAAAGTGTGACATCTTTTTGGCAATCAAACTATTCCATCGTTCATTTTAAGTCTTTTTTGCAGATCCTTCAATTCATGGTATTCCTAAAGTTTTGGGGTCTAGTTCGTACAAGTTGCACTACTGTGACTGTTGTTTTTCATTTTTTAATCAGATCCTTCCCTATCAGCGGCGTAACTATGGGTAGGGAGAATGCGGCATTTGCCGTATGCGCCCCTTACAAAAGGTTCCAAACGTTCCCACAAGACATGCCAGAAGTATTTTTCCCCATAAATAAGTATTAATGTGATACACAGATGTTAAAGTTATAATTAATAAAATGCTAATAAACTTCATAAAAACACAGAGAAAAAATTCTACGTATATAAGTTGTTTCCTAAAATTTTGCCATAGGCCGCTACTCTCCCACGGACGTTTCTGTGACCTATAAAATACTTTCGTCTAATTATCATTTCTTTATCATTAACTTGTTTTTCATCTTCGCTAGTATCTCCCTGCGTTGTGTCAGTCTTCTTCCAACATAATCTCTGCCCTTATCTGTTTCAACTCCAAACTCATCCTCGTAATCTTCACTATCATCCTAAACAAAGAAACGTCTTACAATTTTGATATCATTAGACTCACTAAGTTTATAACTAAGTTGGTTTTCAACAATAAAAAAACGACGTGGCAAAAAAACCACGCAAATGACCACAACGTATCTGCTGGATACAATGCAAAATCTAATCTAATGGCACGCAAACCAATCTGACGCACTCTAGTATGCACGTTTCGACTTGTACGAGATAAGTGATACGATGAGCGCATTGCTTGCGTCTATTCTTCTCGCATCCTGTCATACCTTTTACATTTCGCGGAGTGTTTTAATTATCCTTGGAAAGCGGACTTTAAAAAAAACGACAATTCCCATTTTAATGGAAAAGTTTCTCAATCGCCGTTTCGTCGAAAACTTTGCGTACTTTTCCATTCTTCCATAACCGCTAGAAGAAAAAGATGGCGAATTTTTTCTCGGGTTTTTTTCTCCCGAGCTATTTAAAATTAATCCCTCCTCTTTCTTTATCTCTCTTGCTTCCATTGCCGTCCTTCTCCATTCAATTTCACATTCCGCCTGTCTCGGACACCTTGTCAAGCGCACGCACGCTCTCGCTCGTCTCTCATTTACTTTTAACAATCTTGGGAAAAGTTTGTATTTTGCTCGCCGCCAAAACAGAAACACCGTCCCTTTTGGGATTCTCGTTTTCATTTAGTTCAGTCTCAATTGCTGTTGTCTTTAGGTTTTTTAATGCGCTTATATTTTCTCACTGGCTTATGTCTATCTGTTCGTACGCTTGCTTAAATTGAAATTGTGACGAAACCGTATATGATAAAGAGCTGAAACTTTGATCGTATATTTCTGCAATATGATTTTATTTAGGTTTGAGTTTTGAAAAATATACCCGGTCGGATATGGACCCATTTAATTTTTTTTTAAATCTCCGAAGGTATAAGCTGGAATTTTGTTTGTATATTTCCACATTGATGGCACTTGCAAGCAGGGTTCTAATGAAAGAATAAATAAATTAAGATAAGCTAATTTTATGCATATAATAGGTGATCATATTCCAAATTCTCCTCAATTCGTCAATTGCATTGACGGGATAAATCTTCATAACGAAATAAAATGCATAATATTGCCTAGTTTAATGGATTTCGCTATTCTTTTCTACCTCTTTCTTCCCTTTTCGTACCTTGTGAGAAAATAAAAACACTCGATCCGGCCGTCGAAAATTTTAAAAATCAATGCAAATTAGATCGCGTTTTGCACCAAGGTCGATCTTTATCTCGTTTAACGCTTCGAAGCGACGACTTTTGGGGTAGTTTTGTGCCAAGTCCTTGGACACTGGAGGACGTCGAATCGGAAGATTATGAGGTTGCTATCTTATACTCGAGCGGTGAGCATGTTTTCGGTAAATGTAAAATAAGAACGGACTACTTGGAGATTTTTTCGGGATAGGGTTTTAGGATTTACACCCCACGCGAGCAAGGCAGGAGTTTTTTGGGCGTCGATGCAATCTCAAAATTTAATGCCTTGCGATTCGCTTAAATATTCGTTTCCATACGCGATAAAGCGTTCTAGATTAACGGGAGCGCGTGCTAGTTGGAAGTAGTTACTTACCATATATCCGAGTGGATTTAAAAAAATCCCGATTCTATAAAATGAATTTTGAACTGGAGAAGCAATTTTCTAAAATTATCGGCGTGTTACTAAAATTTAATGCTGCCTATCAAAATAATCTCGATTCCCATTCCTTGGGAGCTTATCGTCGATCAAAGCGAAACGCCAAATCTGTTTTTATATTTTAAAGAAACATGCTGAAGTATGAAATTGGGATCTTTATGTTTGCTTTTCCCGTTAACTGAAAACTTGTGTTGATTTGCGTCCAATTGCGCTTCCGCTAATTAAAATCCAGCTCAACTGGTAGCCTCTCATCAAAGATTTGGGTCGGCGCGAAGTTATTTATCGCTATCAGTTTTACCCTTCTGTGCCCCGTGAAAAAGAAACCGACACTCAATAACCCAATTCCTTATTTCGACATTTCTCCGAATCCGCCGAGGCGATGGCGTGGATTCGATATTTAAATCGCATCCGAGCCAAAGGGACGGGTGCCTAATATTATTTTCACTGCGAGTTTGAAGACTTCCAAAAAAAAATAAAGTTCGGTTCACTGCATTGAGGGAGATATAGACAGACGACTGCCTTTATTTGGGCGAAGTTGAGGCATAACTCTTACACATAAACCTTATTGTCAAGTACCTTTTCAATTTCCCATATAAAATTTTAATAAGTATTTACAGATTACAGTGAAACTGTGAAAGGGAAGGGAAAGTGAGCAGAGTAGTACTATTGGAATATAAAATTTGAAAGAGATAAAAGGATTCAATGACATTTAAGTGATAAAAGTATTAAAAGAGGTCATATTTAGTAAAGCCCCACCTGCAGGGAAACACCCACAAGTTGGGGGATGGAAAAACCTGCGTAAACTTAACAATAGAAGAGCTAAGAATATTTATCATGGAATTACATGCAGAAAAGGTGCATACTATATGTGAATGATGCTAGATTAAAAACCTGTGCTACAAGGGAGATGTGCAGCGAAGCCAGGCAGTCAGGAGATTTTGACAGGCGAGAGAGGGAGTGGAGAGAGAGAGAGAAAAATAGAAAGCAAAATAAGATTGGAAGAGCCAAGGCATACTATATGTGAATGATGCTAGATTAAAAACCTGTGCTACAAGGGAGATGTGCAGCGAAGCCAGGCAGTCAGGAGATTTTGACAGGCGAGAGAGGGAGTGGAGAGAGAGAGAGAAAAATAGAAAGCAAAATAAGATTGGAAGAGCCAAGGCGTCATAAGAGGTGGTGGAATTTTCTTTTGTGGGCGAGAGAGAGAGAAAGAATCAGGCAAGGAAAGATTGTGCGAGAGTGGTGGAGGGAGTAGGAGGATACAGAGGTGGTGAGGATGGGAGGGAGGGAGAGGGGGTTAGAGAGAGAGAGAGAAAAGAAGAAGAGGCAGAGTTATTTCCGGAGCACATTTATGGGTCCTCCGAAGGTTTGCCAAAACAAAATAGAAATAGCTTTCGAGGAGGTGGGAGAGAGAGAAAGAGGGAAGGAAAGTTGGAAGGTAAGGCAGAGAGAGGAGCTGAGTTACAGGAGTACGGTCCTGTAGGAAAAGAAAGAGAGGTGAGGAAGAGGGTATTGAGGAGGGTGGAAGAGCGGAAAAAATAAAAAAAATTGGAATTAAAAAAAATGTTTCGAGACTTTTAACGTCAACAGTTGGGGAAAAAGAAGGTAGAAGGGGTTATGGGGTGAGGCGGGGGAAGGGGAGGGGAAGTGGAAAGGATAAGCGCGATTTGAAGCTCTCCTGTTTGCTGCGTAAATACGACCGCTCTTTGCTTGTCCCCTCTTATGAGGAGGGAAAGGGGGTGTGTTTTGGGGGTGGGAGAACAAGCTGTGCCTTGCCACTATAGCGTTGCTTCGGTACGAACCCAGAGAGAGCATCGTTCTTTCTATCTTCATCCCCTTTCCCGCCAACGTAAAAGGTGACATTACAAAGTCGAGCTTTTTATGCCCGGGGTAATTCTCCCGTCTTTCGAACGCCTCTCTCTCTCTCTCTTTTATTTTTATTTTCGAAATAATAAAAAAAAACCTTTTTCGACCCACGCAAAAAGAGACGTCTCGTTTGATGATGACTCCATTTTCGCGACCCTCCCCGATATAGAATCCGCCTCACGCGCGCGTTTTTTTTTATTTAAATTGGGTGTAGCGTGGAGAGAGAAAATGTTTTTTTTTTTCCGCGGGCAATCCTTTTCCCTCCAGGATGTGAAAAGCCGACAGGTATGTTTTTGTTCGCCTTCACATTTTCTGCCTTCATCTTGTCTTTTTCGCGTTTTAATAACTGTAACATGTGTTTTTTAAAGAACAACCTGACTATATAGAAGATAGAAATTTGGCAGAAATGCTTCTATCACGCATTTAAAGTCGACGAAGAAAGAAAAAAACCAAAAAAGACCCGGGTTCGAATACAGAATATAATTTGTTTCCCCTAAGATAACACGTAAATAGCGATTTTTCGACGTGCAGGCTTTCATTCTTTTGCAAATTAGAAATTAGAAAACTAATTGGCCAACGATCTTCGAGCCGGAAATGTTTTAAACAAGAAATTTTAAAATGTATATTTAACACATAAAATAGACGCTTAACATCATAATCATATCGGAACGTAATTTGCCTGTTCTAAGAAAAAAATTGTTCAGATGCGTTTTCCGTCTTGTTATAAATTCCGAAAGAAACCATTCGACCACGTTCGATCTCCTCTTAATCGAACGGTATTCCACGTCACGGATGCGATCGCAGCACGAGAGACTTCGGTCGTAAACATCGAGCTTTTAAAATTTAAAACAAAAACCAAAAAAACACCGCCGAAAGAGCGTTAGATCCCTCTGTTCAATTGCCAGCGGATTCATTCCGGGAAGCGATTTAATACTTCCGGCTGTGGAAAAAAGTATTACGAAACCTTTTAATCTCCCTCGAAGATGCTTTAAGCGTCTCGATAACGCGTAGCATCCTCTCTCTCTCTCCTCCTCTCTCTTTTTCTTTCTTTCTCTCTCATTCGCGCCCAGGTGCGTCGAGATACACGTATTTATTAACCATCGGTCGTGACGTACGTTTCTGACGCACGAATCGCCTCGTCGAATCTCTTTTACGCCAGTCGCTTTGGCATTGATAACCAACGTTTTCATTCTCTAGCGGCATCTTTTACGCGAAGAAGGGAAATAGACGCTTAATGAGTCGCTCATTTCTTTTTTAAATCTCTTTCGTCGGGATGACGAGTTAACTCGTCAAACGTTATTTTTAGCTAAAATATAGGCTATTCCGCATCAAACACGGTTGTATTTACCCGATTAAAAATTCGCGTTGAGTTATCTATTTATGATCTAATAATAATCGTCGGTGTGTGTCTTTCAGTCGGTAACGCAGCATGGGTTAAATGGGAGTATGTATAAATACAAGTCAAGAAAGGTTCTTCCAATTACAATCATACTTTCATGATTTATTCGTTTTTTACCCCTGTTAAATTTTAGGTGGTTCAACGTCTACGGTAGCATCATGGTTTCGATAACAGGAATTCTTCTTTTCTCCATTATATTAACACGAGAATGGACGCACTGTTTTTATTTCTGGACTTAAATGCGAGAACGGCGATAAGGAGACATTGAACTTTCTTACCATCAGAATTGAAGTGCATACATGTCCATAAGTCAAAACATTTTTAAGACCAAAATTTCAGGTGGAAATTGCTCGTCTTTAAGGACAACAACTATGTTGAATTTACGAATACCGAATTGGATTGACTTGTAAGATAGAAATTTTTGTTTCGTTTATCTGAACAAGTTTTGATGAGCCGTGAAAATTAAAATTTAAGATATAAATAATTCGCGTTCGTGAATAACGAACATATTGATCACTGATATAGATCTAAAGGTAAGAAAAAGGTCGAAGAAACCAGATACGGCTACAAAGAAGTCGTCATCAGCGGCGATTCACCGGTACTGTATTCTAAAACGTCTGATTTGTAGCCGGAATACGTATCTGTATTCTCTAAACTTGTCTTGGCTCTCCAAATTATCAACTGGATTCGAGTCACCAGTCGATAACTCAGTAACTATTTTAATGAATTGACGACCATATGCAAATACGATCACATTTATACATGCAATCAGTGGGATTGAAACTCACTAACAGACAGTCACGCGCGATATCCATCTTTATATTTAAATGTGCAAATTGATAAGTTAAGCTAACTTAAGAGAGAATGCATATATTGAAAATGAGTCATAGGTTATTTTTAAATGGCCAATTCAAACGTTGATTATATTTGTATCTCAGATCGTCAAAGAGAAACCATGGGATGAAGTAACGTCTACGTATCTGTACTGAATGTTTATCTGTAAAATGGAAATTGATGTAACGAACGCCGTGTGGTGGTCATCTTTCCGACCCATATTTGAAAAGATGCGTGCTTTCTTCATTCGAGTAGTTTCTATAATTACTATCTCTCTTAAAGCGTGCGATAACGAGCGAGGAAAACACTCGAGTATCAAATCCACACGTTTTTTTTTTTTTTTGAGGTTGCAACACGATTTGTGGAACGGGGCTAACTCTGAGATCGTAGTCTATTCAAGACGTGACCAGGATTTCATTCGCCTCGAAGATTGAGCATTTCGGATGAACAATTTATAACATTATGAGAAATCATAACTATTTTACTAAAAGTTAGTTTGAATTCGGAACTGTGATTTGCCCCCACAGATAGGGGATAGCTAGGATAGTGAGGTGATGTACGGTGAGGACTTCGTGGGCACCTGGACCAGTTCGGTAGCCGCGAAAATCCTTGAATTATCATTGTATTGGTCTGTAGTGTAATTGTAAATGTTATAAACGTAGATTTACTTTGAGTTCCTGTAATTGCAAATGCCATTTAGAAGTCATATAATATTGTAACTGTTCTAGAGAGAGATGCGAGTTTGAACGCACTTTGCTCCGGAAAGTTTCACAACTGGAGTGGTTTCTCTTTCTCTATCTTTTCATCTCCCATCTCATCCTCTCCGTCTGCATCATGTTCCCGCATCCACGTGTTGAGGGAATTCTGCCATTTGGCTTCCCGTCGAAGGCCAAACCGAAAAACCGTTGCATGCCGAAGGAGCAGCCCCTCATTGAGGAAACCCTGGGCTGCATCGCGCGTGCGCAGTTGTAGCGATTTCTCTCGCAATTACATTTTTTAGGACGTTTTATTTTTGTCTTCTTTGCTCGAGATTTCGTGCGAATAAACCTCTTTTTATAACGTTTTCTTTTAAAATATGTTTGTAATATTAAAAAAATATGGGATGCTTGTTTATATCGCTTAGATCGAAAGCGACGAGTTAACCAGTGCCGAATTTTTTAAGGCGATAGAAACAACGTTTAGCGCGCAATGGTTCCCAAACATGCCAGGGAATTTTGGGAGAAGCGTGTGCCGCCATTATTTTTTGTTTCGTTGAACAAATATATTGGGAAACACTGGTTTAGCGTATGAGTCATAGTATCGAAGCGAGTAAGTAAACATAATGAAGTAAATAATGATTGAAAGCAATTAAAAGATGTCATTAACTTTTAGAAATTTGATATCGAATTTTAAACGAGTCCTATTTGACGTTAAAATTTCCCTTAACATGCTCGAAAAATGTTAATCGTTATTTTATTAATCTATTTCCACAAGCTCCTAAACAGCACTCTACGGCCTTTACAGTGAGCATAACAACATTAAACAAGGACGAACACATACGACCATGCCCTCGGCAGGATTCGAACCTGCGACCCTAGCGTTGGGATGCAAGACGTGCTAACTACCCCTCTAACAAATTCGATTGTTTTTCGATTCGAATGAAAGTCACTCGATCATAAATATGGCGGAGCGTATCTTCCTGTTTCAAAATTTTTATTCTTACGAGATATTGATCCATTTCAAGTTTAAAAAGCAGCTTCCCTTATGCCGCTTGAATTTATGACGAAACCCTTAATGTATATTCCTCTGAAAATCTTTATTTTTGTATAATATTAGAATAACTTGGAGGGAATCTTTTTAACCGTCTTTTAAAAGAGCGGACCAAATCGTGTAAATTGCTCGTCCACGTAGGATATTTTTTCCCACAGTCTCCGGCTATTTAAAAAAAAAAGAATACGAAAACGAACAGTTTTGCGCGTTTTTTTTATTTTCGATTTATTTCCTGTTGACGGAACGAGTGGGAGCGATTTGAGTCAGCAAACAGAGATATACGCGGAATTTCTCTGTATTTTCCCTCTAAATATAATAGCAGCTGTGCTGATGGATGGGCGGCAACTGCAGCTGACATTTATTTTCATATTTGCAGCGTGAGTGTGTTCTCCCCTTGGATCGGGGAGCTCGGAATTTTTTTATTTTTCTTTATTTAAATTCGGATAGTGGAATTTTTCCGTAAATCATCTCGCTATAAACAAGATCGCTCGTGTTGCATCAGAGCGGCAACGTCGCATTGTTTCTCCCCCCCCCCCCCCCCCTTCCTCCCCATTAGGACCCGCGAGACGGAAATCGTTTCGTTTTTTTTACCCAAAAGTATCGCCTCCGTGATTTTTCCTCACCGATATTTATTTTTCCTTCGTATTTAAGTTTCGCACGAGGCAATTTTAAAAAAATAAAAAGGTCATTTATCTCTAAAGGGGGAGAATTTTTCAAAGAAATTTTTCTCGCGGTCGTAAACGGAAGTACAGTCAAACGTCTAAAATTCGAAGTGAATTTATTTTACAGGACAAAATTTGTTCATGTTATTTTTCCTCTGTAACTCGAATTTTTTTATAAGTCGAATACGTTTTTGTTTCTCTTGTGATTCGACTTATAGAAGTTCCACTGTAACTCTTGCCCGCCCAACCTTTTACATATTGCGTCGAGAATTTTTTTATATACATATAAAAGATCAGGGATGTTATGGAGGTAGGCTTTTAATTGCAACGTAAACATCGACGTGAGTGTTTATTATTAGCGTCAGTATTTTAACCACCGAAAGGATTTTCCTGCAGACCGAGGCATTTTCCCTGAAGATGGGTGGAAGGAGGAGAGAAAGAATGCTCTATAGAGCCGTAAATCTCTCTTAAATTCTTTTCATCCCCGTTTCCGGAGCGGAGTTAATTTTAAAGCCGAGGCCGAATAAATAAACGTAAGGATTAAAGATGCCATAGCAGTTGTTCTCTTGCTCTTATCGGCGTCCTGGGGAAAGGGGGGAGGGGGGTGAGGAGGAGGGGAAGGTTACTCTCCCCCCCTCGTACACCTCTCCGCCACCCGTGTAATTATTATAAGGAACGATATTTTGAAGAAACAAGTTAGGAAAGTGTACAACGTATCACAAATGGGCGCGTTTCGTGCAATGGAATGTTAGAAAGAAATCGTAGACCTGTACGTAAGGGAAATAGCATTTGAAAGTTCTTTTCTTCATCATAAATAATCCATTTTCTTCCTATTTAAAAATAGTGCATGCACACGTAAGGAAATTAAACGTTTGTTTGTGAGATTGTTTATGTTAGCAACAATGAAAAAGTAACCATGCAAGAAAATTTCTAAGTTCAACTCGATTTAAGACGTTTGTGTTTGATTTTATTGATAACGGCTACTTACACGAAAAAAATGTATTGGAAAGGAAATACTCTTCTTTACCAATTCTACAACTTTTATTTGAAAAATATTTTGATATGAGCAATACTTGACGAGATATGACGAAAATTTAGTTTTTTGTCACCAGTAAAGTGGTACTCTTGATTGCCGTGCGCGATTCATTTTTGCGATTTTCTTATTATATTTGATTGTAAGTCCTTAATGTCAAATTTCATGAAAATCCGTTCAGTAGAAGCCGAGAACGAATTATATTATTAATATTTTATTTTGTCCTAAAATTTTGGGAGCTGGGGGAGGGCTAATTGCCCCTATATCCGCCCTTGCATAATCCGTCCGTATCCATTCTTTAATATGCACGAGGCTCGTTATAAGTACGTCAGGAGGGATTGAAAACCGGTGCGTGCGTTTTCCTTTAATCCTTCTTTCCGGAATATTTTCCTTCGTCGGTGCTCGTGACACGTAAATGGCTTTGTAGGGCGGTGTGTGTGTGTGTACGTGCGTTCAATCGGGTTATTGGGATGGGGATATTTTCGCGAAAAGATGGCCTTCTCCTTTTGAAAGGAGTTTCCATATTCCTTCCATCACCTTCGCGCTTCCGCCGTCGTTATAAGGGGAGGCGCCTCTCCCCCCTCCCTCCCCCTCTCGCGGATGTCCTCCTCCCCCCTCCCACGTCCTGAAAATCGCGCAAAGAGATGGAAAGACCGTTTAATTTACGATCCCCCCGATCCCTTAAGGGAATATTTCGTAAGGGTGTCATAAAAACCTATCACGCGTGGAGAGATGAAAGGGTTTTCTTTCTTTTATTTTTCCTTCAAGAGAAATTAAGGCGAATGCGTGATGGGGGGGAAGAGGTGGAGGAGTGGGGTAAATCTCTTTCGCACGGCTGAAAAGGCGCGTAAATCGTTTTGGCGTTTCGGAATCGCAGAAGGAGAGGGAGGGGGGAGAAAAATGGAAACGTTAGGAGAGATGTGGGGGGAGGGGGTGGTGGGGGGAGGGGGGGGGTGGTGTCAGAAACGGTAAGACGCGAAGAATTTTAAAAATAAAAAAAATTTGAATGTTTTCTCCTTCTAAAAGGTCGTGGGAAGGAAGACCAGGGTATTTTTGTGTCCGTCTTATTATTGTTAGTCACCTCTTTTTTCAGTTCGGAGTTCCGTCATTAACAGGTGCGTTTTGCGTACGTCTATGCTACTGCGTATGTGACGTTTTTTTTTAGAGAGCTACGTGGAGTTTAAAATTATGCATCAAAAGATTCTCTCTCTCTCTCGCTTGCTTCGAAGGTATTTTTAACCTTGTTGCAGACAGAAAGTTCGTTAGGCCGAGTGGTGTATATGTATTTTTTTAGTTTTTTGAACGGAAGAAATGAAAAATGACTGCAGTGAGTTCTTTAGACGATCCTGTCTCTTCTTATTAGCGAAACTAAATTAGATATTGGATATTTTCTCGTGCGGCTTTCCTTTTAGATCCTTTTAGCTGTTTTTTTTAAATCTGCGTTTCGTTCTTGGAATATTGGTTAATAACACCGCCCCCCCCCCCCCCCCCAATAGCCAAATTACGAAATACTCATATTTTTATTTTTTTTTAAATTATTTAGTGCCGTTTTTGTTTATTTATTTGGTTTCTCCAGATGCAGGTTAAAAAGCATCTCTTTAAATAGGTTCTCTTTTTGCCGAGTTTCTCTTCATCTCCTAAAATTTACTCAAGAGCCGCGTCTTTCTTTTTAAAAGCATCCATTCAACCGTCTTGCCATATGTATCTATTTTTAGCAGGGTGTAAACATTGAAATTCGCCGTTTTACACCCGAGGTTATTACGTAAATTTTGTAACCTTTCCTTTCTTACGCCTGCATCACTTTTTACCTGGAATGCAGATGTTTTATAAAGACGTGCTCGAATGATAATGTGTTCGAATTCACCGAGAAAAAAAAACTTTTAAAAAAATGTTAAAGTCGGACTTTTCTCACCTGGGTCGTGGTAGATAATGATATAGGAAGAAAGAGACGTTTTGGAATGCACTCACTGACCTTTGTCCACTTACCACACCTCGCCACAAAACCCGCAGGAGACGAAAATAGGACCTACGGAAATCCCTGGCATCTTTCCACGGTTAGTCCATTCTTGAAGAGGGGTTGGTTATTCGCCTATATGGCATTGGGATGCCGCTATTAGGAGCTTTTTTTATCGTTTACTTTTCGCAGCTCGATAATAATGCCTTCTCTTATTTGAGTTTTTTTTTTCTGTTTAAAATATTTGAAGATTTCCCTTACGTATTTCCTTACCGCCGACCATCTCGTTCGTTCCCTCAAAGTTGTTGAGTTGCCGTATTTTTGGGAGTTGTTTTGGGGAATTTTCTGTTCGCTGGGCGAGTGTGATGGTGTCTGCGTAACAAAATGATCGAAAGGCCGCTGACA
Source organism: Uropetala carovei (assembly GCA_036926305.1). NCBI lineage: Eukaryota > Metazoa > Arthropoda > Insecta > Odonata > Petaluridae > Uropetala > Uropetala carovei. Next base: position 2,741,893 of record JAXCHB010000003.1, read on the forward strand.
AAATTCTGCGTGAGAAAACGTGGTGATTTTTGAAGTAATTTGACCTAATTTGCCTGTCCGAGGAAGAATTATCGAGCTCGCCTTATGATTGAAATCAAATAGTAATAGCCGTAAAACCAGATGCGCGTTTCGGCTACATAGCAGACCACATCAGTGGTTATTATATATTCGTAATCTACTACAACTGATGACGGTTGTCTTGCAGCCGAAATGCTAATCTGGTCTTCACAAGTTTTTCTTAACTATCGAAGGAGAATAGTTTTTTTTTTCGTATGTCTGCGAAGGAGTATAACGGTGATCAGTGGCACAGCTACAAATTTGCTTTGGGGTGGCAAATAATAAATGGCATTTTTTAACAAGGAGACGGCCCATTTATTTTTCTTTGATATTTTTATTAATAGCTAAAAACATAACTAAAATTTTTAAAAATCACAACAGTCATTTAATAAATGTATTTATTTTCAAGTTGAAGTTGAAATCAATACGAAAGCAGTTGATTTGGCCATCAGTACCTCATGGATTAAAATGAACAAGCTGAAATGGATGGGAGTAATTTGGATCTAGTTTCCGAAGCGATCGTCATTTGTCATGTCTCGCTTCGATGCAGTGTGGTCGCAATCCCTTTTAAAACAGGATTCCGCCGCACGCGAAAATACCTACTCTTTAACCCTAGATAACATACGTGTTTTCGGCAGTCGTTACTGCCCCGGCATCCCAAGCTGTAATCATTTCCTGAATTCACGGTTTTATGAAAGCAAATAAATACGTTCATAATCAGGGACGTAACTGTGATGTAGGAGCTCGTATGCAAGTTAAATTTTTGAGGCCTTCGTCTTTGTAAACAAAACTGTTTTTAAAATATATTTATATGTACTATATAAATTCTTGATTTTTTTGAAATATTAATTCTGAAATTTTTGCCAGCGACTCACCATTTTCATTTTTATGCTTCTGAGTTTTCTGTTGCAATAACTAACAAATAATTTAATTTATTTCTGGGTATACAAGTGCGTAAATAGCTTTTTGTAATCTTTAACTTCGAAAAAGATGTTTTATTTGACTACACAGTTACTGTGCGAATATATCATCAAGTCTGCGCTTAAATTGATATAGATTGATGCCAGTCTGTATTTAATCATTATTAAATCCATTAGTTCCTTGATGTCCATACAATTTTTAATCTCATCTTTCAAATCGGTGCTTGTTGCTAGCTCGTTAAATAGGTCTTGGTCAAGAAATTTCTTGTAAATTGTTGTGAATATTCTTTGATTTCTTGTTCGTTCCATTTGGATTATAAGCAGTATTTTTCGGGACCTTAATAGCTTGCACCCTCCATATCACACCCCTGTTCGTATTGATTTTACATAGTGTTCCAGTGCCTTTTATAAATTTTAGAGTTGGTTAAATAGGCATTAAAGCTCCATTAACTACGGCGTATTAATAGCGACCTTTCTCACTCGGTTATTTCTCGCCATCCCAACGCTTTTCGCCCTTCAGTATTTATCAACCCGTTAATCGTAATCTTCCCCCCCCCCTCCACTCTTTTCTTTTTTCGCTTTCGAATAACGACTCCCAGTGTTTTTCGGCCCATAACCGCTTTTTTCATCCTGTTCTCGCAAAGTGTTTAGAGGGGCCTTCAAAAGACCTCGCATATCTTCCTGAAATAAGCCAACCTACTGCCTATTTAAAGAGGGCGATGAAGCATGAATGGGGAACGAGGTTCCTCTCTCTCTATATACCTGTGTGTGTATGTGTGTGTTCGTTTAGCATGTGTGTGTGTGCGCGCGCGTGGAGAGCAGCTCGCCAGCAGATATTTGCTCCAAGTGCGTGGTGGAGGAGTAAATTGGTACGGAGATTAGAGGAGCTGGCTCGCAGTTGTACGTCGGTTATTTTTTTTTTCTTTCCGCGCGGGAGTTGATCGATGAGAGTGTTGACTATCTCGCGTTCATTTGTTTTTTTTTTTAACGTTTCAATGACCGTTCTCGTGTATGACTTCCGGGACGAAATTCTCGTCGGATACTCAGAAGCGATTCGGATTAAATTAATGTTTATTCCCAAGAGAGTGTCGTTTCGCGCGCGTCTACGAGCGAACGCAGGAAAAAATATTTATTTATTCACGTCCTGGTATGGTTTTGGTGCCGAAAAGTCGATCTGTCCTTATTTTCTCCCTTACTCTGTATACTATAACGAGGCTTACTTATACATCTGGATTTTGAAGTCATGTCCCGGGCGGTTTTTTTTTTGTTCTCCCCCGGAAAATAAATAACGAGTCCAAGACAGTGGTAGTGGTAAAAAAAAATCCTGTTGCTAAATAAATAAAATTTGTGTTAGTGTAAAATAGTTTTAAATTTAATATATTCGATATTAAAAACATTTCTGGGTGTTTTTCTTTAGATATTTTTTTACCGCCAGCTCTCCTCTTTGACGTCCATCATACCCGGTTTGGTGGTTTGAAAATATGATAAGCTTAGTGTTATAATACCGTATTTGGCAATTTGACAGAATTATTTAATTGGTATAGAAAATACCTATAATCTATGCAGGGTGCGTTTATATTGCATCAAAGTTTATGTAAAAAAACAAATAATAAAAACATCCCCGATATACCTCGTTTGTCCCGGTGTTTCATGTACAGAATTCGTATTATCCCGGTTTCCCCCTCCCTTGAATTTATGGTAAGCTTATACATGTCTCATTTATAGATTTTTTCTCGTTGCACCCAAGTTTATAAATAAAGTCTTGGATTTTTTTATAGGCGAAGGTGACATTTAAATCGAACGCGGATTATTTTCGACAGCAGTAACCGGAACTCGTCGCGAGAGTAAATATTTTTAAAAAAGATCCCGAGCTTTTCAACTACGGAGGCTTATGGCCGCAATTACATCCGTTTTTCCGAGAACTGCTGCTTCTTATGAAAGAGCACGTACGTCAACGTTTTTAAACGAGCGTGTCGAACGCAAGAAAATTTTGGCTTGCCTCTTCGCCGCCTCCGGGGATAAGGGATCCCGCGGCGAAAGTCGGATTTTACAATCTCCCTTTTTACCCGCTTTCACGCTTCGCCTACTCTTTTTAGGAGCGGGGGAGGGAACTTTTTAAAATCCGATTAATCAATCCGAACCGGATTTCGACGGTCATTTGTCTGCTTTAAAGGCCATTAGAATTGATTGCGCCGGGGGGGAAATTTGTAATCCCCGGCGGCACCCCGTTGAGAGGGTGGGGTGGGGGGAGGGAAGAAGGATTAGGAGGGAGGCTGTAGCTCGCATCCTTCCCTCACTCTGATATATAGTGAGACGGGTTGCGGAGAGGAGAGAGAGAGGGGGAGAGAAAAAAAGAGGAATAGTCTGTAAGTATGCGATGCCGTGGGCGGCAGCTTGCTTGAGTCACCGGGGGGGGGGGGGGGGGGGGGGAGTTTCAGCGCTTCCGCTATCAGCCTCCCTCTTCCTCCACAACGTACCTCCCTCAATCTCCCACTACTTACATCCCCCTTCATCTCTCCCTCCATTCCTTCTTCCCCACCCTCTCTCTCTCTTCACCTCCTCCATATACATACCTCCTTCATCCACCTCCTTGCTCATTCCCACCCTTATCCCTCCCTCCTCATCCTCTCTCTCTCCACCTCAGCTCTCTATCTCATCTCTCCACCTCCTCCCTTATTCCCAACCTCACACATCCCTTCACCTTTGCCTCCTTCATCCACCTTGCTCATTTCCCTCTACCTCCTACCTCCCTTTCTCCTCCCTCCGTCCCTTTCTCCATCCACTTCCCCTCTCCCTCCTCTCCCTCCACCCACTCCCTGTACCTCCCCTCCCTCATTTCCACCCTCAATTTCCTCCCTCTCTCCACCTCAGACCTCTACCTCCTACCTCCTTCTCTTTCTCTCACTCTTTCTTTATTTCTTTCTTTCTAAATCGCCCTCTCCTCTTCCTCCCTCCAAAGCAAAGCGAGACCCCTTTTACTCTCTCATATCTCTCTTCTCGTCGCCGTCTCCAACCTCCTCCAACTTCCACTTCCCTTCAGAATTTCTCATTTCCTTGTCTGCATTATTCAGTACTTCCTGCTGGAGGTTACGAGCTCTCCCTTTCCCTCTCTCCCTCTCCTTTACCCCCCAAAAACTCTTCCTCTCGCTACCGTGTGCTCCATGTTCTACTGGAGTCTGGGCGAAGTGTGAGAGAGATGTAGATAGTGAGAAAGACGAAGGTAGAAAGAGAGAGAGAGAGATATTTTCCCAAATTAGAGTCCGGAATAGTCTCCTCTCCGTCATCAGACATGGTGGAGTAGTAGGGAGGGGGGAGGAATGGTTAAAGGATGGAGGGGGGACTCATGAATATACGTTTGAAATAAACGAAGAGGGGTGGAGGAAGAGGAGGTATTGGAGAGAAGGGGTAAAGCACGGAGGAAGTGAGATTTCTGTAATGATCCATGTTTAGCGACTCGCGTTTTTTTTTTATGTCCCCTCGTTCCTTCCCCCCTCCCTCCCGCCATCTCCTCCTCCTCCCACTCATACGGCGTCCGCTGCTCGTAGTCTGGAAGATTGCGAGCGTTGAAGTTGGGCGTTGAAGATAAGTCATCTTTCTAAAACTGTGTTTGAGCGTACGGAGTATGATTTCCAGCAAAAATTGGGGAGGTGGAAGGAATGGGGTTTTTTTTTACCGTCGTAATTTTATCAGGATTCCGCCGTTTGTATAGCTGGTTCTTCTCGACATGGCGGAAAGCAATTAAAATTTGTGTCTGATTCTCCGCAATTTTGTAATTATACGGAAATTATCATTTTTAGAGATTTTTTTTTTTAAAATCTCCCATATACTCGCTTCACCCGTCTGTCTGTCCGTGTACCAAATAACTTTAAATGACGTATTTTACAAACGCCAAGATACATTTAGAGCTGCATGGTAAAAACTTGGTGGATCCAGGATCAGTAGCTCGGAAGTAAAAAAATGCCAAAAGATCGTACTTTATTAAATTGTTAATTAAAAGCTCCTTATGCCAATTTCTGTGCAGTTATTTCCTCACTCGTTTTTACTTTCTCACGATCCGATTCCGCGAATTCGCGCTTTTTTCTTATAAGTTAGTTTTGCTTTATATCTTTCTCTATTTATCTATAAGTTTCACCGAAATTTTGGTGGTTTTGGATCGTTTCGAAAGTTTTATGACGTTTAAATTTCCCTTTCTAGTCGTGGTAATTTTTGGCTCCAAAGTCGTTCGTACAGAGAATTGACGCAATTTGACGGATCGTGTGAAAAATGGAACGAACCTTGGCAGATATTAACCCTAAAGGATCCCAAATTAACCGCTTTTTCTTTTCTGATTTTCGCTCATTAAATGTCCGAATTTTCTCTCTCTCTCGAACGATTTATAACTCGCGAAATAAATAGCGTTCAACGCGCGTAACATTTTTCCCTCTCGGCCAACTCCTTTTTTTGTGATTTTTTACCTTTTCCAAACTCCGACGCCAGGAACTTTGACGCAGATCCTGTTAGACAAAAAAATGAAAGAAGCGAGACAAACGAGGAACGGCAAAAAAATAATTTCTGCGCGTCCCGCCAAAATAAGTTCCCGACGACTCACCAGTGTTTCCAGAGTCCCATTCCCCGTCTTTTCCTTCCCCTCCTCGAGGGGATTTAGGAGCTCTCACGTCCCTGCATTGGGCAGGGGGGGGGGGAAGGGGCGGGGGTAAGGCGAGGCTCTGAAAAAACGTGAGAGGGTGTAGGTGGTTGGCATGGAGTGTTGATGGAAGGAAGGAGAGAGACGTAGGCGGCGGATTCGTGCGTAAGTACAACCGCCCCCCTCGCGCGTGCGTCACACGCGGAGTCTTGAGTTTGGCACGAGAGAAACAAAGAGTGAGAGGAAACTGTTTTTTTAATTATTTTGGTAAAGGGTAGAGGAGGTAGTAGTAGGTTGGGATAGGGAGGCGGTGTGGTTCGGGAGTTTTTCTTTTTCTTTTTTTTTTTAAAGGAGCGTCTGGAAAAGGTGGCTCTCCTCTCAGGGTAAACACGTCGTTATATAGAGTGAGTTTATAGTGCTAGGAGGAGGAAGAGGAGAGGCATATAGTTGGGGAACGGTTTCGGGTCGTTTATCCCCCCATCCTCCTCCCTTATTTCTCATTTTTATCTCTCTCTCTGCGTACTTTAAGGATGTCGCTACTTGAGAAAAAAATGGCGCGGAGGTGTAATTTGGGTTGCCTACCCCGCAGGATGGCAATTTCCCTAACCTTTTTCGCACGTGACAGGTGTTGTTTTTTTTGCCTTTCAGCTGTTGAATAATCAGTTACGGAAGGGTTGAGTAACTGATTTTTGTGGTCTCGTTGATGAGAGGTATGCAGGCGGCAAGAGTAAACTAATTCGCGCTTTTAACTCCTGGGAATAGACTTTATACTGCGTCATTTTTGTGTGAGTCAGGGGCGCATCGAGGAACTTCCCCCCAAAGGTAGCGTGGGAAGCGAATTTATTGTACTAGGGATCTAAGACGATGTTCCGGTTCAAGGAATTTTGTGCTATTTTCCGCTCGCTATCCACCCCCTCCAAAGATTACATACACTGCCTGCGTATAGGGTATGAGTTTTCGAGTTTTAACCTTATTTTACAAGATAATTATACACTTGACTCTGTATATTTAGAAGAACGTTTGATACCAATTATTAATTTACAAAAACAAATTTAAATCAAAGCTTCAATACTGCATCGAATTGGCCACATTGTCAGCATACGCTTAATGTAGCATATAGAACTTCCCTGGAAATAACTAGAAACAGGTGTCAACGCCCCTTTTATGGAAACATTACCTAGAACAAAGCAATTATTACTGTTATAAAATAGTTTTCAGAAGTTCTTTTCTTCAAAATAGATTGTTAAAATTAATAGAAGTCTTCATATATCCGTATTAGATCGTTTTATTAAACCTATGCAAATCCCAGATGCTGTAATTCATACAGAATAATTTTTATGAATATAATCCAAAAGCAGCCATCATTACGCCTATTACATTGGATTCTTCGACAGAAACAAGTTGAATTGACACAAAATAAGAATTCATAAGTATACGTCATCCCAAAACTAAACAAGTAAAGCGCGTACAGGATTACTTGAGTGGTGAGATTGATGTTTTTGTCTCAAAAGTAAGTAACGCGCGCAATCAAATTATCCCGAAATGTTCAGCACATATGTACTCCCTGCCATATTTTCTGCTTCCGGCGGAAATTGTACATTCCCTCCATCCCCTTCCACCACCTCCGGTCGTAATCTTGGAAACCCCGTACCTGAAAAATGCGTCCTCTTCCTGTTAGCGTCGCTCGTGGTGATTGATTTGCGGCTGTGTGCCGGACACACCGCGTCATTTGGGTGTGTGTTGAGGGGGTGGGGAAGGGAGGGTAATCCACTAGCGCGTGAGAGAGAGAGAGATGGATTTTACGGATGAGAGAGGAGATAGAGAGAGAGAGAGGCAGACACGCAGTCCAGATATAGACCAACTCACTCGAACGGCAAGAGAGAGAGAGAAGCATCTCAGGAGGTAATAGCATCGAGGGAGGTGAAGGAGATTTGGCTCACGTGTCTATTACGGGTGGCCCCATGAATCGCGCTCCGAAATGAGGAAGGGAAAGGAGAGAGGGGGAGTAATAGGACATAGGGAATAAAGTAGGTGGAAGGGGGTTTGCCTACAAACTCTCGCACTTGCCACTATTCGGTGGCGCGTCTGCGGAGTCTATTCGATATGGAGTAATTTTTTGCCGAGAGGCGCTGCAGATTTTGTGGTACTGAGTACTGGCCGATATTCTCCAACTATGCATCTTTATAATAGTGCCGTAAACAACTGTAGAGCAAACGGCGAATGTAGCATTTCGCATGTGTGGCTTTCTCGTTTTGGCCACTACAATCGAACTTCCATAAGTCGAAAGTCTATAACTCGAAGTTTCCATAACTCGAAATTTTACAGGATAAAATATTTTCATGCTATTTTTCTTCTATAACTCTTAATTTTCTATAAGTCGAATATTTTTTTAAATTTCCCTTTAGGTTCGACTTATAGTAGTTGCACAGTCTTTGGAGTCGTCCTTAGCTCTAAGTTAAATCTTTCATTCCGAGGAGCGCTGCAGGTTCTTGGTAATTCGGTGGCTGGCCTTCTTTCGCGACTATCTCTTTGCGATATCGGCGTAAAACCTGTAAATTAAAGAAAAAATTAAATCGAGCATTTCACGTAGCGTAGCGCCACTGAAAATCGGTCCGTTCGAAATCGCCTTAGGAGGTGGCTCACGGTGTCAGCGGTTTGATGCGGAAATAGATATTGAAGGAAGGAGCGTGTAGGGGAGGCAGCGAGTGTGTAGAATTAGGAAGATAGGTTGAGTAGGTAAGCCGGTTGTTACCACGGTCCGGCTCCCTTGTAAAACGCTCTTAATTGAGGGAGGATGTAGCTACAAGCGGAGCGGGACTGATTGGTGAGGGAAAGGGTTCGGACGTTGAATAGTGTTGATAGGGCCTGAGTGGGCGTTGAGAGAGAGAGAGAGAGCTCTCCGAAGGAGGGAGAGAGTGGGAGGAGGTGTGATTTCGCCCGTGTTTTGGGGAAATGCGGTGAGTGCGCTCCCGAAGTTTCTGGACTCGTCATCCGTTCTATTATAATGCGAGTCCGAAGGGTATCGGGAGATCCCGTTCCGAAGTGTTTTTTGGCTCCGTTTCAAGCGACGGCCGTATTGGATCGGATTTTGAAACGTTTAAAAATATACGTGTATCCCATCGATTTTGAGTGGTAGAAAATCGGGAGTGTGTTGTTTTGTTTTGTTTTTAATCTTTTTATCCGAAGAAATTATGAGGCAATCCCCAATCGGTCTCGATTATTTTATTATATAAACAGAGAGTGGAAATAAAACGCGAAGCTGGTGTTATTTCACGCTTCGTTCGAATGTCTCTCCCACGTTTTAATTTTGTCAGAATGGAAAGCTTTAAAAATGTTAAGCGAATTAATTTAATTAAAATTTATTGTTCGAAGGGGAAATGACGTCATCGGTGACCGGATAAATTAATCGAATGACGATCAGTTTTGCGTACGGCGTGTCATGCGATAAATTTGTTTTCTGGGCGAGTTAAAAAAAAAACTTGCGATATCATAACCATAAAATTTGAGTAAAGTTTTTTGCCCGACTTATTTTTTCCTGAGAACTAAAAATTGTTGCTATATAATATTACTGAAGGTCGTTTTGGAAAGAATTTTAAAGGTTAGAATTAAACTATCTCTGCATTGATTTTGGACGCCGGTTTGGAGCTTCAAAATGTATCATTGAACGAAACCTTGAAAACACACCGAGACGTAGAAGGCTATATTTTCTCACTCGTACATTAATTGTATAATATGTAGTATAAAAAGAGCGTGTCATGAATAAAATTAACTATCACTGGCGTTGAGTTGATGGACATTGGTAATTGCGGTGGTCTGTTAAAGGGGAACTCCCTGTCTTATAATGCAAATTTGGATTTGTAACTCGCCTACTTTAGAACTCTAGTTATTCATAATTTTTAGGTAGCTATTTATTTTCCCTCCTCGGGAAATGTCAGTATCGGTAATAATGAGTTATGGTTTTAAAAAAATAGTGGATCACTTCTGACCAAGGATGGTGGGTTTCCAAATGGCGGTTTTGAAATTCCAGTGTTTTATTTCCCCTAATCAAGCTTCGGGAATAAGAATTGGTCATTTTACCGTTTTTTTAATCAGCTAATGTAATCGTTTTGTCCGCATGTCACACGTCCGTGTTCGATGAACTATTGCTATACTGTTCATTTTAGAGCAACTATATTTTCAGGATAGTTTCGGCTGTTGATAGTCATGAACCCTATTGATTAGTATATTAGTATAATTTACGAAGGTATTTAGGTATTATCTCCAGGACCTTCGCAGAACTCAACAACAATGGCTTCATTGAGTTAATTTAAAGCTTGCTAACCCATGACTGATCGGCCCGTCGCGACATTTACAAACCCGATCACCGGACAACGGGGAGGGATAGTTTGGTTGCAGCGAGGCGAAGGGCGCAGTAGCGCCCGGAGACGACAACTAAATTAAAAACAAAGAGGGCCGAAGGCTCGCCAATATCATCTCCATTTGCGGCGCAACAATCAAGCGAGATATAATTCCTCTGTAGACTACAGATATCTTGGTAGTAACCAATCCAACCTTGTTCTCTCCACCAAAACATTATAAAAATGAATAAATAAATAGTATAATTTAGAATGTTATAATCATTACATAAATTATTCAGAAAGAACGTTATCATTAATAAAAATCTTTGGTACTTACGTATTATCGGAGTCCTGCGAAGGTCCTGGAGATAATACCTAAGTACCTTTACGAAATTTTGTATAGTTTTCATGTGCCGTTAGTTTTAAGATTAAAGAAAAATATATTTTGTGATATTATAACGTATACCTATATTTTTTCTTAAAAAACGATCTAAATATCTGATTCATCAGTTATTTCCTTACGTGTTTTCTTTACGGTTGCTTCGTGCAATAAACTGGCAAATGATTATCCATACATATCTCCGAAGTATCGACACTTGGAATCGATTTAAAAAACAATCCTTCTCGCGTTCTATAGATATACAAAAGAGGAAATAACGCCCCAATAGTAAACGCGTATTTATTTCCTTTAGTTTGTGCGGTGCAATGGAAAACGTTATCGGATGAAATCAACGAACCTCCTACTTATATGTGGCGTCCACATTCGGCTATCGCGTCGTCATCCGCATGTGAGCAGAACCCCGACGCTAATCTCATAATCTAATCACGTGCTCCACTAATTGGATGGGAAGGTATTTTGGAACTCAACCTTATATCCTCGCGTCCTCGAAAAAGGGAAGAGAGAGTGAGAGAGAGAGAGAAACAGGGCATATCATCGACGTAACCTCGAGGTAAAACGGCTAAGCTGTACCTCCCACTCTATTGTTTCGTGGTCAGTTTTTAGCCACACCTTCCGTTGCGCAATATCTCACATATTCCGAGATAAACAGTTACGAAACGAGATCCACAAAAGAAACGCTCACTGCTTTTATCAGACGCCTTTTCCAAGTGCTTTTTTATCTCAGTATTTTTTTTCTTTATACTGTTTTAGGCCCCACTGGGAGGTTCATCAAAGGGACCTAGGTCTCTAGGCATCGGGGGAGGAGGGAGAGGATTAGGAAAATATAGAAGTTCTTTGGAAAAGTGGTAGGTGAGGAGGTTCGAAAGGGGATGGGAAGATGTGGAAGAAGATAGGACAGCGCCCTCTAGGAGATGCGAAAAGGAGTATGTCTGAGGGGTTGGGGAAGGTGGGGGTTGTGTATGTATGTGTATATACATATATATATACACACACACATCAAGAGGGAAGACAGTGAGGAGGATTGACAGACGGAGGAGGGACGCGAAGAAAGACTTAATTAGTGGCCGAGTGACGGAAGCAGTGGATATAGAAGACATTTTTTTCCTTTTATGTAGAAAATAATATCCCGGTTCAGAAAAGAGAAAGGGTGTTCTTTTTACTCCGTACCGAAAGGAAAAGGGAGAGGAGGGAATGTTTCAATTTGTCGTTAGGGTCCAGTGAAAACAAAAAGAAACAAAGTGGTGTGTTTCTCGGAATTATTGTCTTTACTTTCGCCATCTGCCAACTACTATATTGTTCTTCGTGCGTGTTTAATTACCGTTCAGATTTTCATCGTTTCTTAATTACTAGATGGGAAAATAAATGCTTTTGCGCTTTTTTTCCTTCTTCTCCTTCCAAAACTGTGAGTGGCCAATTACGAAAATTTGACTTGGAGTTTATCGGCAATTATTATCTTTTAATGCCTATCCTTCTAATTAAAACAAAAATTTTAATCGTTATTGCCTTAACTAGGTAATTTAATAATTAAGGCACGTCGAATTAGGCACTTGAGAATAAAATCCGAGAAGTTTATAACGATTTTCGGCGGTAATAAAATTTAATAACATGAGAAATTAAATTCTTCTCATTCGTTACGTCACTTTGTTCTTAATCTACACTGTGAAAATTTTTGTCGGGACTTTCCCTGTGTGGATCCAGTCTAAACTTTATGAATCGAAAGTCTACGTTAAGAATTTTCAATAACTCGAAGAATATACTTCTTCCGTTGTTACTCGTGCAAATAAACTCCTTATTCTGTTAGTCGCATAAATCCATACTTTTATGTCGATTCACATATATCCATAGAAAATTTAGGCTATTTAATTTTAAAACCGTGATTTTCATCATCAATCTTCCTTCCTACTTATCCGAAACGTTCGTGCGTTATTGCGAATCAGCGGGGATCCCACGTATTTTCCGCGTAAAAACGCTCGAGTCAAACCATTTCGTAAAGACCGACAAGAAAATTTTCGAGACAAAGTATAAAAATCCTCGAGGACGTGTGTTGTAGGAGGCGAAGGATTGAAGGTTAGAGGGAGAGAAGAGGGGAGGTAGAGAGGGAGAGAAGAGGGGAGGTAGAGGGGGAGAGAATATATATATATATATAAGGGATGGGAAGTGACTAGAAAAGTTTGTGTTTTTCGACGCGGGTTTTGACTGCCGCCATCATTCAGGGTCGCGTGTGTCGGATTTAGCACGCGTTCCTGAACAAGGTTAGAAAGAGACAGAAGTTCCTCTTATTTTTCCCCCGCATTAAAAAATACAAAAAATATAAAATACATTTTAAAAGATTTTAAAATTTAATCGTCCATATTATTTTTTTATCGAAAAATGTTATAAATGATAGAACTCTCTTTGTCTACTTAACGCAATGGGAATTCGGCGTGTTATTTTTTACTTTAAATTTTCTGCATACTATTTAGGTACTTTCAGAATGTGTCGTCGGTGTTAACCGATGATCCGACTTCATAGATAGACTTCGCATGCGGCCATAAAGAACGTTTTCTGCGACACGATTCGTAAAATCCAACAGAGAATATCGTATTTTTAAATGAAATGATGTTCTTGAAACCTCGAACGCTGATTGCGTAAGCCGAGGGATAATTTTAAAAATCGATACATTTACGCTCAGAGAATGACTCTTAACATCTATAAGCGACGTTTCTGCAGTACATATGTATTTAGCGCTTAGTAGCTAAATATTTAGCCACCGATTTTTTCCCGAGTGTTCAATTAGAACACTCTGTTAAGTTGGGATAGTTATTTAATAAGGATAATGGTCCATTACATTCACAGAAACGTATTTTTGAAATAACTTTTCATATTTATCTTGAAAAATAATGCTAATTAATTAGCCATAATTAAACTGTGTAATATTGCCCTCAGATCTTGTGAGCGTTAAAGAGTTAATGAAACACTGCGCGCTTCCTTTGTCGTTCATTATCATCACGTTTCGTACTGGAGAACTTTTCATTGGCCACTTGATGAGGAAAGAAACAAGATGGCAGACGAAAACAGTAACGAAAATAGCATAGCGCCCTTGAAAGTTGCGCAATACAAAAAAATCATTCTCGAAATTAGATTGTTGGCGTTCCTTGTGGTTTAGAAAAAAAAACTTAGTGCTCTAAAGTTGCTAAAACGACGTATGGAAGCATTTAAAATTTTCATCTAGCTTACATTTTCCGCGCGGTTTCGGTGTGTTTATTTCTGACAAATTCGGAATTCGCGTTTCGGTACGGCTACTCGTTTCTCTTCGTGCATAGTGTAGGTAAGGGAACGCGTGATTCACGTGTGCTGGAATATCTTCATCCTCATCGGGGCAGCCTATGCATGATGTCACACACACATACCCTCCTTAGAGCGAAAGCATTCAGTTCTGTAAGGATATATAAATATAGGACGATGTCTGTCTACAGATGTACGCCATATATATTTCGTCGTTTTCCGAAAGCTCTAAAGACTTAGTTCCTTTCCAACACTCGTTTAAATTCAGTCCGTTCTTAGAAAATTGACCGTTTTTATCGCTTTGAAAACCATGGCAACCCCTCAAATATCTGTGAAGAAAGAGTTTTTTATTTTTCAAGTATATAACCTCGCGTCGCGGTAAAATGGATAGGATTTCCAAGTTTCACATGATGTGGATTTCACTCGTCGGTCGATGTGAAAAAAAAATAGGAGCGGAAGCGATTCTAATTTTTTTTGTGTCGTCGTCTCCCTCTCTCCACGATTGTTGTTTTCTTTTCTTTTTTATTTACGAATGCTCCCGGTTCAACCTTTCCTCCGGAATATGGAGCGAGGTCTATTTATAGACGTGACGAAATTCGTGTCTGTCTCTGGCAGTCCGCTGCAGCAATGTCCCACTCGGTCTTTTTTACGAGCCTGTCTTTAAAAAAAAAAAAAACGGAGGCCTCGTAGTATCCAGTCCTTTCGTTCGGACCTTATTTTTTTTTTGTTTGTTCTTCTTAAATAACGAACCCAGATGCGTTATTTTCCCCTTCGCGTGATCGTTTTTCAGCGGGATTATGATATTTTTTATTTCAAGATGGTTTGCTTTTTTTTTTAAAAAAAATTTCCGTCTCCGTGAAGTTTAAACTGTTTTTTTCTCAGGGTTCTTGTGCACCCATCCCTCGCTTTTCGCGGTACATGCGTTCCTAGGAAAGACCGCGTAAAGCGAAACCGCGCAATGTGTAAGAGTTTACCATAGGAATACATGAGGTTACATGTGAGGAGCGCCGTCTGGAGTCCAACGTGCAAAAATATAATAATATAATTCTCAAAATTGCTCCCTTTATTCTTTATTGTAATATTATGTGTTTTGTGTTTTTTAATACTTAGATGTCGTTCCAAAAAAAACGCGCTAAAGTAAAATCGATGGCCGTGAAATTCGAGGTACACTAATATCCCGTTTTTACGTAGTACTGTTTTGCTGGATATGCCGGTCTTACTGAATGAAAATAAACTAGGCGGTACAATTTGAATTTGGTTCCCTATAATTTCACCATTGGCACTTCAACATAAAATATTGGTGCAATAATTTTGTATCGTTTTTCATATTGTATTTTTTTTTAATTATCATCGTAATTAGGCAATCGCTACTCTCCAAAGTTATACATATTTTTGTGTTTTTCACGACAGTGCTTTGATTATATTATAAAAAATCCGGTTTTACGGAAAATCCTTTTATACGGAATGAACGCGGTCCCCAGCCACTACGTAACGACGGGATTTTAGTGCAGTTCTCTAAAAAAAAAAAAAAACGTTCTAAACCGAAAAAGTTTAAAGTTAAAACGTGCAATTCGAGAGATGAGTGTAGATTTACGGTTTCATTGGTGAAAGATTGACTTCCTCGAAGGAACGTTCAGAGCTTTAAAAGAAACACGAATTTGCGACATAAATACGTCTTTTTTTAGTGTGCTTGTTTCGTTACTAAGTTATTGGATTTTCCAGGCTAGAGCGTTTCCAAGGAAAAATTTTTTGTCTCGCGTTCTTAGCTACATAACATCGCCAACGGTACATTCTTAGACGGGACCTTGAGCTAAATACTTCCGATCCAGTGTTTTTACGACCCCTGTGGCCTTCGTTACCTGGAACAACGTATTTTTAAATTTAAACCTTGGATGTCAAAATTTCGAGAGTACCGGAGACATATATTTAAAGGAGATAGATGTCGACGACCGGTTTTTCCGTGAAGAAATCTTGAGAACTGATGATCACAACTCTTCCGTTCAAGTAAATCGTATTTTGGCGCGTTAAAATGATCTTATAGTTTCTCTTTGACGCCTGTCTGTCTGTCTACAATTGATTAAATTGAAATTGTAATGTAACCGTAAGTGACAGAGAGCTGAAACTTGGAGTGTGTATTTCTGTACTGCTGCCAGTTGTTTTTCTTTAGGTTTGTGTTTGAAAATTATACGTCAACTGTGAAAATGTTTTTTTTATATCTCCGAATGTATAAAAGATGGCAAGCTTTAATTTTGAGCGTACATTTTCCCTTTCGTGCCACTTAAAAACGAGGCTCTAATGACCGAATACGTAGCGGTATGCAGTACAAAGTAATTCTGCCTTTCAGTAGGTTTTAGGCACACACACCACCAAATCCTGGCTATCCAAAGCCTTTCTCTTAAAATTCTCATGTTTTTTAACGTATCTACCTATCCTCTTCCTAAATCTTTACTTCTTTCTTAACATTCTATGACTTCTTTCAGTAAAACGTAGCGGTATATTCACTTTAAAAACACAAGATAAGCAAAGTTTACGCATATAACGGGTGATCAAATTCCAAATTTTCCTCACATCGTCAATTACGTTAATGAGAGAAATCTCCAATGCGAAACAAAACGCGAAACATCACCGAGTTTAATAAGAGGAAAAAGCCAATTTCGTCCGTGATTGTGGATAACGGTCTCCTCTTTTTTCCTTGTCGACGAGACATCGATAAGGGTTAGTAATACTTAATAACGGTACGCCGCCGTAGGCGGTAGCGTGTGATCGAACCATCTGTCGGGGCAACCCTGAGATACGCTATCCTGCCCAACCAAGGACCTTACTCTAATCGCAACGAATCGCTCTCACTCACTCGGGTTGTGCAACGACTCTTCGAAAGGGGAGACGATTCGAACGTTTATATTACCTCGGCACTTCACCCCTCCCCCTCTCCCTTTCCCCAATAGGTGTAGGTCACGGCTTTCATGGGCAAGTAGTAGTCATTCTCACCTGCTGATGATCTCTTTGGCGTCTTATTGGGTTAAAACGTTAAAACAAGGGTTGAAAAAAGGCCACGTTTAAATCTCCTTCTTGTTTCCCTTTCTCATATGTTTTGGGCAGTGGGGCCAGACAGTGGGAGTTGATGCTGTCTGATCTAGCTATGGACGTATAGAATTGAAGGGAATAATTGTAGAACAAATGACTTAAGGTGCTTTGTTGCACCAACTGATTTCTTTCCATCGTAGTTAAAGAATCAGAGATGGTGTGTATTGTTGGTTGCCTATATATGCGGGGCATATACATTTTACCTATTTTTTTTCGATTACTCCTCAAGTTTCAAGTGCAAAAGGTTTTTATTTTCTCAGTAGATCCATACATATCATTTTAAACATTGGATTATTATATTTTCGTATTGTTTTTTATACATGGGCCTGACCGAGAAAACCCAGTTATAGGCTGAAGGCCTCTTCAGGGTCGGTTCAGGTTGTAAGTTTCTGTACATTTTGGGTGACCAATTGGTTTTTAACTTACATCATGTTTGAGTTATTTTTTACCCGGACATACAGACAGACGAACCAAATATCATACATTTTTATATAAAAAAAGAGCTAAAAAAAGAGAAGTGCGAAAAGAGGAGTGGTGAAGATAATATTTATTCGGCATACCTGATCCTATCATAACACGGTTTGCCTATAACACGGTTTGTTTTTATGCATAAAAACAGATAACGCGGATTATGGTTCTCCTTAATTAGGTTTGGTCGGATCTAAGATGTGAGATTCAAGATTTCTAAACGAGGAAGAGACATGTTACAGTGTTCCGGTGATTTGTTTATAAGCTTAGATAACCGACAACAACTTTTAATTTGTAGATACATGTGCATCAGTATATATGGAAAACAACCCTTCTTTCTATATATGAAAGCCTGGTTCACGAGACAAGGATTCACCTTACGCGGCATTTTTTTCAACCGTGTAATAAGAGCAGAGTGAAATTCTTAATGAGAAGTGTTTCTTTTCGTACACGTCGGCGACGTATGTCACTTTTTTCCGTTTTCTTTTTATTACGTTTTTTTTGCTGTTCCAGCCTCTTCTCTTCGACACGCTGTTTTTTACCGCGCGGTAAAAAGGGTCGGTTTTTTCTTTCCTCAAAATAAAAAGAAAAACTCGCGTCATTTGGAAGTCACCAACGCGGTAACACGTCGAGTGTTAAGAGGCTTATTTTTGAACGTGTGGCTTAAGAAAAGCGGCCGCGCGATCCTAGGATAGACTGAAACGCACCCTCTTCAGTGGGTCACGGTCCGGCTCAAAACAAATGACTTACTGGAGGCGAAACTTCCATCTCTTTCTCTTTTATTCCCTCGCATTTCCCTCTGCAAATCCCTTTGAGAAAACCGAGCATTTTCCTCCTTTATCCGTTTGTTCGTGAAAAGGACGTAAAAATTTCTCGTCAGAGTGGAAAAAGGCTCACTCACACACACACTCACGCTCGGCGTATTTATGCAATAAAAAGACGCGGTGGATTTTTTTTAGCGCGGTTCTTTTTTTTCGGAGGGAGAAAAGGAGATGCGGTGTGTTGCCTTGATGTCACGTTCTATTTCTGAAAATTCTCACGATTATCCCGCGTGCGAAACGGGATCCGTCCGAGTGGTTGACTTTAAATTATTCTCGTTTTTCCTCGGATTAGGAGGGTTAAAAAAAAAAGCCTCGTTAGGAAGAGCAAAAGGGGTGTATCCGGTTTTGTTTGTTGTCCTCTCTCCAGGGACACGTGACAGTTACACGCCAGATGATGATGGTTTTTTCCCACGTTTTTTTTTCTTCCGCCGAGGAACGAGAGGGTAGTAATTTGAGGGTTTCCCGAAGCACGTTAGATACTTATATTCCCTGCGGTTATGTGGAAGACGTTTTGACCTGTCATGTTGTTCGTCGGGTGTCGTTTGCCTATGGCACACTTGCCAGAGGTAGCACGCGAAGGGATTTTTTTGCATTGCGATATGTTTCGGAGAAAGAATTTAATAGTTATGTTTTTTTTTAAAGAATGTTAGTTTTGCGTCAATCGTGTCTCGTATTTCAATTGTGCCGCATTACATTCAGGTTGCCTTACGTCAGAGGCGAACCTAGGCGATATGGCAACATTTTTCGAAACACCTTGGTTATGTAGGGTATAATTTTTTGTGCGTTTTAATGAAGAATAATAGCGTTTTTATAACATAAATTAACGTTTGGGCATTAAATTAATACTTATTTATGGGAAAATGATTTTTTGGCACTTTTTTCGGGAACGTTTGGCGCCTTTTACAAGCGACACCTATGGTAAATGCCACCTTCGCCATACCCTAGTTACGGCACTGCCTTACGTTATATAAGAGTCGATTTTCGTAGGTGTCGCGTGTAGGATGAATTTAATGCTGGCACGATCGGAGAGATTGTGAATATTGTTAAACATTGGTAACCAACCGAAAACGCCGACCCGTACTTTTCGTAATATTAAGTAAGAAATTGACTGAGGGCGAGCTAACTATTTTGGTACATTCCTTCGATCCTATGTATTTTAATCGAAGAGTTATTTGAAGACTTAGACCCAGGGAAAATAGATGAACCCTCTGAAGCGACGATATTTGGTTTTCATAAATAGGTTAAAATCAGAGTTTTCCCCGTGCAGTTATCGTTTCATTTTTGCAGCATAGCGGATACATGGACGCAATGACGCTCTTCAAGTATCTGGCGCACATTTTTATATAAATTCCGCCAAGATGTGTTGCATTGAATCGTGCCGTTATGTATGGATGTACATAATATATAGCAATGTATAGCTTATGTTTTAATCTAAATACTGTTTTTGCGTATATATTTTTGTGAATATTTTCTATTTCTGTGGCTATCGAAGCCTCCAAAACAATTCCCGAGTATCTTAGCCGTTAGTTGAGTCGATTTTATTATGTAATGCGCTAACCTTTAAAACTGGAACCTTTGGAAGGGGGGTGTGAAGAAAATCGAGACATAAAAAATCGGCGTGAACGAATAGAAAAAACTATTGGGGGAAAAATCTTATTTATAGAAAGTCACTGACGTTTGGGACTGTGCCTTAACCTCTTCCGGTGTCACTGTTTACTCCCGCTGGGAGCCATCTTTTTTTTTCACGTCTTTAGCGAACGACGCCTTCGACGGATACCGCGCGGCATTTGTCTCCTCCGCGAAAGTTTCGTAACTCGTCGTGTTACGTCGGATTCCGCCTCTCCCCTTTCCTCCCTCCCTCCGTCTTGCCGAAACATTCCGCGACGGCTTTTTTCCGCGAAATCCGAGAGAGAAAGTATCCGGAATATGTGAATAGCTAAGGATCGATCGAGATCTTGTGTGTGACGTTTTAACATTGGTTTCTCTGTTTTTATCCTCCCACTCCTTCTCGGAAGGGGGTAATCCATCCTAAAGGCGTGAGCACACACACACACACGCATACATACACGTCCGGTTCGTAGAAAAAAAAGGACTTTAGGAAAACGTTCCATACACTGAGAATAGAGTGAGGCTTTTGAAACTTTGAATTTATGCCTCGCGTAGTCCTCCGCGTTTAAAATTAGGACCCGGGAGGCCCAGAGAGAGGGGGTGCGGGAAGGAGGGGGAGGAATGGGAGAAGGGGAAAAGCAGGATCTTCGGCGCCATTACATTCTAAAGCAGAAGAGACAAGGGAGTGAGCGACAAGCGTGCATGCTGAGGGAAAGAGGCGGATGTGGAATGAGAAGAATAGTAAAGATATAGAGAAGAAGATATATAGATAGGAAAATAAAGTAAAAAATGTTCCATTGCACAAACTTTCTCATATGCTACGTAGTGCGTATAGTCTCACTATACTCTTTCTTGAGCGAAAGGAAACAGACACAACAAAACCGCGGAACATGTTTTCTCTACGTGATTTGAAGCAGTATATTGATAGCCTAATGTCTATGTAATTATGTATCAAAATTGATATACAGTTATACCATACATAAATATAAAGTATTTATTATGAGGATTGGAGAATCCGCATAGACGCTGAAACATTATTGCTTGGCCCAAGATTGTAGAGTGGCTTCAGAGGACTGGAGAAAGCTGGGCGTCAAACTCGATATATTTTAATGTCGCTGTACGCTTTATAATTATTTTTTTTAGATACATGGCTCCTGCAGTGTTGTTTATGACACCATGTTCTATGAATTAATGAATTTTAATCAAAGTAATTAGAGCTATTTTCGAGCAAATAGACATTTTGTGGACACCGAAAAGAATAAACTACCCTTTATCTTGGCGCTATGTGAAATATCATTAGATTTCGCTTAACCGTTTAGGCTCTAGAACCGCGTACAGATAGACGACGTGGTGAAAACAACTTTTACCGAAATCAGCGACTCCTAAAACTTGTATTTACAATACTTTCTCTGTATACTACGTATATATATATGAGTAAGTAAAAATAACACGAAATGTGGTATTCAGAGAAGAAGATAGTGGTAGAGGGAAGCAGCGAAAGGAAGAGGAAAAGGTGGTGAAAAGAGGAAGAGGGGTAGAGAAAGGATTAAGGGAATGGGAGAGAGAGAGAGAGAGGGAGACTGAAAAAAATGTGTAGTGATGGGATGTTCGCGTGGAGTTGACGATGAAAAAGTGGGTTTTGGTCTTTTAGGAGGTGGGGAGGGGGGGGAGGGGGGGGGGGGGGGAATAAAGCGTTTTGGAAGCTCCACATGCGGTTACGGGACTCTCTCTCTCTCTCCTCCATCTCTCCATAACCTCCCTCCTTCCATCTCTTTTTATCCTCTTTCTCTCTCTCTCACCCTCCTCCTTTCTCCACCCCTTCGCCACAGCGGGGCGTTTTTTCACACTGCGTCACACACACACGCGTGTATCAGCCCTATATATATTTACTGCTTGCAATAAATATGCACGCGCTGAGGTGGTTTTTCTCCGATATTTCGACGTTATGCGTCATAACTGACGTCCTTTGGAGTTTTTATGTCTTTAACCCTGCCAAGAATATGAAGGGTGTAGTCGATACCATAAGGATTTTTGGATGGATAAAGCATCCTTCAGGTGGTGGAGACGTCAAGGGTTTTCCAAGACGGATTTGAATTCGAATAGATTTTTAGAATAGATTAACTGCTCTTTTTTATTTTTTTTTAAAAAGGGATATTATTCCGAAGGATGAAAGGGCTGCCAGAGTTATAAATAATAATAAAAGTGATATTTATACGTGGACTCGTTTCGAACCTCTCCTGTTTTAAGATAAACGCGCGCGGTTCGATTAACTTTTGATTAGCTCTGTGCTCGTTTGAAGACGGGCCTTTCTGGGCAAGGGCGACTCGAGGAATGTTGGCGCCCCGGGCGAGATAGCAGTCCAGCACCCCCTCGGTAAATGCTTTGTTGAGATTTTTTCGAAGTACATTTTAATTTATTAATCGCTATGTAACAATTATTGATAATAAAAGGGATAACATCAGGATTATAGCCTGTTGCACGATATAAATTGGTATCCAGTATTCATCCATTTGCAAGTTATGAACAGATAGATGATCGGCAAAGCGCCCCTAAGACTTTGGCTACCCTGTCCGCCCGTACCTTGATCCGGCCCTGTTTCTAGGATACGTGCCAATGTAATTAAAATTAAAATTTTTCTGCGTTTATTAAATTACCTAAGTCGCGCTTATAATGCCCTTGTCTCGGTATACAGCTAAACAGGAATGGGGTCATTGGGAACATTTATATCGCCGCAGCGGTGGAATCAGTTAATTTATTCCTAGTTTAACAGGGCCAAACAACCCCTCTCAAAAAATAGTCCATTCATCTGCGCGCGTCAGCATGCTATGATAGATATCGCGAGTTTAAGTCGATTTTCATTTTTTGGTTTTTTTTCGGTCGGATAATAAAAATCTTTAAAAAAAACCGCATCGTGTTCTTCTCCGAACCATCATCTTCCACTGTCTCTGTATTTTTTTAAAATATCTATTCCGACATTATCGTTCTTGTGTGGTTGTGTGTGTTCCTCTGTGTGCGCGCGCGAAGCTCCGTCTTCCCTCTCTTTCATTCTCCCTCTCTTTCCTTCCTTACTCCCTCTCTCTCTCCCACTGTTTTCCCTGTCTTACGCTCTTTCTTCCTCTTCTTTCCCTCCCCGTTATTTCTGCCTCTCTCCCTCCCTCTTCCTCCTTCCCTCCCTCCCTTCCTCTCTCTCTCTTCCTTCCTCCATCGTGTAAGAGTGGATCTTGTGATCTAAATTTCGCTCGAATAAAGTTGATTATCTATCTATATCTCGTTATCTATCTCTTCATCCCTCTCTATTTTCATCTCTCCCACTCTTCCTCCCTTGCTGTCTTCCTCCATCCATCTCTCTACCTCACTCCCTACCTCCTCCTGGTTCCCTCTCTATTTTCCTCTCTTCCTTCCCTCCTTTTCTCCCATACTCTCACTCTTTTTCTTTCTCCATTTCACTCTTTCTCCCTCCCCCTCTAACTCCCCCTTCCTCTTTCTCTCACTCTCCATCCCACTCTCTACCTCACTCCCGCCCTACTTTCCTCCTCTTCACGCGTCCACTGTCTATCATCTTCCCTCCCTCCCCTCACCCCACCACTCTCTCTCTCATTTCCCCTAGCTTTAATAGCCTCTTCTTTTCCCCCTCTTTTATTTCCTTCCTCCTCGCTTTAAAAAAATTAATATTAATTTAAATACCAGCTCGAGAATTTTTTCTCGAAACTCTCTCTCTCTCCCTCCCTCTCTCTCTCTCGAAGTTCCTGGCTTTAATTTTTTGTTATATTTCTTCATTTTCGGTAATTATGGAATGTTTTTAAGGAGAGAGAGAAAGATATAATATACAATCTTCTTCTTCGCCGGGCGGAATTCGAGGAAAACTATCTCTATCTCTCCTCGGCATTCTCCCCGACTACGGTTAATCGTTCGCATAAAACCGTTCGGACGACTCAACGCCTTATGTTTTCCGTCCTCTTCTATTTTTTTTGCGTCGGGTTTGTTTGTTTTTTGTTAAAATTACGAGGTCGTAATTTTTCTTTCTCTTCTTGCGCTCGTGTCTTGATTTTTTTTAATACAGAGAAATTTAACGATTACCGTGTCTCGTGCTTACCGATGTCTGAATGTTTTTTTGCTGTCTGCGCGTAAAATATAATGCTTTTTATAATGCCTCGTTTTGAGCGAATTACTTCGCGATTATGATAGCGACGGATTTTTATTTATTATTATTATTATTTATATTATTATTGTATTTATGATTTTAGTATTAATTTCCGTTCAGGGGGGCTTTTATTCCAGCGTATATGGGACAGATTCCACTCGATGTACGTTTTTTCGGGACGAATCAGTGTTATAGGAATAAGAAAACTTGTTTTACGGGAGAAATGTAGACGAAATTTTCATAGCTCATTTTATCACTGAATTTTTATTTGAATTCAAAGTGGTTGTGGTGAAAGTTATACTGTATAAAACGAGCGTTGCATTCATAAAGTGGACGTTTTTCCATTCTTATTATTGAGTACCGCAAGGTATCCGTCTCTGTCGTGAATTATGAAAATCAGGGAAACGTTTGTGTAAAGGCTTTTTCCTCTAATACTTTTAAGTTTTTATCTCAGTATTTAATGTACTTGTCTCCAATAGAAAATAAAAATATGGTTTACGCCTTTAAGAGTCTGAGGCGAAGGTTACGGGCGATGACCTCTATAGTAAAAAAATATAGTCTAGACGAAAACGAAATTTTTTTTACCGACTAATTTAATAGGTTGAATTCATGACAACGCCCAACGTTTAAAATTGAAGCGGATTAGTGTATGACACATAGAAACATGGAATGCGGCCGTAACAAAAATTCGATTATTTAATCGTGGCCTTTTGTTATTTTTTAAATTCCTTTAGCGTAATTTGGGTTCATACACGTCACATTACTTTCCGCGCGGCATGAATTGCGTCTGCGGAGGACGCCTTATAATGTGACTCGTCCATTTACGGATTCTGTGTTTTGTTGTCTCCAACTACGCCGTCGGTTTATATATTTTTTTTATGTCTCTCAGCTTGTGAAATGTCGATAAAACCTATAACCGCCATTCATATCAAAGATTCCATGTCTTATAATATTCGGTAAATTTGCGAATAACCAGTGAGTGTATTTTTTCGTCATTTCCTCAATACTATGTCTGTCATTCGTTTAGATTTTTAAATTTCTCTTCAAAGTATTCATTAGACAGTTACGTTCCCTTCCTTTGTTTTCTAAGAATTTAAAAAATACATATCGTCGGTTTCCATGGCAAC
Organism: Uropetala carovei; assembly: GCA_036926305.1. Taxonomy (NCBI): domain Eukaryota; kingdom Metazoa; phylum Arthropoda; class Insecta; order Odonata; family Petaluridae; genus Uropetala; species Uropetala carovei. The sequence continues at coordinate 2,766,744 of JAXCHB010000003.1, forward strand.
ATTTCCAGTTTATCTTTATGGTTTCTAACAGATAACGCGCATTTTGCGAGTTTTTAGTCGGATTTTCTAAAGAGCGGAAAAGTTATAACGGCAGCATCATTTCATGCCTGTTTTTACAAGTCCTACTTAAGCGTATTACACCTTTTCGTTGTAGAAAATCTACTGCTGCTTTAACATTATTAATCTCACGACACAATTGTTCAAATTAAATCATATTTCCCTTGCAAAAGGGTGAGCTGAACACATAGAGTATTTCAATAAATGCCACATGACTGTGTATGTTGTTTATAACTGTTGTATGCTATGATTATGAAGGTTTTCTTTCCTTGGCGGGAGGGTCGCATTTAAGAACTTACTTATTTCTTTTTATATTAATGGCCTCAAAAAATAAATAAATATTGTGCAATACCAGAAAACAGAAAACTGAGGACATTTGCGCTGAAAAAAAGTCTCCAAATTAAAACTTTTCTTTTAAAACATTACATATATACTGGACCGAGAGAACTGCTTCTTTTGAAAGAAGTTTAAGTAGATATTCGTCTTTTGTCAGTTTTTTTTCGCTTCCTCGAATTCCACGCTATAAGCGAAAAATGCTGCGCCATTCTCCCTGATAGCGATCTGTTAAGGTTACTTGAAGGTGACCTCCGTTAGGATTTCTTATGATATCGTGACATCCGTTATGGAAATTCAGCGATTTGCGAGGTTGGAAAATGGAGGAGAATAATTTTTTTTTTTAAGATACCGATCTGTTCCGGGATGAGGTTTTGGAGGGGAGAGAGCTAGGCGGTTCGGAACTAGGGTCAAATGTATTAGGTGGGAGTAATTCCTGGATATAACGCTGATACGAGGAATTAATGAAAATGTTTTCGAAGGGCGACGTATTTTCGTGAGATACGCGAGCTCTGTTTTGATTCGGCGAGAGCGCTGTTTCGAAGGTCGAGGTGAGGGTGATCTGGAATAAAAATCGATGTCCGCAATAGTCAGAATTTTTCTTCTCGATTGGGCACGTGTTTTGTTTCGGAACCGTCGTTCTTTTTTTTCTGGAATGTTTTCGTCCCCGTTTGGACTTTATAGACGGTTGGATTTTTTTTGCGCTCTATTTATTTTCTCTTATTCTGAAAGTTACCTATCGGGGTCGCGTGTTGTAATGGCGGTTTATCGACGAAAACATCCCGTCTTACGAAATGTTCGTCGTTTTTTAAGCGTTATTTACGTTACGTTTCGTCCGTTCAGGAATTTTAATAATAAACGAAACGTATTATTAGTTTTATCGCGGAACGGCCGAGTGAAACTACGAATCGGTCTTAATCAGGCAATTAATTCTAACTCAAACCGTTCAACAGTTCAGTGCATAAATTCGATATATTTTCCGTATAGAATTTCCCTTTTTTTTATTTAATAGATCGGTCGAAATTAAATTCGATAAACGTTTTACCCGTTCGAATAAAAATATGTCTTGGGAAAATTGCCGGCGATAACTTCTTGTCGACGTTCGTGTAGTGTACAAAATGTTTCGAAATATTCCGTTTCACAAATCTGTTTTTAATTTTAATTTTGTATCGTTATTTTTACCCATCTTTGGTCATCAACAGCTTCTAAATCCAGATATACTCTTCCAATTGTCGTGAACTTTATCTGGGACAGTTTTATGGAGGCTTTCGCAATAACTTTTTAAAAGAGTATCTCGCCTTGTCACTTGAGACGAAGATATCTGTAGGTCACTGTACGAAATGACCGCATCGGCTCACGTGTTTTTGTTTTCCTCCATTTTTTGTCCTGAAGTTTTAGAAGCGACGTCGACAAGATGGCCGACTATGGTTGGAAGTTTAAAAAAATTGCTGGCGTTGTAAAGGATTCGAAGCTTTTACGCAAGGGTTTTTTTTAGATGTGTGTGTATATGTGTGTGTGCGTGCGTGCGTGTGTATCTATGTGTGTGTATATGTATGTATGTATGTATATGTATATATATATATATATATATATTTGTGTGTACACAGCTCATGAACGACTTCGCTAGGAGTTTTTATTGACTGGTCATTGCCGACATTGCTTCGTAATCGGTTATGTGCCTCATCGATAATGAATGGTGATTGCGTAAAAAAAAGTTCTGTTAGGGCAGTGATGAAGCGTTGGAAACGAGCCTTTGGAATTACGTCGAGTTTTCCGCGCTATTTTCAGCCAAGGTGTCGAAACATCTGAACGACTTATGGACGGTACTGTTCGCGCAATGCAAAATTTTATTTGCATCGATAAAAAGCTGTCTGACTGAATCAACCGTGCTTGGCTGCATGTGGCGATGTAGTTTCGAAATAACGTGAAAATGTTGCATCGCATTTTTTCCTACTTTAGTTGTTGACCGGAGTGAAACGCTATTTCGATTGTATTTACTTATAATTCAATTTCAAGTCGCCGATAAATATTTGCCTAGTTATTTATGTTTTTTAGAGTTTTTCAAGAGTGCAATTTAGAATGCGGTTTGATTTCGATATCTTTCGGCTCTTATGAATGATAGTCATGAAGGGTAACCAATGTCTAGTCATGGCTTTAGATTAGAGACTTGCTCGATTACTTTTTTATCTGAATTGGAAGGAAGTTTTAACCGCCGGAATTCAGAAAGAATGCTATAGTCGGTTCACTATCTAAAGTCTCTTGGCCTTGAAAACGGGGCGTACGCCACTTAGCAGCAGCCAATAGGAGACAGTTCGTTTGAGAAGGTAGTGGGGGGGGAACTCAGTGTTACTCTTGATTTCAAAGCGTTCACATTGGTCTGCGTTGCCATTTCTACCGCCGTTTCCTTGCTGTTGCTGTTCGTCATTGGGAATCTGTCCTCCCGCGCGAAAGTTGTGAGGGGCGATGGAAGGGGAAACGTTCGTGATTGGCTACTTGCTCTATGAAGGCCAAGAGACTTTAGATAGTGAACATACCATGAACGCGTCATGCGGTCAACTTAAACGATGGATAGTTTTCGTCTGGATTTTTGTTGCAGGTTTCTTCATTAAATCGTGTCGTTTTCCTCATGTAGCTTACGCGTCGTATCCTTGAGCGGATGACCCGTATCTCCTACATTATTTCCGTGAAGAATTCTTTTCGGATCGCCATTTATCAACAGGTCCTTCCAACCCACACCCCCGCAATGCACGCCTTGTTGCCACATTTTCGGAATCCTTTTTTTCTCCCTATATTTTCCCGCCCTATCTCTCCGCGAGAGCAGCCCTTGCCTAGAGAGCGCCACCACGTTCCCTAGTCGGAGGCGTCGTAAACTCACGAACAAAAATAAAAACAAAGAAAGTCAGAAATGAGCGAGCTCGTGAACTGCAGCCAAAACAAACCCGAAACTCGGAGATTTTTCTCCGAAAACTTACTCCGATTCCTGGAAAGTTTTGTGAGGAATGGCGGCGGCGGCGGGGGTTGTGTTTCTAGCAAGTGGAAACAGCTGGCAGGAGGGGAAGGATGCGGTTAGCATAATCCTCTTTGCCCTTGACTGGCGATTAAAAAAGAGAGTCCCGGGCGAGCCCTTGTGCGCGTGCGTGTGTGTGTGTGTATACCAATTCGCGAAAAGGATCCGCCTTCCTCGAGAGTGAATCACTAAAGCGTAGGTCGATTGCTTAGTCACCTCCGCTAGGCTATCCCGGGGCTAAAAATTGCGGGTTACTCGTGCTTAGTCACGTCCACTAGGCTCCCTTACCTCCCCCACCTCCCTTTTCCCTTAAGTCTTCTTTAGCCGATTTTTTTTTCGAACTTCGTGCCGTTGAGGATTTTAAGCATCACGAGACCCATGGGCGGATCCAGGCTTCATTCTTTGCGGGGGGATTTAATCAAAGATGAAAAAAATAAATTGTTTTAATATAATTTAAAAAGGATGCAGATTTTAATGTGTAAGAAGCAAGGAAAGAATTGATGAATAAGATATTAATAAGGGCGGTTTAAAAAAAAAATAAAAATAATATTCCGTAGACCGTCCTTGGAGTCTATAAATGTGTCCACCTCGGGAAGAACTTATGGCAGTGAAACAACCCCACAAAATTTGGTCGCTCTAACTTAAATAGTTGTATAAGTAGCTCACCGGACTCGGAAGTGTGACGGATAATACGATAACATTGACGGATTACAAGAAAGCTCTAAAAAAGGACATGGAGATTTTGTGCGACAAAATAAATACAGTGAAAAGTAACATTTCTTCGGTACGTCATTGTACTGAAATATTGGCCGGTAATTACCCCCTTTATTACCTCCCTGAACATTTCTTTGAAGAGACCACGGAGAAATGAACGACCAGCAGACTGGTCTTGATAATATATGCGTCGATAGTCGTACAAACGCATGAATCTCATTGTTTCTCCATTAAAAACCGAATATACATCAAACCAACACGTCCTTTTCTAGAATATGTTGCCCCTTGCCGCCCTTAAGTCCTATCCATGCTAATTGGGACTCTGCGTGTCCGCCTCCGATTTCTCAATCGCTTCCAAAGATATCGTTTCTCCTTCAAAGATTTTTTTTAACGGCGAAGATTACGTTGACCGAGGGTAGTTTTCGCCACTTTTATTCTTTTCGTTCTTTTGAATTGTTTTCTTCTTCCCTCTCACAAATTTTTATTTTTTTAACCGATTTCTCTTTTCCAAAAATCGTTCGTGTCCGTGCCAACATTTGCCAGACGAGGAAATCGAAGCCGGGCGCGGAACGTTGTCCCGGAGATGACATTCGATAAAGTTTGACATTGACCTTCGGTCGAAGAACGTTTTTTCCTGGAAACATAAATTTGCCACAGTATCACTTTAATCTGACGGGTAATACGTGATCGATCAGATCCAGTTTTTTTTTTTAAATCGGCTATCGCTCGAATGTTTGCGTCGGACGAAAAAATTCATTTAACCTCTCCGAACGAATCGTGTTTGTTCGGTGAGAGCTTTCTAATCAATTTCCAAGTACGCGGTCTTTTTTTTTATTTTTTTGAAGAGGTTCAATTTATATTTACCTACACAACTTTAAAAAACTGTTGACTTTTGTCGTTCGCCGTCGTAGTGAATCGATCTCAACTCGCATTAATGAAGGCCTCGGCCACTTTACTCTCCTCGTGCGTGTTTGCGCATTCCATAAATATTCCATTGCAAACACCGATGAAAACTCATGGCGGAAAATATCCTCCGGTTAAAATAATCTATTTTTAGTCCGAAGGCTGCAATAACTTATGCATCTCGCAAAATGACACAGGTGGCGTTGAGGGGCTCCCAGCCATTGGCTGGCGATCACGTGATCATCTCTCCTCCAACCCCCTTTTTTTTCCTCCTACCCGCTCCCGCCACTCAACACCGTTCCAAGCCGCGGGAGGCCAAACATTCCGCGCCGATTTCGTCCATCGTCTCTTTTTTTCCGCCGCTCTCTTCTTTTTTTCTTCTTCATCTTCAGTACTCTTCCTTTCTGGAGAGGAGAGGAAGTTTTTCATAGCTCCTTCTGGAGCCTTTCTCACGCGTGGCACGTTTCATATTTGGAACGGAGAGATGTTTTTTTTAATATCTTTTTTATATATTTTCCGGGCGCGTTGTAATTTAAGCGTCTCATCTAAGAGCTGTTTTTTGTTTTAGATTCCGTCTGTTCTACGATTCCTCCTTTACCCCCTCCCCCTTCTTTCTCCCACTCTTACCCACAATCCTCTCTTTCCGGTTGGCCCGCTTCTTTTTTTTGTGTCATTCCGGATGAACTCCACGTGACCCTTAGAATGACGCGAGGAGTTCGGTTCTTTTCGTAATCGCTTCTCGGAAAACTTCTTTATCTCAGCCTCTTCGGCGGTCTCTTGATGTCTTTCCTGCTAGTGATTAGTCTCGTCGGTTTAACCCATTAGTCAATAATTGTATCTCTTGATTATCTTATTCTTAAATTACGCTAACTTAAATAGGAGATAAACTCAAGACAGTTAGGAGTATAGGAGCGGAATTATGGCAGACCATAACACGAAAAAGAACACGTAATCATGTCACAAAAGACAATTCTCTCGTCCGTTCGATATATCTGACGCTATGCACTAATGCACGAATGGCATATGATTTATGATTTTTGAGTCGCGTACCAAGAAAGTAATCAGAATTTTTTTTCGCGTGCCACGACTTTACTCCTTCTCTAAGAAACTTCATATTTTATACAGAAAATTCAAACTTCGTGTGCCAAGTAAAATCGCTTGCGTGCCATTTCTGGCACGCGTGCCACGTATTTGCCATCCCTGCACTAGTGGGTTAGTCGGCAATTACAAAGGTCAATTTTGGAATTATGTATTTCTCTCGCGAATGTGAACCACCTTAATCTACAGTCTGTTGCCGCATGTTTTTGAAATGTCCTTCTCTGACCGCTTCCTGGGGCATTTTTTCCTGCCATTTCAATGTCCAAGTGATTCATACGAAAATAAAATAGGAAAATTATCAATTAAAAATTATCATCTCCGTGTTTTTTTAAATAAATGGTAAAGATAAAGCCTGATGATGTGGAAACGAGTCGCGGATTTCTTTATTCATCTACGCGAACTAAGTAGGTGAGCTCGCTGCTTTTATTAGAAATGACGATCGATAAATCTGCGTTGATGATGGCTGCATCGTAGTCGAAACGCGGAAATGGTTTTGCTTAACCAGTTCATGACCGCAGGTGTTATGTATGCGTGTATGGTCAGTAGAGGTTGCTAATTCAATCGTCCTTCGCCGTTATTTATATCGGTGAAACGGTGAATCATCACTGGTTACGGATACCGTGCAGTTTATGTCCTCATCAGGCTATAGGTTTATCCAATAGGAATAAATGCTATACCTTACCTTAATAGCGCCTCGTAAGGAGCATTTGTTTCCAGCGAATGAATAATTAGTCGTTTTTTCATCAAGAAAACCATCAATATGAAGGGCGATCTTGGGTTGTTTTTTTTTCAAAGTCGTATTAAGTGGTTGGTTGAGTGTACCGTCCATGACTTCCCGCACAAAAGCAACCACCTAAAATTCTAACTTATAAATCTACTCGACTGTTTTGACGTTTTCGTGGCATAAATTCAAACCTCGATCTTCCTTGATCGCCTTATTTCGCCTCTCTCTGTATATATGGTGGATGTTATTGCCAGGAGATTTTTTCCCACTCCATCTTCGTCCAATCTCCCTTTTTTCCTCGCCTTTTTTTTATTTTTCCTCTTCTCCTGCGTGTCCAACAACCCCGCCCGTCGCCCCTCGGGACAGCCTCGCTTGGTTCTTTCCCTTTCTTCCTCTCTCTTTATCCTATTCCCTCCCTCTTCTTCGACGTCTTTCTTTCGGTATTTTTGCCTTTTTCTTTCTTCTTCTTCTTCTCCCTGTTTCCCTCTCACTCCTCTACATCTCTCTCTCCTTTCTCTCACCTTCACTACATTTCTTTTTATTTGTCTCTTTCTCCTCCGCCCCACTCATACCCTCCTTCCACCTCCCTTTCTCTCTCACTCCCTCCTTTTCTCTCCCTCTCTCCTCTCTCTCCCTTTCTTTAGGGTTAAATATAAGAAGGGACTATGTATAGTCTCAATTTCGCCTTTAATAAAGTCGTTTGTCTGTCTGTCCCTCTCTCTCCCTCCCTCTTCCTCTTTCTCTCTTCCCTCTCTCTCGCTCCTTTACCTCCCACATTCTATTCTCTCTTTCTCTCCCCATCTCTCTCCCTCTCTTATCTGTTTCTCCCTTTCTCTCTCTCTCTTCCTTCACTCCATCTCATTCTCTGCCTCTTTGTCTTTCACTCTCTATCTGTCCTTGTTCGCTTGTTATCTGTCTGATCATTCTCTCTTTCTAGCAATCTATCTCCCTCCCTCCTTCCTTCCCTTTCCTACTCCTCCCCCTCCCTTCCTCTCCCACTCTCCCTTTTTCTCCATATCCTTCACTTTTCCTCATCACTCCAACCTCCCCCTTCCCTCATCCCTCCTCCCGTTTCCCTCACAGTGGCGTCGCTGGTCTGTGACTATTGGTCTTCTTATTTCCCAGCCGACCATCTCTCGCCAGATTAAAATAGAGACTGCTTCCTTCCTCCCACGCCTCTCTCTCTTCCCCATCTCTCCCTCCTCCCTCTCTCTCTCTCCTCCCTCTCTCTCTCTCTCCTGCCTTCTCCGCCTTTTCTCTCTCTCTCTCTCGCATAACCGTCTTTTGCGGTACTAACCATCAAGTACCTCTTTTTCTCGATGCGTGGTTGTTTTTCTTTCGGCCTCTTATATCGACACGTGTGTACATACGCACATTGCGCGGATTTTTTTTTCAAATTTCGCTCTTCAATTTTTAACGTGCCTCCGAGAATGTTTTTTTTAGCGAGGCTCTTGTAACCTTGCATCTCTCTCTCACTCCCTTTCTTTCTTTCTCTCGAGTGGTGTCACCTTACCAAAAAGAATAAATCCTCCCAATCTTTCTCTCTCTCTTTAGCGTCCGTGAAACTAATTTAGGTTTTGTGTGTTTTCTAAAAAGGGGTAAGGTTGGCACCACCTCCTAGAGTGCAGTTTTTAAGAGAGATGGACATAGGAAACTATTCGTTTGTTTTTTTTTCTGGATAGTGCTATTTAACGACGCGTATTTTTTTTCTTTTCATCGCTTTCGGTTTTTAGAAAACCGCAGACTCAAGAATAAGGCGCTTGGCTGTTGTTTCGTTACGGCGTCGGATTTCCACAGCGTCCGATAAATGTCGGAACGAAAAAGGGACGATCGAGCTATATTTCTGACGCGATTCGTTTTTCTTTCGCTCCTGTTGCATTCCGTCTCGTAGATGAGAACGCGGTTGTTAACCTCGTTGTCGACCTCGATTGACGCGAATAATGAACGAAAAGTAAGCAGATTCGTTTTTTTATTGCGAACACTTAACGATTATTAGGTTTGCTTTCTTTCAAAATGCCGAAGGTAAACACAAGTCGTAATTACTATGTATATAAATGATGATAAATTTAATTATGTGCATTAAGCTTAGGGCACTTATATATTAACGAGTGCCCCAAAGAATGTTGTAGTAAATTTTTAAGTTACTGGGATTGGGTTGGTGTTGTCGTGAACCCAAGTAACTTTAAAAATTTACCGCAAAATTATTTGGGTCACCCTTTAATACGTAAGTACCAAGCTTAGTTATGCATTGGTTAGTGTTGCGGATGCGTAAAAACTTGTTTTTTTCTGTATCCATTTTTTTTCCACGGATTAATGTAAGTCGGGAGTAAAATGTCGTATTTTACATCAAATCAAACGTTTTACTTATTCCCCCTCCTCTTCGTTCCATTGCTCGGAGAGAAAGAGCCAGCCTGCAATAACCGTCTCTTTTTCACGACATTCTTCTTTGTTTATTTTCGCTCGGCGCAGTTATTCAGGAGATCCCGGATGGTGTCGCTAGGGCAGAGGCGCGTGTGGCGCCGAACCTCCGCCAACCGGCTAATTGATCTTTATTTTGGGAGGAAAAGATGAGAACGAGAAGTCCCGTCTCCGTGGGACTTTTTCCTAGTCGATTTTTCGCTCCTCTTTCTATTTTTTTTTCTTATTTGCGGAGCGTCCACTCTTGCGATGGCCGACGGGATCGGGTTTCGTTGATTGGGATGGAAATAGAATTTGGGGACAGTTCGTGCCAGCTTAATTTTTAATTGCTTTTGATCGACTCTGATTGGTTTTAATTAATGGAGTTTGGTTCGCATCGAGCTTTATGGCATTCAAACAGTCTAGTTGTCCTTTTAAGGAAAACCTACGATCGAATTTGTTTGGAATGTGTTTGTTTTAGTGACTTGAGATAACGAGGACGTAACAAGTGAAAAGTGCTCTGTAAATTAATGATTAGTAATGAAAAAATTGCCAATGTTACACATGACAAAACTTTATGGAATGATGAGTATGTTTTTTATTTAACCCTATAACATACGGATTTGTATGTTATTTAACTCATATATTGAGTTTTAATAGACTATTATATATATATATATATATATACACACACACATATATATGTATGTATGTATGTATATGTATTTGTGAATCGCTTCTGACATTTTTCATTTTTTAACGTTGTTAGATATTTAAAATAAAGATGAGAATATGTTTAAATTGTTGGAAATGAGGTTTTCTGTAATAAAATTGATTACAATAGCTAAAATGTGCTGTTTTGTTTCGGTGTTCCCTAAACAAAAGGCGGAAATTGCTTTAGATCCGAATAGGATGTCACAAAATTAGACATGTAAATTAACATTTATTTTTACCCTCTGACGTCTTATTTCACAATCTCGAATATTAAGCGATTAATTAGTGCATTTTAATTTATTCGTATTCTTTTGCTGTTTTTCATAATCGATTCCTGACCACCGTCATTGGAAAATTATTTTTTATGCTTTAAGGAAAAGAGCGAGTTCCCCGAACCATACGTCCCCTACTTTTTAATTGATACATGATAATTTTAACACGTTTGGGAACCGTTCCATAAGAGATATTTAACATTGTTACGACATGGAAATATGTATCGCGTAAAACTTAGCATTTTGTTCGCTTACCCGATTGAATTCAACCTCACCTTTTTCTCTTCCTCTTCAGGAGTGTCCTGCAAGGGTCTTCGAGGACGGCCGCTGCCGCTGGCGGCGCGGCCTCCTCCGGAGAAGGTGCCGGTAGCTCAGGAGGTCCCGCGGCCGCCTCTTCAGAAGCCTCCACTTCTGGGGCGGGAGGCGCCGCCGGTGGAATCGGCAGCGGTTCATCCGCCGCCCCTTCTTCGCCGTCTTCGTCTTCGGCCGCCTCCACATCTTCCACGGCTGTCGGTCCCCACCATCATACCCTCATTGGAAAATACGACGAAGATTTCCCTCTGAGAAAGACAGGTATGTGTCTGTCTCACGAAAGAAGTTTTTTTCCTTCTCGATTTTGTGTGAAAGTGCCACGCATGTACCAATTTTAGTTTTTTTTATCACTAAAAGTTTTCGATTTATGATTTATATCTCCTTTTCAAATGGCATGCGTCATTATTCGGATTAATTTTCGTCCACGGTTTTGCGAAAAATGCAATGAAAATTTGTGATACGTCTTTAAAATTCTGAGGAAATTTAAAAGTGATGTAGTAGGGCGATGGCTGTGTGTGCCGAGTTCAGAGGTCCTCTGTCCCTTTTGCGGTGTGGTTTTTTTTTCAGTTTGTAATTCAGTGGGACCTCCTCTGCGTTTGTGAATCTTGAGATTTTTTTGTCGTTTTGAGAGTGATAGGCAATGCTTTCCGTTATGCATAGATTTCTCTCATTGGCCAAATTGTTCTGACATGTCCTTAAAGTATAAAAAATATACGGTAGCCACAGTTGAGTTTTGTTTTGTTTATATTGAAAGTCTAACTTTGGTGTGATATAATTTGCTCTTACTAAAACAAACTTTAAATTGGATTGAATTATTTCCTTTAATTTTGAAGTTATTGGCAAAGAATTTCATTATAAGTTGATATACTTTATCTCTAAAAAGTTTAATATTTCCTACTAATAGGTATGTAAAACCGTCATTAAACTATTTGTGATTCCTTAAATTTGTGCACAGTATATGTTTAAATAGTTCATTTGTCCATTAATTAATTTAAAAAATTAATTTTTAAAGCTTTATTCCAATGTATCATTTGTCTGGTAGTGTGGTAATCCAGTAGATTATGTAAATTTATTCATTAATCAGCATTCTTAAGTTAATTCAAGTAAGTATTTTGCATTTTATCATTATTCTGCTATCATTTAATCAGAAAACCATCGTTTTTTTGTAGATTAATGTTGCTGCATGCATTTGAAGTATTCCTTAAAATGATTGCTGATAGAGCATGTGCCTGGTTTGCTGTCCCTGTAAATTTCAACATCTGCACCATAAAATATTTTGAACTTGCATAACAATTTCATACTAAGTAATTGGTACAGTAGAACAAAATAACTATTGGAAGCAATAGTCTGTATGTGTCACTTATTGTCACATATTTTTTTCATCTCTTTCACTTTCAAAATTCCTTTAATATGCATTTGCTTGTCATTCAAAATGAATTTTCTCAAGGATTTTCAAGTGCTGAATTCAGTGTTTGCAGAATTCTTTTCAACTACTTCAATAAAAAATAGCACTACTGCACTCATTATTAAGTGATAGAAGAATAGTAGTTTTTTTGTGTTTGTTTTACTATATACGTATCAAAGTGTGTGTTTTTGATAGTGAGAGTTATTTTTTTAAAAACTGTAGAATTTAGCAAGAAGCTACTAGATGCTAACATTACTTACTCTTTCTATGTCCTCCCCCCCCCCCCCCCCCTCCCATTCGTCTGATTCCATCCTAACCTCACCGTCTACCGCTCTAATTAACTCTCCTTACCGACATTAATCATTCCTTTAAAAAATACCTCTCTCTTCCTCTGTGCTATTTGTCAAAAAAAACACGGCATCCATTCCTTTCCATCATCCTGTGACTCACTCTGCAACCCCAAAAACAACCCTTTTTTGTGTACTATTAACACGCAGCATCCGAGCCCAACCTGCTGAAGGTGCGCATTAAGCAAAGGGTCATTGACCGGCGCTGTAGCCCCATGGCCCGTCGCAAGGAACGCCTTCTTGGGAACCTCAAGAGGAGGTCACAGCTTGCAAGTACGGCTTTTTGAAAAAAGAACAACAACAAAACATACCGATGTCTGTTGGCTAATTTTGAGCGATATAATTTCTTCTTTTTTTCAAAATAATTAGTTGTTTTATCTTTTGAATTTAAGCTATTTTTTCTGTACGAGTTAATGTAGTCAGGGCAGTAAGAGAAAATATGGATTCTGATTGAGACGGTATTCTTTTGTGGAAAATGATTCACTAAACTCTAAAAAGTTATGAAAAAAACGCGATGTTATCATTGTTGTTGAATACAATAATATTCCTTTCATTAATTATTTAGCATTAATTGCATACTTATATCCTTTTAGTAACAGTAACAATGTAATATTTATGAAGTTGTGTACATTACATTATTTAACATTTTTAATGTTATTATTATGTGTGTGATTTCTGTCTTTTAGAGGTTTGATTAAATGAGCATGTGATTTATGTAGTATGCATTGATTTTTGATCTAACAAAGAGTGAATTAACTTATAATTCTAAAAAACATACAAGGCTCAAGTCTTTTGAACGGTAAGTATTTTGAGTTAAGGTGTGGTTTAATTCTTTTCGATTTGATTTCAACAATAATTATACTGATATTTAGGCACTGAAGTCTTCATACCAATTTTTCAGCAAATATTTGACTGGAAATTCTTCATGGATTGCCTTATTTAATCCAATTTTATTTTCCAAGTTTATTCATATTAATAAATTTAGTTCGCTCCTTAACAATAATGGATTTATTTCATTTGAATTTTTATTCCCAGTTTGATATAACTTGAAATCTGAATCAATGAAAATTATTATTATACCTTTTTGGTCATAGAGTTTCTATTCTAAAATCCTCTATTCTTCAGTAAATTTTTAGTATGACAAAAAAGTATTTTGTCAAATGATGGAGATAACTTCATCAAGCTCTTTCTTGGAATGGAACCATCATTGTCAAAACAAATGGGATATTTTATTTAAGGGAGTGAGTGTGAGTCTGTGTGTGTGAGTGACATTTTTTGTGTGAACATTTCAATGGAGTCTCATTTAAGAGAGAGTATTTGTCTGACTCATTTCTCCCTTTACTACTAAACTGTAGCTGCTGCCAGTGGGGTGCAGACCACTCAGCCAGGGAATGGGACCACACCTATCATGGAGGTTTGTCTAATTTAGATTACATTTTGAGTTAGAGTAATTTATTCATTTTAATGGATTTATATGAGAACATTGCATTTATATTTTATGTTTATGATTAAACAACTATGGTTTCCATTATACCAATCATACCTTGATGGCATGGATGTATTTTAGCATGAAATGAAAACATCTTGTTTTTCCAAAGGAATAAATATAGATGACGATTCTTTTTAATCTTAGGGTTCAAAGAATTCTTTTTGTAATCATTGTGTGATGTTATGTGTGGTTGCAGGAGGGTGGAACATCTCCTTATGGAGGCCCCTTGGGTGCGGGCAACCAGGGTAGCATAAGTGACCTCTCGCTCTACAGCAGTCCCTCCATGCCAAACATATCGCTTGGAAGACCTCCTGTTCCTCATAGCTCAGCGGTGAGTATGTGTTTGATGTAATAATCAGCGTTTAACATACTCGACAAAATCGGTAATTGGTTCTTTCATGGGATAGATTGAACTTCCTTATAGCATCCATCATAGGAAGTAAATAACTTATTAGCTGTACATTTTTCATGAGTAATTTTATTAACTTCTTAGTGTTATATCCTGATGGATTTATCAAAATATGTATTAATTGACTATGATTATAGATGGGTAGTTTGAGTATCTCTCATTGGACAACAAGACACCAAGGTTTCAAATCCTGCCTAGGATATAAAGAAGTTTGTGTTTGATGTTCCAGGTTAGATGTAAGAATGGACTTGATAGTCTAAATCTCAACCCTAAAGAAGGATAAAGAGGGACAATTAAACAAGCATGGAATGATGTAATCCAAATTGGAGTCACAGAGTTTCCAAATGCATTCTGTAGGATTTGAAGTTCATGAATGGCTTATGATTTATCTTTTATAATCAGTTTCTTCTAAATATGTTCATTGGTTTAAATATAGTAGTCCAGGATATTTAAATTAATGTAAAATTACGATAAACTGTAAAACGTCAAATTTTTCTCTTATCCATTCCATAAACTGTACTGGAAACATATTTACTGCACATTATAATGAACGAGATATATGTAATAGTTCATGTAGACTGTTATATAAAGGGAAGGTTCTCATTCGTCCATATGGAGTGAAATGATTTTCAGTTGACTAGTTTCAGTTAGACCTATTGTGAGCCTCATGAAAATCAGTCTGATGGTTTATGAGATGAAAGATGTGGATAGATGAACGTTCACAAACTCCCCTTTATGCATTCACTTTGTATAATCACTTGCAAATAAAAAAATATTTGTAAATAAATAGAATTTATTTCCTGCATACAAAATTTTGTCTTAAATTTTGAACTTTCCTTCAGTATTTTTCTGAACAGAATTCAATGTGTTTCATCTGTATTGTTTATCAGTTTAGTTAAATGTTTGAATTTGTTGTTTTGACCATAGCTCTTGCTGAGTAATACATCTGTTTCTGCTGCTATAATATGAATACAAATTTTCATATGCAGTATTATATGTGTTGAGATCTTTTGCTGACTCTGTTTATTTTCTTTTTGATAGGAGAGTATGAAATTGGCTCCAGGATCTGAGGCAGAGGTCAGAGCTGCCTTCACAGCCAGACTTGGCATGCCCCTCACAGGTCAAATGATGCCGGGCACCATACCCTTCTATCCAACCCTACCTGGTGAGTGAATGGAGAAGTAGTAATTTATTTGTTAATTATGTTATTGAGAGACATTGATTTTAAATCCAAACAATCTGTAAAGGCATAAAATCTTTTTAAAAATACATGTGTTATTCACTGTATATTTATCACTAGCATTGAGCAGTTTATTTTGTCATTGTTTTTACAATTTATTTTTTATTTATATACTTGATTTCTCTGCCATTTAAGAAGTATGGGTAACATATCGATTAGTATGTTAATCATTTGAGTGAATTTTACTTGTTGTTACAGTGATAGAGGCCGAGTATAACAGCCCAACATCCCCAACTTACATTCATAAGCAGATGCAGTCCCTCGAGCAGGCCTCTAGGGTTCCTAATATGCTTCCCAGCATCTATCAGGGTGGACCACCTATCACAGACACACAGGTGACTATAGCTTTTTTGAGATGATACAAGAGTTCTTTCTATTTACGAAATGGAATATATATTCTCATTCTGTAAGAAGCTTTAAAAAAATCTGAAAATAATCTTATGCATCCATAATGTGTGATGAAGAATTCCAAAAAATATTTAATGGGAATTAAGTAAATAAAATTGATTAAGAAAAATGTTACACTAATGATTTTAGGGTTCCATTCTATAAGATGAAGTTTTTAATTGTGCAGTAAAAGCATATGTGTGATTCTAGCGTTTAATTCTTAGATGAATAATTTTTTTATAAATTTTTTCAAAGAGAAATATCTTGCTTGTATGTGTCAAAGGATATTTTCTGTTAATAAATCAAAACTGTTAAGGCAAATATAACTCATATCTAGTCACACAGAATGTTTCAGAAACATTTCATAATTCGGCATATGACTTCACGTCAAAAAATTCTTATTGACAGATGTGGGCGAACACTCCCAAACTGTGCTACTGCCACTCGATGCTACTGTCACAAAGGAAGACCATTTTCAGCCAAAGCATTCATTTATTCATATTCATGTGTTACAGTATGTGTTCTACAATATCCCTGGATCTCTACACACGATTCTGTTCAATGTGTTAAAGATTGGCTCACATGCTGGAAAATGTCTGGATAAACATGGTCTTTTGTACATGCTGCTATTGTAGCATCAGCAACATAAAGAGCCAGAAGTTCAGCTAGGAAGCATTAGTCCACCCATCATGATATGAACTTTTTGCTTTAGTTTGACATCCTGTATTCACACCTTGAATTATGAAACATTTTCAAAGCGCCTCATATATATATATATATATATATATATATATATATATATATATATATATATATATATATATATATATATATATATATATATATATATATATATATATATATATATATAAATAAAGCACCTTGCTGATATCCCACGTATGTGTGTCCTTCCAACAGGTGGCTCACGCAAGGCTCCACAAGCAGGGCCATCGCCCATTGGGACGCACCCAGTCTGCTCCATTGCCCTTGGGCCACCCGATGCTGCAGGGAAGCGGCACCGGTCCTCCCATTCCGCACCTCCACCCGCATGCCCAGAACCACGGGCATCCCTCCCTTTCGATGCATCCCCATCACCAGCTGCAGCACCATCCCCACCTGCCGTCCTCTGCGCACCCCCATCCCCTCGCATCCATCCCTCACATGCAGCCCCTTCCCATGGGTCCTCCTCCTCCACTCTCCACTGCCTCCTCATCGACGTCCTCTTCACCGTCCTCACACTACGAGGAGTACTTGTATGAGAGGCACCAGCTCCAGCATCATGGGCCTCCCAGCGCAGCGCAGCAGGAGGCTGCTCACAATTTCCTCAAACAGGCAAGTTTTGAAAGTGACTCGACCCAGGGCCTCTTTATCCAATGGGCAAAGTGGACAACTGCTCAGGGTCCCTTGATTTTAGGGGCCCATGCCATGTGAGCGTCAGTGTCATTTGTTTAACCCTTAGACCACGAAACAAAGATTTTATACTGCTCACTCATACATGGTGCATTTTTTACCTAAACTAATTACATTTTAAGTCGTGCTTTTTTGATAATAACATTGATCCAATTTTACTTGTTTATACATGTCAAATATTCTAGTTTCCATAAAAAAGCAATTAAGGTCAAGATGTGATGTAGGTAAGATAAATAAATATGAATTACACAAAAGACATTAGATTTATGGCATGTGACAGGTGTGTGTAGAATTTTCATATCATCTGTTTAAAATCATTTTATAAATTAAACAAGGAAATAATTCTTTTTACTTTCTCCATATACGTAGTATAAAGAAAGTATTGTTTTTATGAAAAAATTCGAATTCGAGATTTCAACAGAAATACATGTTTTGAGGTCCCATGAACATGTTTTAACCATTTTCTCGATGTCTCTGTGTGTGTCCATATGTGTGACAGAAATTTTGCGTGCGCTCTAACTCAAAAACTATTCATCAGATCAGCCTAAAATTCTATATTTGTGATTGTATATATATACTTAAGATTTTAAAAGATTTTGATAACAATTGGTCAACCAGAGGTAGCAGTTTACTCTTGTAAAATTTTAGTTTTTCTTAAATATTTCGCTTAAAACTGAATTTTTGTTAACATACATACATATATATATATATATATATATATATATATGTATATATATATATATATATATATATATATATATATAAAAGTTGTAGATATTATTTTTTCTACAACTTTTGTTTGGACTAAATTTTCATATGAACATTTCAAGAGATGTTCAATTTTCTTCGAAATTGACGGTTAGTGGGCAGCTCACGCGCATGGTAGTGACAACAACTGAATTGCTAGCGCTGAAGCATGTAAGTTGAACTGTTCCTATCGCCTTATTTATTTGATTTTAGTTGACAACTTACGTATGGAGAAAGTCATGTGTTTGACACATCAATTTCTTTTAAGTAAAGAGTGAGGGGGGGCCTATGATCATACCTTGCCCAGGATGCATCATTGCCTAAAAGCGGCCCTGACCCAACCATTCAAATTATTATTATCAACAGCACCTTTCATTTCTAGTTTTAAGTTTCTATCATCTATTGCAATTTTTACCTGTTTTTTATTTCTACATTACTGATTTAGACACATCAATTGCATGCTAATGTCTAACTGATTTATTAACTCAGATTTCTCATCTTACATGTCTCCTCTCTCAATTTTATTCTCATATGGATCACCTTGTCCATTATAGCAAATTCGCCAGACCGTCCTCACTCGTGCTGGGACCAGGGGCCAGGCTGCTGGACAGCAGACACAACCCCAAGCTCATCAGCAACAGTTGGATGAGACACCTGAAGCTGAAGAGAATGCAGCTGAGGTAGGCATTCATTTCTTTAGTGAAAAAGGAATTGTAAACACAAATGCAAATATCTTGTAAACAGTGGCAGAACTTAAAATTTGGGGCCCCTAAGCAAAATAATTTTAGGGCCTCCCCTCATTTTATCTAAAAAAATTCATTAACATTTTGGGTGCCCTGAGTAGCACTGGTGCACTCATACTTTTGTTCCAGGAGAACCATGAGTAGGTGTACTACTCAGTCATAGTTACTCATACTACCGTATTCACCCGAATCCAAGACGACCCTGAATCTAAGACGACCCCCCATTTTGATGATTCCAAAACAGAAAAAAGCTCAAATTGACCTTCATGACTACAAAAATTATAAATCTTGTGAAATATTTATTTTCTCTTATACTTTTCTTGAATGTCATTGTCTTTTAACATTTTAAAATCATAAGATCACATCACAAATAGAACCATTCAGGTTTTCAAACAAATTAAATGGTAGCATTCATTTTAAGATAACATTAAAAATAAAGTAAATACATTGAAAGAATATACTCATTTCAGGACAACAAAAAAACATTTCAATCCAAGTGCTGCAAAAAATCATTTTATTGTGTTAGTCATCATCACTGTCTATGCAACCTTCACTATTTTCCTCATGCTCACTATCTTTATCACTCTCAACTTCATCATCAGTCTCCCACAAAACATCATCCTCACTCCCATCCATGGCATTAGATAAGCAGCATTTCTTAAATCCTTTCACTATTACTTTTGCATTTATTTGTTGCCACGATGCCTTGATCCATTGGCAGAGCATTGCAACTTCAGGTTTCTTAAGATTTCCTTTTGGTGTTAAAGTGTGAGTTCCACTCTGTAACCACTCAGAATACAAAACCTTTAAATTATTTTTAAAACACTTATTGACAGCAACATCTAAAACTTCAAGTTGCGATGTCATTCCTCCAGGTATTACAATAAGATCAATATTCATCGCACTCATTATGTTTTTAATTTCAGGAGATAAGTGTCCTTGAATGCATCCAGTGAAAGCATTGCTCTTTGTTTCAGTAAAGCTCCTGGCCGTCTATTCCACACCACATGTAACCAATCTCTCATTAGTTCTTTAGTCATCCACCCCTTTTCTTGACACCTATTATTCCACTTGGCAAATGTTTCTTAGGCATTGTTTTCCGCTTTAGAATCACATATGGTGGTAATTTAGTCCCATCTGCTAAAACCGCCAACATTACCGTGACTCGCATTTTTTCGTTGCCTGTAGTTTTAATTAGGACGGACTTCGCACCTTTTTCGTTCACAGTATAATTAGATGGCATGTAGGAGAAAACCGGAGTTTCATCGGCATTTCCTATTTGGCTCAAAAGGTAATTATTGGTTTTTCTAAGTCCAATTACGTATTTCTGGTAAGCGAGAAGTTTTTCAACATAGTCTTCTGACACAGCGAAGTTCGTCGCCGTAAAGAAAAATTATTTCGTCGCCGTAAAGAAAAATTATTTCGTCGCATCATTCTCACGCACCAGCTTCTGCTGGCCTTGAATTCTTGCAATGATATATTAAGTCCTCTAGTAATTTCATTAGCTTTAAGTATAATACTTTCAGTCGAAACAGGCATACCGTTCTTCCTCATGGTGCGCACAAACTTGACTACTTCTTCTTCAATGCCATGAAATCGGCCTTATTTTGGACCACTGAGCGACTTCCTTGTGGCTTTTTCTAGTTCCTGTTTTGAGAGTTTCCATCGATGCACATTTGCCTCAGATACACCGAACTTTCTACTCGCATCACAGTTATTAGTTTTTTCGGCGTAATTTATCACGATCAGCTTAAAATTTGTATCTTAGCTCCGTCTAATTCCTTTGTTAACTTTCCCTTTGCACTCGTGCCACGTACTTCAACATGATCTGTCATTTTAACTTAAGGGTTGTGCATTTAAATCAAGAATACACAACTCAAAATTACTGTCACACTTAGCGAATCGCGGTGCGTCGTTTGAAAGGGGAATCCCAATGATTTCCGCTATCATTTGTTTTGACATTGCGCTGGGCATTACGGGCAAGATGAAAGTACGTCGTCTGTGTTATGGTCGTCGACGATGATTATTAGTCTAAGTAATTATTATTCCCGTCATGTTTTTCTTATTGTTATTACTATTTGTTTATTTCACTTCTTTATGTACGTACTTGAATTTGCTGTTGTGAATTGTTTACTCTAATATACCATTTGTTGTAAAAACCATTGATTAAATGCTTAAATATACTTCGTATTCGAATGTAAGACAACTCTTGATATTTACAGCTGAAAATTTGGAAAAAAAGGTCGTCTTAGATTCAGGTGAATACGGTATATTTTCATACTTTCAATTGTTATTATTCTTTAAAAGTTCTTTAAAAACCAATTAGGAGTTTTTTTATTACCTGGCATCTGAATTTTGTTAGTTCAAGTATAATTTTTGTTGAAATAAGTAAAATAAAATAATATTTTTCGTGTACTATTTGAGAGCCCCTAAGCATTTCTTTGCCTGCTTATACTAAGTTGCATGGCTGACCACCATGAGCACCCGCTGGAGGGAGGGGCAAGGAGGAGCAGTTGCTCCTCTCTGAATCAGGCCTGTCTGTCACTTCTGTTTTGTATGAGATGCCATCGTGACAAACAACTTCTGTTTTGGATTAACCCTAACTTAATGTATATATATAAACTTGATGTATCAAGTTCATTATCCAGTATGTAAATAATCCTGCAATGTGCTTGAAACAAACCCCTAAAATATTAAGCCTGCAAAACCTGACTATGGGAATTTGCCTATCCCCTTGCCCCCCTGGAAAAGTTCTCTTGCAGATCACATACTACAATTGCAATCAACACTTAAAATTATTCTATTAATAGAAAATAAAATTTTTAAAAATATATAATTATTATTTTAATATAAAAATATTAGTGAAAAGATAATTTATAAAAAGTTATAAATCATCAATATTATGATATTTACCTTATAAACCTCTTATAAACTTAAATGTATGAGAGAGATAGGATGATGCATTTTTTTTGTTTTGCAGGTTATTGATCTCACCGAGAGAAAGGGCGAAAGTGAAATTGCGAGACAGCAGAGAGACAGGGAGCAATTTCTGCAGCAGCAGAGGGACCTGATGATGAGACATACCCTACAAGTCAGTGAGGGTAAGGAACAAGAAAACTGTTTGCATTTGATTCCAGTGTGCCCCTTTTTGAGTGATTCCTTAGAAATGACAATATAATCCACAGGAGTCTTGTTACCTTTTCTTTTTCAATTTTGTTTAATTTTTCTAATATTTACCCTTTTTTTTATGTATTAATGATTTGAATTTTTGTTTTGAAATTAACCGAGAGAGTTAAGACTGATTTCAATCTAAACATAATGTCAGCATCATGGACTTACTGCAGCATCAAGCATCCTTATTGACAATGCTGGATGGTCTCTTTACATGAATGACAGCAACTCTAACAAATAGAACCTATAGGAAGATTGTGAGGAGATACTTACAGACCAGTCCTCCGCTTTGGTTGTAGGTGTGGTGTGAATCAGCTTTTAACCTTTTTGTTTTGATTTAATAAATGCACCAAAGGATCACTCATCAATTGAACAAGAAGAAAATTAATCTTTGTTTGGGTTTTGCCACCGTTGTTTTTTGTTTGTTGGTTTTGTGTTCCTTTTGTTTTTGAAACAAGTAAAATGCAAATAGGGAAATACAAAAACAAAAGAAATAGCAATAATATTGTAATCTCAGTAACAGCACCAGTAGTAATAACATCATATATACATATAATGAAAAAATTAACCATGCATTTTATTTTTGCTAAATTGAATTTAACCCATTTTTCCATCTGTTCATTTTCCTTTTGCTCAATTGGAACTTGCTCAAATGTTTTCACTACATTAGATCAATGCCATACATATGACAATCCAACCAAAATAAATTTCAACTGGCTGTGAGATATGCTACCCAAAATTGTTCTTGCTCTACTTAAAAATTATTAAATTAGTTAAATTTTGTTTTTGTAGTATAATTTCTGTATTTAATAAAAATAAATTTTATTATTTATTGCCATTTTTTGGAGAGGAGATTTTATTGCATATACTTTGAAGCTATCTTTTATTTACCACAGTTATGTGAGATAAACAAAATCTTTTCCATATTTTCTTTAATTTTCATGAGATTTCTTTCTTCATTACATTTTCTTATTTTGAAATTCTAATTCTTCTTTATTATTTTTATGTACCTCATTTCACTCCTGTCTGTCCAAGCTTATGGTTATAATGCTCTGCCACTGAACTCAGAGGCACACTTTTATTCCCTCCAGGATCAGCCTTTACCCCTCGTGGTTCCCACATGGCGAGGCCCCTTTCCAGGGCCTTATCCAGCCCACTTGTTGCTCTGACAAGCACGGGACAGCCCCAAGAGGCAGTGGGCAACTCCACCAGCAAGGTGTCTGGTGGAGGAAATGGGAGGGGAACTGGCGTCGCCTTCGATGGCCTCATGCTCAAACACCAGTGCGTTTGCGGTGACAACTCAGCCCACCCAGAGCATGGAGGGCGTCTGCAGAGCATCTGGGCTCGACTCCAGGAGACAGGACTTGCCGCAAGATGTGAGCGCTTAAGGTCAAGGAAGGCCACCCTTGAGGAATTACAGTCATGCCACAGCGAGACGCATGCTCTCCTTTTTGGTGAGCTATTTGGATTATTCTGGTACTTTCCAGTCAAGTTTGTAAAGAAAAGGATAGAATACAACATAAGAATTCAATTTGGGGGAAGCAATAAAAGTTTTGGATGAAAGCTAATTTTTCTTTCAAGACAGAATTGTTATCCAATATGAATTTATTCACCAACAATTATTGAGCATTTTAATTAAGTTAGCACGTAATTGAAATCATTCCATAAAATGCTGCTAACTTTAAATAAGACTTCTATTTAAAATATATATTTTATCCTTTTACCTAAGGCTACCTTCAACTTAAGTAAACTATAATTGATATGTGAAGGTTTTTTATACATGTCTTTATGGAATTATTTTAATTATGTGCTAATATAATTAAAATGCTCAATAGCTATGGTACATAGATTCATGTAACATAATAAAGAAAGAAAAATTACATTTTCATCCAAGTTTTTAAATGTTAGTTTTTCTTTTGAAACGTGAAACATTATGGTTTCATCACCATAATTAGTAATCTAGTTGTGGATGTAGGCATGATCATTGATTGAACTGGGTTCTTTGTTCAAAAAGATATATGAGGCCCACATGAGTTTTTTCCTCTTTAAATCTATTGGCTTGTTTTCTTACCTTGTCCTCTTTTAACCTTTTAAGTTTTTCTTAAGCTATGCTTATTCCTAAGAAATATCTGATTCGTCGGCCTTTCTAATTCTTATTGGTTGTATTATCTTCACTCTCTCATATTCTTCATAAGTTTTTACATTATCGAATCATTTCTGCACTTGTCTCCATATCCATATTTTGAAATATAATGACTTACTGGGAAGAGTTAAACAATACATAGCATTCAATTTTTTAAAATGTGATTTTGCACCTGACATTAAGGTCTTTCTTCCATATTTATTTACCAAACTTTACATTGCATGTTTGTATTAAGGCTTATCTGTCACCTGTCTTTCAGGTACAAATCCTCTGACTCGTCAGAAGTTAGACATGAGTAAGTTGGCCCAGCTGCCTTTGAGGAGTTTTGTGGCTCTGCCATGTGGTGGTATTGGAGTTGACTCAGACACCACTTGGAATGAACAACATACTTCATCAGCTGCTCGAATGGCTGTGGGATGTGTAATCGATCTTGCATTCAAAGGTAATCATGGAAGAGGCTCATAATGACATGTAAAATTCTTACTTCAAACCAGAACATGATAGAGGGGTGTTTAAACAGGCCAGCCATATGTGTTACTTTTTTAGCATAAGAAGATTTGTAGTCATTGTCGATCTTGATAGATGGTTGGTTAGAGTATCTGCTGATGAATACTAAGGTCACGGGTTAAAATCCCTCCTACAACAGGGGCGATTATATATAACAAGTAATAGGTATAAAAATAAATTTTTATAAATAACTTTTATATTTTAACATTTATTATACTCGTTACTTCAAATTTGGTAAAATTACCTCCATAAGTTACCTTTTACTGGTGGAGGCGGTGTTATATTCAATTAATCTGGATATCAAGGCTGAAGACATTTCTTGTCGTATACAAATCAACGAAGCGCAACACGAGTAATATCAAAGGTAAGTAATCAGTACTATTACACAATCATTATGGGTGTAAACGTCCTTTGATTGCTTTTAATACGAGAGAGAGAGGGAGGGAGGGGGCAAAGGGAGGGAGGGAGAGAGAGAGAAATGACTTTCAATACAATTAATGTTTCTGATGCCAATTTGGTATCCATAAATAGCTTGAACGATCGAATCTTTACTCCCATTGATATTTCAATGGGCATTACACTACTAAGGTTTTAAAGGAGAAATATATGCCTCTGATTCCCATTAAAAGCTTACCCATATGAAAGCATTAAGTCTGTTGCCTAGGTAGCTGATTGTTGGACCCAGAAAAATTACCACTTTTTTCCAGTAAAAACTATAAATTTATGCTAATTCTACTCGGATTGAAATTCTGTCTTCAAAAATAAGAAACTACAATTTATATCCTATCCGATAGTTTACGTCTCGAGTTCGTATCTTGACGGGAAATAATTTTAAAGTGCAAATATAAAAACCTCTACACCAATTTACGTTTTCTTATGGGCCAAAAATGAGGTAAAAAGGGGCCAAAATAGCCCCTCAAAGTTGGAATTTCAAAAGTTTCGGATTTTTTCCTTTGGCTGTGACCAAAAACCTATAATCTTATCAAATTTCAAGTTTCTAGCACATCTGGAAGTGCTTCAATTTTGTATCCTGCCAAAGTGGTTACAAACCACTATATATACCTATATATACCTATATATATTGAGTGAGGTTAATATAAAAGTTATTAAAAATGGACACCATTGTCCAATAAAGACTTTTATTATTATTAACAGATCCATGGGAGGTGATTGTTCCCTCCCCCCTTAACCTTGCCTTTATTTAATTTTTGTGTTTTTATCTAAAACTGATGTTTATTCTGATAAAAAGTCCATACTTTTTATTTGTTCTGCAATTTCTATTAAAATAATTTATGAAGCCAATTTTGCTAGGGGAGGTTTTACATGTATTAACAGGGAAAGTTTCGGTCAGGAGTCACTCACTAATCCTTAAAGCAGTGTTTCCCAACCTGGGTGCCGCGAAGTGTTCTGAAGGGTGCCGCAAAAAATATTGTTTTCCCATTTTTAGCCTCATTTTGCATTGTCAGCTTTCAAGAATGCAAACCAGAGTTACGTCGACCTTCATTTCATCGCAAAGGCACTTCGAAATGAAGGGAGATATGGAGATTGGAGTTAGGGGTTCAACTTCAGCACCATTATTACCGATGGTGGATAGGGAGGGGTGCCACCAAATTCTGAAAAGTCACTTAAGGGTGCCGCGACTCTAAAAAAGTTGGGAAACACTGCCTTAAAGAGCCGCACGTGGCTCAGGAGCCACAGGTTACCAACCCTTAGGTTAGCCAGTAGCCAGAATGTATTCTTACTTATCCTTAACTCTGTTTCTGCATTTAATTGCAGTCATCTACCAGCATGAAAATTGGCATGATGACCAAAATTTTTTTACAAGGATCTTTGCAAATAAAAATAATTCTGAAAGTAAATGTTTCATTTTTACGCAATTTTATTTTCTAACTGTATCATTCTGTGCATAAAATGAAGAAAAGTTCATGGGCATTGCATTTTTTATATAAATAATTCTTTCCATGAGATCTAAAGTATGGGAATCTCATGCAAAAATTAAGAGATTACTATATTTATTTTTAAAAAGACATTCATTATCTACTATCATTTATTTGTAAATATTTTGTAAATGATGAGAATGATGAGAGCAATTTAAAAAATCCTGGTATTGCTAAAAGAGTTAACAGACTGACTACCTTCATATACTATACTATATTTATGAATTAATTTATTGATTCAGCTGCATCTGGAGAAATACGCAATGGATTTGCTGTAGTCAGACCTCCAGGACATCATGCTGAGACATCCCAGGCCATGGGCTTCTGCTTCTTCAATTCCATTGCAATTGCTGCAAAGCAGCTACAGTTGAACTTCCATCTGGAAAAGATCCTTATCATTGATTGGGTAAATGACATCAGCCTTCTCAATCACCGTATATATTTGATTTCTAAATTCTGAAAGTAGTAACATTAGTAGATTCGTGTATAATTTGAGAAAACTTTTAGACCATTTAAAAGAGATTTCTATCTTTCATTGTAATGTATCTTTTTTTAAATAGGATGTCCACCATGGCAATGGAACTCAACAAATGTTTTATGACGATCCACGTGTTCTCTACCTCTCCATACATCGTCATGATAATGGAAACTTTTTCCCTGGCACAGGAGGACCGACTGAGGTAAGAACAAAGTCAGCTCTTTGCTTAATCATACTGTATTTTTGGATTCCTTCATTAATTTAGGTGAATCAATCTCTCAAATAGTTGCTTCAGTTGAATATATACCGTATAGACCTGAATATAAGACGAGGTTTTGTTCCAATTTTTATGACCGAAAAATCGCTAGTCATCTTATAATCGCGCAGTGCATAATAGTTTGACTGACAGATGAACCAAATCTGGAGAGGGGAAGAATCGAATAGCTATAATCGAAATATTTTATTCTTAAAGTCAATCGAAACAAACGATTATTAAAAGTAGTAATAGAAAATGAATCGATTCATATGTATTCAAAGACAAATACTCTTTTGAATTTTATCCTACATATTATGCGTGTAGTGAAGCTGCGTGCATCCGTGCGTACGAACCTCGCGTAATTATATCGGTGTATTTCTCGAGAACCATTCGTCGTAAAAGATATGCGGTAAACGGCGTTTTGTTTCTACTGGATATGAGGTCCCTGAAAAAATATTTTCGTTTGCTAAAGTGTCCCAGGTTCAAATCCAGGAGACAACTATATTTTCCCATAAGTTTACACGGGATTTTCGATTTTTCAGAGTGGAAAGTTTTTTTCCTTCATTCATTAAAATACGTAAATATGGACCGATTTTCCTCTTTTTTGCTTTATTCAACGGTTAAAGCTCTATACTATCTTATTCTTGCGATGTTTACATGTTACACGGTCGAATTTTTCAGAAATACGCATTCTTTTTCGAGATTATGCAGATTTTTCGTACTCATTCCGGGCATTGCCAAGGAGACTCATTGTTGCCTCAGATTCATTAAAGGCCAATTAAACATTCAAATAAACAAAAGAAAAGCGTTATTGTTATCTTCTCTTCATTGATAATCTAAACAAACGCTTGCATTGACGTCACCTTTATAGTATGTCCTGTAAGAAGTAAAAAGCAGTCGTTGATAGACACTTGAAGGAAAGCAACTGTATAAGCCTAGTAACACTACAAAATTGCTTATTTCAATTGGTTCAATGTTTATTAGTCAATGGTATAATAAACCTCTGTCATTGTATGCATAATAAATTTTTTCCTTTTATTAGGAGTTCAAAATGGGAGGTCGTCTTATAATCAGAGTTGTCTTATATTCGGGTATATACAGTATATATATATACACACACACACACACACACACACACAGTAAAACTCGTTTATAATGATCACGCCTAAAACGAAATCTCTGCTATAACGAAGAAATGTCTTGGTCCTTGAACTTCTCCATAAGGGCATTGTTTAATTTCTCGGATGTAACGAACATGCATTTTACGAATTCTCGGCTGTAACGAACAAATGTTTGGTCCCATGGCAAAAAATGCCCCATATATAACAAATTTTGGCGAGCAGAGTGATAAGTAATGAATAGTTTCTGCCCGTTTACCACGCACTTGTTCGTAGAGGTCCCCTTCCTCCATCTACCCCTTCCATACGAATTTCCACGCTCCCTTTGTTTTGAAATTGATATTAAAAATGTGAAATGTTTATGTAAATTAATGACTATAATAATAATATTAATTGACCATTTAAAAAATCGTATGTAATAGCAGTCGAACATTTTACATGCCACGAAGTTGATAAGCATCTCTTTGCATATGTAAGTACGGCATTGAAGTCGACTCACTGCAACTACAGTAAAAGCTGTGTTATCCAGCTATCTTGGGGATTGTGGAAAGCCGATTAGGAGAAATATCCGGTTAGGGGAGCGATTTTCGATTTTGACATCGCAAATTTAGCAATAACCAAACAAAATTAGGCTTAGGTTCACTATCATACTCCCCAAACATAACTATGCATGGAGTTTGCATTTTCCATTTTAATTCTTCCACACGTAGTTAGATATAGACACTATTTACCCATTCTTATTTAATACGTTGCTATGCTTACATGCAAAACAAAAAGACTATTGAAAAGTTTAGGGCGTCCGGGAAGTTTGGGGATTACGGCAGTGAACCTGTTCCCAAAATTGAATTTATTGGATTATATCTTTCTTATTTATCTTTATTTACTCTATTAGAAAAGGATGAAATTATTTAATTCTGAACATTTCTGTGAAAACCAGTCATATAATATTTTATCCAGTTCCTTAATTTTTGGCTTATGAAGCGTATGATGTTTATTAATTGATTTACTCGTCTCAGAAGATGACACAAATTTCATTAATTTAGCCTTATGAGCCTTGATATCGTAGAGCGTGGAAGATCTGATGTTGAATTCTTTTGCTATGGCTGCTCTATTTTTTCCTTTTTCAATTCGTTTGATCAGCTCCAGCTTTTGTATTAGCGTTAAACCAACCTTTTCTCTCCTGTTCCTTGCTTTTAAGTATTTATTTTGATGCCATATTCAATGGATGGGTAATTTTTTAAATAATAAAAAGCGATAAAACTGGAAATTGTAGAAGTACACCAAAACATGTAGACAATGCAAATGGCTTACGTAACCAAAAACGCCATGCTTACTCGGCAGCCACAGAAGTATACGGAGTAAATACGTAATATATACGTCTTATATTTTAAGAAATTTTATAGTGGAAGTTGTGGTATTACACATATACAATTCACACAAAAATTCATAAAAAAAGAAAAATAAATACAAAATGAATTGTATTTGTGTAATTGCCGATATCTAAGGCTGGCCGGTTCTAAATAGTCAGATAGCACAGCTTTTACTGTATGTGTATACGTGTTATATGGGACATATAGGCCAAAAACCATGTTTCTCGTATATAACATAGTCATGCTTATAATGAAGCAATGAGTCGGTCCCCTCAAATACGTATTAAACGAGTTTTACTGTGTGTGTATATATATATATATATATATCATCATCATAGGTAGTCTGTCCGTTGATGGGTCCGTGATTATTCTAGGTTAAACTTGGTTCTCCATATATATATATATATATATATATATATATATATATAAATATAAAATATAAACTTTTCCTATGCGTGTTGTTAAGGAATTAATTAAGTTACAGAATATCATATTATGTGCTTTATTCTCAATTTTCCCTGATTAGGTATGAAATTATATCTGTGTATCTGTATATCTTGCCTGGAAACATGTTTCATACTATCATTTTTCCTCGATAGTGTGGAGTCGATGATGGTGTTGGTTTCAATGTGAATGTGCCGTGGTCTGGAGGGATCAATCCCCCAATGGGTGATGCAGAATACCTGGCTGCCTTCCGTACAATAGTCATGCCAATTGCCAAGGTAAGCCCAAATGTATTTAAGTGTTACTGTAACATTTCAAACCTTAAAACTCAACCAGTAATATTCATATTAAATTATGTGTATTTTGGATAAATAATCAATCTTGTAATTGCAATTAACTAAGTCAGTTTAAATTCTTCTAAAATTCACACAAATCACATTAAAAGTTTTTCATATACAGGCGACTCCCGAGATTCGACAGGGACATGTTCCTGAAAATGTTGTCGAATGCCGTTTTTCTATAGACTTAGACATGTTATAATCGGGGGATACGTTCCCGCATCTCGGCTCGCGCGAGCCGGACCGGGCCGTCTGGAGCACATCCCTGCATACATCTATCTATACATACATCTATCTATACATACAACTATATATCACAGCGAAATTAATATAAAAGTTATTAAAAAGCACAAAATAACTTGCAGCCTCGCCAGTTAATTTAAGGTTATGCAAACCTGCACTTCTCTTAATTCTGTCAAACCAGCCATCAAATTACGTGACTTTATCACATGTTCTAGAATTTTCTCCTGTTTCACATAAGTGCTAATAGTTGAACAACACTCTTATTTGAGTCACTTGCATTATCACTATTACATTCCCTTTTAGATATCATGTCAAGTGATAAATTTATAAATAAATCACTAAAATAAATACCGTATATACTCACTAATTGTGTGATCCCGCGTTATATACGATCCCTTATTTTTTGCCTCAAAATCTTGCTTTTATCCTATGTATCGTGTAATGTGTGAGTTGGAATTTTTTAGTTCTGGTACTGCGACCTTCAGTTCCTTTTAAAATGTGGTGCATTTTCTTTAGTTCGTTTCCGTACGATTTCTATCTTCATGAAAGTTAAGGGAAAGCATTTAAATGTATAACTGTACTTCTAATTGAATAACGACCTTTTAATTACCTATATTTATGTAATAATGAAGGGAAAATGAGTGAATAACTGTAATTATCACAGTTCGTAGCTCACTGTTTACAGTATTACCGGTATAATGTTTTGTTTTGTATGATATAATATTTTGATTAAACTACAGTATAATAATTTTTCCTTCTTTCTATATCTCTTTCATGATGAAAGTTTCATCAATATATAAAATGGTTAAAAAATGTACACTTGGCAACTCAGTCTAATACCGTAAGCATTAGAATATGTTGCGCGAACGGCTACCTGATTTTACTGAGGTCTTTGCATATAAACAAACATTCTTACGTTTATTTTATGAATTTTTGGTAACTTTTTGGATGTTTCTTTTTCTTTTCATAATGGAGGTAGAAAGATTAAATAAGGTTATATGAGAACTTTATTAAATCTACATGCGTAATATTAAGTTACATAAAAATTAGAAGTTTGTGAGACAAGACCTCAGATTGAGGTTACGGGTAAGACTACACTTAGAAATATGTTCAAAACAAGAGATGATTTCACCGTTTCAAAAACATACCTCGTGTAATTTGCGACCCCCTAATTTTTGGCAAAAAGATACGTCTAAAAAAATCGCATATTACACGAGTATATACCGTAAATTTAAATAAAAGATTAACAGATAAAAGAGTGAAATCAGAACAAATTCAAACAATTAGAGCAGAAATAACTATGTCTACACTAAAGCTAAACCTCGCGTGGTTGGTCGGGACTAATTACTCTGCTTAAAGTAGTTCCCAATTCGATTGGCTGTGTCGAAATCTCGAATTTGTCGAATCTCGGGAGTCGCCTGTATTTGATTATGCTGACTTCCAAATTTAATCTCCTATCAATATTTTAGAAGAAATTTTTTGTGAATGCTTATTTTGCTCCGACTGTAAGCATCTGAAATTTTTGCCATAATTAGAGAAATTTTGTCAAATTGTAGCATATTTGTGATGGTTTGATTTCCTAATTATGTATAAATTTACAAAAAAATCTATTTTTCTTAGGATTTTGCACCAGAGATAGTCCTGGTTTCTGCTGGATTTGACGCAGCAGCTGGCCATGCTGCTCCTTTAGGAGGCTATAAAGTGAGCGCTGCCTGCTTTGGGTACATGACTCAGCAGCTGTTGCAACTAGCAGGAGGAAAAGTGAGAATATTAATTATCTCATTTTATTTGTATCACATGTAGTGCATGCTATATATATTTCCATTTTAAGAGGTAACTAAAACAGTTTATTCAGGTTCAACAACTTTTGATGGAAATAATCCTTTTATTATGGTAAATATGAATGAAATAATGTATTTTTGAATTCCTTATATGTTTTTGCAAGCCATTCTAATGGATTGATAACGAAAGCTTTGAAGTGAAATTGCAAATCTTTCTCATGAATTTTCACACAGTACTAAAATCTTTCATGTATCAGTTTAAAGAGAGATAAGAATGTTGTTATTTTCATTTCACTACTAATCATTAATTTTTCAGTTTTTAATCAATAGTTCATATTGTATTTCAGGTAATTTTATCCCTTGAGGGTGGCTATGATTTGCCTGCAATTTGTGATGCGTCACAGGAATGTGTGAGAGCTTTGTTGGGTGATGAAATCGCTCCACCTCTTGAAGATGAACTCCGAAGGGCCCCTTGCCAAAATGCTATCGATACACTGCAGAAGACAATTGCCATTCAGGTGAGCATTTACAAAATATAAAACCCAGCTTATTTAGATTTACAGTCACTCCCATGGAGTCTGTCTGCTTGATTCAATGCCTGAAATGCATTGGCAGTTGTTTTAACCCTTTCCTGGTCAAAGCAATCAGAAGCATTTGGGACTAAATTTACACTGCCAGCCTAAGTGTCTAAATTTTTTTGGGTTTCCTAGGAGTCTTATTGGAGAATTTTTTTATGGAATATATCATGTAACATCATGATATGATATAATGACATTTGTATCCATCTGTTGACTTGTTCTTTTAATGTCTTGAATTAGATTCCACACTGGCCTTGCATTAAAAGGCATGCACACACTGTGGGCTACTCGGCCATTGAAGCTGCCCAGAAGGAAAGGGAGGAGGCTGAGACGGTGACCGCAATGGCAGGCCTGTCTATGCAACAGAGGGCTGCCGTTGCCGGAGGAGCTGGAGGACCTGTTACCCAAGCCACCAATCTCAGAACTGCTTCTGCTTCCACTCCAAACAGCAATGCTTGTGCATCCTCTGGGCCAGTGTGAGTGTCTTTTCTAAGTATTTATCTCTTATGGTGCAATGAAATGGTAATGGCCATGTGAATCAGTGTCATATTAAATTGCTTGAGCGCGCATTACTATAGTTCGCTAAATAAGAGATGCAAAAACTTTTCAGCATCTGATCAAAAGTTGGCTTATGCTCTTAATGATATCATTCAAGTCTAACTTAGATTGATTTTCGAAAAAATCAATTTTTTTGTAATCAGCATATGTCCATAAAAATGTGTTTCGGGATGTCGGTAGCCACAGAGCCGTCTCTAGGATCCGTGGGGCCCCGGGCGAGAGGGTTGCCGCAGGGCCCCCTACTCATTGAGGGGGGGGGGGGGGGGGGGTGTTAATATGCCACTGATTTAAGTTATTGATTTTTCCAAAGATGTCACAAAGGTAGACTAATCTGCACAACCATATATCTTCATGAAAGTAGTATACTAATTCGGATTTGATTTCTGTGAGAATAACTGTAACTTGAGCCTTCAGCTCAAATAGACGGCTGAAACAATCTTCCAAGTGACAACCATCGAAGATTGGAATGAAGTGGTACAGTAATATGGTCAGATAACAACATAGCGATAAAAAAAGACTTAAATTCAGAGCCCGAGACTTAATGAGGTTAACTATCTTCACTGCCATCTGTAGCACAGAGTTTAAATCTGCATCGAGCTCTCTTGCAGCCAATGCCTCTGTGTGGATTATACAATGAGTCCACTTTATTGAAGAGTTTACAGTTTTTAATCGAGCAATAAGAGCACGTTGTCGACCTACGATTGCAGCTGCTCTGTACACACAGAGACGCACCACTTCCATGATAATCCGTGCATATGAATTACTGCATTTAGCTAGCTGAAAATGGCTTTGCCTGTTATTTTCGTATCAAATTCTTTACAGCATATATGTTTCCTATTTATCTTCGTTAATATATCTAACAAACACCATTAGTTGAGCGCAATTCGAAATATCGGTATATTCGTCACATTGTAGCGCAATGTTTTTTCTTGATAATTTTTTCTGTTACTCGTATTATATCTTCAGCCATCTCGTGAATTCGTCTTCTTATTGTATCGTTTGAATGTGGGATATTTTTTAATTTAACTACTTCATTCACCACAGGGCCCCTAGAATCGTGGGGCCCCTGGGCAACTGCCCAGTGTGCCCATGCATTAAGATGGTACTGGGTAGCCATCTTATTTTAGTCACAATATTTGTATCTTGGGAAATTATATTTGCATAACCTGTGACAAGACAGAACAAGAAATATTTGTTATGCTTCTTAAATTCAAACTCATTCTTTTATGTCTATTTGCCTCTACATTTTTTTTATGACTTGTTTAAACCACTATCTTCTTTTATCATAAAATTAAAAATGCTTGTCACTTTCAGTTGAGATATTCTGAATGACTAGTTAAATGCCCGTTGAAATATCAACAGAAGAATTATAGATAGATAGATAGATTATTAATATTTTCATTTAAAATAATTAATATCATACTTTTACATATGAAATATTTTGCCATATACAACATTTCTTGTGAATATTCTGTTGTTGACGGACTATCTTAAGTTAAACTTAAAATAGCTGCCTCTCTTTCCCTCCCTCTCTCCCACCCTCCCTCTCACACCCTCTCTCTCTCTCTCACAACCTCTCATCCTCCCCCTCTCTCCTCCTCTACTTCCCTCTCTCCCCCTTCCTCTCGTTCCCCCTCTACCTCTCCCCCCCTCTCTCGCATATTAAAAGCATTCAAAGCACGTTTACATCCATAAGGATTGATACAACAATGGGATTTTGAGGTTTAACAATATAATTGGTAGCCAAGGCAATATTCTGTTAAAATGGCAATATTTCCACAAAATATGTGAATTAAATGTATAACATGAGCGATTTCAAATTGTATGCGGAAAAAGACGAACAGAATAAGAGACTGTAATTTTTTCTTCAAAATGGTTCAGATCCGAAGATCGTAGATTATTTCCTTCTAATTTTAATTTCCAAAACAATAAAAGCCTGCACATCAAAAAATTGATTTTTACATGTAACCTTACGGAAAATGGAAATGTCTTCCTTGGAGTCAAACCCAGGACTTTTTTGGAGATTTATTTTTGTCATTACGTTAAAATATGTTAATCAAGCATCCTTGCCAAATTTCAATCTTCCACCTATTCGGCAAGTTTGTTAAAACGCTCTATATCGGCCATCGTGAAAGCGTGACCGACCAACCAACCAACAGACCTGGGCTATTATAGTATTAATATTTGGCATTTGAATTAAGAAATTCATAAGTTTCGCTTTAAAATGAGTTATTACCATGTTATATTTCAGATCTTCAGTACCTTGACAAACTTTGAAGTCTATTTAGTTGATATTTTAATTAAATTCTACATTTAAAAACATACCTTTACTTTTAAAAATATATCACATCTTAATTTTTGTTTTGTTAAGTTTGATATTCATTGCCAAGTATGGCATTTTTATTTCTTGTTTTATTAATGGCATATAATCCTAAATATGTTTTCAGTCGCTTTTTTTATTTTGAATGTTAGGGAGAAAAAAATATTGGTCCTTTTTTAGAATTCAAGTTTTTAAAAATCCTATTTATTTATATTTTTATAGGGGTAATAGCTCCTGCGATGGTTCAGAAGAGCCCATGGACCAAGATGAAGTCAAGTGAAAGCAACATAAAAGTACAAGCTGGCATTAACCTTATAAGAAATGGTATCCACACCTATGCACATTGCAAATAATGGTCACCTCTAACAAAACAAAACAAATGGAAACAGCCACCACGTTGTCATTTCTCCGTGTCTGCATTGGCTGCAGCCTCTGGTTCAACCTCTTGAAGTGAATGAAGGTGGCATTTTGGGGTCACAACCGATGATACTTGCACTCCTGGAAAAGGTGATTGGAAAGCAAGGATTGGTACATACCATTGGCAGTTGTGCACGTGGATGTTCTTTTTTTTCTTCTCGTTTTGGCTCTGCCCCTGTACAATTTTTTTTCTCTCTCTCTCGGTACTGGATTATTGTGAGGACTTATGATTTTCGAGCGAGTCAGAAAAAAGTAAGAAAAATGAAGGCAAGATGCTCTCGTAACTTCAAAAAAAAATAATAATTGTGGTTTTTTTAAATGAAAGTGAGAGATGCTGATGCCGTACTACACGCATGTGTGTGGATTAAAGGAACTGCAAAGGTTACAAAAAGAAAGGAGTCATTGTATTTATTTTGAGGAGAATGATTTCTTTTTTTTGCCGTTTTCATTCTTGTAGGTTTTTTCATTATCTTATTGATTGTATAAAGGCTTTCACTGTCGAATTTTGCTGGCAGGCAACGAAATTCCTTTTATATAAGTAATGCTGGACCAAACTGGGTAAGTCGTACCTCAGGTTCTACTTGAAAAAAAAGTAATTGATTTTCATAAATGAAAGTAAAGATTTATAGTTTAAAAAAATAAGGGAGCTAGTTTTTATCATTGCGTAAAAGACAAAAAAGTGTCGATTTTTTTCTTTAATGGTACACAATTTTGAGTGTTGAATTTGTGGTAATTTTAATATGATGACTATATTGTAAATGCTACTCAGTAAGAAATATTGTTACGAATGCATATATACCTATTATTAAGTACATTAAAGTGCTGGACACTTTAAGTTTATATTGTTACAGTTCTGAAGTGGTATCCATGGGTTTACAATGAGGGTGCAAGTTAGGAACATTTTAGGTAGAAAAACTCTCTTGACAGTTTGCTGTTGTTCCTAAAAGCTTTAGTCAGAAATATATATCAAATGTTAATTATATATAAATATATATAAATATATAAAGGCTATATTTGTTGCTAAACCCCTTGTATTTCTTTCTATTCCATTTTTTCTCTTACCATCTGTTGTGATAACTGTTATGAAGTTCAAATTGATGCAAAATTTAACTCATTACTGTCGATTTAAGTGTTAATATGAAGATTAAAGTGAATTAACATATATTTTAAAATAGTTGAAAACAATGCATGATGTGATATAAAATGCAGAGTATATATGCAATGGTAATCACTTACTAATTTGGCGATAATCTTTCCTGCAAGAGGTGTTTCATGTGAAGTAGAAAGAGAAATTTTAAAAAGGTTTGTATTTTGATGTACATATTAAGAAAACAGGAATCCTGGATTCATTTATGTTGGAACAGCAGAACTGTAAAATTAGTAACTGTATACCCATTGTGATATACTTAAGTGCACAGAGAAGAATATAAGCATTTATTTTTTGTCAAGCATTTTGAAAATAAAATAAAAATAAGAAAACCACACAACGGTCAAGTAAAATTACATATTCATATTTATGATAATACAAGTCATATTTCCATATATAGATGTCAATCAATTTTTTCCTAGCTCCGTAACTGTAGAAATAATTTCACAGAGGAAATTTTGTGAAGCTTCAAATTATAATTGCATTGACCTCACCCATCAGTATATAAGTTTATAATAAATCTCAGCAAAAAAAGGTTTTATGATATGTGTTTCATGAGAAAATGGTTGTGAAATGTTGATATACACTTGGAAAGATGTTGATAGCACAACGTTTATGGTAATACAAATGTGGTAATAGTGTTTTTCTCTGTGAGATTATGTTACTTATTGACATTCCTTTATTGTATTGTGTATTAAATGAAATATGCATTGTTTTGGTTCTTGAAAAAGCTGATGCTGAAGTGGAAATACCTGTGCAATGTTGAGTTGTGGGATATTTTTGTGTATAAAATGATTATCCCAGTGATATATGTAAATGTAAATCGAATTATGTGACACCAGTGCTCTTCATTGAAATTAAAAATTTTCATTACCTTTCCAACAGAAAAGTTTTAATTTTTGTACTCTGAAATTCAGTATTAAGGTTTTAATCAAACTATTAGATTTTATTGAGAAATTTTATCGTGTTTTGTGTGTGGAATGTTTTATGTCCATAATTTTCATGAAGGAAATTCCCCATATCATAGGTTGTCATCTTGCAAAATATTTTTATTTGTGATTTCTCATTTCTTAAGCATTCAGTGAGCAGGTGCCACTGTAATTTCCTCATTGTATAGACGGTAATTGCTTTTGGGATTTTCGATGTGCGCATAAATATACTGGTTTTGTGTGATATTCACATTCATGTTATAGCCATATATCTATCTTCCAGCAGGTACATGCATGAGCAACTGTCCATGAAGTTATTTTGACAAAAGAATACTCATTTTGTATGTTTGAAATAGGCTAGCTTTCAGTGTCTGTCATTTTGTATTTGTGAATAGCCTGTTCCACATGTGTTAAGGCAAAAAATACTGGATAAATATGGTGTGTTGATTTAGAATATGCTTCTAAACTAAGAGAAAGTATATTTAAAGAAACCTCATACCTTAATAAGTACTACGTCCTCATTAAAAATTTATTTTGGTGCACCTGACTGGCTCATAAAGCACATATATGTATATATTGCTAACATTATATGGATATTGCATTATCCAATATTCTCATTTATTGGGCTATCATGTAATTCCCATTTTTCTCTTCTGCCAATATTTTATGTAAATGAAGGTATAAATAATTAAAAACATCTTTTTTAATTACTGAGATTTTTCAATCATTGAAGTTGATTCGTGTAAGTCTTTTGGATGAGGAAATTGGCCTCGGACATTGTCTTGTATGTATTAGTGTATCAAGCATTTGAGTATTTGTTTTTTAGTTAAGTTAATTGTTCAATTTTTTTCATTATTAATGTGAATCGAAAAGGATCTAAATCGTTTTAATTTACAGAAGGAAAAAAAGCAGGAGTTTTTTCTCCTTAATTTATGCATTTTTCAATTTTCCCCAAATCCTATATGTATATTGACTTTTAATTAAATCTTATGAAGGATTTGAATGGATGTTAAAAGTGTACTAGTTGTTGTACTTGACATCTTATTCGGTACACTAATCACTGTACATTATTTTAGTTAATAGGATTTAATGTGACTCCATTAAAAAATCAAATGGGTAACAACGTACCTGGCATTTGGTAAAGGTTTAACCAAAATTATTGGGCCTTTATTTATGCAACATTATTATCTTTGCAGAATATTTTACAACTTAAAACTGTGAATGGATTTCGTGTCATGTTACTAATTTTTCTGAATTGAACAAGTTCTATGATGATTTCATCATAGTTTTGTGAAAAAATAAACAAATATAAAACAAATTTTGAGATATTTAAAATAATGATAGTGAAATCCATTACACATTTAATATTTTTGTGCTTTGGAATGGCTAACATATGTTTTACTCAGATATCTTTACTAACCCAGTTTCTAAGCTATTTTGAGAATCTTGTTGGTTTTCTTGCTTGAAGAGAAATATGAAAATTGTATGTGCTTAATTTTCCCTCTGTGTGTCTCTTGTTTATCTCTGTGTCATATGGGATTAATGTATTTAGCTTCCTATTCTAACTGTAGGCCTATGCTTAACCACTGTCTTAATCTCTGTTAACAAAATAATGCAAAATATTTAATTCTTCAGATATTATATGTTGTGTTTACATATGACATTAATTAAAGAATGTTTGTTTACTAATAATAATTGATTTCAATTTATTGAAAATCCTGTAACATTAATGATTTACTTTCATACTATTCTTTCAAATAGCAGTTGCAGTTTGTGATTAATTCTTTGAAAACTTGATTCTTTATCATTGGTATGCCTAATGGGCAACCAAAACATTCTGATAATATTTGTTAAATTACTTTACCTAATACAATAACTATCATTGCATGACATTTTTCTAGCATAGTTTTATATGCCTAATTCAACTATGACACCTATACTTACTATAGTCTTTGCTGTTTTATGATCTCTTCAACAACTTTGCAATTTTGATTTATCAAGTTGAAATGTGTTTCTTTAATGGCAAATTTAGAAATTTATAGATCCTTAAACCATTTAAATGTAGTTGTTGATTAGTTGGATAACCTTGGCTGCTTTTTCAGTTTTAAGCTTATTTGTACGGAACACTTCTTTGATTATTTTTGGCATTTTCTAAGAGAATGGTACGTATAAAAGAGATACATCTTGATTTATAACAAATTAGTGCATCATTTAATTACCTCAGATAAAATTTAAATAAGAAGTGAAAGCAATGGTGATTATTATATATGTAAAAAGGGCAGCATATTATGGTTTGTAATTTATCTGCCTATCTAAGCTAGTCATTGCTTCAATTTATTACTAACATATCCAAAGGTCACAACAAATAAAATCTATTAATGTTAATAACAAGTTAATCATAAAATAATATGCAGGACAGAGGTGCCTAACTAGTAGTTCTAGGACAATGCAAAACTTAATAATTGCATTTTAGATATAACCTATTCATGACTGGGTACCCCGCAACAAATAATGTGCCTCCTACACCTTTGAATATCTTAGACATTTTTCGGGTTGAATTCCTTAGCATTGCAGTTACATTAATAAACAATGCCCCTTCAACAAACATCACTGATAAATTAAAAGGTAAAAAGTCCCCTTGATTCTGGGATCAGGCCATGATGGGGCCCGCTAATCTTGGAATATCTTCCACAACCCACACTGAAGGTTGTGGGGGACCATCAAGATGCTACTTTGTCTTTGACATATTTCATGGGCAATAGACTGAAAAATTTCATTGACAATATCCTTTTAAAAAAGTTAATACACTAAAGTTTTTTAAAAAATTCATGTACCATAGTCTTTATAAATTTCATGAACTAAAACCTTCAAAAATTCATGGACTATAGTATTTGATAATTTCTATGGATTATAGTCTTTAAATAATTTCATGGACTTTAGTCTTTGAAAAATTTTATGGACTATTATCTATAAAAATTTCATGGACTTTGAGAAATATCGTAGAATCTAGTCCTTGAAATTTTGTCTTTGATATATTTTATGTGCAACAGACTGAAAAATTTCATCAACTATATTCTTTGAAAAAAATCATGGACAATAATCTTTTAAAAAAGATAATCCACGAAAGTTCTTTTAAAAATTCGTTTAACATAGACAAAACATTTCATGGACTACAATATTTAAAAAATTCATGGACTATAGTCTTTAAATAATTTCATGGATTCTAATCTATAAAAAATTTCATGGCCTATAGCCTTTGAAAAATATCGTGGACTATAATCTATAAAAATTTCATGGACTATATAGCCTTTGAGAAATATCGTTGACTCTAATCCTTCAAATTTTATCTTTGACTTATATCATGATCAATAGACTGAAAAAATCATCTACTATATTCTTTGAAAAATATTATGGACAATATCTTTTTAAAAAAATATTATACTAAAGTTTTTAAAAAAATTCATCTGCCATAGTCTTTAAAAATTTCATTTATTATAATCTTTAAAAAATTTATGGAATATAGTCTTTGGTAATTTCTATGGACTATAGTCTTTATATAATTTCATGGACTCTAATCTAAACAAAATTTGAGAAATATCGTGTACAGTAGTCCTTGAAATTTTGTCCTTCACATATTTCAGCGGCAATAGACTGAAAAATTTCATCAACTATATTCTTAGAAAATAATCATGGACAATATACTTTTAAAAAAGTTAATACACTAGTCCATGAAATTTTTCAAACACTATTGTCCATGAAATTCTTAAAGGCTTTAACTCCTACATACTTTTCAAAGACTATAGTCCTTATAGTATTTCGTGGACTATAGTCTTTGAGATATTTCATAGTCTATAGTCTTGAAAAATTTCATGGACTATAGAATTTCAAAAATTTCAGGGACTATACTCTGAAAATTTTCAAAGACTATAGTCTCTGAATATTTCATGAACTTTAGTCGTTGAAAAATTTCATGGACTATAGTTTTGAGAAATTTAGACGACTATAGTCTTTTAAAAATTTCATGGACTATAGTCTTCGAGAAATTTCATGGGCTACAGTCTTTGATAAAATTCATACACTATAGCCTTTGAGAAATCTCATGGGCTATAATCCTTGAGGAATTTCATGGACTATAGTCTTCGAAAAATTTTATTGACTAGAAGACTTGAAAAATTTCATGGACTATAGTTTTTGAAAAATTTCACGGACAATAGTCTTCGAAAAATTTCATGGGCTGTACTCTTTGAAAAATTTCAGTCTTTGAGAAATTTCATGGAGTATAAGTCTTTGAAAAATTTCATGGACACTAGTCTTTAAAAATTTCATGGACTATAGACTTCGTACAATTTCATGAAATTCCATTAAATTTCTCAAAGACTATAGTCTATGAAATTTCTCGAAGTCTATAGTCCATGAAATTTGAAATTTTTCATGGTCCGTAGTCTCTAAATTTCATGGACTATAATATTCGAAAAATTTGGTGTTTGAAAAATTTCATGGACTATAGTCTGACAAATTTCATGGACTATAGTTTCTATGAAATTTCATGGACTTTAGTCTTCGAGTAATTCCAGGGACTATAGTCTTTGAAAATTTTCACGGATGACAGTCTTTCAAGAATTTCATGGACTATAGACTTCGTACAATTTCATGAAATTCCATTAAATTTCTCAAAGACTATAGTCTATGAAATTTCTCGAAGTCTATAGTCCATGAAATTTGAAATTTTTCATGGTCCGTAGTCTCTAAATTTCATGGACTATAATATTCGAAAAATTTGGTCTTTGAAAAATTTAATGGACTATAGTCTTAAAAATTTCTTTGACAATAGTCCTTGAAAAATTTCATGGACTATAGTCCTTAAAAATTTCATGGACTATAGCCTTTGAAAAATTTCATGACTTTTGGTTTCGTACAATTTCATGAAAACCCATGAAATTTCTCAAAGACTATAGTCCATGAAATTTGAAATGTTTCATGGACTATAGTCTCTGAATTTCATGGACTATACTCTTTGAAATATATGATAGACTTAAAGCCTTGAAAATTTTAATGGACTACAG
The DNA here is from genome assembly GCA_036926305.1 of Uropetala carovei. NCBI lineage: Eukaryota > Metazoa > Arthropoda > Insecta > Odonata > Petaluridae > Uropetala > Uropetala carovei. Next base: position 2,810,250 of record JAXCHB010000003.1, read on the forward strand.
TCTTTGAAAAATTTCATGGGCTATAGTCTGACAAATATCATGGACTATAATCGCTGAGAAATTTCATGGAGTATAGTCTTTAAGAAATTTCAGGGAAATTTTCCGTAGACTATAATCCATGAAATTTCTCAAGGACTACAGTCCACAAAATATTACAGACTATATTACATGAATTATTTCAAAGACTATAGTCCATGAAAATTTTTAAAGACTATGGTCTCTCAGAAATTTCATGGACTATAGTCCTTGATAAATTTCATTTACTATAGTATTCTAGAAATTTCATTGACAATAATAGTCTTTGAAAAACTTCATGGACCATAGTCTTTCTTAACTTCTTTGAAAAAATTCATGGGCTGTAGTCGATGAAATATTTCATGACTTTAGGATATATAGTCTTAGAAATTTCATGGACTATAGTCTGAAAAATTTCATAGACTAACACACGAAAAATTTCATGGACTATAGTGTTTGAAATATTTTATGGACTATAGACTTTGAAAAATTTTATGCTCCATAGTATTTGAAAAATTTCATGGACTATAGTCCTTGAGAACTTTCGTTCATATAGTCTTTGAGAAATTACATGGACTATCGTCTACGTAAAATTTCATGGACTATAGTATCCATGTGATTTTTCGAAGACTATTGTTGTCCATGAAATTCTTCAAAGACTAAATTCCAAGAAGTATTTCAAAGACTATAGTCCATGAAATTTTAAAGGCTAAAGTCCATGAAATTTTTCAAGGGTTTAAGTCCATGAAATTTTCCAAAGACTACAGATCATGAAATATTTCAAAGACTGTAGTCCCTGAAATATTTCAAGGACTATAGTGTTCGAAAAATTTCATGGACTATAGTCTTTGGAAAATTTCATGGACTATAGCCTTCGAGCGCTTTCATGAAATTCCATGAAATTTTTCAAAGACTATATTCCATGAAATCTCTCAAACACAATAGTCCATGAAATTTCTCGAAGACTATAGTGCATGAAACTTCATGGACTATAGTCTGAAAATGTCATGCACTATAAGTTTTCGAAAAATTTACTGGATTATACACTTCGAAAAATTTCATGAAATTCCATGAAATTTTTCAATGACTGTAGTTCATGAAATTTTCCAAAGACTATAATCTATGAATATTTCTAATACTATAGTCCATGAAATTTCTCGAAGGCTATTGAACATGAAATTTTTCGAAGATTATTGTCCATGATATTGTAGTTGCTATATGTAGTTGAATATGTTGGCGGGTAAGGACCTCATATTCCAATATGAGGAATGAGAGAATTCTGAATACATTACCCAGCAAAATTGCCTAATCGTCAGGAAAACGAATGACCGTCCCGCATGTTTTCCTCCAATTTTTTGTTGTTACTCTCTTTTCAAACCACGAGTAGGTTTTTTGGATGCACCGACTGCATTTATTCTTGAGGTAGCTTCCGCCAAATACGAATGTTTTTATAGTCTCGATTAAAATAATTGCGGAGCAACGGTACATTAATATTCAGTATTGCGGTGGATCTCCACAAACAGCAGAGTATCCAATGGCAATTAAAACATTTTCAATGTCTCACAATCAGTAACCAATTCTTGCGGATGGGTGGTAGTGAATTAAGAAGATGTGTTGCGTGCTTCATCACGCCTGGTTCACTTCACTGTATAACTAGTTCACACCATTAATATATAATTCTCTCGGTCTTCAAACGTTTCCAGAAAGTTTCTTTGCTAAATGTTTCACTTTAATCGTGTATGCTCCCAATCTGTTAACAATTTTAAAGGTAAAGCGATGAAATAGAAATAAACTTGCATGGGAATACGTTTTATTTTTCATTCTATATTTACAATTATTTATTGAAATAATTAATAAATAAATAATAAAATCTGGGTGTTTATTACAAAACTTGTATGAGGTCTATTGGTGCGAGAACCAGATAAGTGACATAGTCGCCGGGAATGAGTTGATTAATCTATTGCAGAGTTCAAATTTTACTATTTTTAATACAATACTGAGATATGAATTTATTGTATGAAAAATATTGCAACGCCCCGCTTAATCTATCGTGTTGTCATCGGGAGCGAACGATCGGAGGAACGAAAGGAGGAAGCTAATAATGGAATCATTAAAGGAAGACCAGACTTGAAAGATAATAATTAGATAAAATGTAGTGATCTCTACTACAATGACATTATTTCTAGCTTTAATGGATTTCCTATTTTCTTGAGGATTTAAAATATTGTGTGTGGTAATTAGAAGAGTAGTGATTAACGCAGTCTGATCTGAGTTTTGTCGGAAGCGAAAATAGTGGTGAGAGTTCAGCAGAAGTATGAAGGCAGAGAGAGTATGACAGTTTTTAGTAAATTAAAGTGAATATTGAACCCAAAACTTATTATATTCAGCAAACAACAATTAATAAGAAGTGAACATTATTATTTTTGTTTACATGTTTCATTTTGGTTTCACTTTGGATGGTTCATTCAATATGTACATCCAAAGTGAATCGTGTTAATTTGCCTTGAGAAAAGGAAAGGCGAAAGGGGTGAAACTATGTCTCGATACAATATAGTATAGTACATACGTACGTCCGATGAAGTGTAATAATGCGCTTGGTGAATTTAAGAAAGGGCTCGTGCGAGTCCCCTCCAGCACACCCTTGACTTTAGTCGAATGGTGAGTTCTTGCAAATTGAACATCAGTGCCAGAAAAATGAGAAATTTAAGGATTTATGTTCTTAAAAGGGAGAAAATTGTTGGATACTCTGTATAAATGATGTTTATCGAAAGTCTTGACACAGGGATATATTGCGGATGATAAATGAGACAAGTGGTCTATATTAGTTACTGTACAAAAGTCCGCGAAAAATCTTATTATTAATTTCTGTGTGCAATATTTTAATTTGCGATAAAGCGCTTCTTGGAATTAAAAATTATAACTAAATGAAACAACTGCATATTTATCCAGAAAAACTTTCCAGAGTTATTTAATAATACAATAATTATGAGTCTGAATGAGGATAAAGCCTTTACGATTAATCTCTCCAATTATAACTTTTGCTACCAAGGAACCGCGCACAAATCGTGAAAAGAATTAATCATTATAGGCAGTTTTACGATGCTTGTGGTACACGCGTCTACTGGAATGGCGCAGCCTACAAGAAACGCAACTGCTCGCAGGGAACTTTTTTAAACCTCTTAAGCTTGAAGAATTAGCATTGAACCCTTACTGGGCGTGGGTATCTTTGATAGACAAATATCCATAAAACCGGGATAATTTCAAGTTCTCTTCGACGATAAGAATAATAAGTGGTAAAAAAATCCCCCGCGCGTGTACTCCAAACATTTTTTTTTCAAATCCCCTCTGAAGTAGAAATAAATCTCTTTCTCATGAAAAATTCCACAAAAAGATCCCGAAAAAAAAACAACATCGCTGATCACGTCATGGATTCATCCGACCTAAACATATATAAAAATAGAAGGAACGAAAAAGAGCACGTCCCTCGAAATCCGAAATAAAGGAATCTTAAAGACGGAAAAGATCGAAAACTATTCGTGACGGTGGATGAAAAATTCTCCGTGGAGATGAGCCGGGATGTTGGAGGCGGAAGCGGAGTCTATGTCAATTTTTATTTCTTGAGGCGGACGGCGATGGTAATGGCCTCTTCCGCATGAAAGATAAACCGAAGGACTGTGAAAACGTTCGGATGAAATATATGGAGACAGGAGGGAAAAGAATGTTGAACTCTGGGAATGTGCGCTCTCGCAAAATGGCAAAGCAGTGGCGGAGAGGATAGAGAGTGGTTGGGGAAAGGTTTTTGTTTCGACCCATTTACCTTGTATACGGCGTTATTAAACGTCGGTTTCTACGTCCCGCGAAGGTAATTGTATGAAAGACTTGGAATTAGCCAGACGGAGACATATGCGTCGTTAAATGTTAAAATGTGAGTACACCGGAATTCAGACGGAATAATGTACAGATGTACTAAAAAAACATTCGAGGGTTTGAGAAAACGATGTGTCTTTGAACAGGTCCATAGTAGCGGCTATTATAGTCCATGAAATTTATCCTAGATTAAGATCTTTGAAATTTTTTCAAAGACTATCATGGTCCATGAAAATTTTTCAGACTATAATCTTTTAAATTTGTTAAAAGACTAGTCTTTTAAATTATATCAAACACTACAACTCATGAAAATTTTTAAAGACTATTATAGTCTTTGAAATTTTTTCAAAGAATAATTTTTGGAAATTTTTTCGATTATAGTTTTTGATATATATTGTCCATGAAATTTTTAAGGAACATACATTAAAATTTTTTTAAAGTTTTTTCAAAGACTATAGTCTGTGAATATTTTCAAAGGCTATCGATTTATAATTTTTTCAATGGTTATAGGCATAAACCATGAAAATTTTCAAAGGCTATAGATTTAGAATTTGATTTACAATTTTCTCAATGACTATAGTTATAATCCATGAAAATTTTCAAAGATTATCGTTCATGAACATATTTGAAAGACTCTAGTCATTGAAAATTTTCTTTGAAAGAATTTCGTCGACTAATGTCTTGAAAAAATTTCATAGACTTAAGCCTTTGAAAATATCAAGACTGAAATTATTTCAGTCTAAAGTCAATGAATTTTTTTCAAAGATTATAACCTTATAAATTTTGCAGACTTTAATTTGAATTATTTTCAAAGACTATAATTATTGGAAATTTTTTCAGAGTATAGTTTTTAACCTTTTCAAAGTCTATAGCCTTTGAAATTTTTTCAAACATTAGTCTTTTTTTAAATTTGGAATATTACTTCGGTGGGGTTACCTTTTCTGTTGGCTCTTAGAGTCCCAGTACAATATACTTTATTGTTTAGGAGGTCTTGGGCCAATTTTACACTGTTATAATAGTTATCCATATAAAGAGAATAACCAACACCCTTTAGCCCATTCAATAATTTGTGCACGACATTATCCACATGCCCCCGACTGCCTACCTCCTTGTCTGCTGCCCCCGAGTAAACAATTATATGAATTTCCAAACCTGAGGATACAGTCAGCATATACAATTTAATTTTGTATTTACATTTTCCTTGTACCTATATAGTTGACAGAAAATAAGGCAGCCTCTCCATAAAACCATTGATTCATCAAGGCTCAACTCCTTTGTGGGAGAAATATGTCAAACAAAGACCTGATTCTGTAAAGCCTATCATCAGGCTTTGGTTTGTTTTCCTCAGGAGTTTTAGCGAAATGAAGCAATTGCAAAATCCCAAGGAACCTATCTCGACTCATGTGGCCAGAAAAACAGGTTAGGTTGAATAGCCTGCCCTTTTCCTGATAGTCATTCAGACAATTTACCTAATTGAAACAGGAGGCAGAGAAACATTTGTAATTCATCAATTGATAAATTCTTCCACACAGTCACTCTTGCTCAGGGCCTGGCAACTCAACGGTTTTCAGAGTTTCAAGTTACGCTCATCTTTGTTGATAGGTGTCACTGGGAGCGCTTCAAAATGAAAGTGGGGGAGGGGATGGGTCTGGGTTAAACCCACCCCTCTGAAACTTCGGCCAAAAATTGTGACGGAAAAGTTCGGAAGGGTAATCCTAAGCCTACTGGCGCTAGTGTCGAATAAAAAGGTGAAAGGAAAGGAACGGAACTCTGTATATTCCGTGTCATCTTTTTCACCTTTTAAAGCGGACATCTTGTGAGAATTTGTGGACTGGTTCTGTTTTAGCTGTGGTTTAAATTTTTACGGAAAAATGCCGGTTATTATAAGGTGTTCAGTCGTTGGTTGCGGGAATACACGGGAAAGTCCTGGCATCAAGTTTTTTACTTTCCCGATTGACAGGAAGTTGTAAGTAATTTCTATTTTTCGATTTCGACGATTACGATAAATCTCATAGTCAAACTCCCTTCTTTGGTATCTAAAATATTTCAATTTGCTATTTTTATGAAGATAGGTAGTAATTACACGTTATGTATGTGATTTAGAGGCCATCGTCATAGAAGCTTCTAACAAATTTGGCTCATCTACGAAAAAATTGTTGCATTAAAATTTTTCAAGGGGTCAGAAAATGGTCTGAAATGCTTTAACCAGCCTAGACATACTCCAATGCATAGATGTCTTACCTGCAATTATCATTTCCTTTGTTGGTAACTTGGTGCGCAGAATTATTTCTGTAGGGCAGAGTTTCCCAATTTAATTTCGCTACGGAACCCTTGCAACTCGAATGAGAAGTTGCGGAACCCCAAACAGTTATTTTGTTTATAAGGTGAAAATCGAAGCACAAGTAAGTACAGATAATAATAAAGATAGGTCATGTGATCAACATTTCGTCTATTTTCATATATTTAAAGATAAAAATCGTTTATATGAACGGCATCTAGTCGATTTCTGTATTTTGTTTTTGTTGTGTATTTCGAGAACCCAGTTTCGCATAAGTACGTGCTCGCGAATGGTAATAACTCTATAATTGCCCGTCTTGATAAGTCTGAATATTCATGATATAAGCTGCCCCAAAATGTAATCGGAGAAACTTCTTTAAATGTTTGTATTAAATGGACATCTGAAGTGATTTCGATTAAATTTTCATAATCTAGTGCAGATAATCCTTCTGGTTTCTCGGTTATACTGAATGGATTCCGAATCCAGTTATTGTTCTCATTGATGTTTGGAAAATACTTCCTGATGTTGGTGTATAAATTGCGAAGATGATCTACAATGTTGCTCTGAATTTCTTCTTCAAGTTTGCATTTGTTTTCTTCAAGGAAATCATTGAATGTTGGAAACCAATCCAAATTATTTTGTTATACAGACGAAATCCAAAACTAGCTTCCTGGAGAATGACAAAATTTTATCTTTCGCATTGAAAATAGTTACATTCTTTGTGTGGATGTATTTAAATCTGACCGTTCCAAATACTAATTCCAATACTTACTACCTAAAACAAGATCCCATCGAGCATAAATGCTTTGACAACGCCAATGTACCAAGTCACAAATGAAGCAATCAATTTCTTTGGCACAATTCAAGATGTGTATAACTTTTTCTTTTCTGGCAGGTTGTGAAAAATCATGTAGACTTGACATTAAAACCTCTGTCTGACACTAGATGAGAAAGCAAGATTGAAGCAATTAAAACATCAAGATTTACCTTGCCAGAAAGTTACGATGCTTTATTTGATGAGTAAGGTAAGCAAAATTTATATTTTTCTTGTGTAACTTTACATTTCTAATGTGTTATGATCGGAATACAGTGAAGTAGTTGTCAAGCATCTTCCTATCAAGGTGGCAGTTGGAGAAGATGTCGCCTATGCTGCTCCAGGAAAGCAGAAAAAAGAACAAAATATACTTGTTCTTTAAGTGTATTACCACTTTGTCCCCACCCATGATTTCTTAAATTTCATGGAAAGTAAACTGCATTTTGTAAATGTAAAATTTTGTATGTTTTGTATTGTGCACTGCAAGCACAAAATGTTCTGCTGTATCTTCGTGCATAAATTAAGAGGACTCTTCCTGGTACCATGTTTGTTAAAATATTTTGCTATGTAAATGTGTAATTTAGATGTGTGTTCCAAGTTTAGGTAACTTTTAGGTAAAATAATTACTTTTTCAATTTCATTACTTTCGTAAAATATGTGCGGGATAGAGATTTAGTATCATTGTGTGAAAAAATAAGAGGAACTCTTCCTGGTACCATGTTTGTACCCATATTTAGCTATGTAAATAAGGTGTGTTTCCAAGTTTAGGGAAACTTTAGATGAAATAAGTTGTTTCAATTATATTACTTTTGTAAAAAGGCGTGTGTGTGTTTATTGGGATATATAGTTCCTGCATATTTTTCTTTTAAGTTAGGCAAATAAAAAATATTTTTGATGTAAATATCCCTTCCTTCGTCAGTGTTACAGACAAAAATCACCACTTTATTAAAAAAATTCTAAGTTTCTATAATTTAAACTGGAAAGTGTTCAAGCTCGCAAAGTAAATTTTTATTAAAGTTTCTGAAAACTAATGAATGTAATCTAATAATGTGTTGTATATTAAAAGTTATAAAATTTTTGTTTGGTATTAATAAAAATTCTAGATTATGTAAATGTTATGAGTTTTACCTTCTGTGAACCTAAAAGCGTGTGCAAGATATTTGTATATGTGATTTGATCGAACGTTTAAATAAATATATTCATATTTCCATTGAATGCATTGTATATTAAAAGATAAAATTTTTGCTTGGTATTGATAAAATTTCTACATTATGTGAATGTTATGATTTTTACCTCCTGTGAACCTAAAAGCGTGTGCAAGATATTTGTATATGTGATTTCACCAAAATTTTAAATAAATAAATTTATTCATATTTCCATTGTATTATATTCATTGTTTATAATGAATTCCCTCGGATTTATTTTTGTGTATATTTCATTGACTCTAATGATCGTCTCTGGAGAATTATTACAAAACTAAAAAATAAAATTTCCCATTATAAATTTCAAAACTTCTCGTTCTTATGCAGTTAAAATATTTAAGCAAATTCAGCATAAATTCGTATTGTTTTATAAAATAATTATTTTCACTCATTTTTCCGTTTAATACTTCAAGTCCGGACTTCGTATAATAATTTTAAAAAGAAATTAAAAATGCCTTGCACCGATTCCAATGCTTATGGGGTAATATATGGTTACTTGGTAACGGTAATCAACAAAGCATACATACCTAAGCGTTATATATATATATATAGATTGTTTCAATGCTTCATCCCATATATCGTATAAGTTTAAATTCATGAAATTCCTGTAATAGTGATTTTGATACAAAATGAACCTTCGATGTTCAAATCTGATGCTTAAACAGATTTGAGAAAGCCGCTGTATGACGTCACGCTAAGAGCGACGCTATTGCCATCTGGTTATCCCCTTCCGCTAAACTTCAGAACAGCCGTTTCTAAGGGAGTTTCAGAGGCCTGGCTCCAACGCATGGCTGGCTTCCACGAGAGCCAATAGAATAGCAGTGGGGCAAGCGCGCCATATGCCGCTCTCAGCCACCCATTTGTCCCTACTCCGGCGACATATGCCGCTCGGCGCACGGAACGTGTTCAAATATTGGGTACACATAGTTGATTTTCCGTATCCTAGGAAAAAACTCCAATGTGATTTGATATAGATTATAAGAAGTGGTAAACATAGGATATTTGAGCAGTTTTTAATCACAAGCGGAGGTATATTATCTGGACTAGGACTTTTATTAATATCAACTGTATTAAGTTTAGTTATAATATCACTAGCTGATAATTTAAATTGAGAAATATATATTGTGTGGTCATAATTAGGATTAATATCAGTATCGGAATATTTACTATAAACACTAGAGAAGAAATTTGAAAAAAGGTTTGCTATTTCCTGACCATCATCACCTGATTGGGTATCTAAAAACGTGTTTTGGTAAACCAGCATCTCTCCGGGTCGAGTTCACAAATTTCTAAAAGGGCTTTATGTCAAAAGTTATAGATTCTTCTAAGTCATTGATGTAATTTGAAAAGCAAATTTTATTTAAACTTTTGCATTTGGTTCGTAAATTTGAAAATATATTGTAATCAATGGATAAATTGGAGATTTAATAAGTCATATGAGCTTTGTTTCTACTATTAAGTTCTTTAGTTCAGGTGTAAACCAGATGGGGAATTGTTTCTTTTTTGGCTTAACTTTGGGGACGTCTATTTATAATATCTTGCAATACATCGTAAAAGAAGTTTAATGAAGAATCAATATCAAGATTTTGTAATGAACACCAGTTTATATTAGATAGATCATTAAATATGGCATCATATCACTTCATGGCTGCTAAAAGGTTAAAGAGGAAGTTTAAATTTACTTAACCGTTATTAATCCTGAGAAATGAATTGCTTTAATTTTTATATATCGTATAAACGATTCACCTAACCCTATCATGGATGACAAATTAATAGATATAAAATATTAGGTATTTATATAGAAAAAGTCTTCGAATAAAATCTGTAGTGTTTTTAAAATAGAACATTTCATTTCCTATACATATTTCTTGTAGGATTAAGTATTTTTGAGAAAATCCAACTAGAGACATATGTTAGTTCAGTTTGAAATAGGAAATATTCATGTATGGATACGCAACTGTTGCCACCCTTAACATTCTTAGCAGTAATCGAAGTAAATAAGATCTTACATATATTAAATTATATACATGTATTTGTTGTAAAATAGATTTAAAAAAGGTTTTTCCGGACTTTTCTATTGTAAAATTTCAAATCAGATAACAAACAATGATATTTTTTGTTATAAGCGAAAGGATGGAAACTTTTATACAGGTAATGTGTGTTACATATTCCAGTGTTTATTTAATTTATAACATATTATTAATAAAAGGGCCGATTAAATATTAATTAAAACATTTCAATATTACTTATTAAAGATACCATGTTTATTTCGCAGTATTTAATAAAAAATGTAAAGAGAACGGAACAGCCATGAACAAAAGAAGTCCGAACATGCGCATTTCTTAACTCTGTAACGGGCGTGTAGAAGTTGGGATATGGTCACTTTAAATTTACGTTGAGGAAGATCACATCGTCGACGAGTGAGGAACTTTCTCTTCATACTTGCCAAGAGATTTACATCGACCTCGTGTTACTGTGATCCATTGTCGGGTTTGAATTCTTTAGTTAGAAATAAGCGAAAATTTAATTTAATTGCCTGCGGCGGCATGCATTTTTTGAAATTATTTCTTAATTAAACGAAGTGGTTGATCTCTTCACTTTAAGTTAATGGCGGCATAATCTTTGCATTAATTAGGGGAAAGCTTTATATAGGATCAATGCAATTATTTTTCCTTGTTGAAAGTTTTAACCACGTGTATTTTGGGTGGACTGAGTCAAGTTTAGACATGAATATGGTTTTTAACTTGTCGAGTGGTTGTGTAAGCGTCAAGTTACAAGGTAAAGGTTGGTTTTTTATCACATAGGACAGGTAGTGAAATTTCTATCGTTTCGGAAATTTTTCTCGTACACCATTTTATAAATGATTTTATATACGGTGGTAGCCTATGATGAGGGTTGCCAACAGTGCCAATTTGACGAGAGTGCAGGGCAGTGCATATAACTTTTCGTATATTTTAACCTCGATAAAGCGTACGCTTAGCTGAATAAATAATATTTTAATGAATAACTGAAAAAATATTAAGGTTCTTTCCGAAATAGTCAGTTTTCTGACAAAATTCTCCGTGTCCTGCGATGTTTAATGTTGGCAACCCTATCGTAAAATTCATTCTTTGATATATTTCGTTTATTGAGTTGATATTAATGTACGTAATCAGTACATACTAGTCTTATGGTTTTGAAATGAGTATTTAGCCTAACTTAGCAACTAAAGGGATACAAATTTTATATTTTACAAATCTTGGAATTTGAGTTAAATATAATATTTTCGAATATTATCGGAGTGATTTAGCACGAGAGACATTACATGATGTTAACAGAAATAATATTCAGCATGAAATTACAGTACAAACTTTAAGGTTTCATTCTCTTGTTTCAGAAGAATGTTTCCAGAAGACGTGAGAAGACTTCACAGAACAGCTGTCGTGTTCCCTTTTGAGATATCAAGAAATATTAACGGTGAGTACAATCTCAACTTCTTTAAGTAATTTGCCTATTGCATTTAACGTATTGGCTGTTATCTCAGGAAGTTTCCAGTGAGAATTATGCTGGTTTTTCCATCTATTAATGGTGAAAGTGTAACTTGAGTTTAAATTGGAAAGTGATAAATCTCAACTTCTTTTGTTAACATAAGTGTTATCAATGCTTCAATTTTTGGCATATTTTATGAAATACTTTGTACCTGGGAAATTTTATTTTTCAGTCTACTGACTTTCAATTCAGCATAAATCAATTAAATATGCTGTATAAATAGGAGATAATTTCATAGAAACAAAAATATTAGTTTTGCAGTGACAGTGTAACGTGAAATGTTCATTGAATTTACTCTTTGGTGACGTGTAAAGTATTTAATGTTGAAATTATGGAGACAATTTGAGTCAATGCAAAATTATTAAAATACTTTGCTTGGAAAATGCTTTCTATATGGAAATGGCTGAAGCAGTCGAGGAAATATTTTTGGGAAAAAGATTTATTAGTCAAAAGTCAGTCGAATTATTGGAATACATGCAAACTTTTGGAAAGTTGCTATGCTAATAAAAGTTTGCTGTGACAATTGGTGTTTATTGTTTTTTTTCACTGGTGGTTGGCTAATTATCAGTTGAGCATGCAAAGAATTGTACATGATTTATTCAAATATCATTTTAGAGCATTTTATTTTATAAATGTTCAGTGAATCAAATCAAAATAGCAATTAAACTGTAACAGATAGAAGGCTGAAATTTGTGGGTTGTATGTGATGTATTATGCCAGTTATTACTATGATAAAGGATTTTATTTTAATGAATAAATGAAAATATATGGATAAGGTTTCCTCCCAAGTATTTATGTATTCATTTATCAGACAAACTTCACGTATTAAATGTTGGCAACCCTTTATCACAAAATTCATTCAAAGCAATGATTTATTTAGTTGATATTAATTTCCATAATCAATATATACTAGTCCAATGGTTTGGAAATAAGCTTAACTAAGTAACTTAAGGGATAAAAGTTTCAGATTTCTTTACAAATCTTTGAGGTTGTGTTACAATAGAATAAATTCCAATATTATCGGAGTGATTTAGCACGAGAGACATTGCATAATGTAACCGGGAATATTATTCAGCATGAATTTACAGTACAGATTTCATTCTTTTGTTTCAGAGGAATGTTTGCAGAAGATGTCACAGGACTCAGCTGTCATGTTCTCATATATGTGATAACAAGAAATAATAACAGTGAGTATAATCAGTGTGTTTCTTTTAAGTAGTTTGCCTATTGCATTTAACATATTGGCTGTTTTGTGATACTTTTGTTGGCTGTTACCTGAAGAAGTTTCCAGTGAGAATTATCGACGTATTTAAATGAATAGCTAGGAGGAATTTAGTCGTGTAACCATGCATTTGTTTTTTACTATATGTTCAATACTTACTGTGCTAGTTATTCATCTATTAACGGTGAAAATGTAGTAACTTCAGCGTATATCGGAAAGTGATAAATCTCAACATCTTTTAAGTGGATATTTCGTTGATAGAATAAAATTGATTTTATAATTTAGACCTTCAAAGATTTGCCAATTATCGTTAACATAAGTGTTATCAACGCTTCAATTTTTGGCATAATTTATGAAATACTTTGAGCTGGAGAACTTTTACTTTTCAGTCTACTGACTTTCAATTCAGCATAAATCAATTAAATATGCTGTATAAATAGGAGACAATTTCATAGAAACAAAAATATTAGTTTTGCAGTGACAGTGTAACGTGAAATGTTCATTGAATTTACTCTTTGGTGATGTGTAAAGGATTGAATGTTGAAATTATGGAGACATTTTGAGGAAAGTGATTAAAATATTTTGTTTGGAAAAGGCTATCTATATGAGAATTACTGAAGCAATCGCGGAAATATTTTGAGGAAAGCGATTTCTGAGATTCTTAATAGTGAAAGTTAGTCGAATTATTGGATTACATGCAAATTTTTTTAAAGTTGCTAATGAAAGTTTGTTGTGACAATTCGTTTTTATTGTTTAATTTCGCTGGTGGTTGGCTAATCATCAGTTGAGCATGCCAAAATTGTAAAATATTTATTCAAATACCATTTTAGAGCATTTTATTTTATGTTCAATCAATCAAATCAAAATAGATATTAAACTAAGAATTAGAAGGCTAATATTTGCAGGTTGTACATGATGCATTATGCTAGTTATTACTAGGACAAAGGATTTTATTTTTGGTGAAATTGGTGTCAGCAGGTCCAATGCTTTTTAAAATGTGAAACATATTTCATGGCATTATTATGACGATTTTTATCTTATTAGCCTGTTATTTATGAAGTATTAAAGACAGTGAATAAAGAAGTGACATGAAATCAGAAGCGATAACGTCAGTTTTTACCTTAAGTGCAGCATATTGGTCTTGTTACGATGAAAGCTTTCGGAAGATTAAAAATATTTCCTTACTATTATTTGGCTTAAAGTTCTAATCAGAATTCATATTCTTTGACCGTTTTTCAATGTAAAAACAAACCATAGTCTTATCCAATGTGAAATTGGTTTTAGATTATATATTATAGATATAGACATTATAACCAATGCCGTGATACGTCGTTAATTTCCAATTAAGAATACAGGGAGTAATTTTTATAAAGTTAATTCATTAATTTAGTTGATTTGATAGCATAAATTGAAATGAATATTGCTGTTACACTTGAAATTATTAACAGATAATATTTAATACTTATCTGTAGTTAACGATGTTTATTTGTCACAGGAAGACTATAATCTATTAAAATGCCATCTCATCTAAAAATATTAAAAAAATTTTAATAACTTGGTGGTCAGCAGGAGGTGCCTTCTAAAATATCAACTTAAGATTGAGTTAACAAATAGAACGTTGATATCCCTTCATTGACTATTGAGTATATTTACTTTGCCATGCAATCTATTGTTAAACCTTAAAAGAGTTTAAGGTTCGAATTATAAATAAAATACTTTTATTGCACCGGCAAATGACGGTACAATTTTTAATTTCAATTCTTATCTAATGCAATTGCTTTATTTCCTCTGATAATTTACGCTTTATTTTCTATAAAACAATTCTTTATTTGGTTGATTAGTCAACAATCATCATCATCATAGGTAGTCTGTCCATAGACAGGTCCGTGATTATTTATGGTTAAACTTGGTTCTCCATATACTCTTATTTTCTGCAGTTTTCTTCATGACTTGATAGGTCTCTTTCTCTTTCAAGTCGTCTACTAGCTGAAACCTTTTCTTACCTCTTTCTCTTTTTCCATCCAGTTTTCCTTCTAGCACTTCTTTAATCATGCACTCTTTCCTCAGGTAATGCCCAATCCTTTTTTGATATTCTGTATAATCGTTCGCTTCTCTCATATTCTTCGTAGTACTTCCTCATTTTCTACCCTATCTGTCCATTTTTATCGTCAGCATTCTTCTCCATGTTCACATTTCGAAGCTTTCCAAGTATTTAATATCATTTTTCCTTAGTGTCCATGTTTCTGCAGCATACGCTTCATTTTCTATAAAAAATCGTTTACTTGGTTTATTAGTTGAGGCAATATGGAAGGTTAAAATTTAAAAACTAATTGTCAAATAAATCTTCGCATAATAATATGAATAAACTCTTAAAGAATTTAAAATTTTACAATTCTAAAATAGGGCTCTATCAATAAGATGTTCTCTTTCATATTGTTTAAGCAAATTAATCTTTTATATTTATAATTTTAGATTATATTTCTTTATTGAGTTCACCACAACCATTTTTTTCTCTTCATTGTAGGCAGTAGCAGTTGATGCTGAGCTGTAGAGGAACCATGAATCGAAGAGTACTGCTTTGCTGAAACGAGAATTGATTCATCTGGGTGCAAGAGTAAAGAGGAATCTGAGCTGGAGGCTATGCATACGGTATGAGAGTTTTTATACCTATATGTTGTTATATTCTTGTTTGTTCAGTATATCAGGCGATAAATATCTTGTATAATATATAGCTGCATCTTACGGAGGATTTAGGAGGAGAGATTAAATTATAAGGCACTTTTTGATGAGCTAGAGACTTCAAATTTGGCATTATTATAGATTTCTGCTCACAACCAATTGAAATGAATACAATACAATAAGAATTCCAATTTTTAGGAGCTGTTTTTCTCCTATCATTCAGAATAAGCCGAAATTTATGGTCGGATTAAACTACACACAAACAATTTGATTTCTTTTAAAAATATTTATTAATCAATTTACACGTAAAGTAAATAAATTAAAAATATATCGCCACCCCTTAAAAAGAATGTTTTGTCTGGTATTGTCCGTTCGAATATTTTATTTCTGAGAATATAAGGCATCAATTTTCTGTTTGAACTTGAAAACTTATTAAATACCAAGTATTTGTGTTGACTTCTGAAACAGCACTGTATTAGCTCATGTTTGCAGACATCATACGTTTCTATGGTGAATATCGTTCAGCAAATTGGATATTGGAAAGTAATTAATTAAATTTAATCTTAAAATAGGAGCAGCCCTTTAAAAAGATTATTTGGATCAGGATGTTTTGTGTTCTACATATAAAATTTTACCAAGAGGTTTTGTCATGGTTAAATAATTCCAGATTTAATTTAATAATTTAAAGAAATTTGGAGATAAATGTACGATATGCTTGAATTAATTCAGAAAATATTCTTTGGGTTTTTTTGTGGTTTATTCAAGGCAGAAAAATTTCTGAGGCAATACAAATTCTATTCATTATTCAAGTTATCAAAATCAGATAAAGAGTTTAAAATGCAAATGAAATTTCGGTTAGTTTTTAGAGCTTTGATTGAAAATCCGAACTGAATGCCTATATGTAAAGGAAAATATTTTCATTGTGAAAAATAGAGGAGTGGTTAGTGTGTCTAGCTCCCAATGCCGAGGGCATGGTCGTTTGTGCTTGTTAAAAATATATTACAACACATGTAATTGGAGGAAACTGTTTGTGTTAAATAAATTATTATTATTATTAACATTGATATCTCGTAATTGGCTATTGAGTATATTTACTTTGCCATGCAATTTATTATTAAACTTATAAAGAGTTTGTTTGAATTATAAATATTTGATTCGGTTCATTTTAACTTTCAATTGTTATATAACGCGATTGCTTTATTTCCCCTGATAATTTACGCTTTATTTTCTATTAAAAAAATCAATTCTTTATTTGGTTTATCAGTTGAGGCCATCATCATCATAGGTAGTCTGTCCGTAGACAGGTTCGTGATTATTCATGGTTAAACTTGGTTCTCCATATACTCCTATTTTCTGCAGTTTTCTTTACAACTTGATTCACATATAGATTCCTGATCAGTCTCCTGTCTTTCCAGTGTACACCTATATCCTTTAATATCCTCATCAGCAGTACCCAGTTTACTCTATCGAAGGCCTTCTGCCAGTCGACGAAACATAGGAGCAATCTTGGCTGTACTCTGTTGCCCTTTCTGATATGATTCTCACTACACCGATAGCATCTCTGGTTCCTCGTCCTATTCTGAAGCGGAATTGATCTTCCCCTAGCATTTCTTCGGCCTTTTTCTCTAGTCTTTTATTAAGAATACTCGTGGTGATCTTCAAAGTGTGTGACAGTAGGGATATCGTTCTGTAGTCCTTAGACTGCATTGCCGTTGGCTTCTTCTTTAGAGGGATCATTGTTACATCTAGGAAATCCTGAGGCCTCTCTCCCGAGTTGTAAATCTTGTTAATTAGTTTCGTAATCACTTTGTCCTTCCAATCCCATGACTTTTAAGTACCTCTGCCGGTATTCCATCGCTGCCTGTAGCTTTTCCTTTCTTTAATTCCAGTATTGCCTTTTATGCTTCGCTTTTCATAATACTTAGTCCCAATCTTCTTCAATGCAATTCTCTTCTTCCAGTTCCATTTGTGCCGATCCTGCCTGCTTGTTGTATAGTTCCCTAATGTATTCTTCCGAGTCGAACTGTCCTTCTCCTTCCCATCTAGCTTCGCTCAGCCCTATGATGTCAATCCTATTTCTTTTCATTTCTTCTTTCAGGTTCTTTATCTTTTCTGCCATCCTCATGGTTTTTACATTCCAAGTACCTATGCATAAGTTATCTTCGACACATGCTTTCCTCAAGGCAGTCCCTGCCCGGAGATCCTATTGGGGGATTATTTTACCTCGAAAGAACTCGTTTTGTCCAACCATATAATCGTTACTAAGGAATTGTAATGTGGCAGTTTCCCTGTTGCTTTCCACATCGCAGATCGCAGTACTGTAGCCATTCAAATCGTCCCGATCACTCCTACAGCTCTATTGGATATAAACCCAGCCAACATAATTTGTTTTTAGCTCGATACCAAACTGACAGTACTGCTGCCTACTACCGATGATAGTTTTTGTTATTAATTAATTAATTTTTTGTGAAAAACCTCCATTCGTGGATATCGAACCCAGGAACTTTGTAACGGGAAGCCGACACGCTAAGCGACACCATATGGAAGGTTAAAATTTTAAAACTAATTGCCAAATAAATCTTTCACATAATAATTTGAATAAACTCGTCAGGAATTTAAAATTTTAAGATTCTAAATAGACCTTGGTAAATGAGATGCGCTCTTTCGTGTTGTTTGGGAAAATTAATCTTTAATATTTAGATTTTTTAGTTTATATTTCTTAATTGAATTCACCACAACCATTTTTCTTCTTTATTTTAGGCATTCACAGTTGATGCTGAGTGAAAATGCGATGGTGTGAGGCATCAAGGAACCATGAATCGAAGAGTATTACTTTGCTGAAACAAGAACTGATGCATCTGGGTGCGAGAGTAAAGCAGATTATGTGCTGGAGGCTACACACATGGGATGAGAGAAGGTTTTTATACCTATATGTTGCTATATTCTGGTTTGTTCAATATATCAGGCGATAAATATCTTGTATAATAATATGGCTGCATATTACGGAAGATTTAGGAGAAGAGATTGTAAATTATAAGGCACTTTTAGATGGGCTAAATGCTTCAAATTTGGCATTATTATAGATTTCTGCTCAGCCAATTGAAATAAATACGATACAATAAGAATTCCAATTTTTAGGAGCTGTTTTTTCCCCGTAATTCAGAATAAGCCAAAATTTACGATCGGATTATACGATACCCCAAGAATTCAATTTCTCTTTAAAATATTTTAAAATCAATTTACACTTAAAGTAAATAAATGAAAAATATAGCGCTACCTCTGAAAAAAAAAGTTTTAACTGGTACCTTCTGTAAGAATATTTTATTTCTGAGAATATAAGGCATTAATTTTCTCTTTGAACTTGAAAAGCTTTGTGATAACTCAACTTTTATAAAATGCATTTAATATTGATTATAAATTTATGAGAATATAAGGTGTTGGTTTTCAGTTTCAACTCTAAAAACTTTCTCTAATTTGATTTTATAAGGCATATTCCATTTTGTTTGTAAAGTTTATTAGCGTACTTCTATAAATTTTAACTTTTCATCAAATTCCACTTCTGTTAATAAGAATCTAATATTGTAAATATTTATTTATGAATTACAGAAGATATTTAAAAACCTTAGAAAACTTATTAAATGCGAAGGTTTCATATTGACTTCTGAGGCAGCACTGTATTAGCTCATGTTTGCAGACTTGTCATGCATTTCTATGGTGAATATCGTTCAGCAAATTGGATGTTGGAAAGTAATTAATTAAATTTAATCTTAAAATAGGAGCAGCCCTTAAAAAAGATTATTTGGATCAGGATGTTTTGTGTTCTACATATAAAATTTTACCAAGAGTGTTTGGCGTGGTTAAATAATTCCAGATTTAATTTAATAATTTAAAGAAATTTGGAGATAAATGTACAATATGCTTGAATTAATTCAGAAAATATTCTTTGGGTTTTTTGTGGTTTATTCGAGGCAGAAAAATTTCTGAGGCAATACAAATTCTATTCATTATTCAAGTTATCAAAATCAGATAAAGAGTTTAAAATGTAAATGAAATTTCGGTTAGTTTTGAGAGTTTTGATTGAAAATCCGACTGAATGCCTTTGTAAGGGAAAATATTTTCATTGTGAAAAATTTATAATCTCCAGTTATTAAGCCATTCATTGGAAATGGTAATTTAATTGTTCTTAATTCTAGGCAATATTTAGAAAAAGATTTAACTTTGTGGAGAGTTACATTTCTTAATTAAGAAAAATTTGAAGGTTTTTTTATTCTTAATTAAAGTCAATATCCAGAAAAAAGAATTCCAAGTCTGTATACTAAAGTTCTTTTAATAATTCCATCAATATCCAATTTGCTAGACATTATTTACTTGTAAATCGGTTTCACAAGGGTTGTGTTATTTATATTATTCAGAAAAATCGTAAATTCTTTTAAGTCTAAATGTATATAAGCTATTGCTTTTTCATTCTGTATAATTACTGCCATTTTTTTAAATCTGAACAAACCAGAATTAGCATTTTTGGGTATATATATATATATTTTGTCTCATATTTTTTTCTAAGCTGCTGTGCTATTTTTCCTCTTTGTCACCAATAGAAATTGTTAAAATGATATTATCCTTGCCAAAGTGCTTTGTAAAAATGTCCAACTTTTATTGTAGTGTTTGCTAAATTGTAAATTTTTTTCTGCACTTCATGAAAATTTTTAAATGGCAATTTTGATTTGCGCTAATATTCAGAGCATTTTAAGTCCAGAAATTTTTTAAAGTCAGAGTCAGAAATTATTCTGTCCAAAATGTAAACAAATTAATTTTTTTGTCCTAATTTCAGAAAGCTTTTTAAGTCGAAGAGTTAAAAATTATTCTAAGTCCAAATTGTAAACAAGTTAAAAAAATTAATGTGTTTACAATTTGGACGGAATAATTTTTAACTCCAAGACTTTAAAGATTTCTGAAATTAGGACTTGTCCAAAATGTAAACAAACAGTTCTTTTGTCTAGAGTCAGTTTTCTTTTCAGTCCAGGTTTTCATTTTGAAGTGCATGATAAAATAAGTAGAGAAAATGTATTATTTCAGATTGTAAAATTTTTATTGAACTTGTATGTATACATTGTACATTATTTTCATTGCAATAAAGACATTTTATTATGATAAAAACCTGTTGACTCCTTTTAGATAGAAATAATTTCTTTTTCTCGGAGCCTCTTTTAGGTATCGTTGGACTTAAGGGGTTTTTTTAGGTATATTTTTGCTAGAATTAGCACACTTTTAGCCTAAAAATGACATTTTTGACCACAAATTCAGCCAAATTTTGCTGATTATTGAACAAATTATTCAACATTGACAATTTATCTACATTTCAACTATTGAACAACTGACAAATTACATATAACACAATATTTTCAACTGTTATTCAACAGTTGACATAACTACATATATCACATGAAAAAATAAACCATCAAACACCTTTTACAGCTGAATTAAATTATTGAACAAGCACTTGAAGAAATTACTTGCCTCAGATAAAAATAACTGCGACTGAGCTGTGGAAAAATTAATACAAGCATTTAGACTACAGAGCAGCCGTCATCAGTGGCGAAATGCCACTGACAACAACTGCTCTGAAGTCGAAATGCATGTATTAATTTTCTCACAGCCCAGTCGCAGCTATTTTTATCAGAGGCAAGCGATTTTTCCAAGTGCTTGTTCTGGAAACACTTAAACATATCACATTATCAATGACCTTAATTACAATTAACAATGTCTCTTATTGGTCAAAATTGAATACACGCAACTGATTCCAAATGTTTGCATAAATGACGAAAAAATAATGAATCTCGCAAAGCAATGCTTAATTGGAATTACTTAAATGTCAGAATAACATTTTTATAAACCATTCCAAGTCAGAAATAAACTCCAAAAAATGCAGTTAAAATTTTATGGCATACCTATTTCAAATGTTTATAAAATTAAACCTCTTTATATTTGCCAAATTAATTTGCTTAAAATGCATTGAAATTACACCATGTACCACAATTAGACGCTTGACTGTTTTTTAAAAACGTTAATTGCATAATAGAAACTCAAAGACTAAACATTTACTTCTGATAATTTAATTTTTATAGCAACAAAGATTGAACTAAATACATTTTGTCTTTAAGAATTATCTTGCTTGGATTTAAAAATATAACATTAATGGAGGTAAGTTTATATTTACAACATCAAAAACATATTTGCTCATTTAAAGTTCAGATTCAAAGCTATTATGCAAAATATAACATTTAATCAAAGCAAACACTATTTATGAATAAATATAGCATATTCTCAAAGTTTGTCTTATATTTCCAGGTAATGTACAGTAAATGCATAAAATTAAATGATCTGAGGTTAATTTACATAAAATTTAAGTAGTAATTGCATTGCGTGACTCAACTCACTATCGTTAACAAATCACATTGCTCCTTATCAATAGCTTAACACTTTCATGGCCAATTTGTCAAATTTAAAAGAAAAATCAGCAAATCAAATCATTAAAAATTTATCAATAATTATATTTTTTAACATTATAAATGTGCAAAATGTAAGTAGCAATACATTATCGTTACAAAATATTTATTTAAAGACATATTTGAAGAATTTTCAATTGTAATTTATGAAAGTATTGAGTGCACGAAAAACTAAAGTATTTCATTAAATATTTGTATACAATTGAGTTATTTATGTTAATAAATTTAAAGAATTCCTTTTCAGTAACGCTTGTGTTAGAATAAGTCAAAATCTCATATGGAGTTTACCAAAATTATCGTTACGATAATTTAATGAAGATATTTTAAACAGCCATGAAATTGTTAAGTAATCTAAAATATAACTCATCCAACAAGAGACAACGTTAATATTTACATAGAGACCAACCTGAGAATCAAAACAATAACTACAAAATTGAGAAACAAAATAAATATCCTATAATTATTATACCAAATAGAATTGAATGAGCTTCCCACAATCTATATATATTTGCAAAAGTTTGTTTGCATGTCTCATTATGCATGCCATAAACTATAAGACATGAATAACTAAAATTTGGTACGATTATTATTAACATCTTAACTTGATGAATGTATAAAAGGTTTGGTCAATTGGTTAATTATAGTCAGTGCTATAATAACAATAATATAGGAGAATATAACATTTTATAATTCCACTAGAGATGCCTGCATTTTAAATTTGAAATGTCGGAATTTTTTATAAAAAACAAAGAAGCTTCAAAGTTTATTGTATATAAGGATTAGCTATGATGCTGGTCAACGCAGACATCCATGACATTTGACGGTGCAATGAGACACTATTACGTATGTTAACCTTCATAACAGCCTACTTAGACAACAAACCCATTCAGCGGCCGGGTTATGCAATCTTACTTTCGATACTACACAATTTATACAAGTGAAAACATTTACCACTTACTTTATTTGCTCACATTACACTGTGTTGGATGTGGTTTGGTTAATACAAAACGACAAACAACAGATGAACAAACAAAAAGAATTAATGCAACGAAAAACAAAAACAGTAGAAAAGAGAATTAAAATCACACAGAAATTCAATGCTCCGACTCTTAGAATGATTCTCTAAGCAAAGAGTTTTGTTAAAATAAATTTATGTCAAGTGAATAATACTTTGTTACAATAAGTGGACAATACTTTTGTTAAAACGTTACAAATTGCACTTGACAATGCCTTATCCCCCTCCCTCCCTCTGCTGTTCCCCCCCTTATCTCTCGCGAGGCAATAATATGAATCTCGAGCCTCAAAAATGACATTCGTTGTCCAGGAAACTTATCGATAAAAGTCAAAATCTGTCACATATTCGTTAAATATGCGTAATTTCAAAACATGTGGTGCATTACTTTCTGGGAAACCCTCGTACAATGTTGTGTGAGACAGACGCTCCTTTCTAGGAACCTGGTATTATCTGAATTTTTAAAGAATGTTTATTTTGAACTCTTGAACATCCTGCATATAACTGTCCATGCGTAAAGCAAAGCTACCGTATGGTAACTGACTTAAGAAGTCACCTCTCTACTCTGCGTGCACGGGGATTTCCCTTCTAGGAAGCGCGCTCACCTTCAATGCCCCTCTATTCTAATGGAATTCGTTCCCCTCCACTCTACATATTACCTCCGATCACTGAGGCGTAAGGTAACTTCTAGTAATTTTCAATTGCTACATTGGGCAGAACTACCTGTACTCTACATGCACGTTCTCTACCGGAAGCTTAGAGAACGAACTCCACCTGGCAAAAAGCGTCACCTCACAAAATGAATCGACTGCATTGATTGCCAATTTTAATTACGAATACTCGAAATATTTTCCAACACTTTCATTTATATCAATTAAAATATGAAAAAATTTCCCAAATAAAACTTAATTCAAGCATAGATATAATTTTTTGTTCATAATTATTGCCATAATTTGAAGTCACGATGATTTAAAACATAACCTGAGCAACGCTGAGTAAATTTGCTAGTTATTTATAAGCAAAGAACTTTGCAATACCATTTTAATTTAATTTATTCACCAGAGAACTATATAAAGACGTCTGTGTTGCATTGTAAAATAAATTCCAATAATTACTCCAAGATTTGAAGCACAAAAACGATTACAGTGTAATTTTCCTAATAAACGTTTAATGTGACTAAATCTTAAAAGGATATTTTGTAGTTTAATTTACATTCTTCGTTAGAAATAATTTTATGAACTCTGTATTTATCTCAGATTCACTACAAATATGTTGTCAACAATTTGTTGCTAACATACATTAAAGTTATGGTAATTTAATGTTGTGCTTACGCAAACTGTATAATTATAAAATATCAGTTGATTACTTCGTTTAAAAATTAGTACAAGAGTTTAAAATAACAATAATATAAATAATGAGATTTTAAGATATAAACAAGTTAGGAAAGTGTACAACGTAACACAAATGGGTGCGTTTTGTGCATTGGAGTATTTGAAAGAAATTATTTACGTGTTTGGAAGGGAAATAGCATTATAAAGTTCTTTTCTTCATCATAAATAATCCATTTTCTTCCCATTTAAAAATATTACATGCATATGTAAGGAAATTAAACATATTTCCGTGAGATTGTTTACGTTAGCAACAATGAAGAAGTAACCATGCTAGAAAATTTCAAAGTTCAACTCAAATTACGACTCTTGTTCGATTTTCTCGCAAATGGCGACTCCTACGATAAAAATGTAGAGGAAAAGAAATACCCTGCTTTATTAGTTGCACAAGTTTTACTTGATAAATATTTTGATATGACCGATACTTTACGAGATATGAGGGAAAGTTCATATTTTATCACCAGTAAAGTGGTACCCCTGATTGGCTTACGTGACTCATTTATGTGATTTTCTTATTATCTTTGACCGTAAGTCCTTAATATCAAATTTCATGAAAATCTGCTTGGTAGAAGCAGATAACGAACATGCGGACAGACCAGATGGAGACTAATACTAATAGGCGCTTATGCTGGAAGCCAAACGCACCTGACAAATAACCTTGCATGTAATTACATTTACAGATACACATACATTATTAAAAATTTTCTTTAATGACAAGAATGATATGTTACTTATTTGTTCGATATACAAATAGAAGGTGCTTGCATTCTGTAAGCCTTTCAAGTCATTATTTATGGCTTTTGCAAAGTAAAAATTCAAAACTAGTTAAATAAATAAAACAACTTCAAGTACACATTAGAATAAACTTCATTAGCCCACTGATTCCCAATGAAAAGACAAAACTGATAACGTTTTGATTCCGATGCAAATGAATTGGAATATTTCGAGGCGGTGCTTACTGTAAAAGAGAGACTGACTGATATTATTCACTTCTTTCAGTAAATTGTGATGAGATTAGCCACGAGGAAGTGTACCATCTGAAACAAAAGTACCACGAAGCCAATGAAAAGGAAGAAATCCACAGTACATTGAAACCTCTGCATACTGGACCTTGATGGAACATACTTAGGATGTAACGGACAGAATGTCCGGCGATGCAAAACAGTTAAATGACGCCACTAATACATTGTGTCTCATGCGGACCTATCACATGTGCGTTATTTGGAAGGCCTAATGAATACATCGCAACATTATAACTAACGTATATCACGGCGTATAAGTCGACCTTTGAAGCTTAAAAATTTTCCTAAAACTTAAAGTCGACTTATACGACGAATACAAAATTGTAAACTTTAAATTACAGATAAATAACATCGATATTTACTAACAAGGGGAGGCCATAACATTAATATTGAAATTCGTAAAACCCTTTTAGGAGGTGAAACTAGAACTAAAACATCACCTATATCTCTCTGCGTTTTTGCCAATGGGCCCTTGTTTAAAAGATATTAACAATTTAAATTCAGGTGTAAGCATGGATGCAACATATATCATTAACCTTACGGTTACAAAACAGAAGCAGCAATAGCTTAATTGGTAGAATGAATGTCTAGTAGTCGGATGGGCTGGGGTTCGATCCCAGCAGCCAGCATTTTTTTTCAGAAATGGTCTGTATATATAACTAGTAAAATTGTATTATTATTATGTCTTCATTACATTTTTGTTTTTTTCCCCAATTTTTTGATCATTTTTTTTTTCACATACGTACTTGATTTATTTGCACTTTCCACATGTAATTATAACATTATAATTATAAATAAATAATACAACTTAGAATGTTATAATCATTACTTGATTGTTTATTAAAATATCAATTCCTTAATATGACATTTATGAAATGTTTATTATGGACAATTACCTTGTTTTTTTAAATGTATCATCCAAAGTATTGTAATACTGTAGAAGTAAGTGAGATAGAAGAGGTACATTTCGATCGGAATTAACCATACTAATTGCAAGTTATGATTATATGTGGAATATGCAAATAAATCAAGTACAAAAAAGTACGTGAAAAAAGACAAAAAAATAATCAAAAAATATGCGAAAAAACATTTCCTTTTTTGAAAAGGGGAATAATGTAACCATCAAAACCATCCTTATGCCTGCCAACGTGATATTATATTGAATTCCACCACCGTAGATATTGATTGCGATAACTAGGTGCAGTTAAATTTGATAGCATCATTAACAGCCGACATCAATCAAATCACAGGAACCATTATTTAGTTGGTCAAGCTCTCTGAGAATAGCAGTTTCTTATTGGTTGAAATGAAAACACCTGTCAAATGGAAGGCTCAAGAAGAATAGCACGGACTCAAAACTATATTCATATATTTTTTTATTACTATGTTTATTTCTGTATCTTGTTAAAACTTGGATCGTACAGGACCTTGATTTTGCCTGGCGATGATTTCATGAGAAGTATTTTTAAGTGAAACAAAGGGGGTCGACTTATACTGCGAACATATACTTAATCTAGTATTTTCAAGTTGAAAATTCAAGGTCGACTTATACGTCGCAATATATGGATATATATACATATTATAATGTATATAATTACTGTATATACTCGTGTATGATGCGTCCCAGTGTATAACTGCCGTGTATAATGCGCACTCGTACTTTATTCCAAAAAATCCCGACTTTTTCTTATACCACGTGTATGACACACATCCTTCATTTTTGGGAGGTATGTAAATATTAAAACGTTTGGACTTGTCCATAAGTGTATTACGTTCAATAAGCTCCATATTATGTCTAAGAGAGACATCGTCAATAATTAAAGCGACTGAGTTGAGATGGGAGCAACTTCATACAGTAAGTTGGGCAAAGTGATGCCGTGTAGAAAACCGCAGCGCCACTGTTGCCAATGCTTTTACATCAGACAAAAAGGAATCTATAAAATAGTTTTGATTTAAAGTGGACGTTGGTTCTCTCTTTCCTATCTCATTCTAAAACTGTTTAAGAGAAGGAACAACATAAAAATTTAACAAACAAATCTGGAAACAGGAAACGCGACAGGTAGGATTAAGTTCACACACGAGATTCTATGGGTTTTAAATTACTTACATTGTCAATCGTACATACTAGAATCATTAACTAAATAAAATTATTTCAATTGGCTTATTCTATGTTTTTTGTTTTTGATATGTGTTTTGCAGGAAGACTTATCTTGTGATTTTGCAAAAATTACAGCAATCAGCTGATGAGCTAGTGAAAAGCGGAATAATTGGAGAGGATGGGATTATAAATGTATAGAAGTAATTAGGTGTTCTATACATATAATTATGTATGTATAACCTGGAGTATCAATAATTATTGTGCTTTTCTCATTAATTAACCCAAAAAGCGTGAATCTGGTGCGAGGTAGGTTCCTATTTTAAGTGCAGAGAAGTGTTACCTGCGTATAACGCGCACCCCTACATTATGACCTGAAAATGTGGTCTTCAAACAGCGCGTTATACACGAGTATATATGTAGATACGATGTATAATTTATTGGTGCAGCAAATCCGCAAAAATTAATTGTTCCTGCGTTTGATCATTGTGACTGGTTGAAATTGACTGACTTGCGTTACTCGTGGGGTTTGTTTGTCTTAAAACATTCTTTGTATTCATTGTTACTTTCTGCCCCATTTCCACCAGGGTCCGGAAAAATCTAAAATCTCGAAAAAGTATCCCAAGTTCCATTCCTAAGAATAATTCCTTTCAAATAAGAACGCAAGGGAAAATCAATTTTTCTTACGGTCGCTATAATTTATTTCATTCTTAATTATGTTCTTATAACAATATGCTCCTGCTAGCACACTGCAAGCACCTTTTACTAGTAAAATATAAAAATTAATACGATTCCTATTTTCCTAAATTAATTAGAAAACTCTGTGCTATTACTTCATGCGCTCTAACAATTTGTATGAATATATAGCGGAGTAAAACACTGTCCTTCATAACATGTGCACTTTAACAATTTAAGGCAACACATACGTTTCCTTCGGATGTTTCGGATATAACAGACAGGCCTTCCCCTCCTTTTAGTCCAATATATCGAGGCTTCACTGTATGTATGTAAAGAATGCGATGTCGGACTGTGTACAATACCACGTTTTGCAATATACCATACACGAAAACGTATCAAGTATATAATCGCAAGCTCTGGAATAATATAAATTAAAATAGTTATAACAAATCCAACGTATATTTTCAATCCTTTCAAACTTTTACAAACCTATGCCAACAGGTGCTTCTGATGGAATCTTAACTTAGTACTTAAAAAGAGTTAAAAATGAAACAATCTTTTGTTATTCTAAAAGCTCCCAATTGCAAGCGCGATCTGAGTTTATATAAACATTTGAAATACAGTTGGACCTCTATAACCGTCACCATTGATAATCGTTGTTTCGATCAACCCTCATTTGTCGCCAAATGGTACAAAAAAATTAAAAAGTTCCGATGCCAGATTGCACTGTGACAGAGACAGGAAGATTCCTGGCATTGCCTCCGATTCAATTAGTGCCAATTAAACCTTCAAATAAGTGAAAGAATAGCATTATTCGCTTCACGCTTTAATTTAAGCATCGAAATTAATGCTGTAGCAATGTCAAACTTTATAGATAGCAACAAAAATATTTACGGATAATTATCCAGTTAATAACAATTTAATCAAAGCAATTGATCTTATTTTAAATCATTCGAATGCTGGAATCTTACTTTTTCAGTAAGTAAAACTATTAAACATCTATAATGCTTATTAAGGCAAATTGTCTCATGCATAAATTTAAAATTAGATGAGAATAAGGACGTACATTATTTTTTAACAAATTATAAGTTATATGGTTATGTCACCTTCGTAGGTAATCTAAATGACAAAGAATGTTAGGCGACGGGCTACGTTTATTCAGGAGCAGCATGAAAACATTTGTTTTAGATTGATAACCTAGAACTCGCCGAAACTTATCTTCTCTTCTTTGTTAATCTAAATAAACGGTTGCGTTGATTGATATATGAAAAAAAGGACATATACTTCAATTAAAAGAAACAAAGAAAATTAAAAACATAAAAGTTTGCAATCAATTACCGTGTAGCATTAATTTCCTCTCTAATTTGACTTTTAAAATACAGATTTCTTACTGACTTTGCACAATTAATTGTCAATATGCACACACAGCCTCGCCCTCAGCGAGATTTGTACCCGCTAACCTTACCTATACTGGGGAAATGCATTATCAGAGTTAAATACGAATTATTGAGTTATATGTGAAATATTGAGACCAACTTATTCTACACAATTCTTAATTTTTTATAATTGAAAAAACAGTGAAAACACTGTGCGGGTACAGCTAGTACTCCGTTAATTCATCAAATAGAACTTACAATTTTGTTTGTTTAGTTTACATAACAACGCTTTTACTCATTATTACCTCTGACGGTAAAGCACTATCAATTGCAATTTCCCAGGTTGTTGTTACTATCAGCATTTTAATTACTACAAATATAACTTTTAATTAAAGTTTAAGGCAATAATAGCCCATTAATTCATCAAATGGAAGAAAGAAGAATATAACGAGGTCTTTGAAACTGTGTAATTTTTACTTATGTACCAATGATGTGAATCTAAATTGATTCTTTTGAAAATTTTAATGTCAATCTGATTCAAACGTACTTCATTGCGTCATTTTATGTTACTTGTCGCCACCTGGCAGATCCAGCCACCTTGTGACTAAATGAATAAATAAATAAATATTATAGAGACAGAAGAAGATAAAGAAGAACGACATAGAAGAGAAAGAGTGAGAAGATCAATACTGACAGATGAGCAAAGGCAAACAGCGAGAGAGACCATAACCGAAATCAGGTAACAAAGAAGAAATGAACAAACTGAAGAAGGGAGTAATATAAGAAGAAGCCAAAACAGAATCGATGCAGCCAACGGCGGAAGGCGAAGAAACGACACAAATTTAAACTCAGCAATAGGAAACGGATTAGCTACTCGACGAGATGATTCACATTTAGGAAAAATGGATAAAGAATGTCAAAATCGTAGCTTTGTTTTTTAATAACCGAGAAAAGCATAACAGATGCTGGTACGAGAAGAGCACTTCCGCAGCTTCCAGATATATTAAAACTGCCGTAGAGAGAAAATACTCCTATGTGTAAAAATACGTAAGACTAATGTAGTTTCTGCACATGCCAGGACATGAAATATATATATTTAAAGCGGGAAGCTCATTAGTTCTAATTTGAAATGCAAAATCAATCACACTCACCCATCTTCTTTCTTGATATCGCAAAGCAGAGCTGGCCTGAGGAAGACGTACGATGCTGGCTGCGTTTTCAGACTTCATTCTTCGGAGGCACGCATCTGAAACAACGACAGAAGCAACTCAGAAATCTCGCACCCAAAGGATAAAAATTCTACAAAACCTTAACAATAACTTTTGATTTGAAGTTTATAAAGTAATGGAAACTGGCTAAAAATGTATTATTCATACGTTTTTAAAAACACAGATTCTCATTTTATGAGGTAAACTATAATTTTTACGTTAAAAACACAATATATATTGATAACAAACCCTTAATTAATCCTACGTTAAGAATGTAACGCCATATCTTGGCTATATTTGCCCATAAACAAATCCGTCCTTGCAAAAAACTTTACCAACTCTTCACAGAAAATGATACTTTACAACGATAAAATCACTCATTAAACATGTTATGCGGTAACAAAATGTTATACATAAGGACTAATTTATAAGAATAATTACTCCATTATACATAAATATGATAAATATAACATTTACTATATACATATATATACGGTAAAGATATTTCAACTATAAATCAAAGATGAATAGAGAAGTTATTTAAGATTTCCTTACCTTTGAAGATATAAATCCTCGAGGAGATTGACCAGGACAGCTGGATCACACAATAATAACAGTACATTTATTTTCCAGAAGATCATAGTTACATGGCAAATCAATAAGACAAACTCAATCACAAAAGAAAATACAAAGTAAAACAATATAACAGCACGAGTGGACTAAAGAAAAACAATAATACATCAAAACATCACCATAAATTACAATTAAGTGGCAAAACAGGGCATACTGAATAATTACATATACAAATTCACATATCATTGATTTACAAAATAAGAAATAGTACTATTAAGAGACGTTAACTAATGTCCAGTAAGCAATGTGAAGATTACACACATTGAAACTATAAAAAAACTTTAGATAAAACTTCACTTCACTTAAAGTGTCTTAAAACGTACACAAATCAAACTAAAAGTACATATTTAAAAACTGCTGTCAAAATGCGTCACATGGACCACTGTTTTCGAAGAATAAACGGCCAAACTTTTGTCAAGATCAAAACTATCAACATTAAATTTCGAATACAATAAAAAGGTCTAGTTTTTTCCTTCTAAAATAAATAAAATAACCAAAAGTATTAAAACACTGCTGTGAAAATGATTATCACGTGGACCAGTTTTCGAAGAACACAAGGCCAAACTTATATCACGATCATAACTATCAACATTAAATTTCGAATACAATAAAAAGGTCTAGTTTTTTCCTTCTAAAAAGGTCTGATGGAAACATAAAATAAATTTCGAACGGTATTACGCACATAACAGATAACCTCGTCAGCCATTTTAAGATTTCTATGAAACAAGAAGAAGTAACGCGCAGGCGCGCAGGCTAACCAACATTTCGTCTTATAAAGCAGGATATATACAATTTCGACAAAAAAACCACAAAAAATAAGCAATTCCTTTTTATATCTTGATTTCACATTTTAGTAGGAACACAATTATAACTTATTATAGGATCGATAAAATTTGCTTAAATGTTATAAATTACTTGCAGTAAATCAAATTTATTGGCATTAAACTTTTGCTTTGCAAACCTAAATTTGGATTCGTCATGGAGAGGGGTAAAAATAAGGCATTAAAATATATTTTCACATTGCTTAAAAACCGACAATGTAATTAATTAAGTAATAACGAATTTTTGGTCCAAATACGATTGCGTTTTTTGGTAACATTTATTTTTCTGTAGGACATGTCTTCATAAACAATTACATGGGTAGTTTCTGCGACATTTACAAATTATGCGGAAACAATTATTAGTTATTAAAAACTATTCACGAGTGTAATTATAAGAATAGCAATTATACTCCGGAAAATACTTTCAGGTTTTTATCTTATCCATGTACTTTGGAAACCTGTGGTATATTCAATTGATACCGATAAAATATTCGTATAAATTTGAAATGTAGGTACTACGTACCGTAGGAACCTACTGATTTACAAACACAGATGTCCGGAACAGGTAGAAAAATACACTTGTAATTGTCCTAACTAAGATACTCTATTTAGTAAGTGAATTAGCCTTCATAATGCACTTAAGAACCATAAAAAACTAGGGTGAGTCCTTCTTCACGGTAACCTTCCACCTCATTTCCTATTTGAAATCCAAAAACTCACGTAATATATTTTCAAAAAAAAACATTCGTGCGTCAATTTCCAACAAATCCTTTATCTAATTTTACAATTGTCCGTCCGTCTTTCTCCATTTGTATCTCCCATTATTACAGCTAATGCCTGTCGCATAAGTATATACGGATCATCCTTTGCATCAATTTATAGAAATTTATAAAATTTTATTATTGTAATATTATCGTATATTTCATAAAGGTAAGCTCCTCTCCATTATGAATTTTACACTAATAATAATAATACTTTATTTACGGGACAAGCCCTTTTCCTAAAAATACAATCAGAAATCTATTAAAAATAAGCTAAAATATTTAAACGTGCGTTGAAATACAATATAAACCATTAAAGCACAATAATAAGAAAAACTATCTCACATAAAAATCACATCCTATAAAAATTATACTCAAAATCCATCTGACAATATAACAGTATCGTACAATTTAAGTTAAATATGCAGGTAGAAACTTTTGTATGAACTCAACATTAACGAGGATATGTGCTAGTTATAATAAGTACTTCTCTAATCTAGACATTTTTATCAGAAAGTCTGAGTATATAACATAATTATCGACTTTATTGGGGTAGTCAATAAAAGATGTATGAATTTATAATTTCACTATTGTTTGAAATTATGTACATATCTTGAAAATGAAGGAATATATGATTGTTATCTGCCTCTCTTCTTTTATAAATATATTTCATTCGTTGTTATTGGTAATACATAACTACAATTGTATAACTACCATTGTTACTTGCCTTATTTATAAATAGTTCATAGGTTGTGTTTGATAATATATATATATATATATATATATACACACACATGTATATATACCATTTTCAATCCAATAACAACACTTTCCAAGTCAATAACAACACTTTTCAAATCAATAACAACACTTTTCAAATCAATAACAACACTAATTAAAATAACCTTCAAGGCTCTTCAAACCATAACGGCATTTCTTACTTGCAATTGCGATTCTTATTTATATTATAAAATTAAAGTTGAAGGTAATAATGCTTTAATTAAAGTCATTGTATTGTTTTAAAGGTTCTAACTTTAAATTATGGTTACAATTAAGATAAATGTCATCTCATGACTTTTTAAGACCTAATCTGCATTTATTGTTATTTTATATAATATAATATATTTATCTTTAGCGTTTTCAACATGTATGTTTTTCTATTTTTATTTTTAATTTTAGAAGTGCAATACCGGCTCACAATGAAAACACTGTTTTAGTCTAATGTTTAGTGGACAGATGGCAAATCGTTTGGCAGTTCAATCTATTAAAGGACTCCTAATCACAAAATATAATTTTAAAATTTTGTCATGTATGCAGTTTTAGGACCATATACTAATTAATGATGTAGAATTTAAAAATGTGGGCAGCTTAGAAAAAATATTAGATAATTTTATAAAACTTTTCATTTACTTTTAATGTTGCATTATTTGTGTATTACTGAGCCATTGTTAATTTATATAAAAACGCCTTGTACATTTAAAGTAAATTCCTATTAATACTTTTTTCTATTGTCCTGTTTTTCGCTGTATTTCTTTTAGCAAGTTGTCCTCTTTTCATGAAGTCAAAATCTGGTCACTCGATCAGATGAAATCAATTCATTTCTCAGAAATAGTAACTGTTAAACAGTTAATTAAATTTCAACTTCCTCCTTAACATTTTAGCAGCCATAGGGTGATATATACAGTTATTAACGTAATTTTTGAGAATTGCCAAAATATAAAAGTTCGGATTGAGACACATTTATAATTTTTTTCTATTTTCCTACACGTAGTAAGCTCTTGGCAACAGTCCATTGTGTTATTAGTTTTTATAAACTTATAAAGAAGAATTTGTCATTCCTAACCAAATATACAAGTCACACACCCAAAAACAGTAAACATCACACCCAAGGTCCAAAATGGTCCATGAACTAGCACAATGCAGATAATTTGCAACCTTTTATTATTTAGTATGTACCTGCATACATCTTTTTTGTTAATTCATTGTTCATTATGTTCATATTACATTTTTTGTCTATGTTCAATTGCATATTTTCATGGTTTACAGTATTGTCTATACTACTTCGTGTATGTTAAGATTTTCTTATACTTAGTCTCACTTTTTTCTGTTTGTGTAATACCAGTTGAGGATACATTTCCACATATTTTGTACTTTTCCATGTGTGATCTCTGTTGAATTGCTAATGTTTGAATTGAGATTTGGCAACTTTGTTTTATCTGGTACTACTTTGTAATGTAACTGTGCCATCTTTCTGAGTGTATATCGCAAATAATTTGTGATGTTTGCAAAAACCTTTTTGCAATCTCAGCTGAAATGCTACAGAATTGTTTCTCACTTAAAATACGGCATTTACTTGTTATGTGTACATCTAACGAAGCTTAAATAAAGCAATATCAATAACGTACAATAATTTTGTTGTTTTTTTAATTTTATATTTCTATTTAAAATTTTGCGATCATTTATATTAAGCATTTTACGAGGAATAAATAACCTGATATTTTAAACGCGCGCGCTTGGTGCGACGGTGGTGCCATCTATGAACAAATGTAGTCGTAACTTTAACCTATTTCCCACAAGAGTAAGATGCACAGGGCTGCTCTTGCTCGTGGGGAAGAATTGTTCAAAAATAGATTCTCAACCTGCCTGTTTGTTTCCCCTACTATCATTTCATGGAAATCCCCATTTGCAATGCTTGATATAGTCCCTTGGATTACTCACAGCTGCAGGGCCAGACATAGGCATGGGCTATATGGGCTTCAGCCCAGGGCACCGCAATGCTTACGGCCCCATGACAGAAGAGAGAATAAATTATTTAACCATATTATCAACTGAATGTGATAAAACAAAATCGCTAACATATGATAACCTAATTGGAGACTATGCCACTGTAAAATGCAGGAGATTAATTAAAATGTAGAATGTAGTAATTTTTTATATATGTATAAAAAGTACAAATGTTAATTGTTGGTTTGTAATTAGATATTAATATAATGTACCGGCTCTTTTCTTTATGTATTGTAATTCTTTTGTTGTAATAAAATATATATTATCAATATTACATTTTGTTTATATTTTTATAACTTTATTGGGGGACCCCTAAAAATTATTAGCCCAGGGCCCCAAAATTTGAGTGTCCGGTACTGCACAGCTGGAAGGACTTTCAACTCCGGGGACCCAGAAAAAGGAATAGGGGATTTCGCAGGTTGGTCAGTGACCCAAATATAGGGATCCCTAAAGGTACCGGGGGAGAAGACAAAAGAGGTATCGTGGTGAAAGAATGGGTTTTTGGAAGTAGACCACTCACCCCTTACTGCCCTTGAGCCAAAATCCTCATCCTCACTCTCTCCACTTTCTCCCAAATCAGACTCGCCTTCGCTCCAATCAGTTGAATCGTTTCCCTCTTCATCGGATGAAATACCTTCGATCTACTGATGGAGCTGCTCGTCTGACGTTTGGGAGATTGGGATTCAACCAACTTCTGGATTTAGCTTCCTCCTTTTTACAGAATGAGTCTCTATACAAACAAAAAATGAAAACAATGAACTTGTATAATTTTAAACACTAACTAAACATACTTATTATAAATAATAAATATAATTTAAAATACTTACCAGAAGTGGACGGTCCTAAATGTGCATTGTGAGCACCTTCTGCACCTTCATGTCCCTTCATAGCTGAAGGTCTTAAAAAATTATAAAATAGAGTTTACATTTTAAAATATGTACCTAATATGAGCATGAATTGCTCTCCAAAATGAAAAACCCGAAGGATATGAATGATGATAGAAAAGACCACCTAGAAAAAGTATAGGTATTGTTTATAAATAATCACTCAAACACTGAAGAACAAAATATTATTTCACTAAATAATGGATAAACCAAAATCCGACAAACAAGAAATAACTTTGAGAAATAAACAAAATACTGGTGAGCCCCGGTTAACGCGGCCCCAGCCAACGCGGATTCGTTATAACATGGATTTTATTTCAAATTAAAATTTTTTAAAAATATAGATATCTTATGCACAGTGTGACCGCAGTCTAATATCTTATGATTTTCTAAATTTTGCACCAATCAAATTCCCTACTGTATCCTAAATATTGTGATATTTCAGCAGTGTTGCATAACATTGCATCGTCTGGTGGCCAATTTCACTCTTTTCCCTATAAATTTCATGGGTCTAACACAAAAAATATATCTCCTAAGGCGGAAAACATTTGAAAAACGGAAATAGAAATATGATTCATGCTTCACGCTTCTTTGGCAACATTGGATCGTAAAGAATGTTTTTGATGATTTATTTTATTTTTAAAATTATGTATGTATTTAATGTATACATGTATTTACTTCATCCAATATATGCACAATATATTAATACATTGACAAGCAAAGCTAACATTGGCTTGTCTGCCAGTACAGTATATTAATTATATTAATTCTAACACATATTCCATTCTAGCACTTGTTGATGTATAGCACAATTCACACCATCCAGAATAATTCCAAAAGCATATATGTATTCAACATTATAATGTGACTGTCATCCATCACAACATCAGTTTATCAACAAGCATACACATTATTGATTCATTACAAATATTACAAAAAGTATACGAAAATATGCAATTTTTCGTAACAAATAAATCCACATAACTGTTTCATATCTTATGTCAACAATATAGTTATTTAAACACTAATCATAAACATTAAAAAATATGTGAATTTCTTCTTTACTGCAAGTATAATGTACATTTAATTTTCACACAGCTTTACAATTTTATTTTGATAAATATTTATCTAATACCCTCTAAAAAGAGCCATTC
Organism: Uropetala carovei; assembly: GCA_036926305.1. Taxonomy (NCBI): domain Eukaryota; kingdom Metazoa; phylum Arthropoda; class Insecta; order Odonata; family Petaluridae; genus Uropetala; species Uropetala carovei. The sequence continues at coordinate 2,848,174 of JAXCHB010000003.1, forward strand.
CTTTATGACCCTTTTCAGAGTTGATAAGTTAGACAATGTTCTATGCCTTAAAGGTAAGCTATTTATTAATTTTGGGACAATTATTCTTAATTGCCTCATCCCATTTACATTATTGCATTTTGGTACTTGAAATTTTAACATATCTCTTCTGTCAGTTTGATAATTAATATATTTTTTAGCCTTATATTTATCAGTAAAATAGTTTTCAATTATTATAATATATTTAAATTGTGTTTCCAAAGGGAGAATGTAAAGTTTTTTATATGTAGCCAATTTGGTACGTCTATCTTGGTTAGATTGATTGTCTAGTACACATTTTATTATCCTATCCTGGTTACTCATTATGGTTCTTTTATATGAGTCTCCAGCAGATTCCCATATAGGTAGTAATTCCGTATCTTAGAATGGATTCCACTAGTAAAAAATATATCACTCTTTTTACATTTGTAGTAAGTAAGTCTTTAGTGTAGTATATTTGGTATGATATTTTTCTTACCTTATTGTTTAACATTTTGATGTGAGAGTTAAATCTGAAATTTTCATCTACAATTATACCTAGGTATTTATAATTGGTCACTTGTTCTAGTTGCTTACAGTTACATTTCTTTAATACATTTATTCTATGCAGGCAGTTATGGTCATGCACTATCAGATTTACAGCTTGTCTATTAGGTACCCTGGTACATATATACATTGTTTTTTATTTGCCCCTATTTATAATTATTTTATGATCATGAGTCCATTGCAAAATACTATTTAAATCTTTCTGCATGTAATCTTGTGCCTTGTAATAATGTTCATTTATACTTATTAAAACCGCATCGTCAGCATACATTATGAGCTTGCAATAATTAACTGCATTCAACATATTGTTAATAAATATAGTAAATAATATTGGCTCCAAAATTGACCCCTGCAGAACACCTGACCCTGTTATTTTTATTTCACTCTGTGCATTTTTACTTTCTCCATACGTAGTAATGGGAAAGTATTGTGATCACAAAAAAAATCGACATCAAGATTTCAACGGAAATACACGTTTTGAAGTCCCTAGAACACGTTTAGACTATTTTCGGAATGTCTGTGCATGGGTGTGTGTCATTGATGGGCGCTCTAACTCAAAAAGTACTTGCCATATTGTTACCAAACTTCATATATAACACTTTGGTATAGGCACAAAGAACTGATTAGTTTTTGGACAATAACGGTTAACCGGAAGTCGAGGTTTATTCGAAACCCGATTCAGTTTTTGCGATAATTTCCATTAGAACATCATTATTGTATAGGTATACAATTCTATACAACTGTTATAGAGAATGTAATTTCCTACAACTTTCATTTGAAACAATTTTCCATAGCAGTTATTGTTTAGGAATTATTTATAAATAATCGGTTTTTTCAGTTTCCATCAAATATCTCATTAAAAACGTCACTACTGGTAATCTTCGTGAGGACCAAAGTTGTAGAGAATAATATTTCTTCCGGGTTTTGTTTGAAACATATTTTCGTGGAACCATCCATTTCGGAGATATTCAAAATATAATTTACGGTAATAAGGACAACTGCATTCTTTTACGATATGAAATAATAATTTTGCCTCATAATGCTATTCATAATAATTTAAATATCTATACCCCACATATGGAGAAAATCATGTGTTGGCCACATCCGATTTTTTAGCTTTACCATTATCATTCTGTCTGTTAAATAGCTTTTGAAGCACTTCAGTATTTTTCTCCTTATACCTATTTTCTCTAGTAAGGTGATCATTATATCTATACTAGCATAAGTGCCCATTGAATGAATCTAAATTTTCGTCAATGCAACATGTAAAAATCGCAAGAATAAAATTGTGCACTGTTTTAACCATAGAATATTTCTATATTGTGTCTGTTTTAATTAATTAACTAAAATCTCACAGAAATTCCTTGTGAATAAAATAGTACCTTTTTTTCTACTAAAATAGCCATTGTTATTAGTTTTAAATTGATTATAGCATTAGGATTTCAATTTCATTTAATAAGCAGGATTCCGGTTCCAAAAAATTGGTTCAATCTTCAATTGCCTCTGATAATACTTTAAATAGATTTTGGAATATAATGTACCTCAGTATCGTTTATCATCTGCTCAGCACTCTTGCCTTCTCATTTTCCAAAACAACCACTTTCACCAGTTTTAAATGGATTTCAAACTTAGAAGAGAACTTGATTCAATTCAGTTAAAATAACCACATAACAAACTTCTTATTCCAAAGAAAATCCTTTTATAATATGCAATGTTAACCTAGAATTCATTCATTCTGAAAAGTGAATAAAAGTAGCATGTACATATATTTCTTTCAACTAAAATATCCACTCTTAACAGATTTTAATGGATTAATGCTTTAGCTTTTAAATTTCATGAAATAAGCAGAATTCCGGTAACAAAAAAATTTGTTCAATATTCAATTGCCTCTGATAATGCTTTAAATAGATTTTGGAATAAAATGTACCTTAATATCGTTTAGCGTCTGCTCACCACTCTGGACTTCTCAGTTTCTGAAACAACAACTTTCAATAGTTTTAAATTGATTTTTGCTTTGAAATATACTTGAGTCAATTCAGTACAACTTCCACTTTACATCCTGTAAGTTCTAAAGTAACTCCTTTTATAATAGGCAATGCTAGCCTAAAATTAATTCATTCTGTAAAGTGAATAAATAAAGTTCTTTCTTTAAACTATAATAGCCACTGTTACTAGATTTAAATGGATTATTACTCTGTATTAAATAAGCACCAAAATTCCTTTTATAAAAACAAATCAATTCAATAAAAGATCCACTGTTGTTTCTTCAAAAATTGCCTGTTAACAATTTTAAATGTCCTTTTAATTTTAATTGAATTTTAATTTATATTTGTTTCCAAACTTCGGCCATCGTTACAAAATTAATTCGAGGAATAACAATATAAATTTGTAAGCACGTATGGTTTACAAAGAATTTAATTTAAGAGTGCTTTTTATTTCCAATTTTTCTAAAATGACACTGTTGATAATTAAAATTTTTTATATATATGTTAATATACTTATTTTCCCTTCCTTCCTCTCTCTCGTATTGAAGCACTCAAGGCACGCTTATTCCCAGAAGGATGTATACAATAACAGTAATTTGAGGTGTAACAATGATAATGGTCGACATAGCAACATCACGTTAAAATGGCAAGATTTCCACAAAATATGCAAATTAAACGTTTAACATGGAATATTTCGAACTGTGGGCGAAAAAAAGACGAACGGAATAAGAAACCTTATAACTTTTTCTTCAAAATGGTTCAAATCCGAAGGTCGTCAGTTAGTTTCTTCTAATTTTAATTTCCAAATGAATGAAAGCCAGCACGTCGAAAAATCGCGTTTTACATGTTAAGTAATGGGAAATGGAAATGCCTCTCTTGGAGATGAACCAAGGAATTTTTTCATGATTTAAATTTGTCATTCTCTGAATAAGTGTTAATCAAGCATCCCTACCTAATTTCGAGTTACTATCATTATTATTTCTTGAGTTATTAGCGTTTGCATAGCGTGACCAACCAACCAACAGACGACGGCTATTATTATATAAAATTAACCATATCAAAATCTTTCTTAAAATCTATATAAGTAACTATTATGATTTCCTTTATCTAAATTTTCATTAATTGTTTCTGCAAAATGTTCCAATGCTTGCCTAGTGCTTTTATCTTTTCGAAAACCATACTGATTTTTAGTTATTAATTTGTTTTTCTGCAGGTAACTATTTAAGTGATAGGCTACATACTTTTCCATTATTTTGGAAATTGTTGGTAAAATTGCTATTGGATTAGTTGTTAAGATCACAATATTCTCCTCCTTTATACTGGTTTTATGATAGGTTTTAATTCCTTGTGGAACTTCACCACAGTCTGGAGTTTATTAGCCTGGTTATGGCATTGTTTAATTTATAATTATTTTTAACATCTGATATTCTAATGTTGTCATGACTAGGTGCTTTATTTTTCAACTCTTAGACAATTTTCTTAATGGCTTCTTCATCAGCCTCAGGTATATATATATACTATTCTGTACGGAAGCATTATTAAAATTTCCTAGCTGGTGAAAGCAATATACTTGGAGATTTTCTATTTCAGATGTAAATTGATCTAGAAACATAGTGGCCAGTTCTCCTTCTGTGTATCTTTTACTATTTAGCCTAATTATTTTTTCTAGGGGATTTTCAGTTCTATTCTTTCCTAATAATTTATTAATTTCTTTCCAAATATCTTTAGATTCATTAAAATCTACAATTTTCGACAATTACTTTATTACAATGTTAATTTACTGTATAAACATGTAATTATAAATAATAATATAACAAAGCTACACAAAAAAATTATATAATTTTGATCTGCATATGAAAAAAAATCTGATGTGGCCAACACATGACTTTCTCCACATTTGGGGTATAGCTATTTAAATTATTATGAATAGCATCATGAGGCAAAATTATTATTTCGTATCGTAAAGAATACAGTCGTCCTTATTGCTGTGAATTACGTATATTTTGAATGTTTACAGAATTCACCGCTACATGTATACTGGTATTAAGAAAAAGCAATATATCTCCAAGATGGATGGTTTTACGAAAATTTATTTCAAACAAAACTTGGAGGAAATATTATTCTCTACAACTTCGGTCCTCACGAAGATTACCAATAACGATGTTTTTAAGGAGATATTTGACGGATACCGAAAAACCGATTATTTATAAATAATTCCTTAACAATAACTGCTATGGAAAATTGTTTCAAATGAAAGTTGTAGGAAATTACATTCTCTATAACAGTTGTATAGAATTGTATACCTATATTCTAATGATGTTTTAACGGAGAAATATCGCAAAAACCGAATCGGGTTTCGAATAAACCTCGACTTCCGGTTAACTGTTATTGTCCAAAAACTAATCAGTTCTTTGTACTCATACTAAAGTATTATATATGAAGTTTGGTAACGATATGGCAAGTTCTTTTTGAGTTAGAGCGCCCACAATCACACACACGCGCACACAGACATCATTCCGAAAATTGTCTAAACGTGTTCTAGGGACCTCATAACGTGCATTTCCGTTGAAATCTCGAAGTCGATTTTTTTCATGAACACAATGCTTCCCCATTACTACGTATGGAGAAAATAAAAACGTGGTAGGCGCGGAAGGATCTTAATGTTTGAATGCATATAATGTATAATAATATATAATCAGTGATGAGCTGGAAAGAAATTGAGAACCGGCTCTAAAAGAGGGGTGGTTAGGAAATTTGAGTAACGGTGTAACGACTGGTCGAATTTTTATGAAAATTGCAGCGTATCATTAGACTGGTCCAGCTTAAAATATAGGCTATGCGGTGTATTTAAAAAAAGAATTTAAGTGGGGGTTTGGGGGTGTCGCCGATTTGGTTTTTCGACGATAACACTGGAGTGAATTAACTTAGGAAGTTCAAATTTGATAATTGTCACTCTCAATACAAGTATAAGATCAAGTTTGTAGATGACCAAAATCAGTCAAAGGTGAGGGGGGTTACGGAGGGGGGGCACCCGTAAGAGAAATCGCTGATTTCAAGCTAACGGTTGATTGATTTCCTGATATACCTGATTTTCCTGAATTTCTCAATTTTGCAAATTTTCCAGATTTTCCTGATTTTCCTAATTTCCTGATGTTCCTGAATTTCCTGATTATCTTGAATTTCCTGATTTTCCGAAATTCCGGAATTTCCTGCTGTTCCTGATTTTCCAGAATTTCCTTATTTACGTGATTTACCTGATTTTTATGACTTTCCCGATTTACCTAAATTTCTCAATTTCCTGATTTACCTGATCTTCCTCATCAAATTGATTGAAATAAAAGATGTAGGAAGATTAGGAAATACCCGAAAATCAGGACACTCAGGAAAATCAGGAAATTCAGGAAAATCAACAAATGCAGGTATATCAGGAAAATGAGGTAAAACAGGAAAATAAGGAAATTCAGGAAAATCAAGAAATTCAGGAAAATCAGGTATATCAGGAAAATCAAGTATCTCAGGAAATTCAGGAAAATTAGGAAATTCAGCATAATCAGGAAAATCAGCAAATTCAGAAAAATCAAGAAAATTATTTTCCAGAATTTCCTGATTTTCCTAAATTTCCTAATTTTTCTCTATTGCCTGAATTTCTAGATTTACCTGAATTTCCAGATTTTCCTGAATTTCCTGATATTCCTAAATTTCCTGATTTTTCAGATTTACCTGATTTTCCTGATTTTCCTGAATTCCTTGATTTACCTGATTTACCATATTTTCTGATTTTCCTAAATTTCCTGATTATTCTGAATTTCCTTATTTTAATGAAATTCCTGATTTTCCTGATTGACCAAAATTTCTTGATTTTCCTGATATTCCTTAATTTCCTGATGTTCCTGAATTTCCTGAGTCTCCTGATTTTACTCACCAAATTGTTCGAAATAAGGATATGGGAAAATCAGGAAATACGGAAAATCAGGAAATACAGAAAATCATGAAAATGAGGAAACTCAGGTAATTCTAAATATAACAAAATTCAGGAAAATTAGTACACTCAGGAAAACCAGGAAATTCAGGAAAATCAAGAAATTCAGGAAAATCAAGAAATTAAGGAAAATCATGAAATTCTGGAAAATCAGGAAAATCAAAAAATCAGGAAATGCAGGAAAATCAGGAAATTCAGGAAATTCAGAAAAATCAGGAAATTCAGGAAAATCGGGAAATTCAGGTAAATCAGGAAATTCCGGAAAAGCAGGAAGTTCAGGAAAATCTGGAAATTCAGAAAAATCATAACTCAGGAAAATCAGGAAATTCATGAAAATCAGATAATTCAGGAAAATCAGGAAATTAATTGAAAAAAAGCAAATTCAGGAAAATCAGGAAATTCAAGAAATTCAGGAAAATCAGGAAATTCAGGAAAGTAAGGGAATTCAGGAAAATCCGTTATATCAGGAATTTCAGGAAAATCAGGTAATTCATAAAAATCTGAAAATTCAGGAGAATCAGGAAATTCAGGAAAATCAAAAAATTCAGGAAAATCAGAAAATTCAAAAAAACCAGGAAATTCAGGAAACTTATTTTCTCGAATTTTCTGATTTTCCTAAATTTCCTGATTTCCCCGAATTTCCTTATTTCCCCGAATTTCCTTATTTTCCGGAATTTCCCGATTTTCCTGATTTACCTGAATTTCACGAATTTCCTGATTTTTAAGAATTTCTGGTTTACCTGAAACACCTGATTTTCCTGAATTTCCTGAATCAGTAAAATCAGGAACATCGGGAAAATCAGGAAATCAGTAAATTCAGGAAAATCAGGATAATCATGAAATTCAGGTAAATCAGGAAATTCAGAAAATCAGGAAATTCGGGAAAATCAGGTAAATCCGGAAATTCAGAAAAATCAGGAAATTCTGTAAAATCAGATATTTCAGGAAAAGCAGGAAAATCAGGAAATTCAGGAAAGTCAGGATATTCAGGAAAATAAGGAAAATCAGGTAAATCAGGAAATTCAGGAAATTCAGAAAAATCAGGAATATCAGGAAAATCTGGAAATTCTGGTAAATCAGGAAAATCAGGAAATACAGGCACATCAGGAAATTCAGGAAAATCAGCAAGTTCAGTAAAATCAGGAAAATCAGGAGATTCAGGAAAATAAGGACATTCAGAAAAATCAGGATAATCAGGAAATTAAGGAAAATAAGGAAGTTCAGGAAAATCAGGAGCCAGGAAAATCAGCATATTCAGAAAAATAAGGAAATTCAGGAAAATCAGATAATTCAGAAAAATTTGGAAATTCAGGATCAGGAAATTCAGGATAATCAAGATATTCAGGAAAATCAGTAAATTAAAGTATATCAGCAAAATCAGGAACTTCAGGAAAATCAGGTAAATCAGGAAATCAGGAAATTCAGGAAAATCAGGTAAATCAGGTAAATCACGAAAATTTAGGAAAATCGAAAAATTCAGGTAAATCAGGAAAATAAGGAAACACAGGAAATAAAGGAAAATCAGAAAATTCAGGAAATTCAGATAGTTCAGGGAAATCAGGTAAATCAGTAAAATGTGGTAAATCAGGAATATCAGGAAAACCACATTTTCCTGAATTTCCAGATATTCCTGAATTTCCTGATTTTCCTGAATTTCCTGATTTTCCTCAACTTCCGGTTTTTCCTGAATTTCATGATTTTCCTGAAGTTCCTGATTTTTCTGAATTTCCTGATATACCCGAATTTCCTAATTTTCCTGAATTCCTTGATTTTCCTTAATTTCCTGATTTTCCTATATTTCCTGATTTTCCTATATTTCCTGATTTTCCTACATCTATGATTTCAAACAATTTAATATGGAAAATCTGGAAACTCAGGAAAATCAAGAAATTCAGGTAAATCAGGAAAAACAGGAAATTCAGGAAAAACCGGAAATTCAGGTAAATCAGGAAATTCAGGAAAATAAGGAAATTCAGGTAAATCAGAAAAATCAGGAAATTCAGGAAAATAAGGAAATTCTGGAAAACCAGGTAATTCAGGAAAATCAGAAAAATCAGGTAAATCAGGAATTCAGGAAAATCAGGAATTTCAGGAAAATCAGCAAATTCAGGAAAATCAGGTACATCAGGAAATTCAGGCAAATCAGGAATTTCAGGAAAATCAGGAAATACAGTCAAATCAGGAAATTCAGAAAAATCAGGAAGCTCAGGAAAATCAGGAGATTCAGGAAAATCTGGGAATTCAGAAAAATCAGGATATCAGGAAATTAACGAAAATAAGGAAATTCGGGAAATTCAGGAAAATCAGTAAAATCAGTAAAATCACGAAATACTGGAAAATCAGGAAATTCAGGAAAATAATTTTCCTGATTTTCCTGAATTTCCCGATTTTCCTGAATATCCTATTTATCCTGATTTTCCTGAATTTCCTGATATACCTGATTTTCCTGATGTGCCTGAATTTCCTGAGTTTCCTGATTTTCCTGTATTTCCTGATTTACCTGAATAACCTGATTTTCCTGAATTCCTGATTTACCTGAATTTCCTGAATACCTTCTTTTCCTGAATTTCGTGATTTACCTGATTTTTCTGAATTTCCTGATTTTCCTGAATTTCCTGATTATTCTGAATTTCCTGATTTCCCTGATTTTCCTGAATTACCTGATTTTCCTGATTTTTCAGAATATCCTGATTTTCCTGACTATCCTGATTTCCCTGATTTACCTGAATTTTCTGATTTTCCTGAATTTCGTGATTTACCTGATTTTTCTGAATTTCCTGATTTTTATAAATTTCCTGATTTTTCTGAATTTTCTGATTTAACTGATTTTTCTGATTTTCTTGAATTTCCTGATGTCTGAATATCCTGATTTTTCTGACTTTCCTGCTTCCCCTGAATTTCCTGTTTTTCCTGATTTACCTGAATTTTGTGAATTTCGTGATTTTCCTGATTGACCTGATTTTCCTGAATTGGCTAACTTTCCCGATTATCCTGAATTTACTGTATTTTCTTGATTTTTCTGAATATTCTGATTTTCCTGAATTTCCTGAACTTCCTTATCTTCCTGAATTATGTCGTATTCCTAAATTTCGTGATTTTTCTGATTTACCAAATATCGTGAATATCCAGACTCCCGATTTTCCTGAATTTCCTGATATTTCCGAATTTCCTGATTATCCTGAATTTTCTGATTTTACTAAATTTCCTGATTTTCCTAATGTTGCTGATTCACCTGATTTTCCTGAATTTCCTGCTTTTCCTAAATTCCCTAATTCCCCTGATTTACCTGAATTTCCTGATTGACCTAATTTTCTTGAAGTTCCTGATTTTCCTGAATTTTCTGATTTGCTGATATACCTGAATTTCCGAATTTTCCTGAATTTCTTGATTTTCTTGAATTTCCTGTATTTCCTGATTTTCCTACATCTATCATTTCAAACAATTTAATACGAAAATCAGGAAATTCAGTAATATCAGGAAATTCAGGAATATCAGGAAATTCAGGAGTCTGAAAAATCAAAAATTCAGGTCAACCAGTAAAATCATGAAATTCCGAAAAAACCGGAAATTCAGGAAAATCAGTTAATCAGGAAAATCAGGAACATTAGCAAATTCAGGAAAATCACGAAAATAAGAAAAATCTGGAAAATAAGGAAATTCACGAAATTAAGGAAAATCAGTAAATTCAGGAAAATCCGGAAAGTGAGGAAATTCAGGTAAATCAGGATATAAAGGAAAATCAGGAAATTCAGGTAAATCAGGAAATCAGAAAAATCAGGAAATTCTAAAAAATAAGGAAATTCAGGAAAATCCGGAAATTCAGGAAAATCAGTATAATAGGGAAAATCAGTTAAATCATGAAATTGAGGAAAATCAGGGAATTCAGGAAAGTCAGGATATTTAGGAAAATCAGGAAGTTTAGTAAAATCAGGAAAATCGGGAGATTCAGGAAATTCAGAAAAATCAGGAAATTAAGGTAATTCAGGAAAATTAGGAAATTCACGAAAATTAGGAAAATCAGTCAATCACGAAATTCAGGAAAATCAGGAAGTTCAGGAAAATCAGGTAAAACAGGAAAATTTCTGCTAGTTTATAAATAATCGGTTTCTCGGTTTCCGTCAAATTTATCCTTAAAAACGTCGTTATTGGTAATCTTCGTGAGGACCAAAGTTGTAGAGAATAATATCTCTTCCATGTTTTGTTTGAAACAAATTTTCGTAGAACCATCCATTTCGGAGATATTTTGCTTTCTCTTAATTTGCAGTATACAGCGCCCCCACCATGTAGCGGTGGATTCTGTAAACATATTCAAAATGTACGTAATTTACGGCAATAAGGACGACTGTATACTTTTACGATACGAAATAATAATTTTGCCTTATTATGCTATTCATAAAAAGAATTTAAATATCTATGCCCCAAATATGGAGAAAGTCGTGTTGGCCACATCAGATTTTTTGGTAATACCGTTCCGCTAGCTTAAAAAGTGTTCCGTTCGTAATATATTCCATTTCATACACTGCCGGTAATTGACTACCAGATAGAGCAAAATGTACTTGAAAGGACAAAATCAATAAATTTTCATATTTTCTAAAAATTTAACAACCGGCTCGCAAATTCTGAGAAAAATTAACAACAGGCTCGCGCTCAGGCTCATCACTGTATATAATTACATATAAATAGCAGAAAACCCAACACGCACTACTATGGGTTTGATCTATAAGGGGAGCTGCAAGTGCATGGTCGATCAGTGCATGACTTTGTTGGAGCAGCACAGTGACTTCACACCAGTGAGTGCAGTGAAGCGGGGCTGTGACGGACTATTTTAATGCTACCGACAAGTTTTACGTAATAAGCGAAAAAACCTAAACAGTCGAGCCTGGACTCTTTTTAAAATAAAACTTCGTAGGTGTTCCGAGAAATATTTTGAAATTATGTACGTTTACCGCTAAAAAAACCTTTTTGTCTTACTGTTTACTAGGTAATTTTATAGTTTGCTTAATAAATTACGTTCTAAAAGTCCGGTAGAAATGTTTTACATTGAATGTGGGTCCAGAAATACTATTTGGGAAGTTATTTCCCTCTGGGCGCCTAAAGGTTATGGTGCCCCGGCGAACGCGGATTTTCGCTTAACGCGGAGACCTCAGGAACGCATCCCCCGCGTTAAGCGATGCTCACTTGTATTTAAATAACTAAAAAACAATAAGTTTAAAAACAAGAGAACAAAAAATGTAACATACCTTGCATACAATAATTAATCTCTCAAAGTAAACTTTGTTATGAAAGTCTTATCAGAAACATCCTAGATTAAGAATAAATATTTTTTTAACACTAAGGGAAAACCCAAAAACAGAATTTATATTTGCAATTATAAAACCAGAGTAAAAATGTTTAAACTTTAAACATACCTTACGAACAATAATACTGTAAAATTACTAATTGGGTTTTAGAAGCAATAAAGCCAGAAATGAAAGATTATGTTTAACTCAAAAACTAAGATGATAAATATAACAAACTATGCTAAACATGTTAATAAATAATAAAAGATACTAAAAATAGTTATATATAAAACATTTACAACTAAAATAATAATATTCTCCATCTCTCTTTGCCTCGCACAGCATTTCTCTTTGTCTCTTTCTCCATGTCTTTGCCATCGTTCCCCGTAGGTGCTAACCTCGTGGTGATGGGGGTGCGGACAAAATCACATCTCTGGATGACCTCCTGGTCAAAAAAGTTGGATTTGTACCACTCACTCCAGGGACTAGGTTTGAAGAGGTCTTCCCCTGCCTAACCCACCAGGGGTATAGGCAGGCTCGGCGGTACCTCCATTGGCATAGGGAAGTCAAGCTGACCCTTCTCTATTGGATTAGGTTTGAGGAGATCCTCCTCCTTCCTCTCCCACCAGGGGTATAGGCAGGTACAGCAGTACCTCCATTGGCATAGGGAAGTCAAGCTGACCCTCATCTATTGGACTGGGTTTGACGAGATCCTCCCCCTGCCTATCCCACCAGGGCATGGGCGCCCAGAGTAAGGGGCAAGGGGGGGGGGGGGGGGGGGGGGGGGGGGGGGGGGCACTACGTTTCCCAAAAATTTTACATATGGCATTTTAAAGTTTACGCTGGCACAAGCAGAGCTGACAGATCGCGGTGCAAACGGTGTGACTGCACCGGGCCCTGCGCTATCTTAAAACATTTGTTTTATTTGCGGGCGAAAATCTGCTGAAGTGTGGCTGCAAGTAAATGTTTTGAGTGCAGTAACACTCCCATACTCCTTCTGTTGAAATTGTATCTCCGAATGTTGATTGTAAGAAATATAAGGAATGCAAATGACTGGATGTAATTTTCCAGACATTTTTGTTGCCATTTAGATTCTGTATAATCAATAGTAAAGGAACAAGTAATCCGAGCACTTGCTGAGAAGCTTTCCGGAAACCCATTAGCAAAATGGAAGAACAAAAGGCGGAAAACGTTAAAGTAATTATTTGCTCTCCAACATTAATCCAAGTGCCCTATGCTGGAATATAAAGTAGCAGAGATATGAATCTTTGAAACTTTAGCAGGGCAGTACTGCAAACAGGCGCACAGCCAGGAGGGGGGGGGGGGGGAGTTTTACTTCTACTGTGCGACTGCAAATAACAAATATTATGAACACGGCCGGCATCAGGGGTGAGGCGACCGCCTCAGGCGGCACATACCTTGGGGCAGCATTTTCAGGCGCATATTGAGACAAAAATCAACCGCCATTGCGGATTTGCAAAAAAGAAAAGCGTGCCCATTGACAAAGGCAACCATGGACAGATCGCTGAGTAATTTGGAATCTTTCGATATCTATTGCGGCAACTAAATCGCGTTGCTAATAACATTAGAGGTAATACTTTAGGAGGATTTTAGAAACTAACATTTTATCTGCGGTGTGAAATACTACTCCCCTAAAACGTAAAGCAGGCCCTGCTTTAAAAAATCAATTTAAAAATGTTTTTTTGCTATATTTGTGTAAGTAGCCCCTGCGAGGTGAGCAACCAATGCTAATGAGTGAGCATTATGCCCCTCCCTGAAAAAATTTCTGCGGGCGCCTCTGCACCAGGGATATACGGAGGTATAGCAATACAGGTCTTAAATATACACATAAAACAAATAACTAAATACCCAAATTTTACAATATTAGTTGAGACGAAATTTACGAATCACCCCCCACCCCCCTTTTGGGTGAAGACGGTTAATAGTTTAGCCAGAAAATGAAGGTTTTAATTTGGGGTTCCTTTAAAGCCTATTATGAACAACTCATAACTCACAATAGATGTAGTGTAGTGGTTATCGTTCTGGCTTGTGCAGCGCTACGCAAAGGGATTGAATCTTAGAGTTCGACATTTTCTTTTCACCTACCCGATTTTATTTTTTCTTGCCCATACCTTTACGAGAACTTCACACTCCTTTTCTTCCGATATTTTGTGTTTGAACAAATCTGCGAATATATTCCGATTACCACCAGCTTCGCCTTCATTTCCTAAAAATTACTGTATATTGTATTGCCGCTCGTGTTACATGGACGAACGGTTGAAAAGGTTTCATTTGTAACAACTGTCGTCGCCAGAGAAGGTTTTTGCCATCTTCATCGGTAATGGCTAAAAAGTTTTTGATAAGGGGGGTGCTTATGTTAGCTAATCTGAAATTTTGCATTTTTTTTGGCAAATCTACACTAATAAAGGATTTAAATGGGATTTGTTAGATGAAAATCGGTTGAACGCAAGGGAAGTTATGGCTGAGTAACGAAATCACCCCTCCGTATTAATATATAGATAATATGAGTATTTTAAAGAAAAAGCTGTTGGTGAAAGAAAGTTAAAGATTAAAACTATACTAAAAATCTGATGTGGCCAACACGACTTTCTCCATATAACAGAGCAATGAATATGATTGCTTTCTTTAAATAAGCGTCCTCAGGAATAATTATCATAAATTACACACGTGAATAATTTTTAAAAAATTTCAATTGTCTTCATTTAAAAAACAATAAGTAAAGACAATTGTTAGCTGTTTCTATGGATAACAAAATATCGATGCGCAATTAAAATTACCCTTGGCAGCGCAACGCAATACGTCCGAAGCTAAGGAGTGAAACGATCTTCCTTTGGTAACTACCAAGGGAAGACTGGTTGGTGAAGCGTAAATTCAAATAAGGAATGGGAGCTTGTGGAACGATTTTTTCCAGACCATGGATCTGGTTTGGCAAAACCCTTTGGCGGAATAGGGAAAATATCATTTCCAAAAGTCCGCTCTGTGAGACGAACGCTGGAAAAGGACGAGGAATCGGACAATCTGCTAAATGACCGGCGGTATTTTTATGTACACACCCAAAATTCTTTTCCCCACTGAGATGCTTCTAGAACAGGGGTGGGCAAACCATGGCCCGCGGGCCATCAAGAGCATTTAAAGCGGCCCGCGAAGCTTTGGTGAAAAAGCAATCTGTAAAATTTAACTCAATTTTATATTACTCTTGGTAAAATTATGAAAATAAAACCTTTAGTTTTGAAAATTTAGCTTTACAATCCCTGTTTGTGCTTGTTTTTCACTTATGTATGATGCCTAAGAATCTAAGCAATTTCCGATTTAAAATCTAATCTGGCCCGTCTAAGCAATGGCATCATTCAATGTGGCCCGATGAAGAATTCGCAAACACCGATGCGGCCCGCCATGCAGAAAAGTTTGCCCACCCCTGTGACCAGAGGGTCTCGGACGGTTCAGCACCGCCATTTCAGCGCCACCATTTCAGCGCCGAGCATTTCTTACCCAGTATGTATATTGTTATTCATCCTATATTGAGCATACCATGAATTACTTTAAACATTTTAATGGGTTACATTTTCAACTAACTTACATAGTATAAACAATTCAATCTGGAAATTTAACCACCGCTAGTATGAACAATTAAACGAGATTTATATATTAGTGAATGGGTCAATCGTACCACTAGCTATATAAACTATTGAACGGCAAATACTAACACCAGTAATATAAACAATTAAACGGGTAATGGTAAAAAACAGATGTATAAGCAATTGAACATGTTGTATTCTGAACTAAAGTTAGTTTTAAATCATCAGTTAACTTTTTCAAAACTTTTAAGAAACAAGAAACTAAATTTTGGCATTTGATAAAAGAAATTAAGTGTAAAGCATGGCGGAGGATGTTCTCATATGGGGCTGTATGTGACTGCTGGCGCCAGAAATTTAGAACGAGGGTGAGTCAAAAAGTATCCACAATGTATTTTTTAAATTTGTGCGACCGTTTTTGAACATGTTAATCAAATTGTACACACTCCGCTGCGGCATAGCACTGTTCCCATACTGTGTTGAAATTTTTCGATGGATATCTGCCCCTGGTACACCTTCAGTCCACAAAAATTGAATCACTGCACGCTGCTCTTCTTTGGTACATCGGCAAGTGGAGCGGCCATGTTAACTCTGCTACAACGACACGATAACTGACCATTCAAGATCGAAACCACACCAAAATGACTAAGAGAGTCCACATTTACAGTTGCACAAGCAATTAGTAGCGCAGCCAACAAAAAAATTTTTAAAATACATTGCGGATACTTTCTGACTCTCCCTCAAATTAATAGATGGTATAATGGATAAAAACATATACCTAAATATTTTAAAAAATAATTTAGCCATCAGTTCTGAAAACCTTCATCTTATTGGTCAATAAAAATTCCAACAAGACAACGATCCCAAGAATACTGCTTCGGATGTTAAGATGTGGCTTTTGTACAAAGTCCCAAAAATGCTTAAAACTCCACCTCAATCATCGGATTACAACACAATTGAACATCTATGAGCACATTTAGAAGAAAAAATAAGGAAACATAGCATATCAAGCCGTGTGGACCTAAAGAGGATATTGAAAGACGAATGAGAAGCCATCCCTCCTGAAATCTGCCAAAATTTAGTTTCTTCTATGCCCAAAAGGCTGCAAGCCGTTGTAAAATCAAAAGGACATCCTAGCAAATATTAAAACAAAAAGAATACGTGTTATTTTTACATATATTTAAGTAAAATGTTAAAAATTTAACTGTATGAATACTTTTGGGACGTACGTATCAATCGAATTTGTTTAATTTTTTGTTAATGCATAAGAATTTAAATAATGTATTAAAGCCATTAGAATCACTAAATGAATATACTGTAAACATAAAGAAATAAAACATTTGAATTATGTTTTAAAGCAAGAAAATCGACTTTTCTTGTAAACAGGGGTGTATGAATACTTATGGGACTAACTGTGGGTCTAAAAATGTTTACATAATTAATGAATCTATTATATCTATGATTCTGTAATTTTGCCAAATGATTTAATAACCCAAAATAAAAATAAACGTAGTGCTACAATCAAAAGATACACTAAGCAGACTATAAAGTCAAATGATATACCCGAATTATTGAAACATTTAAAAGATTTTAAATGGCCAACTGAAGAGATGTATGACATAAAATTATTGTCTGATAAATTTGTGGAACAGTTTAACTCTTTTCAGTCTAATTATCCATTACAATGTGGGAAAAAACATGATACTTCAATTAATATACCTTATTTCGCTGAGAAGGTGATGCATGCAAGAAGAGAAAAGATAAAGGCATATTGTGTTGCTAAAGATTCTAAAGATAACAGAGGAAAGCTCTGGGATGACTATACTAAAAAAATCTGATGTGGCCAACACATGACGTTCTCCATATTTGGGGTATAGATATTTAAATTATTATGATAGCATAATAAGGCAAAATTATTATTTCGTATAGTAAAAGAATACAGTCGTCCTTATTGCCGTAGATTATATTTTGAATATGTTTACAGAATACACCGCTACATGGTGGTGGTGCTGTCTACTGGAAATTACGAAAAAGTTAAATATATCCGAAATGAATGTATCTACAAAAAATTGTTTCAAACAAAACTTGGAGGAAATATTATTCTCTACAACTTTGGTCCTCACAAAGATAACCAATACTGACTTTTTTAAGGAGATACTTGATGGAAACCGAAAAAACCGATTATTTATAAATAATTCCTAAACAATAACTGCTATAGAAAATTGTTTGAAATAAAAGATGTAGGAAATTATATTTTCTACATTTTTTGTAATGGTCAATGTATACAATAATGACGTATTATTGGCAAAATATTGCAAAAACCGAATCGAGTTTTGAATAAACCTCGACTTCCGGTTAACCGGTATTGTCCAAAAACTAATCAGTTCTTTGTGCTCATACCAAAGTGTTATATATGAAATTTGGTATTAATATGACAAGTACTTTTTGAGTCAGAGCACCCACAATTACACACACACAAATGCATCATTCCGAAAATAGTCTAAACGTGTTCTAGAGACCTCAAAACGTGTATTTCCTTGGAAACCTTGAAGTCGATTTTTTTCGTGATCACAATACTTTCTCTATACTATGTATAGGGTATTCCATGCTATATGTCCAGACTCTGTAAGTGATGGTTCCTTCGAATCGAATCAAATTTTCAGTATTGTTAGTACGTCTAACTACATTCTCAAAATGCAAACAAGATTTTCTCCATATTTGGGGTATAGATATTTAAATTATTATGAATAGCAATAGTGATGCTTTAATGGAGAAATATTGCATAAACCGAATCGGGTTTCGAATAAACCTCGATTTCCGGTTAACCGGTATTGTCTAAAAACTAATCAGTTCTTTGTGCTCATCCTAAAATGTTATATATGAAATTTATGACAAGTACTTTTTGAGTTAGAGTGCCCACAAACACATAAAGACATCATTCCGAAAATAGTCTAAACATGTTCTATGGATGAAAATATCTAATAAACTATTGGTTTTTTGAAACATTCCTATCACATACACAAAGACACCCAGAAAATAGTCTAAACGTGTTCTAGGGACCTCAAAACGTGTATTTCCGTTGAAATATCGAAGTCGAATTTTTTCGTGATCACTACATATGGAGAAAGTAAAAAGGAATAATTTTGTAAACGTTTTAAGAAGTTCAAGAGTTAAATACTTTCAAAATAAAATAAATACCTATAAGAATGACACAAAAAAGATGTGAGAAGTTTTAAAAAATACACTAAGAGGTAATAATAGGCCACAAGGCGTAATATAT
Organism: Uropetala carovei; assembly: GCA_036926305.1. Lineage (NCBI taxonomy): Eukaryota > Metazoa > Arthropoda > Insecta > Odonata > Petaluridae > Uropetala > Uropetala carovei. The sequence continues at coordinate 2,866,854 of JAXCHB010000003.1, forward strand.
TGGAAACTAAATTTGCAATTGATATAAATTTCAATAATGGATACATTTAATTCTTTTTATGTTGACAGAGTAAAGGAAATTGTTAATTCTACTGATAATAGTAACAATATTATGTTAGTAAATGATGATTATCCACAACCAGCTACTTTATTTTCTGCATTTAGTGAAAACACAAGGAATGATTTATTAAAGATAATTAAATATCTAAACAATAGTTCAACATTTGATTTAGTGGATAAACACATTATAAAAAATACTTTTGAAATAATATGTGATAGGCTCCTGCATGTATATAACTGCCCTCTAAAAAATGCTGTATATCCCAGTTAGAAAACAAATATGATTATTCCAATCCCAAAGATACAAAACTCTTGTGAACCACAACACTTCTGCCCTATTAATATACTGCCTTTATATGAAAAGATTTTTGAAATGTTATTGTACAATCAAGTGATAGATTATATAAGTAAAAATGATCTGTTATATGAGAAGCAGTCAGGGTTGAGAACTAAACATTCTTGTGAAACCGCAATTCAAGTCTTGCTTTTATATTGGAGACAAACAATTGATAATGGAAATTTTATTATAGTGGTAATGCTTGATTTTAAGAGAGCATTTGAAACTATTGACAGAAATATTTTAATAAAAAAATTATGTAAATTTGGGATTACCAGTAAAGCACTAATGATATTACAGGATTACCTTAAAAACAGGAATCAGTTTGTAAATATTAATGGAGAAAAATCTAGTCCTATAGAAAATGAATATGGAGTTCCTCAAGGGTCTGTGCTAGGCACATTACTTTTTAATATTTATATTAATGATATTTATAAAATTGCCAAAAAAGTTTCAATTAATTTATTTACTGATGACACATTATTATATTTCTCAGGTAAAAACAAAAAAAAGTTCTAACAATCAATAATGAATTAAGTGACCTTGATATTTAGTTAAAAATGAATAAATTAAAATTAAACCTGGATAAAACAAAAGCAATGATATTGTCTGCTAAATCGCGACACGGTTGCACTGTCTCAGGCGGGTTGCCGCTAGATGTAGGGGCTGTCGCAGGTGGAAGCGGGTAGTAGCCGCCGAGGCAGGGAGAGAGTATGGACGCACGAGTGACGCGTGGTGCGAATCGGCATCCATCGAGAGCGCTGTGGTGCACCGATATTGTATTCCGCGATCGATATTGCGACAATATTCTTAAATTGCTCAAGTACAAGAAATGTATTACTAAATTTGACTGGTAAACTTAAGTTAGCTGTAAGTTCATATCAGATAGAGTTTGTGGATGAATATAAGTACTTAGGAGTTATTCTTGATCTATATTTAAAATTTGATAGGCATATTGATTACATTAGTAAAAAGATTGGTAAGATAATAGGGTGTATTGCTAGGTTAGGATCGTTTTTGTCGCCAGCAATGAAAGTGACTTTATATAAAACTTTAATTTCTCCACATATTGATTACTGTGGCTCAGTCCTTTGGAAATAAATGAAAAATATCTTATGTCACTTCAGAAGCTGTAAAATAAAATGCTAAGTGAGATATTGTTGTGCAATAGAAGAACACATGTGAAAGATATGTTGGAAGTTACATGCTTGCTCTCCATAAGACAAAGAATAATGTATAATACAATGGTTTTTATATTTGTTGAAAAATAATATTATATCTAAATGTCTCTGTGATCGAATTGTATATAACTGATGTACACACTTATGAAACGAGAAATAAACGAAATTTTTTTATAGCAACACAAAACTCAAATATGAACAAGAAATCAATATTTCAAAATGGCTTGTCAACATTTAATAAATTACCCATAAATTTGAAAATGTGTGACAAAATTAGTATCTTTAAGAGAGGAATAATAGAATCTATAAAACTGAACATACTGTAAATATTTCAAATATATATTAAAGGTGTATTTTTTGTATTGTATTACTAATATTTTTATATGTACATGCATTAGCATGAAGATGCTAAATAAAGGTTTCTTATCTATCTATCATTATAATAATACACTTACCTTCAGGGAACTCGGTATCTCTGTCCGTTCAGAGATTTAGAGGATTGATTCTCTAATCCTGCTGTTTACAATTTTTGCAGTAGTCCGGTTTAATTAAAATTATGGTCTTTTTACAGTAAATTTTATGCCGAATCCAATGATATGTTTTAATTTTCTGTAACTTTGGGAAATACCATAAAAGTTTAAAAAACTAGAAAATTTTGTAATCTGCGTATATTTTTTTTTAAACATACGTCATCATAATTCGATTTCTATTGATCGAAAAGTGACCATTTTTAATGTGAATTCCATAATGATTCTGAACAACGATTACCTAAAAGAAAATATATAAAATTTATGAAATTCCTATAAAAATTAAAAAACATAACGTATAACTAAAATTTTTAGTCACAAACATGAAAAAGTTAGTCTGCGAGAAACTTTTTCCCTATTTAATTTGAGGGTTACATGCAGCAAAGGAAAGTTTCAAAATAGTTTAAATATGTTTTTAAAAAAGACCCCGTATCAATAACTTCAATAGCTTTCATAATACGAATGAATAAAAACATTATATGAAAATGTGGGAGCTCGCGGGACAGAAAAGCATGCAGTAAGCAGATGCGTTTTTGCTATTTCCAACAAAGAGTTGTACATTTTGGGATATTAATTTATTACAAGAATTGGTGGAAGATGGCTTACTTAAAGATTTAATGAATAATGATTAAATTTGTGAGAGAAGGTGATATTAATGGGAGGTGATTTTAGTCAGCTCCTACCCGTTATTCCGAGAGCATCGAGAGGAGAGATTGTAGACGGAAGTAATATATGGCCACAGTTTAGATTACTAAAACTGAAAGAAAATATGAGAGCAAAACCAAATGAAAAAGATTTTGCAGATTTGCTTCCCAAACTTGGTAATGGGGAGTTTGGAGGTTCAGTAGAAATACCGGAGAATTGCTTTTCCGAGGAATCAAATTGTGTTAACTTCCTGTTTGGTGAATAAATATCTTCATTCTATACGTCTTACTATTTAAAATCAATCCTCTGCACCAAAAATGAAGATTCATTGGAACTTAATGAAAAAGTTTTGGAAAAGTTAACTGATGATTTAAAACTAACTTTAGTTCAGAATACAACATGTTCAATTGCTTATACATCTGTTTTTTACCACTACCCGTTTAATTGTTTATACTACTGGTGTTAGTATTTGCCGTTCAATAGTTTATTTAGGCCGAATACCAAATATGACCTAACGATATTTATTTCAATTTGTCATTTCTTCAATATTTTAGTTGGTATCAGCAATGAAATGTTTATTATTTCTTGTATATTGAAAATATTTCAAGAAAATTTAATTTCCAAATACCCTATGTAAAATTAATAAACAATGTACTGCGCTTACAAAATTATGTTCAATAGAACCCCTCAGTAACTTTTATTTACATAGTTCAGATTTTTCTGCTACAAAATCCCTATTACTTTCATCAGAATTCATTACCATTTATATAATTTTCTTTTAAAATACCAATAAAATATCCGTAGTTTTTACGTGTGACAATCACAATTACAGTAACCCGCAATCGTCACGACAGTAGGAACAAATTCTAGTACTGAAATAAGTATCTCTACTAGGCTTTGGAAAGCTATAATTGCTTTTAATTAAAATAAATACAAATGAACTCTTTGTAACAAATACAAAGTCGAAAGTTATCTATGAAACAAACCACAGTCCCATATATTTTTCAAAAATGTACATAGAAACAGTAAATACACCTTTAATCTTCAATGATTTCCATAAAATCGTATTCCACATCCTACATGAAATATTCTCCACACCCACTGCTATAAATTGATGTGATAATATGGGAGACCTATGAGAAACATTGTTATATGATAAGAACACCATGATGCTCTAATCATCGCCCGAAATTTTAGCAAAGATACAGCGCACTGATCACATTGGTGCATAGCAACGAAGTGGATAGAAAGTAAATATAGGAAATATGCCTTGTCCCGGAAAAGGAACATTTCCCTTTATATTGAATAATTTAACTATCTCTAATATTAAAATCCTACAAAAGATTAACTCAAAATTATATTTTTCAAAAAAGCATTTTTGCGCAATTCAAATATTTAATCTCTTCAAGGACATTAATATTCCGCCAATAGTATTGTTTTCCTGATGCATTTTGTCGCAAAATAATTAATTTATGTACAATAAAATAATTTTACTTAAGGTTTTTCGAAATAGAAATAAATTACAACAGCAGGTAATATAATTATTAAATAAATAAAAAAATTGTGTTTACATACCCCGACTATTAAAGCCGGCCAGCAAAGAATCCTAATAAATATGTTATGCTACAGTGAAACGAAGAGACAATAGCATCCTGCAAATTTAAAACTAGTTAGCGAATCGGGTTTTTAAAAAAGCACTAAATAGAATAAGAAGACGTATGCTAAATTTATAATGTTTTTGTAATACATTATAGTATGCACATACTCTTATAAATATGTGATCAAGTTTTGATTCATTTCACTATAAAAGACGAGCTAAAACCCATAATCCTAATATTTACTCGAAAAAAATTATAGATTAATTAAAAAATTTGTTTTATGAGCATGATATTAAAAATGATTTTCAAAAAAATTTTCTAACCTTTAAAAAACTGCTAAAGGCGACACGTGCTGATGTGCTCGTTAACCATGTGCAAAAAATATCCTTCTCCAACCACAAGACAGCAAAGACTGAGAAAAGCAGTGCTGGAAAACGTTACATGTAACATAACGAAATAATTTTGAGTTAACGTAACAAAAAACGTTAACGAAATTTTTCAAAAAGCTGTAACGAAAACCAAAAATTTAATTTCGTTAACAGATTCGTTACTACTTGCTCTAGCTGGCTATAAAGCTTGTAGGGACATTCATACACGGCATCTGTGCGAGTGAAAGTGGGCTAAAATCCTTCGTCACCCGCTGAGCCATTTCTACCACCTTGTCGCGAAAGGAGCCCTACCCCGCCCATCACCCATTGTCCTTTTGGGTTTTTCCACATTTATGAAACAAAGGATTCCTTCGGGAAGCATAAGAGAAGAAATGAGGAAGATAAAGCATTGATCTTAAATGTATGTGCCGCTTTCACATTCGCTGTTCTCCCTCCCAGTATATCGTCCTTTCAAACTATTTTTTCAATATTCGTTAGGATTGGGGTTTTCCACTTACTCGTTATACTCAAGTTCCTCTTTTAGAGGTCGGTGCTCTCCAAGTTACTGTCTCATCCTCTCCACCCCTGGATCCTGAACTGTGTCATTTGTTCGTCAGTCTAACTATTTAAGCTGTTGGAGAAAGATCTCACAATAAGTGCTTTTACGATTCAAACCTACCGGCCGAATTCATAGATTTCCAGTTAAACCCGGAACTAGGTGGTTTATGCTAGTACCGATCCAATTATAAAAAAAATTGTTATTAATAGTTATTAATTTTATAGCAATTAAGTAGTTTATAGAAAAAACCTCAACAAACGTAGTTGTATCCCATTGTAAGCATTCCATAAAAATTTCATAATAAACTTTTTATAGATTTAAATTTAGAAAAGGTATTTACTCACGGAAGCGATTGAATACCCACATTCAGGGCTGGTTTCGGTTAAAAGATGTGTGTAAGCGAGGTAAAAATTTTCCACCCCTCTGGATATCAAAGGCATGAAATAATATTAATTATATATTAAAATAGGAAAATAAACCTATTTTACTCAGTCTTGTTTTTTCAAAAATATATTCAGCTGAATATTTTCAGAAAATAGAAATAAAATATTCACTGACCTTATAACAAAATGACTATGTAATGATTATATTACCGAATATTTTTATATTGCAACTTTACGATCATGCTTTTGCACAAAGAGACAAACCCTTGAGTAATCAAAATCTATAGTATTGAAGGTTCGCTGTATATGGGGCAGGAAGGTTATTTGAAATTATAATGCTTAAACCCTAAAAGCACATGAAACCCCCCTTGAATCCCCCCCTTTTAAACCCCCCTTTTGAAACCTCCCCCTTTGAAACCTTCCCTTTTGAAACCCCTTTTTTCAACCCCCCCTTCTGAAACCCCCTTTTTAAACCCCCACTTTTATTCCTCTGAAGAGGTTAAGTTCACAGTGCATCAGCATGTTTTTTAGACAATGTAAAACTTTAAAACGTTCGTTTTGCTATCCTTCTTAAGTGACACCTGTAAATGGTAGGTTTACGTCTCTTACACCTTGATCCAACCCTGAATGTAAATGACTTATCATGGCGTAAAATACAGTTTTTCGCAATGTTTTGAAGTTCTGTGCAATACGCCTCTGGAAAAAATGAAAATGTCAAAATTCGAAATATTGATTTTGCCGCTCCTCTGAAGTGGCACCTGTAAGCCACTGCCTACGTCGCTTACGCCTGAAACCGTCCTGCTCACACTGGGTAAAGGTTCCATATTTTTCTGTTTTACCTGAAAAATTACCTATATTCATGGTTATTAACAGTGGATTAAAACTTTATCAAACTATGCACATTTCTCCTTCTCTTCTTTCATACATGTACTTAATAAAACAATCCTTTTGTCAATATCTAAAATGTTATTAAATGCAATATTGTAAACCCATGGATGATTTACATTTCTTATAGGGTATGAGAAAAGGAAGAAAGCTATCAAAAATAAACCTCAGAGAGGAAAACTTGAAATTTTGACAATTTTCTTTGTTTTCGTCAAATTTTAGGTCTGTTGCAAGAATTAGAATTGGTACAGCCAGTGTACTTTCTGAGTTACTTATAAAAAATTCTACAATGCAACATGAGCATTGCAGTATTTTATTATAATTATTAGGTACATTATTTTTGTACTTAATGTGGGTTAAGGCAATTAACCTTGATTATTAAATGTTGGATATAAAAATCCTAATTTGTATTCATGATCAAAAAAATAACGAAATCTTTTGTGACTCCTTATAAAACTTAAAAATGTTCCTTATCTGCAACATATGTTTAGAAAATTTTTTTAACTATAATTCTAAATGAATAACTTAAACTTACGAGGTATAAATATCAAATAAAAAGTACTCATTTTTGGTAAGCAATTATTTTGTTATAACGTTAAACATAACGAAAAATGAAATGTAGATTTTATCGTAACAAAAAATGAAATGAATCGATACTTTTTTGTTTTCCAGCACTGGAGAAAAGTGAGCACAATTCATAGAGAGAAGGATTGAGGGATATGGACATCTGCATGTTCTGAGGGGGTAGGGGGGTTGGACGATCCTTTTCATTTTCAGAACAAGCAAGATGGGAAAAACCCTTTTGGGAATGTGTAGACCGGAGACCCCGAGGCATCTTTGACCATCTTATCAAACCTGTTGGTTGCCAAGACAACAGACCTACCGGTGAGCATGCACCTGAGGAGTAATGCTTTGGCAGCAACGGGAATATAATCCCATGTGTGAGGGTGGGCATACTTGAGAAGGAAAGAAAATCTAATTACTGACGATAGCCGCTTGATGTCATAAACATAAAAGGTACTTTTGTCTCGCAGTCCTGCTGCCACTGGGTCAAAGACCTTCTTGGATCCTTCGTCGGCGCAGGACAACGGAAGCAAGGAAAATCGCTTACACCATGGTGGACCAAAAGAAGACAGGCATAATTCAATCGCGTCTAGATTTTTGTTCTTTTCTGCTAAAATATTAAGCATTAAAAATGTGGCATTGCAGTCTGCGTAACAATCATATCACGTTGAAAATTTTGTCAGTGGCCACATAAAAATGCTCTGGTGGCCTCAGTTGAGAAAAGCTGTTCTAGAGAAAATGCGGTACTCCTTATGGGTATTTCAGTTTATCGTACTTTCGGTATCGTCTAAAAATGTAGGCTCCCTAAAGCAGGGGCGTTTTTAAGACTTCAAACAACTCAGTGCAATTTTCATAGCGACCCATTTGAACTGATCTGCTATAAAAATTCGAATTTTCATTCTCGAAATTTTAATTTACTTTATTGATTTTATTTAACATAAAATACCAAATGGGTAAATTGAGGAAGAATCGCTTACACAAAGACAAGCATCTGAGCAAGAATCAATCAATCTCATCATTCGTGAATTACTTTGGGGTCCGTAATATGAGGGGCCCGTCGGTTCGTTGCACCCAGAGGTCGGCAAACTGCAGCTCCTGAGTCGCAAGTGGCCCTTTAAGGACTTACGTGTGGCTCCTGACAGCAACTCTCCCTGATAAAACCTCAAAAAGATAAATGGGCTTCATAAAGTATTTTAATAGAAATTGCAGAAAACTAGAAAGGTATGGACGCATTATGCAGAATAAACGCTTGTTTTACAGATATAATAGCAAAAAGTAAAACAGCAGCAAGGAAAAGGAGGTGAGAATCACCCCCCCCCCCATGGATCCACCAATCACTGTGATTCTTCTTATGTTGCGTTTTATCATAATTTGAAAATGTGGCTCTTCTTAGGAAAAAGTTTGCCAACCTCTGGTTGCACCGATTGCACTGACATCAGAAACACTCCTGCCCTAGAGATACGTTGTATCGAGATTTTACTATAGTGGGCGTGCGGGAGAAAACTTTTGGCTACTTTTGTCTTCCCGGTTTTCTCCATCTGTCTTTGCATATGGTAGCAAAAACTTCGGGAGGGGGAAGAGGAATGCAGGCAGGGGTGGCCCGATGAATCTTGGGACCCTGAGCGAGACAGCACTCCAGCTACTCCTCCGTTAGTGTTCTTTGAGATATTTACAAAATACACATTAGTTTATTTATAGGTTTCATGGTATAAATTGGTGTCCAATATCTATTCGCCTGCAAGTAATGCATAGCTAGATGATTGGGATAGTGGCCCCAATACTTTGGCGCCTCAAGCAGTCGCTTGACTCGCCCTTACCTCGAGCCGGCCTTGCATGCAGGGAAGCAAGTTTTATGACTGGAAGGGTTTACGCAGTTTACCAGTATTCTATAGATACAAACGAACCGATGGGTAAGCAACCCTAGAGCTTTGGCACCTAGGGCGGCCGCTCGGCTCGCCCTTACCTTGGGCCAGTTGGACAGCCCTAAATTTTAAAAGGTTCCAAGTGTTCTCCGTCCTTTCAGCCAGTCGAGATAGTATCTTGGAACAGACAAAAGGGCACCTTTCGCGTAGTAAATGTAGTACATGGGCGACCAAGTACTCTCATGGATTATCAGTTGTGGTTTGGGTAGCATCCCTTTTGTCTTGGGTCAGAGGCTATAGAGCTGTGGGAGCCCAGCGTGAGACAATTGCGAGGAATTCCCCGAAATATAAAAATGAATGGTAAATGCAAAGGAAGTCCTGCCTTTCAATTGAGCTATTTGTGCGAACCGAATAAAAGTTTAGAGCTACGAAGTTCTTGATGGCTTGAAAAATATCAGAGCCCAAAGGTGCCTCAAAAATATGGCACCTGGTGAGGTCGCTCCACCGCTCCATGCCACCACACGGCCCTGATACGCTCACATCTCATCTTGATTCCCAGGCATACCAATCTCCAGACTGCCATTACAGACACGGAATGCAAAAAGGGAGAAACTCCTAACCTGGCCTGTGATCTGAACCGCAGAACCTAACAACATCATCTGCTGAAAAAGAAATGTTTGTTACAAACACATAGTAAATCAACAAGCATGTAAACAATAATTACAACAAAATTTACAAAACATTTACAAATTTTACCAGTCTTGATGTTTCTGATTTTCATGCATTTTCTTACTTCTTTGATGAAATTTCTTCCCAGTGCTTGAAATTCCTGTGATAAACATGATGCTGAAAGAAAGATGTTTAACCATTTTGTATATAATCAAGAGATAAATTTTAAATGTCAAGAAGTAGAAAGAATTCATGAAGAATGATGTATTTATACAGACCTTATTAACGAACCTTAATCCTACCCATAGTATATCATTTATCACTATCATTACATGAAAACTAAAACTATAGAACAAATTTAAGCAAAGGGCTATTTGGGGAAAATTGTTATTGTTACTTCACGTCATTTCTATATAAGCCATCTAATTCTATAAAAACATCATTAAATAAGAAACTAATGACACAACTTATCAAGACTACTTAATATATACATTATAATGTACACTTACATAAATGTTTTATCAAGATACTATACTTAATGTTTCTTACCGCAAAATTCTGTTGCATCTAGCATCAGAAATTCCATACTGCATAGTTTAATACTTTTAAACCAAATGGTTGCTTTGTAATCCTTTGTTACTCTCACCATATTGTAAACATATAAAATAGACCTGAAAATAGTAGGTTAAACAAAGAAATGCTAGAAAATGACTGATAAGAAAGGAAGCTGAAAAATAAGGCTAATAACGTGAGACCACAATGGCATATATAAAAACAATAGTGACTCAAAGGAGCAATGCTTTAAAACATGCTAGTAAAATGCTAAAAACAATATGAAATACAATTATACTAAACGATGCAAGGATATGACTGAAAGGAAAGGAAGCTGAAAAATAAATCTTACAACGTGTTAACACAATACAAAATAGAAAATACCAACGTTTGGAATAGAGCTACATTATAAAACATGCGAGTAAAATGTTGAAAACGATACAAAATATAATTACACTAAATGATGCAAGAAAATGTCTCAAGCTGAAAAATAAATCCAAACACAAAGAGAAGAGTAGCAAATTGCAATGTATAAAACACCAAGGTTCAGAATAGAGCAGGGGATTCCAAACATTCAGCACCTAAGATCTACTATTCATTTGTAAATTTACCGATGATTGACCCAGTGGAGTTAGTCTTGATACGAGAAATACTTCTGAGCAGGGGGACCTCACAAATTTCTCCTAAACCAGCATCATAACATGAAATGTCCTCCTTAACACACTAATCCAATTTAATTGCAAACAACTTTTTATTTCAGTTAAAACAAGCTTGAATAAAGTATTATTTGAGTTTTCATTCTGTACAAGAGAATATTTTAGTTCAAATAAGATTGATAAAATTTTATCCACCAAGAATATTAAATGTATTACTAAATCATAAGCTATTAGAAGTTGAAGAGAAAGGCTTTTAAATAAATATATATACATATGCGAAAATAAACCAAAACATGAATTAGTTAATGAAGTTACACATAAAGTATCAGTTAGCCTCAATCTTTTGCCTTTTGCAATAATTCGCTATTAGAACACCACTTATCGAGCTACACCTGAGCATACTCAGGGTCGATATGCCCATGTCTCAATCAGGGACATAACTAAGGGGGGGCCATGGGGGGCCTTGGTCCCCCCTCAAAACCTCTTGGCCCCCCCAATCTCCACTGAATGTCATCAGCATATTCCATATGGCAGTGTTTTTCAAACTGCGGGTCGCGACCCATCGGTGGGTCGTGAGATCAATATAGTGGGTCGCGACGACCAAAAGAGATGGAATAGAAAATTTCAGTATACATCGCTATAGAATAGAAATTTTCAGTATATAGTATCCTCAGTAGCGTTTCAACCTGGGGGGTGCAAGGGGTGCGTAGCACCCGGGCGGCAGAAATCGGGGCGGCAAAAATTCAAATTAAAAAATTACTTTTACGTTATTTTATTGTTTTATGTTTCAATTAAATACTCATAATTTTTTATGTTTGCATTTTCTCCTGCGGGAGTATATACTTTTGCCGAAGAGGGGCGCTCCTATCTTTCCTCCCTCCAAGGCCCTCCCTCCTTACCCTCCTCACAAAGATTTGATCGAATGACGACAAAGTTGAGAAGTCTACTGGTAGACAGGACAAAAGGGATGAGAAAAAGTATTGCTGAATACAATAATTCCTTTACAATGTAAACAGAAATTCAAACTAAATGAACATAGTGATATTTTAGGTAAAGTTTTATATTATTTAAATATATAATTTAGCTCGCTGATCCCCGATACATTGTAGACTTCTTAATATATGCGCTACATTCTCGTTTAAGTACATAGTACACATTAATAGCGACAGCAAAGAAAGAGTAGGTACAGAAAAAATTGAGCTTCAAAAGAGTAGGTCTTGTGACCCTAAGCTTATGTCCTATGTGCATGCCTGATGCGAGCGGGAAGTGGGCGGGAGGCAAGCGATTTCATACAAATCCATACTTCTGTACTGAGCAAGAACATGAGACTGAATGAAGCAGCAGGCAGCAGTCCGTCAAATGGTAGACAATTCTCATCTGAATATGCTGTGTGTAGTTAATCCCCTTTATTCGTCCAGTGCACTCTCTGCTGCTCCTAGCTATAATTACTTCATTATTTAATCAATATAACCGCTAAATATTTTAATCTTTCAGAGGATGGATGGAAGAAAAAAATTGTCTGGAGCTACATATAAAAAATCGGTACAACATACATCGTACAAACTTTCTCATATATTAATGCGTCGTTTAGTTATCTTTAGAAAATGAAAATCGTATGAGCCTGTTTTTAGAAAATCCAATTTTTGTTAAAGTTGCCCAAGAATAAACTAGCCTTATATTCATTCATTGGGAAAAATGAAATACGTAGTATTATTGTAGATGTATACTCAAGTTACTGTACAAAATTTTATCAAAATCGTTAGAGCTGTTTTTGAGAAAATTGAATTATTGTTAAAGTTGCCTAGAATAAACTAGCCTTAGGTATATTCATCTTTTTTGAGCCACAGTCTAAAAAGAAAAAAATAAGTGCAAGACTGTATAATGAGGATTATTTAAAATATGGTTTTATCAAATGTGCAAACTCTAACAAAATTAACAGACCTCAATGTATTATTTGTAATGATATTCTTGCAAATGAAAGTTTAAAACCTTCAAAATTAAAAAGACACTTGGAAAAACAGTGTGTATAAACTTAGGAATGAGATTCACGTTTTTCTAGTTGAAAAGCAATATCATTTGGCAAATATTTTCCAAGATGATATTTGGGTAACAAATTTGGCATATTTAACTGATATTTTCGGAATTCTTAATGAATGAAATTTGAAACTACAAGGGAAAAATAACAATATATTTCAACATATTGAACATATCCAAGGGTTCCAAAAGACATTATTGTTATGGCAAGCAAGACTTAAAAGTAATCGCCCTAGCTACTATATGTTCCCAACAATGTTACAACATACTGAAGAGAACATTATTAATGAAGACAGTTTGAGAGAAATAAAATTAGAGATATTGTCACATCTCACTTCTATGTCTCAATGTTTTAACCATTACTTTCCAGAAGAGACACTTTAAACATTAAAGAAAAATATTTGGATAAAAGATCCATTTGCTTTTCAAAGTCCTGAATCAATAATTGAGTTGGACATGGTGCCTGAAGAAGAGAATGAATTACTGAAGCTTAGTAGTTCATTTACACTGAAGAATGATTTTAAGAAATTAAGTTTGTCATCATTTTGGATTAAGATTAAAGAAGAATTTCCATTATTAAGTAGAAAGACTATATTGTTATTATTACCATTCATGACGACCTATTTGTGTGAACTAGGATTTTCAACCTTGACTCGATTAAAAACAAAGGAAAGAAACAGGCTCAACAGTGCACCAGATATGCACGTAACATTGTCCTCATGTGTTCCGGAGTGGAATCAACTTATGAACAAGCAAGCACATCCATCACATTAAATACAATCTTTCCCATTTTCATTTTTGTATTGTTTATTATGGATTTTTTGTCAATGTCGTATTATTAAATATTAATAAAATAATATTTGATACTAACTTTGTTGTTTTTACTTTATCATATGTGTACTGGGTCGCGATGTAAAATGTACTTCTTACAGTGGGTCGCGGTCAGAAAAGTTTGAAAAACACTGGCATATGGTATACCATCTGCGGCAACACCAGAGTTTATAAGGATGCTTTTTCGATTGTCAATTAGCATATGCATAAGATATCTTATTATTTAAAATCTCTCAAGCCTGTATCAATGAAGAAGCACGCTTATTACTTTCCACCCTCGTATTTTGGAGCTTAAAGCCTCATATACCAAAAGATTTAAAGGTACAGGGAAAAATGGGAAAATTTCCCTCTGCACCTAAGCTGGGTTGAGTTACTTCCTGGGGTTTGGCCTTTCACAAAAATGTTCTTGACGGGGGCCGACCATTCTACACTTCAATAGCTGAACAACACTTATATGATATCATTATTCAAGAAGTAGTAGGGGTAAAACAGGGATGGCAAATGATTTTTGAGTTGCGTGCCAAGAAAGTACTGTGAACCATCAGAATTTTTTTTCACGTGCCACTAGTTTACTCCTCCTCTAAGAAACAGAAGATAAAAGCTTATGCATACCATGTAAAATCGCACGCGTGCCACTTATTTGCCATCCCTGGGGTAAAAGCAAGCACCTACACCCACGTTCAAAACCGATGCTTCCCTCTCCAATCCGTTTCTGAGGAAAATAAAACATCTGATTCAAAGGTCTCGAATCTAGCTCCACTTGTGGATGGACACGGGAATATTTTCCCATGAGGGCTTATGGGTGAAGGGTGAGAGAATGGAATTTCCATCATTGTTTCAGATTCGTGGAATATTCTGCAGTTCCGTCCCTTTAGCCATTCCCCATGAGCGTTGATGTCACATCTTTGAAAATACATAATCCACCTTCTTTTAACTTCTGAAAAGGGCCAGATTGTCTGGTGGTGCAAAGGGATTGGATAGCTAGTGGTCTAAGAAGGATCTTCTTACTCAAGTGCACCAGATTCAACATTCACTTTTGTAAGGGTTCGAATCTCGAATAGTCGAGTGTCAAACGCCGTTTTTCCATATACTTGCATGTTATAATTGGGGGATACGTTCCCGCATCTCGGGAAAAAGTCTTCCCTCACGTTCTATAAAGATAAAATAACATTACTGATATGTAAATAAAACTATTAAATTATGAATAAATTATATAATAAATATTTTAAATGTATAACTTATTTTTTGCACTAAAAAGGAAAAAATAAATTTGTTTCTCGAACTTCAAAGATAGATGTATGCAATATGCTTTACAGCTTGATAACATACCTGCGTATATCTATCTATATATACAACTATTAATCGCAGCGAAATTAATATAAAAGTTATTAAAAAAGCACAAAATAACTTAAGAATAACGAAACAATAAAATTAAAAATATTTTCATACCTTAAATCTTTTTCAACTGCGCTTACTGGACTTGGTTTATTAATTGAGAAGTTGGAAGATTTTAGTTGGAAGAAGAGGAGCTATTGGGTGGGGAACTGTTTATTGTTGTTATAAAATTACCTGGATTTATCACGTTCTAGAATTTTTTCCTTGTTTCACATAAGTGCTAATAGTTGACATATTCCCAACGATCGTACGATTTCAGTATGGCTTTCAGTATGTTTCTGACACTGATCATCTACCCAAAGTTTTAAAAGTTTTTCCATTTTAGGAATCACAACATCGTGTCTAGGACTGTTTATTGTTGTTATCAAATTACGTGACTTTATCACATCTTCTAGAATTTTCTCCTTCTGTTTCACGTAGGTGCTAATAATTGAAGGACACAGTCCCAACGATGGTGCGATTTCAGCTTGGCTTTCACCTTTCTCAACATGCTTTAAAATTTCTAATTTCAATTCATAACTATGAATCTTATGCCCTCTTTTATTTGTTTCCCTTACATTATCACTATTATATTTCCTTTTAGATGCCATGTCAAGTGATAAATTTATAAATAAATCAATAAAATAAATAAATTTAAATAAAAGATTAACAGAAAAAAGAGTGAAATCATCACAAAGTCAAACAATTAGAGCAGATATAACTACATCTACACCAAAACTAAACCTCGCGTTTGGTCAGAACCAATAACTATGCAAAGTTAATTCCGCGTATATTATCGATCGGCGGGATCTCGAAATCTCGAATTAATCGAGACTCGGGAGTCGCCTGTACTGGAAATTACCCTGCCCCCCCGTCTAGTTACATCTCTGGTCTAACTGCGATAACTGATATCAAGAGATAACTGTATTATTTGATATATGCATTCCACTTGCTCTTAATTTTTTAACAATTATGAAATCACCTGCATAGCTCGATAAAAAAAGTTCCAACTGTAAGTTCAAAATCTAAACTGCTCAACATTTCTTACTTAATTCAATAAAAAGTAATAGCGCTGCGGCAAGATTCAGTGACTGACTTTAAAAGGGCCAAAGATTGACCCATCGATAGATTGGTTGGAGACCCCTGGAATAGAGCAATATCATAAAACAGTAAATTGTTAAACCAATGCAAAATATAATAATACTGCATAATAAGACAGCATTCCCAATGCATTCCCCTGCAATGTCACAGTAAACTTGGAAATCCAAAAAAAGAAATACTGTTCATATGCAATCTGCATGAAACATAATCCTATCTCATACCTATCATCCATGAAAACCTTGATACCTGCAGATTTTCAGCAGCCTCTTACTCCAAATTTGTAAAAACATCCACCATTCATTAAACCCTTGATAATTCCCCATATTTTGAAGCATCACATCTTCTTATCATATCCACCACTACATTTCAATCTTGGCTATGTGGAATTCCACCTGAGAACAAATAAAGGTAATATACCGTATTCACCCGAATCCAAGACGACCCTGAATCTAAGACGACCCCCCATTTTTATGATTCCAAAAGAGAAAAAAGCTCAAATTGACCTTCATTACTACAAAAATTATAAATCTTGTGAAATATTTATTTTCTCTTATACTTTTCTTGAATGTCATTGTCTTTTAACATTTTAAAATCATAAGATCACATCAAAAATAGAACCATTCAGGTTTTCAAACAAATTAAATGGTAGCATTCATTTTAAGATAACATTAAAAATAAAGTAAATTAGTCATCATCACTGTCTATGCAACCTTCACTATTTTCCTCATGCTCACTATCTTTATCACTCTCAACTTCATCATCAGTCTCCCACAAAACATCATCCTCACTCCCATCCATGGCATTAGATAAGCAGCATTTCTTAAATCCTTTCACTATTACTTTTGCATTTATTTGTTGCCACGATGCCTTGATCCATTGGCAGAGCATTGCAACTTCAGGTTTCTTAAGATTTCCTTTTGGTGTTAAAGTGTGAGTTCCACTCTGTAACCACTCAGAATACAAAACCTTTAAATTATTTTTAAAACACTTATTGACAGCAACATCTAAAACTTGAAGTTGCGATGACATTCCTCCAGGTATTACAATAAGATCAATATTCATCGCACTCATTATGTTTTTAATTTCAGGAGATAAGTGTCCTTGAATGCATCCAGTGAAAGCATTGCTCTTTGTTTCAGTAAAGCTCCTGGCCATCTATTCCACACCACATGTAACCAATCTCTGATTAGTTCTTTAGTCATCCACCCCTTTTCTTGACACCTATTATTCCACTTGGCAAATGTTTCTTAGGCATTGTTTTCCGCTTCAGAATCACATATGGTGGTAATTTAGTCCCATCTGCTAAAACCGCCAACATTACCGTGACTCGCATTTTTTCGTTGCCTGTAGTTTTAATTAGGTCGGATTTCGCACCTTTTTCATTCACAGTATAATTAGATGGCATGTAGAAGAAAACCGGAGTTTCATCGGCATTTGCTATTTGGCTCAAAAGGTAATTATTGGTTTTTCTAAGTCCAATTACGTATTTCTGGTACGCGAGAAGTTTTTCAACATAGTCTTCTGACAATTTCTGACGAAGTTCGTCGCCGTAAAGAAAAATTATTTCGCCGCATCATTCTCACGCACCAACTTCTGCTGGCCTTGAATTCTTACAATGATATATTAAGTCCTCTAGTAATTTCATTAGCTTTAAGTATAATACTTTCAGTCGAAACAGGCATACCGTTCTTCCTCACGGTGCGCACAAACTTGACTACTTCTTCTTCAATGCCATGAAATCGGCCTAATTTTGGACCACTGAGCGACTTCCTTGTGGCTTTGGCTTTTTCTAGTTCCTGTTTTGAGAGTTTCCATCGACGCACATTTGCCTCAGATACACCGAACTTTCTACTCGCATCACAGTTATTAGTTTTTTCGGCGTAATTTATCACGATCAGCTTAAAATTTGTATCTTAGCTCCGTCTAATTCCTTTGTTAACTTTCCCTTTGCACTCGTGCCACGTACTTCAACATGATCTGTCATTTTAACTTAAGGGTTGTGCATTTAAATCAAGAATGCACAACTCAAAATTACTGTCACACTTAGTGAATCGCGGTGCGTCGTTTGAAAGGGGAATCCCAATGATTTCCGCTCTCATTTGTTTTGACATTGGGTTGCCATTACGTGCAAGATGAAAGAACGTCGTCTGTGTTATGATCGTCGACGATGATTATTAGTCTAAATAATTATTATTCCCGTCATGTTTTTCTTATTGTTATTACTATTTGTTTATTTCACTTCTTTATGTACGTACTTGAATTTGCTGTTGTGAATTGTTTACTCTAATATACCATTTGTTGTAAAAACCATTGATTAAATGCTTAAATATACTTCGTATTCGAATGTAAGACGACTCTTGATATTTACAGCTGAAAATTTGGAAAAAAAGGTCGTCTTAGATTCAGGTGAATACGGTATTTCTCATGCAGTTTTTAAATTGTAGTCAATCAAACATAACACATAAATCAAACACAACACATAAATAACTCAATAACTCTCCAAAAGCCATATAATGGTCTTGAAAACCAAATGCACATTAAACATACAAGGAACTCATCATTATTACTAATTCATTGATGATAAAATCTAGAATGAACTTGAACTCACTAGTGCTGCATTTGTTCATCAATTTAATCTTAGCTGCAACACCAACCTGATATTTATTCCATTAACATTTTTATACTTATTTGTAAACTAATTAAACATCCTACAAAAACTTAAGAAAAATCACTAAAAATCGCTAAAGTAACAATAAGGCAGCAAATAACAATATTATTAGTCTAATGTATTCAACTAATAAATTTATTCTGACAATGAGCCCATGTACAAACCATATCTCTGGTTAGTCTATTAAAATGTGCAAAATTCATTTCTTTGTTCAAAATAATTTGAAATTATTACGGTAAGAGTTGTTACAGGGAAAAACTCGTATTGATTTTTGGGAGAGTGATATTCTGGAAAATGATTTTCTGTAAACCAAAATATTCAGGAAAATTATAGTCCAGGAAAAAGATTTTTGGGAAAGAGAAAGTGAGTGAGAAACTTCCTATGATTGGTAAATTTTTACTTAAAAAAACAATGAATTAGTATCTACTATATATTTATGAAAGTTTGTTTGTTTGTATATTTGTGCATCTATACATTTCCACACCGTTAAATCTAGAGTAATCAAACTTTCGACAGATACTTTCTTCACAGATAGGAAGGCTGCAGGCTACTTTTTAATCCCAGATGTTTTATATTAATTGTACAAAAAGCAAAATAACATTGTATGCTAATGGCACAAGATTAAGCATTACAAAGGTATGTTGCAGCATCAAGAGTTGGATCCGGAAAAACTTATATATGCTTATAAATAATCAAAAAAACCAAAAACATTGTTTACAACGAAGCACTGAAATAAAACAATTTTTGTTAGAACATTTTTTTTCCCCGGGCAATGTCGGGTACTGTAGCTAGTTAAAAATAAAGAAAGTATCACACTCAAAGGCAAAAAACTGTGTATATCACTGTATCTAAAGAATTGTTAATATAATCCATGGAGTTCTGTTTCGAAAACAAGACAAATGATAGCTGCAAAATATTATCAAAGATACTCTTGAAATTTGATGAATCACAAAATCATTGCTAAATATTTAAGGAAAACATCTCATTAAAATTTCCAATATGGCAGCAGCAGAAGTAAAATATTTTATAACTGTCATATGATGAACTTATGAGCTGGATATGCATACTCTGATATTAGCAAAATAAACATACATGAAGTGAACAAGAAAATTTACATTGATTTGTATATGTTAACTTAAAAAGCAAATGATGAACACAAACCACATATACTAAGCATGCATACTTAAAGGTGAATTATTACACAAAAATGTATCGTACTTTCAAATTCAACAAAAATAAAACTCAACTTGGCATTCAAGGAATTGTAAATATAATCCATGGAGTTTCATTTCGAAAAACACAACAACTGGGCGAGGAAGAAGATGGGAGTCTGTGAGTGAAGGCGCTAAAATGGCAGTGGGCAGGCCATATTGCTAGAAGAAATGGCCAGCGTTGGACGTCCAGTGGCATCGAATGGATCCCAAGAACCGTCAAGAGACCGAAAAGAAGACCAAAAGACAGGTGGGACAGAGAGCTTGTTAAGTTCTTGGGGCAAGCTTGATATATGCATTTTATCAATAACTAATCATTAAAATAGATAAAATAGTGCATTGAAATTAAGTATAACATATCAATTGTTGAGTAAGCATAAAATCAAAGTCAACAGGTTATATTTTCAAAGACATTTCAAACGTTCCAATATATTTTACATATTTTTATCTGTAAAACAACCACAGAGCCGAGACTATGTATTTTGGCACCCTGGGCAAAGAACGTGAATCTAGCCCAAAACCTGTATTTTATAACGTAAAAAATAATGATTATAACTAATGTCTCCCCATCCCAACCAATCTCACTTCATCAGGTCATTTCAATACATTTTATGGTTGTAAATATTTGTTTATATGTATGTGCATATCATCACAATTCTGGCGTCCCCTAGAATGATGCGCCCAGGGAAAGAGCACCGCTTGCAATACCCACGTCCCGGCCCTGCATAACCCTGTACCCTTTTTGAATCTAATTTGCTGAGACACATTTAAAAAAATGTAAATAACATAGCATGCTAGAACAAAACAAAAATATATTTATAAGAAGGAAGATATGTCAGATATGTTACTGATAGATTAGTTCTACAAATTATGTATAAATGTTGTTTTTTTATTACCTGAAAATATATTTCTTGTTTCAATCTCAAGCATTATTTTCACTTATTTCTCTCCTCCCCCGACCCCAAAAAACTTGATTGTTTTCCAAGTAGTGTCCTTCCCTAGAAATCTCAAGAGTTAGCAACCCTACCCGATGGCATACTCTACAGTTATTTTAACTGGTTCAACCGCTAAGTATGGGCCCTGATTCGAATAGAATATATTTATATATCTTTTGTAGATCTGGTTTAGTACATTAGGTACATTAGCACTATTGTGTTCTGCTTGTCACCTTATTTGTTTATGGCTAATAATGTGTATAATCTTTTGCTGAAAAAATACAAAGATAATGTTTTGATATTGCTTACTCCTTAACATTATCAGCACAACATCACACAATGTACATGTTCTGAGAATGAGGTTTTTTCTAGTAAATATTTAGGTTAACTATTATATTATTCTAATTAATTATATTATTATTAAGTAAACTGTTATTATTTAGGTTTTATATTCAATGTATTAAATTAGATGGCATCATGTGCACTTTCATGGGGCCGGTAGCACATCCCCTTAATAACGGTTGCATGAGACTGGGGCCCATGAAGCCCATCTCGCCCAGGGTCTAGGGAAAGTTGTGTCTGGCACTGCCAATATCCTGTAACTGAAATAGACTCAAGTTTATCAGATAGAAAAGGTGGAATGCGAAAATCATCGCTTTAATGTGTTTGTCTAGAGTAAACAGAACAAGACTAAGACACGGACAGAGTTGCAGGGATTGAGCAAGTCTGACTTACTGTGTGGAAAAATGAAAGAGAATTAAATAGAGGTGTAATGGTCACTTTTAATAACAAAAAGGATAACTTCAAACAAGCCAGAAACTGCAAGGAAAAGATGGAAAGTGTATATTGAGGGGTTACTTGGAAATAGGGTTGCTATCTCTGCAGGCTATGGGTTGTGCCATAATATCTCTGGGTCAATGAGATTAGGAAAATTGATAGAATTAGAGCTTTTAGGAATAAAAGAGACCAGTATCGGACACACATGTGCTTTACTTGGTGATACCAGAACAACTAACTCGATACAACAGACGACAACGATTTACGATCACTCAAGAAGAAACAAATGAATAATGATATAAATTGCTTTCCTCAACACTCCACCTCAATTTTTCAAATTATTACAGCAAAAATAATTCACATGCAAAATACAATTACAAAGTAAACATTACAAACAATATGAAGAATCAACATTCAACAAGTCCCAAAGATTCACAAAGATTTTGGAATTGTTCTTTAGGAAGGCTTTTGGTTAAAATATCTGCCTTTTGATACACAGATGGTACATACTCCACATTAATAATTCCTTCCACACACAAATCACGTACAAAATTGTATTTGACATCTATGTGCTTCAGCCTTTTATGTTGTTGTTTACTTAATAAAGCAATACAAGATTGATTGTCTTCATACAATGTGATTGGATGCTGTAAATCAACATCAAGATCATTCATTAAATATTTTAACCATAACAGCTCAGCTGATGCTTGACACAATGCAACATATTCTGCCTCTGTTGAGGATAAAGCTACAGTGGATTGTTTCTTGGTGTTCCAGGACACAGTACAACCAAATACTTCAAACAAATACCCAGATGTTGATTTCCTATCTTGACTATTACCCCAGTCTGAATCTGCATAGCCCACAAGAGGTTTATCAGTCTGTTTTGGAAAGTAAAGACATAGACTTAATGTACCTTTTATATAACGAAGTACCCGCTTCAAAGCTAACCAGTGTTTTTCTGTAGCATTGGACTGAAAACGACTGAGATAGTTTACAGCTACACTCAGGTCTGGTCTAGTTGTGAGCATTACATACATTAAGCATCCTATAAGCTCACGGTAAGGTTTTGACTCAACAATTGAAATACCCTCATTAATGTCCCTTTCTGGACTAGTCTCCATAGGAGTACCAATAGGATTACAATTCTCCATATGGAATCTTTGAAGAAGTCTTTCCAAATATGCTGGCTGACTCAGCGTCATACCATTCTCAGAACGATCAATTGTAATCCCTAGAAAACATTGCAAAGAACCCAAATCTGACATCTTAAACTCTGACATTAAGGAATCCTTAATCGTTTGCAATAATTTATCATGATTTCCTGCAATAATTACATCATCAACATATAATAAAAGATACACTACATTCTGCCCTTTCTTATACATATACAAGCACCTATCATGTTCTGATTGTTTAAAACCAAGCTGTTTAACATACAAATCAAAGCAAGAATTCCATTCTTTCGGGGCTTGCTTAACCATACAATGTCTTATTCAACTTACACACCAACTTTTGGTTCCCAGGCAATCCAGGTGGGAGTTTCATGTAAATTTCTTTTGACAGGTGTCCATGAAGGAAAGCGTTTTTAACATCCATCTGTTCTGCTATTAAACCCTTAGCATTTATGACAGCTAACAAGGTTCTCAATGTCGTGAGATGAGCAACTGGAGCATATGTATCAAAATAGTCAACCCCTTTCCTTTGACAACACCCTTTAACCACTAATCTGGCCTTATATCTATTAACATCACCATTTTTATCACGTTTAATGCAAAAAACCCACTTATTATCTAAAGCTACTTTACTAGATGGTAGCTCCATCACAGTCCATGTTTGGTTCTCCTCAAGTGCACTAAGTTCCTCACTTACAGCATCATACCACTTGTCTTTATCTTCTCTGCGGCATATCTCATCAAATGTTTCAGGCACATCATCAAGAAAAGTTTCAGAGACCTCAGCACTCATAGCATACATGGCTATGTCATCAAAAACATAATCCTTGTGCCACTGTGATCTCTCCGTGACTCTATCAGATCTACATACCTCAGGAACCTCTTCAGAAAAACTAACTCCATCTGAATCATTTAGATTATCATAATTATTGCTGTCATCAATACTGCCAACTTGCTTAGATACACTCTTTATCTCAACAAACTCATCATCTTTTGCAACACTGTACATATCATTTAAAAATTTATTCTCATCAAAAATAACGTCTTTTCCAATAATTACTTTCTGGTCATCCTCACTCCATAACCTATAACCATTATTACAGTATCCTACCATAAAACACTTTTTGGAGCAAGGATCAAACTTGCCCTTCACTAACTCTTTAGGAATTTTCAGATAAGTTAAACAACCAAACACTCTCAACTTTTGTAAGTTTTGTTGATGCCCATACCATAATCCTGCTGGAACATCATTTTCCACTGCTGTAGTTGGGCTCCTATTTATTACATAGATTGCTGCAAGTGTGGCTTCACTCCATAGTTTCTTAGACAGTCCTGATGCTAGCAACATACACCTTGCCCTCTCTATAATAGTCCTATTCATTCTTTCAGCAACACTGTTTTGCTGTGGTGAATACCTCACTGTAAATTCAAATTGAATGCCACACTTTTCAAAGAGTTTTAGCCAGGGGTATGCAACACCGTCAATTGTCTGAATGAAGTTACTCCGTTAGATCATTTCAGGTGTCACTAGTGTCGCTGAAATCAAGCGCGCGCGCCTTTTAAACGTCAGGTTTTCTATTCCTCGTAAAATGCTTAATATAATTGTTCGTAAAATTCTAAATAAAAATATGAAATTGAAAAAATAACAAAATTATTGTAGGTCAATAATATTGCTTTATTTAAGCTTCACTAGATGTACACATAACAAGTAAATGCCATATGTTAACGTGAAAAACCGTAGCACTTAAGCAGATTGCAAACTTGCTTTTGCAAAAATATCACAAATTATTTGCCGATACCGTTGCAGAAATATCAATGCAGTTCAAACAGTAGCATTTCATTTGATATTGCGAACGGGTCTTTGCAAACATCACAAATTACTAACAGAAATTCACTCAGAAAGAAGGCACAGTTACATCACAAATTACTATCTGATATTCAATCAGAATGAAGGCACAGTTACATCACAAATTACTACCTGATAAAAACGCACAGTTACAGAAATCTCAGTGCAGTTCAAGCATTAGCATTTCAACAGAGATCACACAGGGATAAGTCACAAAAACTGGAAATCCACAATGAGTCATCCACTGGTATTGCATACACAGGATAAACAGTGACACCCTTAACATGATGTATATATATATATAGCATCAGCATCAGTGAAGTGCTTCGAGCACACCCTTCTCCTTGTGAGCACTCACTTGGCCCCACTCTGCAACAAGGCCATCAGGTCACTGCTCTGACAGAAGTGCACCCATTCCAAGCACCTGCACATAAATACATTCATCAATATGAATAATAATAGATTACCAGAAAAATAAAAAAATCCCTGAAGGGTTTATTACTCTTCCGAAAGAATTGGAAAATCATCTCATGTAGAAAGCATTGGAAGTTGTATCTTCGAACAAACTGGCATTATACTTCCACTCTAGGTAACTTTCAGTTTCTTTTCCTCACATAAGGATGTGTTGAAAAAGTCAATTCAGTCAATATAACTATTTGATGCCCTTTTGATTCTCTTTACTGACGCATTATAACCATAATTTGTGCTGTTAATGTTTGTATTAAATGCACGATACTTTCTCACAGTTCGAGGAGGAAATGTTATTACGTGCTAAAAGGCTACAAGAATCAACACAGTTATTCAACAACACAAAAAGATTGTCAGCTTCTAATCTTGCGCTAAGGAGTATCTACGGAAAGAATCTCCAAGTGCATACAATAATTCACATCGAAGGTGAAACATGTAATTTAAAAAACGTAAGAATTTATGCCGTACACTTTCCACTCGATTTAATTGACCAATCTTATATGACGACCAAGCCACCGATACAACAAATGACATATATATCAAAGCGAACTGGATAAATAACGTTCAAAATTGTAAGTTTTGCATTGAAAGGCAAGTATTCGTACGAAAAACATCAATTATAACTCCTAAAGCGACTTAAGAATTACATTCATAATTCACGAAAACGCTTCAGCATTCACATGAAAATATTCATTGATATAAATTTACTTACAGTTCCTTCACCCTTGGGAAATGAAACAGCCTAACGGATGGATCGGCTGCTGAAAACTTACATCCCGAAACTGAGCACAGGGAACCCTTCCCTTCGGTTACCTCCATTTCCTCCATTTTCACAGTCTTTGGCGCTCTTTGCTAATAGCGTCTCTTATTTTTGAAAAATCCGTTGATTTCAGCGACACTAGTGACACCTGAAATGATCTAACGGAGTAACTTCATTCAGACAATTGACGGTGTTGCATACCCCTGGTTTTAGCATATCGTGTGACATGTATTCTCTTCCATTATCACAACGAAATCTACTTAATTTGCAACTGAAATGTGCAGTGGCCATTGCCTCATGCTTAAGACAACAACTAAAAACTTCAGACTTTGATTTTAACCGATAGATCACTGTGAAATGCAAATAGTCATCTATAAAAGATATCACATATTTCTTTCCGTCATGAGACACAGGTGTTATAGGACCTATCACGTCACTGTGAACTAACTGAAGAGGACGTGTAGCTCTTGTGCGGTGATGGCTGTGTGGCAATTTTGTTTGCTTTCCTGACACACATGAACTGCATGGCTCTGACATTTCTTTTGCATTAAGATCTACACCATCTACAAGCTTTGTTAACTTTTCAAGACCACTGCTATTAATGTGCCCTAGTCGATTATGCCACAATTTGACACTGTTAACTACTGCATTTGCACTTACTACTGATTCACTCACTATATCTAATTTATACAACACTGGATTTCGATATGCAATTGCCCACTCTTTGTTACCTTTTCTTATTGAAGCTTTTCCATCACCTATAACAATTTCAAAGCCCTTCATCTCCAGCTTTCTTGCAGACAGCAAGTTAAGCTCTGAATCTGGCACAAACAGCACATCTGTAATAGTGATGTTATTCACTTTATCACCAACCATTGCTTTCACTTTGACTTGCCCTATCTTGGTGGCATACATCATCTGACCTGCTTTAGCAACTTTAATTGGCCTGGGCTCATTAAGTTCAACAACACTTTCAAGGAATTTGTCAGTATTTACCAGATGTTCAGATGCAGCAGAGTCCAGATACCAGCCAATATCTGCCCGTGACATCTTCGGCACTGAAAGCGATGCTAGTGTCTTCTTCTCCATCCATTCCCGCAAGGTGAGCGCCACTTCCAGACTTCGTTCCATTTCCGAAGTCCTTGCCTTCTTTTCTGCAGTCCGCTTGGGTGTGTCCTATGGCCCCACAGGTGTGGCAACGAAACGGGAAGTTTCTGCAGCCTCCTCTTCCAGGTACTCGCCAAACGCCTCTACTACTGCCTCGACCACGCCATTCTCGAGTTGAACGACTTACGAAGGCCGTTGATTGGTCCATCTACTGGTCCTGCTGCTGTCCACTTCGCTTAGCTGCTTCATCCAGGAGCCGACTTTTTACAAATGACAGGGTTAGATTCTCCTGTGCCATAGTCTCTATTGCAGTCACTACCATTTTATACTCATCTGGCATAGTCAGCAGAAGGTTACAAATGATGTCAATTTCATCAGGATTGGCTCCAGTGGCTTTCAGTTCTCGAATCTTCTTATCAAATACCACAAAGTGCGATTCCATGGTGTCCGTTGCCGGATTCAGTTTCATTGTCAGTAGCTCACGTGACACACGTAGTCTACTGGAAACACTTCCATGATGAAACTTGTTTTCCAATTCTTTCCAGATATCGTACGCTGATTCCTTTCCTTGGGCATATTCCAAGTGACTGTCAGCTATGAAGCGTACCAGATAGGCTTTGGCTTTCTTATCCGAAGATTTCTTCAGAGCATTTTCGGCAGTTATCTGACGCTGTTGCTCTGCCGTTGCCGAGCTTTTCACTACGTCCAAAGTTAAAGGCATTCGCACGAAGTGTAACAATTCCTTTTCATCAAGTAAAATTTCCATGCGAAACCGCCAACTGTCGTAATTAACTCAGTCGAACAAGGGTATTTTAATTTCTTCTGCCATGTTGACATATTTATCTTCTCGACGATTCAATTTTGACAGTAGCGTTAGTTAAAGATTGTGCATACACCTGGGCCCATAACCTGATAGAATTCGGGCTTTTAGGAATAAAAGAGACCAGTATCGGACACACATGTGCTTTACTTGGTGATACCAGAACAACTAACTCGATACAACAGACGACAACGATTTACGATCACTCAAGAAGAAACAAATGAATAATGATATAAATTGCTTTCCTCAACAAAAATTGATCTTAAATTTCATATTCAAAAACTATACCAGAGACATTGTAAACGAGGCTGTATGAATTGTAAATTCAACACAAATGAAAGTTGGCATCTCCAACTTTGTGTTTTGAAAATTTCAGGATTTGAACTTTCAGTAAGGGTTACATTTTTTTGAAAGGACATTAGTGTGTATTGGATTGCCAACTTTACTATAGGGTGAGTATAAGAAAAATTTTTAATTTCTCCATACACAATGTATAGCATGAGTTAGAGCAAGTGCACAAACTACTTGGAAAAGACTTGAAACCCAAATTGATAAGGGTGGAAAGTGAGGAATATTTTAGGGGAAAATATATTAATCATTGGGATAGAAAAGAACCTCAGTGGTATTTAGTTTAAACAAGAGAATGTTGGAGGTATTCGTTATAAAACATTAAAAGTTTTTAACAGAAGGCTGGAAGTTAAAGCAACTAGTTACATGGCTAAAGAACCATAACAGAGGTAGTAATGGGTGTTACAAGTGTATATTTTTATGAATAATGTTGATAAATTTTTTAGTAGAAGGCTGGAAGATAAAGCAAATGGAACGAATGTGAATTTACAAACGTAACCCACAAATGCCATAAAAATAAACCCAACGTGCTAGGTACAGCTGATAACTTAACTGACCGTCCACTCAAGGGAGTTCCTAAAATAGTTCATCTACCTGTATGGAGACTTCAAGAAAAACCGAAGAGTAGGTATATTTGCATTTGAAAGAAAAGGTTAATGCTGATATTGATGTTGAAAAACTAATGCCAAGAGGTAAATATTCAAAAGTTCTGTTCACGAAAAATTCCACGAGAAAGTAATGGACCCCACAATTTATCTAGAATTCGTCGCTATCAAAAAATTCATGTTCTCACGACATCACAGTTTTCAAACTACTAACAAGGACTTAATTAACATTTCAAAAATTGATCAAAATTTGCCATCGATTAATGCAACTATAACACATGATAAGAATGACATGCTCAACCAATGGGAATTTAAAGCTCAAAAGTATCTGATTATGGAAATCTAGGACCAATTATTTTAAGGTAATTGTCATAAATATTCAGTGCCTTAGCAATAAGTTAAGTGAACTAGAAATTGTAGCAAACAATGTAAAACCTGACTCTATATGCATTTGTGAACATTGTATGCGTGAGGTTGCCGTAACTATCCCAGGTTATACTTGTGCCAGTTCTTTTTGTTGATCCTTTTATAAAAATTGTGGTTTTGTAATATTTGCCAGCAATAATATAAATTTTAGAAAGCCTACGGTGAACTTAAAATTTTTCCAAGAAGAAAAAAATTTTTGAGTGTACTGCAATACACGTTGTTTATGGGGATGTTAAGTTTCATATATTTACCATTCACCACAGGGATGTTTTGATACCTTTATTAATAAGCTAGATAAGAGGTTGACAACCTATGGCCCGTGGGCCTCATGTGGCCCCCGAGAGCATTTTATGCGGCCTGCGAAGCCTGATGAAAAAGTGATAGATATAATTTAATACAGTCAATTCCAGTGAAATAATGGTCTCAAAACCTTTTCTGCTGGGGTTTTAACGCTAGTAAACCAATTACAATTGATTTAGCCTAATATGAGACCACAAAATCTCTAAGTCACCTGTAATTTAAACGTCCATCTGGCCCATCAAAGCTCTTGTGATTTCCATGCAGCCCTCCAAAACATTCACAAAAACGAATGTGGTCTGCCATATAGAAAATGTTGCCGACCCCTGAGCTAGATAATTTTCTGTCTTTTTTTATAATAAACACTGTAGATAAATTCCATATCATCACTGTTGATTTCAATTATAATCTTATATCTGAAGGGCCAAATCAAAAACAACTGATTAACATACTGGAATCATATAACTTCATACCCGCAGTTAATACTTCAACTAGGATTACTGTTTCAAGCAATACATGTTGTTTATGGGGATGTTAAGTATCGTGTATCTGTAATTTACCATTCACGAAAGGGATGTTCTGATACCTTTATTGATAAGCTAGGTAATTTTCTGTATTCTTTGACAATTACTAACCCTGTAGATCAATTCCATATCATCACTGGTGATTTCAATTGTAATCCTATATCGGAAGGGCCAAATCAAAAACAGCTGATTATACTGGAATCATATAACTTAACACCCTTAGTTAATACTCCAACTATAATTACTGCTTCAACTAAGACCTTACTGGATAACATATATACCAACTATTATAAACTTTATGTTGAAACTCATGTTTTTGTTCCTTAACTTTCAGATCACTATGCAATTTTGGCTAAATTTCAATCTAGAAGTTCCCTTGATAATCAAATCACTTCTTATCCCACTAGGATTTTTACCAATGCAAAAATAAAGTATTTCAGTCATATGTTGAGTAGTCACAACTGGACAGAACTATCCAATACATATGCATTAAATGATAGCTTTAACCACTTTTGTTCTAGGTTTCTCAATTTCTTTAATTCTGCCTTCCTCACTGTTCTTCTAAACACTAAAATTAGGAAAAATTGGATTACTCCATATATTAAAGTCTTATCAGAAACAATTAAAAACACAGCATATAAATATAAGTTCCATGGGAACAGTGTCACCCACCAACAACATATCATTCTTTAAAAAATACAGAAAACTGATTAGAATTAGAAAAAAATCTTTTAATGATACTAGACTTCTATTTGTTTCTAATAATACAATGGAAGCCTGGAAGATTGTCAATGAAATCATTTTCTCTAAGAGATCACAATCCATACCAGTCGCTGTGGATAATAATGAAACTCTCACTGATTCCCAAAAGATATCTAATTCACCTAACTATTACTTTCTAAATTCCATAAATCAGCTAATCAACAATCCTAAACAGGGTATGGTACACGAATATAACAATATTCAACATGCAAGCACAATTTACCTTCGACCATGTGGTGAACAGGAGATCACCAAATATCTGACTAAAATTGGTAACAACAGCTCGTCAGATCCAGATGAAGTGCCAGGTACCCTACTAAAGAATTGTGGCATGCTATAATTAAACCCTTACTTTATCTAATTAATCAATCCTTAATACAAGGCATTTTTCCAGAAACTTCGAAGATTTCTAAAGTGATTCCTGTTTATGAAAATAAGGGTGATAGAAGCGATGTCAATAATTACAGACCCATAACTTTGATGTTTCAATTCTTTAAAATCTTTGAATATGCCCTTTGTGAACGTTTTATTGAATTCCTTGAAAAATATAACCCAGTATCTAGTGGACAGTTTGGCTTCAGAAAAAAGAAAACCACCAAACATGCTCTCTTCTCAGCATTTGACTTTATCTTGGAGGAATTAAACCAAGATAATAAAACTCTTGGTCTATTTTTAAGTAAAGCCTTTGATCTTGTTAATCATAACCTTCTACTATCTAAATGCTCTCTTTTGGTATTAGGGATGTAGCTTTTAACTGGCTATCACCTCATCTCACCAACAGAAAACAGACTGTGTCCATAACAAGTAAAGGAAGAAAATCTCTCTCTGATCCAGGCAAGATAGTCTTGGGCATACCTTAGGGATCTATTTTGGGGCCTATACTCTCCCTTTTATATATTAATGACTTACCTCAGAGCTTCACGAGTAAGCATATGAACAAAGTCATTGTTTATGTCGATGACATCAATGTACTCGTAACTGTGATATCAATTCACTAGTGCAGGGATCAGTAACCTTTTCTATATGGTGGACCTCATTCGTTGTTACAATGCTTCGGAGGGCTCCATTGGAAATAACGAGAGCTCCAGCAGGTGGATGGGCATTTAAGTTACCTATAGATTTTGTGGTCTCATATTAGTGAAAATCAATTCTAATTAGTTTACTACCATTAAAACTTCACTAGGAAAGGTTTTAGACCACAATTTCTGAAAAAATATGGAATTGACTGTGTTAAACTATATAATGTATTTATTCGATTGTAAGCCGAACCCCACTTTTCACAAGGCCACACAAGGAAAAATTTTGATTTTAAAGTGCTTACACAGCTGGGGTCATTTATTTCAAAATACCAAGTATGAAAGCCTCAGATTTTCAGATCGTAATTAAATAGAGTATTAACTAAAATTAGGGTGACATAAAATACATTTCATTCACATGTTCGTCCCATAATGGGGTTATTTAAAAAAAACTGAAAAACTTGCTACAATAAAAGACAGAAATTTATGCTTGCTAAGGAAATGACGGTTCGCTCGGGAAATCCCAGTACGAGCATGCTACACACACTGAAACAAGATAGGTAGAAGAGGGAGGGGAGGGAAGGAATGGCAAATGTTTTGATTCATGAGTAAAATGAAACATTGTGTACATGTAGCTTCTTACGCATACGAGTGCTATCGCAGCATTTTTTTACCATATATTATTTACATAACTTATTTCTTTGTAGGTGTTCAGTCATTTTGATTCTTTTTTGCATACATTTAAAGTAGATAGTTTACTTCCACTTTAATGCACTTATATCTCGTGTTATAATGTAACTACTGACATAAATTCATTGACTACTTTTTTTTACACTGATTCTAAGCCAAGTGGCGATTTCTGAGATGAAAAAAAGGTAAAAAATCAATCAATTAAATATGGCACATCAATTTTCATCATGACTTCGCGGGACACATAAAACACTCGGGGGCTGCATGAGGCCTGCAGGTTGCCAACCCCTGCACTAGTGGATAGTAGTCTAAATCAGTGATTCTCAACCTTTTGTCTCTTGCGTCCCACCTACCACATTTTCAAGAAAACCTGGTCCCGCTATTATATAAAGAAAAACCTGACTTTTTCTAATAAATGTATTATGTTTATAAGCACTCTAGGAGATGCACCCCTGGCACCTCCAGTGCCCAATCCCATGCCTCGCTTTGTGAAGCGTTTTTAGCCTGCCAAATTTCAAGTCTGTAGCTCATCAAGAAGTGTCATAATTTTTATCATGTGGGGCAAAAATGGAGCAAACAGCCCCTAAAATTAGGAATTATTACAATTTCAGATTTTCTCCTTCGGTTGTTACTAATATCCTATAGTCTTGCAAAATTTCAAGAATGTAGCTTCTCTAGAAGTGCCTTATAATTTTTATCTTCTTATGGGACAAACATAGAGAAAAAAGCCCCTTAAAATTTAGAATTTTTAAAATTTTAGTTTTTTCGTTAATTGTGCACCAAACTTAATCAACATGCCACATTTCAAGTCTCTAGCTTGCCGGGAAGTACCAAATAATTTCGTCACCCACCCAGAACTTCAGTTTTATATTATAGATAAGTAGCATGTTAATAATTAGTAGACAGACATAAAGGAGAAGGTGCCAGAAAGTCTAACTCAGTGTTTCTCAAACTTTTTAGCTCATAGACCCCATAGGACCCATTGAAACATGTCATCGACCCCCTGGGTCATACACACACTGATGACAAGGGAAATAAATTATATAGGATGTAAAGAAATAAATAACATATATATAAATTTTCTATAAAATAATAAAAACTGTACTTTCAACTAAAATCAAGGTCAGTTGTTATACTTTACACATCTTTGTTTCATAATAAGGTACTAATAAAAATAAATTGCAAGGAAGTTTTGTTACTAATATGAAAATATCAAACTACAATATTTGAATTAGTATAAAAAATACATTTCATGGCGATTACCACCATATATATGGGTATAGAAAAGTTCATGAGATACTTGGGCTTGATGTGCTTTACCCAGCATATACATATTAGGATATAGGTCAGTTAGATTTAGTCTCGGGTCGCCGCGTTCTTCAACATCGAGCCTGTTTCTCTGTTTTCTAAGAAGAGCATTAATATGACTGAATCCAGCTTCAACCATGTATGTACTTGGGAATGCCAGCAATAATGGTTGAACAGCAGCATGAAGATTTGGATATTTTAGTATTGGGTTTTTCATTGCTCCAATAATTACTTAAGCTCATATTATTAAAAACTGATTTTACCTCGAGATCCATTTTCATTTCAATGAGCTCCTCCTGTAGACACTGCTGTACATTTAGACATTCTTCTTCAATATCAAAATGATTAACAATCCAATGTGGAATAACTATATTTTGAAGCTCATCAAAGCGGACCTTCAAATCCTCCAGTTTTTAGAGATGGTTTGTATAAATCAGCAAGTCGTTGTCTGAAATAGTTTTATCAACTTCTCGTTCTAGTTGTGAAAGATTCATGAAATATTGAAAGTTTCTGCACCCCAAAATAAGCTTGTATAAGCCGATCTTCACTTAGAAACCCAAAATAATGGTTCGAGCTTGAATGATCATAACATCTTTTCCTTGCAGTCTTCTCTGTATTTCATTAAATTTAGTGTATAAATCACCTAAATAATATCAGTTTTGTATCCTAACTAATAATTACTTCGTGATGGTTCAACATCGTTCATAATATCTACAACTGTATCAAAAATTCAACAAGTCCCTTCAAGCAGTCTCCTTTTGACAACCAATTCACTTCTGTATGCAAAAGCAACAGAGAAAAAATGTCATCATAGTTTTCACATAACCCTGCAAAAAGGCGAGAATTAAGTTAACTTGCTTTTACTTTATCGACTTTAAGAACATCGTGAAGTTCTGCACTGAGGTGTTTTGCAACAAGATGTTGTCTGTGTAGGACACAATGAACAGTGCACGACTGCCATAATAAGTGGAATATCACATTTGTTAAAATAATCCTCCAAGCACAGAAAAATCGTTTCACTTTTTGAATAAACTTTCAAAAATTTTGCAAACAGAAACTCATCAATGATGTTCTTTTTGCAGGGACTATAATACCTTATATAAGCCATAAGAACATTGGAACCAACAAATGTTGACTCATCCAACTGGATAGCAAACTTGCATTTTCAAGGTCCTGAAGTCACCATCTTTTAATCACCCCCAGCCATTTCGTCTACATGGCATCCCACTGTATCATTAGTGGAATACTCCTCAAAATGGATCTTGCACCCCATTTTGTATATGATATCACCTGGATCAATAAAGATCTTTATTTATTTATTATTTATTTTAGAATAGCACCTAATTTCATTTTTAAATAATGGCTAAAAACATAAGCATCAACTGTAGTACTTCATTTTATCACAAGTTGTTAAATATATTATTTCTGCCTCATTCAAATAATGTTTATACATTCCTAGTTTTTCAATGCCATAATATTAAAAATATATCTCATCCTCGAACCAATCTTCAGCTATAAATAAATAAATATCTTTATTGATCCAGGTAACACCATATACAAAATGGGTATAGGTAGGGCTGGCTCCAGACATTTTGGTGACCCAAGCAATTTCAATTATGGCACCACATAAATACATAGATTTTGCATTAAAATTTGATAGTTTAGTAGTATTATAGGATATAATTATTTTGATGTTTTGTGTATTTTTATGATTAAACAGTTTAATAAAAAAAAACAAGGCTTTATTCACAGAAAAATAAATTTGAAATGTCACAAAGAAATTATAAATTGTGCAATACTTATTTCAATGAAAATGAGATTGATTGGAACTACTGAATCGATGTATGCACAGATGGGGCTCAATCAATGGTCGGCAAACTTGCTGGTGCAGTAAGTTTCATAAAGAAGGCATCAACAAATGCAACATCGACACACTGCCTTATTCATACACAAGCACATGTTGCCAAACACATGACTAAAGGCAGTGATGCACTTATCTAAAGCTAATGGTACAAATTGTTCTTGGAATGCAATAGAAAGGATGAAATTGATTCTTGGTTGCAAAATGCACCTGGGAGTCATTGAAGGAAGGATGTTGGGAAAAAAGAAGCGACAAAACGAATGGAATCAAACCTTACCTTGGAAGTGATCTTGGAAAGGCATTCCGAAAAAAATTATTAAAAAAATATGCATTGGAATGAAAAGCGGGCTTTATCGTGAATAAATGAGACTCCAACTTAATGTCTGATTACAAACTTCAAGAGCAAGATGAACACTGTCTATTACTTGGAATCATTATAAGTCAAGTACAACTATTGTTAACAGGAGCAGCTTACAAATTAGTTACCAATTGAAAAGTGAAAGTTTAAAACAACCTACAGAATGAATTTCTTAAAAGGAAACAAAAATGCCCAATAACAGAGTTAATTACCATATTTTAAAGAGAAAAACCTCTACACTAAACTCCTTAGCAAAGGTTGGTTCAAGAAAGAGTATAATAGCAACAAACTTGTTTGAGTCAAACTAAAAATAATTTAACCATACAACATGAAATATATATATATATATATATGTATATATAAAAAGATCAAATAAATATATACTGACTTCCTGATTTAGAAAATCTCCATTGATCACAGACTAGGTATAGCTCCTACTCTCAGGAACAAACACCTGCTTTTACCAATGAATAATATTTACACTAAATACTGACATCACTTATTGAGCAAAGACAAAAACATATCAATCATTCCCAAGAAAAACTAATCTGCTATAACTTGATAACAGATTCTTCAAACACTAAAAGATGCACACCACTCGACTGACGTTTCCATAACAATGGACATACTGGAACTAATGCTGACAAACTGCTCTTTTTCTGTCACCAACGTGAAATGTGAGGGAGGAAATTTTGAAGGAGAAGGGATTGAAACAGTGGTGTGAGAATATGTACTCCATCCTAAGTGTGACCTAACACAGCATAGCAATTTCTAAGAAGCAGTAAAAGAAACCCAAAAGATATATATTTTGTCCTCAACAACCAATAAACCGAGAATTTTGAATGTGCCTGAATGAATGCACGTGGAAACAAAGAGAAACTGCAGGAGGGAGGGTCTCGGGATATCCAGTATCCTCCTCGGACTTTCTAAAGATTTCCTTGCACTTGGGCACCCTTGCAAATGTCTCCCACTTACCAACCTCTGAGACTGCAGAAGGCTAGTACGGCAGTGGCGATGCCTAGTTTCCTTTGGACGCATGACCTTTCTTAATCATTCTTCACCCCCCTCCCCCTCCTCCAACCTAAGGAAATGCTTCTCTTCACGCCCGCGACTACCTTTGGTGCAAGGGGTGCATTGCACCCGGACAGAAACCCTCGGGGGCAGCAAATCACAGAGGAAATCAGCTAGAAATATTAGGGGTGGTGAGAACTGTTTTCATCCAGTCAGCAAGTACCCCCGGCATGTAACAGCAATAAAATGTTGAAAAAACCATATCCAGCCATCTGTATTCGGTAGTATTCTCAGAAGACGCTTTCGGAAATACCATTTTACAATTCGGAGTAGAGCCCAGTTATTGCCCATGAACATTCATTTGAAGTCGCATTTCCACATATGTTCGCCAGCTGCAAACACTAAACATATAAATGGAAAAACTAAATTCAGGTATCCTCCAAAAATTTTTGTCAGGATAATTATGTATATCGCAATTTTATGTAAATAATAACATATTCTTCTTAACATAAGAAACCACCTTATAGATATATATGCAGTGGACT
This sequence comes from Uropetala carovei, assembly GCA_036926305.1. Lineage (NCBI taxonomy): Eukaryota > Metazoa > Arthropoda > Insecta > Odonata > Petaluridae > Uropetala > Uropetala carovei. The sequence continues at coordinate 2,904,557 of JAXCHB010000003.1, forward strand.
GTTAATATTCCTGTTTTTTTTTAAATAGGCTGGCAATGAGCTCTATACGGATCATATTATCTTTTTTGTATTTTAAAAACATCAGTGATATGGGAGGATGAACCCCATACTAAAATGCCATAGGATACTCGGGAATAGAAAATATCATAGTACAACATTTTTAAAACTTCAATGTTCACTGTATGTTTTACTACTGGCAAAAGATAGAAAGTTAAGTTTAATTTCTTTCATAAATATTCAACATGGAATTACCATTTATTTTTGGGGATCTATGAATAAACCTAAGAATATGAGCTCCTCAGCTGGTTCTATAGAGTTTGTATTGAGTTTCAGTATGAAATCTTTATTATTAGGGCAGGGAGAAATAGCATGACTTGGGTTTTATTATTATTTATTATTCATTTATTTGTTGAGCAACAATTTGACATTATCTGTATGTTATTTAAACTACCATCCACTAGTGAATTGATATCACAATTACTTATGAGTACATTAATGTGATTTTGCTTTTCACAGGTTTTCTGGTACTCATGGATTGCATAATTAAAAAGCATAGTAAACTAAAGCAATAAAAGCTGTAAAAACATGGGCTAAACATGGTGAAGGCAATGACTGATCTAGGAATCACAAGTATAAGATGCTTTATTCACACTCTTCGGTTATGTATGCAGAAAGAAATTCTAGTACAGTGTAATGTAATTGAGTTACTGTCATCATTCTTCCCTTGCAAAAGACAAACTATGCGAGATACAAGAGAAGCTGGAACTTTCCCATCATGAGCTTATACAAGATGCCGAAACCAAATGAAATAGGTGCTACTACATGTTTAAAAAGCTGCAAAAGAAAGCCATCATCCTGTACTTTGCAGATAACAATGTCAACATAAAAGAACTAACAAACCACCAATGCAGAGAAAACTTAATTTGCTGAGGCCTGTTGAAGAAACTACATAGCTGATGTACCTTGAAAGTGCAAGTATTTCTTAGTCAATACCTATATTTAAAACACTTTTATCATTCTACTACAGGAAAGATACTGATATTGGTGTGCCATGAAGGCTGAGAAGCAGAATGAAATCCAGAGATGATTTTGTTGTCTTGAAAATGAACTACATTGCACCATGGCCACTTTTCTAAATCCTAGGTTTTAGATAAAATTTTTTAATGGAAGCAAAAAAAAATAGAACTAAAAGACACAAAAGAGGGTGCTATTGTTACCTCAGTTCATGGGATTGTCTTAATGAAATTGTATATCCATCATTATCAACCAAACCTCCAAGTTTGTCCGGAGTTAAACAGGAGATTATTCAAAATCTTGGAAAGACACTATTAAAAAAAAGCAAAGCCCAATAGTTTGGTTGCAAAGAAGAAAGCAGCAGTATCCCACATTTGCAAAGCTTGCACAGAAATATCTTGCCCCTCCTCCAAACTCTGTCAAAAGTGAGAGAATTTTTAGCATTGCGGGTGTTCAACACAGTGACTGCAGAGGCAATTTGGTGGAAGACAATGGAGAGAGAATTTATTGTTTATGCACCACAAAATGAAACTTTTTAAATTTGGCTATTGATTACTGTCAGCAAAAACTGTAATAATAAATGAATAAAAAGGTTAGCTGATAAATTTTCAGTTTTCTTTTGGTAATTTAAAAATTAATGCTATGCCAGTGTTATTCGGCCTCGGCTGAATGTCGACTTTAATATTCGGCCATTCAGTCAAAAACCATATTTGGTGCATCTCTAGAGAGCATTTTGATAGTAGGTGGTTATGATTAATACGATCAAAAAAAGACCAAGAGTTTTATTACCTTGGTTTAATTCCTCCAAGATAAAGTCAAATGCGCGTTCAGTGGATTTCTTTTTTTCTGAAGCCAAACTGTGCACTAGACAGTGTTATATTTTTCAAGGAATTCAATAAAACGTTCACAAAGGGCATATTCAAAGATTTTAAAGAATTGAAACATCAAAGTTATGGGTCTGTAATTATTGACATCGCTTCTATCACCCTTATTTTCATAAACAGGAATCACTTTAGAAATCTTCGAAGTTTCTGGAAAAATGCCTTGTATTAAGGATTGATTAATTAGATAAAGTAAGGGTTTAATTATAGCATGCCACAATTCTTTAGTAGGGTACCTGGCACTTCATCTGGATCTGACGAGCTGTTGTTACCAATTTTAGTCAGATATTTGGTGATCTCCTGTTCACCACATGGTCGGAGGTAAATTGTGCTTGCATATTAATATTGTTATATTGGTGTACCATACACTGTTTAAGGAAGTTGATTAGCTGATTTATGGAACTTAGAAAGTAATAGTTAGGTGAATTAGATATCTTTTGGGAATCAGTGAGAGTTTCATTATTATCCACAATGACTGGTAAGGATTGTGATCCAGGTTTCCTTTGTATTATTAGGAGCAAACAGAAGTCTAGTATCTAGTATCATTAAAAGATTTTTTTTCTAATTCTAATGAACGGTAAATTACAGATATATGAAACTTAACATCCCCATAAACAACACGTATTGCGGCACACTCGAAAATTTTTTCTTGGAAAAATTTTAAGTTCATCGTAGACATTCTAAAATTAATATTATTTCTGGAAAATATTACAACACCACGTTTATAAAAGGATCGACAGAAAGAGCTGGAACAAGTATAACCTTGGATAGTTACCACAACCTCACTGATCCAATGTTCACAAACACATATAAAGTCAAGTTTTACTTCGTTTGCTACAATTTCTAGTTCGCTTAACTTATTGCTAAGGCACTGAATATTTATGACAATTACCTTAAAATCATTTGTCCTAGATTCCCCTAGTCGAATACTTTTGGGCTTTAAATTTCCAGTGGTTGAGCTATTTATTATTATGATGATTACTGTTCAATATGTCGAATACAACACAAAGTTGTAAATCATTAGTGTTATAACTATTTAACCTCATGAAACCACCACGCTTTCCGCCATATTCCGTTATTCACTTCCTTAGCTAAAGTTGAGTGAAACCCTGAGAGATGGCAGTGCGCGAAAGAAGCGCATGCGTCCTAAAACTATCGTGCGTTAACCAGTCTTCCTGTGGGAGTTTGAAACACAAGTGAGTAAGAATCCGAGGCACTCAGTTTTCCAACGCCATGGAGGCAGAGGAACCTGTTGCTTCAGGCGTGCGGTACATGTTTTCCTGATCCTGAATAATGGAATTTATTTGTGTATGTGCTTCTTAAAGTTCATAAAGAAAGTTGTGACATAGTGAAAGTGCTCGTGGGGCACCTCATGAAAGGGAGTTTTATTACACTAACAACGATGGGAAATTCACATAGTTCGAAAAGTGATTCGCCGCCGCCTTCTGCCTTGCCGTCTCTGTCACCTTTGTCCGTCGGTGGCAATAACAAGGCAGTTTTGAACAATGCATCCACTGTGGGAACTACACGGCCTGTCACTACGACATCACCTACTACTACTTCTACAACTTCATCCGTTAGGAGTAAACAACCAATGCCTGATTCTAGCGAGTTGGATAGAAGATTCACCAAGGTCTTGGTAAGTATTTATTGACTTTCATTGTAAAAAGGATTATTCTATTCTGGTCTGTTGCGGGGTTATATTCATCTCTGTAACGCTTTTATGTCAACAAATGCATGATTGTTATTTGCCCGCCATAATGCTTTTGCTTCTGTTAGCGGGCTAACTTCGATACTATCTTAATTATAGTTTATTGGATTATAGGTTCAATATAACCCATTCGTTAGGATTATTTAAACATCGTATTTTAATATTCACACTTGATAATATATTCAACTTTTCTTAGTTCGATTATTGTCGGTTTATTCATAGAAACGTATACGCTTTCCGTGTTCACTTGTATGTTTATGGTATCATGGACACATTAATTCAAGAAGTAATATATGTAAATAGTTCACGATCGTATCTCGAATGGATAGCGTATAAATATCATCATCGAGTACATAATAATATAATATGTAAATGTTGTCGATCCACTCGTTGTTAATATGTGATTTTTCTTAACTATGCATTGTGAATTGCAGTTGGATTTAGAAAATTTTGCATCGCTGGTTGTCAATCGACTTCTCACTTGTTCTGCATAAACTGTGCTCAGCTGTTGACCGAAGTGTCAGGTGTTTGGGACTGGCGAAATTTTCGTTATGTATCGTTTTGTGATGACGTGTTCCCCGCAGAATGTAATGAATCGTTTTGCTGCGTTATTGCAATACCTCGTATATCAGCCATTGGCGAAACGTGTTCGTCATTTTCATATTAATGCTTTCTCGTTTCGTTTTTTGCGCGCCCTTTCAACTATATTGTTGCTTTATATCGTTTCGTAAGTTAAAAATATCACATGACAAAGTGTTGTTTACTTTACACCTACGTTTTTTCGTGCACGATCATTCGAATCAATCGTCTGTCTATGAGGCTGGCTAGAGATGAACTTTTCGTGAAATTTCGAAACTAACGCACGTTCTATCCAGTTAGAGATAAACATGTTACGAAAGTGATCAACGGCGAGTGGAAGCTTGAGCAGTTCATTTAATTTTTTTGGTTGGCGTGTTAAAAAGTCTATGTTTTTTGTGTGTACTCGCCCTTTCAAGTCGTATAATAGACGCCGGAAACTCTTTTAAACCGATAGAGGGAGCCATTCCCTCCATTTTTTGTCCGTCATCCTCTAAGGACCGAGAAACACACAAGTGTTGCACACTTATGTTAACCTCGCGGTGTTGTCGGATTTCTTTGGGTGGGGGGATGTAGGGTTATGATACCCTTTACATCTCTCTCTGCTGCACTAGATAGACTAATAACATCTCTTCGCCTCCGTTTGTTCCCGTTCCATCCGGAGCCGAGCGCGGATCGAAAGTTTTGCGGTCATTCGCACTTTCTCTTTCGAAAATCTTTTTTTCCTCGCGGATGAGTCAACATTCGAAAGAAATCGCGTCTCCCTCTCTCTCCCGTTTATCGTGAGCGTGGGACGGAGTAAACAAATCTGTTCGGATCTTTTCGGCAATTCTTAATTTTATGTTCTCCGTTGCTTCATCGTGCTACCACGCTGCGTTGTCTTGGATGTAGCCGACGACGTACCGAGTTCTTGATACAGTTCAAAACTCATAAATCCTGAATCGTTGGGACTTCGCACCTGCCGAAACTTTAAAAATTAAAGGGATTTGGAACGTAACATGTAACTCGAAAACGGTTCATACACCTTCAAAATCGTTCAACGTCGTGTAAATGTTTATAAACGGCTACTCATAAGCGTGTCGCTTACTGCGAAAGTTTGCATTAATTCATTTCTTTTTTTTTGCTCTTTCGAGTGATTCACAGGGTGACCACCCATGCAGTATTCTTCACAGGTCTTTTCAACAAAGTACCTTTTTCAAGTTTTCTTGGTAGGTTGATTTAGTTTGTCAATCGTGCGAGTTTTATGATTGCTCTTCGTAACACTTGATAGATTTTTGTTGTATAAACGATATCCATAAGATGACGCACGTTGGCAGGCAAAATCATTGAAGTGTGGCGCCCGGGACAAAACCGAAAAAAAACCCTGCTCCAGAGCTTAAATGATTATAAAAATGTTTATTTTAATTACGTGTGTCACATTACTTATATATACTTATTTTTTTACTATTTATACACAATTTCAATTCGGCTTCAATACTTTTCCATTTGTATACCTATTACAAAATTATGCTCGAACTAATGCTGTTGCTCTCTCTTCGAATCGGCGCGCCGCGGTGCCCGGGCGAACCTCCCGATCGCTCCTCTCTTGGTAAAGCACTGGGAAAAACAATCACAGTCGAAGAAATACTCGACTTGGGGAGTCATTTATGATTATTGGGAAGAAATAAAGAAAAACGTAAAAAAAATTTCAAAAGTCTCCGTTTTTTTTGAGAATTTTGGAGTACCGATTGTCGGATTTACGCGGATTTTTAATTGTGGAACTTAACCCGACAAGGTTCTTCCATGCACGAGGATATCTTGATGGTTGAGGGGATGAGGGAAGCTTCCAGGTAATAACGGCTGCGGAAAAAAAGGCATGCCACAACCCTCCTCAGGCACTTGCGTAGATGCATGTTGAGAGGGACCATACTGCTTGCATATGCGGGTATTTCGGGGGAGATGTTCATTGTCTAGAAAGAACACCCTTCCGCCCATGTGGGTTATCCCCCCACCCCCATTCTCCAGCTGCGAAAGAAATCGAAGGATGCTGCGACTAGGGCGATAAATATCAAACCCTTAACCGTTTTTGCGGTCTCGGGTGAAAGTGTATTCTGTAATAAGTTACGAGGAATACGTTTATTTCGAGTTACGTTAAAACCGGATCGGATGGTAACGGGGATTCCTAGCGTTGATTGTGTGACGTAGCGGTCAAGTTTGTAAATGACGAGGTTCGCGTTTTTTTGTATGTACGTTCTATTTTCGTTGCAAAAATACCGTACATTAAAGGAAAACGATTGTGTTAGACATTCCAGAGTGCTGGGTTAAAGACTCGGTCTGTGTAATAGAACTAGAGGCTTACCAAGGGGAAGCGATCGTCTAAATCGCTCAGCCACCATCTTGCCTACGACACCTTTATTCTGGAAATCTATCCCTTGGCCTACGGAACTTATCTTTGGCGCGTAATCAAGCAATGAGTATCCATCCATCCAGTCATAGCCGGGACAATGGCTAACAATAAGCGAGGAAGGCACTCCCCAAGGCATAGCACACGTATGGGCTTAATGATTGACAATTTTAACTATCTAAGTTTAGTGTTGAGCATGAGAAAACAGGTGAAAAAATCTGCCATGACCGGGAATCGATCCCGGGCCAAACCTACCGTTTTGAGAGGTTGAATTGCGTACTGTATACTTTCATTAGTAGGGGTGCGTAATTTTCAAATCTTTCTTACAGCGCAAAAAATATCTGCACACAGTGTAGTGCAATTCGGATCTGCCAGTGTAATAAAATAATTTTACGTCACGTAGCTTGTTGACGAGGGAATTGTATTTTATCCCTCGATTGGTGTTTTTTCCCACGATCTTGTGTTATCGTGTTATTTTAATTCGTCAGTTTGATGCGCGGAAGGAAATTAATTTTTTGTTTTTCTGCATAAATTAAACGTTACCGTTTGATTTTTTAAAAAAATATCTTGGGGGGGGGGGGGGGGGGGGGAGGAGAGGATGTCATTTTTTTTACAAAGCCATATAGGCGCGTCTTTTTGTATTTATCGTAGATTTCGTTGGTACCAATTTATCGTTTTCTTTTAAGAAGAGATATGCTCCGGGCGATTACAGTAGTCCTGCGACTTGGAGTCACTGTGGAGGTTATCTCCGGTAGCGTTCTTATTTGTTTCACATGGAGTAATTGTTTTTATAAAACGCGAATTCAGTCGAGTGAGAGGATCACGAAGGCCGCTGCTTACTCACGGTCGATTCAGCTGCATGACTATATGAGCCTTGGTTCTCGTGAATCATTTTTGCCCCCCCCCCCCTCTCTCACTGTAGATCGAAAATTTTTCGAGATCACGTCACTTTTAATCGTCGGAGGGCGTGCTTTTACTTCGGGATACAGACAGGAGCGGACAAGGCCGTTACAGCATCTAATTTTCGCGTACGGTCCAGTTTTTTTTCTTTGAAGCGAGAATCGATGAATTTCGATATCCTCTCGAAGCTGCCGATAAATCGAGTAGTCGTCGTAGTCTTTCGTGGCAGTGATTAATATCTAGACAAATGTTGCGATTAAAAAAAATTCCTATCAGTTTACGGTTTATTTTTGGGTCTGGTCCAGTCGCGACGGATTTTAAGGTTGTTGGATTCGTTTTTTAAAAAGTTTCAAATCGCTTAACCCGATTATCTGTTTAATTTTCTCATTTACAAATTTCTGGTCAAATCTCTTTGGACAATTTTCTCGAAAACTAGTTTGATGGATTTTCTGTTGTTATACCATTTTAGACTCGCATCGACCTCTTAGATTGTGGAACTACTCATAAAATTGGCATTGATCGCCTTGACGGGGTGCCGCGCGATAAAGAATTTCCTTCCATACAAATGGCTCACAAAATTGCTTTAAGTTCTAATCTTCATATTTTAATAGATATTTTGTTACAACAACTTTATGAAAAATAATTTAAAATTGAATTATGCGTACTTCTTATAAAAACTGAAAATTTAAAAGTAAATTAGGAGTGAAAAAACTCGAGGTAAAAATTTTTAATTGGTTTTATTTAATGCAAATCAAAAAATAAATATTATTTTTGGACATTCGTAACTTGCCATTATCATACTAAAATCCGTCGTACCCGAATGCGATATTTATTTTCTTGTCAAGAATTTACAAAATTTAACATGCCAACGGAGAATTTCTAGACGACGGCTTATGAGAAGCCGTTAAGTAAAACATTTTTTTAAAACTTGCATATTCAGGAGTTTTAAAAAGGTGCTAAAGCCTCTGTCTCAGTCTTCCGTTATGTTCATAAGCGATTTGACCTTCTGACGGATGCAGTGGCGGCGTTTATTGGACAAAAAAAATGAATTGCCCGAGCTCACCTAATTGGTTGGATTGCAGTTTATGACACAGTTATCTTGTGCGTCCATATAACAGTTTAATAGATTAGATAGGCACCTCATCTTCAAAGTATAAATCCTCGGTATTAATTCGATCTTTTCAGTATCGGCGTTCGTCTTGAATTACCATTGAAGAAGGCCACTTTGCCACGAAAGCAGAATCGGATTTACCTTGCTGTTTTATTGCCTATGTTTTCTATCGGTAGCACGTGTTTGTACAGGTGTGAACCGGAAGAAAAACTAGCCTAATGAAACTAATGATGTAATTATTTAATCAAGTCGTAATCAGCCAACATTCTTTCTCGCGAATTGAAACAGGCCAAATAATTTATGGATATTATACCTTCATACCTTGTACCGACGGTTACTTCCTCTTATCGCAATTGTTTGAAACGCACGAGTATCATAAACGCGTATCTTTCGTAAGTCGCGGATAGACTCCAGCTGAGGATGAAGGAGAACCTCGCTCGCTTTTCCTTCCTTCCTCGCGGCCCAGAACTAGTTTTCGCTTCCTTTTTCTTCCTTTTGGCTTCCTCTTTTCATTTTGGCGAATAACAAAACCGACCGGTTTTTTTGTTTACTCTTTTGACCGTGGCAGAAGAAAATAAGAGGCTCTTTCCCACCGTGTGTGTGTGTGTGAGATGGAGCAAAGCGGGGTGAGGTGAGATGAAGGGGAAACAGAATTCGTAATCGTGGAATAGTTTGGAAGAATCAAGAGGACTTGCTCTACTGCCGCATAAAAAGGGAGGTGGTGGAGATAGTCCGCGAAGTTTTTCGGGTCTGGGAAATACTATACCTCTCGTGGAGAGAGTTCAGTGACATCAGGTTAGGAAAAAAAGGTGTCGGTACTTGGGTGTCGGAGGGAATACGTAGTAGGAAAAGTTATTGCCTCTTACCTTTGATTTCCCATGGGTTACTTTTGGTATCCCTTCTCCCTATCAATTCTTACATTCCATATGTGTATGTATCGGATCGATGCCGAAAATGCAGTGTTTCGTGCACGCCTTTGAGTGTGTGTGTGTGTGTTTGTTACACGAAACGGTCGTATACTATGTGGAAAAACTCTTTCTTTGTATCAGATACGTAATTTGTAATTCTAACTCTGAACAGTACAAGTGAGGATCTAAGTTGTAGTAGCTGATGTTAAAATTTTAACAAGTTATCAGTTATATTCGCTGTATTTATTTTTCTGTTTATTTTCTTTGTTTCAAATCGATCCAGAACGTTTAGGTATATAATGCAATGGTTCCAAGACTGGTTGACGTGAAAAATTTCCCTCCGAGGTCACGAAGACGGTAGTTTTTTTGTTTTATTTGTTGATTTTCATAGTGGAAATATATTTCGAATCGAAATTAATCTCTGAAATAAATATTTGTAACCAGATGCGGAAAGGTAACGAATTACTTTGTAATAAAATTTACTTTCAGAAGTTTACACGGCTTAGGTCGTATTAAAGTGTATTCTTTTAAGAGTGAATTTTTTTACAAAGTTATTCGTTTCCTTTTCGCATCTGATGAATTTCATAAAGGTGAGCCTAAAGTGATTAATTTCGGCGTTTGTAATACTTCGAAATTAATGTAACGTTTTAAATTTATTTGTAAGTGGTTCGGGTGTATGTACGGGATCGCGATAAGATCCACTGCTTTAAGAGGGGGTGCATAAACTTTGGGAACCACTGGTATTATGTTATCTTCTCCCATGTGTTTGTGTGGGTGTTTTTTACTCTACGTGTACTTATATTGGAAATCTTACATTAGTTACCGCGGCGAATTACCCATGCTCATTAATCGTGGCGCACATTTAAAAAAAGCCGAGAATCGCGACAGGAACGCGATTCTTTTATATATTTCCGAATACAGAATATATTTATTCGTTATTTATAAAATGTCACCGAACGG